>CM042478.1:38938108-40324108 GCA_023621385.1 Quercus gilva | reverse complement strand
TAATTTTTTTTTTTTTTCAATAAAGTTTCAAGTATTTCTTAAAAAAAATAAAAAAAAATAATTTTAACCTACAAAATCTGTCCAATAAAAAAAAAAAAAAAATCCGTCTGGGGGTCAAATCAATATTCTCAATAGTCCAGCGGCTAACTTACAAAAAACCATCACTTTAAATTTGAAATACAAGCGGGCTTACACTATTTTCTATCATTTATTTGTCACTCAGTGAGCTTTCACCTTTCAACACGCTGACACTGTCCCATTCTCAATCCGCCATTTCCTTCTTCTTCTTCATGGATCTAATTCGAGTTTCAATTTCAAACTCCATGCCTATTTAAAACCACTCAGCTACTCTTTTTCTTTTTAGCCAAAAATTTTCGAGCTCCAACATGTCCAAAGAACCCTCCACTTCTCGATTCGTAGCTCGAAACGTTTCGAAGAACACACACCCCGAATCAAACGAGAACGAGTTCGAAACTTCGCTGAATCCGATTCACTTTCCACCTCCACGATCTCCTCTGAACACGATCCAGGATCCATCGCAATCTCAGTCCCAAAAGGATTTCCACGACTCCGATTTCGATTCTCATCACAAGCTCGAAGCGGTTCGATCAACTCGGGCTTTGGATAAGAAGCTTGAAGCTTCAGATAGAGTCGGAAATGCGAGTCACAGTTACGTGACTCCTAGGGTTTCGGCTCGGGCCGGAACGAAGTCGCAGTCGGAGCCGAACTCAACGCAGAGTACTCCGGCGAAGAGCGTTTCGAGGCCTTCGATTGGTGGAGTTAACGGAGCTTGTAATTTGAGCAGTAGAGCTTGGAATTTGTACAATGGAGGTAGAGCAGGGAGTTCCTCTAGGGTTTCTAGAAGGGTTTCAATTTCAAACACTTCGGTCTCTAATTGTGAATTTCCAGTGGAAGTTCAACATTTCGAGCTCGTTCAAGACCCCTCGTTTTGGACAGATCACAATGTACAGGTTTGTGAACTGAATTCTGAACTAAATTCTATGTGTTGTAGAGGTTGGTGTGGATGTGATTGTGATTGTGATGTGTGGTTTGTTGGATTCAGGTGCTGATACGAATTCGACCATTGAGTGCTACGGAGAGAGTTTCGCAAGGTTTCGGTCAGTGCTTAAGGCAAGAGAGTGCGCAGACTTTGGTGTGGCTTGGTCATCCTGAAACCAGATTTACCTTTGATCATATAGCGTGCGAGACCATATCACAGGTGCTTGTATAATCCATGTTTATATATAGAATTGCATAATCTGTGTTTAAATGCTATAGGAATACGATAGATATTGTCGACGCTTAGGTTCTTCAATTGAATTCAAGTGCATGATTGTATTGATCAATGCAGTAAAAACAATGTCATCTTTTTAAAAGATGGTTATATTCAACCGCGTGGTTCGTTGGTCAATACTACCACGTGGTTGAATTTAATTGAAGAGCTTAAGGCACAACACTTCAGAAAAAGTTTAGTTAGACAAAAAATTTCATGACTTTTTCACAATTGATGAGGTGGCATGTTATGATTGATGCATAATAAAGTGGTGTTAGTGGTACCGGGTCCATATGAAGGCGATGTTGTTTTAATCACAACTTGTCACCTTAGTGAGTTGTTAGAAAATTGTGCACAATGTTGTGTCACTAGGAATACGCAAAACCAGAGGGTTCCATGCCTGTGGTTCTGTACAAAATCATGGTCCACAGTATCCATAGTTTTCCTATAGTATTCTAACAATATAGGTATTGTTTGAAAATTTATCTGTTTGCTTGTGTGTATAATGTATTTTAAAGGGAAAGTATTTTAATTCTTTGGTGTGAAGTTGTTTTGGGTTCCAGAAATATTAACTGAAGTTTGTACCAATGTGTGAAGTGGAAAGGAAGCTGTTTAGTTCTTTGGCTTTATTTTGTTTTGGATTTCTAAAATATGGCAAATTGGGCACAACTTAGCTGTAGTTGCATTAAGATCAATCAAGTGTAGGATATTGTTTGTTTTGTTTCTTTTTCCTATATCAGATAGACTTGAGCTTCATATTTTTTGTTCGTTGGTTACATTTCCTTTATTTTCTTAGCAACTAAAGGGAACATGAGTGAAAGTTTATTTGGATGCTTATGTGCTTCTGGCATGAATTTTGGTGTAGGAAAACCTGTTTGTGGTTGCTGGACTGCCTATGGTGGAGAATTGCATGTCTGGTTATAATAGCTGCATGTTTGCATATGGTCAGGTATGTGATGATGGGTTTTCCTGATTGTTTGTGTTGTTATCAACTTATCATAGAACAAGATGTTGAAGCTTGCAGTGTTTTTCTGCAGACAGGAAGTGGCAAAACATATACTATGATGGGCGAGATATATGAGATGGAGGGAAATCTCAATGAAGATTGCGGGATAACTCCACGCATTTTTGAATATTTATTTTCTAGAATTAGAGCGGTGCGATATTCACATTTCTACTGTTTTTCATGATTTGACCATTCATGCTTGTTTAATGTGGATTATGGTGTTCTTTTAGTTATGGTATAATATCTAACTAGAACTCATTTAGGAAGAAGAAAGCAGAAGGGATGAAAAGCTGAAGTATAGCTGCAAATGTTCCTTTCTAGAGATATATAATGAGCAGATAACAGATCTTTTGGAGCCTTCATCAACTAATCTGCAAGTAATGTTTATCTGTCCAAATGTTTGATGTTTTTCATTACATTTTCATTCAATGGGCTTTATCAAACTCATTCTCCTGTTACAGCTCAGAGAAGACTTGAAAAAAGGGGTACATGTTGAAAACCTCACAGAGCATAATGTGAGGACTGTTAATGATGTTGTCAAACTTCTGTTACAGGTGGGAACTTCTGGTGAAATTTGTTGCTTAAATGTTGTTATTCTATCACATATTCTGTCACAAACGTGATTGGCATAATTCTATCAAACACAGGGTGCTGCAAACAGGAAAATGGCAGCGACTCATATGAACAGTGAGAGCAGCCGCTCCCACAGTGTTTTTACCTGTATTATTGAAAGCTGCTGGGAGAAAGATTCCATGACTCACTTCAGATTTGCAAGGTTAAATTTAGTAGATCTAGCTGGTTCTGAAAGGTAACTACATTCCACATCAGTTCTATCATTGTTTTTTTCTACAAAGCTACGCTGACTTGCTTACTGATTCAGGCAGAAAAGCTCTGGTGCAGAGGGAGATCGTTTGAAAGAAGCAGCAAATATAAACAAATCTTTGTCAACTCTTGGGTAACTAACTGAAAAAACAAATGTCTCAGTTGATTTGCTCTAAATACATTGCAGTGTCTTGCAATAATTTCTTTCCATTGTCACATGCAGCACCTTTATAGCATGCATAGTCTTTTGGAGTGTGTTGCAAAGCATTTTTATCTGAAATGGCCGCCTTGGAAATAAATTTATTGATTTGTGCTGTAATTTACTTGGTGGGGGACATTGGCCTTCAACTTTGTAAGATATGCTAGATAGTGCTGAATATAATCTTCAAGCTGGCCAGTCAATAGCTTTCCAGGATGAATCTCTGCAAACAAAACCTTTCTTGTGATTGGTCAAATTAAGATATATGCTGAATCTAGTCTTAAGAAGTCTTTAATGCTAATGTGTAAGAGTTTCATTGTATAATTGGTTAACCTGAATTATTTTTGTTCTGTACTTTTAGCTTGGTGATAATGTCTTTAGTGGATTTAGCACATGGGAAGCATAGACATGTTCCCTACAGAGATTCAAGGCTCACATTTCTACTTCAGGTTAAGCTCTAAAACTGAAAATGAACCTACTAATTATGTGTACTCTTTTATCTTGCTACCTTATATTAGAAGCTCATATTGTCTACAACTGTGAATGCAGGATTCTCTGGGAGGAAACTCAAAAACAACAATTATTGCAAATGTCAGCCCATCTATTTGGTATGTTTCCTTCCTTGAGCTCGGGGTATTCTTTTTATTTGTAGTATTTTTTTTTCTTAACAAAACTTTTGCTTTCCTCACAGTTCTGCAAATGAAACACTAAGCACTCTGAAGTTTGCCCAGCGTGCCAAGCTTATTCAGAACAATGTACTTAATTTAAATGCAATTACATCTATGTACTGTTTCCAATGAAGTTTACGAATATTTGAGTTTTGAATTTACTGTTTTTCATCCTTTTTTAGGCTAAAGTGAATGAAGATGCTTCAGGTGATGTAACAGCACTGCAGCGACAAATCCAACAGTTAAAGGTATGGATAATAGCTGCAGATTTGTGAGAGTTTTATCTTGGCCGTTCACTATTTAGTAGAACTGAGGCATTTCTAAACTCAAACAGGGCCAGTTATCCATTCTGATGAAGCATAATAACCTTACAAGGTCTATGTCAAGATGTATTCCACCTTTTGAAGAATCTGGATTGAATGACCTGTCTGAGGAATATGACTCTTTAGGAGAAAGAAATCCGACTGATAATCATAAGATACATAGTCTTCAGAGCAAAAAGGTAACATTGATGTATACATTATAGTTAGCTCTCTCTCTCTCTCTCTCTCTCTTAAGATTTGTATTATATAAGTATGGGCGGTTGTCTTAAATCTATCTAGCAGATAAGATGCATGGAAGCTACTTTAGTTGGTGCTCTGAGGAGAGAAAAAATGGCAGAGACTGCAGTTCGGAAGTTAGAGGCTGAAATTGAACAAGTCAACCACTTGGTATATCTGTTATATTCAGCAGTCCTACATTTTCCTATTTCTGAAAAATATGGGACATGATTAGATGATTCGTGTCCGTTTGAGAACATCTTATTTAGCTTTTTGCTAAAAGTATGCTAAAGTATACTTGTATTTTGAAAAAGCGAGAAAAAATGAGGTTCTAAAAAGTTGTACATAAAAGTTAAAAAGCAAAAACCTGGCCTATAATTTGTTCCCAAACACACTATATTTCTCAAGTTTGTCACATGCTTAATCTCATGGACAATTATGTAACTTATTGTGGCATATTCTGTAGGCTTGCCAAAGGGAAGAGGATGCTCAACATACTAAAATGATGCTAAGGTTTCGCGAGGAGAAAATTAAACAACTTGAGTTGCTTGTGCATGGAAAGCTGTCTTTTGACACATATCTCGAGGAAGAAAATAAGGCTTTACTAGAAGAGATTCAGTTGCTTCGTGCAAGGACTGATAGGAATCCAGAATTGACCCGATTTGCACTGGAGAATATCAGACTTCAAGAGCAACTCCAACTGTAATTTTGTAGTGCATTAATATCATTCTCTCCATCTCTTTTCTGGATGCTGAGGACTCACCTTGTAGCTTTCACATGTCAGGTTCCAAAATTTTTATGAACAAGGAGAGCGAGAAACATTGCTAGCTGAAGTTTCAGAATTACGTAATAAGGTCTATGAAGATCTTCTCATTCCCTTTTCTTCTATTCTTCTTTCTTACAATAGCAAAAACCCTTCGTTGATCCTTTAATAACCGTCTTTAACATTTTCAACGTGCAGCTTCTTGAAGCGCTAGAAGGAAAGCTTACATCCTCTGTAAGAAACGATAATCAGGTTAACACGGACTTTTGAATTAATTATATAGAATTTGTTATGTTTCTTAATATTTGTGCTTTTCAACTGCAGAATAATTGTACTATAAAGGAGTTGGAAGATTGCAGGAATACAAATTTCAAACTGATCAGGTACTAAAATCAATATAATTCATTTTAGGCATATTCCAATCAGTGGTTGTAGCAAAAACATTCTCCAGGGGGCTTGGAAATTGGGGGTACCACTAAAATTGGGTAGCAGTGCCCCAAAATTCCCTAGCTAAGGCCTACATGAAAATACCACTAAAAAAGTCTATCTACAGTTCTAAGAAATTAATATGACTAAAGACATGATGTATGAACATATGATTTATGATCATGAAGTTGCAACTAACCATAAAAAAAAAAAAAAAAAAAAAAAAAAAAAAAAAAAAAAAATCTAAGATGATAATCACCATAAATTAAAATAACACATGGAAACTAATCTATTTCCAATGCATGTTTTTTTTTTTTTTTTTTTTTTTTTTTTTGGGGGGGGGGGGGGTTGGGGTACTATCAAAGCATGATAATAAGGAACCAAACATATTATATAAAACTATAAAAGCACTAATTAACTAACAAGGAATGAAAGATACATGCATGCACTTTTTTGATTTCTAAGCAATTGGCGAACTCAGGGTGGAATGTCTCTCTTTCTCGCTCCTATGACAGTCTTTTGATCTTGAATCATTTTATTGAAACCTCCACCTTTTATATACCTTCTCTTGAAGATGGTTGCTTGTTGATAGATCTTCATTCCAATGGCAGTGTTGATTGATGCAAACTCCTAAAAAACTAATTGAATTGGATCTTTATTGCTGATTCCTATGGATGCTAGGGTGATTTGTGTGCTGTGGAAAGGTGTGTGATGAACAATATGCAGAAAATAAAGAAAATTTATGGCTTCGGGTGATGGGCAGGTAGGTAATCTAGGATCCAGGGATTCTCTAAACTACAATAAGTGAGAACTAGGACCCCTTCTCAGTTGGGATACCTCTCCTAATTACAGAGAGGAGTATTTTAATTCATTTTACAGCTCAAAAATTGTGGAATTGGTAGTATTATCTCATATATTCTCTCACAAAAATCAGAAAAAAGAAAATCATATAGAAAAAAAAAAAATTGCAAATCTGGAACTGTAGTGCCAATTGGCACTAAGATTCAATAGATTGGCTCTCTTGTAGTTACTAGAGTGTCAACTGTGTGATGATTGGTAAAAAGACCCATTTTCAATAAGTATGATCACATGGTTTGGCCATGTTCAAAGGAGAGCGATTAATGCACTAGTAAAAGAGAGTGAGTTGATTCAAGTTGAGGGAACCAAAAAAAGTAGGGGAAGACCAAAAAGAACTTTAGAAGTAGTAAAAAAGAACACGTCAATTAAGGAAGTAACAAAGACAAAGAGTATGACTTTTGATAGAATAGAATGGAAGAAAAGAATACATGTGACCGACTCTTATTAATCTCTCATAGCTTATCCCAAAATATTTGGGAATAAGGCTTTGTTGTTGTTGTTTTATAACCATTGATTTGAACACAAAATAAGACCATTCATAATAATAGGATCATTCATACAAAAAACAAAAGATCTAACACTGTTTTGAACACACAAAAAGACCAATTTACTGTTAATTGTACTATGCCCACTTAAGATATAGATTTTAGGGTCAAGTAATTCCACTTATGTAAAATTGCCATTTTACCCATGGTGCTAAAAAAGGTGTAAAATATATATTTTTAAATAATATTAGGGTTGCAAAATGGGGTGTCTACACATGGCCCTTACACTGGGCTTAAACAAATTAGGATATTGATGTATTTTACATGGACAACTTAGTGCGCTGATCATCTGGACATTTGGTTCCATTAATTACTTTTTTCATCTTCCTGATAGTAATTTGAGCAGTTGTGAAGGTCTAACATTTTTTGGCTTATGTCTGTAGGGAAGTAGATGACTTACGAACAGAACTTAGGAAGTATTTGAACTGTAGTCAAGCTACGACTGATTCTGTAAGTATAGCTGATGAGTTATAGAAAGAAGGGTTGTTGAGGTAGCTTAACCTTTGTATTTTGGTGATTTATTTTCTTTTGCACTTTTTGCAGGTAACAGATTCTTTCTCCAAGGATCATGAGGAATTTATGCAGACAGATAATTATTCATTGGTGAGAAATTATACCAACTTGTTTTCAGTGAGATGTTCAATTAATTTTTAAAGATTGCCACAAGCAGAAACTGGTAACTTTTGGAAAAATACATGATCTTTGCTGTTGCATTTTCTGTGCATGTTCAGTTTCATACTGTTTACATAGCATCACATTGCCTTAGCACTCTTTGGCAAATGAATCACGTGAAATCTATGGCTCTCTTTCTTTCTTTCTTTTTTTTGGTCGAGTTGACAAGGAAAGAGAAGATTCATAGCCCAAGGAGACAATTCTGCGCATGCCTGACCACAAATGTTTTATCTTCCTGACAATAATTATTCTTTTATGTCTTAAACTAAAAACAATGATCTCCTGAAAATGCCATGTATAAGTTTCCCGGATGTTTTGACAGAATAATTTTTTTTTTTTTTTTTTGGTTCATTTCTCAGAAGATATTTTTACAAGCTAGTAAGCATGCTAGTTTGGGATGTATTAAAGGGAGGGACTTACATGGATGACATGTTTCAATTCTTTCTTCTTTGTTGTAGTTTATGATTAATCACCACATTTACAGGAAGAAAACATATCCATCCAAAGTGACTCCATAGATGATACAGCATCTTATACCCAGACAGATGATGGGGCTTTACAAAATAGGATTTACCAGAATGCAGCAACACAGCCTGATTATACTCAAAAGGAGTTGAATGATGCTAGATTGTTGATTAAAGCAATGGAGTCTGAGCAGGTCCATCTAATTACTGAGCTGCAGCATACACAGGAGGAGAATCAAAGACTTATGGAAATGGTAATCAACAAAGACAAGGTAGACAAAAAATCTGTACCAGAACTTCAAAGTCATTTCCTGGCATCAGGTAATTTCGAAATATGCAACATGGGCTCGCTGATGGAGGGAAATGAAGACATTGACAAAATGGCCCTGCAAGCCAAGCTGGACAAAATCACTAGGGACCTTGAGGAGGTCAGATCACTTAATAATCAATATCAAGAGGATCAGGCGTTCCAGTTGTCTAAGCAGCATGAAATTGAACAAGTCTGTGAACAGGTTGAGATGGAGACTAGCAGAACAATTCTTCACTTGCAGGAAGATGTTGCTGCTCTACAGTTGGAACTTCATCAAAGGTTATGTTACATGACTCAAGAAAATACAAGACTAAGAAACACAACAGCAGCTAAAGAAGAGGAAATCAAGGCACTTTGTATGGAGTGGGAAAGGGCAACCTTGGAATTAACAAGCTTCCTTGTGGATGGTTCTAAATCCCTCAGAGATGCCTCTGGTCAGATAGAAGGTATTGCAAGTTCATTTCCCCAGGCTAGTTGTTGCATTAGTGAACATGTAGAGAGGGCTGCCAGGGTTTGCATGGAGAAGGAAGAAAGTATTCTACTCTTAGAAAAAAGCTTGGAAGATGCACAAAGAATGGTTGTTGATATGGAGCTGAAGTTAAATTCCTTGAAGGAAGCAACAATGGCTTTAAATGAATTCCAGCAACTAGATACTGATGAGAGCACTGAACAGGAAATCCATTCAAGCATTCTGTTAAATGAGAACACCAGCATGGTAAAGATGCAAGAAAGAAAGTACAAAATCAAGAAGGATCATGTTACTGAAGCAGAAAAATCTGCTATTGCTGCTTTGCTTCATGGTCAGACAAATGACATTGAGAAAGATATTACAATATCAAATTTGGCTAATCCCACTGAAGTGGGCAATCATAAGCTTTCAGGGATGAAGGCTGACACTAATGTTTTAGCACTGGAGGAGGTTAAGGATCAGCTGAAGTTGGCCAGATTAGGAGTATTGGAGTCTGAGAATGCTATTTGTGAATTTTATACTGATCTAGAAATGCATATAGCTACCCTTCAAATTGATGTCTGTGAAGTTTCTACTGCATACAGCGAGTCAGTTCAAGACTTGGTGAAAGAGATTCATGAGATGAGGAAGATATATATGGAATTGAGAGAGAATCATAAAAATTCTCAGTTTTGCAGAGTTGAATCACTCTCAATGAAACCAGATAAATATCTGAAGTTTGAGAAACAGGATGACATGCTGAATCAGATAAGGGATAAACTTGCTGAAACAAATGACGTACTGAACCTTATTAAAGATTGCGTCAAAACAAAAGAAAATGTGTTTGAGTGTATCTCAGTGGATGAAGATTTGATAGAAGCAGAAGCATGGAGTGCTGATTGTTCTGTCTCTGGCTCAGAGTTTTCAACTGAAAGTGTTGCTTCAGGAATCCAATTGGATGACATCTTATACACTTGCCACTCTAGGGTTCCTGCAGGGATAAATATGACAGACCTGAGTGTTGACAGAGGCTCAGTGGTTCAGTATGATGATCAAGAATCTGAAAAGTCAAAGAAGCTACCAAAGTCTTCAAATGTTCAGAATGACGCAACACGATTCTGCCTGAGAAAGGAATTAGAGTTGGCATTCTGTGCTTTTAGTAATCTATACGTTCAGTTAGCCACACTACTCAGTGAGTCAGATGTTGGAGATTGTTCTATCCGACAAGGTACATTTTTCCTTGAACCACTTGAATTTGTACATATTTTATTAGAAATAAACATTTTGGAAGGGACTTAATTAAAATCCTGATGGATGGCAGAGTTGATACATGTTCCATATATTAAGTTGGGAATGGAGAAAGCTGAAGCAGGTCACTATAATATAAGGGAGGTACAGATCAATTTCTAACTGCTACTTTATGAAATTATTTGCATAAATAAGATCAAAGTAGAAGTTTCAAGGGCCAATAACAAAATTTTTGTTACTCACATTCATCAAACTTTCATTGGTAAGATCATTGACCTCTTACTCGGTGCAATGTTTCTTGACGTGCAGGTAGTTGCTGATGAGAAAATTAACAATGCTAGTAGCTTCTTAACCAAATTTGAGGAAGCCCGTGCTACAATGAGAGAAGCTGATTTGATGTTAAATGCTTTGCTGAAGGCAAATAAGAGTGCAAACCAATTGGCTGGTATGTGGAAGCAAGCTGGTGAGGAGCTAATGGTAGAGAGAGCAAGCTTGATTGAAGAAGTTGCACAACTTAAGTCATCAATACGTTTGAAAGAAGGAGAGAATGAATTACTGAAGGATCAAATCAGTTATGGTTTGGCAGAGATGACAAACTCATTTTCTTTGCTTGAAGAGTGTTTTTTGCAAATGCAAAAGACTGTGGATGAGAGGTTCAACATGATGTATTCTGATGCCTTATCTATGGGACAGGAGATGCTGTACTCAGTTAGAAACTCCAGTTCATCGCTAGAAGATATTTGCACTAAGATAATGGAGAAAGAACAAACTTTGTTTGTGCTGTACCAGTGCTATGTTGGGGGTTTTGTCAGCAAACTCCCACATTTTAATGCACATCGTGGTTTGTATGCATTCAAACATCAAGAATGCTGTCCAGCAAGAAATCTGCAAACTATTTGCTCTAGTGATAGGGATGACATTGCCAGTGAGAGAATCATGGATCAAAGAGATGGAAGTGAAATAGTCAGGAAGTTGGAAGAGGAAGAACTGGGATTATCTGATGACAATCTCATTTATGAGAACTTGGCACTGAAAGAAGAATTGAAACGGAAAGAAGTTTTATTAGAAGGTTTGCTTTTTGATTTTACGTTGTTGCAGGAATCAGCCTCCACTACAATGGATATCAAAGATGAAACTGAAAAGCTAATATTTTCTTTAAGTCAAGTTCGACATGAGCTAGAGATGAAAACTAGTCAGCTTGATGAGTTGTTGGTTGAATATAGGAAACTTGAAGGTCATCTAGCTGATACTGAAAAGGCTTTGTTTATATCAAATTCTGATCTTGAGCAGGCTAAAGAAATGATAGACAGTTATTCAGATCAAAATGCTGAGTTGAAGGTGCTTTTAAAAGATTTCTATTTGAAAAAATCTGAAACTGAAGAGCTATTGGATGAACAAAAGCAGGTGGTCAAAGGTTTGGAAAAAGAAATTCTTCATTTAACTTTTTCAGCTGAACAAAAATCAATCTCTTTGGTTAAAGGCGTTGAAGATGATTTGAGGAGGGTTATTAGTGAAAGAGACCAACTTTATGAAGAAGTCCAATCGTTGAATGATAAGCTTGAGATGGCTTATGCATTCGCTGATGAAAAGGAAGCTATTGCTGTTGAAGCTCGCCAGGTTTGTGTTTAGGGACTTCTCTCTCTCTCTCTCTCTCTCTCTCTATATATATATATATATCGGTCTTTCTCTGTCTCTGTCTCTCACACACACACTCTTTTTAAAATATTTATTAAGAATATGCATGTGGATTTTCTCTTGGGTTGATTTGGAATTTAATTTTGTAGGAGTCAGAGGCAAGTAAAGTATATGCTGAACAAAAGGAAGAGGAGGTTAAGATTTTAGAACATTCTGTTGAGGAGCTCGAGTGTACCATAAATGTATTGGAGAAAAAGGTTTGTTCCAATGCATTATCTTCTTTTCATCTGATATGTAAATGCTATTCCTCTATGTTTAATGTGGTCTATTTGGAGGGAATCCATGCTAGATAGTTTGATGGGATTGAAGCATCTTAGCTTCATTTGAAACTCTTCTTTTTTAGATCTTTGTTTGAGTGGTTGAGGGATATTGGGGATTGTTGTTCTTCATATTTAGAATTCCAAATATTTGTGTTTTAGCTCTTAATTTGTTGCATTGTTTACTTCCCATGTACTCAGGTTCGTCCATTTTCTTTGTAAAAAAAATCTTGTTATCTATCCCAGAGCTTTGATGAACAGCTATTAAAAGTTGTATTAGAAGTACATTTGGCTGCATGCAAACTGGCATAGTCTCAGTTGTGTACGTCACTTACGATATTATGTGTGTGTGTGCGCGCGCGCTTTTGGCTGTCTTGGCTACTGATTTCTAGTAATATTTTCTTATGCAACTGGTGTGGAATGTTTCCTTCCTTAGGTATATGAAATGGATGAGGACGTGGAAAGGCATCGATTGATCAGAGATTCGCTGGAACTGGACCTCCAAGCTTTGAGACAGCGATTGGCATCTGTTGAGAACTTCACCGAGAATGTGGATTCAGGAAACAGTAATGTTGAACACACTGAAGAGCATATATCTAGGTCAGTAATGCTGCTTTCTTCCTTGATTTGGAATATTTCTTATTTGCGTTTACTTTCCCGTGGGTTGAAAGAAAGAAAATATTCTGATGTAGACAGCTGAATTGTAGGTTACTAGAAATTCATGAGGCACAGAAAAGGATAAAACTTCTTGAAGAGGAAAAAGGAGAACAGGACAAAGAGGTGCTTTTCTAACTTGCTAGTATTTTTAATTGTCACTAGAAGTCTTTGGAATTGTAGAGCACTATATTACACCATCTGCTTTCTCTGCTCTAACACTGAGATTTTGACTATTGTGAAGATCAAACAATACAAACAGTACATCGCTGAACTTGTATTGCACGCTGAAGCCCAGGCATCCCAGTACCAACAAAAGGTACTATACTGGACACTCACTAAATTTAAAATAGCATGGTATTAGTTTGATTTATATCCTTGGGTATATATCTTAGGATTCCAAAGTTAATCGCCCTGTGCCAATATCTCGTATACTTGTTAGTCAGAAAACAGCCGTTTTCCAATTACTGACATCCTTGAGCATATATCTTAGTGTTTAAATTAGATGTTGACTTCCAATAATCTGTTCATCATAAATGAACGTTTTACATGTTTATCTTGACTTACTATCTCTATGCACAAATTCTACAGTACAAGACTCTGGAGGCCATGGTTCATGAAGTAAAAACTGATATGTCATGTTCAACATCAATTGCTGCAACAATAGATAAAAGTGAGAGAAACACAACTAGGACAAGGGGCTCCAGCTCACCATTCAGATGCATTTCAAATTTGGTTCAGCAGATGAATTTGGAAAAGGATCAGGAATTGTCAGTGGCCAGGCTTCGTATAGAGGAGTTAGAGGCATTGGTGGCAAGTCGGCAGAAAGAGGTTTGATAATCTTTCTCCTTTCTATAGATTTTTTAACACCACCGCAACAACCTGCTGGTATTGGCAGGGCCATTTTCTTGGGTGGTTTTATTCTATTTAGCAATTCATCCTTATAACAAAGATCCTCTCTCACACTCTCAACCCTGTAGTGCACTTAACCATATCATGCATGTATATATGCTCCCTTTAAAAGAGTGTTAATTGTATCTATGCTGGAAGCAGATATGCATGCTGAATACAAGGCTGGCGGCAGCAGAAAGCATGACACATGACGTCATTCGGGATTTACTTGGTGTGAAATTGGACATGACTAACTATGCAGTAAGTTTTAGACTTGTATTTTGAAGTGTGAATGTTAATAGCTGCATTTCTCATTTGTTTGCTTTCTGTTTGGTGCATTGTAGAACTTAATAGACCAGTGTCAGGTTCAAAAGTTAGTGGAGGAGGCTCATCAGCAAACAGAAGAATTCCTGGCAAAGGTGGTTATAGGAAAAACCTTTGATTTATCACTCATTTGGTTTAGTTGTGGTTCTAATATATGTGCTCACTGTGTTAGGAGCAAGAAAATCTCAATTTGAGAAAGCAGATTAATGATCTACTCGAGGAAAGAGAGAGGTTAGACTCTGAAGGTCCAATCATTTACTCCCATATAATTGTATTACATATGCTGCCTATAATATCAAAATGGGAATCCAGGAGCAGATTATCTAAGAACTCAAAGTTCATCTTAGAGAAAAAAAAAAGGTCAATGGCAAGGAATTATGTTTGATCTAACTCCATATTTAGAAAACCTTGTCACTTACTAGTGCACCCTTTTGGGTTGGTTTGAAGTTTTGAATTAATTGTCAAAGGAAACCATGCGGGGTCTGTGACTATCAACTGGAATCTCCCATGTTTTTATGAAGGGAGATATAAATGATCTAGTAATGTCATATAATGGCCAGTACAATGTTTGGCTTTAATTATCTTTTGCCCATTTCTAAATCGTTGTTTTACTAGGTCTCTCCCTTCGTGTTATATTCTTGTTATATGTTACAGGAACTTGGTAGACATGTTTCTAGGCAATAGATTACTCTTGTCGTCAAAGGCACGCTTATATATGCTACCAATTACCTAAGAGTTAAGATATTTCCATGGAGCATTGCCTGTCAGACACGAGTAAAGACGAAGCTAAGGGTGCATTTCATACTGACACCTCTCTGGACACATATCATAGTGACACCTGTGTTTGGCACAATTGTGTTACTTGACTCCTTTGAGGTGTATATGAAACACAACTGATGTTAATAGTCCCTAGGGTTTACAATTGTTGCTCTTATCATTTTAGACTTCCTACGTGACACCAGAGCTGACATATTCTTTTCAGTAGAAAGTCTAATGATTTCATGATCTTGCACCATCTTCTTAGTTGGTTTCAATGTATGTCTTGTTGCTGTAGTTGCATGTCGGAGATAAATAAGAAAGAAGCAGATATATTTACTTTCCAGCTGAATGTAGAGCAACTCCAAGAGCGGGATCAATTACTCTCTGCACAGAATGAGATGTTAAAGGTAGGATAATTACTGTAAACTACTCGTAACCTTGAATTGATAGATTTAGCTGATAGTTTAGTTTCTGTAGATGAAGTTTATCCCAATCTTTCTGCTACTTTGTAGATGGACAAGAACAATCTTAAGAGGAGGGTAGCAGAACTGGATGAGATGGTAAAATCACTTCTTAAAGCACCTAGTATGCAACAGCAAACTCAACTGTCCTCAAAGAACCACCGTGTAAGATTAATTGTTAATGACGGTTTGTTTATTTGTTTCTTTTTTTGATAATTTAATTGTTACAACATCTGAGAAAACGGAGATTTGAACTTTGGTTTTCCTTGTAAAGGAGACTAGTTAATGCGTTAAAGTCGTTAAAATCTTGGCCATGTTACTGACGTTTTAACCATTACGGACTAACAACTAATGCATTGAAGTTCTTTTTCTAAATCTTACAGGACAACAGCTCATTGAAACCGGATGATGGTGATTTCACTAAAAGGCTGGCTCATTCTGAAAAGCTTCTTTCTCATGTAAATGATGAAATTGCTCAGTATCGCCGGTCCAGTGGACATGGAATTAGAAACAAAAGATAGGCGATTCATATAACCCCAGTTGCTATGGTAATTATGTCTTTTTATCTTCCTTTGGTACATTCTATCAATCTCAGGAACTCATGATGTCGACCAGGACTCACAGGGCTTGCGTGGATAGCCATAGAACAGGTGCGTGGACTGATATACATTGTCTACCTGGCCCGGTTTGATTGATTGAAAGGTAATAACTGTACGATAATGCATAATCTTCACGGAAGCAACTTACTACCCCCTAATTATCTTTCATTACACACTTCTTCATTTGATAACTTTGGTTTTTTGTTCTTTGGTATATAAAATTCACCATCCCTGCAAGTTAGGTTTACAAATTAAAAAAGAAAAAGAACGTAAAATGTAAGAATCCAATCGATCCAACCCTGGACTTGATGCTCCGTTGCTTTTTATCTGTAAAATTTAATAATTTATCTGATGTAAAATGAAAATCCATTCTCAAGATAACCGGAATAAAATATCAACGCTGCACGCTGAGCAGGTTACAAAATATATAGGTTCCTTCAATAGTTGCATTTCTGTGCAGATGACCAGTGAGCGGTACATTTCCATGCGAAGTACAAGGCAGACTCTCAACGTTTAAGTTGTAAATGTTACTTCCTTTTTTTAATTTAATTTTTGGATGAGTGAATTGGATTAATTTGGTGGTTCTTTTCACCATAAGTGTGATTTGCAAGTCCATTGTTGATTATCCTAACTAGGACGGGGGGGAAGCAAGTGCTATTCAATTTAAACTCTTGATTTTCTACTATACACGCCATTGAATGTAAATATTATAATCTTTGTATTTGTATATTTAAAGCCTGGAAACAAAGTTTCAACTGTTTACCACCTGCAAATGACCTGTAATGTTGTGTGTGAGAGAGGATTCAAACTTCTGAATTAGAAGATTAAGTGAGTTGGCAGCAAGCAACCAGATTATCTTACTCAAGCCTTCACCCTTTCAAAAAAACAACAAATGCAGATTATGAATGCATTTAGCTCAACAAACGCCAACAGCTTCCAGGCTGCATAAGTTCAAATTAATGAGCAAAAACTGACAATATTAGGTCAGACACAAAAATCCACGTAAGAATTAGTCAAAAGCAAACGTAACCATCATTCAGGTAAAGAGTATCACACTATTAAAGAATATATTAACTCAAAGTTGATACTGTGTCAAAGGTTTAACTACATATGCACCTACCATGTGCAGAATAAAAATCACCAACACCATTTTCAACTTCTAATAGGTGTTTTGTAAAAATCAAAACTAATCAGTATTCAGTAACCAATACTTGTCAATGTTGCCATTTCACATATCCCATATTCCAGTTAAAAGCTGCCTGCTTCCTTAACCGTATTCCAGGTAATTAAAATACTGTTTACATGCGGAGAAAAAGAAAAGGAGAGAGTGGGAAAAAAGAAAAAAAAAGGGCATATACAACTTCCCCAACACTTTTTCTCCTCCAACAAAACCTCCAAGTAAAACATGTTAGACATCACTTACAGGGAAAAAAAGGACGACCAGTGGACAAATCAAATGCCCGGACAACTTCAATCACCAATCTGCTGTAAATGCAAGTTCCTTTGAGAATGCACAGCCAAATCTTCCACCGTACTGCCCTTTTGTGAAATTTCACCTTGTAGTATTGCACCACTCCCTCCATCACCCATCTGTTGAGTTGCAAATATGTAGAATACAACAATCAGCAGGAATCATAACAATAATACATTAGATTGAAAACTGTTTTTAGTAACTAAGAACCTTCTTGTGAGAAGTAACACACAAGTAACGCTTATTTGTTGCTGCCATTCACTATCATACTATGACCTCTTCATCTTTCAATTTACAAAATTGTACATGATTGCGACAACTCAAACCGTAAGATAGTTGATAAGATAATTCAATAAACACAAAGATTATGAAAGTTAATATTTGAAGAAACAATAAAATACTAATTTACCTTTAGATTCTCAAACTTGGTAGCTAGCCTCATATACTGATCACGTGCTTCTGGATAACGAACCATGGACCTGACTCTAGCTAGAGCTTTCTCAACTCCAGCAAATTTCTGTTTCCGGCCAATTCGCAAGAATTCATACTCATCAGTTTTCTCAATCTTTGCCTTTTCCACTCGGAATCCTCGCAAACCAGACCGTTTCCGCCTCCAGCGCAGTATTGCCTTTTCCACAATACTAACAGACCAAACAACCTTTTTATACTGCTTCCGAACTTGATGTCCCCTAACATGAGCCTGAGATCAATAAGCAGAATAAAAGGAAATTTAGCATCAGCCAAAAATGTAAAACCAAACCTGGTGCTTCAGGGACAGTTTATTTGAAAGAAAATGCTCCAACTAGTTAAAAAAACAGGAATGGACCAGGATATATCTCCTTTGGAGGGACATAATATTCGAAATTAAAACTCTGTGGCTGTGAATAGAAGACAGAACAACTTATTGTAACTTTCGATTGTCCAGAAAGTTATCTGGTAAGCAAACATATTAACTTTATGCATAAAACACTAGAAAATGCCATAAATATGGGAGTACCTGAATTTTCACAATACGATTGCGTATCTTCAGAAACTCTTTTCTTCCCTTCCAACCACGATATCTTTGCTGGATCTTTATAGCTGCAGCAGTATGCAAATAATCCTCATAGTTGCTAAATTTTCGGACCTTGGTCAAAGAACCAAGTGCAACTAGGTCAAGTGAAGAAGCTTCAGGAATATCATTATTGCTTTTAGTTAATTGCCTGTGATTGAATGATCGAAGCCGGAATTCAGCTTGTATCAGAGCAGCTGCATGAGCTGATTTCCTAACAGCAGCAAGAGATCCTTTCAAAGAAAGATTCTCATTTGCTAACATATCTGATGGAACAATTTGTGCTGCAGTCTCAATAGCCTTTTCAGCTGCAATAGTTGCAGCAACACCGTCCATTACATTTTCATTGAAAGTCAGTGCAGAAAGGTGAGTGGTTAGATCTGCTTCTGCCAAATATCCAGCAATCCCTTTATGTCCTCTACTTGATGCTAGATCAGCAGCTGTTTTTCCTCCTGGAGATGTTGATGTTGGGTCCTCAACAGCACCCGGAGCAGCACCCAATCTAAGTAGGGTAATGACTGTTTCCTCTCTACAGAAAGAAGAAAAAGAATTATAATGAATTGTATCAATATACAGATTCATGAGTTGTGCATAAAATATTTAATAGGGGCATAAATGTTCTTTTCATGCTAAAAGAAACTCAAGATCTGGCTAATGTATAAGAAGGGAAAAATGATAAGGGAGTTTATGTCCCTAATAAACATTTTATCCACATTGTTCTCAGTTCGATTTCATTCTTTTAAAAACTAAAACTGAGGCATTTGATAAAGATATATAACTTGATTGATAATTTTTATACTTCACATTTGACATCAGTAATTCAGTAATACATGAATAGTTCAAATTGATATACTAGACAGCCAGATGAAGAAAGGAAATAAGCCATATGAAAGCATTTGAAACCAATACTTAATTCCCCAAGTATACATCAGAAGGCGACAAAATACTTGGAACAGAATCTAAGAAAGCAATCTGACCTCCCAAAATATGATGCCCAATGAAGCCCAGTTCTTCCATGTGCATCTCTGAAATTGGGACTGACACCAGCAGCAACTATGGGCCGCATGGCCCACTCATAACCAAGAGCAGCTGCCAAATGTATAACACCTTGGCCTTCATTGTCCAAAACATGTGTTCCTCTACCTCCTTCATGAACTTTACAGATTAGCCACTCATAAAGTCTATCCTTGAACAAACTTTGAATCAATCTATCTCTAGGGTTCATGTGATCACTATTAAAGGCCAAAGAAGTCTCATCAACCCTTCCCCAATCTTTCCCACTGTCACATCTCATTGAATATATGGTACTTCTAAGCTTACATTTATCACAATCCTGAATAGAACAATCCAGCCATTTCCTCACCTGGGCCAAATTTAAAAGTTTTGCTAGGTGCATTTGAATGCGCGCTTCATCTTCTGGTGCATTTTTAATAGCCATAGGAGGTTTTTCACGATATTCAAACTCCCTCACCTCACTGCAGGCTAACCTATTGCTGCAGGTGACATAAAATGGAACACGTCCAGGAGCATGTTTAGGAGTTTGGCATCTGATGACGGTATCAGACAGAACTTCAGCAGAAACCTCAATCTCACCAAACATACATCCCCACTTAATCTTGCCAGATAGCTCCTTGCTTACCAAAAAATTACCAACAATTAAAACCTGAAACAAAGAATAGGGAAGAAAAGGCATAATTTAATATATTACATCCTCTAGCATCAACAACTAAAGGAAATAAGCATGTCCTGATTTCCCCATGATTTTTAAAATATGCAGGAAAAATAGCCTCTAAATGAAGTATACACACCTTTGTTGTATCCTCTGTTGTATCCCCAGAATAGGTCCAATCTGGTGCAAAATCATGAATTGTGAACACCTGTTGTTGGGAAAGAGAAGGGCCCAAAGAATTGATCTCCAGCTGCATATGGTGTGATAAACTGGATACTTCCTTCTCGTCGTTTTCATCATCAAGTGTATTTGTATTCCAATAATTGCCAGAGTCCGAACCCATCAAGGAATCATCACAATCCACACCAATTTCTTTATCCATCCACCTCCCAAAGCTGTCAAGTTTCTTCAGCCCAACAGTTTCATTATTATCTTTGCCACTGCCTTCAGATTTCTTTTCGACGTGAATGGTTGAAGTTACTCCCACATTAGGATCTGAAGAATTCTGAACCTGAGGACGAACTAAATTGGAACTACGCTCTTGTGGCACCTGGAACAAGGTGAAAGTCTCACTTGGTTACCAAGGCAAACATTCATCTAAAATCCATGAAAAGAAATTGCGACAGACAAATAACTGACAGGAAAATTAACATTCAATTTGATATTGCATTTTTAACTGAGAAACCAGAAGGAACACACAGATCAGTACATTTAAAATCATATGATATATAAACATTAAAATGCATGAAACATTATACATCAACACTGTTGCAGAGTACTCTCTGTCACTATTTCTCTTATTGTTTTCTTCTTTGGCAGAGGGTTATAGCCACGAAATATGGGGAGGAGAAAGGGGGTTGGAGCACTAGAGTTTGTAGAAGGGCTCATGGTTGTGGTTTATGGAGAAGTATTAGTGACGGGTGGGAAAGTTTTTCTAGGCATGTGTCTTTTGTGGTGGGGGATGGTTCTCGTATTCTTTTTTGGCACGATAAGTGGACTGGGGATAATTCTCTCAAATCTCTTTATCCTCAACTATTTGTGTTTTCAGCCAATAAGGAAGCTTATATTTCTAAAGTGTTAAATCCTCTAGTTGGTGATAATGATAGAGTATGGAGTCTAAGATTTTATAGGGAATTTAATGATTGGGAGTTGGCGGCTTCCTATTCCCTTCTTCACTTCATTCAAACTCAAATTCCTAGGGGTGGAGGTAGTGACAAACTTTCTTGGTGTCTTAATGGAAGTGGGAAGTTTGATGTTCTGTCTTTCTATCATAAGATTCGAAATACAATTCTTACTTCTTTCCCTTGGAAAGGCATTTGGAAAGTAAAGGTTTCTAAAAGGGTGGCTTTCTTTATGTGGACAGCAGCTCATAGTCAGATCCTTACTTTGGATAATCTTATGCTCCGAGGCCGAACTTTGGTAAATCGCTGTTGTATGTGTTGTTGTAATGAGGAATCTGTGGATCACCTGCTGATTTCTTGTCCGGTTGCTCACTCTCTGTGGATGTATATGCTTTGGCTGTTTGGGATTGATTGGGTCATGCCCGGTTCTGTTATAGACTAATTTTTTTGTTGGTATTAGTGGCTTGGAAAACATAATTCTAATATTTGGAATCTGGTTCCGGTTGTTTAATGTGGAATATTTGGGCTGAAGGGAATCGGCGTTCTTTTGAGGATATGGCGAAATCAGTGGATCAGTTGCTAGATTTATGCAGACGGACCCTCTTTGATTGGTCTCGGTGTTGGGGGCTCTCGGATTGTTCTACTATTACGGATTTTCTTTTGTCTCTTAGTCTAACTTAATGCCTGTTTGCTGTTCTTTTCCCTCTTTCCTACTTGTTCACTATCGTGAATCTTGTATTTTTTACTTGCTTTTTCTCTTTTAATAAAATTTTTTCTTACCTATCAAAAAAAAAATATATTTTGCATGCATGTGTGGCTTGACACCTTTTTAATAAATTTTATACTCAGTTGTAGTCAAGTAAGAAATCAAATAGGAATAAATAGAAGATATGTAAAGGCTGTTGACTGCACGAAACAAACCTGAACTACTCCCTGAGAAGCAGCCATCAATGCCTGGTTGTCTTTGTCTGTGATCAATCTATTTCCACAAGTTACAACATCTTGAATAGAGCTATCAGTATCCAATCTAGCATCCGTTAACCTACGGGTTATAAAGTCAGCTCCAGTAGGATGTTTAAAAAATTTCTGGCCATGCACACCATCTGTGACGTTCAAGCTGTTAATTTCAGCCCAGTTGGATGATTCGGAACCATGATATTTAGATCCAGAAAACCATATATCGGGGGAATTCCTTGTTATTTCTGGAAACCCTGAAAGCAGCACAACAACCTGATCACATCCAGTAAATTCCCAAAACATATTATCAAAAAGTTTAAAATAAAAAATTAAGGGAAAAGTACACAAAACCTGCTGTAATTTCTCCGTAAAATACAGAACCCCCCTGAAGTTTTGAATGTAACACTTAACTACTATGTGGTATTTTTTTGTTTTATGTGTAAGCCATTAAATATCCGTTAAAATAATCAGTGAGTTGCTCCTGTGATAACACGTGTCTATATTAGAGTTGCATTTTCACATAAAACAATACCACAGGGGGTTTTGAGTTACAATCAAAAATCCAAGGGGAGGCTAAATGTTACATAATTAATGGTTCCCACATAAAACAATACCACAAAGGGGTTAAGTTTTACATTAAAAAACCCCAAAGGGGGGGGGGGGGGGTTTATATTGTGTATTTTTCCCAAAAATTAAAATGACAGTTTACATAAAATGTAGCCAAATAATAAGTGACAGTTTACATAAAATTTAGCCAAAAATTAAAATGAACAATTCACAATGCGGGAATTGCTATTAAGTGACAGTTTCCAGCAAAATATGCTTGACCAGATCAAATAATTGTACCAACTATAACCATTTGTAATGATACTTCACAAGGTCAGAAAAAAAATAATAACATATTAACATTATCTTAGAAATTAAAAGTTTCTCATGGTTTATACTCATCAAAAAGAAAAGATTCTCTAAGTAAATTCAAAAGCCATAGCAGAAGGAGAAAAGATAAAAACCTAATTCTTAATATAATACAATTCAACTATATTAGTTAAAGTTAAGCATGAATTCATTGTAAGTTTGTAACACAATTTACCTGCAACTTCATGTGCAAGCATAGAAGTACTGTGCGATGTAGAACCAAAAATAGGTTGAGCAAGCGAAGATGCTCGAGGATCACGCCCTGAATCCACATCCTCAGATTCTGATGATAATCTTCGTCCATTTCTGTCAAATCTGTTTGGACTTGATGGATAAGAGGTCTGAACTGTTGAGGCAGGTGAGTTTGCTTGTGCAGGGCATGGTACGGAACAACTTTGAGTGCTTCCAGCCTGTGATCCCGGATCTGCCATCAAGCGAGAGATACCTGACTTGTACCCCTACATAGCATCACAAAGTATAACAGAACACCTAAGCCACATAAAGGAAAGGAAAGTAAAATATAAGAATTCCAGTAAAATCAACCAATCTACATTCAATTTTAATCAGTAATAGCAAGTCTTCACATGACCAACAAACTCAATTATACAAGCCACTAAGCTCAAGCTCAAATGCCGCCTCCTCCCCCCCATAAGAATAGGATAGAGGACGAGTTCGTTTAAAACACATTGGGGATCTGTGTAAATTACCAATAACAAAACACTAATTATCACAAAAGCATTTTAAATACACCAATTTACCCATTAGGGAGTTTTTAAAATTTTAACAACAATATTTGAAAAACTCATTTTAAAAAAAACTACAGAATTAAATTAAAGGCTATAGATGAGCATAAAAGCAGAGCAGACCTCTTTTACTTCTCTGTAATGTACAAGAACAATGTGTTCTAAGCACCTGAAGAGAAGGAAAATATATGTAAAAAATGAGAACAAAATACATGCATTAAAAAAATTGTTGATGAAATGAAAAATGATATTGCACAGAATACAGAGGAGCTAAAAATTCTTTATCTCAGTCCTCTTACTATTTATTCCTCATATAGAAAGGGTAACTACAGTTGTCAAAACCTGAATCATATCATGAATCATTTTTTTAATTTTTATGTATCATATATCGTATCATATTGTGTATTGTAAGGCACAGATACTTCATAAAATTGATGAAAAAATTATTGATATAAATATATTAATGGTATATTTATTATAAACTTGAAACATTCTATAAATCTTCTTCTTGAAGACAATCAACATCAAAATCATCATCAAGTTGCAGAGCTCCTCATATATTTTTCTAATTTTTCCAAAATTTTGGCAAAATAATATCATCTGGCACCTTCAAGCATGGTTTAAAATCCTTATGAGTTAGTGCTAAGTGGTTTTTCATTTATGTAACTCTGCCCCAATGGCCAAAACCTTTAACCTCCACCGCCTATCCTTTCTAAGGTAGAGAACCTTTTTGATGAATGGATAATTTTTACATAGTATTCATTTGATAATTTTTACATAGTGTTCAAAAGTCCACTGAAAACAAAATTTGAAACTTGAAAGGCTTTAAAAATTTTAATCTAAGCAACACTTACGCGTCAAGCATCCAATAGCTTCTTCGCTGGAAGTTCTCATTTTCCTCACCATGGGCATAATAACAATGGAGAACATCCACGCTGTTAGCCTACACAAAAACCAGTGAAACTAATTAATTAAGCAGCCCAAAGGTCAATACCAATGCAATCAACTATAATCCATAGTGAAGAGATTTACATTGACATTTGGAAATGTAAATAACTTAACTAAAACAATAGTAACAATGATTGGCCTCCATAGACAAAGCCTAGCTTCATTAAAAAAGCATGAACACAAACAAAATACATTTAATCATCAAGCTTGATGTATTAATAAAATTATCAAAAAATGTGAAGTAGCAGCATTAGTAAATACTAATTACTTGTTGAAACTACTAATATTACATATGCAATGAAACATGTTAAGGGATACATGTCTTAGACATTCATCAGCTGCTAGTGTGGATAAAAATGATGTTATACATGAGTTCCATCCTATACAACAGATAAAGCACAAACAAGGCCTAATGATTCCAACTAAGAGACATGCAAATGGATTTTTTTTATATATTTTTTTGGGTGGATAGCATTAGATGTCTTAAATTTGTTGAAAATCCATAGGCCATAGCTAACCCCAAAAAAATTGAGACTAAGGCTTTGTGGTGGTTGTTGTATTAGATGTTTTAAATTGTATTAAGAAATTATTAGTGAATCATATGACACAAAATTTCTTTTCTGGGTTGATGCTAGACACACACCCACTAGTAAAAAGTGTAGTAAATATCTTAAATGTTCCATTGTGAGTGCTTATAAATATATATATATATATATATATATTTTATAGGTGTGAGTGTTTACAAATAATAGATCCATTTAGACAAAGAACAAATTAATTCAAATACAAAGGAGCCCTATTGATCTATTATTTGGTGTTGCCTGGCAAGAACTATCATCCAGAGAAAGAATGTCTAGCTACAGAAGGTAATGCCCAGGCAAAGGGAGAGTGCCTGACTAACTGTAAACCCAGAAGTCTCTAGTTTGACTCTTAGCTGAGGCATTTCGTGATTTACCCAATGCCTGCTCAGTGGGGGTGTGTAGGCATCAGGGGTTTTGCCCTTCAGGGGTGGTCCCCCTGGACCATACCTTAAGGGGGTTCCTCGTCATAAAAAAATTACTACCAACCCTACCCCCCATCCAAAACCAGAAAAAAATAGTGAACTTACAAATAATAAATTGAACAGCACACCTTCAACTTTTCATGAGCTTCTTTAACAGTTTTCCCATCTTTCTTCTTCCTCCACCGGTAACCATCTTTACGAAAATACCGAATAACTTTTCGATCAAACAGAAACAGAGAACCAGCTGAAAAATAAAAATATTTAGTTGCTATTTGAATGCTAACAGAGAATGATAACATTCCATCTCTATAAGAAGAGTAGCTTGTGATATTTGAACAGACAATAGTACATGCACTGGTAAACAAAATAGTGTTGGATGATTCTGCACAGAGAAAGGAGCAAAAGGAAATGGTACTTTTCTAAATAGAAAAATATACACATTTTTTATACATACGTATGCAAACACACATGCACTTTTATAATATCATATCCCCAGGGCCCAGGGGCCAAAACTTACAAACTTAAAAAAAAAAAAACCTCACAAAGTAGCAACAAGAGAGGCTATTCAAATATTACTGTTATTATCAAGATTTTAGAAATATCCTTCAGTTAAAAGCATTTAAAGATTTTAATAACAAAAGAGACTCTGTGCCTCATAGAGCCAAAAACACCTACTATGGACCCTCCAAATAAGCAAAACCAATTGCTACATGCTGAGCCAGGACATAAAGTTCACAGCCTACAAAACACTGTCAGACAACAAGGAAGAACCTTGAAAAGAACAATCTTTTACTAAAACAAGAGCACAGTAGCACACAGCAACTCGGAAACTCAAATCACATTTTCTTTGGCTTCCCGGTACTACCTCACATTAGTACGACTCTGTTTAGACTACATTGCACATAACCACATCAAAATTTGGTTATTGAGAGAAAGGCGCAAAATGAAAATCATTGACCTCTAGCTCTTGAATATTTACTTATTTCAAATACTAAAAGTCACACATTTGGCATTCTTGTTGTGGCAAAGTTCAGCCCACATTTGTGCCATAAAACATTACAAACCATATTTTCCACATTATTAATTCCCTATAACTAGATAAATATTTCTTGACCAGAAATATTTTCCAACACTACCCCATTAAGCTGTACTCAAAATAGACCTACAAATAATTTATCCCAGCAATAAAAGAATCACTTTAGGTATCTTCTAGACATCATTTTTTTTTGTAATTCAGTCATCTGCAATCCTATTGGCACTAAAAGCAACCCCTTTAAGCCCAGATCTTATTTAGATATCTCTCAATTATTCTAAATATGGAGTTTAATTCCCACACTAGATTTATCAAGGAAAAATATATCTAACGTCATGCATCATGACCTCTCTTGAACGCATATCAAATGTACAAAGCCCAAAACTAATAGGCAAATTGCCAACTCCTGATGTAAGCTTGTTGGGACCAAAAGCTCTGATTGTTTCTAAGTAGTTACCACTAACCACTTCATCATGCACATTACTAACGACTGGTCTACGTCAAAATGCACCACATAATCTTCCATGAATTAACTCAACTAAGCCTAAGTTCCAATATCTTATCTCATAAATACGCTTAAACAAAATCAACTATACCATATGCCAATCCTTATCCCCACATATTTACTCCCTTTGTAGTAAAGGATTACTAGATTCTTCATAAATGATAAACATGAGTATTATGTATTACAAACACCTTTTCCTAGTACTGAGGTGAAAGTGCAAAGAAAAGAAATCACAACAGATCAAGGTGTGAGGTGTGACTTGTGCAGGCCTACAATTGGAGTATTCTCTTAAAATTGAGCAGATGGAACACAATGGAGTGGGCACAAAAGCTGATTCTTAGAAAAGTAATTCACAGCCTAACTCAAAGAAGATGGAAAAATATTAAAGTAGATACAAATTCATACAAGAAAATGTAAATGCATCTGTTTATTACACCCAAATGTCCAACAAACAATTGAAATAAGATACAGAGAAGCATGCTGGTTACAACCTGGAGGCCTAACAGGCGGATCTGACCGTAGCTGAAACCTTTGATGGTTGCGAAGTATTTCACAGATTTCATTTGGCCGAAGCCAACGGTGTTGAGCTTCTGTCACTATCCTGTCAAGGTCTGCCAACATCCAGGAGGAGATGGTTAAATACTACATTATTAAAAGCCATTCTACTTGTATGGAAAACATGCAGTATAACCAAAATGTCAAAATCACAAACCCCGCAATAGCTGAAATATAGTAAAAGAAAAGCTGCTAGATCAACACCCCCAAATCCAAATTGGGTAACAATCACCTTTATAACAAGTATGCTGCATTGTACACATCTAACAAATTACATGTAAAGTCAGAATGCTGAAACTCAAAATAAACCTGTTTGATACCAAAGCCATAACCACGAAACTCTTCGCACTTGTAGCTCATAAGGCATATGATGTATATTTATTCTTTTAAAGAATCAACATCAACATGTACAATGAAGTTCTTAACAAGCGTGCATGCATGCAAGAAATCAAACAGAGTAGCATTCAGCCATTACACAAACAGAGACACAAAAATTAGAGCATGACATTCGCAAAGAACCAAAATGAGACAAAATCCATCAAGAAAACAAAGATTCATATCCTTGAACCATTTACCATTCTTTAACCAAAAATCACATTTGAAATATCAAATTTCTGAACCTCAAGAACGCATACAAAAATGAGAATAAGAGGGAAAAGAAATCATACCTAATGGTTGATTTGGAACGTATCTTTTACTCTCAGCCATAAACCCTAGCTTTCATGAGCGAAGCTCCAAATTGCGAAACCACAAAACCGATTCTGAACCTGCAAACGAAACCAAAAAACCAAAAAAAAAAATCTCAAAAAAAGGATCAAAAACCAGAGCTTAAAGAACGAAAAAGAAAAGTAAATCCGCAAGAATTAAAGAAATGAGCAAAATAGAAATTACAGGCAAAGATTTAGGAAGGTTGGAGAAGATGGAAAACCCTAACAGCAATGGTGAAAATGAGAGAAATGCGAGGGAGAGAAATGGAGGTGTTTGTGGGTTCGAAGAAACGAACCGTATAGCAAGAAATAGAAATAAAAACTGTGAGAGAGAAGCGCGTGAAAGGCACTAAAGGGAAGAGAGAAAAAAAAAAAAAAAGATAATAAAGAGAAAAAGAAAGAGAATTTAAGTCAATGAAGATTGGTTCGTGTTTACACTGGATTCAGATTTGTCTGACGTGGCAGATGTCGCTTTCTTTCGTTCATCCAAAACAAAAAAAAAAAGAAGAAGTCGCTTTCTTTAAGACCAAGCCGTAAGCTATGGGATTGGGCCGGGTGATTGGGAAAATTCTTAGAGATTAGGAATCAATAATGTGCTTCCTCTTCTTACGTGGATTTTATCATGAATAGAAGGAGTGAACTTTATTATGAATGAGAAAGGAGAGATTAATATTCTTGGTGAACTGAGAATAGTTAAAAATTACTCGGATTATTATATAGAAAAGTCTAGAATCAAAAATTTTTTTCTAACTTTTTGTTACAACTATGACGGTAGGGTGTGATTGATAAAGAAAAAAAAAATGATAAATAATAATTAATCACTCACAATCTATCACATCAGAATTGTGGCAAAACAGTTATGAAATAATTTGTGATCCTAGAACTATTGATAGACTAAGACGTGGTGTTTTAATCCCCATATTAATAAACTTCTTATTTTTCAATCTTTTAATAACATAAAATAATATAAAACTTCCTCTTATTTGTATCTATACTAATATTTATGATTTTATGTGTTTGGATACTAACCTGACATTATTGAGGACTAGAAAGTTGACCGGTGTTCATCAATAATCAACAAAGTAGCAAAAAACTCTTTTTCCAAGTTAGAAATTATGGCTTAAAGTCATGATTTTAGTTATATTTTTAAAATGTGTATAAAATATTGCTCTTCTATGTATACTTTATCAAAACATGATATGACCATTTGGATGGTGGAATGTCCCTCCTTTCTGCTGCCCTTTGCTCTATTTGATTGGCTTGTTTTTGTTGTATTTTATTAATTTCTTTTAAAGTTCAATAAAACTACCATTTCAACTCAAAAAATAATAATAGTAATTCACTTGGATATGATAAGCTAAATTTGTTTTCACCTTTCACAACACATAAGATGTGATAGCCTCCATGTAATAGTCACAATCATTAGGGCCATATTAACTTCTCAAAAAAATAAATAATTAGGCCATATTAAGTACTTAGAGATAAGCATCAACTTTTACCTCATTAATTTACCCGATCATGTTGAAATCCCTCGGTATTGATAAGAAATGGATCTTTGAGAATTTTTATTCTTCTTCCAATAAAAAGGTAAGTTTGTAAATACTGTTAATAAAAAAAAATAAAAAAAAAATGTCAAAGTAAACGATACTCTGAAGATGAAGGGGTTATGAGCTTACCTCATTTTCATTTTACTAGTGGTTTGTTCTCTATACTTTTTCTTTTTCTTTTTCTTTTCTTTTTTTCCAAGAATTCGATAGTTGAGGGAGGAGGATTTAAACCTTAAAGTCTCCATTAAAAATATTAGAAGATATCAATTGACCTAAAAAGCTCTTTGATTGTCCCTTATACTTCTAATGTCACATGTTTACTAATATTATGTTTTGTTTACTCGTTAGCTTAATTGCGTTCATTCTAGACTTACCAACCTCAAATCGGGTTGTAACTTCACCGTTCCTTTTCTTATGAGTTTTTCAAAGATCTTTCCCATATGAATTTTCATTCATCATCTTAATTTTGAGTAATTATTAGATGTTTTTGGAGTACAATGATGTGGTGCTCCCTCTTTTTACATTTTTTTTGGAGTCCATTAATTAAATTCATAGTGAGATTCACCATAAATGTGAGAGAAGGATTTGGATTCTCTTCATTTCTCTTTGAAATGGAGCGTGTCCATTTTACTGACAAGATGCATTCAAAATAAATCAAGGGTCCAAGACTCGCCACCTCAATTAAAAATTAAAACACTTAACTCAATAAACTCAACTGTGGTTAAATACTCAGTTAACTCAACAAACCCATCTGATATCAGTGTTTCAAAATATCTCTCAATGTTATGCTTCGTTCTCTCAAGTCTCAACCTTACCATCACTGCTGCACCATAACCATCGCTGAATTGTGTCTTTGGCACAGCCATTGCCCTGTACATTTTTTCTCTCTGATTTTTTTTATTAATAAGCTCTATTTGGTTGCTAGGAAAATGAAGGAAAATAAATTATAATACCACTATTTTTTTTTTTGATTTATTGGTGCTGAATTTGGTTTCTTTGTGTGTGTGTGTGTTTATTGTTGTTGTTGTTGTTGTTCGTTTTGAGCTTCGGGATTGATTGAAATTAGCTGGTGGGTGTTTCAGCTTTGTGGGATTTATGGGTTGTTTTGATTTGAATCTGTTCCAAAAGCTATGTGATTTTTGGTTTGTTTTTATACAAGTTTCTTGAAACTAGATGGAAAATATGTGATTTATGGGTTGTTTTTATACAAGTTTTTTGAGACTAGGATGAAATTGAATGATCATAAAGGAATGGAATGTAATGTATTTAAGCAAAGGAAATGAATGGAAAAGAATGAAATTAAGTAACCTTGATTGGATGTTTTAAAATAAAGGAATGGAAATGAATGAAAATGAATGGAATGTAAATAATCTTGTTTGGAAGTAACATAGAAGGAATAGAATGAAATCATGTTATGACAATATTACTATTAGACCCCTATTTTAAAATAAAGTGATGAATATATAGGGGTATTTTGAGAGTTTTAGTAAAAAATTTATTAAATCTAATTTCATTCCCTCTCATTTCTCCCAATTTTTGGGGGAATGAAAATTTAAGGTTTTAAGGGAATAGGGAGGAATGAGTGTTCCCTCCTACCCATTCCATTTCCTCCTACTTAAACTACCAAATAAGGGAATTGACTTTCCATTCCCTCCATTAACTCAAACAAGGGAAATGAAGAATATTCTAAAATTATTATTTTCATTCCATTCCCTCCTCCCAAACAAGGGCTTAATATTTTGTGAACCTGGGATTCTAGAACTTTGATAACAAAAGAATTTACATAATGAAGAGACATCATACAGGGAAGTGTGGGATAAGCTGTATCTCATGAGACAAGTTACAGTGATCAAGCTAAGACTGAAACTTGCAGACTGTGGAGGGGATGTATAGTCAAGAAGCAAGAGACATACCTAGTGTGGAACCATTAAGCTATGATGATCTTGTAATCAAAACCTTGTTTGTAATCAAAGTCTTTATTTAGAACACTTGTTAGTATGTGGCCTGGTAATCAAAATGCACATTTTAATAAAATTTTAGTCTTTTTTGGATCAAATTCTTTCTTGTCTACTTCTTCTCTCTGGGATCAAAATTTGATTATAATGCAACATCAAATTGTTCAACTTAAAGCAATTGGTTTATTGTTGATGATGCCTTATACTAGATATATACACTTTCAATAGAACATTAGTTTAAGCATGTTGAAATAAAGATAATAGAGTTAGAGACTATGAAGTTTGCCTTGGTATTTTTTTACCGATGCTTTACATTTCTTTTTTAGATTTCTTGATGAGTCATAAGAAAAATATGATAAGTACTTGATATTGTTCTTTTGTGTATTGTGTAATTTTTTTCTTGTAGATGTCCTGTACTAGTGCTGCATCAGGTCAAAAAGGTTTATTTGCAACTGTTACAAGCTCCAGCCACAAAAATTGATGATACAAGACATCCCTTAACTCAAGGAAGTGTTGCAAGCGGAGATAAATAGTTGTTCATAGTTTTGAGCAATTTTTTCTAGTTTAGGATTGTGTTTTGTAATCTTTGGGACTTGTTGTGACTAAGTGCTGTAATGGTTGTATATACTTTATATGCCAATTGGTTTGTAGCTTTTTTTTTTTTTTTTTTTTTGAGAAACAATTGGTTTGTAGCTTGTACTAGTGTTTCCTGAGTGATGTTATCATGAGCAATTTTGTTTTTAATGAGATCAGTACACAAGCAATCCTTCAAGTTAGCATTGAAACTCTCACTAAGTTGGGTTGTCTCCATTCCAACAGTGAAAGTTCTCTTAATAGTTGCTTGGGCCCATTTTTCCTTCAATTTAAATAGATCAACTAGCTATTTATTTTCACGAACATCGTACTTATCCAACATTTCATTCCAAGCTGTAAGAAACTCATCTTCACCATCATACTCATAGATACATGCTAAGAAATCATCATTAAATTGAGACTCATTTTTAAGTAAATGACTCAAATGTCTCTCACCATTTTGCCACATATGCCAACTACACAATGCATGATATGTCTTAGGATGACTACTTTTATTGCAACTGACATTGTTGCATCTTAATTTGTGAAAATATTAATTGACTTCTTTTTAGACATTGCTTCTAAGAAGGTCTCAAATAACCATACAAAAGATTCAATTGTTTCATCATATACAAGTGCACCTCCAAATACAATAGTTTCTCTATGATGATTGAGTCCCAAAAATACTCTAAGTGGCCTTGCAACTCTATTTGTACTATATGTTGTATTAAACGTTATTACATCACCAAAGTGGCTATAATCAATGATTATTCTTACATCAGCCCAAAAGATATTAGTAATCAACTCTTCACAGTCCAATTGAGTAGCGAAATAATATGAATGATTTTCCTTAAGTTGTTGACAAAAATATCTTCCCAAGCTAACAGCTTCCCCATGCCCCATGTCTCTTTGTTGCCTAATGCATAAATAATTTTTACGATTTTGTTTGGTAAAACCAAGATTATCATATCCACCAACTTGCTCACTAAGAAGCTCATAAGATTGCTCTAATCTTAATCCCCATTCATATGCCAAATCAATTTCAATAGCATGAGTTGCAGCCATTTTCCGTTGTGATGGCATCATGTGTACAATTGATGGAAGGTGGAGATAGTGGTTATGCTCGATAATAAATTTATTCACATATTTTTTACTATCTCGATTAAATACAATAACCAAACGTGCTTCACAACCACATGTTGTTTTTGCTCGTGGCTTCTTTATATTCTGATCTCACTTGTCTTTGTCTCGAACTCCCTCATTCGCGTACACAAATCTCCTTGAAGTAACCACTCCAATCTTTTTACATTTATTTAGATACTATTTTCTAATACTAAAACCAGTCTTTCTACCATATTCATTATAAAAATCATATGCAATCCCATCTGCTTCAAACTCCATCCCTTTAAATGGGGTAAATTCCATGGGCACATTAGAGGGAACATTTACTTCCATTAAAACATCCATCATTATCCTTAGAAAAAAATGACCATAAATTTATTATAAATTTCATCTATCATTTTAGTTTTCAAAACAGAGATGATGTTAAAAAAATCCAAATGAACAAACATGATATTGTATTTGTTTTTTTTTTTTTTTTAACAAAATATGGGTTTCACTAAAAATTTAAAAATTGAAAATAAAGCTACATTGCATCATTTTGAACAATATGTGAGCAATAAACGTGTCCTCTAATATGTCATACGTCATATATTAATAATGACTAATAAACACAAGCATCACTCACCGACCCACATTTGCGTTTAATAAAGATTCAATCTTTATCTCAAAAAAATATATAGATAGACTCCAAGAATCATCCAACCATTATAAAGATTCAATCTTTATCTCAAAAAATTAAAAATAAAAGTTCAAATAGACTCCAACTGGCATCCAGCTACCAAGACAACAATATAAACACAGAAAAATTATCATATATCAAATAAGATAACTATAAACAACTTTTACTGTTATACCTCTTTTTTGGCAAGATAGAAACAGAGACGTGCTCTGTTGTACAAAAGAAAAACAACCTTTGAAATGTGTTCTCTCCAAAGTATAAAAAATCTGAACCTTTGAATGTGTTCTCTTCAAATAATCAAACATTGACTCTTTGGTTTTCATTTTTCCCTTCTAAAATAGCTGTGACGCTCTCTCTTCCTTCTTTTTGTGTTTTATTTTTTTGTTTTCTAGTGGGCTTTGTCCAATTGAATTAAAGAGTGCTCCAGTTTAAGTGTTTAACTACAATTAAGATTGATATTGAGTTAAGTTATAAGCTATCACATTTTTTTATCATAGATTTATTTTAAAAAGATCTTGTCCCTTAACAGGACATTCTTCATCTCAAATAGAAATGAATAGGATCTGGATCTGTAGAGGTACCACGTCACTTTGCTCCAAGGGCATTATGGGCGCAACGCGTGGTTGGCCTTGAGGAGTATGCCTTGGCCGAGTGGATTGCGACGGAGAAAAAGAGTTGCCTCCTAGTTTTATGATTTAGAAACCATGTATATAGCGCCCTTACATGGAATGACTGATCTTACTACCAAAATATGAGTTCAGAGTTTAGGTACAATTTTGGGAAGGTATTAGGCACCTAAAACCATCCGACCTATGGGTCGGCTTTTACTCATTGTGTCTTACGTCTTAATCTCATTAAAGGCACATTCAACATTGCATTCTATACTCACACATACACTAACATACATCTAGCAATCAACATGGCATCTATCCCACACTCATCCATAGCATAAAACCCTACTATCATCTAACAATATATATCCAAAGGCAGCAAGCACATCACAAGGCAGTAGCATTAACAAGGCATTTAATCAAGCATATTCAATCATTCAAACCTAGCATCATGGTATTCATCAATCAAGGAGACCAATTATCATATTCAAATATGCATGACTTACCTTCACTTACTTCGCTACACCATAACACTTTAGCACCTATGCATCAATGCATGTTTATGTGGTTCATCAAAGTTATAAACCTTAATCATCAATTCAACAATCAAAGCATGTGAAACATGTTATTCTACTAACGCTAATGCTAAACATGTGAAAACTAGATTCAACAAGGCCTAAACATATGATTAAAACAAAATAAAGCAAATAAAAAAATCAAGAACCCTAAATTTGCAATTCTGGGCACGAGAATGCGTACGCATGCCTCTAGTATGCATACGTATACATAAGTATGCACATGCATACCGCCTAAAAACACAGTTTTAAAGTAGGCAACAAACAACAATTAAACAAAACCTAGCATGGTTCTAATTTATAACCAAACAACCTAAACTAACAACAAAGATAAAATAAAAATAAAGATAAACAAAAGAAAATCTATTCCTAAATATGCATTGGATCTAACAACAAATAAGAGCAACATTTAACACATTAAAACATGTTCATCAATATATCCAATCATTCAATTCATTAATCAAAACATGATGAGACACAACAAATCGAACCCAAACAAATCAAATAATATATAACACATAAATAAAATTAAGAACTCAATGGTCCATTAGTAATCACAACTCAAAAATAAAAAGATGTTCTTAAAAAAGCTTTAGAAAAAATGTTTGAAAAACGTTTCTTGGAATGAGATCAATAGTTTCTGCCTTAATGAATAATAGAGAGAGGTTTTAAAGAACCAAAAAACGTGCTTGGTGGCTGTGTGTCCAAAAAATCAGAGTTAGAAAAGAGTTTTGGATGATTTTAGGTGAAAAATCAACTCTCTCTTGCTAGGATTTGAGTTTGGAAGTATAAAGTTGTATTTATATGTTTAAACTAGGGTTTTCAGGCTCATTTAGAGGGTTTTGGACGTTCCAAAGGGTCTAGGAGCCCGATCCCATCAAAGAGGGAGGCTTTGGGCCATAATAACTAAAGTTCTGAGATCCTAGAAACCCTAATTCTGATAGCTCTAATGGTCCGACCTCAAATGCTCATAACTCACTTAGTTTAAGTCCAAATTAGGTAAAATTTGTGTTTAAATTGAATCTCAGGATGTTTACTTTCCAATGAAATAAACCTCAATAATTCTTTGTGGATCAAAAGTTATGGTCAAAATAATGAGCAAATGTCATTTTTCAGCATTGTTTTTAAAGCGATTTGAATACTTTTGAGTTGTGATTACTTCCAAACAATTAAAATAATTTGGGATAATTACACCTTACCGACCTGTGGTTTGCCTCTAATTCGATGTGCCTACCCGTGGTTTCAATTTTGACACTTTGCCCACCTGTGATTCTCATCGTTACTGTGCCGTAACTCACCTCTCCACTTTCCATTACTTTAACACAGAAAATGTAAAAAAAAAAACCCCAAACGAATCAAAACACTCCTCACATGAAGAACATACACCTAGAAAACTAATACAAATCAAATCAAGCAATACCGTTTCAGCCTAACTCTTATCGAAACTCTCATCTTCGCTCTCTCCCAAGTCAAATCCCAAGTTGTCCATGGCTCCGCTCAATCAAGTCTGCTCTCAGTGACTGAGTCTCGCAGTAGTTCACCACAGAGACGTACAACGGCAACAATAGAGATGCTCCCTGCGACGGTCCTTCTATGCGGTTAGGCAACATCGATGGCTAATGGAGAGAAGTTGATTCAGCCATGGCTATGGTGTCATGGGTCTTGGCTTTATGGGTTCGGCCTTTGTGCTTTGTAACCTGGGCAAGGCGTTTGAGTTTGAACGGGGTTCTGTATTTTTTGGAAGAAATGGGTTTGGTGGGCTTTGTTTTGTATATCCTGCTTGGCTGTGGCCTGTGGGTTTGTGTAGTTCAGGTGTTTAGGTTTTTGTTGAGGTTGTGGTTTGTTCTTGGTAGATTTTCGGAGTTTGGCTATGGATTTGTGTGGGTAAGGTGTTTGATTTTTAGATGTTGTGGTTTGGGTTCTGCTTGGCTATAATTAGTTTCTTCTTCTCTTTTCTTTTCTGGCTTTATTTCTTCATGTAAAGTATAACTCTTATTTCTTGGGACCCTTTTGCTTTGGCAAAGCATTGATACAACTAGTCAGTCCAGATTGGATCAATCCATGTTTGTGTATGTTCTTCATATTTGTGTATGTTCTTCATGTGAGGAGTGTTTTGATCCGTTTGGAGTTTTGTTTTTTACATTTTCTATGTTAGAGTAACGGAAAGTGAGGAGGTAGGTTACGGCATAGTAACGGTGAGAATCACAGGTGGGCAAAGTGTCAAAATTGAAACCACAGGTAGGCACATCGAATTAGAGGCAAACCACAGGTGAGTAAAGTGTAATTATCCCAAATAATTTCAATTATCTTTTGTAGACATGTCAAGCTCATCATTGGAATTGGAGACTACAGTTTATTAATCGGGTATAAAATGAGGTGTTTACAGGCACCCAATAATTTTTCCTAAATTTTGGTTGTATTTATTTATTATTATTTTTTTTTAGCTTTTATTTTGAAAACTCCATAGGCTTTTAGATTCTTAAACCCAAACTCTATACACAAAAAACCCCAAATTGTCCCAAACCCTCTACGCCAATGGTCACCCTCCGCACCTCCTTTACCACTAAAACCATGCATCACTAACAAATCCACAAGTTCTTGGGCCAACGCCTTCACTAGCTAGTGGCACTTTGAGAATCTCTTCTGCAATGTCGTAAGTTCCCAACCCTATACACGCCTTACTAGATCTCAAATCTCAAATGTCCACTTTCCCAAGGTCATTGTCGTACGCCATAAAACTTTTTTCTGTTGGCGGGAGAAGTAGAAGCTTATTAAGTGGATGAAACATTTTATTAGCACTGGCAAAGGACTTCGTAGTAGGTCATTTTATAGGGTTCGAAATGATATTTGTAACTAGTTTCCATGTTAAAGAGGGTGAAAATCTAGGTTGACGGATCTTCATAAAATGGGCCTGACGGCTCCACATCCGTGGGCCGATATAGGACGAGCCCAACCTATGCAAGTTTGTTATGAACGAATCCTGCATGAACGGATGCAACAGTGACGGGTCAAGCACTCACGTGGCAAGCAAAAAATCCTAGATGGGAAATACTTGCGACACACGTTTAGTCACCATAGAATCCCGAGCTAAATGGAATTCTAGCACAAAAAGGATTCCGAAAGATATGTGCATTAATGAAGATCTTCTCTATAAGGAAATATTTTGTCCATCACGTTTGGGATTGTTCAAGAGGATTCCAATAAGGAAAAGACTTCCACGCCAAGGAAGAGATGTCAACCCTCTACTACTATAAAATCCCCAATACCCTCATAAATCAAGGTACGCATAATTTACCCATCTCTAGCACTCTAGAGTTGTGAGAAGTTCTAACTTGACCTTCGGAGGGTATTTGGCCGACACCATACCGGTGCTCTCTATTAGGTTTTTCCTTTCTGTTGTGTAGGTGTTATTTCAAGCGTACAAGCATTGTGTGGCTCACTAGTGGTTTCTTCGGCATCATCACATGTTGATCTCATTCATGTAGTGCTTGACGCGCTAATGGTGAAAGAAGTACAGTTTTCTACTTACTCTTCGTTGTTGGATGAGTCCATGGTGTCCGGGTTGGTCATGAATCAGTACCATTTTAGCTTTATTTGCTCTTGGGAGTCGGAGATTGCTTTATGTGGCTTTGTGAGATTTTTGGTCATGTTCCGGTCTTTAATCTACTTGATTAGGTATGATAGTCCAAAAATACACTCGTCCACAGTCGTGAAGGACGATCTATAAGCACGACCGCGATGACGACGCAGTCTAAGGGGGTTGCCTGACATTGACATGGCCATCGTCCTTTAATCAAGACAAGTCGTTACAAAAATAGCCATGAATACCAATGCTGTTGAAGGCATACCCGTTAACTTAACACCTAGCACAAACGTTACAGATTCTGCAATAACACCATCATTATTACGGAACCAACGGATAGAAGAAAAAGGAAAACTCCTATATATATTCGTGAACGAGAATCCAAATAGGTACAAAAGACACTTACAAAAGATTTCACTTACCAAATCTATATTACCTTCCATCGCTTCGGGGCTTTTTTGCTAACTTTGGCATTGGAGGACTTGTGGCTGGCGCCACACCGGTGACCACGTTCCTCATAATTTTGTTGTGTTTCAGGGTCTGGAACGATTGCGGACGATCTAAGTCTAGACGAACATCTCTACTGACGATTCTAGCATCATCAGTTTGGCGCCGTCTGTAGGAACAATATTGTTCTTGAGTGTTTAGTTCAAGGGTATTGTTCTATTCTAACGAGATGGAGTCCAGCTCTAACCCAGATCCTGCGGCATTGGCCTTACAAATTCAAGCTCTCGCAGCCAAGGTGGAAGAACTCACCAAGCAAAACCAAGAGATGAGACAACAACTGCAACAGGGAGATAACCATACAGAAGTCAACAGAGATGAAGACGGAGACAGTCATAGGAGACGAGCTAATACTCCAGAAGAACCAAACTCGAACTTTCTCAAGGAGATGAGGAAAGAGATGGATGAGCTGAGAAACGCTATTAGGGGAAAGACGGATCAAGGATTGGACAGAATCGTCAGGAAAACTGACTCTCCTTTCACAATAGCCGTCTAGGAATGCTCGGTGCCCTCCAAGTTCAGCCTACCCCAGCTTGAACCCTTTGACAGATCAAAAGATCTGTTAGATCATCTAAATACTTTCAAGACGACTTTGGGTCTTCAACAGCCCCCTGACGAGATCCTATGCCGATCCTTCCCCACCACCCTGAAAAGAGTAGCTCGGGAATGGTTCACCAAATTGCCTACATCGTCTATTGATAATTTCGAGCAGTTAAGCAGTTCATTCGTCCGTCACTTTGTCGGAGGACAACGTCCTAAAAGGACAGTCGATCACTTGCTCGCAATCAAACAGAGGGAAAAAGAAACTTTGAGGTCCTATGTGACGTGCTTCACCCGAGGAATGCTGGAAGTGGATGAATCAGATGATAAGGTACATCTCATGACCTTTAAGGCTAGATTAAAGTCCAGAGACTTCGTGGTTTCTTTGGCGAAGAATCCTCCCAAGACGATAGTAGAGGCGCTCTTGAAGGCGCATAAATATATGAACGCTGAAGACGCCTTGACAACCATAGATAGGGCAGAAAAGACGAAGGAGAAGAAAAAGGAAAAAGAAGACGATAGAAGGGGGCAGAAAAGAGATCGAGGTGACTGACGTAATGACGACGGGAATGGACGAAGAGATGATAAGAATCCCCGGCAAACGAAGTTCACACCACTAGTGATGCCCGTTGATCAGATTTTGACGGAGATAAAAGACGAACAATGTCTTAAATGGCCCAGGCCACTCCAATCGCCACCCAGTGTGCGTGATAAGAGAAAGTATTGCCATTTTCACAAAGACCACGGGCATTACACAGAGGACTGTCGAGACCTGAAGGAGCAGATAGAAGAACTTATCCAGAAAAGGAAAATTCAAAGATATGTGAAAAGGGGAGAAGCCAGCAGATATGGTAAGAAGGGTCAGCACGAAGGTTCCCAAAAGAATGAAGATCAACCACCTCGTCCGTAGAATGTAAAAGGAGAGATAAGAACCATCACGGGAGGACCGTCTACAGGAGGGTCATTCAGATCCCTCAAAAAATCACACCAAAGGCAAATAAACAGCGTTCATAGCTTACCACTCTTAAAGCAACGACGGACAAACCAAGACATGTACTTCTCGGAGGAAGATGCCAGCGGGGTCAAACAACCTCATGACGATCCGCTGGTCATCATGATCATGATCGAAGGTTTCAACACAAGGAGAGTTCTGGTGGATAATGGAAGTTCAGCAGATATTATCTATTTGTCCGCCTTCCAGCAATTGAAGGTAGACCCAAAATGGCTTCGTCCTTTTGAATCACCTCTTATCAGCTTCAGTGGAGATAAGGTGTACCCCCGTGGAATAGTGACGTTGACGGTCACAGCCGACTTATACCCCCATCAGGTAACCAACAGACACAATTTTTTGGTGGTAGATTCACCCTCTTCTTACAATTTGATCATAGGACGACCAACCCTTAACCGCTGGAAAGCCGCTACTTCCACATACTGCCTGAAGGTAAAGTTTTCGACAGAGCACGAAGTCGGAGAGATAAGAGGGGATCAAGTATTGGCAAGAGAGTGTTATCAAGCCGTCCTAGCCACGAAAGAAAACCGTATGTGGGTAATCGAAGATAAGATGCCTGAAATCGTGGAGAAGCTAGAAACGGTATAACTGGACGAAGGAGATCCATCAAAGACGACTCAAGTAGGGACGGATCTAAAATCAAGGACGAAAGAAGGTATCATCAGTTTCCTGAAAAACAATCTCGATGTATTTGTTTGGAGCCATGAAGATATGCCAGGGATTCCAGCAGACATCATCCAACACCGCCTAAATGTAAACCCGGAAAAGAAGCCCATCTAGCAGAAGAGAAGGGTCTTTGCACCTGAACGGAACCAAGCAGTGATGGACGAAGTAAGCAAACTACTTGCTAGAAAATTTATTTGAGAAATTCACTATCCGAAGTGGTTGGCCAATATCGTCATGGTCAAAAAGGAAAATGGGAAATGGAGGATGTGCGTTGACTTCACGGATCTAAACCAAGCCTGCCCAAAAGTTAGCTTTCCTTTGCCCAGAATTGACCAGCTAATAGACTTTACCGCTGGGCCCAAGCTTCTTACTTTCATGGACGCATTCTTAGGGTATAACCAAATACAGATGGCCAAAGAAGATAAAAAAAAAACTGCCTTTATCACTAGCCAGGGGCTTTACTGCTACAAGGTAATGCCTTTTGGATTGAAGAACGCAGGGACCACGTACTAAAGATTGGTAAATCAGATGTTCAGCAAACAAATCGGGAGAAATGTGGAGGTGTATGTTAACGATATGCTCGTCAAGAGCAAAGAGGAAGAAGACCACCTGGACGACCTTAAGGAGACGTTTAACACGCTCAGACGGTACAACATGAAGTTAAACCCCTCCAAATGTGCTTTTGGAGTTTCATCAGGAAAGTTCCTCAAGTTCATGGTTTCACGAAGGGGAATTGAAGCAAATCCTGAAAAAGTAAGGGCCATCCTCGAGATGTCATCGCTAAGGACGACTAAAGAAGTACAATTGTTCACAGGAAGAGTAGCAGCCCTCAATAGGTTCGTCTCTAGGGCAACGTGTTAGGATTAGTGCCCTTAAATCCTATTGTAAGATGCTATGTATGATATTAAGTGTGACATTGTGTTTGACATTATGTATGACTTAATATTATGTTTAATAAATTTGTTTTATTATTATCTGAAATAATGGTAACATGAATATTCGGACATTATCATATAGTCCATGAGATGCATAGTATGTGATTTATGTGAAGAGTCACAGAAGATATAAATCACAAGTTCTTTGTAAACTCAGAATTACAGTTCGTAGTCGGTGATGAAATTGGGCATTTCATCTGATAAGATTATAACATATCAACTATGATGATTTGTCTTGATCATGGAAGTGGAGACTTCTAGTTGATGTGTTAATATGTTTTAAGAGTTAAGACATATTGAACTGGACCGCTGTGAGATTTATTATTCTCCTAAAGACTGTCAAATGAATAATAAATCTCACGACTTGTATTTGCATGAACTCTTAATCCTGAGAGAATAATGAACCTGATCATGAGGTGTAGGTTGCTTTGATATATCAGAAATGAGATCTATAGTAATGGTCAAAACCTCAGTATGTTGGGCAGCCATATTTAGTGTTGATAGAACATGTATTCTCAAGATGGAATTCATAGTCTCTTAACGGAGATATAAAATATTCCCTTGAGATAAGTTTAATGGGTTTGTTATTCAGAGAGTTAGTCCTAACCACTTTAGTGAGACTAAAGTATATATTTATGGAATTGGATTTCATAAATATATAATGAATAACATTAAAGGATTGAACCGGGTACTCAAGGATTAAGATGTAGTAATTTACAAAGTGGCAGTCTACATTAATGACTTTGTATTATTACGAATATTTTATGAAGGGGTTGCATGTATAATAAAGTCTTGGGATATAATTTATAGATAATGCCTAGAGTGCAACTATATTTTTATAATGGTATTAAATATAGTTAATGGTAATTTTAGACTTGTCAAGAGTTGACAGAAAAGCCCAAGGCCTATTGGAGCTAGTGTCTTATTGGTCCCTTTTGGTCCCATTCCAAGCCACACACTTAAGCCCAATTGGAAAGGCCCAAAAGGCCAGCCCAATTAGATAATTTGTTAGATACAAAGGGAAAAACATGTACAGAAATGTATGTGTGAGAAAAACAACATTGTGATGGTGGAAGTGAGTGTATGTCACTCTCTAATCATTCCTTTATAACCAATTGAGAGTCCACACTTCTTGGGCGTTAGTGAAATTGGAGTGAAGATTAAAAGTATTCCTAAGTGCTTCAATCTTCAGTTTTGAAATTCACTGCTTCAAGGTACGCTCTCTTGTTCTCTAATTCTGAAATTTACTTTGTGCATGTTATCAATATCGAATGAAGTAGATTCGTTTCAAAACTTACTTTTCCGCTGCATTTATCTTTATTTCCATCAAATGGTATCAGAGCGGTCTTCAATTTCGTATTGTATAACATGTTTTGTGAGTTTTAGAATTAGAGATGATAGTTTCATATTGTTAGAAGATTATGTTTCTTAATTTTCTGCATGTTGTTGAAACTATGATTTGATGAAAACTGAAATTGATGTTATGATGTTGTTTAAATTTAAATTTAAGTATGTAAAATTGAGTTCTAAGGCTATAACATCAATAGAATTCAGTTTTGACATCAATCTCTGTCTATCATGTTCATATTAAAGTTGTTTGTTCATGAAAACCTGTAGAAAACTGCCTTAGAAAATTTCTGGAAATTTGAGTTTCGTGATTTTTGATCGATCGAAAATCATTTTCGATTGATCGAATGAGACAGTGATCAGACCTTTTAGAACGATAGATTTTCGATTGTCAGTCGATCGATCGAATTTGTTTTTCGATCGATCGAGTGGTGATCGAGTATCAATCGAAGGAGTCAGAGGATCAAGTTTGAATTTCTTAATTTTTTCGATCAATCGAGGGGCACATTCGATCGATCGAAAGAAAGAAAATCAGAAATTTTTTCTAAGTGTTTTCACATATAAAGTACTAAGACAATGTGTAATTAGATTATGCATGTTTAGTAATTAAAAACCTTTTCTTTAAAACATCTAGTGGGAGAGAGATACAAGGGTTGCATCTCACGGCCTCTATTGTCGGTTTAAAGTAGTGTGATTAAGCACCTCGCCTTGGCGTATATGCCTTGCTCCCTTCGGAGGGTGATTGATTTATGGTACTACAGATTAAACTTCTTAATGATAGATGAAGTGTGTTTTTACACTGAGAACGACCACGCTTCCGTGGAGTTACTTGGTGATTCACATTGATTCTAGGCAATGGTGTACACTAGACTAAGTGTGATGTTAACCTCCCTTCGGAGCTATGTCATTATTACTTAGAGGCTAAAGGAATAGCGGCAAATTATTTTTGTTTGGTAAGAGTTACCATGATAGCATTAATAATGAGAATAATTCTCGCCTGATCATAGTGATTGGTATGACCTCGCTTCCGAGGAATATTAATTACGGGATTGGGTTGTCGTTGCATACATTATATTATGGTTTTATTAAGGTTCCATACTATATGTTCATATGCTAAATAGATAATGTCCAGTTTACTTATTATATTCATGTTTATTGTTTTCAGATTTGAACATGGCATCTTTTAGCTCACTTGTAACTATTCTTAATCAAAACAAACTAACCGGATCCAACTATGTTGATTGGAAAAGAAACTTGGACATAGTTCTCACTGCTGAAGAGCACAAATATGTGCTTACTAAACCATGTCCTAGCTTTCCTTCATTAGATACTCCTTCTGAGGAAAAACAACGATATGATCATTGGCAGAAATCTAATGAAATGGCCAAGTGCTACATCCTGGTATCTATCTCAAATGTTCTACAGCATCAAATGCAGGATGTAGAACTAGCTTCAGACATAATGCTAAGTCTGAAGGAGATGTTTGGTGAGCAAAGCCGTTCTGCAAGGCAAAAGACCATGAGGCAAATTTATAATACCAGAATGGCTGAAGGAAGTTCAGTGAGAGAGCATTGTCTTACAATGATCTCTAATCTGAATACATTGGAAGTTTTAGGTGCCGATATAGATGGAGAATCTCAAGTGGATATGATATTCCAGTCGCTACTAGAATCATTCAAGGAATTCAAACTTAACTATAATATGAATAAAAAGATTTATACCTTGTCTGAATTAATGAATGAATTGGTAGCGGCAGAAGGCATTCTTAGTACTTCCAATGTTGAAGCCAATGTTGGTGAAGCTTCTACTTCTCAACCTAAGTCGAAAGGTAAGGGTAAGAAGAAGAAGAAGAAGAAGAAGAAGGACTTTACCAAGCAAGAAGGTAAACAAATTGCCTTAGGGGTTGCTGATAAAGGAAAGAAAATCAAAGGAAAGTGTTTCCATTGTGGTGAGAAAGGACATTGGAAGAGAAATTGTCCAATTTTTAAGGCTGCCAAGAACAAAGGTATGATTAATACATTCCTTCTTGAAATATGTTTGGTACAGAATCCCACGGATTCTTTGTGTGTGGATTCAGGTTGTACTAATCATATCTGCAATTCCTTGTAGGGGTTCCAGGAGACCAGAAAGCTTAAAGAAGGGTAGTTGTTTCTTACTTTGGCTGATGGGAGCAAGATTCCAGTTGTGACTGTTGGTGTTTGTAATTTATGTTTTGAATCTAGAGTTCTAATATTAGAAGACTGTTTGTATGTACCTAATGTTCGTAGGAATTTAATTTCAGCTACTTACTTAGGTAAACATGGATATTGTGTTATCCTAAAAGACAATGTTGTAATAAAGAAAGATAAAGTGTTTATCTGTTCTGGCAATATTGTGGATGGTCTTTATATTTTAACTCCTGATAAGTATGAATTATATAATTCTGAATTAGATAATAACTCTCATGTAAAATCATTAAAGAGAAAATTTCCTTCTACTACTGATGCATATCTTTGGCACTTGCGTTTGGATCATATTAATTCAAATAGGATTCAAAGACTGATCAAAGATGGACTCTTAGAGCTCATGGACTTTGATGAATTTCCAATTTGTGAATCTTGTTTGGAAGGTAAAATGATCAAACGACCTTTTAATGCAAAAGTTAGAAGAGCCCAAGATTTGCTAGAGCTAGTGCATTCTGATGTTTGTGGTCCTATGTCAATCCAAGCAAGAGGTGGCTATGAGTATTTCATTACTTTCACTGATGATTACTCAAGATATGGTTATGTGTACCTAATGAAACGGAAGTCCGAAGCCTTTGAAAAGTTCAAAGAGTTTAGGGTTGAAGTTTAGAATCAATTAGGTCAACACATAAAAGCCATTCGATCTGATCGAGGTGGTGAATACCTTCTTGGAGATTTTAAGGATTACTTAACTAAGAATGGAATTGTATCTCAATTGACTGCACCTGGAACTCCACAACAAAATGGTGTAGCAGAAAGAAGGAATAGGACTCTTTTAGAAATGGTTAGGTCCATGATGAGTTACTCAACTTTACCGATTTCTTTTTGGGGTTATGCCTTAAACACAGCAATACATCTTTTAAATTTAGTTCTATCAAAATCTGTTCCCAAAACACCCATGGAATTGTGGAGTAGGCGTAAGCCTAGTATGAAATATCTCCATATTTGGGGTTGTCCAGCATATGTTTTAAAAGGGAAGCCTGATAAATTGGAACCAAAATCAGAAGTGTGTTTGCTTGTAGGTTATCCAAAAGAAACTAGGGGTTATTTATTCTATAGTCGTAAAGATAACAAAGTTTTTGTTAGTACAAATGCCAAATTTTTGGAAAATGACTATATGAATGATTATACTCCTAAAAGTAGAGTTGTTTTGGATGAAATGAATGAATCTGTAAATGTACAACCAATAGATGAAGCTAGGGATGATGTGGCTGTATTAGATACACCACAAGATACTACTCATGACATGTCTAGTACTCAGGTGCCTCGTCATAGTGAAAGAATTGTTCGGCCTCCTATAAGATTCATAGGTTTGGGAGAAACTTATGAAGCTATCTTAGAAGAGGTTGAATCAGATCCCTACACATATGATGAAGCAATAAATGATATAGATGCACATCATTGGGTCCAAGCTATGAAATCTGAATTAGATTCCATGTATTCCAATCAAGTTTGGGATCTTATAAAGGCGTCTAACGGCATTAAACTTGTTGGTTGCAAATGGGTTTACAAGAGAAAGAGAGGGATAGATGGAAAGGTTGAAACCTTTAAAGCAAGGCTAGTGGCGAAAAGGTATACACAAAAAGAAGGTATTGATTATGATGAAACCTTTTCTCTAGTAGCAATGCTTAAATCTATCAGAATTCTCTTATTCATTGCTGCTTATTTTGATTATGAGATTTGGCAAATGGATGTCAAGACTGCATTTTTTTAATGGCAATCTTGAAGAGGAAATCTATATGATGCAACCGGAAGGTTTCATAGCAAATAATCAAGAGCATAAGGTATGCAAGTTGCAAAGGTCTATTTATGGACTTAAGCAAGCATCTAGGTCATGGAACATCAGATTTGATCAAGCAATTAAGACATTTGGTTTTGAACAAAATCTTGATGAACCATGTATGTACAAAAGACATCAAGATAAAGTAGTAATGTTCCTAGTGCTTTATGTTGATGATATTCTACTCATTGGAAATGATGTAGGGGTAATGTCATCGGTAAAGGTTTGGTTGTCAAGCTAATTTGATATGAAGGACTTGGGTGAGGCTAACTTTATTCTAGGGATCAAGCTTTGGCAAGATCGCAAGAATAAAATGTTAGGTTTATCACAAGCTGGATATATAGATAAGGTTCTAGAACGGTTTAACATGCAAAACTCCAAGAAAGGATTGCTTCCTTTCAGACATGGAGTTCCTCTGTCTGATGACCAAAGGCCTAAGACTCAAGAGGAAGAAGATATGATGAGACAAGTTCCTTATGCTTCTGTAGTAGAAAGTCTTATGTATGCCATGCTTTGTACTAGACCAGATATCTGCTATTCAGTTGGCATGGTCAGCCGATATCAATCAAATCCAGGACCAAAACATTGGCAAGCTGTAAAGCATATTCTCAAGTATCTATGGAGAACGAGAGATTATATGCTTGTTTACCATTGTGAGGATTTGATTCCCATTGGCTATACAGATTCAGATTTTCAATCGGATCTAGATTTCAGAAAATCCACTTCAGGATGTGTTTTCATCTTGGGAGGTGGAGCCATTAGTTGGCGGAGTATTAAGCAATCTTGTATTGCAGACTCCACCATGGAGGCAGAATATGTTGCTGCTTGTGAAGCAGCAAAGGAAGCTGTATAACTCAAGAAATTCCTTTCTGACCTTAGTGTAATAAGAATGGAGTAAGTTCCAATCACATTGTTTTGTGATAACAGTGGAGCAGTTGCACAATCTAAAGATCCAAGGAATCACAAGAAAGGAAAGCACATTGAGATGAAGTACCATATCATTCGAGATATTGTTGCTCGTGGAGATGTGGTGGTAGCAAAGATTGAAAGTGCAAACAATCTGGCAGATTCATTTACTAAAGCCTTGCCTCAAAGGACATTTGAGTCGCATTTGGAAAGAATGAGAGTTAGATTAGTGCACAATAGTCTTTAGGGCAAGTGGGAGAATGTTAGGATTAGTGCCCTTAAATCCTATTGTAAAATGCTATGTATGATATTAAGTGTGACATTGTATTTGACATTATGTATGACTTAATATTTTGTTTAATAAATTTGTTTTATTATTATCTGAAATAATGGTAACATGAATATTCGGACATTATCATATAGTCCATGAGATGCATAGTATGTGATTTATGTGAAGAGTCACAGAAGATATAAATCACAAGTTCTTTGTAAACTCAGAATTATAGTTCGTAGTCGGTGATGAAATTGGGCATTTCATCTGCGAAGACTATAACATATCAACTATGATGATTTGTCTTGATCATGGAAGTGGAGACTTCTAGTTGATGTGTTAATATGTTTTAAGAGTGAAGACATATTGAATTAGACCGCTGTGAGATTTATTATTCTCCTAAAGACTGTCAAATGAATAATAAATCTCACGACTTGTATTTGCATGAATTCTTAATCCTGAGAGAATAATGAACCTGATCATGAGGTGTAGGTTGCTTTGATATATCAAGAGTGAGATCTATAGTAATGGTCAAAATCTCAGTATGTTGGGCAGTCACATTTAGTGTTGATGGAACATGTATTCTCAAGATGGAATTCATAGTCTCTTAACGGAGATATAAAATATTCCCTTGAGATAAGTTTAATGGGTTTGTTATTCAAAGAGTTAGGCCTAACCACTTTAGTGAGACTAAAGTATATATTTATGGAATTGGATTTTATAAATATATAATGAATAACATTAAAGGATTGAACCGGGTACTCAAGGATTAAGATGTAGTAATTTACAAAGTGGCAGTCTACATTAATGATTTTGTATTACTACAAATATTTTATGAAGGGGTTGCATGTATAATAAAGTCTTGGGATATAATTTATAGATAAGGCCTAGAGTGCAACTATATTTTTATAGTGGTATTAAATATAGTTAATGGTAACTTTGGATTTGTCAAGAGTTGACAGAAAAGCCCAAGGCCCATTGGAGCTAGTGTCTTATTGATCCCTTTTAATCCCACTCCAAGCCACACACTTAAGCCCAATTGGAAAGGCCCAAAAGGCCAGCCCAATTAGATAATTGGTTAGATACAAAGGGAAGAACGTGTACAGAAATGTATGTGTGAGAAAAACAACATTGTGATGGTGGAAGTGAGTGTATGTCACTCTCTAATCATCCCTTTTGTAACCAATTGAGAGTCCACACTTCTTGGGCGTTAGTGGAATTGGAGTGAAGATTAAAAGTATTCCTAAGTGCTTCAATCTTCAGTTTTGAAATTCACCGCTTCAAGGTACGCTCTCTTGTTCTCTAATTCTAAAATTTACTTTGTGCATGTTATCAATATCGAATGAAGTAGATCCGTTTTAAAACTTATTTTCCGCTGCATTTATCTTTATTTCCATCACAACGGACAAGTGCCTCCCTTTCTTCAAGACACTGAAAAAGGTGTTTGCCTGGACGGAGGAATGCGAGATAGCTTTCCAAGAGTTGAAATGGTACTTGAGCAATCCCCCACTCTTAAGTCCGTCTAAAGAAGGCGAAGATTTATTTTTATATTTGGCAGTGTCTGTAACAACAGTAAGTGCAGCCTAAATCAGGGAGGAAAATAAGATACAACTTCTTGTGTATTACGTCAGCCAAGCCTTCGAGGGAGCCGAGGCTCGATATCCACGAATAGAGAAGATCACCTTCGCCCTAATAGTGGCTTCAAGAAAACTATGTCCCTACTTCCAGGCCAATCCAATCAAAGTAATGACAGACCAACCAATCAAAAAAGCAATGAACAAACCTGAGGCAGCTGGACGAATGGTGCAGTGGGCAATCGAACTCAGTCAGTTCGATATCAAATACTGCTCCCGAACAGCCATAAAAGCTCAAGCATTGGCAGATTTTATAGCAGAATTCACCACCAACGAGTAGGAAGAGGAGCGGGAAGAAGTTTGGACGATCAACACAGATGGATTGTCTACACAAAAAAGGGGTGGGGCAGGCATTGTTATTGTCTCCCCTTAAAAAGATGTTCTCAAATATGGGGTCCAGCTGAAGTTCCCTGTAACTAATAACGAAGTAGAGTATGAAGCCCTGCTAACAAGGCTCAGATTAGTTTAGGCACTGGGAGCTGAAAATATTGTGGTCAGGAGCGATTCACAACTCATCATAGGACAAGCCAGAGGGGATTTTGAAGCGAAAGGGACGAGGATGCAAAAATATCTTAAACTGGTGAATCAGCTAATAAGCAACTTTAGTCGTGTGGAGTTTATACAAGTTCCACGGGAACAGAATGCAGAGGCCGACGAAGTTGCATGAAGCACATCAGCAGATATCCAGGATGAAACGAACGATTGGAAACTAGAGGAACAAGACTTCCCTAGCATCAGAGAGTTGCAAACTGTCTCTGTGCACACACACCCAGGATGGACGAGTCGAATTTTGTCTTTCCTTAAGGACGGACGACTACCAACAAACATTGAAGAAGCCAAGAAAATCCAAAAACGAGCTGCCCGATTCACAGTACTGAATGATCAACTTTATAGAAGAGGCTTCTCTCAACCTTACTTGAAATGCGTTAAAGAAGATGAGGCCAGGTACGTCCTCAAAGAAGTACACGGAGGAGTTTGTGGAGATCATATGGGGTCAAAGCCCCTCGTCGGGAAGATCATGAAGGCAGGTTATTTCTGGCCCACGATGTAGCAGGACACAGCAGACTTTGTGAAGAAATGTGACAGCTGTCAAAGATATGGGAACGTTCAGCGAGCCCCAGCAGAAAGAATGACGAGCATCTCCTCACCGTGGCCATTCGCGAAATGGGGGATCGATATCATGGGCCCTTTACCACAAGGAAAGAGACAAATGAAATTCCTACTCATCGCAATTGATTATTTCACAAAGTGGCTCGAAGCAGAAGCTCTCGCAACAATCACAGAAGCTAAGGTACGAAACTTTGTATGGAAAAATATTGTTTGCAGGTTCGGGATCCCAAGGACGATCATCTCCGATAACGGTCGTTAGTTTGATTGTCAAGGATTCAGATCATTTTGCTCGAACCTAGGTATCCAGAACAAGTATTCCTCACGAGGACACCCTTAGGCCAATGGACAGATGGAAGTAACTAACCGAACCTTACTTAAGATTATCAAGTCTCGGTTAGTGGGGGCAAAGGGAGCATGGCCCGAGGAACTGCCAGGCGTCCTATGGGCCTACAGGACGACGGCGAGAACACCAACAGGAGAAACTCCTTTCAACTTGACATACGGCACAGAAGCAGTCATCCCAGTTGAGGTGGGGCTCACTAGCATTAGAAGGGAGTTTTTTGATGAAAAAAGCAATGACGACCAACTGAGACTGAATCTGGATTGCCTGGATGAAGTTAGGGACCAAGCCTCCCAGAGAATGGCCAAGTACCAGAAAAAAATGGCAGGGTACTACAATCAAAAGGTGAGATTGAAGAGATTCAGCATCGGTGACCTCGTCCTTCGGAAAGTAACTCCTGCAACAAAAGATCCTACTCAAGGCAAACTAGGCCCAACATGGGAAGGGCCCTATCGAATCGTCCATTATTCAAGACAAAGGAGTTACCATCTAGAAGACCTGGAAGGAAAGAAGCTACCTCGTCCCTGGAATGTCGAGCATCTAAAAAGGTATTACGATGAAAAAGCCAAGTCTGATTGTAAGCAGTTTTGTGATACCTTAATTCCATACTTTCTATTTTCTATGCTTTTTACTACAAGTTATGTACTTAAGCAAAGTTATATAAGTAATCATCCAGCATTGCAATAGCATCGTTCAATAATACTCGTGTCCTAATTATCTTTTCAAAAAAAAAAAAAAAAAAACCTAAAACGGATGTTCGTCTAGATCAAAAAGACGATAAAATATATATCGTCCAGATCGAAAAGACACCCAAAGACCTTCAAAGAAGGCACATCGTTTAGATAAAAAAGATGATAAAATCCCTTCAAAGGATACATATCGTCCAGATCGAAAAGACACTAAAAATGGATGCCCTTCGTCGAAGAAACGACGAAATTTCTCCAAAGAATACACATCGCCCAAAGACGGCGAAATTTCTCCAAAGAATACACATCGCCCAAAGACGGCGAATGTCCGTACCTCGTCTAAAGGCACTCCAACAGAAATGGCCTAAGTCTACAAACAGACGAAGAAATCCTACAAGGGACGAAAGGGCAGTTCCAACACAAATTTTTATAAGTCCACACTGAAGCAAATATGAAAGTAGCAACAAATATAATTCATATATGCTCAAAGATGCAAATTGTTCAAAAGAAAAACAGTAAACCCCCAAAACATACGGGGACCCAAAAAAGTGTTCATCTGAAAAGCCTAAAACATGCAAGGCACAAAAAAAAAAATTTACAACAGTACTAAGTAGGAGGGGCATCATCACCACCCTCATTAGTCACAGGAGGGTCCTCGCCAGAAGCCATAGAAGTCTAAGCCACCAGGGCAGCCTCATCAGCCTTAATTTCTTTATCTACGGTTTCAAAATCCAAGTCGTTCTGATTGACCCCTTGTCCATGCTTGATCAAATACCTTCTCAATAATTCAAACCCCTTGAAGTACCACTGGAACAGAATAGTGTTGTATTCATCGGTTGTCTGGAAGGTGAGGACGGCCTTGGCCACAGCAGACTTCATCCTTTGACCCGCTGACGCAAGAAGCTCATCCTTCTGTTTTAGCTGCGTCCTTTCAGCCTCAAGTTGCTCGGTCAAAACTTTGACTTGCTCCTTGGAAGTATTGTGGGCGTCCATTGCTGCAATCAAATCCTTCTGCAGGCCTGAAGCTTCAGCCTCTAAAGCCTCCACTTTGGAGGTGGCCATGACAACCTTTTCCTCACTCGCCAGAAATTGCGAAGTAAGATGCATCGTCTCCCCCAGCACCTAAGAATAGAAACCTGGGTTAAAAAAAGAAAAAAAAAAGAAAAAAAAAAAAAGAGAATGACGATGATAAAGCAAGGTACCTGTACAAGCTTATGGACGTGTTGATTCACCATTTCATGCGAAGGCACAAGAGAAATCTGCTTCTTCTCTTCAGGAATTAAAAAATTGTTTACTCGAGCCACGGCAGCGTCCGCATCATCCTAAATACTGGCGCCCACCTTCTCCTTGCCCTTATACCCTGTCTTTTGCCTTTTTGGGGCAGGGACTTCTTCAATTGAAACGGTCGGAGAAGTTGTCCTCATTTCATCCAGAGTAGGGGTGGACGAACCCCTCTCCGTCGTCTCTTTCTCTTTCTCTCTCTCTTTATTAGTGAATTTCAGAGTTTTCTGGCCAATGCTTGAAAGGGGTTCGTTCTTCTTCCCGTTGACCTTCGCATACATATCCTTTTTAAATTTGCTCGTCATTTCTATAACAAGAAACAGAATAAGGGCCAAGAGTTGAAATAAGAAAGAAAAAGAAAAAAATCATGCATATCGAAGCCACTTACGTTTTCTCTGTTCTTGATCAATCGCCTGAAGAACGTAAAGTGATGGCTCAAGCCCCAAACAATGGTAGGCCAAAGTGCGTGGATCAACGAGCTCATCAAAATCGTCGATCGTCTTGACGTACTTAATTGCTTCCTGAACCCTTCCTTCAAATTGGCTATCAAGTTCCGGACGTTCCTTTACTGCACAACAAAACAAAAATCGCACGAGGTTAGAAGGACGACCAAGAACAATCACGACGCTAGAAAGAAGAGGCAAAAAAGACAAACGCACCAAGACGATGGGTCTCCTACCGGCGCAGCAACCTAGGGACATTTCCCCAAAAGTCATCTGACAAAGTCTCCCAACCATCGCCTGACACGAAGAAATATCTTGATTTCCAGTAACGAAAGGACGAAGGGAGGTCAACTACAAGACGAGATCTCCTATCTCAAGGAACGAGTTCATAATACCCAAACTCCCTGGACTCTTTTAGGCGATAAAGATGGGTAAGCTCGTTCACAATAATCATTTCTCCGTATGCTATCATCGTCCAGATCACCATACAGCTTATGACAATTCTCCAAGAATTAGGCATAAGTTGCCCGGGGGCAATCTGCAAATGATCTAGAAGCTCCATAATGAATGGATGAACGGGAAATCTTAAACCACACAAGAAGGCTGCCTCGTAAAAGCAAACCTCACTGTGGGCAAATGTACAAGCCTTTTCGCCCTTCCTGGGAAGACGAACCCTAGTTTCCTCGGGAAATTGGAACCTATCCCTAAATCTACTAAAGACATCTACCTTCAAATCACATTTCTCCTTGAGGGCATGAAACGGACGAGGAATAGAAACGGAAGTAGAAGGAGGAGGCACGGAGGTGGCTGTGTCCATCACAGCCTCGTCCATAGCTACGTCAGAAGTTGAACCCCTCTCCTGACCGCTCGATCCCACATCAGAACCCATGTTTTCCCTCCTAAGGACCCCACAAATAGATTTGAACCAAGAAAGGGATTGTAGCAACAGTGGATGCAAATCACCCAACACCAATTCCAAACCTTTACCCCCCACCACAAAATCCCCAATTTGTGGATACTGGTCATCGGAAGAATCTAATAGTCCCCCTAAGCGAGCAAAAAGGAAGGCGATGGAGGGAGAAGTATGTCTAAACTCAGTGCAATCCACCATTAAGAACAGATATGCATTCCAAAAAAAACAAAATAAGGACAATATTTCGCAGAAGGAAAACACAAAGCAAAAAGGAAAGAAAGCGTAAAAGAAGGGATACGTACCTGAAAAAAGGAAGAAAATCGTAAACGGCTAAGCGACAGCAACAGTGAACTCAGAAAAGTCACACAACAGAGAAAACGAAGAGAAGAGCTGAAACGCGAAAAAAGCCAAATATGAGAAGAAGGCAAAGTGACATAGGAAAAAGGAAAAACAAAGTATTGAAGTATGTCTTGGAAATCGCGGGAAACTGGAAAGGCATTCACCGGAAGCAAAACCTCCTCGCCGATCAAAACTAGACACATGGCCACAACGCGTGCCACGCCGCCATAAGGCAATTAATGTAGAGAACACATTCCCAAGCATAAAAAAAAAAAAAAAAAAAAAAAAAAAAAAAAAAAAAAAAAAAAAAAAAAAAAAAAAAAAACTTCTCACATTCCGAAGACCGTCCGAATTTTGGACGACCTTGGAATGAGGGGGCAGTTGATAGTCCAAAAATACACTCGTCCACAGTCGTGAAGGACAATCTATAAGCACAACCGCGATGACGACGCAGTCTAAGGGGGTTGCCTGACATTGACATGGCCATCGTCCTTCAATCAAGACAAGCCGTTACAAAAATAGCCATGAATACCAATGTTGTTGGAGGCGTACCCGTCAACTTAACATCTGGCACAAACGTTACAAATTCTGCAATAACACCATCATTATTACGGAACCAACGGATAGAAGAGAAAGGAAAACTCCTATATATATTCGTGAACGAGAATCCAAATAGGTACAAAAGACACTTACAAAAGATTTCACTTACCAAAGCTATATTACCTTCCATCGCTTCGGGGCTTTTTTGCTAACTTTGGCATCGGAGGACTTGTGGCTAGCGCCACACCGGTGACCACGTTCCTTGTAATTTTGTTGTGTTTCAGGGTCTGGAACGATTGCAGACGATCCCAGTCTGGACGAACATCTCTATTGACGATTCTAGCATCATTAGGGTATAGGATACTTTAGTACATTTCTTTGTTTTTAAGGATTTTTGTATGGTAATCTCTCTCTTTTCAGATTCGGTCTATTTGCCTCGAAAGGAAAAGGAAATGAAAGAATAAAGAGGCGTGAAAAAGTTTCAAGCAAATGTAGGAAGATGGATTTGTAGTTTTCTTTTCCAAATCCCTTTGCCTCTCCCAAAAATGGTTTTCATAGCCTCCTCGTCCACCTGCATCAACCTTTCTTGTACCTTTTTATTGTTTCATTTCTTTTTTCTTTCGATGCAAACCAAATCTAATAAGAACAAAAGATTACCACCAAAAAATCCAAAAAAAAAAAAAAAAACATGCACCAAAGTATCCCATGCCCAATCAAGTATACAGAACACTGGAACATGACCAAATAGCTCACAAAACCACATAAAACAATCTCTGATGCATGGAAACAAATAGAGCCTAGTGTATTCATGATAGATCTAAATGTCATGGATTGATCCAGCAAAAAGGAGCAAGAAGAAAACTACTTCTTGTTCCACCGGCAGTGTGTCAAGCGCTACATGAACGAGATTAACATTAAAACTAGTTGCAAAAATGTCTTTGTTTTACCCGTCTTAACAAAAAGCTCCGTCCATTTAATTAAGCTTCTACTTCTCCCACTAATGGTAGAAAGTTTTGTGGCGTATGACAAATTGACAATGACCCTAGGGAAAATGAGTGGCTAATTTTTGAGATCAAGCAAGACTTAGGTACAGTACTTAGGTGATGTTTTTTAGATTCATTTTTTAAGATTTTGCTATGTGAATTTTTTTTTATGGGATGAAAATGCATTTTTTTAGTTAAGTAGCCACATGATTAAATCTTAAAAGAAAAACATAAGGAACAACACCTAAGATACATCCTTAAGTTTTGTCCTTTAAGATCCAACAAAACATTTACAACCGTGGTTAGTCACTTACGGCATTGCATAAGTGGTCCTTGGAGTGCCAACAACTACTGATGAAGGCCCTAGGCCCAGGAACTTATGGCTTTGTTGTTGATGCGAGGCTTTGTTGGTGCTGGTTGTAGAGAAGGTGTGGTGGGTTGCAGATAATTGGGTGGTGGTGTTACAGTTCAAGGTGTAAGAGGTGGCCATTGGTAGATAGTTTAGGACAATTCAGTGTTTTATGTATAGAGTTTGGTTTGAAACCCTAAAATTTTATGGAGTTTTGAAACCAAAAGGTAAATTAAAAAAAATCAAATAGACTCAACTAGAATTTATATATAATCTCAAGAAAAGTTCGATGGGAAAGATCTTTGAGAATTTACTGTTTTTTTTTTTCTTTCCTTTTCTACATTTTTTTTTTTTTTAATTTTGAAAAAAAAAATCAGAAAAAGTTTTTTGAATTTTAAATATTCAAAAATACCAAATCGGTTTCAAGACACTTTTAATGGCAACTCTAACGAAAGTGGATGAAGTGACTCAATTGAATAAAATTAGAAGTTAAAATACTGAATTGAATGAAATTGAAGATACATGATTAAATTGAATTTTGGTCAAAATTAGAGGGTACAACTTATAATTTACCTTAAAGTATAGTGGTAAATGACAAATAGACTCCAAAGGGAACTAGCAAATGAAGGAAAACATGTATAAGTTTCCTATGACTCCTTATTCCAAATCAGCCAAAACGTTATTGTCACCATTTTAAAATCCACTTGCAAATATCCATAGATCCAACATTGGAAAAAGTAAGAAGAGCGAAGAGAGAAAGCAAGTTCAACCAAAGTGAAGGAAGAGGTAGAAGGGAAAAAAGAGATAGGAGTTTGATAAAATAATAAGTCACAACTTTTTTCATAATTTTTTCACAACTACAAAATGATAAGTTGTTTCTAATAGACAATAAAGTGGTGTCATTGATGGACCCATACAAGAATAAATAACATGTACCAACTCAACAGTTACAAGTTGTTAAGCATGGATTAAAGTGGTGTCAATAATATACCCATTTTTTTTTTAGAATTCAATAAGGACAAAGTTTAATTACAAAATTAGTTGTAGCCTTAGATTACAAACTCACTCAATAAAATAAATATTACTATATATTTTGAAAATCTAATCGTTGAATTGCATGTTTTCTATACTCTTAATACACAAGTCAAATTTTGTGTCAATTGAATATTATTTACTATATGATTTATAAGCTTATATTTTATGTATAATTTTAAATTATAAAAACTTGCAATTTAAAAAATTTATTGATGACATAACTATTGATCTTTAATTTTTTTAAAATTTTACAAGTATGAAAGATATAAAAAGAAGATGTAATCCAATTGTGGATTTGTAAAAATTCATCTCCAATAAAAAGATATTGAGTAAAGTTGTAATCTAAGGCTACAATTAATTTTGTAGTTAAACTTTGTTCATCTAATAATATACTCATATGAGAATTATTAATAACACCAACTCGACGTGACAAAATATGGGCCCAAATATTTCCAAGACCCAAATAAAAGCACACATAATAATCATAATTAAATCTGCATGAGCACATTTTCATTGCTTTCTTTCCTCTTGACAATGAAATTAATAATAATAAAAAATGTTCGTATTTTTTTTAAATAATTTTTTCACCTACCTTAGTGAAATAAGCAAGGTAAAATTGTTTATTAGGGTAGTAAGTTAATCACAAGTAGTATTTCTCTTTATAAATTATAAGCAATGATCTACCGGCATGAATGAATTAATTGCCTCATCTTATAGTTGCTCACAAGACCTTCAACAATGAGTCGTATTATGAGAGACTACAACCTTGTCCCACTAAGGTTATGTTGGACCAAACCCATGTGAATAGATGAGACTGTGTTCTTGCCTCGCAAAATGACAATTCATTTGATGATATTGTTTCTACTAAGGCGAGGGTTTTTTCAATTGGAGTTGCCACTTATTTTAAATTACAAAAAAAAAAAAAAAAAAAAAAAAAAAAAAAAAAAAAATCTTGATGAAAAATGAAAAATGAATTTGACTTTTTATTGTTTGAATGAAAATTTACATTTGATAGAAAGATAAAAGAAACATATTACATTGGTCCTAAATACATTCTATTAACAAATTTCATACCTCCTTTTAACCTCCTTTGAACGCCACTCACTCCACTACTCTCCTCCTAAAAGCATCACACTTTGTAGCAAATCGCCACAACTATTTTCTTAGTAAAGCTTGGTTGAATGACAACATCTGTCACACTCCCAATCCTCTCTATTGGACTAGACTACAAATTGTTTCCCAATTCACAAGGTGGTATTTAAATTCTTCCCCCAAACCTTCCCAAAGAAAATCTTGTTACACCTTCTCAATACACCTAGCAATGCTTGAGAGAGAGAGAGAGAGTGGTGTTCATTTGGGATGTGCTGAAATTTTCAGCTTATTTGAAATTTTAGTTTATTTTTGCTACTATTCATAAGTTCCACTATACTTTTTGATATTATTTATAGGTCTCATTGTACTATTCAGCTTATTTTTTAACTTTTTTTCTACACTTTCAACAAAAAGTTTTCAGTTTTAGCTAAATAAGTTGTTCTCAAACGAACTCCTAAATTTAAATATAGCAAGAGTACTCTCTTCATTAGAGTCAGCCTTTAGTTGATGTTATTCTAATCAGGCAATCATAGGATAGTTTTAGTTGCTCTACTTCTCTTAAAAAACCAAAAAAAATTAAATCAACATACTCCTTGCATACTTTTGTGCTTGGCAAAAGTTAAAACAAGTCCACCCACGCAACTTATGACAAAATTCTCAATGATAGACAACATAGTGACATCAATAGTGAATGCATGAGAAAATCAACAACTTCCCCCCTAGTAGTTGTTAAAAAAGTTGTGAAAAATATAGTGTCTACATTACTTAAAAACACTAAGAAATACAAAGCTTCACCATTACATTGTAATTGGCTTGACTTCAATCGCCTCAACTTCTAAATAAAGAAAATCAGAGATTGATTCAATGGAAGGTTATACTAATGGCCAATTGATAGACATACACCACAAAACTTATTATCACTGTCAGAACAACACATTCCTTAAAATACAACAAAAAGAATTTCCAAAATAGTTTGAAGATGCATATCGTCCTTACTCAACCATCACTTCATGCTTCAGTCCTGCTTTTAAAGATTCGTCCTAAGAGAAAAAAGGATAAGGACAAAAGCTTGTTAAATTGCCAATAAAGGATACACCTTAGACCCATCTCATATGACCAACCTTTTTGCAAGCGAGTGTATGAAAATAACAAACCATAAATTATTTTACAAGTGATCAAGAAAATTGATATATCAGGTTTTAATGACTAGGGACAAAGAGAAAGTAAGAGAGCTATGATGAGACATTTTTATTACCAACCTTAGTACAAATGTATACATAATGGACATCAGGGTTCTTTCCAAGCACTGTTTCAACGGAGCTTCCATCACCATCTAATGGAACAGGATCAGTCAGCTTCCATTTAGGATGTTCAGCGCTTTCTTCCAACACAAGTTTCTCTGCATGTGTTAAACGGTTAGCTCGATTCAGAGTATTAAATCAGATTTTCTTGTACTTATGAAATTCAAGAGGAAGATTATATTGGAGTTTCCAAAACAAAAATAGGAATACTACATAGGCAGCAATTGATGTAGATAGTAGAAACACCTGACCATCTTTAGTAAGTAACATCTCACCCAGTTGTAATAAAATATATATAATGCATAATGCAGGAAAATTTTGGGTGGAAGATTAGTTTTCTAAGTTGTAACATATCATTGTATCACAAACTTATAAAAAACTAGGCACACAATTATTTCTCTTTTGCAGAGGGGAATTGGGTAGCTGCCTGGAGACATACATTTCATTCTTGAAAGAAAGCAAGAAAAGAAATGTAACAGATTATGATAATAACTAGAATAAAAAAACTTTAATCCACCTATCACATGGAGTTTTATTGTCCACAAGCATGAATCTTTCAACAAATTGAGGCGATAAATTGGAGCTCCATATGTGATCTGCAGCATTATTGAGATTAGTCAGATTAAAAAAAATATATGCAAAGATGTATTACATCCCAATTGCTGTTGTAGCTCAAGTAAATGCATGAAAGTTATGAATGAAAAAGAAAATAGAAGGAAGAGAATAAGGTATAGTAACCATATTTACCAAAATATACACTCCTTTATCCTTGAGGACCCTATAGTTTGTCATCAACTGCTTCAATAATGGTGAACAGATCAAGCAAAAAAAAAAAGAAGAAGAAGCAAATGGGTGAAACAATTGTACACTATTGTTTATGGTTTATGTTTACCTCCAAACTTCCTCAAGCATCTTGACAGCATTTTGTCGTGAATTATTTCCACACTATGGACAAAAAATTGCTATAAGCATGATTTCAATAAAGATTGAATCATCACAAACATGCAGCACTCACCAGAAGAGAGTCTAGAGTCCCTGAAAGACCATACAAAACAATTATAAAAAAAATATCAGCAAATGATATGAAAAGCCAAAACAAAAATAACAAGCAACCCAAATGCCGTGCATAAAGCAAAGAACCTTTGTCAACAATAGCGTCGAAGGAACCTGTCTGAAAAGCACTCATATCTCGAACATCCATTGTCATGTCTACCTACTTATTAAGGAAAGCACAGCTGCAACATGCAGAATAACTTCATTGCAGAAAACTTCTAACAAAATCAAAAAATTTCAGTACAAAATTCATAGAATTTGTACAAGTACTGCATTTATTAACCTATTGACTATTGTGGTCCATACCATTACATAGTCACATTAGGCATTAATTTCTAAAGAAGGTCATACAAAGCTTCCACTTTTGCAGGATCTGAGAGAGGTGAGAGAGGTTATTGGTTAGTAGCTATACACCTAATTTGGTTTATTTATTTTTTTATAGGGTTGATTCCTGGACTTGAACCCATGACGTGTCGCTTTTGGTAGAAGGCACTTGCCATCAAACCAAGACCCAACCTATATTAGGCATTAATTTCTAACTGAGACAACTAGGCTCATAGCAGTGGAAGTCTTATGCTTCTTTGTCACATCTAAACACTAGCAAGTGTTATTTTAGAATAGGTCCACGCCCCATTTGGACGCAATACCTGTTGTACCACATTTTGTATTTTTAGTATGTAAAGGATCTATATAAAGGCAACTTCTGTACAGCTATTGACACACAATAATATACATCGGTTTCTTAGTTTTCTTGCAACAAGCATAAATTATAAAACAATTCAAGTAGCACATTAATTTACTAGTGACAGGGGTCAATTATCCATGTGGGTTTTAGTTAGCTCAACTACTAAATCCTCTTGGGATCAAATCTTGCCTACACAAAAAAAGAAACACATCGATTTTTTGAGCTAATGGTAAAAAGCTATTATTATGAAATGTACCCAATAAGTCTCAAATCCTATTGTGTGTTTCTAAATATATATACATATTGAGTTGGAACAATTCATGTAGCACATATATATACAAGTGATCCACCGTGGGTTCAGTTAGCTCAATTGAATTAAACGATCTCTTATACAAATAATTGAAACACATTAATAAATAGCAATCATCATCATGACCCAAAAAAAAAAAAAAGGATACATCTAAGTTGTGGACGAGTAGAGTATTTGTTGCGCATAGCGTCAATAACAACAGAGGAAATATCGATGTTGACAACATCCTCGTACCCATCATCCACCATGTCTTGGCTAAATGCTGTGAAAATAAAAAAATAAAAAAAAATAATCTTTCAAAACATTGTAAATTAATATACTTAAGAGATCATAGGGATCATGAGAGAGAGAGAGAGAGAGAGAGAGAGACCTGAGTTGCCACATCCGACAACGAGGACAGGATGGTGGCGATGTGGGATGTAGAGATGGATGAGAGGAGCTAAGGAAGGGTATTTCTGGTACCAATCGAAGCTTGATGACTCGTTCGAGTATCGGGTGTCCCAGTACCATGCTTCACCGTATGCTTGTGTTGAACATGTCCCCATCGTCATCTTTCCTTCTCTCTCTCTCTATCAAAAACTCTTTATTGATTCAGTTTGTCATTTCTTCGATCAGGTACTGGGTGGGTAGGCCTAATGAGTGTTTTTTTGGGGGGCCGGGTTCGGGTTATGGGCTTATAAGGGCTGACTCAATCTCAGTCAGGCCGGCATATCTATTTCTATGGTATTACTTGCTGATTTAGCTGAGAGCCTACTGGCCATTGTAGAACGAAGGTATCAAAGATGGAAAAGTTAACGAATTGATTTATGAAATAATTTTAGAAACTTTCATGGAAAAAGAAAAAAACAAGTTAATTTTTTTAACTATTTTTTATATTTTTCATGGAAATAGTATTAAAATTTTCTTAAAATAGTTATTATTTAGTCTCATCAAATATACTAGTCTCATTGCACTTGTTTTGCGTGTGATGGGGCTTTTATTTTTATTTTTATAGTGTTATAATTTTTCAATCATTTTAATTTGAGGTTAACACATTTTCTTATTAATATTGTGTATTTAGAATTATTTTTTTTGAATACAAGATAGAATTCTTATCTAATCTAATTTAAATGTATATATATATGTGAAACTCCTTCCTGAAAACTTAAACTGTGGCCCTTACCTCCCCCACAACCCATAAACACTTATACTTATAGAGTGACCATCACACCAAGAGTGTGTGGTCATATTTAGAATTACTAATACAACTAGGAGTGTTACAAGGCTAGCTTCAAAAAATGAACAAATATTACACATTTATTTTGTAGCAAAAAAAAAAAAAAAACTTATGTTTTTATTTTATATATATATATAAATATAATTTTTATTTTGAAAATCTAATTTATATATAGATAAAGCAATTTGAACACCAACAGAAAAGTTGCCATATTTTTTAGGCAATGTTTCAATAAGAGTTATAGTTGTATTTTTATTGAATTGCCTTTTAGTTTTGTCTTTACTTAAACATAAAAATGTAAAAGTATTTTTGAACAAAAAAAAAAAAATGAGGAACTCAAACAGAAAAATCCTTTAAATAGTAATATAGATTCACCATTCCTCTTTTATACCTCTTTATTTAGAGGTCTATCCAATGTGGTCATGACTCAAAAATGAGATAATATTAGTGAGCTCTAATTAGTTCAACTGATAAAGTCTCTTCTTGCCAGATAAAATATTTGAAATTCAATCTCTGTTTATGTCAAAAAACCTATTAACATCTTAGTCTAATAATAAAGAGTAAAAAAAAAAAAACTTTTAGCTTATTAATCAAACGGACTGTTGCCATCAGTTTTTTTTTTGTTTTTAAACTTATTTGTCACCAGCTGGTCAAGGCCTAAGAAGCTCCTTGATATATTTCACATTTCAAGCAGATTGCAAATTACAGCCAGTGTTTTCCAAGGCCAGAAATAAAAGTAACAACAAAGCTGAGCACTCAAGTTAAGTCCTGCCAATTTCGTAGTTGTTGGTTTTACTTTCAAGCATAATGAAAATGAAAATTTTCCAAGCAAACCAGACCAAGATGCTAAACCAATTAAAATGTTACAACTGCTTTGATTCAACCCTTTGAGAAAATTGGAAACCTAGAGAGAATTGGGTGTCAAAAGTGAAATTCTTATTAGCATTCACAATATTGGATCTATCTCTTCTTTTTGCCACCCTTGGAAGATTTTGAAGGTCCAGCAGTTGATGTGGCTGCAGGCTCCTGCTTCTTCACCCTCCCAGGATGCCGAGGTACCAACTCAGCAACACGGAGCATCAACTGTTTCCCTACAATATTATAAAAAAAGAGGTAAGTTCACAAGAGAAGATGGGAAGATGGTGTTGGAAGGATGGTATATTCACTTCTACTAATTTGTGCAGATAGCACTTACAGATTAGTTACTGATATGGCTACATCCTTTTTTCCTATCCTTTCATGATTGTAATTAGTGAGACAATAAAAATAAAATGAAGTACAAAAACTCCCTAACAACATAGTTGGTATAACAAGTGCCAAAAGCCCAGGCAAAATGTTGAGAATTCAGAATGCCTAAAAGCAACCATGATGATTTCGGATAATCTATAATGTCAAAAGGAAGAGGGGGGAAAAACATCCTTTCATACATCCAAAAGGTGAAGTCTCACCAAAGAATTCTAAAGAGATTTTTTTAAAAATATTTACAACGTAAAGAAGATCTCTTTGGACTCACCTCTAACTAGAACCAACGAGCAACTAACCCCACCCGTCAGAACCAGTTGTCAGGTACTCAAGGGACATTCACCCCTAATGGGCTAAGTAATTTATGCTCATGCCCAGGAGCAAATTCCAAAGAGCTATCTTCAAAGATAGAAATATCAAACAAAGGAGTTCATACGATCAAGCAATGCAGGATATTCTAAATGCTAAAAACAAATTGCAAAAACAAGCACTTTCAAATGAGGTCAACCATGTGTTAATACATTCACAGCTGAAGCACTATTATGCAGGGCTAGTTCACTGAACTGAACATTGTAAACATGCTAGAAAATTCAGACTTTGGCCCACGTGTGCCAGACGAGAGGATAAATGAAGGTGAATTGATTGACCTAAGGTAAACCTTCAGGGGCAAAAAGGAGCAGTTACAATTTGCAAATCAAGTCTCAGATTCAGCCACTTAGCAATGACACTTAGGAGGATTCCCACAATCGAAGTTTGTGGAAGATGAGAGGTTGGTAGTAATCAAATCAAGAAAATTATTAAATCCTGCTGCATTCACTAATAAGGTTGATTTCCACTACATGCCAAGGACAATGGAAAACCAATGATTGAGATACTTTATCAACAAGTTTTTATCTTCCCTTTCACTATAAAGAAATAAATCAAACAACAGAAAAAACTACAAAGACATCATGGACTCTCAAAATGGGGCACTCAATCACAAAATAGGGTGATAACATCACTCTTCTGAAAAAAACCTTTTAGAAATTCCTCACTAACCCCTCTAAAAAGCCAGATAATAATATGTGCAGATCTAATTCAACATCAATAACTGTCCACATCAATTAGCCAACAACAGCAAGCACCCTCTGATGAATATTTAAGACAGGAAAGTACTTGAAACTCAACAGTGGTGCGACAAATAACATGGACCCCCCACCCAAAAAATAAGCTGCATAATTAAGAAAACCATCGTCATTCCTTTACATCAGGATACATATATTTGAACATAGATATAGAAGTCCATGTTCTTCTGGCAAGCCACACACACACACACACACCGAAAAAAAAGAGAGGATTAGCCTGCAAGCCTAAGTTTTCAGAAACAAAGGATCACAATGCATGCATAGTTTATTCAGACATATGGTGGTTTTCCAAAGTAGGATAGCCAAGAAAGAACTAATTACAGATTTCCATCCCAAATAGGAAGGGTAATTGGCCCTTACTGGAAGTAATAGCTGGATTGCACAGAGTCCCATCCTCCTTTTTCAGCAATACCCTCACTCTCCCTCTTTGCATGAAATCGCGTGGATAAGCCTTGTCTGACTGCAATAATCAAACACTTCCAAGATCATTAAAAAAAATAATTAAAAATAAAAGAGAAGCATAACCACTATTCATTCAAAATAATTAATAAGCAAACCTCAATGGCACAAGGGAGTTTGAGATGGCCGCAACAATCTTTGATCTCAGGACAAGTAGGATTTTCACAAGCATTGCTCAAGCTTATCCGCCTCCCTTCGGCCACCGTCTTCTTCGAGTTTATGTATACTGGGTAAAATACAGTCCATTTCTTTATATTCAGTGTTTCTCTGTCCATGTCTCCAATCAAAACCCTAACAAAATTATTACATGAAAATTCAAAAGGACCAAAATCAGATCAGGTAAACCCCAAAAAATTGCAAAGCAGAAGAGACACCAATTCTTAAAAAGGATAACAAATTTTAGGGTCCCTTAGTTACAACTGTTTTTATTTTTAATTATTTTAATAATAATTTTCTGTTTGAATAATCATTGAATGAAAAAGATGAACTGATTGATAAAACCAGTTGAATGTTTGGCAAAATCTGTGAAGAAATTTGTTGTTATTAATTGAGTGTTTTGTTGACATTGGTGTAAAACTGCTATTTTGATGACAAATAACCAAAAAGGACATAAATATTGTTTAACAAGTGTCTTTTTTCCTTTTGGGTATTTAACGTTAACAATTTTTTAAATAGATAAGATACAATTTGAATCTATGGCATTTGCTTCATGATGATATCTCTTTATAATCAGGCCACCAATTGGCTTTGGTCTAGGCTGGATTCGAACCTACATCCCTTATTCAACAACAAGAAACTTTACTAGTTGAGCTAACTAAAAGTTTAGAACCCACAACATTTAATGTTAGCAATAATAGCAATAATTATAACAACCTTGATGATGATGAATGAAAGCTTTTTCAATGCACTTAAAAAACCAGTTTCCATTTTGCTTTTCCATGATCCAAACCAAGGGGTCTGAGTCTCAAACAATTACCTAGTTACTTCAAGTTCAAGGTTGAGATTTCAAACACACAAAGATGAAATGCAGTCATACAGATAAATTATGAATTAATAAAATTACAAATTATCATCACAAAAACTGGTAAGTACAAATAAAGAAAGATGCCAGCAGCATCATATCTTAAGAGACTCAGAATCCACTGTCAAGGAACTAAAAAGCAAAAAAGGTCTAATCAAGTCCTAGCCTGAATTTGATCTCAACAACATTGAGATGCATAATAAATTAACAACTATTCCCAAAGAAAGAAAGGAAAAAGGACTTGTGACTTGTGTAACAAAATGATAGGAATACCACAAACAACTGGGATCCCACATTGGGATAACATAGGATCAATAGTGTAACAAACACAATCCAAGAGAAAGACATAGCTTTGAACTTCACTTCTTTTTTCTTTTTTTTAGGTACAACTTTTTCAAACTTCCATTTTCAAAAGGCTGGAAAATAAGCTGTACCAAACTGACACTGAAATGGGATTCATACATATTGACTAATGTCTACAAACGTTATGTAAAACAGCTTCTATGCACTTCAAGCCACACGCCTAAATAATGTTTGCACGTCAAATTATGAACATTCAAAGGCCTCTCAAATACTTCAATTTTCTCCAGAACCCCCCCCCCCCCCCCAAAAAAAAAAAAAGCCAGATCCATGCATAGTCACAAACCATTGATTAAACTGAGAAATCCATTTCTAAAAGCACATGAAGACCTGATTTCTACCACCAGACACACACAAACCTGTATCACATTAAGTAAATGTTTGTAAATTTTTTATATATAGCAAACAGCATAAATAACATCAAAATTCTTCAAATTGTTAACAATTTTTATTTTAATTGTTTAAAAAGAGAAATGCCCAGATGAGAGAGTGCTCGAAAAGGCAAAATGAATTGACAACCGAAAACCAAATATTGAACAAAAATAAATCCAAGGGAGGGGGAGTTGTTAGGGTTTTGGCGGCTGAGACAGAGAGAGAGATAACCTGTGAGACAAAAGTTGAGTATCGAAGGCGAAGAGAGATCACGAGCTTCGTCGAATCCGACTTAAAATTGTGGCCTTTTTGTTGTTGTTATTTGAAATCCGTGCTGAACTTGCATTTGCTCCAAATCCCAAAAATATGAACGCTTCTCTACCCAAGCGCAAAACAAATACAGCTTCCAAACTATTTATTCATGGATCATGTTAACGAATGCAGCAAAGTCTTGATACCAATTTTATATAAAATAAAAAAATGCACGGGAAAACTACTAAAAATAAAATCTACAGATATATTGTGTTTCCTTTTTTTTTTTGTTTTCTTGAAAAATGTTAAATAATTCAAAAGTATTTATAGAAGTTCAAATTCCTATAAAAAGTTCAAATCTCTTAAAACATCACACCAATATGAGAAATTAGGGTGCTTTATTCAACCCAAGTACAAAGTTAAAATCAACCTCTAACTTCATACCTTTAGGGCCTTGAACTTTGTGCAATAAGGTTATATTGTTATATATATAAATTGTAAGCTAAAGCTGGCTTGAAATGATATTCCTTTTTGTTACAAAAAGAATCAACGAAATAAATATGACAAAGAGATTCCATGCCACTGGTGAGTAGTATAATTCCTCCAGTTCATGGCCAATCGAAAGTCATCTTTCTCCTTTAAATTCATAAGCTACAACAAAGAAGTTGTTATACATTCTCTAAACCTTGCATATTATACTCTATTGTAAATTGGAAAGAGATGTATCATTCTAGAGATTCAAGATATGATGAAAGGGCAAACTACTATCAAAGTAAAAGAAAAAGAATATCATATCATCCTTCAAGTGAGAGCTTGAGTTCAATATGCTATTCAACAACTTCATTTCTTTAATTATAGTCTATGATTATGTAATTTATTTTTCTGTTTTTTATTCGAATTTTATAAAATAGAGTAGTCATTGGGAGAAACCATAGTCTTGTAGAGACAGTGCAAAAAAGAAAAAAAAAAATATTAAAAAAGGGAGTATTATACCTTTTTTATGCAAGGCATAGGCAAGTTTGAGTAAACACTAAGTGTATATGTCCACTTATTAAACTTGAAAAAAGGACATTGTACAAAATCAAGTTGTGTAAAGAACAATACACTTATGTATTTTATCAAACAATTTGTGTGCATGTACCAAAAATATTTGTTAGTTACATCCACAACAAAATAATAAAGCAAAAAAAATTGAGAAGGTGATTTTGGCATAATATAGGAAAAAAAATTCAACCAAAAAGATTATTTTATTTTGATTTACATATAGGGCATGAATCAACAACAAATACAAAAAAATTCAAACCAAAGACCCTTGTAGATGATAGAAATAAAGTTGAGAATAATAATTAAACTATACATATATATATACACGTAACTAAGCTATAAAAATTTGAATTTACCACTGCAATTCAACTACAACCTAAAAACATAAAAGAAAAAGAGTAAAAAAGTTACCCACATAGACCAACACCAAGAGAGGGTACTTACACACATTCTATCAAACACTTGGTGCATATTTTTTGGAATCCCAAATGATAATATAATAGCAATGGAAAGAGGGTGCTTTTGAAGAGGGTCCAATCCCAATTTGCAAAAACATTAAGTCAGTTAAAATGCAACAATTGTGACACGTTATTTCTTGCAGATAGTGAATGAGCTGTTATTGCTTCCCGAAACTAATGTGAATGTGCTAGCATGAGACCATAAAATAGCCTTTGGCAAAACTGATGGAATGCCCTTCTCAGAAGAATCCTCAGAAATAAAGGACTAATTGGTGCCGTTAGAGCAGACGCCTAGTCTAGTTAAGCCCTGTAAGCAGGTCTGTTTTTAGCTTATAGGATTTAATAAGTCCTAACCAATTCTTTGATGATGAAACCACCACAACAAATAGAATGCAACTAAAAAAACAAAATCTTATGAAATTCGTAGGTTTAGCTATGAACGATTTAGGTTTTTTAAGAAAAAAACAGAGAATCTCTCTCTAATAAGAGAATAAAAAACTCACCTTGCGTTAAATACCCTGCCTTTGGTTTTTCAGAAACGACAGCAACTGAAAGGATCTAAACATCGACAACAGCAGAAGACACAAAAAAAAACTGTGATGAAAAATAAAACAAAAACTGAATGAAACTTTCCTAAGAAACAAACAAAGGCCTACACAGAACAAAACCCACAACTAAAAAATCGAAGGTTTAGGAAAACTGAGCTACATACATAGATAATAAGAGTGTTCACGCCACTGTTGCGTTTGGGTGTGAAAGCAGGGTCAGAGAGATCGAAGGTTTAGGTCCTTTGGTCGTTGTTGATGTTAGGAAAATCAAATCAACAAAGAATTTGAAAGAAAAAATAAATAAAAAAAGAGGTGGAAAATTGTGATGGGGCTGCGTGAAGAAGAAGAAGATGGAAGAAAAAGAGAGTTGATCGGCGTTGAAAGATCTTAGAGAGAGTCTACGTGCTGAGTTTGTGTTTATTTTTAAAGATGAGTATCGGGTCCAAAAGAAGAAGAAATAAGTATCGGGTTTTGTTTTTGAGAGAAAAATAAAATATTATTTTTAATTATATTTTTTATTTTTTAAATATTGTGTTACGCTGACGTGGAAAATTGTGGTATCAGCAAAAGTTTCAGTTTTATATATATACATAAATAAAAAAATTTGTCAAAATATTAATTATTATTTTTTTTTATTTTTCATAAAAAATTTCTTTAAATAGATTATTAACCAGTAACCTAAGGGCACTCGTTATCTGAGCTATTATTTAAGGGCTTTCATATTTAGATTCCTCAATTTTTATGTCTAAAATACCCTTATCATGCCCATTTATAAATTTTCAACTAATGATGATAAATATTTAAATTAAAACTCCTATACTTTAAGACCCACAAACTCACATATACTTTGCCAGTTTCTCTCATTCTTCTTCATATTAAAAACATTCAGTTTAGCTCTACATTTTCTTCTTTCTTCTTCTTTTACTTTTAGATTTGGTTTCTAAACAATTTAAACAGACTTTATCAAAAGACTCCAACAGCTTTTCAGGTTCTATTTTTTACAAGTTCCTCTTTATTTATTTATTTTTTCTTTTATTTATTATTGACTTTTTTTGAGTTCTTACTTGCCATGGTTACCAAGTACTTACCCATGAGTGAATGTGATTAGGGATTCAAAGGTGTTTGATGGTTGCTTATTACCCATGGGCCGTGCCTGTCATAAAAATTTCAAATAAGGCACATGTGGAAGGCGTCTCTCCCTGATGTGAGATTGAGCAAAACCTTGAGGAGCACAAAGCCGAAGAGGGCAATACCTGCTAATTGGGAGCTGAGACAAGAAACCTTCCCACAGATGCATATTATTAATTTTTACCCAAAACGACATCATTCATGTGCTCAAGGTTTAATATTTATGTTTTTTTTATTAAAAAAAAAAAACAATTTAAGATTTAATTTGTAACATCTCAAAATATTTAAAATGTATCTTTCAAAAAAAAAAAAAAAATCTAAGAAAATCCTAAATACACGTTCAACAAAATAGACTTTAGTACTTTACAACTAACATTTGTATTGTATAGACTATAAACCATATCCACTAAGTTCTTTCCTTCACTTAACAAAAAATAAAACAAAAGGAGAAAGTGCAAGTAGAATTGTGACATTATTTTTCAGTACCAAGTAGGAAAAGAAATTATTTTCATTATAAGCTTTGGGCCGGATATAAAACAAAATGTAACTTTTTTTAAAGGCAAGAAAAAGAAAATGTAATTTTGAGTTGACTTGGGATAATCCTAATTTTTTGGGGTTTATAGTGTCGAATTGGTTTATTTTTAAGTGGTAATTTAGTATAATTTAATTTATTTCTATTGGTTTATTTTGTTTAAAATATAAACAGAACAAAAATATAACTATCTAAGGTGGTAAGTTGTTAATAGTGAACAACAAAATAGTATGTAATGATGCCTCTTATGAGATTCAATAATAATATGCGAACTCAAAAGGTGTGAAATTTGTTGTAAAAAATGTTGTATCGATAACATTGCTCAATTTTATAACACAAGACAAATTTCTCTATGTAAACTCCTAGAATTACATGAGGGTTCAAAATTAAGACACCCATCATATACATAATCTCTTCATTTGTGATCTTAATTCCTAACTGTGATTTAAATATGTAAATTCCCCCCCAATAAAAATAGAAGCTCTATTGAGCACATTTTATTAAAGGACAGCTAGATGAAAATAATCAAAATCCTACATTTACTTGAATTGAACAAATCATTTCCTTACATAAATTTGGTTATACAAAGTTACAAATGTCTCACAGTATCAGATATGGTATTTGCAGCAACTCTGCAACCCACACCACCCCCCCCCCCCCCCCCCCAAAACAAAACCTCTTTTCTTCTATCTCCCAAAGGAAAAAAAAAAAAAAAAATCTTTTAACTGTATATGCCTAATTACAATGTGAAGCTCCTTTCTGCTAAAATTAAGTAAAAGCCATTCCCAAAAATGAAAACATGTAGTCTTCTTTGTGGTATCAATTTGTATTTAACAACAGATTCTCAGATAACCGTCCTCTGTTCCAACAAGAAACAATCGTGAGAAAGGTAGAATACTAATACTTGATAACACTGATACATTTTTTGTGCCATGATCTGCCATGTAGAGTTTCTGAGGTATGACCCGATAATGCCCATCCTGCCACATGACAATCACAAAGATCCATTAAAAAAATAAAAATAATAATAGAGAAATAAATTCATAACTGAGAAACCATATAACTATATTGTTAGAGGAAGAATACTTCACTAGAATTGCTGTGCTGAAAAACAAAGAGGGCATGTAATTATTGCTGTCTAACTAAAAGACCAAATGGTCAGGTTAGGATCCTTTAAAACCCTAGGCACTTTCAGTTGAACCTTTACAATCCGGTAAACTGTGGTTTGCTTGGCCACTTTAAATATTTTGTTCACAACTGTAAATATTTTGATTGTATTCCTGTGTACATACATATACATGCAACTTTATTTAAAATTAACTGAATTTTTTACAAAAATAACCTTGCATATTAAAATACTAATAGCCTAATAAACTACTATGACTTAAAACCTAAAAATACAATTGACTTACAAACATAAATAATACTAAATTAAAATAAAAGTTTTCTTGTGTCTTCCACATCAACAATTCTTTTAGTAGATACTTCCACATATAGTAATTAAATCATTATACTCACATGTGTTGAGAGTTAAAAGCTAAACCAAATAAAACTTCGGTATTCTCAATTAAACGTGAATGGTGACAAATTGATATTTGATAATATATTTCAACCTAGTGTTCAAACAATAGAGGGCCAACATGCGTACTGCACGTGACATGCAGAAAGCATTAATATAATTGTTATGCTAATTAAATGCACATAGTAAACATTTGAGAACTGAGAGAATACAGCTATATACGTACTTCATCAGCAGATTTAGATAAAGACGTAAGTCCAATCCTATTTCTGGAAATTGTAATAACATCTTGGCCCCATAAAGAGAAACCAGACACGCCATCAGAATGACCTTTGAAAATAGTGGGCCGCGGTGGCCAATTCCTGTGAGAAAAAATTATAGAGGCAATTAGGAAAGGAAGGGCTTTAGAATCCAACATTGATTTTGGAAGGGGTCAATTGAATAACTACAATTATTAAACAGAGAAGTTGTGGAATTACCTTCTCAAGTCCCAGATTCGTAAAGTCCTATCAAGAGAGCTTGAAATAAGCAAATGGTCCTCTGGTGCAGCCAACTGCATGTAATAAGGTTAATGAAACTCCAATTCAAACTAACATGGGTTTTTCTTTTAGCAAATTAAGCACACCTTTGTCACATATCCATCATGAGCTCGCCAAGAGGCAATAACATTTCCACTCCTTGGGTCAAATAACCGACAATGACCTGTACTTAGACCAGCTGCAATCCAAGATGGCGAAGCAGAAGCTCCATCTGCATGCATTGTGTCAGACCCACTGGAGCATATGGCAGAAACAAGAGAAGGAAAACCAGACTCAACAGACTCCCCCCTCCACAGGTGCAGCTTTTGACCTTGGGTGATATCAATGAACCTGCATGGTATTAGGAAAGATCAAGTCTGAACTGCATCAGTACATTATCTATGTAAGATTCAAATGCAATCCGACTTTAAATGTATGTATTCACCTGAGAGAACCATTTCCAGTGCCAACTACAAGCATCTCAACAAATTCTAAGTGATGCATACAAGTATACAAGTTCCCATCAAAGGCACTAGTCAGTATCCCACTCGTTAGCGTATTGGAATTTAGCATATTACCCTGGTCAGCATTATTCTTTGACGCAGGAGACAAAGGGCTTGCAAGATGTGTGGAATCCACCAAGGGTTCAGAAAAAACAGTAATAATTTTCCCAGTTCGGCTATTCCAAACGTGTATGGTTCCATCACAAGATGCTATTCTTCCACTGGACGACATGAGACAAATGTCGTTCACAACCTAGAAGTTGCAGACAGTTAGAGACATCTGGTTAAGCAAAAGCATTATGCCAAGAACCATAACAAAGTTTAGGTCTGCCAAATATCATTCAGAACCTGTAAGTTCTGCTGGAAAAGACAACCAACAATGTGATTGCAATGAAATATATAGCATACAAAGTTTCATTTAAAGCGCAAGCACATACAATAAACCAACCTCTTCATGACCATAATAGCCAGATACACAATTGATTCTTGTGAGTTCCCATTTCTGAACAGTTCCCTTAAATCCAGGGCCAATTCCTGCAGTAAATACTGTAGACTCATCTCGGCAAACAGCTAAAGATCTTAATGCCCCATGATGCGCACGGACAGAGTGTATAACAGATGCTCTTATCTTCCATGGAAGTTCATCTTTTAGACCCCCTACACGACCAAGAAAATCAGGCCCATCCCAGCTAACAGCTGGACTAGGGAACCAAAACCATGGCTCACGCTTCACAAGATTTGATGTTGATGCATCCATCTCAACTGGACTCTTTGGAACTTCATAAATCCATTTCTGAGGAATCAAGTTTTTGGCACCTCTAACTCCTTGAGATTGTGGAATTGACCATCCGACCCCATTAAGTAACAGCTTAGCAGGATTGTATTCAGACCTTGAGCTGAATAAAGGCCTTTTAGTATTTTCTGAACCACTTCGAGGTGATTCTCCTGTATATTCCCACTGAATCATAACAAGTTCAGAATTTTGAAGTGAAATAAATTGTGTGTGTGCAAGCACATGCATGACACAAAACTTCATACAAGCAAACTCATACTAGAGACAAACTAAAAACTGTGAAGCTCTCATACCTTCCAATTATGACACCGTAAAAGATATTGCTCAAGAAGCAACCATGTTGCACAACACTGTCGAAGTTTCTCTATCCCAAGAAGAGATGCAAAAGAAGGGTACAGAATCAACCTGCAAATATGCTAAAAAATTCAATACATCCTACTTGTAGACAATAATTTTCAATTTAACTAAGCTTCTAATCTGGTGATGTGAAATGTGATCAGCACTCACACAAGGTCCATACGGCTTTCAATTTGAACCTCCCCATCAATTTTTGCTTTAGAAACCTTCACACTTCTGTTAAGAGGAGATCCTCCAATAACTTCCTGTGAGAAAGCAATCTCATCAAATAGCTCTTTAAGTTGTGGCAGAACATGCAATGCTGTCAGATCCGATCCAATCCGCTGACAAACTGCCATGAGAGTAGTAGCAGCAACCTGGCAGAGAAAGGAATATTGCAATATTGGAATCTTAAAACTAATAGCTCACATTTGAGATGTAAAAAAGGGAAAAGGTGGGATTGACAGAATTACAAATGAACTCATTATAAATTCCAGCATTGGCAAGGAAAGTTGCAACAATTGATTAAATTGGATTTTTTTTTTTTTTTTTTTTTTTAATAAAAAAAAAAATCAACAAAATTTTTCCCTACTTACAACTCCATTAACAAAACACAGATTACGAGGAATTAAAGGGAGCAATATGAGGCGTAGACATTTTGATGGTGTTGATTAGAAATGCCAGGAAATATCAAATGTTTGTTGTATATATGAAATAGCAAAACTAATGGAGACACAGAACAGGTGAATGCCTGATCTGCTATGCATTTGTGTTTCAAATCCAATTGAAAAAGGCAAAAATCTACCAAGAGCCTCGTAGCTCAACTGGCACCTCTTGGTTTTTCCAATGGAAATATTTAGGGTCAACTCCCCCCATCCCCATTGTAAGTTGTAACTATCAAATTATCGAAAAGGCAAGAATCTCACTTGAATCTAGTAAGCATCACATAAGTGACTTAAATAGTTTCTTTTAGCCAATGAGCTTAATCTGAATGGGCACTCCTCCCCCCAAAAAAAAGGGTGGAGGGAGAGATCATGGGTTCAAGATCCACTAGGTGTGTGTAACTTACCAATTAAAAAAAAAAAAAAAAGAGAGATAATTTGGCCAAAAATTGATTAATTCTTTCTTTATGATTTCATCCAATTATTACAAGGACAACTCCAAGTTATATCAAGACAAGCAACAAAATAAATCCTATAAATCCACTACGATGAGTGACGGCACCCCGTGCAAATTAATAGAGAAACTTGAAGCACCTGAAGCACTGCAAATTCCAAATTCTTATGCATAAGAACCATAACATGAAGGCAACTTCGATCCTGCATAATGAAAAGAGAGGTACATTGTTAACTCTCAAATGTTCCAATAAAACAAAACTGGAACAAAAATGAGAATAAAAATCCCGTACATCAACTAACTCCTTTACGACCACCTCCCTTGGCAAGTACACAACCAGGCCATCTAATGTCATTAGACAATCAATAAGTGCTAGAGCACTCCAGCTCTGGACAGGCTCAGGCTTCTTCATAGATGAGACATCAATGCAGGAACGAACAACGTGTTTTAGCAATGGTAGCAACTGTTTGACAACAAATGTCTCCCCTAAAAGACCACCTGAAAAGTCAAAATATAAAAGTGGCTTAGAGGCTGAACATGCCAATTCCAGAAAAAACATCAGAAGCAAAACCCAATGAACCAAGAATACCAATTCTAACCAGGACATCAATTCCATCAGCACAGAGACCTTTCCCAAAGCAGTGAATTAGAGGCAATATTGTCTGATTCAACAACTTGAAATTAGAATCAACAAAATGCAATGAAAAATTACTTGTATCACAGTTTGTCTCTGTGGGGGTGTTTTGTGTGTGTGTGTGTGTGTGTGTGTGTCTATTTGTGTTTGCACACGCTTTCAGTATTGAATCTCTGTATAAAGATAGATAGATATAGATCGGCATACTCAAATGCCGGTTTCTATTAAGTCACAAAACCGAGAATTTTAGGATAATTTTAACCTGATGAACAGTAACAGGTATACCAAGCTCTTCACTAGATCCAATTAGCAGCACAGAAGCAGCAGCCGCTGAACTCTTATGGGGAGCAATGTACAAGTTTGATATGACCAAAGGATGTATTGTTTCGAGATATGCTCGCTTACCAACCCGATCCCAAATCTCTCGCACAAATGAATCTTGAAGAATAGAAACCTTCAAGTGTGAGTAACCTGTAGTCTGAAATTAATATCTCAATGAGTTGGAGATCAAAAAAGAAAGCCCATAAACCAGAAAATTTTTAAAATCAAAGTTTAAAACTAGCCTGTAAAATCTTCTGGATAGCAGGCAAGACCAGTGCCTTCATGGCTTTTGGAGTCAAGCATTTTATGAATTCTTTTAGTAGTATATAAGCCCATTCAGCTTCAGTGTCAGACAGAGGAGTCACTACTAGTGGTAAGCAGTATGGAGCACACATTTCAGCCGCAAATGTTCCCATTTTCTTGAGGGCTCCTTGCTTTGCAAAATTTGCAGCATAACAAAGGTGGGAGCCATCTTTAGCAAGAAGTTGAAGGGGAGAAAGAAACAAGTATGATGATTTAACCGTCGCGGGAAAATAAGGTGAATCTAAAAGACTTTTAGCAGATGGCCTCCTAATGATTAGAAGCAATGAACAGGAAAGAAAACTAAACTTCAGTAATACATAAAAGTGCCCCACAAACATGAAGAAGAAACATATAAGAACAACCCCTCCCCAGAAAAAAAGGGGGGGGGGGGGGTGGGTAGGGATAAACCAAAATAAAGAAGGAAGCACCCTAGAATGTAACATGCGTATTATTACAATCTTCAACAAAACATGGTATTGTATTTAAAATTTGAAAAAACAGAATAAATACCTCATCCAGTCCTTCTGAATGCATGCTTCAACAAGTACTTTAGTGTGAGGAGGAAGTTCCTGGATCAATCCAGGTAATATTCCACTCTCCAAGTACATGACCAATGAAGTTGAATCGAAAAGTGGCTTCCTCAAATGAAGTTCTGCTAAAATACAACCTACAGAAAATATGTCCTTTGCAGCATGTTCAAAGCAAGTCCTTGAACAAGATGACCCCAGCCTCCAAAGTAGTAACTCTTGATATCCCATGGAACCTTCACCCTCCACCTCAATATGCTCAAGAAGATAACTCAGATCAATATCAAATGGCAACCTGTTGTTTCCGATAATGTCAGAGAGTGTAGATATACTTCTCTTGAAATTCTCACCTGATCGCTCCCCTGCAGGATTGACATCCTTCCCAAAAAGTTCAGGATCACAGCCATAAAGAGCACTCAAATGCCTAGCTTGTTCAGAAAAGGCAGAGGCTTCTTCTAACTCTTGTAAATAAGCAGTATCAAAGAGGAGAGATTTCTCACTCTTTACTTCATTTGCTTGGCATTGATGCATAGTTAATTTACTCGTGCTATCACATGCTTTCTTGGTAGAACCCCGACGCATGGGGTGTGGTTGAGTAAAGAGCTGGCGGCGTCCCACTGACCTTGGCATTGTGGGCTCTGAAGAAGGCAGCATAACATTTTTGGCAGCAATAGCTGCCTGACCCGAAATTTTGTACCCAAAGGTGATATCAATCCAATGATGGATTTGGCGAGAGACTAGGTCACTTTCCAAAGCATCACGATGTAATTTAATGAATTCCTCAGGACTACCTGCCCATGAAGGTATGGCCAAATCAGTCATCCCAGCATGCAGAGAACTAAAAACTTTGGGATCACAGTAAAACTCTGGAATGCACTCATCAGGGGTCCATTGGTACAGTCTTTGCATGGTAGAGGGATACTCATTGGGTTCATAGACTGAACGAACAGCTGTACGCAGGACACTCAAAGGTAACCTCCTTGCTTTGTAACTGCAGACAGCCAATTCAGAAAGGCATTCATCCGATACATGGTGGGGGATTTCAGATGTCGAATAGGTGAAGTCCAACTGTTCATCCCCTTTTGCCAACCGCCATTTGCTCTTGCTTAAATCCCTCCAGCCTGCATCAGAATTCTCATCAGGTTTCACACTAAAATCTATCACCCAAGGCATTACAGTATGAAATGTGTGGTCACCCCACCGTCTCCCAGCTAATCTATTTAAGATGAGTAGGTACTCAAAATTACTCATCTCTCCCCTCCACCACTTATTAAAATCATAATGCCAGTCTATAGACGTGGAAAGCTTCAAATCAGCATAGAGACCTTGAGAAAGACAATCCTCTATGCAACAACCTATCTTTGCAGGGGCAGTACCAGTGCATTCATTATCTCTTGTACTAAAGTCAAATCCTAACAAAGACTTATCACAAATGCTCAGCCAAGACCAGCATGACTCAGTCAACATTATACTGGATGGGCATATATTACCATGGGCAACCCCTAAACCATGTATGTAAGCCAGCGCCGAGAGTAGCTGATATATTAAAAACCTTACATGCCACTCCGATTTTAAAGCATTAGGACTATAATGGAGAATGTTTTCCAAGGTGTATGGTGCTTTCGGAAGCACTAAATTAATATGACCAGACGTCTTGAGCATTGCAAGAACAGGAGCTATATTTGGATGCCTCAGGGAACCAGGGAAGTTACTCTCCTCAAACGATGGTACCCCAAGTAAACTAAGAAAATTTATGCTATCTCTCCCTGTAGGTTTCCCTTCTATCAATAGACTAAGTGAGGACAAAACGTCATCTTCCAAAGACCCAGACAAGTAGTTGGCAACAACCTCTTCAAGAATCGATTGGGAACAAATCCCAACACGGGCAATTGGGGCCAACGCAGTAATTGTCCTAAAGCAAGAGAACCTACCGGAATGGTTACATGTAGAACTCTCTAATGAATTCTTATCACCACCACTTGACAAACACTGATTATCATTCGATAAAGTAGCTTCGTTGCCGCTAATTCCCACTCCAACTTCTCCTTGATCTTGACAAATATCACCAATCCCATGATCACCACTTCCTTCAACATTTTCATCAACATATTCATTACTGCACCCCCCAAAAAAAAAAAAAAAAAAAAAAAAAATCAACAGTTTTAGTTTTTCCATATCATTCACTTAAATTCCAAGAATAACTAACTATGCTCGTTATTGTTAGAATAAATTATGATATTATGATATTATATATTAGAACATTCCCATAAACAAGTAGACCATGGTTTCGTAATACCATAGGCTGCTGTGATTTTACGGTCATACAATAGATTTATTATAACACACAATTCAATATAGCAAAAATGCAGTCGCTAAGAACTTTCTTGTATAAAGTAGGCCATCAGGCCGAACCACGTTAATTCTTTTGCTTGATTCCGCCTTTTGTTTTTCTCTCTACATCATTTTATTTCCTCCTTTCTATTTTAACAAAAAAGTGAACAATTATCCCTATGCTAATGACTTTATATAAACAAAGTAAGAAAGAAAGAAAGCTGATACAAAAAGATTTAAAAAAAAAAAAAAAAATGAAATGGAAGAGATGGTATAATTACACATATTTGGTTAAGCAATTGTGGTCTTTACTGGGAAGATACACCAATATGAAGTGAGAAGCTGAGACCTCCCCACTTGGATTACACATCTGCAACAAAACAATGAAATCAAAACAAATCCAAATTGTTATAAAAAACACAAAGCATTGAAGAGAGAGAGACCTGAACGACGGCAGTGGAGGCGAAAGGGAGAGCGGAATGGGAGAGGGCATAGGAGAAAACGAGTTGACGGTCTGAGAAATCCGACTTGATTCGGCGTTGCAGGCACTCCAAGCACATTTCTTCTGCCATTTTTTTTTTCACTTTTATTCGCAACTCGCAAAGAGCAGAGCCACTACGATCCCTCCATGATTTTATTTATTTATTTATTTTACTGAACTGGGTGAGAATGTTTGAGAATTAGAAATCTGGAAGAACTAGCAGTCCAACGCTTTGATCGACAGTTGGAAGAGAAGAAGCGGAGTTGTTTTCATTTTCATGCTTTCATCATTGAAACGCACCGTTTAGAGTAGTGTTGAATCTTGGAAGTTGGTTCTGGTACCTAGCCAAGCTCAAGGTAATCACCAGATTAAATTGTTACAAAGTACTTTATTAACTTCTTGAGGGAAATGTTTCTCAAAAAAAAAAAAAAAAAAAATTCTTGGGAGAAATTATTGTGTACTCTCAAAAAATCATAAATACATATTTTCTCATTTCACATAAATAGTGAGTCTAACTAATTAAATTTACGGTAGGACTCACCATTTATTTGAGAGAAAAAATGTATTTATGATACGCTGAAAGTACATAATAATTTTTCAACTTCTTGTGTACAAGCCGGAAAACTTGTATCTCAATAGTCAACACTCAACAGCAATAATTAAGCAAAAAGAAAAGAAAAAAAAAATAGAATAGTTTTTCTCAAAAAAAAGAAAAAAAAAGAAAAAAAAATAGCAATAGCCTAATATAGTATTTCCAACAAGATATTCACGATTTGAATTCCCCCTCCCCACTTAGAAAAGTTTGTGTATGCTTCACCTCTTAATAGACTTATGCTAATAATTAGTGACTAAATTATAACTTTGACTTGATTAAATAAAATAATTTATGTTTATAAACCTATAATAATAATAATAATCAATATTTTCTAACCTTAATATTGTTAAAAGTTATATATAATTTTTACTACATAATGAACTATTTATATTTATATTATAAATAATAGTGTTGTATTTTATGAATTATTTACAACCTTATACAATTCAATCTCAAGTCTAATTAAGTATATCTTTTGCATGTATATATAATGATATTATACATCACAAATCAAGTTGCATACTCATGAGTTTGTTCAAGTATACATTATGATGTTTGAGTTTTGCTCACTTAATAACTAAGGTTAAACATAAGATTTCCCCTCAAAAAAAAGGTTAAACATAAGATTAAACTTGACCCGTTTGCTAATTAAACAAATGTAATCAAGTTTTTTTTAAACCAAGCCCAAAGTGTTCATAAATAGCCTTTAACATTAGACCTAAAAAAAAAAAAACTAGATTGCTTGTTTGGTATAAGATTATTTTCATTGGTTTATTGTTTGAAAAAATAAGCAAGACAAAAATATAGTTTATCTCAAAATTTATTTATTTATTTTTAAAATTATACATAAGACTAATAAGTTGTAGTGAAAGAAGAGTTTTTCTAGTGAATTGGATTTTGTGATATCTGTTGAGGTACAAATTTTTGGGTCCTAATTTCATTAACTCACTCACTAAAAAATACCCACACAAGCTCATAAACTATTTTGAGCTCATATAAATATTTTCCATGTATTACCCAAATATTCTTCATGTTATTGGGCTCCCACAAACATATCCTATATAAGTCTCATAAATTACCTTGGGCCTTCTCACAAGTATTGTCCATTATATATTACATATTATCCAACTTGGGCTTTCCACAAAAATACTTATCACATTACTACCAAATTGGGCCACAAAATTATACTATCTCAACAAAAAAACCCAAAATCATTTACCTTATGGAAAATCCAAAAAGCCCAACAAAATCTTCTTAAAAACCCGTTGCTACACGGCCTAAAGCTCGTTGCTACACAGCAATATTTTTACAAAACCTTACAAAGCCCCAAATATTATTTTCGCAATTACATATAAAGCCCAATACTATTTTGGCACCTATTTTACAATGTCCAAATACTATTTTGACATTTATTTTACGAAGGCCAAATGCTATTTTGGCACCTATTTTACAAAGTCCAAATATTATTTTGGCAACTACTCATAAAGCCCAATAATACTTTGGCACTTATTTACAAAAGCTCAAATATTATTTTGGCAATTACATATAAAGTCCAAATGCTATTTTGGTACCTATTTTACAAAGCCTAAGTATTATTTTGGCAACTACTCATAAAGCCCAATAATACTTTAGCACCTATTTACAAAAACCCAAATATTATTTTGGCAGTTACATATAAAGCCAATACTACTTTGGCACATATTTACAAAGCGCAAGTATTATTTTGCCAACTACTCATAAAGCCTAAAAATACTTTGGCACCTATTTACAAAAGCCCAAATATTATTTTGGCAAAAACAATTACATTATGCTCAAAAGCCCAAAACTATTTCTTGGCAAAAACATATCTTTGTATACTAAAGTCCTTAACTCATGGGAAATATAAATTACTCATATTTCAAAAATATTTCTTTTACAAATTTATGGGAACTATGCTTATTTTTTCCATAATCAACTAACTACAAAAGCCCATGTATGTCATCCATGGCAAAACTATTCATTTTTTAGGGATGGACAAGCCCAAAGAAGCTCAACTACAAGGCCCAGCTGAGCCAACCCAGCTCATATGAAAATCCCAGAAGCTGAAGCTCACTTGAACTGTCCAGTCAAGTTTTATTACAACTTGACAGCTGGAGCCTATCACCATCAGTTCCAACTTGACTAGTCAGATCAGAAAAGGATATGAGTCCAGCAGGGGTTAAACCCTTCCTTGCCAAGTTGAATTCCATCATTTCTCATGTGACACAAAGTTGAGATAACATGACATAAAGCTGGGAAGCTTCAACCAACTATCTTTCCTTTCTTCTCCATCCTATTGGGTCAAGGACTAAGGGTAGCCATAACTAGGCTATGAAAGCTTCTGGAACAACTGGAAATCAATTCATTATCTTGCCAAAAACGTGTATTTTCTGGTTCATGGACTAAGCACATAAACCCCAAATGGGGAAATTTAGGGAAATGTTGTTTGAAGGGCACCAAAGGGATCTCCAGCAGAGTTCCCAGCAAGGGTTCCAAGATTGACACCTGGCTTAGGGTGACACAATCTGTCCTAGGGAGCTCTGATTCTAGCAGCAGCAAAAAAAAGATCATTAGCCAAATACATGCTTTAATCCCATTAGCTGAGGCTAATCAGCATTTAATGCTAAGTTAGAACTCCAGCAACCACTACCCTAAACAGCAAAGAATACTCTAAAGCTGAACTTACCACTCTTGACCAAATCCTAGGAACGATTCTCCAAGGATTTTCTAAAGATCGAGGAAGATTTAGTAGAGATTATTTGCTAATTACCTCCTCAAACTCAACTATAAATGGAACTCTCCACTAATCCTTCAAGGGGGGACCAATAGAGACCAATAGCCCTATACACACCAATAGATATACTAAACTTCTCTGCTCTTCTCTAAACTCTTAGTGAAATTCTGAGTTCTTAGCTTCAGACTTAGAAACTAAGTCCTTCAGCCCCTAGCTCACAAATACCCCTTACACCCCTACCAATAAGCTCTTATTCATTCCCAGTGAAAAGCCCTAGCATCTTTACTAAACACTCTCTCTCACTACTCATAATGGCTCTCACTACTCACTACATATACTATATCCATGAGCATATCCTGGCATTGTAATGATCATGCTGCGCTAGCTGGAATCTCTCTCTCTCCCTTCATCTCACACTAATTTTCCTCATTATTTGTTATAATGGAGCCCATTGTATTTGTTTACTCATTTACTATTGAAGGTTATGATGTAATTATTAATATAGAATTCTTTCCTTATGTTATTGTATTAGAGGACTTTCCCTCATAATCAACGAATGATAACTTTGAAGATGCAAATACTTTCCTTAATCTGTGAAATAATTAACGGTTGGAGGTTCATTATGCTCTGTTTCATTTTACCGCTGGAATACTTTACCGTTGGGATACTTTACTGCTAAAATATTGTACTGCTGGGTTGTTTCTTTATTGCAGTATGCTTTTTATTGTGCTGACGTGTCTGTTGTAGAAAGTGTTTTTGGGCCATCTTATAACCCTTGTCAGTTTCATCCTAGGCCCAAGGTATAAAAAAGGGGCGAACTCTTCAAAAACTTCATCAATAGCCTTGGGGCTGTGATTCAAGCCCATCATTAAGTTTCGGTTTAGGCTCTTAAACCAACATAAATCACATTTGTCGGAAGGAAAACTTTTCCACCCCTAACAATATCAAAATAGTGATAGTAAAATTTTTGTTTAAATGTTGATTATATATTATAAAAATAAAAATAAAAATAAAAAATGATTATGTCCCTTATTTAGTGTTTAGTTAGGAGGAAATATGTGAGAAATTGCTTTTCAAGAAAGAAAAATGCTATAGACACAAATTATTTTACAAACTGTTAATGTAGTGAATGATTATTGACATGTAAAAAAATGATGGTAGTGGTGGACCTACATGAAACCCAGTAAAATTTTGCCACATCAACATTTTGTAAAAAGAGAAAATTTAGGTACAGTACCTTAAGTGCTGTGTTTTAAGTTCCCCTCTTAAGATCCTGCAATGTGGTTATTTAACTTAAAAATATACTTTCATCTCATAAAAAAAATTCACATAGCAAAATCTTAAGAGAGGAACTTAAGAAATAGTATCTAAATACTGCACATTACTCCTAAAAAAATAGTTTATTCCTGTTTTTGGCATAGTGGATACAATGGGTTGTCATAATTTCTTCTTTTGCCACTTTTATGATTTCCTTAACTGATTCTATCGTTTCAGTAAAAAAAAAAAAAAAAATGATTTCCTTAACTGGCTTTCCTTTTCTGATTTTTATTTCTTTAAAATGCTTCCAGATTGCTCACTCCACTGGCAAATGTTGATCTTTGATTGCTGTGTATGATTGGTTTCATTTGAGATTATTGGAATTGGTGGAATGATGGCATGCAATTTAAGACATTTACCTCAAGTATAATGTAGTACTGACTCGCATTGGTATTTGCAGGCTTCCAGCCTTACAGCTGCGCCTTTTTTTAGTGCAGCCTTACAGCTGCTTGTGTGTGTAAAGTTTAAACTACCTGTATTTTGATTCTTTGTTCAATAATATTATAAATGCTATGTTCTTGCCATGACATTTGCACATTTACATGCTACTATTGTAACATTTGCACATTTACATGCTACTATTGTACTATCAAGAGGATTAGCTGCCAATTTGCCCAAGGTATCTATGCAGCACTATATATTGGAATATATCCTTCACACAAATAAAAAAAAAAAAAATCAACAAAACGAATATAATTGAACTTTCGACTCAAAGTTAGTATAACAAATGGTTGATGCAGTTGCTGCCAAGACTGCTTACCAAGTAGGAGGCAGGTAAGCAATAGGAGTGGCTATGTTTCCCATGCAGCCTTTGTTTCCTAACCAAAAAAAATCAAATCCCCACCAAAAAAAAAAAAAAAATGAAGAAGAAAAATGAAATAACCTATGCATAGGAAGAGCCACCCCAAGAAAATATTGCATTATTTTTGCCTTTCTAGGTAATATCAAAGTATGAAGTCTGTTCAGGATTTTCATTTAAAAATGATAAAGAGATAAAAAATGTGGAGCCATTTACTCTTTATAAACAGTCAATTTTATTAGAGGCATTATAAAATACATGTTCTTTACAAATGAAATTATTGCGTCAAGCCACATGGGCATGTTCATGTTTTGGAATCAGTGGATCACAAGTACTTACAAGAATGAAGAATAGACATGTACATTATTGAGGAATTACGGAATATATTAGCCAAAGGTTTTCTCACTGCTGTAACACATATACAAAAACCCGTCATCATCCTTGTAAGATTCGTATGTGGAGCCCATAAGACTGGCTGTAGATGAAAATCATTATCAATATGTGTTAGGGTGTTTCTAACACAAGGCAGAAGCTAACCCAACTTTAGCAAGAGTAAAAAAAACTGCTCAAGTTACCTGTTTGAGGCAATGTGTTTTTGATAAAAACAAACAGAGCTTTTCCTGGGGTCAAATGTAGTCTGCTACTCAAGATGTGGATAAATTGCCCAATAGACATGTCTCGAGGAACCAGGAATCTAGAATAAATAAGTATATACAAGATACAGATTAGTCTCCTCTATGTTAGAATCTAGAAAAAGAAAGGGCCAATATCTATCAGTTAACTAGATGGCGATTCAACAGCAATTGGTACTCATAATCTGCACTGATGCATTCTGATTTCATCAAAATGATAAAATAATGAGATTCATCTAGGAACAAGATTCTGTTGTTCCACATAAAGAGCAACAGGCAAAGAACGTGGAAGAATACTCCAAACACTAAGCATAACTGACAAAAGCAAAGCTCTCTTATTTTCTAGATGAAGATGTTATCCACACTAAATGAGACTAATAATATATAGAAATGCATTGGCAAATAAATTACGACTGCACTAAACCAGGAAAATAACCTAAAGTCAGCAACCTTGTCTATTTGTCGCATGTCAATATCACAAAAATAGCCGCCAAGAAGCAATTAAGTTCTTCAAGTTGAATCCCACATTTTTTAATACGGCACGAATGTTGCTTTTAACAAAACAAAGTTCGTCTAAAAGCATTGTAAGAAACATAGAAAATTACAATAGCCAGAGTGGTAAAGCCTACTTTTTCTTTTCCATTTCAGGCAGGTCTGTCCTTGAGTATCTTTCAATGATTATCTGCAAGAACACACAAAGAGAAACCTTAATGAGCTGCAACAGCTAAAGTGTTTAAGAGTGAACATACTAATTACAAATACATTAAATATTTCAGCAAAAACAAAAGCAGAGAGCCAGAGACTATCACAACTTTTTGCAAGTTGAAATTTGCATAGGATCTTGGTTCCTATATGTGACAAAAATGATAACCAAACCCAAACTAAAGGTAACCTCTTGTCACAGAGTCATCATTTAAATTTGATCCTTTACTTGTAAAGAGGAAAACCTGAACCTTCAGAATTGATCTTAATTTAATCATTTATTTAATTTGGACAATGATGTTTTGGAAAGTTTGAGATCAATAGTAATAAAAGAGGCTTTTAGAGAGGCATTGCACTCGCAAACTCAAACTTTTGATTACTCAACAAACATTCAATTTAGGCTGCTAAGACATCTCAACTTACAATCATATTAAATAACATCAACCTTTTGACCATGGCCTATTACAGATTATAGCAAAAAGGGCATAAGCTAATGCTTTTACAAATTATCATGAACAAAATATCGACGGTCCATTATTTGTACATCCCAGTTTCTCTTGATATCTTAAGAGATAGTGACTCATATTTTGAATGCGAATGTAACACCAGTCTCTACTTTAAAAGCCTCATGGGTAAGGGTTTATTGGGAAATTCAATTTAGGGAGTTCTCAGCCGCTCGCTCCCATGGATGAAGGCACTGAACCACATAAATCTCTGAATTGATTTTACTTTCTTTTCTTTTTTGGGGGGAAAAAAAATTAATGCATGCCCTAAGAGTATTGTCTGACAAACATTTTTAGAAACTTTTTATGGAAAAAGAAAAATGTAACTGATTTTTTTTTTTTTTATATAACTTTTTATATTTCCCATAAAAGTAATATCAAAAGTCAAAACTATCCTAAATTGGTCGATTAACAAATGCCCTTTGGGCATCTGTTAACTGTACCCTCTTTTTAAGGTCTTAACTTATCTTTCTAATTTTCCCACTAACATTACTCATATCTGAAATCTTCAACATTTTGCCTACATAAGAAAGGAACCATTGGTAACTTTCCTGATATTAAGGAGCAATCATCATGGAATCTACACCATAATTCAATCCAACTGTATCTATCTATAAAAATGAAATAAAATAATCTTGTAGTGTTCAAATTCCTATATCTACTAACCCATTCAATACATGATCTATTCATAAAATTATAAACACAGATCAAATAAAAACAAATAACTAATTCAACCCAAAACGAATAATCATGCAAATTTATTAACAGACAATTTTTTTTAACCACGTTACAATTACTAATTTTAATGCAACACTTATGATAAGGCAATTTAGAAAAACTTACAGGGACTCGGTCAGGGTATTTCGAAATGATATTTTTTGAGTCTTCAACACGTTCATCTGCACCAAAAATAAAAATAAAAATAAAATCCCTTGGATAAATAAATATAAGAATTTGAAGGAAATTTTGAAGTTTGTAGAGAAGAACGAACCAATGGAGTACTGGTCCTTGAAAGAGTTAAGCTTGCCCATAGATTTGTGGTGATGTTTTGAGGGTTTGAATCAGAGAAAGGAATTGAACTTCTTCTTCTTTTTTTTTTTTTTTCTTTTTTTTTTTGGCTTTTGGCGAAACGATATAGGATTTGAAAACAAGGAGGGGATTTTTTGGAATTCACGGAAAAAGATAGCTGGAGATGACGTGTGGTTGACAGGTTGTGTTACAAAATTGTCTTCTGTTGCTTGATTCTGCGGTGAGTTTTGTCGAAAGTCAAATGACAATTGTTAAAAAGCAAGCGGCGATTTTGCCTCTAGTAGCGGTGGGCAATACTGTGGATATGGGCCTGTGTGATTCGGGCTTTAGATGTATAGACAATGAGTGATGGGCCTTGATTGCATTGTTGCTTCTATGACCATGGTTAACAATTTAAAATGCTAATTAGACAATTGCGGTTTATACCCAAGTTTGAGGTAATTTTGGTTTGTCTTACTAAAATTGAATACAAATATTCTTCATCAGTTTTGTGTCACTTTATGTTCCACAAATCACAATTTATCGTTTGAGTTGATTGTTTTCCATTTTAAATTTTGTAATTGGTGGAATATAAAGTGAGACAAAAAATTTGTATTTTCTAAAATTTTAACATTTGTATTCATACTGTTATATATCATTTAGATTTAATTCCTCTATTATTGCATTGTAATGAGATGTCCACTAAGTGCCAAGTACAAAAGAAATATTTTGAATCGATTAATGTTATGTTCACAACAATTTCACAATAAATAGTGATAACTGAGAAGTTGTTACTAATAGCTAAATATGTGATGTCAGCAATAGGTCTATATTAGACCCAATAAAAAATTGCCACCTACGATTTTTTACGAAATTATTGTGAAAATATTGTTTATGCATTACTTTTTTAATCTTTCATTTAGAAATTGATTGACATAATCGGTGAGTTTGAAAAACACATTCTTGATTGTATAGGTAGAATATTGTGATTGGTGTTAAAGAAAATGTATGGTGTCAATAGTAAACCCATATAAGTGACTTTTACAAAAGAAATGTTATGTCCACAATATTTTCATAATAAATTCTAAATAGTAGATTATTACTGGTTATTATGGGTGGAAGAAAAATAATTTAAGTGGTAAATTCAAATTAGAACAAATAATAACTTATCACATAAAATTTATTATAAAAATATTTTGTAAATACCATTTTTCTTATTACAATCATATTATTTATTTATTTATTTAGAAAACACAATCATAACCTACCACTTAATAATTGTGATAAAAAAAATTGTTTCCTAACATTGTTGTCTCTCAAAATTATATAAAGTTGGTCCCACGTCTATTGTCATTGTAGCTAGCTAGCTTCGATTTTTGATGACGCCTAGATAGCCTTTAGGTGAAAATATAATCAACCTTTTTACAACTGACAATAATCGTGTTCCACCTTTAAGCAAAAAAAAAAATAATCGTGTTCCACCTCCTGCTCTCGGTTTGAGTCTCACTGTACCACTTCTTACCCACATCGCCACTCATGAACAAAATTATACAAGCACGTTTTTTCAAGTCAAGACTCGAGCAGTAGAGCACCGACCTCCAACCACGGCTTGAGCTAAGTAATTCACTAATTTAATTTGTGCTGTCTTTTTCTTTAGTTTTTGAACCTCTCTGAAAAGTGCCCTCCAATTTTAGTCAGTTTTTGACTGGGTTTTGGTGGCTAGCCACCATCAAGGTTGAAGAGTATTTTACACCAACTCACCAACTCACTCACCAACCCACTAACTCAATGAATGTTTCTGAACTACAATGTAAAATCATTTACAAACAATATATAATGACACTTGCAACCTTAATTATTTTAGAAAACATAGAAAATTAAGGGCAAAACATCTGAAATCTTTGTTGGAAAACAATTTAAGCAATGTAGGGAAAAATAACTTGTAAGATGTTAATTTAAATAGCTCAATATAATTATTTCTTCTTTTTCTTTAATCTTTTTTTTTTAATGAAGGAATGCATTATTTCAATTAATTACCATATTATGCACCGTTAATTTTGGGGGATTATTTCAAGATATGTCATGGAGAACAAGGAAGGTTTGGTTAGTAGAGAAGATTAAAAAAAGAGAAGAAGAGGGTCATGGTGAGTCATGAAAGTTCAACCAAGGTGCAAAAGTCATGGTCACCGATGATGACCCATCTAAATTCTCAAGGTCTCTTGATGAGAAAATTATCATACAACGGCTACATGTGATACTATCTCCTTTTGATGACTTATCCAAAGTTTTTTTTTTTTTTTTTTAATGAAAATGTATTTTCTTTCATTAGGTGGATATGAGTGAGGTGCTTGTAGTGGTACACTCATGGTCGCTCCAGAAGCTTATAAACCATGAGTGGGGCGCTTCCTTAGGCGATGTGGGACAAGCTCCCACCCCTTTGGATCAAAACCTTGAGGGCCTGGCTCCCCAAAGAGGACAAACACGATTGCGGGGCTGAACCCAAAATTCTCCCCCACAAAAGGGCGCTTTTGAGGGCAGTGCCCATCTCCAGTATTGTCCTCTTTGGGGGCAGGCCACATGCATGCTTAGGGCACAACGTCTTGAGCTTCTATCCCCTCAAGGTTTTGTTGCCAATGTACCGAAATGCAAGGCATGCCTCTACCCCACCACCTTTGCGGGGTTGGGAAAACCCGCGCTGGACGAAGCGAGGAGGGGTGGGTTAAGGCGGGTGGGGCAAAATTGTTATCCTTAATTGAAAGAACGATTTACCCATCTTTCCAAAACAAACAGTAGAAGGCAAATTGGTCTTTTAATTAAATTTCATTAAACTTAACATCAAATAAATGGTGGGGTTAAGTATTACAAAATTTCAATTTGGGGGTCAAGCGTGCATTTTGATAGTTTAAAGGGCAAAGTGTAAAATTGTTTATAATTTAGGGTGAAAAAAAAATGTAATTTCTACTATATTAAATAATATTACATATGAAATTTGATAATTATGGTAGTTATTAATGGGTATTTATTATGAATGTTTATTGTCAAGAAATATTAAATATATAATCATGGTTATTTTTAATAGGTATTTATTATGGTTGAATTTGTAAATGGAACTATTTATTTATTATGAGTTTAGTTAACGAGTGCTCTTAGGTTATTTGTTACTGGATTATTTTAGAAAAGTTTAGATACTATTTTCACGGGAAATATAAAAAAAAAAGTCACAAAAACCATTTGTTTTTTTATTTTTCCTAAAAGGTTTCTAAAAATATTTTATAAACTCAATGCCCTTTAGGGCATCTATTAACATTTCCATTTTATTATTCAAGGAAAATATGATATATTAAGATTTTAAAAAAAATAATAAATAAGATAGGCATACATTCCATGACCAAGATCAATACACCAATTGATTTTTTTTTTTTTTTGGGTGTGCAATCAAGGTTAAAACTTCAAATCCCAAATCTCTTTTTCGATAACAAATTATTTTACCAATTGAGTTAATTAGAACTCATTATATTATGATTCTAATTTAGTGTATGAACCAAAAGTGAAATGTTTTTTATTATATAATACCAATAATAATATAAAGGGAAATGATAAAGGATGCCCTAAGGCCATTTGTTAATAATCATTTTTAGAAACTTTTGATGGGAAGAGAAAAAAATAAGCGACTTATTTAATATATATTTTTTTTATATTTTTCATAAAAGTAGCATCACAATTTTCTTATAATAATTCGTTAACCACTGCTCTAAGAACATTCGTTAACAAGACCTAATAATAAAAGCTTAGTTTTTACAAACTTACAATATAAGATAAAATACAAAAAACACCCCTTAGTCTCTAGGTTAATTCAAGATTTTTCTTTTTTTTTAAATGTCCAATGTGATTCTAAATGATACTAGACATCATTTGAAAGTTTTGGGCTCCTTCAAGTTTATTATTATTTTTTAGAAACAAACTAATTGTTAAACATATACACATATTTAATTACACTATTTCACCAAGTTTAAACACTTTTATTATACACAATAAAAGTGTTTGATTTGAGACCTTTCAAATAAAAAATAATAAAAAAAAGTGTTTGAGACCTTTCAGATTAAACAAAGTTAAGTAAGTGGGTCGGTTGGTTAGTCCAAGACCAAGAACAAGCCGAGTAGTGGGTGGCTTGACGTATCCGAGTCAAAGACTCGCACAGCCGACGACAGGCTGGGGTAGGTGGCCTTATTAACCTTTACAGGCAATTCCCAGTTTTACGCGTCATCCTCCTTGTTCCTCAATCCTCACTAAAATCATTCAGCAAAAAAAAAAAAAAAATCCTCACTAAAATCCTAAAAAAACTTGCCTAAACTCACCGACACGCTGTCACCGACGGCTGAGATCATATTAGCAACGTGTAATCTCAGCCGTGGATGTAGACCCCGCGTTACAGTGAATGAATCTAACCCAAAATTCGCTTCTTATTGACACACCACATTCTCTATAAATTAGCACCTAAAACCCCAACTCTGGACTCGTACCGCTTGGCAAGGCAAACCCTTTTGGTCCAAGCACAATACATTCTCTCTCTTATATATCCCCATTCTTTCTGGATCTTCTGGTAGCATTTTTTAATATTCTCTGTCGCTGGTAAGCTTAATTCTTATCTTTCTTGTCAAGATTTGGTTTGCTCTATTTGTAATCTTATAATAGCAATGTGCATTAGGTTTCAGATCTGGTGGCATTTCTTAATTGCGTTTTGAGTGTGTGTAAATATGGGATTATGATAAGTTGGGTATTGGGTGTTTGAGGAAACCCATGAATCAACCATTTCTGATTTGTGTTTTTTTTGTTGTTGATGTTTGTGTTTGTGTAAATCATTTATGTTATTTAAATCAGTTTGCACTTGTGGGTACTTTTAAGGTTGCTCTAGCAAAGTTTTGAACGATTGTCGGTTGTCAGTTGCTGTTGCTGGGTTTTTGTACTGTATGCATTTTAATAGATCCATTATGCACTTGTCTGTTGTACTAAGTTATTTTCAATTACTTCCTAGCAATTGTACTAAACAGATCTGTGGGAAAAAAAACCCATCTGATCAGTTTTATATATAATTATATATATACACAATATCACCAACCAACCCCCGGTCTCAAAATTTTGGGCTTGGTTAGGAATGGGTCGGTCACATGTATTCCCTTGTAGAAATGTCCCAATGTTTATGTGGATCTATTCATAATAGAGTGAATAAATTTGTTTAGTGTGTATAATTGTGGTATTGGTCATAATTTTTTTATTTTTTAAATTTAGGTGCTTTGCAGCTTGAAAGAAATGGAGACCTTCCTATTCACCTCTGAATCAGTGAACGAGGGGCACCCAGACAAGCTCTGTGACCAGATCTCTGATGCAGTGCTTGATGCTTGTCTAGCACAGGACCCTGAGAGCAAGGTGGCCTGTGAGACTTGCACCAAGACCAACATGGTCATGGTATTCGGAGAGATCACAACCAAGGCCAATGTGGACTATGAGAAAATTGTGCGTGACACATGCCGAGCCATTGGTTTTGTTTCAGACGATGTGGGTCTTGATGCAGACAATTGCAAGGTCCTTGTTAACATTGAGCAGCAGAGTCCTGATATTGCTCAGGGTGTGCACGGTCATCTCACTAAGCGGCCAGAGGAGATTGGTGCTGGTGATCAAGGCCACATGTTTGGCTATGCTACTGATGAGACCCCGGAATTGATGCCATTGAGCCATGTTCTTGCAACCAAGCTTGGCGCTCGACTCACTGAGGTCCGCAAGAATGGTACATGCCCATGGCTTAGGCCAGATGGGAAAACCCAAGTCACTGTTGAGTATTACAATGAAAAAGGTGCCATGGTTCCAATTCGTGTTCACACCGTGCTCATCTCTACTCAGCATGATGAGACTGTGACAAATGATGAGATTGCAGCTGATCTAAAGGAGCATGTGATTAAGCCTGTGATTCCTGAGAAGTACCTTGATGAGAAGACCATTTTCCACCTTAACCCGTCTGGCCGTTTTGTCATTGGTGGACCTCATGGTGATGCTGGTCTCACCGGCCGAAAGATCATTATTGACACTTATGGTGGATGGGGTGCTCATGGTGGTGGTGCATTTTCTGGGAAGGACCCAACTAAGGTGGACAGGAGTGGAGCTTACATTGTTAGGCAAGCTGCAAAGAGCATTGTGGCTAATGGACTTGCCAGAAGGTGCATTGTGCAAGTTTCTTATGCCATTGGTGTTCCTGAGCCTTTGTCTGTGTTTGTTGACACTTATGGTACTGGAAAGATTCCTGACAAAGAGATCCTCAAGATTGTGAAGGAGAGTTTTGATTTCAGGCCCGGTATGATTTCCATTAATCTTGATCTCAAGAGGGGTGGCAATGGCAGGTTCTTGAAGACTGCTGCTTATGGACATTTTGGTAGGGATGACACTGACTTCACATGGGAGGTGGTGAAGCCCCTTAAGTGGGACAAGGTCCAAGCTTGATTAAGGTCTCGTCTTCAATTACCAAGATAAAATTAACCTGTTTTACTTGCTTCTGCTTGAAAGCAGGACTGCAGGAGTTTTCCTGTTGGCTCTTACTATTGTGCACTGTTTTTTTTTTTTTTTTTTTTTTTTGAGGAAAAAATTATTATTATATTTCATTTCTTTCGGGAAGATAATGTTAGGTTTTTATTTTTATTTTTTTATGAGGGTAATGGATATCATAAACAAATTGAAAGATAGTCTCGGAGTTGTATTTTAAGGCTGCTAAGAAAGAAATAATAATATATGAAAGAGAATCCTTGGTCTGCTATAACAATGTGAAATGGTATTTGCTTTTTGACACAACGCATGTGAGACCATTAATATGCTTCCTTTGTAAATGCAAGAACTGATTCAAACATTGGTATATGGCGTTTGTTCTCTTTCCATGTTGATCCCTGATGTTAGTGAAAGTAGATGAACGTTGGGATGGAGTTTTACAGCTGAAATTCCATTGTCTCCCTTTTTATTTACAGCACAGTCAGACGAGGGCATTGTGCTCTGGTAACATTTTATATCTGCCATACTCAACTCTCCTCTAATTAGTAATTACTTTGGAAAAAATGCTCACAGCCCCCCCACGCCCCCCCCCCCCCCCCAAACTTTAGGGTAGTGATCATTGCACCGTTAAACTTTTATTTTGGCTAATTTATTTCTTGAATTTCGCTCATTAATACCTTAGTTAGTATGTTGTTAATTTACTAACAAAAAATTCAAGTGAGATGCCGTGAAGCTTAAAAATACCAAAATTCCAATGAGTAGAACAAAGAAACGTTGAGAGAGAGAGTTGAACCAAAGCCACCACCGCATCCCTTCTTCCTCCAGTGCCATAGTTCCTTGTTCTGCACCGCTCAACTGCATATCTGGATATGCCGTTCGACATCCAGCATTACTTTGTCGTTTCAATTCCACAAGCCAACGCAGAAAACTAACCAAAACCCACCGATCCAATTCCAAATCCTAACAACACAAACAATCAAATTCCATTGAATTCATCAAAATCTAGTTTATTTTTATTTATTTATTTTTAAAATATACTATAAACAAATAAATATAAAGTTTGCTAGTTAATTTGTCCTAAAAGAAGAAAGAGAAAATTGGTTCCATGTTCATGGCTGGTAGTGGGGTTGAGTAAATTTTACTGTTAACTTTTTTGAGCTTGAGTTAGTGGTTTTGTGCTTCACCTTCTATGGCTTGATGATGTGGTGTTTTTGGTCAAATCATTTCTCTCTCTTCTTTCCATTAGGCTCAGACTTGAGACAATTGATTTTGGTATCTTTAAGCTTCACGTATATCTCTCATGCATTTTTCGTTAGTAAATTAACAATAGACTAATTGAGATATTAATTTGGCACATGTGTGAAGTTTAAGGAGTAAACTAGCCAAATTATTTGAGCGTCTCTCCTTCTAGGGTAATGAAAATGACCCCTACTCCACCCCTCTTTCTGGCTGACGAACCGTCAGTCTGAATCATCCATCTTTCCACTTCGTTTGTTCCTCCCTTCTTGTCTGGGATTGTAAACTCGGCGATGAAGTCTGCCAATGCCTGCGCCTTAATAGCTGTCCTGGGGTTGTACTCAATGTTGAATTGGCTTAGCTCAATAGCCCATTGGATCATCCTTCCTGTAGTCTCGGGCTTGTTCATCGACTTCTTTATGGGTTGGTCCATCATCACCAAGATGGAGTTCACTTGGAAGTAGGGGCGCAGCTTGCGTGAAGCTACAATCAAAGCGAATGCAATCTTCTCGATGTGTGGGTATTTGACTTTTGCCCCTTGGAAGACTTGACTGACATAGTAGATTGGGAGCTGTTTTCTGTCCTTTTCTCAAATCAGAGTTGCACTCATAGCTGTTGTTGACACTGCTAAGTATAAGTACAGGTTTTCTCCCTCCTTGGATGGGCTTAAGAGGGGTGGATTGCTTAGCTAGGGCTTGAGTTCTTGGAAAGCTTTCTCACACTCTTCTGTCCAAGCGAAGGCCTGCTTCAGCGTCTTGAAGAAGAGCAGGAATTTGTTCCTTGCTTTTAAGATGAATCTGTTGAGCGCTGCTATTCTCCCTGTGAGCTTCTGGACTTCTTTTATGGTTTTGGGCGACGCCATCTCTAGTATGGCTTATACCTTCTCTGGGTTTGCTTCTATTCCTCTCTAGAATACCATGAACCCTAAAAACTTCCCTAACGCCACCCCAAAGGCACACTTGCTGGGGTTTAACTTCATTTGATATTGTCTAAGAGTTGTGAACGTCTCTTGGAGGTCGTCTAGGTGAGCAGACTCTTCTTTACTCTTGATGAGCATGTCGTCTACGTACACTTCCATGTTCCTCCCGATCTGTTTATTGAACATTTTGTTTACTAACCTCTAGTAGGTTGCTTCTACATTTTTCAGTCTGAAGAGCATCACCTTGTAGCAGTAGAGTCCTTGTCTCGTGATGAAGACAGTTTTCTCTTGGTCTTCCTCTGCCATTTTTATCTGGTCGTACCCTGAGAATGCGTCCATAAAAGTCAGGAGCTTGTGTCATGCTGTGGAATCCACCAGTTGATCTATCCTCGGCAGGGAGAAGCTGTCCTTTGGGCAGGTCTTGTTCAGGTCTGTGAAGTCCACACACATCCTCAATTTTCCATTTGCCTTCTTTACAAGGACGACGTTGGCTAGCCAGTCCGGGTAGTAGACCTTGTGAATGAAGCCCGCGGCTAGTAGTTTATTTACTTTGTCTATAATCGCCTGGTTTCGTTCCGGAGCAAACACTCGTCGTCTCTATTGGACAAGCTTTTTCTTAGGGTTAACATTTAACCTGTGTTGGATGATCTTTGTTGATATGCCTGACATGTCCTCGTGGCTCTAGGCGAAGATGTCTAGGTTCTCCCTAAGGAATTGGACTAATTTCTTCCTCATGTTTGTACTCATGGTTGTCCCTACTCTTGTAGTCTTCGTTGGCTCTTTGTCTACAAGCTCCACAGTTTCTAGGGCTTCCACCTTCTCCTCTTCTTTTTCCTCGATCATCCACGTATGGTTTTTCTTTGCAGCCAACACTGCTTGATAGCACTCCCTAGCTAGTATTTTATCTCCTTTTACTTCACCTACACCATTTTCCGTTGAAAATTTTACCTTCAGGCAATAAGTGGACGTGGCTGCCTTTTAATGATTGAGTGTGGGTCTCCCAATGATCACATTGTATGAAAAGGGACAATCTACCACTAGGAAGTCTAATTGATGAGTCAGCTATCGCGGATAAGACCCCACTGTGACCGTCAACGTTACTATGCCTTTAGGATACATCTTGTCCCCACTGAAGCTGACGAGAGGGGACTCAAAAGGGCGCAGCCTTCCTGGATCTAACTTTAGCTGTTGAAAAGCGGAGAAATAGATGATGTCTATGGAGCTGCCATTGTCCATAAGGATTCTCCTGGTATTGAACCCTTCTATTGTGAGCATTATGACCAAGGGGTCGTCATGAGGCTGCTTCACTCCTCTAGCGACTTCTTCCTAGAAAAACATGTCCCTGTCCGTCCGTCTTTGCTTCAAGGGTGGTATCCTATGGATGCTGTTCACCTGCCTCTGATATGACTTCTTGAAGGATTTGAACGACCCACCTGTAGATGGCCCACCTATGATTGTCTTTATCTCCCCGATCAGACTTGGCGGACGTTGGGATGCGTGGTCTTTGTCCTTTAGTGAGGCTTCGTGCTTGTCCCTATTATCATCCCTGGACCTACTAGGTTCTCCTTTCTTTACAAACCTCTGCAATTTTCCTTTTCGTATGAGTTCCTCTATCTACTCCTTCAGGTCCTTGCAATTTTTTGTGTAATGGCCGTGATCCTTGTGGAAACGACAATATTTCTTCTTGTCACGTACATTGGGTGACGAATGTAATAGCCTTGGCCATTTGAGGTAGTGCTCATCTTTAATCTGCGCCAAAATTTTGTCAACAAGCATAACTAAAGAAGTGAATTTTACCGTCTGAGGAGCTTTGTCGTCTTTCCTTTTACCCCCGTTGCTATTCTGATGATCTGAACACTCCCTTTTTCGTCCTTTTATCATCTTCCTTCCTTCCCTTTTCATTGGTCTTCTCTACGTCTTTTATCGCTACTAAGGCGTCTTTGGCGTTCATGTACTTCTGCGCTTTCAAAAGCATCTCTGCCATCGTCTTTGGGGGATTCTTCGCGAGTGAGACCATGAACTCCCTGGATTACAATCCAACTTTAAAGGTTGTTAGCTGTACCTTGTCATCAGCTTCGTCGAACTCTAAAGTTTCTCGAGTGAAACGCTTCACGTACGACCTCAAGGTCTCATTTTCTCCTTGTTTGATGGTAAGTAAGTGGTTTGCTGGCCTCCTAGAGTGTTGTCCCTTGACGAAGTGGCGTAAGAATGAATTGCCCAACTGCTTAAAGCTATTGATGGACGATGTTGGTAACTTCGTGAACCACTCCCTTGTAGCTCCTTTAAGAGTGGTAGGGAATGAATGACACATTATTTCATTGGGAGGCTATTGAAGGCCTAGGGTTGTCTCGAAAGTGTTAAGGTGATCCAGGGATCTTTCAGCCCGTCAAACGCTTCAAGCTGAGGTAGCAAAATTTTGACTGCACTGGGCATTCCAGGACTGCCATCGTGAAAGACAAATCCGTCGTCCTGACCATTCTATCCAGGCTTCGGTCCGTTTTTCCTTTAATGGCGTTTCTTAGCTCGTCCATCTCCTTTCTCATTTCTTGGAGAAGATTCGAGCTTGGTCCTTCTGGAGTGGCTAGTCTTCGACGGTCACTCCTTTTATGACTATCTCCATTGTCCACTTGATTGGTCCTAGACTAGTTCTCCTCTTGTTGAAGCTGCAGCCTCATCTCCTAGTTTTGTCTGGTGAGTTCTTCCACACTAGTTGTAGGTGTCTGGATTTGCAGGGCTAATGCTGCAGAATCTTGGTTGGACTCCATCTGAATTTGGGAATTGACTGGAACTACGCTTTCGAACCTAAGTGCGAAAATGTCGTTCTCACATATGACACTAAACTGATGATGTGAAAATCGTTTGTAGTAGTCCAGATGGAGTTGAATCCTCGTCACTGTACCTGCAAATGTAGTGTAAGGCTTTCCTCAGGTGGTCGCCGGTGTGGTGCTTGCCACAACGCTTCCGATGCCAAAGTCAGTATACAGAAACTTTTGAAGAAACAAGAAAGCTTAGAATATCAGAAATACCTCTGCTTATGTATTTTGGGTGTGTGTATCTCCCATTTGGTTTTGTTGAGTGTGTATATATAGCTTCATAATTTCTAGCTGTTGGGGCCTTAATTGTGACTTTAGTGCTCTTTCTGTAATGCCTTAGGGCTTATTAATGTGGGTTTTGATGAGCTTCCAATGGTTTTGACAACTAATTAGTAACTGTCTGAGGCGTTGAAACTTCTTATTAATGACTCGCCTGCTTTCGTCCATGTCATGACAAGGTGGATGAATGTACTTATGAGGTCGTTTGCGCAAGAGAGTTTGTCAGTCCCATCATTCTCTATTATTCCGGAATCTAGATTATTTGATCCTTGGGTATGTGACCATTCAAGGAGCCTCACTAGTGCATATTGCATGACTTCATAATTTAATTGACAGGTATATTTGAAGTAACGTCCAAAAATAACCAAAATGAAAAATAAAAATTAAGATTGTTCTTGTGATCCAGCCTCAAGCGATTAATATGTTCATGTGTACTTTGCTTGCAGCAGAGAAGAGCCTCCTCAAATATTCATACACAAAATTGATGTTAGCAACATTGGATCAGCTAGTGTCTGTTGGAAGTTTGAGTAGGAATTGACTGTACGTGTGGCTATGCAATGAAAATAATGACCCATATCTATATCAATATCATCGACTTTGTAACTGCTTTTTGCCTATCTTAAAGACTTAAAGTTGCTCTATAGCTTCCTGGACATCCAACATGCTTAATTGTGTCATTGTTTCCAATATCAAGATCCCACAACTTATATTGTTCTGTTCAGACTGATGCCAGCTGATTCATTGTTTCATTTTAAAACTATGACTTAAGAAAATTTCATTTTTCCAATGTTCAAAACCTCTCCGCCGAAGAAAAAAAGTAATGGAAAAAAAAAAAAAAAAAAAACCTAAGAAAGTGGCCTATAACCCCTTATTAGATTGGCTAAGGGATTTATTTATTATTATTTTTTTAAAGTATGGATCGGATTTGGAGAAATATCCCAACCCGACCTAAGAATTTTGGATTCGGGCAACAATCCATCTCGGTTCTCTTTACCCATGATAAACTGGGTAAAACCTGATACTATCGGGTCAGGTACTTGTTACCCAGTGAATTTTAGTTATTATCCAACTCTTTGATACTGTTTTCCCTCTAAAACATAAAAAGGATATGACAAATGGCCAACACAAATTCACATGAGCATTCTATTAGCTATTATCCCACAGAAAGCATATAATAATACAGGAAAACTGAAGTTATATATATTTTTTCTAAACTTTGAAGAAAGTTCAAAAAATTAATTGATTCTAGAAATATTACAAATTTTATTATATAAGTCTTACAAATTGTTATGTTACCCATCATAAGAAATAATTCAAAGACTTATTTAATTATAATCTTATTAAAGTGTCACCAATCATACCCTTTTTCACATTAGTTTGTAAGTTTTTTATAGTAAAATTTATAATAGTTTTAGTATTCTCCAACAAAAAAAATTATAAATTAATTTAAATCCAACCCAATCACCACTAAGTAAATAAAAAATGTTAAAACTATTACAAATATTACTATAGAATATTAACTCACTAGTTCGTAAGGCATATATAGTAAAATTTGTAGCATCTCTAATTAGCATCGGTCAAGTAAATTAGTCATATTAAAAATTAAGAAATAAATGATTTTAAATAATTAATTTTAATTAATTTTTTGTTTAGAAACAAACTAACCACTAAACACGCCTACTTAATTACATTCTCTCACAAAGTTCAACCTTAGCTCAGTTGGTAGAGCGGAAGACTGTAGTAGGAACAATTAAATTAAGGGTCATGCTAACGAGTGCCCTAAGGGCACTCCTTAATAATTCATTTTAGGAAAGTTTTTATACAACTTTTACGGGAAATGAAAAAAGCTGTCAAAATATTAATTACTTCTTTTTCATTTTCCATAAAAACTTTCTTTAAATGGATTATTAACAAGTGCCCTAAGGGCACTTGTTAGCATTTCCCTTAAATTAATTCTTAAGAAATTAATTATTAATAATTGATATTTAAATACATAAAAGCCCATCAAAAGTTTTCGGCTTAGCCTCAGATTGTGTTTAGTCTACCAAGTGAGGTAAAAAAAGCTTCTGAACTTTGAAGCCATGGTTACAGAAATTTGAAATTAAGCAGTCGTTGGACGGTGTAAAAGTCTAAAAGTTTGTGTGCCATTTATAGACTATACGAATGAGAATGTATTATGCGACGTGCTCTTATCTTGTGAAAGCATCTTGATTCCTTTTGTTTCTCAAAAAACAAAAACCCTTGATTTTCCTTTTGAGTTGTTCGTTATTGCTATATCCTGTATGACTTTGATTAGCCAATAGACCGGCATTTATAAGAGACTTCTAGCGTTATTCTCAAGTCTCATTTATCATATTAATTGATTCAATTCCTTCTCCAAAAGAAAAATTAATTGATTCAATTTCTAAAACAAGACAAAGTTTAAGGGAAATTATTGTGTACTTCCAAAGTACCATAAATGTGTACTCTCTTATCTCACATGAATGGTGAATCCCACTAATTAATTCATGGTGGGACTTACCATTCATGTAAGAGGGGAGACTATGGATTTACAGTATTTTGGGAGTACCTAATAATTTTCCAAGTTTAAGGGGTGTTTCGTAGCCTTCTTGTATGAGCTAGGCACACTTTCTTAGAATCGATTATATGAAATGCTTCACTACAAAAAACTGGACATATAGTAGCGTTTTTAAAACACCGTAATAGGTTAACCTATTGTAATAGTAAAAGGCCGTATTAGGTATCCTTAGTGGTGGTTTTTAAAACCGCTGAAAAAAAAAAAAAAAAAAATTATAAAGGCTGTAGAACCAATTTTTTGTAGTGCTTGTTATAACCAGAAGAACACTTTTCTTTTAGAACTTACTATGATTAAAAAGAGATAATCAAAGTGGTAAACTCACCTTGCATTCTTGCAATTATTTTTGTTAGGTTCTAAATGTTTAGGATCAAATATTTAGATTTCTATTTTTATGTATGTTGGCAAACCGAAGATCAAAACATGTCTAGATTATGTATTAGACGTTGCTCATGATGGTACAAATCAGGATTTAAGAACTTACAAGCTGCAAAAAAGAGAAGTTAATTTCAGTGAGGTTCGACTGATCGAAAATTGCTATTAGGATTTTTTCTGCAGAATTCTATTTTAATCCAAACTCTACAAAAACGTTTCGAGTTTTAAGTGAAACACTTCTTGGTATAAAAGGATAACCCTAACTACATTTTAGAGGTTCTTGAAAGTCTTGTGAGTTCCTCCTGTGAGATTTGAATGGTTCTGTACCTTTTAACTTAACAAGTTTTTGCCAGATCAAGAGATCTACAGTGAAGAACTAGTGGAATCAAGTTGCTGCTACAAGACCAACAACGATTAGTGATTTGAAACGTTTGAGTGGGATCTCAAAGTCATAAGCATGGGAGCTTGCGTTTAGCAAATCCAAGAGAGAAGAGTCCGTGGAGGCGGAGCTGCACATGGTCGTGTTAGTAAGTTCTATTGGAGGAAGCATTAGGTTTAGGAGTTAAAATCTTTTGTAAACTTCAATTCTTTCTAGTGGATTTATTTACCTTGAGGATAGTTAGGTCAAATCCTCCTAGGTTTTTGCCTTGAAATGGATTGGTTTTATTGGTTTTCTTAGATAATCATATCGTTGTCTTAATTATTTTCCCGCACTGCATGATATGATAAACTATTGTTTAACCTAAATCTCATAATTAACCTAAGTAACTATTTGGCTAATTCATTAGGTTAAACAATCTATTTTAAAGAGATCTAAACAAACAAACAATTTTTCTTCTCCTTTCTTAGCAAGGGTAGTAGAAGAGTTTTTTTTTTTTGGGGGGGGGGGGGTTGGAGAGAGAGATATAATATTGTACGTAATATTTATTTTATTTGTAAATTTTTTAATTTATAAATTTCAAATCTAGATATAAAAAAGAAAGAGAGATAACAAAAATAAAAATAAATTTTGTTTTGAGCGAAGATTAATAGTAAAAATACACTTGCATTACACTTCTATTTGGGGTTTCTTATAAATCAGTCATTCGACTTTCAAAACATATAATTCACACCCTCGACTATCACCTATTGTCATTTGCTCGTCCAAAAATGTTGTTTTGAACAAAAAATTGACATTGTCATAATAATAAAGGAGGTAAGATCCAAGTTTTGAAAATTAATAGTATAAATTATAAGTTTTGAAAATTGATGCACTGATGAAGAATTGAGTCTAAACGTAAAGGATGTAAAGTGTATTCTAGCCAAACTCATAATATCACATCATATTCAAAGTTTTCCTATGTAGCAGTAATATACTTAAGTGTATTATTAGAATATAAAAATGTGAGTGGTTGACTAGTTTTTATTTTTTTATAGAGTTTCAACCTATGGCGTCATCTTCTAATCATTGTGCTTTTTATCATCAAACCCAGACACCAATCCGTTTTTTGTGTAAGCAAGAATTTAACCCCAGATCTCTTATTCAAAGATCAGAAACTTTTTCAGTTGAACTAACTAGAAGTCTAGAACCCACGTGGTTGACTAGTTAAGTGATGGTATCGGACATTGAACAATGATGACAAAAGTGATTGCGGTTAATATGACAATGTTAAGCGTAAACTCATTATTAGGTTATTCAGCTTGTGAGTTAAGTAGAATCTCAACATAGTATAAATTTCTCACAAAGAAACTCCTCCAATAGTTTTTTTTTTTTTTTTTTTTTTTTTTGATAATTCGATAGTTGAGGGACAGAAAATTTGAACCCTAGATTTATAAGTTGAAATACCAAGTGATTGTGTTAATATTTATCTGTCACAACCCGAAAATGTAGTATAAATTCTATTTATTCGGTATACTCTCTCTCTTTCTCTCTCTCCAATTGATTCCTTTTCGATTCCAAAGGGTCAAAGGTCTTAACCCTTAACAGCTAAAAGAAGAAAACAGAAAAAATAATAATAAATTTTCAAAGTTTTTCTTATAAAATGGGCTATTACGTGGCCGTCAATATAAGGCCATTCACGTCACGTGTATTAAATTATATATATATATATATATATATGATATATTAAATAATTTAAAATTATTAAAAAAATGATTCCCTTCTGTCTATGATTTTCATATATGATTTTCTGGAATTTCTAGAATGTCTGCCCTCCCAAACCCGCAATTTCCGCTAATCATTTTATGCCAAATTATAAGTTTGGAGACTAATGTGTTGGACCGATCGAGGAGGCCAGTCCAAGAGTATATGTTAAGACCCAATATTACAGAATTGGTCTACTTTTAATATTCCAATGCTCCTTGTTTCTCACAAAAAAAAAAAGCTCATTGTAATGGTCTTTAATTAATTGGTCTATAGCATTATTTCTATGAAGTCTTTCATTTTGCTAGTAAAAGTCATGTACATACGACTGACTTGGCAAAAGATTTATCAATTTGCCCCTTCTACCTAATAATCTATAAATCGCAACCAAACTATAACACTTTTGCACCATATAGTTCTAGCTTCTAGCTTAATTTCAAACTTTCTCAGCAATGTCTTATAAAGTTTTTTCTCTGTTTTCATTCACTCTCCTCCTTCTTCTCCATCTTCCTCTCCATTCCCATGCAACTTCAAGAAACATCCATGACAAAAAATTATCACCGTTTGAGTTTCTCAAACATCTTCAAGGATGTCACAAGGGAGAAAAGGTCAAAGGCATCCATAACCTCAAAGCTTACCTTGAGAAGTTTGGTTATTTGAGTTATAACCATTCTCAAAATCAAACACATATCAATGATGATGATTTTGATGAACTCTTGGAATCCGCCATTAAAACTTACCAACTTAATTACCATCTCAACGCCACAGGGTCAATGGATGCCAACACAGTATCAACAATGATGATGCCTCGTTGTGGGGTGGCAGATATCACCAATGGTACAAATTGGATGCGCTCAGGCAAGAAGAAACATCACCACCGCCATGGCTCTTTTCATACTGTCTCTCACTATTCTTTTTTCCAAAGAAATCCCAAGTGGCCAACTTCTAAGTACCATCTCACCTATGGATTTCTCCCTGGCACCCCAACTGAAGCAATAAGTCCCATCGCAAAAGCTTTTGAAACGTGGGCTGCAAACACACACTTCAAGTTCTCAAGGGCTCAAGATCAAACAAATGCAGATCTCAAAATTGGTTTCCATAGGGGGGACCATGGAGATGGGGCCCCTTTCGATGGAGCTGGTGGAACCCTTGCCCATGCTTTTGCACCGACTAATGGGCGATTTCATTATGATGCAGATGAAAAATGGAGTGTGGGAGCAGTCCCAGGTTCATATGACTTGGAGACAGTTGCCTTGCATGAAATTGGGCACCTTCTTGGGTTAGGGCATAGCGAAGTTGAAGGGGCCATCATGTGGCCTGCCATACGTTCAGGGGTGACCCAAGGTTTGCATAGGGACGATATTGATGGCATTAAAGCCTTATATAATTTTTAAGTGTTCAAGGATTTGCAATATGCAATTATTAGCAGGTAGAGAATAAAGCATAGTGCAAATACATGGCACTGGGACTATGAAACATGAAGAGAGAAAGTAAAGTTTTAACCTACTCATGGTAGAAAGTGACGCTTGATTGTATTTTACTTCATATTGTAATAATACTATTTCATTTTTTCAAAAGTTTTGTATTTCAACTGAGATCTTTTAATGTTTACATCGAAGATGAAAAATGTTCAAATCTTTCAATCTCATTTATCAAATCATAAATATAAAGTAAAATAATAATGATTCATTTTTATACTATCGTGGAATTATACAACTTGGAAATTTGTATTGAGATAAATAAAACATTTTAATTTCTTTTTAAATATAATAACAAAAAATGATAATTTTATTAGGTCTTTTTATGATTGACTTTCAATATAGATGTCTTATAAATTTGGTACTTTCAAAAAAGGATAATAGTTAAAATAGTCATCTTACTAATAAAGTTTTTAAAATTACCATGGATAACATGTATTTGTCTAAGATCCTCATCCAATGAACCATTGTGAACGGAAAACCTCATGTAGAATTCAATGACTGAAAAAACAAGAGTCAAAAGATGAGTTTATGGGATAGACTACCCCTAAGACCAGGAAGACATCCTGATAGGCAAATGTGATTCTTGAAACATATTTCCTAAATTTACAAGAGTAACAATCATAAACCTAGATCTAGGCCACTTATGAAAGCAAGCCCTAAAATCTCACCCACTAGTGCACCATAGGTGTCCTCTATTGATACCTCATTTTATTTGTTCTAGATTAATTAAGCCTATAAATTTTTTTTTTTTTTTAAATTGTTCCTTTAGATCAAAGGAGTTGAAAAAATTAAGTTAATTTGACCCAATTGAATGTCAAATTAACCAGATTCAAAAATTAAGAGCCAAAATGACCAAAGTACCCCTTGTTGATCAAACCTTGACCAATAGTCAAACAGAAAAGAAAAAATAATCTGACCACCAAATTCTATCACATCACACCAAAATACATCTCCCACAACATGTTTCCTATCATTCACTAAGTTTAACCATGGGAAACCAAAATTTGACCAAAAATTGACAAAAAAAATTTATCGTTCAATCGGGATAAAATTCATGCTCATATAAAATATTAAGTAATTTTTTTTTTTTAAATGATTACTTGCAAGCCCACATTGGAAGTAAAATGAGCAAGGTATTGAAAATTAACCATATACGTGGTCAATTTTGGATAAAGTGACATAAAACTTGATCATGATTAATCGAGGTTGAATCTCAATTAAATCATGATCAAACAACCCTGGCTTGGTGCAAGGGGTCATTGAAAAGGTCTTGGGACTTGATTTAGAAAGTTCAAATCACAAAATTTCCACTTAAACAAAAAGAATTCGAGAAAATACCAAAGTGGAAATTTTTGGACAAAAACTTGAGTTCAATGCTACTTTCCCAAACTTCTAGCTTATAAAATTTGAAAAGAAAAACTACAAAGTTGGTATCTTTAGAAAGAAGATGTCACAAGCTTTCCAACAACACCTTGTTTGAGCTAAATAGAGGTCAGAAAGGGCTAAAAGTATGTTTGCAAAATTGGGGGGGGGGGGGGGTGCCAAACCCACAAAATTTGGTCCAAATCAAGTTGGGGTGCCCTCTTTGTGCAGAAATTTGTCACAACTCACCCATGGTTGATTCAAAAAGTTGATAATTTCATAAACTAGGAGCAATTATCTACATCTTAAAAGAAATAAAATGGCATCTCAAGATCATCTCTTTATTTATATATATTGCTTGTACAAGAACAATAAAAAACCAACTTTGAAGATTTCCCATGTGAACCACCCTACTTCTTGGCTAAATAACCTTACCAAACTACACAAAGTTGATACCTTTATAAAGGCTGTTGTACAAGCTTTCCAACCTATACCAAAAAAATGCCTAAAACAAAGTTTGGTAAGGCCTCCCCAATCAAGCATGCGAAGTTATTACCTCCAAATTGTAAAAAAAAGGACAAAATCAAACTGGGATAGTGGAAAAATTGAAACCAAGTGCATGCACGCACATACCTTGTGCATGGGCCCCGTTTCTTAGGTAAGTGTGAGAAAGTTTGTTAATAGCTATAAAAAAAATTAAAAAACAACACCCCTCCCACTAAAAAATGCAAGCAACAAACCCATAAAATTACCCAAACTAGTCCCAAATTTCTTTAGAAAATTCATAAAGAAATGTCCTATAATCAAAATCAAGATATGCAAGGGTATCTTTATTTTCAATGATTTCGTGCTCCTAGTTGCTTAAATAAATGCATGTTTGTCTAATTAATGTATTGAGCATGTTTCGGATATTTATAAATGAGTATTGCCATGCATGATTGGGCTAGAATTTAATTGCAAACTTATGATTAGTTTGTTAATTTTAATATTTAGATGAACACGTTCATGCATAATAATGTAGGTACCATTTGATGTTTTGTTTTAAATAATATTTAGATTATGTGTCTAACCATTTTATGTGAACGCATAATAGCACTTGTATTTTGTCCCCCTTTGATTTACATCTCTGGCCCCATAAATTCTCAAAAAATATGTTTTAATCCATGGACCATGGGAATGTCAAGAATAAATAAATTTATCTCATTTAGACGTCGGATCATTCAATTTTTGGTCTACGAGTTGAAATAACTAAAATGCTTCTAGTCGACTAGACTTTAACTAGGTTGGTTGGTGGCCTGATAAGTGCAATGTTTCACCAAAATACTAATTTTCTACCTTTTTATATCAACCTAGGAGTTGGCCGGTGGCCTAATAATATTTTCAAATGATTTTACCAACTTGGACCAAATTTGACTATTGCCAACCTAGGCTTGGCCGCAGTTTGACTAATATCTTGTTGTTCCTTCGAAATAAATTCGAGCTCGGATTGAAGAAAATAGAATTTTCTTTAAAATGATTTAGTACCTTTTTCTAAATTTTTTTTTTCAATTCTTCTTTTGGGTAGCAAATTTCTTGGTTTAAACCGTATTTTCACTACATTCCTGATTGTTAGGTTGTCTCAAGAGCAGCTCCACATTGTGACCAGGGTTGTCACAAGACCACATTGATTTGGAAAAAAAAAAAATCATTATTATATATAAATTTTAAAAATTTTATGATTTTTTTATTCTTAAAAAAATTGGTGACCATCCAAAAATTTTTTAGGCCCAACATAATTAAACTTTAGACAAAACAAACTTGATTGTAGCCTTGTAATATAAGGTTGCAACTCTACTCAATATATATTTTTTATTGGATATGAAGTTGTTTTAAAAATCTACTATTAGATTACATTTCTTTTCTTAATCCTCCATACTTGCAAAATTTCAAGAAAATCAAAGACCAATAGCTATGTCATCCATCAAATATTTAAATTTCTAGTTTTTGGAGGCTAAAATTATACATAAAAATAAGTTTATGAATCGAATAGTAAATAACATCTGATTGGCATGATATGTGACATGTGTTTTAAGAACATAAAGAACATGCAATTCAATGGTTAGATTTTCAAAATATGTAGTTATGTTAATTTTTTAGTAAGAGTTGTAGTTGTAGCAAAACCTTGTCCTTAAACCTTGGTCCCCTTAACAACATATAAAGTCTTTACAAACAAAAAGAAAAGGCTCAAGAAAATTTTTATTTAACTAAAATTCTGAAAGAGATGTAACTTACAATATTGACAATGAGATAATAATTTCAAAATAAGAAAATTCATAAAAGGAAATTGCAAAATTTTATATATTTGCATGCTTTTTTGTTAATATATGGAGTTCTCTTTTTATTAGATTTCTGAAACCGCCATGGGTCTGTCTAAAGCTTAAGAAGAGAAATTAATGCTTAGTCATAGTATAAAGTTAGATTACAATATTACAGCTCTGGTTTTCCAATTTGTTTTTAGTTTCTTGTAGCAATTTCCTGTCAATATAACTAGAATTTTGTAAAGAAGAAAAAAATATGTAATAAAAAAAAAAAAAAAAAACAACGGAGTTTTAAGAAAGTTTCCCATAGTAGACTGCACTGCATATTTTACACTCTCTGCGAACCCGCAGTTTACGCTAATCATATTTTGTCAAAAAATGTAGTGTACGGCACCGAGTCCGGTCCAAGGGTATTTGTTAAGACCCATATATTAGAGAACTGGTCTCCTTTTATAATTTTTATATACTCTAAAAGTCTGACCGAAGAATTGGAAGTCTTTCAATCTTAAATTTTAGCAAGTCATACTAATTAATATAAGACTAACTTTGCAAAAGAATAATCATCCTGCTTTCACATGATCACATACATTTATAGATTCTACTTGATAATCTATAAATAGCAACCAAACTATAACACTTTTGCAACATCAATTTCTGGCTTAAGTTCTAACTTTCTTTGGGCATGTTTGGTAGACACTAACGGTAATTACATAGAAATAGAAATAAGTATTACAAAGAATAAAAGATTATGTAATGTAATACTTATTACTATTCATTTGTTTAGTGACAACACAATAATAGAACCTTAAAGATAATGGAATGAGAGTATTTTAAATCAAACTTAAGATATGTGGGGACGCAGGCCCAAAAATACGTTGGGCCATGGGCTTTGCCCGAGGAGGCACAATGGTCCGAGAATAGATCAATAGTGCGGAAGAACTAAGACTTTGAATCTCACAAGCAAAACACGATTGTGAAGGCTAGGAGAGGTTATCCGAGGAGGAATATCCCCTCGACTAAACACAACAAAGATCAAGGTGTGTCTCCTGTCATCCAAGGTGACATTCCAGGGGGTCCTATTGATAAGGACACGCATTATGAAAGTACAAGAAGAATGGGAGCTAGGAAATATCTAAGGAAAAACTGCTGCCACTGCATTGAATGCTCTGTAGCTAACTTTCTGGCTGCATTTATGTGGAGAAGACCCCTGAACAGTGCTACCTTCGCTACCCCAACTCACAGAGGGCTAGAGAGGGTATTTGATGGAACAAGCACTCAAGTAGTGGCCTGGATGATCAACAAATGGAGGGCCAAGATCATTGAAAGGGAGATATATAATGTAAGAGCCAATTGAAGAAGGGGGGATCGAAAGATAGAGAAGAAAAACATTGTAGCAATTAAGAACTGAATTTGTAATCCAATTTGAGAATCAATATATAAGAACCAATCTTCTCGGATTGTGCCGATGACGATTTTCTGTAGTTTAAATCAGTTTACCTTCCTTTTCTCGTCATTTGAATTCATTTATTTGTTGTCCCACTTATTAAATCCTAGTTTTCCAACCCATTCTCTACAAATTCATTATATTGGGTATTTTGGGCCTAAGTCCATCCACCTTTTAGGCTAGGCACTCAAATCGAGTCCTTACAATTGGCGTCGTCTGTGGGAAATTCTGGTGTGATAGTGAGTCTAACGTCCAAAAATGGTAGGATCAGGTCCACACCAGGCAGAGTCTATGGGGTCCCAATGTGAAGACCATTTTGTCAACCTTGAGCGAAGAAGGGACCGGGAGGTTAGTGTGCATACCACCTAGACTAGTAGAAGCCAGTCTTGAAATGGGAGCCACCTTTTTCATGAGGAGGATATCAGAGCCCTGCAACTGGAAATTGATCACTTGAAGAGGAAGTTGCGCCATGAACAGAGAAGGCGAACTCCTTCCATTTCTGACGTCTCTTTTGACGGTAAAGAGGATGGTAGCTATAGACGCAGATCAAGGACTCCTCCTAGCGAGTTTTTCTCGTATGATGAGGAGTACCATCATGAGTGTAGAAATAAAAACTCATCTTCCAAAGGCTTGGGAAATGATGCTATGAGTAGAGTGCTCAACCAAATTTCCAGGTCACCCTTCACACGCAGAATCGAGGGAGGGAAACTCCCTCGGCAGTTCACCCAGCCCACGTTTACCATGTATAATGGTCAAACAGATCCTGTAAAGCATGTGAGTCACTTCAACCAGAGAATGGCTGTGCACTCCAAGAATGAGGCTTTGACGTGCAAGGTATTCCCCTCTAGTTTGGAGCCTGTGGCCATGAAGTGGTTTGATGGCCTAAGTGTAGGTTCCATTAACTCCTTCAAGGAGCTTACCCAAGCGTTTGGGTCTCGTTTTATCACGTGTAGTAGAGTTCCTCAACCCTTGGATTCCCTGTTATCCATGTCCATGCGAGAAGGGGAGACTTTGAAAACGTACTCAGACAGATACTGGGAAATGTTCAACAAGATTGAAGGGGATTTTGATGATGTGGCTATAAGGACCTTCAAGGTCGGCCTGCCCACTGAGCATGATTTGAGAAAATTATTGACCAAGAAGTTGGTAAGGAGCGTGCGCAGGCTTATAGACTGCATTAATGAGTACAAGAGGGTCGAGGAAGACCAACAGCAAAGCACTGGGAAGGGTAAGGTTATCCCTCAAAAGATGAGGGATTTCAGGTCGGATCGCTACAACAGTAATAGACCTAGAAGGGATTTCGCTGGACAATCTGGGCCTATGACTCCTTAAGTGGTTAACATTGTGTTCTGAGAACCAGTGCATCAAGTCTTAGAGAAAATCAAGAACGAGTCATACTTCAAATGGCCAAACAAGATGGGAGGAGACCCCTTGAGGCGCAATCAGAGCCTTCATTGCCAATACTACCACAAGCGGAGGCATACCACTGAGGATTATGGAACTCTGTGGAACCATTTGGAGCAACTGGTCAGAAAGGGAAGGTTATAGCAGTTTTTATATCGGCCCACCGAGCAAGGAGACCAATCAAGGTTAGGGATTCAAGGGAATGCTTCTTTAAGACTCCTTTTGGGCACAATTAATGTCATTTTTGCCGCACTAGGGAGAACTAGTTCTCGTCTTTCTAGGGTAATGTCTGTGGCTCGGCTACAAGCCGATGACTCTAATTCTGAGCCGAAGAGGGCAAGAGTGGAGATCTGACTGGAGTTGAGTTTTTCGGACGAGGACAAGATTGGAACCATCTAGCCATACGACGATACTTTGGTAGTCAAGGCAGTGGGGCAGAGATTATGTACCCCGACTTGTACGATAGACTGGGCTTGAAGCCCGAAGATTTGACAGCCTATGATTCACCTTTGGTGAGCTTTGATGGGAAGGTTGTCATTCCAAAGGGTCAGATTAAACGGCCCGTGCAGGCGGGTTCAAAAGTAGTTAAGGTGGATTTCATTGTAGTGGATGCTTATTCTCCTTACACGGCCATTGTGGCAAAACCCTAGCTTCACGCCCTGGGAGCTGTTTCATCCACTCTGCACTTGAATGTCAAATATTTATCCGGGACCGGATTGAGGAGCTGGTTGGGAGCCAGTTCGTAGCAAGGCAGTGCCTGATCGCTGCAATAGTGCATTAGCTAGGAGTGGAGTCCTTAGCCTCGGTTGGAAAGAACTTATAACAATCAAGGACTCTGGTGTTATCCGTGGAAGAGGCAACCGAGGAAGCGAAATGTGAAGACTTAGAGAAAATTGTTGTAGATGATGATTCGGAGAAATTTTTTCAGGTCGGAACTCAGTTTCCTCCTCAGGAGAAGGAAGAACTGATGGAGTTCCTTAGGAGGAATGCTGACGTGTTTGCATGGAGTGCTTATGAAGCTTCTGGGGTAGATCTAGATCTCATTTTCCATCATCTAAACGTCAACTCATTAGTCACCCCCAAGAAGCAGCCACCTCGGCACTTGTCTAAAGAACATTTTGAGGCTGTCAAAGAGAAGGTGAACAAGTTTAAGTAGGCTGGGGCTATTAAAGAAGTGTTCTACCTTGAATAGTTGGCTAATACAGTGGTAGTACAGAAGAAGAATGAGAAGTGACAGGTATGTGTAGATTTCATAGACTTGAACAAAGCCTGTCCAAAGGACCCCTTCCCTGTGCCTCAGATTGATTAGCTAGTGGATGCCACTGTAGGCCATCCTCGGATGAGCTTTTTAGACGCCTTTCAAGGGTACCATCAGATACCTTTAGTCTTGGACGATCAAGAGAAGACAACTTTTGTTACTTCCATTGGGAATTACCATTACAAAGTGATGCCCTTTGGTTTAAAGAATGCTAGGGTTACCTATCAGAGGATGATGACCCGAATGTTTGAGCCACAATTAGGTAAGAATATTGAGGTTTACATCGACGGCATGGTGGTGAAGAGCAAGGTGGTGTCCGAGCATGTGGGAGACCTTGGGGATATTTTTGGAGTACTGAGGAAACACAAGCTACGCCTTAATGCTTCCAAGTGCTCATTCGGCGTAGGATTTGGCAAATTTCTAGGCTATATGGTGACCCATCATGGAATCAAGGTCAATCTTGATCAGATTAAGGCAATAAATAGTCTACAACCACCTTGGAATCCCAAAGAGGTTCAGAGACTAACAGGGATGACTGCTGTCTTAAACCAGTTTATCTCTTGATTAGCAGACAGGTGCAGACCCTTCTTCCAATTGTTGAACAAGTGGAAGGAGTTTGAGTGGACTAAGGAGTGTTCCTAGTGTTAAAGATTTTCCCCAAATATTCATCAACCAGGGGGGCTCCTCAATCATCTGTCCAGCCATTGGCCCTTTGCTCAATGGGGCTTGGATATTGTTAGACCTTTCCCCACATTATAAGACAAATAAATAAGACATTCTATCCCATCAAAAAAAGAAAAAAAAAAAAAAAAAAAAGACATTCTATTGGCCAATAGAAGAATTATTATTCTTTTTAAAAATTTTTTATTGGGTGAGAAGCCTCACTTTCTTTTTTATTATTATATTCTATTTCAGAGGACCTACTTCAATTTGGGGGCTAAATAGCCTAATTTTTTGTTGTTGTTGAGAAATTGCTAAATAACCTAATGGTTGAGCCACTCTTGTGCATACAAAAGGAGAGGCCTAATATCATGTACCCGTGCCCAACAGCAAATTAGTACTAAACGCTTATCAAATAAATGATGAATAAGCCTTGAAAATACTCTGTTGACTAAAACCCTTATTACTCTAATTCCTAAGCAACTGGGGCCAAAATCAATCAGCCACTTTAGGCCTATTAGACTTTGCAACACCATTTACAGAATCGTGTCCAAAATCCTTGTCCTCAGAATGAAGCACCTTATGCCCAAACTTGTCTCCCCCTCCCAAATTGCCTTTGTAGCTAGAAGAAGAGGAACAGATAATGTTATTATTGCACAAGAGCTTCTCTCCAAAATCCTTGTCCTTAGAATGAAGCACCTTATGCCCAAACTTGTCTCCCCCTCCCAAATTGCCTTTGTAGCTGGAAGAAGAGGAACAGATAATGTTATTATGGCACAAGAGCTTCTCTATTCGATGGAAAGGAAGAAAGGGATGATAGGGTACGTGATCATCAAGATTGATCATGAAAAGGCTTACGACTGTATGGAATGGAGCTTCGTGAGGAATATGCTCTATAGTCTAAATTTCCATAATGATATAGCGGATTTGATCCTGAGCTGCATATCCACTACTTCTGTTTCCCTGCTTTTTAATGGAGAACAGCTTGAGGAATTCCAACCTTCAAGAGGTCTAAGGTAGGGGGATCCGATATTCCCATTTATCTTTATTTTGTGCACAAAATTTCTTAGCTCTTTGATTAATAAGAAGTGTGAAGATGGAGACTGGTGTAAGGTGAAAGCCTCTAGGAATGCGCATGGTTTCTCGCATATGTTCTTTGCAGATGACCTTCTTTTATTCGCAAAAGCCACTTAAAAAAATTGTGAAGCTATCTTGGATGTCCTAAAGGAATTTTGTTCCTTAACGGGTTAGAAAATTAGCAAAGGGAAATCCAGAGTCTTTTTTTCTCCTAATGTCTTGGAAGAAGAAAAGGTAGGGTTAGTTCATCAATTGGGGATTAATGAGACAAATAATTTGGGTAGATACCTTGGATTCCCCATCAGGCAGAAAGGAAGAAATCAGAATGAGTTTCAATCTGTTGTTGACAGGGTTCAGGCGAAGCTGGCTGGGTGGAAAACAAATTGTCTTTCCCCAGCTAGCAAATTGGTCCTCCTTAAGGGCAAGGTAGCTGTTACCCCCATTGCTGAATACTACATGCAATGCTGCAAATTGTCTATTAGAATTTGTGATAGAATTGACAAGCTTTCTAGGGACTTACTTTAGGGCTCTAATGGGGAAAAAAGAAGACTGCACCTGGTGGGATAGGATAAGGTGACTACACCTGGTGGGCTTGGCATCTTCTAAGTGAAGGCTCGAAACTTTGCTATCCTGGCAAAGTTGTGTTGGAGAATTGCCTTGAGTCCGGATGCTGCTTAGGCTTAAATGCTTAGTAGAAAATATCTGACTCCTGCTAGATTAAGTGAAAGGGGAAGGAGATATCCTTCTTCTCGAACCTGGACAACACGCAAGGATAGGGGTGTGATCTTTAATAAAGGGTTGCAATGGTCTATATGTAATGGGGAGATTGTTAATGCTTGGGATGATTTTTGGCTTGCCTCTGGTCCCCTTAGGAAGCAAATCCAAGGCCCCCTGGCTGAAGGGGAAGGGAATTTATCTGTCAAGGACTTCCTTTATAATGGTGTTAATATCTCCTTTGATCTCCCTCATTTGATCATGCAGGAAATAAGAGACATCCCTCTTGCTTCCAATCCTAACCATGAAGATGTCCTCATTTGGGCTTTCTCAAAGGATGAAAGCTTCTCTCTAAACTTCGCATACATGCTTGCTAAAGGCTTAAACTCTTTGAACATGGCCATTTCAAAACTGTGGGTTTGGAAGGCAAAAACCACCCCTAGAATAAAAAATTTTCTGTGGCAATGCTACCACAGTAGCATTCCTACAAAAGAAGTCCTGGGTTTAAAGGGTTTTAACCTTAATGATACTTGTGAGCTTTGTGGTAGAGATACTGAATCTATTATCCATGTCTTGTGTGATTGCAATGTAGTGAGGAATATTTGGAGGAAGTTAGGAATTAATGATGCGAACCAAGAATTCTTTGATGCCCCCTTATTGATTGGTTAAAAAAGTATTGTGAATCTTGTGATTCTCTTTTGCAACCTCGGATTCCCTGGAAGTTTGTTTTTCCCTAAGCAGTTTGGCTAATTTGGCTTCATCGAAATAGTTTTATTTTCCAGACAGGGAGGATAGATCCCAATATCCACTTGCACTGTATCAAGAAAGGGGCTGAGTTTTTTGCTATTGTCCCTGGAAACACCAACAAACCTCCTCGAACCTAAATTTAGGTGAAATGGTCCAAGCCTAATTCGAGATAGGTAAAACTCAATACGGATGGGGCTGTCTTTGGGGACCCTAAGAAGGCTGGAAGAAGTGGGGTGCTATAATGCAGCAATGGTGATCGGATTGCTGGGTTTGCTAGGAAGATCGGAACCATGACCAGTACTATGGCAGAACACTGGGCCCTCAAGGATGGCCTTTCCCTAGCTCAACAACTTAACTTGCATAACATTAACATTGAACTTGATGCTGATGTACTTGTTCATTTACTTTCTAATCCCGCCTCTGTTAATATGCTTGAACCTCTCTTGAATGACTATAGGACCCTGATCAGATCCTTTCCTAGCTGCTCTATGACCCACATCTTTAGGGAAGCGAATAGATGTGCGGATAGGCTGGCCATGATAGGAGCAGATCTAATTACTGACTTCCAAATTTTATATGAACCACTGCCTGTCGTGGATAGTTTGCTAGCTTTTGATAAAGTTGAGATTTTTTGTAATAGACTGGTTGTTGTTTAATGTTATTTAGCCTGTTTAACCAAAAAAGGAAAAGAAAATACAAACTTGTTGACCTTATATGATTATTTGATGGTGGTTCTGGATTTAGACAAAAAGATGGGAAGTAGTGATAGGACGATACATCCATGAGCTGGTGTATTCTTTAGAAAATTAGAAATTATCTCTTACGAAATGTGGAGATTTTGCTGGGGAAGCCATTTGATGGTTTTGTAGCAACTAGAAAACTCGTAATTAGTCATTTGCCTTCTGGATATCTTTATATTTTCATTTTACTATGAAACTTTCAGATTATCTTTGAGAAGAATGTTTTCTTCTTTGGCAGGTTAGGGTAGCTTAGAGCGTGTGCAATCAATATCCCTTCCTCCTCCATTAAGGTGCTATAGATTAGAGCTATGACTATGACCACCTTGCCTGAACATGAGTCAAGTGCAACTGATTTTTTAATCCTTTGGATAGTAAATTCTTATCAGTTTGCATCTGAACTCCCCACTTGCATCACTTTTTTTACTTATTAATAACTACTCAACACATTACCAATTTGTAAAAGAAAGTTAACAGCTCTAGCATTTTTCTCCTTTTAAAGGCTTTAAAACAATTTTATCTAAAACAAACAACCCAACCTTTCGAAAATTTTTAAATAAAATCATTTTTTTTTCTTACTTGCAATGACCACATCAAAAGCATGCCAAAAAAAAAAAAAAAACCCAACGGTTAAGCAACAGAGCCAGAGACCGAATTCACCGCACATAATTAGCAGCAAAACCACCCCCTTAATTCTAAATCTTGGCTCTGTCCCAAACAAGCTCATATATGTGGATTTATTTATAATGTTGTATTTATGACTAATAAATACTATTCAAGGTATTCTTTGATCTATTTTCTATGTTGCACGGACATGAAAATTTTAGCCAAGTACCTGTGTTCAACACTGGTATTGGTAAGACATGACTAAAATATGTACCCAATGAGTACCTTAAAAAAAAAAAAAAAATCTGGGCATGTCCTAGACATGATTGCAATGTAGTTGCGACACGCTGGTACGTCCTAGACAATGCAAAGCTTTGAAAAAGAAAGAAAGAACAGGATTTTTGACCAGTGCCTCTCTCTTCCTCTTAGTTCTCTAATCTGATTTGTGCGGTGTGCCTTCTCGGAGTAGATCGGCAACAACTGAACCCCCTTTGGCCTCCTCTAACCCCAAAGCTCTCTCTCTCTACCTTAGCCGTTTCTCTCTCTTCAAGTTTTGGGTTTTCTCTCTCTTTTGACACTTTCTTTCTCTATTTCTTTTTTGGTCAGTTTGGCTTAACTTATCCTTACACGTGTTATTTACTTATTTTATATGTTTGGTATTTTTTTTTTTTTTTTTTTGGTTTTACGTTTATTGTTATGCGTTTTCTGGGTTTAGTATTATTATTATTTTGGTTTTATCTGTCTCATGGGTTTAGTAATGAAAAATAAATTCCACTTAAAACAACATTTTATGGGTATTATTGTACTTATTTGCTGTTTTTACTTGTGGGGCCCTATTACGTTAACCGCGCAGGCCCATCACATGCGGCCCAAGGCCCGTGCCGAGGATAGTGCTGAGGCCGAGGACAATGGGAAAGAACCCAGAACATCCGAAAGGCCATGCCGAGGATGACCTGTCCTCGACGCACCGACATCACTAAAAATGGGAAATATCCCACATCCACCGAAAATATCCCACCAACATTCTGACCACTTTAATGATGATGCGACCAACGAACCCAGTTGCCTCGATTACTCCAACTAATAGAACAGCCTGTAAAGATGGCTGAGAACTCACGTAAAGTCTACAAAAACAGATGATGGGACAACCCCTCATCTAGAGTGACCGAATAAGCAACAAATGGACGACTGAGATTAACGAGAAGAACACTATATAACCAAGATGACCCCCGCCAAAAAAAAAAAAAGGGGGGATCCTCGTCCTAACCGGAGGGCCAACAGGCACTTTAGTTACACAGCCAAAGTGGCGATCATTTCCCTACAAAAAATACTTGACCGATTTCATTTGAGGAGATTCTTATTAATTTCTTGTCATCTATCATCTGTCAAAAATACCAAATTAATCGTTGTTCATTTCGGTGATGCCAAGTCCGTGTACCCACTTCTCTACAGTTTTTATTGTTTAGGTTCCATTACATTTTGAGCCCCTACATTACTTAATTTAAATCTTAAAATAAACATATATTGTCTAAAAATATTTAAAAATATACCTAAATATATTAATTAATTAATTGCTATATCCTCGATGGGTCATATTATTGTTTTTCAAGAATTGTAATACCCCTGTACCTGTGTTAGTGTCCATGCAACCTAGGCTATTTTCTGTTCTGTGAGTGAGTACCTTTGTGCACCTTTTTTTGGCAATGTACAATACACCTATACAACTAACATTTTTTTTTTAATTTTATTGCAAATTAACCATTATTTGACACTAGGGTTTGTTGAGGGCTTGATTTAATTCCCTTTCATACTGAACCCGGGTTAATTGGCCCGTCCTCCATTTCACTTCCATGCTAGACCTGTTTTATCTAGTCCCATTTTGAATCATTTTTAAAAATAAAAAAGTCACAAACTGAAAAATAATTAAAACCATTGCCTAATTATGTATATACTAACAGTCTTTATACTCAAAGAAATAGTTTGTTTTAGGTTTCATATAAGGTCCCGAGAAAAAGAAATGCTGAGTCAATCGAGTTGAAAAGAAGATTCAAGTTTTGGGAAAAGAAAATAATAAAGAACTTTTAAATGGAAATGAAAAGAAGCAGGGTGAGGGCTAAAAGAATTATTTGGGTTGTGGAGACTTTTAAGATGGGTTGGCATTGGGCCAAGCCAAAGCCCGAATCCATCTTGTTATTTTAAAAGAGAAATTATATAAAAAAGCCAATAATTATAATGTGTTTCAGATTAGGTCATATATATATATATATATATATTTCAATTAAAGTCCTAAATTTAAAAAATAATTTTAATTTGAAGCCTCTATCCATCTCTGTAATTCATTTCAATCATTTTAGGCAATAATGAAACATAGCGAAATAGAAAACTATTGATAAAACTATACTTTTTTTAAGGATTTGTTTGTTATCAATTTGGCAACCACGTAGATGGTAAAGAGAAAAGGCTTCATTTGGAAAAGGAAAGTTTTGTTTAGGATGAGAAAGTGATTAATAGAAAATTAAACTTGATTATTCATGTTAAAGTAGGGGTGAAATTGGTTGGACTAAAGGCCAATTTTTTTGCGAAACCAAAAATTTCAATTTTGCCATATTTGGAACCGACGCCAAACTGCAGGGGAGGAACACCACATTGAATTGACTAGATTTCAGTTGGTTTGGTTTGGTAGGCTTTTCGCTACTCCTAATTTCTTAGAAACCAAACAGATTAAAGAAAAAAAAAAAAACTCATTTCCTTTTATTTTCCCAATCAAACAAACAACTCACAATTAAGCAAAAAAGAGATTCAAAGAACATACCCAAAATAAGACAAAAATAAGAGAGAGGTGATGAGGAGGGGTGAGGGTGTTGAGAAAGGCAAGAACAATGGAGAAGGTGGTGAGGAGAGAGAGAGAGAAGCTAAAGCTTGAAGTAAAGAGAGAAGAGAGAACCTAGGATAAAAGTGCGAAACTTGTGTATCCTTACTCCTTACCACTAAGCTACAAAAACATTCTTGATATAATTTGTATATATTAATATTTAATATATATTGGTCGGTTTTGGTTTGGTTTAATATTTTCTGAATTCGAGATTGAAGCAATCCTTTTCAATTTTCCAAAAACACAAACCAAAACCAAATCGAATTGAGAAAAAACTGAAAAATTGAATTTAGTTTGGGCGGTTTTGATTGGTCCATTTGGTTTGCCATTTTTTTTTTTCACCTGCACAAAGTAGCGAAAATTAATAATGAAGATAGATAAAGTTTTCTAATTGAAACACTTTCATAAGATTGAGATTTTAGTTTGTTCAAAAAAAAAAAAAAAAAAGTTTGAGATTTTAGTCGAAAAAATTAAAACCTATGACCTACTCTATGAATTACAGGCTACTTACTTTTCTTTTTCTTTTTTTTTTCATTTTTTTTATAAGGGCTACTTACTAGTTGTAATTGTAGCTTGTAAAAGTTGCCAAGAGCACAAAGACCAGGAGATAGGGAAAAAAATTATTTATATGGTCAAATGCATATCCTTAGTCCTGAGGAAAAGCTAAGGTAGAGAATGACTTCACTCCATCTCCTTCAAGCAACCCCACACTCCTTAAGCTCTCCGCCTAGGTCGTACCCATCACCACTGAATGGCCTTGAAACACGCTCAACCATGGCTGAGCTCAAGCAATATCACTCCCAACTCATTCGACTCGGTCTTTCAGCCGATAACGATGCCATGGGCCGAGTCATTAAGTTCTGTGCTGTATCCAAAAATGGTGATTTGGGTTATGCCCTCCAAGTGTTTGATACAATTCCTCACCCAGATGCTTTCATCTACAATACCATAATGAGAGGATACTTGCAGTACCAACTCCCCAGAAATTGCATTCACTTGTACACACAAATGTTGCAAGACTCTGTTGAACCCAACAGATTTACGTTCCCTTCTGTAATTAGAGCCTGTTGCAACGATAATGCTATTGAAGAAGGGAAACAGGTCCATGCTCATGTTGTGAAATTTGGGTTTGAAGCAGATGGGTTTTCTCAAAACAATTTGATTTTTATGTATGTGAATTTTCAGTCTTTGGTGAAAGCAAGAAGGGTTTTTGATAAGATGCACGTGCGGGATGTTGTGTCCTGGACTAGTTTGATTACAGGGTATTCAAAATGGGGATTTTTAGATGATGCTTTTGAAGTTTTTGAGCTGATGCCTGAGAGGAATTCTGTCTCTTGGAATGCCATGATTGCCGGTTATGTCCAGAGCAATCGGTTTCATGAGGCATTCACTTTATTTGATAGGATGCGAACTGAAAAGGTAGTGTTTAATAAATTTGTCGCGGCTAGTATGCTTTCGGCTTGTACAGGATTAGGAGCTCTAGATCAAGGGAAGTGGATACATGGATATATTAAAAGGAGTGGAATTGAATTGGACTCAAAGCTTGCAACAACTATAATTGATATGTACTGCAAATGTGGTAGCTTGGAGAAGGCTTTTGAAGTTTTCAATGGGTTGCTTCATAAAGGGATTTCATCATGGAATTGCATGATTGGGGGGTTAGCAATGCATGGTATGGGAGAGGCTGCTATTCAGCTATTTAAGGAGATGGAGAAGGAGAAGGTAGCTCCTGATAACATCACTTTTGTGAATGTCCTCAGTGCATGTGCTCATTCAGGGTTAGTTGAAGAGGGCAGGTATTACTTTAGTTATATGGTTGAAGTTCATGGCATTGAGCCCACAACAGAGCATTTTGGATGCATGGTTGATCTGCTTGGAAGAGCTGGTATGCTAGAGGAAGCAAGTGAGCTCATTAGCAAGATGCCCATGAGCCCTGATGTAGGTGTATTGGGTGCTCTCCTTGGAGCCTGCAAAATTCACAAGAACTTTGAGTTGGGAGAACAAATAGGAAAGAGGGTAATTGAACTAGAGCCTAAGAATAGCGGGCGCTATGTGTTGTTAGCTAATTTATATGCCAATGCTGGTAGATGGGAAGATGTTGCTGGTGTAAGAAAATTGATGAATGACAGAGGAGTGAAAAAGGTTGCTGGTTTTTCCATGATTGAATTGGAGGGAGTGGTCAATGAGTTTATTGCAGGGGGAAAGGGACACCCTCAAGCCCAAGACATTTACACCAAAGTTGATGAGATGTTACAACGTATAAGATGTGTTGGCTATGTGCCTGACACTGATGGAGCATTATTGCATGACCTTGTTGAGGAGGAAAAGGAAAACCCCTTGTACTACCACAGTGAGAAACTAGCAATTGGGTTTGGCCTGTTGAGGACTAAACCTGGAGAAACTCTTCGTATCTCAAAGAATTTGCGTGTGTGTAAAGATTGTCACCTTGCAACGAAGCTCATCTCAAAGGTTTATGATCGTGAAATAATAGTCAGAGATAGAAATCGCTTTCACCATTTTAAAAATGGACAATGTTCTTGTAAAGATTATTGGTAACCTTGTGTTATAATTAATCAATTTAATTTATAGGGTTCTTCAAGCGTGTTTGTAAGTAGGGTCAACAGTTAGATATATATGTCTACCGCTCTTGTAACTTCTAGTTAGCTCAAGTAGTAAAATATTTACACCAATTTGTTTATGGACATATTTTGAAAGCCTCGAAGTACTATACTTTTAAAACCAGCTTTCAGCTAATAAGCAAATCAGTAAAGTGCTCGTCGACAAGCGCAATATCTTTCTTTCTTAAGCCATCTTCTGTAATTAGGACTTGCCAGTTATGTATGCTAGTTGTGGGCTTTGTTAGTTATCTGCAAAGGCTCTTTGATACCTGATAATTAAAGCTTTAACTAAAAGTGAGGTTTCAATAGTGCTAGGACTCTTTTTAAGTCTTACCCTCATGTATAACCTGGTGTCTATGAAACCATATTGTGCAGAGGGTTGTGAAAGAGACTTGAAGAACATCATTCAGAAACTCGGGGGTTTGTCTCTAATCTATTGCAATTAATCCAGTGAGATAACCACCCTTTCAAGGAACTCTACCCAACCTCAGCATTCTTAAGTATCAAGTCTGAGCCTAGCCATATGGTTCATCATTTGCAAAAAATTAGTGTGTAAAATATGCAAAATGATGAACCTACTAAGTAAATGGGCCTCTTTATGAAAGTTTGAGAACAAAGCCACCTCGGCCTCAAAGAGTTGGGTTGACCAACTATTGATCGCCCATGTTGGTTAGAATGATTTATTTGAAAGCAATGCAAACTTAGTTCAATGATACCAGGGCTTTGTTACTTGGTGAAAAATGAAAAAAAAAAAAAAAAAACTTTTTCTGTTTTTGGGTGAGATAGTAACACAAAATAGTCTATGATAGCAAACATCTCGTGTATCATCAGCTAATAATTACCATACAACATTATGATGATGGCCCCCTTTAGCTATGCTATTTCTTTGTCAAAAATCAAAATGTTCAGAGGGTGGCCCCCTTTATGATTATGATGATGATTGATGAGTGATATTCAAGTTGGGAAGCTTCTGCGTGGTATACAAAACAGTAGGATAACAAATTGAAAAATACCTTTCATCTCATGGATTGAGATCAGGTGCAATACTTATGGTTGAGATTGATAGTTGCAAAAAGTAACTTTTAATCTCAACCATTAATTAAAAAAAATAAAAAATAAAAACTTTATGAGAAATAAAGAGTAAAAAGTGAAAACCGGATCCTAATCCTCATCTCACATGCTACCTCGTCCTTTCCTTTTCCTTCTTTTTTGTTTTTTGTTTTTTTGGGGACTAGAATTGTGGGTGCATTGGACTTTTTTTTTTTTTTTTTTTTTTTTGGGACTCAGCATTGGACCATAGGTGAATGGATTAGGTGATTTCTATCTATATTCTATTGTATGCTTTTTTATTTTTCTTCAGTGTGAAAGGTTTTACTCCTTTAATAACATGGTCTGTCCCATATCATTCGTGATTAGTGGCATTAAAATGGACCCGAATAATGGGTCATCCATCCCTATCAATGTGTAGTTAGTAGGGAATTGAGTGTCGGTATATGACATGTTCCACTAGTGGACGTGTCGCATCAAATAGTACAATAATTTTTTATTATTTAAACTATAGTACAATGACTTCTAAAGTATGCCTTTGGGGCCAACTTTTAATATGTTCCTAGTTTTCACACTACTTTCCATTAATTAAAAAAAAAAAAACAAAAGATTCACAATACTTTTTTTTTTTCTCTGATAGGAAGATTCACAATACTTTATAGCCAGGGATCGTCCTATGCGGATCTGGATCCGGGTCCAGTGTTATGCAATTACCACTCAATGTGAAATAATGTGAAATATAAAAGTTGATTGAGTAAATTGTTTTTTTAATCTATTTAATTTTTTTTTTTTTTTACCTCATCAACTTCTACATCTCACATTAGAGTGGTAATTGCATGATCCATGGTACCATGCAAGATCCTTTTATATATATATATATATATATATATTTTTTTTTTTTGTGTGGAGAAAATGATTCACTTATATGGTTTCTACTTTCTGCAACCATACTAAAAATACATCCAATAATTGTTTTCAACAACATAGGTTCCTTGGAAAAGGAAAAAGCAATAGAAAATAAGATATGGGCTTTACAATTTTGGACTTGCTTTAGGTCCATTGCAACTAGTGTACTGGACCTAGTCAGATGATGACATGTATTCAAAAGTAGATACGTGTCACTATCTCTTGCCTAAATATAGACAGACAGTGACATCTTTTTAAATTTTATAATTCTTTCATATATATATATATATATATATATATCATCTTTAGTTGTTTAATTAAAAAAGAAAAGAAAAAGAAAGAAGAAATGATCACATCTTTTTGCATTCCGACTAGGGAATGTAAAAGTCCTACAAAGGAAAAATAGAATACGTTATTCACAAAAATGAACAAAAAACTAGAGATGAAAATTAAACCTGCCCTTGTGGATTCCCGCGTCACCCGCCATTAATGGATGAGTTTTACCTGCCCCATGTAGTAAATGAGATAGAGATGAGAGTTAACATTTTTCCTAATACCAGCCCCGTTTATATTTAAACTATTTAAAAATATTTTTTATAGGTTTTTTTTATAAGGTATATATATATATATATATATATGTGCTTTTAGTCTTCACACATTAAATTTATGATTTTTTTTTTTTATATATTGTATTATTAAATTTATATTTTTATGTTTTAAGATTTGAATTGTTTATTTGTTGTCTTATTGTGTTTGAACTGTTTTTTTGTTTTTTAATACTTGAATTGTTGTATTGTTAATTTGTTATGCTTTGAGAAGATTTTGTAATGTTATCATTTTTTTAATAATGTTTTATGAGTTTTAATTTAATGAATTCAAAATAAACTTTTAATAAATTATATATATATATATATATATATAAGAAATTTGAGTGTGGTGAGATGGTTACCTGCGAGTATATGCTAGAATGGAGAGGGAAAAACCTCGCAGAGAATAGGAAACTAACCCCATTTCCATTTTTAGAGCACTACCAAAAGGAATGTCAAATGCCAAATATTTGACATTTGACACACCAAACACCGCTATTCAAGCCTCATGAGGTGTTCCAAATGTGTTCTAAATGTGTCAAAATTTTGCATCATGCTACAATACCTTAGATAACTTTGGCACAGTACGGAACAATATAACATATGTGTTTATTAATTTTTTATTCATCTTTCTCTCTCATTCACTCAGACTCTCTCTCTCTTTTCTCTCATTTTGAACTTCTTCTCTCTGCCCACCATTTCTTCTCTCTCATCGATCTCACCAAAGCCACTGATCTCGTTGAAGACGCTGACTCGCCGCCGATCTTGCCGAAACTGCCGATATCGCCACTGATCTTGTTGCCATATTCGTCTGGATTGTCCTCCATAGCTCGCTCTTCTCTCGCATTCTCTTCCTCTCTCATCCTCAAGCTGTTGAAACCGATCTCGCCTAATGCCACCTAAAGCCGATCTCGCCTAAAGCCACCTCAAGCCGCTGAAGCTGATCTTGCCTGAAGCCATCTCGCCTGGAGCTGTCTCGCCTGAAGCCATCGCTGAAGCTGATTTTGGTTGTTGTTGGTTGGTTGATTTTGGTTGGTGGTGATGGATTTGTAACAAAGGTGGGCTGTGGTGGTGGGTTTGTATCAGTGGTGGGCTGTGGTGGAGGTGGCACTGTGGCAGTGAGTTGGTGGAAGTGATAATGGAAAAACTGAGTTTATATGATTGGTTTTTTTAATGTTATTTTAATATTTGTATATATTATTTTGGGTAAAATATCATTTTCATCCTTAAACTATCACAAAAGTTCGTTTTTCGTCCCTAAACTTTCAAAAGTTCATTTTTCGTCCCTGAACTATCACAAAAGTTCATTTTTCGTCTCTAAACTTTCAAAAGTTCTATTTTCGTCCCTAAATTTTTCCAAACGTATTGATTTTCGTCCCTTCGTTTGACGGAGTGCTGATGTGGCTTTGACAATGTGCTGATGTGAGAGAGACGAAAATCAATACATTTGAAAAAGTTTAGGGACGAAAATAGAACTTTTGAAAGTTTAGGGATGAAAAACGAACTTTTGTGATAGTTCAGGGACGAAAAACGAACTTTTGAAAGTTTAGGGACAAAAAATGAATTTTTGTGATAGTTTAGGGACGAAAATGATATTTTACCCTATTATTTTAATGTATAAAATTGAAAAATAGAAGATGTGATGAACGATAAATTGTAAAATGATGTGTTAAAATTAATAAAGTAGATTTTGACATGGTAAAATGGCATTTGATATAGCATACCCGATGGGAATGCTCTTACAAAACGTCCCTACGTTCGGTTAGCCAAAATGCTAAAAAGACAATGAAAATATGCTTTCAAATGACCTCACCTAATCGTAACAACAAAAAACGTGGAACACAAGTAGCCACCAAGTGCTTAGCCCAACTGCCCAAGCACCCACTGAGTCAAGTGACTTTGAACTAGAGACTAGAGAAGAGACAAAAAAGGCTTTAGTGGGCATTGTGCATTGGACCAAGTTAATACAATAATTAATTGCACAAGGAAAGTTAAGTAAGAAGCACAAAGGTTCTATTTTCCAATAAGCCATCATTTCAACGAAACAATGGAAAATTGAAACTTGCTACACAATAACATAACTTTGTCACTATTTTGTAATTTAGGTAAAATTTAGATACAGTATATAGGTATTATTCTTTTGGTTCTCTTCTTAAAATTCAGTCATGCGGTTTTTTTTTTTCTTATAAAGTGAAAGTGTATTTTTAGTTAAGTATAACCATATGATTGAATTTTAAGAAGAAAATTTAAAGAAGAATATCTAAATATTGTACCTAAATTTTGTACTTATAATTTTCTTGTAGGTAAAACTCTCTCAAAATTTGGGAATATCTTCATTAATAAACATTGGAATATCAACAATATAATAAAAGTTAGGCAATAACAATTATGAGTGTGCTATGTGGTTATTTTCTATTTGCAAAAAGTGATTGTAATTTTCTTGCACTAACCTGCTACACATTGCGCATTGGACCCATGTTAATACAATAATTAATTGCACAAGGAAAGTTAAGTAAGAAGCACAAAGGTTCTATTTTCCAATAAGCCATCATTTCAACAAAACAATGGAAAATTGAAACTTGCTACACAAACACATAACTTTGTCGGTGTAGGGATGACAGGCCCAAAAGTGTATGTTGGGCCGTGGGCCCTATCCGAGAACACTTGGTAGTTCGAGGACAAGTAAACGTTGATGTAGAAGTGCGGGCTAGTGAATGGAGGAAGGTGACTGGTCATGAGAGTTCAGGAAGGTGGTCCGAGAACAAATGCCTCCTTGGCTTTGACGGTGCAGAGGTCAGAAGGGTTGACCTGCCATCAAGAGCAACATTCCGGGCAGTTCTACTGTTAAGGATAAGCATTAGGAAGGAATGAGACCAGGGGAAGGTAAGAAATATCTGAGGGAAAGCTGCTACCATCGCATTAAATGCTCTGTAACTAACTCTCTGGCTGCATTAATGTAGAAGTGAAAGCTAAACAATGATGTTCAACCTTATAACTACCTCTAAAAGTTTCAGAAAGGTGTTGATGGGACAAGGACAAGAGCCAGCAATTTGATCTACGCGTGGAGGGCTAAGATAGAGCAAAGGGGGGTAATATAAAGGAGAAGAATCCCATTACAGGGGGATCATCAGATAATTGCAAACAGAGAAAACACTGAGCACCAAACTGTAATTGTAACCAAGTTTAAGATAAATATATATCCAAGAACTACTCTTCTCAGACACTATCGAGGAAGAATTTCTTTGCACAAACTTGTTTTTTTTATTGTTTTTTCCTTGCTTTCTCACCATCTTTAGTCCATTGTGAGCATTGTCCAATTCATTGAAGCCTAGTTTTTAACCAACTCTCTACAAATTCATTGTATTGGGCTCTTAGGGCTTTAATCCATCTACCTTTTAGGCTTAGGATCCAAAACTCACCCCTACAATCGGTATTTTGTAATTTGGGTAAAACTTAGGTACAGTACATAGGTACTATTCTTTTGGTTCCCTTCTTAAAATTCAGTCATGTGACTTTTTTTCTCATGAAGTGAAAGTGTATTTTTAGTTAAGTATAACCATATGGCTGAATTTTAAGAGAAAAATTTAAAGAAGAACATATAAATACTGTACCTAAATTTTGTACTTGTAATTTCTGTTGTAGGTAAAACTCTCTCAAAATTTGGAAATATTTTCATTAATAAACATTGGAATATCAACAATATAATAAAAGTTAGGCAATAACAATTATGACTATGCTATGTGGTTATTTTCTATTTGCAAAAAGTGATTGTAATTTTCTTGCACTAATCTGCTACACATTATTAAAACCATGATTATTATTATTATTATTATTATTATTATTATTTTAAATCGTTGGGGGCATACAGGTCATGTTTACAATGTAGGGCTCAACTTAAGTACTAAACATTGTGCTTTGATCACTTGAGGGGTATAAGTCCTTAAAATTTCTAACATCTTTTACTAATTTTTTTTTTAGAAACAAACAAACACACACTCAAGAGAGAGGGAAAATGGTTCTAACTTCTTTCACTATAGGTAAAAGTAAAACTCCCTTACCAAAGTTTCAAATAATTTATAATACTACTTCAATTGAAGAAAAAGTTTTTTAAAGAAATTTAATAGGAGTTTCATTCTTTATTTTTATATAGTAACAGATTATAATTAACTTTCGATTTTAATAAAAAAATTGGCCTTCTACAATTTACTTTTGGCCAAGTAAGTAGAATTTAAGGGGAGGTTTCAATTAGACCCTAAAGTTTAAAAAGTTTCAATTAAAACCATAGATTTTTTCAAATTGTTAGGTCATACACGTTAGGCTTACTCTGTATGGTTCAATGTTTTTTTTTTTTTTTTTTTTTTTTTTTTTTTTTTTTTTTGAGAATGAACTTGTGTGGTTTTATTAAGGTAAATCAACTACATCTGAATGTAAAAATGAAACAACATGTGATAGGTCATCTTCCATCCATACTTGAAAATCTGGTTGCGTAATGCATGTTTTGCTAGATTATGAGCTACACTATTGCCACTTCTCTTAATGTGAGAATATGATAATCTTACAAAATTGTTTGCAAACAACTTGGACATCCTCTACCAATAAACCCAGTGGGGACAAATTATGGTCTTCTACCTTCAAAGCTTGAATCAGACCAAGTGAGTACCCTTCGGGTATGACATTATGGAAACCCAGGTCGTACACAAGCTGTAATGCTTTAAGTGCTGCCAAAGCTTCTATTTCCTTTGCCTTGTAAGCTTGATTTAATTTTTTTTTGCACGAGAGGAATAGCTTCATCATGGTTTCATATTACAGCTCCAATACTTGACATGTTGGAGATACCGAACACAGTGCCATCAAAATTAACCTTAACCAAACCAGATTGTGGAGGCCTCCACCTTGTTCCTCCGATGCCACTGCTCATTACCTATATCTCCGCACTCTGCGTGTTTGCTTGGTATTGCGCCAACATAGCTCTTACTTGTTCTGCCACCTGATGAAGTGGACTGACCTGCAAGTGCATCTGGACTTTATTCCGCGGACTCCAAACACTCCAAGCCGTATAAGCAAACAGCTCCAGGGGCACACCTTTCTCAACCATCCATGACAGCAGCTCCTTTACACCCGAGAACCCAATTTCATACCTGAAACCCCATATTTCCTGATCAGCCCATACCACATCCAACTCCAGACATGACCATAAAGCATGCTCTGTTTCTTCCACATCCAATTTACACCTTTCACAAATTGGGTCTGCAACTATCTTCCTACGCATCAAAGCTTGTTTGGTTGGCAATGCATTATGACAAGCTCGTCAAATAAATTTTTTTACCTTCGGTGGAACTTGCAAGTGCCATATCACTTTCCAAAACTTATCACAGATTGGTGGAGCTTGTGGATGAGCTTGCAACTCTGATTCCTCTTTAAGGAATCTATAACTAGACCTGCACGTATAGTGACCGGAGGTGGAAAAAGGCCAATCAAGGGTGTCCTCTGCTACGCTTCGGCTAAGGGGAATTTTCTTAATCAACTCCACATCCTCTACCACAAATAGACCGTCCACCAACTCCTCATTCCATCTTCTTGTGACCGGATCAATAAGTGTATCCATAGTGTGATTCTCAAAACTTTCTAATGGACAATTTGGCTGCAATGGAGGGTGTTTTCTTGGCAGCCAATGCTATTGCCAAATGTTAATTTTTTCTCCACTTCCAATCCTCCATATTGCCCCCTTTTGAATGATGTCTCTCCCTCTAAGGATACTCTTCCATGCATAAGACCACATCCTTGAATCGGCAGCCTCCATAAGTGATGAATTTGGAAAAAAATGTGCTTTAAATACTTTATAGAAGAGTAAGGATGTATTATGCAATAGTCACCATGCTTGCTTTGCTAGGAGAGAATCATTGAACATGGCAAGATCTCGAAAACCCATACCTCTGATAGTCTTAGATTTTTTCATCTCCTCCCATTTAACCCAATGGATTTTTCTACAATCACCCTTTTGCCCCCACCAAAACTTCTTAATTAGGGCGTCAATCTCATTGCACAAACCCACCGGCAATTTGAAACATCACATAGTGTAAGTTGGGATAGCCTGTATAACTGCCTTTCAGAGTACTTCCCTTCGGGCTTGGGAAAGTAATTTGGCTTCCCACCCTTGAAGTTTCTGCCATACCTTCTCCTTTATGTAGTTGAAGCTTTCTTTTTTTCCTTTGCCCACTAAAGAGGCAGCCCAAGATGCTTCTCATATTGCATGATTTCCGAAATACCAAGGGTCACCTTAATTTCATGCTTCACTTCCTCCGGTATAGACTTGCTAAAGAACAAGGAGGTATTACTTCTATTTACATTTTGTCCCGAGGCTTCCTCATACATTTTTAGTATGGCCATCACCTTATCGCACTCCTCCATTGTTGCCTTGCAAAAAATAGGACTATCATCTGCAAAAAGCAGACGCGTTAGTTTTGGGCCTCTCCTACAATGTTAGTATTGCATATTGTAACATGTTTTCATTACTTGAAGCGTTATAAGTTCTAACATATTTTGCCCTTAGTAAAACTCTATTACCAAAGTTTCAAAATTTAGAATACTACTCCAATTAAAACAAAATACCAAAATTTTAAAGAAATTTTAAAGGAATTTCATTTTTTAATAATAATAATAATAATAATAATAATAATATATCGTAACTTTTGGTTTTAATAAAAAAATGGTCTTATTCGATATGATTTTAGTGCACGTTTATTTCAGCTTTTAGAAGCTGAAACGTGCTTTTTGAAACCAAAAAAAATAAAATGTGTGTTTGGTAAGTTTTTAAAAGTTGTTTTTTTAAAAAAACTGTGTTTTCATTTGTGAAGGAAAAGCCCAAAATACGAAAGCAGCAAGGAGGTCTATTGTAAAAAATCGCTGAAATGTGTTTCATGTTACCGTTGGAAGTTGTGCAAATTTCACAAATTGCCCACTAGTTTTTCTTAAAAACCCAATTTTATCTCTTTGTTTATAACACAATTTTACAAAGGAAACCAATAATGAAGTCAGAACCAAAAAAAAAACTAATTTGACCCATTTCTATCGCATGTCATTGGCAGTGAGGAAGAGATTAAGCAGCGATGAAGGCAGAGCAGATCTGCAGACAACGGAGGTGATTTTCCTCCCTTGGCGATTTCCCTCTCTCTCTATCTTCGTTTGATGAGAATCAAATGGTGTGGTTGTGTCTGACCTTTAAGTTTGTGTGTTTTGATGGGATAGAGGGAAAGAAACTTGTGGATGAAGTGCTAGAAGAAAAGGGGGAAAGGAAGAAAGAGAGTTCTCAAGAATGTTCTAGAGTTTGGAGGAAGTGGTAGGGAAAAAAGAGGAAAAAAGGAAAAAAAGAAAAGAGTAAGGGTACGTGTGTGGGGAAGAAAAAAAGAGGGAAAAAAGAAGAAGGAAATGCTATCACAATATTTTTACAATACTTTCATAATAAATCTTAAGTGGTAGGTTATTATTAGCTAATATTTGTGAAAAAAATAATTTTTTTAGAAAGAGAAAAAAATAATTTTAATAGTACGTTCAAATTAAAATCAATTTATCACAAATGATTTTTTGTGAAAGTGTTGTAAAAATATTATGAATGTAGTTCTTAGAAATGAATGAAAAAAATTGGTTTAAGTATTATGAAGTAGTTGATTTAAGTATGAAATAAACTCCTTTATATATATATTATCATTTTTGGTAATTTACCATTCAAACCACCACTTTATAAGTGCTAGTTAAACACTCAACTTTTTTAAAAAACACTTTTTAACAACTTTTACCAAACATTCAGTTTTTTCAAAAAGCACAATATCAAAAAACTGAACCAAACTCACCCTTAGTCATGTTACTTGAAGTAATTTTTGTACTTTTATCTTTATTATCTAATTTCTTTCAACTTCAATTATATTATTAAAATTTAGGAATTAGAGCATAGGTGTCTTCATTCTTGTCCCTTTCCTTTTTCAAGAGGAAAAACTGGTGCATGATGGGTGTGGGGCTGCTTAAGGCGAAAACAGTTGCCATCTATAATGAGATAGCGGTGATGATGATAGGAGCAAGAGAGATGAGAGAGAAAAGGGGAGCGGTGATAAGAGTATTGAGAGAGAAATAAAAAAAGTGTTCCAACTTCCAAGGCAAGAAAAACTTGTACAAGACTATATATGGAGTTGGTCAAGTTGGGGTGGCGCAGAGGTAATTTTACCCACCCTAAATGTTTTCTTAGTTTACTTGAGATTTGTTTTTACTAATTTGTGCATGCATTGCACTAGCATAAGACTAATATTTAATACATTTCAGTTATATATTTGTTTTATGAAAATAAGAACAAGATATGAAATAATCTAAGAATTTTGTCAAAATGATTCAAAATATGATGTATAGCAAAACATCAATGCCATGCTAACATTAATCTTTTGCGTATGTTAGAGAATTTTCTTGTTCCTCTCTAATATAGAATATGGGTTAATATAAATAATTATCCTTTATCAACTTTTTTTTTTCTTTAAAGGAAATCCAACTTTAATAAAGCTCAAATAAAGAACCAGTTGTGTCTACTTTTTTTAAACCATTTCTCCCCCGGATATTGCAAGAAATAGTTTTTTAGTTAACTTGGAAAGTGAATATGCTATAGGTTAAAAGATTTTGAATGCAAGGGACTTGAAGGAAGAATTCAATTTGTTTGCGGCTCTAGCCTTGGATACAGTTTGGATGTTAAGGAACCGAGCCACTGACGAAGGATTCATTCCAACACCGTAGGATCTATCAAAATCTTTACGGAAGTTGGCTCATAAGCGGCTCAAACCAAATGTAAACTGCTATGAAGTAAATTGTGAGATCATAATTAAGGAGACTCCAAGATTGAATATATATATTTATCCATTTATTGGTTTATTTATATTATGTTAATCACTCACTCTTGTTATTATTATTTATTGTGGAATTTCACTCATGCTGCATGGTCCAACATCTAACTTAGATGCACGAACACTTCATTTAGGATGTCACACTATGTCGTACCTGTAATTTGATGTTATAATTTTTTAAAAATTGCTCGTATTACTGTGCCATACCTGTATTTGTGTCCGTGTCAATGTGTGTGCCTCTTAGCATCCAACGGTAGCTTTTATTTGGGTTTCTACTTTCTCATGAAGCTTCTCACGTGCTGGCGGGATGGCTTTTGAGTCAGCCTTTTGATTTTTTACGATGTAATGTGTGCTGAGTCTGCTGACCCCCCCTGTTTTGAGATGGTGATATCCATGGATGCTGCTTTGTAATCTTCCTTTCGGTTTTATTAATAAAGTGATATCATAGTTCATAGAATCAAAGTGAGAAATTGAAACTGTCATGTAGTTCAACTTCTGCTGCATAGGACAGACAAGGTTAGCATCAACAAACAAAATGTGAAAAGATAAAGGTTGCTTTCTTTCCTTTTCTTCTTTCTTTTTTAATTTATTATTATTATTATTATTATTTATTTATTTATTTATATTTTGTGGCTGAAAGTATAAAGGTAAAGGTTGAGTTGATAGATAAAATAGACAAACTGTTGCTTGAGTATGAGAAAAATATCAATACAGTTGGATGATTTTAAAAAAGGGAGAATCCCTTAACTCCCATACTCAAATTTAATTTAATAAATAATTAAAAATGAACACTTAGTCAGATCCTTAAGTTATGTCAATGTTTATTTGATATATTAAACATACGAAAATGAACTGTCACAGTCCGGCTAAATCCAAATCGTTTTCTGAAAAAAAAAAAAAATTCCAAAGCGAAAAGGGCTTTGGTCTTGTCTCAGTGGGAACTCCTTCCTTAATTAAATTATAAAGGTTCTCAAGAGGCAGGTGCACCATGTTTTGTCTGATAGGTCATAGGTAGGACATGAAATAAATTAAAGTAAGTGGTTTATTGAACAAGACAGTCACATAATTGAATGAAGTCACGTAATTGAATTTATTAGTTAAGGAATCTAAGGTACATTTTGAAATGACTCAAATTTGTTTTTTTGAAATGACTCAAATTTGTATCAATCTCGAACTGTTTCGAGTCTTAGTCAGTTTATGAACTGTTTATTTTATTTAAATAGAAATATTTTTGATGAAAGTACTATAAATAAAGTTAAAAGATAATAAAAAAGTTCAATAAAATCTATAAATAGTATAAAAAAGTACAACGAAACTCATAAAAAAACTAAATAGTAAAAAAAAGGCACTTTTTAAGTTTTTTCCAAACGCAAACTTAGTGGCTAATGAATTGCCTTTCATAGTTTTATTGCCTAAGAAAAAAAAAGAATATATATATATATATATATATGAGTTGGATTCAAGTTACATTTGATGTAATTTTAAGCAATATTACACCACTCAATATTTTTTAATTCGATGCGAATTTTGACAAATTTACCGTTATATTACATTTTATTCGTATATTCTTCATACTTGTAAAATTTCAAGATGATCAAAGATTAATAGTCATGTTATCAATCAATTATTTAAATTTAAATTTTTATAGTTTAAAATAATGCATAAAAGATAAATTTATAGATCGAATAGTAAATAATATCAAATTGACATAAAAATTGGCATGAGTGTTAAAAACATCTAGAATATGTAATTCAACGACGAGATTTTCAAAATATGAATTCTATAACAAGTTATTGGGTAATGTAACATTATTTAGAGTTACACCAGGTGTAATTTGAATTTAACCTTATATATATATATATATATTATAGATTAGTATTTTTTATTGTTACGCTTTTATTAAGCCACATTAGCGGCCACGTCATCCACATATTTCCAATACTTTCACTCACATTTTTAACTATTTTTCTCTTTATTAATTTATCACCGTAAAATTACACTTTCTTTAGCTTTTATCTTTTTATTTCTCCATTATTTTATAAATTAACGTTACAATTTCTTCATCCCTCTATTTTCCTTTAATTTTGACTATTTTTTTCCCATTTTTATTTACTATAAAAATTTATTATTCTCTCTTCCATTCAATCTATATAAATTTTGCCCACACAAAAAGGTGAATGCTCTCTCTCTCTCTCTCTCTCTCTCTCTCTCTCTCTCTCTTCCTTTATCTTTTATTTCTTTTGGTGAATTTTTTATTCTTTATTGCATCTTTACTTTAGGTTGATGAATTTTGTGTTAAACTCTACTTTGGTTTAATGTGATTTGGTTATATTTTAATTTGTTATCTTTTTCTTTTCTTTTCTTTCATTATATATTAATATATAATAATATAATGTTATTTTATATGTGGTATGACTTGAATAATTTGGTGTTTACAACTATATATTTTCTTTTGAGTATTATTCTATTCATTTTATTTTATATAAATTTGCTATTACTCTCATATTCTCTCCCAAAAAAGGTGACCACTCTCTCTCTCTCAATTTTTTATTCTTTCTTGCAATTTAAATTTTGATTGATGAATTTTTATATTTTTTTTAATCTCTAATTTGGGTTTATATATTTTGGTGGTTTGTTTTTAAGTTCCCCATCACATGTACTCTTTTCACCTCTTATAGTTTTCGTTTGAGTTAATTCTTAGATATTTTGGAAGAATTAGAGTTTATTTCAAAATGCAATCTACATGACTATTTATTTAAAATGTATCTATAAATTATTTGAGTAATATCAATTGTAAATTTGTGATGAGTTTGATTATCATGATAATCTACTTAAGAGAATGAAAAATTTAAATCATTAATTTGAAACTTAAAATAGTATTGTCATACCAAAAAAAAAAAAAAAAAAAAAAAAAAACATAACAAACTATAACAAAAGTTTGAAGAATATAAACCACTTCAAAAAAGAATAATCTCAATCAAACACATTCAATTTTTTTTAATAAAAAAACATCCAAAATAATAAAATAATATATTTGTAATATTATACATATATCACGTTACAAAATAATTATATATATCCTCACACGTCACATAGCGTGCAACTAAAATAAAATAAAATAAAAGCAGAGCAGCAGCAATAAGCCAGATACAAATTTGTCAATTTCCTTTCATTTGAAAAAACCGGATATACCTTCAAAAAAAAAAAAAAAAAACCGGATATTATCTCTCGAACTTCCATTACTATTTTTTTTTTTAAATGAAAAAAGAACTTCCATTAAAAGTTGTAGTTCGGATTTGACAAGATCATATATTGTCAAACCGGTGATTAGAAATAATGCGTGTGGAGTGGAGAACAATATCTTTCCCAATGATGATGATTGATACAGCATATCGTTTGAATAAAATGGTGGGGGACAAACCTTTTAATTTCCGGGTCAGCAAGGGAAATGAATTATTGTTTCCTCACCATTATGAACGATATCTCCGTAAAAGAAAAAAAGAATGATAGCATAAGATATTCATTACCACGTCATCAAGAATGATGTCACAAGACACCATTATAGCCCAATGCACAATCCGTTGGGTTGTAAATTGACAGTTAGTTTAATGGAAAATACTAACGAGTACCATTAAGTTAATAATCTATTTAAAAAAAGTATTTATGAGAAATGAAAAAAAAGTAATTAATATTTTGATAATTTTTTTTATTTTTTATAAAAGTGGTATCAAAATTTTTTTAAAATGAATTATTAACGAGTGTCGGCACTCGTTAACATGACCTTAGTTTAATTAATTGGTCACCTAAATTGATCTAAATAATAAAGGCACACCGCAACAGATTGATTGCAATATATAACTTCACATTAAACACTGATAAGAACTTAGATAATTGGTGTTAGAGAAGTAAGAGACTTTGGTTGGTACAAAATCCTTGGTGCACAAAAATCACAACAATATATTACTCTTCTCTTTTCTGACCTCATAGGTTCAATAGGTGGAGGCTGAGTTTTCACTCTGAAAGCCTTTCAGTCTCTACAATCTTTGAATACGTAGTGCATAATGGGTCTTTAAATAAACTCTCCATTAAGGTTACAAAAGAACACAATTAAAGCTGACTTAAATTAAAACGTTTCAGCCAATCCCGAAGCTAGATCGATTGCCTAAGCTCCATTTGGATCACGTCTGCATGTCTGCATTTTTGCGTTTTTGCCTTCTTTTTTTTTTTTTTTTTTGACCAAACTCTTGCACTGTTCATGGGACATAAACAGTGCATTAAGGCAAAGTAAAAATGTTTTCAGTAATAAACAGTAACCTATAAATTATTTTTTTATTGTTTTCAACAAAATAAGCAGTATCTAAATACATACCTAGTGCCAAGATTTATTAAGTCTCAATTAATCGGTTGGTGTCGAGCCCACAGTCGAGCCAATAGATTCGGTACTTCTTGAGTAGAGATTATGACTTCAATTGATGTCACTTGAACATTTTCTAGACACTAGGCTTAGACTTGAAATACAATTAAACAAAGTTTTGGATATGGATTGCCAATAGTTAATAATTTTGGAACTAACGCCACCAGCAATAATACAAAACTAGACACACAAGAAAACATAACTATCTAGACTTTAGAGTAATGGTTTATCTAGACTTTAGAGTCCTGGTTTAGTGGAATTAAATATATATACATATCAGCACCATGTTAGAATAACTTACCACTTGATTTCGAAAGCTTTAAGTTATCAAGTAACAGTAAATTTAATTATTTAACTATTATTTTAACATCTCTCTTCACGTGTTGGTCCATACTCCTCTTAATAAGTAAGGTCCAAAGAATTTTTAGGTTTCTTTTCTTTTTCAAATAAAAAATTTTATTTTTAAATGAGAGGGAAGAGTAGAGACAAAGTTCAAACTCAAAATACTAGTTCGATACCTTAATAAATTACTACTTTTTTTTTTTTTTTTTTAATTTGAAAATAAATTACTACTTGATCCAAAAGTTTAAACTATTAAAAAATTTAAGTATTTACCCATTATTCTAACGTGTTAAATATATGGAGACTTTGAGTTTGCTTTCAAACAAAATAAAAAATAAACAAATCTGGAGACCGGTCTCCATTAATAGGCAGCTGAGTATGCCATAAAGCAGATAAGAAAGAAAAATCCTCCAAGAAGTTAGTTGCCCCTTTTTGCAACTATACAATCCCAACATTTAGGCCAAATTTGCAAAATGTCACAATTTTAGCAAATTTTGTGAAGCAAGGCATTCTGTCAAAGTTATTTAGTTATACATCACATTTTTGGAACTTGAGTTTGACAAACTCGAATTTCAACTTAAACTCGAGTTTCATATAGCTTGCATGGTACGCCAAATAGTGGATATCATACTTCTTGGAACTCGAATTTCAAAAATGTGCTATATAATTAAATAATTTTGTCAAGATTCTTTTTTCTTAAAATTTTGCTAAAATTGTGGTATTTGGAAAATTTGGCCCAACATCTAATAGTTTACATTATATTCCCAAGCAACTTGGGATCAATAAATATCTGGGAAATTGCTAGTTAAATTAAAAAAGCAGTGTCTTTTCTGTTCTTGGGTTATTAGAAATACAAGAAGTTGTCTTCAATACTCATAATAGACAACCTCACTGAAGGCCAAGAAAAAAAACAAATATATCAGTTCATAAAATGGAGCTAACAACAATTGGAAAAAGCACCCAATCATCATTTCAACACCATGCTTCAACTCTCGATGCTGGTGGAGATTCTATCATAGAGGAAGATGAGGAACTTGAGCTGCAATGGGCAGCAATTGAGAGACTACCAACATTCAAACGGCTCAGAACCTCAGTATTTGATATTGATCATGACAATGGAAGTGGAAAAGAATTTAAAGGTAAGAGAGTGACTGATGTTACCAAGCTTGGAGCAGTTGAAAGACATCTGTTTATTGAGAAGCTCATAAAGCACATTGAGAATGATAATCTCCGGTTGCTGCAGAAACTAAGAGACAGGATAGACAGGTATCTCAAATTTTAGTTCATATATAGTGAAATGCTTATCTCGTTCCAAATGCTTCGTTTACATATATTTTCTTACCAGTCAGAATAGCACTCCAAAGGCCTCTAAATTACAGATGAGTGAAGCTATGTTTTTATTTCTATTATGACCTCCTAACTTCAGCCTGTCACAGCACAGAATTTTCTGCAACTTATAAGTGATCAGAGTAACAATACATGTAGTTGAACTTGACTAGTTTGTTGAGAATCCACAGCTGAGCCTAAAAGTTTGGGAGCAAGGCTCAGTTGTTGTTATCATATATAAGTGATCAGTGCAGTAAAGCCTTTTTGGATCTTATATTAGTTAAGTACTTCGTGGTCAAAGTAAACTGGTTTTATAAAAAAAATTCCTTTGATGATACATCCAATCCACAAAATCAAACTACCATACGTATCCTTGGTTGTCCTGCCCTTACGCTTTGACAGAACTGAAAAAAGAAAGCCTTTTAAGTAGTTGTAGGAATTGCTAGGTTGATAAAATCTGTGCTCAAGGGTTAGATATTTTCTTAATTTATTTAAAACTTTCTTTGATTTGTCATTAATTTTATTGTGGTGCAGGTAGAAAATGCTGGATCCTTTTTTTTTTTTCTGCTTCTATCTATCTTTGTTTATCTTTTTTGTCATCTGAGTTTTATGCATGTGTATATCAATGTATATGGAACTCTTCCTGTCTGACACTAGTCAGATATGTATCATTTTGATGAATTAAAAATTGAATTTTCCTGTTAGAGTGAACGTAAAGTTACCTACTGTGGAGGTGAGATATAAGAATCTCTTTGTGGATGCAAAGTGCGAGGTAGTTCAAGGAAAGCCTCTTCCAACACTATGGAATTCCATCATGAGTCCCTTATCAGTAAGTAGGCATTTCTACCTTCTAATTGTAGAAATATCCAGGCCAACTTCCTGTTCTACCTCTAAATCCTGAGTCGAAGAAATAATACATTAAAAAAAAAAATTCCACTGTCGTCATCAGCAAAAAGAGCTACAACTTTTGATTGACAATTCTACTGAATTTATCTCTTGGACAGGTTTTTACAAAGGTAATCCAGTGCAATTCTCAAGAAGCCAAGATGAACATTTTAAAAGATGTCAGTGGCATCATCAAACCATCAAGGTAAGCCATATATATGTTCGTTGCATAGCAACAAAGCATAAAATTTATATGGTTAGAAATTTACATTAAATCAATGCTAACAGAACCAACTCGCCAAGTCAGCCAAGTTATGTAAGTAGAACAGTATGCTAAGATTTGGGAAGGGGGCCAAAATTGTTCACTAGTGGAATTTCCCTATGAATGCAGGCTTACACTTCTTCTTGGTCCGCCAGGCTGTGGGAAAACGACCTTATTATTGGCTCTTGCAGGAAAGCTTGATCAATCTCTTGATGTTAGTATTTCAAAAAACTATAGTAGACAAGCTTAAAAGCAATACAATGCTAGGAAATAAATTTTCATTCTTAAAAATATTCAAGATTCTATGTACTTTAATTTTAAATCATAAAGAAATTACACCCAAACATGGTTAGTTTCAAAAAACATGATCAGCCATCACATTTATGCCTTTTCCTGCACATAAGGATTTCAATTACTATGAACTTATAGGAAACTAATCTTATTTATAGTTCATATACATGTTTACAAACTAATCATATCTGGATGTCACAATCTTTACAATAATCTTCAGCTTTTTCTTACTACAGGTGGCAGGGGAAATCTCTTATAATGGCTACAGGCTAGATGAGTTTATTCCACAGAAAACATCAGCTTACATTAGTCAACATGACCTGCACCTAGCTGAGATGACTGTGAGGGAAACAATCGACTTTGCAGCACGCTGCCAGGGTGTTGGAAGCAGAGCAGGTAAGGTTCCTTGTTTCCACTCATATCAATTTATTTAATTTGAAGTTATTTCTTGTTGAAGATTTCTATTTATGAAATTTTAGTGAAAAAAAAGAGATAATCAACATAAAGATCTACATAATTCAGCAGTGTGCCTATATCCACAGGAGCGAGTGGCTAATCATTCCTCTATGTGAAAAGCTAGGGTTTACATGGTTATAATGCCAGTCTGCCCCTATTAAAAAACCCTAAACCCCATACATTGAATTTCCTAACATACCTTACTGTACCTTGAGACATTTAAACTAGATACCTGTGTTACTTTCTCATTCAGAATATGAACCACTATCAATAACCCTTTTTTTTTTTTTTTTTTTCTTTTCACTCTGCAGATATCATGATGGAAGTAAGCAGAAGAGAGAAGGAAGAAGGGATTGTCCCTGACCCTGACATTGACACCTATATGAAGGTATTCATAAGTTGGCAACAATTTTTGAAAATAATTACTAAAAGTCTTTTGAGAGTATATTGGGCAGTAACAAAATACCTGCAGGCAATATCAGTAGAAGGACAAAAAAGAAATCTCCAAACAGACTACGTGTTGAAGGTAGCTTTTCTTTAAGCAGAGCTTGATTAAAGTAGGCAATGGAATATTTCAAACTTGATGTGTAAAGTACAATATTTTGGCCTTTTAGATCCTTGGACTCGATATCTGCAGTGATACAATGGTTGGAGATGCACTGAAAAGAGGCATTTCCGGTGGCCAGAAGAAAAGGTTAACTACAGGTTGTTAAAAATGATAAACATGCTGTTAATTTCGTTTTGCTAATGATTCTGCCACTACTAGCACATCTCTATTTATAAATTCTATTAGAGGTTCCCTTGAACAAGAAAAAAAATCAATACAAGCGTTATACCTTTCTAAAACCTTTTGTTGGGCAATCTTTTTTCTACTTCCTCCCACTTTCTTTTGTCGGGAAATTAAAATGGTTAGAATAATAGTTAAATGATAAAGTTCATAATTTCTTAACAGCTTAGACCTTATGGACAAGTGATAATTTAACATGGTATTAGAGCATGTGGTCCTGAATTTGAACCTTGTGTCCACTCTAACTGCCATTTAAAAAGTTAAAAATCTCACATGAAGTGGTAGTTTATCAAAAATGGTCTTAGATTTGTAAAACCTGTTCCCTAGTGTTGTGAGAAAAGGAAAGAAAACATTTTCAATGCAGGAATATTCTTCTCAACCCAGGATTTTTATGGCTGCTTTGCCTGGCAGGGGAGATGATTGTTGGTCCCACAAAAGCTCTTTTTATGGATGAAATATCGACTGGACTAGACAGTTCCACAACCTTTCAGATAGTTACCTGTCTTCAGCAATTGGTGCACATCACAGATACAACTGCATTAGTTTCACTTCTTCAGCCAGCTCCTGAAACATTTGATCTATTTGATGAAGTGATATTAATGGCAGAAGGGAAAATAGTATACCATGGTCCTCGAACTCATGTACTTCAATTTTTTGAGGATTGTGGTTTCAAGTGCCCAGAAAGAAAAGGTGCTGCAGACTTCCTTCAGGAGGTGAGAGAACATGATTCCTGTTTACAGTTGACATTAATCCTAATTGTCTCATATGCTCAAATTTCAAACATTTGCAGGTTATCTCCAGGAAGGATCAAGCACAATATTGGTACCATGCTGACCTTCCATACAATTATGTTTCAGTGGATCAGTTCTCTCAAAGGTTCAAAGCTAGTTCTTTAGGACAGAAGTTAAATGATGAGCTCTCAAAACCAAATGATAAATCTAAGAGCCACAATAGTGCCTTGTCATTTGATATTTACTCTTTGAGCAAATGGGAGATGTTCACAGCTTGCATGGCCAGAGAGCTACTTCTCATGAAACGGAATTCATTTGTCTATATTTTCAAAACGATGCAGGTGATAATTTACTCATATGACTACTTAGGCTGGTGCATCTACAATAACATTCCCAATCACATTAAACTAACACATTTCCCCTTCCTTTATCCTGTAGCTCATCATCACTGCATTTATTACAATGACAGTATTTATGCGTACTCAGACAACTGTGGACTTGATCGGTGCCAATTATTTTTTGGGCTGTCTATTTTATACAATTGTAAGACTCATGACTAATGGAGTTGCAGAGTTGTCCTTGACAATCACTAGACTTCCAGTGGTTTACAAGCAAAGATCATTCTATCTGTATCCGGCATGGGCATATTCTATTCCAGCATCTCTCCTAAAGATTCCACTTTCTTTGGTTGATTCAATACTTTGGACAGTAATTACTTACTATATTATTGGGTATAGCCCTGAGGTAGAAAGGTAAGTACTTTTCAAAATCCAATTGAACAAAAATATTAGAAGGATAATCTCTCTCTCTCTCTCTCTCTCTCTCTCTTTAAGCTTTAATATACATTTTCTACATATGGCTTAGGTTCTTCTTCCAGTTCCTTTTGCTGTTTGCTCTACATGTAGAATCAACGTCCATGTGTCGTTTCATTGCCTCAGTTTTCCGGACTATGGTTACTGCATCAACTTGTGGTGCTTTGATCTTAGTATTAATCTTCTTGTTTGGAGGCTTCATTATTCCTCGACGTGAGTATAAATTATTTGCTTTGATTCTCAGGGATAACAACTAGACTACTTACAGAGTTTCTTCTTTGTAGCCTCTTTACCACCTTGGTTGAGATGGGGTTTCTGGCTTTCTCCCATGAGTTATGCGGAAATAGGTATAGCACTGAATGAATTTCTTGCTCCACGATGGCAAAAGGTACTTTGAAGAAGACCTAATATTTTTTTGCCATGCTAATTTACAAGAGCAACTAAATAGCTTTAGTTCATTCTCATTTTGTAGGTTTCGAAAGGAAACATGACCATAGGAATGGAGGTTCTAACTACTCATGGTTTGAACTTTGATGGCTATTTCTATTGGATATCATTGGGAGCTTTGTTCGGGTTCACAGTACTTTTCGATATTGGATTTATCTTAGCCTTAACTTACATAAAGCGTAAGTTCATTTCAATTAATAAACAAGCATAAAGATTGAATTTTTAAATTCCATCCATTCACCTGTAAGCCTATCATGAATACAGCTCCAAAGATTTCTCGAGCTATTATTTCGAAAAAAAATTTCTCTCAGCTACGAGAAACAGATGATTGTAGTGGAAGCGCAGAGCTGGATAACCAATCAACTCTAGCTACTTCTCTGCAAACTACTGCAGAAACAAGAAATTTTGGTAAGATAAAACTGTTAGCCAATAAGTTAGTTAACAAAAAAATTAATTCTCAATACAGTAAATAAATTTTTGGTTCTAAAATGATACAAGAGAATGTGGTTGGTTGTACAGGGAGGCTGGTCCTGCCATTTGAGCCCTTGACAATATCATTTAAAGATGTGCAATACTTTGTTGATACCCCTCCGGTAATCAAGTGCAAATGATGATTCACATATGATTATTTTGAAAATGTATACGAGGTAGAACTTACTTGTTACTACATTCCTTCTGCACAGGAAATGAGAGAGATGGGTTTCAGTCAGAAGAAGCTTCAGTTGCTTCGTGATATTACAGGAGCATTTAGGCCAGGAATTCTTACAGCACTTATGGGCGTAAGTGGAGCTGGAAAAACAACTCTCATGGACGTCCTCTCTGGGAGGAAAACTGGAGGTACTGTTGAAGGAGATATAAGAATAGGAGGGTATCCCAAGGTCCAGAAGACATTTGCAAGAATATCAGGTTACTGTGAGCAGAATGATATACATTCTCCACGGATTACTGTAAAAGAATCAGTGACATACTCGGCTTGGTTGCGATTGCCACCTGAGATTGATTCAGACACAAAAGCTGTATGATACCCTCCAGTTCCTCTCCATAATTATCAATAGTACTATCGTATAGAATTTCAAACAATTTCTGGAGGCACTCAAAATTGAAAGATTGTCTGCATTACTAGATTAAGCCTTATACCATATGGACTGGCTACAAGAGTCTTTAGCAATCTAAGTCAAATTCAATAATTATTGTAAAGATAAGCAAATAGAGAAGGTATTGGTGGGTCTAATGGAGTGAATATTCAAGTTTTTGATTTGTCATGGGGATTGTGACTGTTGACTTTTGATTAAGATCAATACATGACATTGTCCCCAAAAAATATTGGCATGATAAGGAAATTTCAAATCACGTTTTGATAAATGCATAAAACCCTGAATATTGGTGCAAATGGCACAAACAAACACTAACTGATATTAGTACGTAAAATTTCTATTGGAGTAAGTATACTGCTATAGATACACTATGAATTACATGGTCTAAAACATTATAATGCATTCATAACAGTCTCTACAATATGTCATGCAGAGATTTGTAGAAGAAGTCATTGAAACAATTGAACTTGATGGCATCAAAGATTCGTTAGTTGGAATTCCAGGCCAAAGTGGCCTATCTACTGAACAACGTAAAAGGCTGACAATTGCAGTGGAGCTTGTTTCAAATCCATCAATAATATTTATGGATGAACCTACATCGGGTTTAGATGCGAGAGCAGCTGCAATTGTCATGCGTGCAGTGAAGAATGTAGTATCCACAGGAAGGACAACGGTTTGCACCATCCACCAACCAAGCATTGACATATTCGAGGCTTTCGATGAGGTAGAAGAAATAGTGCCTTATTTTAGAAAATTTCGACATGCTCCAGCTTTTAATATTGAGATTATAAGATTTATCTACTAACAAATTTTGGCTAAATTATCCTGGCCATAAAATTAGAAGTCATCTCATTCTTTTTGGGCTAATTATACTACAGGGTCTTTGTAGGGAGCATGTTGTTGGTATCTTGTCATCCGAGGAACATTGACCTGTCAAATGATTACAGTAGATGTGCTTTTCCTGTGCTAAAATCTACCTAAAAATCATATTTCTATCTTCTGGGTAGCTATTATAGGCTTTTAGTCTATGGATTCAACTCAAAGGTCCTTAATCTGAACTAAATGTGGGTCGTAATATGGATTGTTATGTTATCCTATCCACAGCCATATAATTAGTTACCTGAAAAGTTTATGATATTTTTCTACCTGAATCTGCATCATTTTTGGTATTGCTTTTGCTTTCTTATCTAGAACAGTTAGAACTTGAGCCTAGTATTACAAATAACTCAAGAATGTACAAAAATACTAAGTTTTTTTTATGAGAAATCAGATTTGAGCCTATTGCTTGTTCCAAGAGAGTGCTCTTGAAGAGTTGAACCCATTCTTGTGCTTCTAAGCAACTTGGCCTTTAAATTTTGTTAGACTTATGGTTTAGTTATTAAATTCACTATTTCCTAACAGCTTAAGCTTTTGGGACAATCGGTAATTTAACAAATTTCATTTCAAATCCTACCTGCCTATTGTTTTGTATGCACCAGTCATTCTAAAGCAACATGCTCTGCAATTTTTCCTTCCTCATAGTTGTGGATGAGCAAACTATACTAACATTGTCAATCAGTCTTTAGTATCTTTCTGACTATGATTTTGATGTTCTGTTATCACAATGCATAGTACAAAATTAAAATATATCACAATTTTGAGCATTTCATCAAAGTTTTATCTTTTCTTAGATTTATATGGTATCTCAAACCATGAGGACAAATTGCTAAATTTATTAAGATAACATGAGGCACATATGGTCGACTGTAAAAGATTTTCTGTAATCTTCTTAGTATTGCTATTAAATGATATTTTGTACAACTCAGTAATCTTTTTGGTGCAGTTGATTCTAATGAAAACTGGAGGACAGATCATTTATTCTGGAATTCTAGGTCATCATTCAAGTAAACTTATTGAATATTTTGAGGTATGCCAGACTGCCGGCAATATATGTTGTAACAAGCAATTAAATTTCTAGTCATAACATTGAACATTCTTTTATAGCATGTTGTTTCCTTGCGCGGATAGACAACTGACGGGGATACTAAAACCGTCTGTATATGTAATAAATAGACGCATGAGAAGGATAAATTTTTGGCTGAATAACATACATAACTTTACTTGCATAAGACACGGCAATTAACAGTGAATCATACAAGTTAAAGAGAGAATCTCTAGTGCATGTAAAAGTTGAGTTCCACGAAAAGCTTAACCAAAAATTGGGTCTTGAATCCCAAGAAAATTCTAGTTAAAGTTTCCAAAGTGTTCTGAAATCATTACGTAGGTTTCTAAATGTGCTATTATCTTCTGCATATTGATTAATCCAAGAATGTACATATCAATTTCCAGAGTGCTTGAACTATATCTACATACGCCAGTAACCTCCTCCACCTGTCCAGTCCCTGCAGGAAGTGTTAACGTCTTACCTTATTTTGGTGGAATTAGTGATTATTATTTGCCCATAAAACATTACAATCATTAAAGGGAATATATAATACTCCTAACAAAAAACTTTTGAAAAGTTAAAAATGCTCACCATTGACTATCTTTCACTTCTTTAAATTTGACAATATTAAATAAATCCAAGCATGTAGGTTGCTATAAATCACTGATTTCAATATATTTTTCTATTCAACAGGGTACTGCTGGTGTGCCAAAGATCAAAAATAATTATAATCCAGCGACATGGATGTTAGAAGTTACTTCTGCTTCAGTAGAAGCAGATCTTGATATAGATTTTTCCAGAATTTATAAGGAGTCATCTCTGCATCGGTTAGTATATATTTACTAACATTGATAGGAAAGCTTTGTTGCAAATTGTGTCGAATTAATTTCCTAAAAAGGCATGCATCACTCTATCTAGCAAATTTAAACTTTTCCCAATCGTTTACACATGGTTATGACTTATGATAATTATATTTGGTTTCTAATTAATTATAATCTTTTTATTGTTCTTGTATTCTAGTGACACCATCGAGTTGGTAAGACAGTTGAGTGAGCCACAGCCAGGTTCAAGAGACTTGCACTTTCCCACTCCTTATGCACAAAGTAGTTGGGTGCAGTTTATGGCATGCCTATGGAAACAACACTTATCTTATTGGAGAAGTCCTGAATACAACTTGGCACGTTTCCTATTTATAATTGCTGCAGCACTGTTGTTTGGGGCAGTCTTTTGGCAGAAAGGAAAGGAGATGTAAGCATCTAGATATACATGCATACATTTAGATAACAATTTTTTTAGAAAATTTTAAAATACATGTATCTAGATATACATATCCATTGAGATAACAAGATCTCTGAAAAAAAAAACTTTGGGATATATTTTTCTATTTCATTGTTCTTTTAACTCTTATTTTAAAATTGTTCTTTTAACTTTGAAAGGGGGGGAGGTTGTATCCAGTGCACAAAGCTTCCACTTATGGGAGGTTTGGGAAAGGTCATGATAGGTAGTCTTACCCCAATTTATTGAAAAGACTGATTTCCAGACTCAAATCCGCTACTTGTTGCTTTTGGTGGAAGACATTTGCCATCACACATAGGCCCAACCTCTTAGTTTGGAGGAAAATAGAATATAAAATTTCTTGTGTTTATTCTTAATAATAAATTTCTTTCAAAAGACAAAACATTGAAAACCACTATGATGCAGTCTTTTTCATTTCCTTCATTACTTTAATAAAAAAATAAAAAAAAGAAACATGTCAAACACTCTGTCATTACCATCCTTATAAATCCATGGTAATAAACAAAAATTACAAGCTTGATTGAACTTTTGTTTATTAATTGTGGATATTATAAAGCTTCCTGCAGCTAATATTCGTAGTAGACTGGCATGTGAAGCTTTTAAATTCCTTCTTTTTCTTCTTTCTTTCCAAAGAAACACTGAGCAGGATTTGTTCAACATCCTTGGATCAATGTATATGGCTGTAATATTCTTGGGCTTAAACAACTGTTCAACAGTTCTTCCATATGTGGCAACTGAGCGCACTGTTCTGTACCGGGAAAAATTTGCAGGAATGTACTCCCCAAATGCCTACTCATTTGCACAGGTTTGATAGTGCTTTTATCAAAGAACAAGTTTTTTCTTTTACAAAATCAATTGTATTGTCTTGATATTTGATGGATAACAAGGGTAATAACTTTTTTTTTTTTTTTTTTTTAAATGTTGAAGGTGATCATGGAAATACCTTATGTAATTTTGCAAACAATTTTGTATGTGGCCATTACATATCCAGCAATAGGATTCTACTGGTCAGCTTACAAGGTCTTTTGGTACTTCTATGCCACATTCTGTACTCTTCTCTACTTTGTATATTTAGGGATGCTGCTAGTTTCAATGAGCAAAAGTATCGATGTAGCTTCTATACTGGCAGCTGCAATCTACACCATATTGAACATTTTCTCAGGCTTCCTTATGCCAGGACCGGTAAACCCTTTCAACTCTTCTATAAGTAGTCACTTAGGATGCTGGTTTAATCTTATAAACAGGAAAAATATGTTAAATGGATAGAAGCATTTATAAACACAGAAGGGATATCTATCTTCCTCTGTACCAAGAACATTCTCATTCTTAGAATATTCATTACCTTGTCTATCTGATGTTTAAAATGATGAAAATGAGAACGCAAAAATAATGTAGTGAGTTACCACTTCTTACCGAAGTTTCCTAGAAAGGTGGAAGAGCATTAGAGAAAAATTTTCTGCTTGTGCCCCCAAAACTTTTTGCTGTTTCCATAGAGTGATGTTACATATGGCTACTGCATAAGCCTTACAAACTGCATGTCAACTTCTAAAGACCAAAAAAAAAAAAAAATTCAGAAATTTATTTATTATGTTGTTGATGTAGCACCAATCACATTGATTGTCACTTCAGTTTTTGGTAGTATCTTTAGCATTTTCCTTTCACAGAAGATAGTAACACCACTTTCAGTTTCTTTCCTTACACATGTCTGCATGGGTACTAGGGATTTGCAAATAGTCTTTAAAAAGTTATCATACCTGAATGGATCATAAAGAAAGTTGTTCCATGGTGTAGTACTTCTTATACCATTAAACATTGGGTACAGTCAAGCTAAACATGATAACTGTGTTACTTAATATGCAGAAAATTCCTAAATGGTGGGTCTGGTGCTATTGGATCTGCCCTACATCTTGGTCCCTAAATGGCCTGCTGACTTCACAATATGGAGATATAAAGAAGGAGATACTAATCTTTGGGGAGCTCAAGACAGTTGATTCCTTTCTTGAAGATTATTATGGCTTTCGACATGATCAATTGGGCCTTGTGGCCTTTGTGCTCATTGCTTATCCAATTATTTACGCTTCCTTGTTTGCCTATTGCATAGGGAAACTAAATTTCCAACGGAGGTAGAAATGAGCTAAAAATTGCTTGAAATACACTCCACGCAAGTGTATGGCATAAATATATGTATGGATATTTGCAGTTCTATTGCATGACAAGAAAAATAGTTTTTGGCAGTAAATAAATTCTGTGACATGCCATATAGAACCAGAGATTTTAGAATCAATATCTGCCCCTCCATCAGAAAGACAATGTGATGAAGGGTGGTATTTGACAACTCAATTGTATGCCAAGAAAATATAGTTCTTGTAGCATGGATTCTTTTGGTTTGCTTGTAATTCGCAGAAGCCCCAAGTGGTGTAACAGAAAATGCTAAAGCTACTAACAATTTTACTACAAAATGCTTACAAACTAATATGCCAATAATTGCGTGACACATAACCCGCTATATAAGGGCTTTGTAAAATCTCATCCTTCTTTAGTTTACCAATCCAAAAATGAAAATCTCCTTCGTTCACATGGACCCAAGTTAATACAATAATTAATTGCACAAGGAAAGTTAAGTAAGAAGCACAAAGGTACTATTTTCCAATAAGCCATCATTTCAACGGAACAATGAAAAATTGAAACTTGCTAGACAATCACATAACTTTGTCAGCATTTTGTAATTTGAGTAAAACTTAGGTACATTACATAGTTATTATTCTTTTGGTTCTCTTCTTAGAATTCAGCCATACAATTTTTTTTCCTCATGAGGTGAAAGTGTATTTTTAGTTAAGTACAACCATATGGCTGAATTTTAAGAGGAGAATCTAAAGAAGAACATCTAAATACTGCACCTAAGTTTTGTACTTGTAATTTTCTATTGCTGGGAAAACTCTCTCAAAATCTGGGAATATTTTCATTAATAAACATTGGAATATCAACAATATAATAAAAGTTAGGCAATAACAATTATGACTGTGCTATGTGGTTATTTTCTCTTTGCAAAAAATGATTGTAATCTTCTTGCTCTAACTTGCTACACTTTATTAAAACCATGATTATTATTATCTATATATATATATATATATATAACCGAAATCTTTGAAACTCTCACAATTTTCCACATCATCATTTTAATTTTTAAAATTTTTTAATTTTTTAAACTAAATAGTAAGAGAGTCCTAACATGAGTCTCTTATATATATATATATATATATATAAGTAATAACAGGAGTCCTAACAGGAATTCCCTTTGATTTTCCTTTTGGGCGTGACAAAATCTTTGAAAACCCTAAAGCAGCCTCCTCTGTTCGTCTCCACTAAGAGTAAAAACCCTAAGCTTCAATTTCTTTGGTACGCTTGCTCTTACTTTTTCTCTTTTTTGAGAATAAGTTTTTTTTTTCTTTTGTTTTGTGTCTAGTGGAGGTGATCTTGCGACTATCTGTTCTTCTAGGCCCCTTGAGATTTTACATGACTTTCATTGGCGATGGAGTAGTACTTTACATTATATAGTATAACTACAAGTATTGCAGTAAGTTTGCTAACTTTTTGTGTGGTTCAAAGATGCTATATTCTATGTTATTTTAGATTATATAACCTTAAGCTTTACATTACAGAGACGTATGTTAGGTTGTCTCACATCAGAAGTAGCTTATTGCATTTGTTGTACAAGTTTTCAATTCTTTTTGTGTGGATATTTTTTCACAGCTGTGGAGTAAGGTCTATGCACTATATGTTATCTTATGTTTTAAGGTCTATGCACTATATGTTATCTTATGTTTTCTCTTATGGTGTCATGCTTCTTTGTTTATTAATTAAAGATTATGTTGGAAGCCTATATTATTTTCACCTTCAAAGTGTTCGACAATGTTTGAACCAAATTTTTCATCAATTAGGAAGAATTGGATAAAAAAACTTAGAAAAGCTTTCCATCCTTATTGAAATTGTCTCGCAATAATGACCATATTTTTTTTGTTTTGTTTTTATAATTTGTAGGTTCTGAATCTTTTGATTTTTAATTTTATTGTCTTTTGAAAGTTTGACCATCCGAATTTTGGATTCAATTTTTTGCAATATCTGAAACTATTTGGCAAATTTCAACTATTATAACTATGGATTACTCTATTGAAGGTAACCTATCTTTCTCTTATATTTCTTTATTTGGTAGTCATATATGTTTTGTTTTGTTTCAATAATTTCTAGGCACTGCCAGTGAATTTTCTGATTTTTTTTTTTCCTTTCGGAAGTTTTAACATCATAATTTTTTAGTTTTTTTTTTTTTTTGCAATATCTAAATTTGTTAGATAGATTTTTTGCAACCCGTTGCATGTTCAAGCAACGGCTTATTCATCAAATTGTAACTCAAAAAGATAGGAGCAATTCACGCAATAGTATAGTTTCATAATCAATTTAAAATTTTATAAAATTATTTTAGTCTATTATAAATAGGTAAGATCTAGTGCGTTGCACAGGTTTCCGACTAGTTATTATTATTATTGTTATTAAATCATATATATATATATATATATAATAAATAAAAGTGCTAGCCAAACACTCATTTTTTTCAAAATTACTTTCTCATGGTTTTTACCAAATGCTCAACTTTAAAAAAAAAAAAAACTCAATTTCATTAAACACTTTTTAAAACCACACAAAATAATCCACAACTTTTGAAACAGTTTACCACGTGGTAAATTGTAGTAAAAATTGTAGATTATTTTGTGTCCTTACCATTTTCCATCTTAAAAATTTGATCAATAATGCGGGTACATTCATTTTGCAATTGGTACCTTGAGTTGTCAGATTAGATTATCCAACACATATATGATAGACTTGGTGTTGTCCAATAATCAATCAATCAATTTTAGTCAAAAAGTAAAAAATTGATTCACACTCTTTAAAAATTTGATCAATAATTTAGGTACATTAGTTCTGCAAATAAGACCTTGAGTTTTTTAATTAGAGTATCCAGCACATATATGAACACATATATGATAGAATTGGCATTTTCCAACAATCATTTAGTCAATTATGGTAAAAAAGTAAAAAAAATGATGCACAGCTACCAATTGGACAAGAGCATCAAAAACCACGAAGTTGATAGAAATTACTTGAATTTATTTATTTGAGAAAGAGAAGTGATATATTTATAATATTTTTACAATATTTTTTCAACAAATTCTAAGTGGTTAATTGTTATTGGTTCTAATATGAATTCATCACTTAAATTACTTTTTTACTCACCCATAACAACTACTAATAACATTTCTTTTTAAAAAATTGTATTTTTTTTTTTTATATAACATGTAATTCATTTTTTATAAGTAAAGCATGAAATTTTTTATTATTTATTTATTTATATAGATATAGTAGAATTTAAATATATGGTGTCAATGATTGTTCTTACTAATAAGTTAAGATACCAGCTGTTATTATTATTATTTTTTGTAAACGGGAGTAGAGTATACAACACGTTTGGGTCATATTTTCGAAGAATCATTTATTCAAAATGGCTAAAAGCAATTAATGATGCGCCCCCACCGCTTGGATAGGAGTGTCAAAGAACTGCTAAGGTAGTAGTAAATTGTTTGTCTCTCAGGTTTACAGAATTTCTTCTCAAAAAAACAAAAACCATTTGACAGAAATGACTATACTAGAGTTGTTTAATTTGACTAAAAACAAAAAACAAACAATCTTATTTGGAGAGCTTGTAAGGGCATTTTACGGACTCATGTGATATCATTTGAGTCTTTAACAAAAGGCATTGTCCTAAATTTTCTTATGCTCAGTCCTCTATTCATGCTTTGAGGTATGGAATTTGTTCCCTGGATAAGTTACAAAAATGTGGGGTGAGGCATTTCAGAGGCATGGTGGATTTTGCTTTGAAGCAGCTAGATATTCTGGAAATTGGTAACTTTTGCGACTGTGGTGTGAGTGCTAACAACGTTTTGAAGTGAAAGTCGTGCCAATGAGTCAAACCATGAGATATATCAAGACCATGAGTTGTTTGTTGGATTAGAGTATCCAACACGCATTTGATGGACTTGGAATTGTCTAACAATCATTCAGTCTATTTTTGCCAAAAAGGCCCAATACTTAGATAGGAGTGTCCAAGAACCGTCAAGTTGACACAAATTACTTGAAATTATTTCTTTGACAAATTGATTTTTTTTTTTTTTTTTTATAACATGTTATTCCTTTTTTCAAGATTATGTAATTTTTTTTCTTTTATATATATATGGTAGAATTTAAATTTATGATGTCTTTCATATTATTTTTATCAATAAGTTAAAACTATAAATTTAACTTTATTTTGGGTTTAGTGTTATTTCTTGTAATTCAACACAAAATTCATATTAACCATTGATTGCAAAAAGAACACTCTTCCATAGTTCTACCCAAATCGTAAAAGTGTATACGGTGGATTTTGCTTTGAAGCAACTAGATATTCTGGAAATTGGTAACTTTTGCGACTATTGGATCAAAGTATCCAACACGTATTTGATAGACTTGGAATTGTCCAACAATCATTCAGTCTATTTTTGCCAAAAAACCCACTACGTAGATAGGAGTGTCCAAGAACCGTCAAGTTGACACAAATTACTTGAAATTATTTCTTTGACAAATTGATTTTTTTTTTTTTTATAACATGTTATTCCTTTTTTCAAGATTATGTAATTTTTTTCTTTTATATATATATGGTAAAAATTAAATTTATGATGTCTTTCATATTATTTTTATCAATAAGTTAAAACTATAAATTTAAATTTATTTTGGGTTTAGTGTCATTTCTTTTAATTCAACACAAAATTCGTATTAACCATTGATTGTAAAAAGAACACTCTTCCATAGTTCTACCTAAATCGTAAAGGTGTATATGGTGGATTTTGGCAGCTAGATATTCTAGAAATTGGTAACTTTTGCGACTGTGTCATGAGTGCTAACAATGTTTTGAAGTGAAAGTCGTGCCAATGAGACAAACCATGAGATATAACAAGACCATGAGTTGTTTGTTGGATTAGAGTATCCAACACGTATTTGATAGACTTGGAATTGTCCAACAATCATTCTGTAACATCTCAACCTAATTGCATAATTAATTTTAGGGTTTTATATGATTGTTATTATCTTAATGACTTTAAGTGCATAAAGCTTTGATATTGTGATATTGTAGAAGATATATGCTTTTTTAATGTTGTAGAAAGAAGTTTTATAAAGGTAAGGATTTATATGCGAAGTTATATTGTTCTTTGGGCCTTTCTAGAATATATAAGTTTATAGGGGGTGGTGAGTAAATTTTAAAAAGCTAAAAGTTGTAAGGTGAGTCATCAACTCACTATTCCCCTTAGCATACACGTGTCCCACCCAAGTTATTTCCCTTATCTTTTCTTTGCTACACCAGACACTTCTTGGTTCATCTTTCTTTGCTCCTTTGTTTTTACTAGTAGCACCATCTCACAACAGCCCTCCTTTTCTTTCATAGAAAATCATAGATATCTCTCTCTAAGAAGAAATTAAGAGCCTAATACTAAAGTTTCAGTTTCAAAGTTTGTGGGTAAGTATATATGTTTATTTTCTGTTATGGGTATTTTAATGGTGTAATGGTTTGTTTTGGTTTCACTTCTATGTTCTCTAATTTGATTGTTAGAAGTTGAATTTGTGGTTTTGTGTTAGCTATTTGAAAGATTGAAGATATCATGGTCTTTTAGATGCCTACCCATGTATTCTAACATGTATAGTATAGGTATAAAAATACTCACTTGAAGTGAAGGCCAATTGCTATTAGTTGATGATTTTGTAAGAAACAAGTTAAAGCAGTCACTGTGACAAATTTGGTGTTTACAACAAGAAAAATCTGGATTAAATCATATTCTGTGAATTGGGATGCTAGGAGTAGTTTTTATGAATTCTAAGACACATGGTTGTTATGGAAGTTTTCTCACAACATTTGGATTAATATAAAAATAATGGTTTGATTTTTAATTTGAATGAAATTTTGTCAGGACAGATTTAAGCATGTTGTCTTGTATGATTTTTAATTAATCATGGTTTTATGCTTTGACTTTGAAATTGATATGATATATATTAGACATTCAGTGGAGTGGCTCTGTAAAATTGCATGACATTTGGATGTGTATGGACAGCCCACTTGTATTTTAAAAATGAGGCATATGCTACTGAAATGAGCAGTAAACAGTAATTGTTAACTCTGACTTTGAGAATTTAATTCTAAAGTTAGGGTGAATGTTTTGAGCTATAAATTCGTATGCTCATCCTTTGGTATTTTTGGATCATAGATAAATTTAATGCCTTGGTTTCTCTATGGTTTGGTACATGATGTGTTTGATGAATATATCATGTGCTTTGGGGAACCTTTGTGTGATGGGAATTAAGATTTTCTTGAGTTTGTGACTTAGGTTGTGATTCACGTCTAAGTTTAAATACTTAGGAAGAGTTTTTCAGTAATAAGTTTTGGTCTTTCATTTAGGTGACGAGAACGAGAACATGGACACTTGAGCTACTCTTATACAAATCTCTCGTGTCTTCTGTTTTTAGGTAAGGGATATGTGGCATGTGCGTTTGATAAGTATAAGGACTATTTAGAAAATTTATTATGCATGAAAACCTTTTAATTAGAAATACTACATATAAACATGATTTAAGTAAAGATATATGTTCGTGAGTTGTTCAATCAAAGTATTATCGAAGATGGCGGTACGTCCGCACTCGATCAAAGTATGTACTAAGGATGGCGGTGTGTTCGTGCTCGATCAAAGTATAAGTTTACGTTAAAAGTCATAATATTTTATGAGAAGAATTTTATGAAGGAAATGATTATTTTATATGATTTTAAAGAGTTAATATAAAGTTTAGTGACTTTGTAAGAAATGAAAGGAATTTAGTCTTAAAGATTTTGTAGTATTAATTTGATAAGGAAAAGGAGAAAAATTATTTCCCTATGAAAAATGTGTAAGTTGTTATTATGAATAGTATAAAATACTATACATGAAAAAATATTCTCCCATCTGAATATCCATAAAATATTTGATTTACATGCATTCTTATTAAAGGCCTTATGGAGCTTAAAACCTTACTGAGCTTCGCAACTCAACCTATTATATTTCAGTGCACAGGTTCTTCCTGGAAGCAACGAGAGTATTAGAGGTGGCAAGGATTTTGTGATTCTCGTTTGTTAGATTGTATAGTTTTTTTTGTTGTATAGTAGTTTAGCTATTTTGTTGTATAGGAGTAATCAAGATGTACTTGATCCTTTGAACACAGATTAATTCAGAACCTTAGTTTGTTTTGAACCCCAGTTGTATGTCTTTGGAGTTGGGTTTGTAAATAATAATTTTTGCTAAATGTTTAGCTATGTAATATTTACACGACTACCTTAAGGTTCAGCCAAGTGGTAATCTTGCAAAGTTCAAATGAAATGCAGTTTCAAGGTTTTCATCATTTTTGTATATAATGGCTTTTATGCAAGAAAATAAGAAGGAATACAAGAAACAATTCTTGATAAGCACTTTCAGTTTAGGTTGGTTCGTGTTAGTATTGAGGTAAACTTAATACTAACATACCGGTCATGCTCTAAATTCTAAAGTACAGGTTTGGGTCATGACACATTCAATCTATTTTTGCCAAAATAAACCACTACTTAGATAGGAGTGTCCAAGAACCGTCAAGTTGACACAAATTACTTGAAATTATTTCTTCGACAAATTGATTTTTTATTTTTATTTTTTTTATAACATGTTATTCCTTTTTTCAAGATTATGTAATTTATTTATTTATATATATATATATATGGTAGAATTTATATTTATGATGTCTTTCATATTATTTTTATCAATAAGTTAAAACTATAAATTTAACTTTACTTTGGGTTTAGTGTCATTTCTTTTAATTCAACACAAAATTCGTATTAACCATTGATTGCAAAAAGAACACTCTTCCATAGTTCTACCCAAATCACAAAGGCGTATACAGTGGAATTTCTTTGAAGTAGCTAGATATTTTGGAAATTGGTAACTTTTGTGACTGCGGTGTGAGTGCAAGCAACGTTTTGAAGTGAAAGTCATGCCAGTGAGACAAACCATGAAATATAATAGGACCATGAGTTGTTTGTTGGATTAGACTATCCAGCACGTATTTGATACACTTGGAATTGTCCAACAATCATTCAGTCTATTTTTGCCAAAAGACCCACTACTTAGATAGGAGTGTCCAAGAACCGTCAAGTTGACACAAATTACTTGAAATTATTTCTTTGACAATTTGATTTTTTTTTTTTAACAAGTTATTCCTTTTTTCAAGATTATGTAATTTTTTTTCTTTTATATATATATGGTAGAATTTAAATTTATGATGTCTTTCACATTATTTTATCAATAAGTTAAAACTATAAATTTAACTTTATTTTGGGTTTAGCGTCATTTCTTTTCATTCAACACAAAATTCGTATTAACCATTGATTGCAAAAAGAACACTCTTCCATAGTTCTACCCAAATCATAACGGTGTATACAGTGGATTTTGCTTTGAAGTAGCTAGATATTTTGGAAATTGGTAACTTTTGTGATTGCGGTGTGAGTGCTAGCAACGTCTTGAAGTGAAAGTCATGCCAATGAGACAAACCATGAGATATAACAGGGCCGTGAGTTGTTTGTTGGATTAAAGTATCCAACACGTATTTGATAGACTTGGAATTGTCTAACAATCATTCATTCTATTTTTGCCAAAAGACCCACTACTTAGATAGGAGTGTCCAAGAACCGTCAAGTTGACACAAATTACTTGAAATTATTTCATTGACAAATTGATATATATATATTTTTTTTATAACATGTTATTCCTTTTTCAAGATTATGTTATTTTTGTTTCTTTTATATATATGTGGTAGAATTTAAATTTATGATGTCCTTCATATTATTTTATCCATAAGTTAAAACTATAAATTTAACTTTATTTTGGGTTTAGAGTCATTTCTTTCAATTTAACACAAAATTTGTATTAACCATTGATTGCAAAAAGAACACTCTTCCATAGTTCTACTCAAATCATAAAGGTGTATACGGTGGATTTTGCTTTGAAGCAACTAGATATTCTAGAAATTGGTAACTTTTGCGACTGTGGTGTGAGTGCTAACTACATTTTGAAGTGAAAGTCGTGCCAATGAGACAAACCATGAGATATAATAGGACCATGAGTTGTTTGTTGGATTAGAGTATCCAACACCTATTTCATAGACTTGGAATTGTCTAACAATCATTTAGTCTATTTTTGCCAAAAAGACCCACTACTTAGATAGGAGTGTCCAAGAACCGTCAAGTTGATACAAATTACTTGAAATTATTTCTTTGACAAATTGATTTTTTTATTTATTTTTATAACATGTTATTCTTTTTTTAAAGATTATGAAAATTTTTTTTTTCTATTATATATATATGGTAGAATTTAAATTTATGATGTCTTTCATATTATTTTTATCCATAACTTAAAACTATAAATTTAACTTTATTTTGGGTTTAGTGTCATTTCTTTTAATTCAATAAAAAAATTCGTATTAACCATTGATTGTAAAAAGAACACTCTTCCATAGTTCTACCCAAATCGTAAAGGTGTATACGGTGGATTTTGCTTTGAAGCAGCTAGATATTTTGGAAATTGGTAACTTTTGCGATTGTGGTGTGAGTGCTAACAACGTTTTGAAGTGAAAGTCGTGCCAATGAGACAAACCATGAGATATAACAGGACCGTGAGTTGTTTGTAGGATTAGAGTATCCAACACGTATTTGATAGACTTGGAATTTTCCAACAATCATTCAATCTATTTTTGCCAAAAAGACCCACTACTTAGATAAGAGTGTCTAAGAACCGTCAAGTTGACACAAATTACTTGAAATTATTTCTTTGACAAATTGAATTTTTTTTTTTAATAACATGTTATTCATTTTTTCAAAATTATGTAATTTTTTTTTCTTTTGTATATATATGGTAGAATTTAAATTTATGACGTCTTTCATATTATTTTTATCAATAAGTTAAAACTATAAATTTAACTTTATTTTGGGTTTAGTGTCATTTCTTTTAATTCAACACAAAATTCGTATTAACCATTGACTACAAAAAGAACACTCTTCCATAGTCCTACCCAAATCATAAAGGTGTACATGGTAGATTTTGGTTTGTAGCAGCTAGATATTCTGGAAATTGGTAATTTTTGCGACTGTGGTGTGAGCATAGTTTTAAAAACCGGACCCGACCGGCCTGTTCAACCGGAAACTGGGCATCAATCAGGTTCAGTTATTGTTAAAAACCGAAAATAGAAGAAAAACTGTTAAAAACCAAAAACCGCTGGTTTAACCGGCAAAACCGAAAACCAGTATGGTTAAATTGATTTTTAGTAGCTCTTCATTAAAACTTTAGATGCTGTGTTTTTTTATTAAAAGAGAGAGAGAGAGAGAGAGAGAGAATGAGGGATTTTGTTTCAGAGTTAAGAGGAGAGATTTTTGCTTTTGAAAATGCTCTCAAGCCTGAAGTGGTGAAGCCTAAGACAACAGATCTCCTATCTTTGTGTTGAGGAAGGAGCCCAAAAACCAAGCAAATTTACAATGATTTGATCAGTCCGCTTCAATCTTTGTTTGCTGCTCTTGCACAGTTGCACTTGCACATACCCATATTGATAGAAAGACACGGAGAGGGAGAGAATATTGAAGAGGGAAATGAAAGTTTAGCAAAAAGTAGAATAGGAAAGAATAAGTTCAGATATTTGGTTTGAAAGTTTGAATAAAACATGTGGTCCAGTGTGGATGAAGTACATTTTAAAGATGTGTGGTGGGTGTGATATAAACGTGTAAGTGTAGGATAGGTAGGAAAAAAATATTAAGTGGGCAATGATATTGTTACGCATTGGTGACTTACTTTTTGTTATTTGACAAATTAAAGAATAACTAAAAATGGTTTGTAATTCTTATACTTGACCTTTTTATGGTTTTTTTTTTTTTTGTTGAATTTTGTTAAGTGGTGTCCAAAAGTTGGTAAGTTAATATTTAATGTTTTACTATTATTTATTTTTTTAGTTAAAATGACTAGTTATAAAATTATTTATTTATTTTATAATTAATAATTATTTATTTATTATTTATGACATCATCGATTCGACCATCGATCGGACCATAAAACGAGTAAACACTCCCTATTCCGGTTCTTTCACCGTACTGGTTTTTAAAACCATGGGTGTGAGTGCTAACTACATTTAGAAGTGAAAGTCATGCCAATGAGACAAACCATAAGATATAACAGGACCATGACTTGTTTGTTGGATTAGAGTATCCAACATGTATTTCATATACTTGGAATTGTCCAACAATCATTCAGTTTATTTTTGCCAAAAAGACCCACCACTTAGATAGGTGTGTCTAAGAACCATCAAGTTGACACAAATTACTTGAAATTATTTCTTTGACAAATTGATTTTTTTTTTTTTTAATTTCTTTATAACATGTTATTCCTTTTTTCAAGATTATGTAATTTTTTTTCTTTTATATATATACGGTAGTATTTAAATTTATGATGTCTTTCATATTATTTTTATCAATAAGTTAAAACTATAAATTTAACTTTATTTTGGGTTTAGTGTCATTTCTTTTAATTCAACACAAAATTTGTATTAACCATTGACTGCAAAAAGAACACTCTTCCATAGTTCTATCCAAATCGTGAAGGTGTATATGGTGGATTTTGCTTTGAAGCAGCCAGATATTCTAGAAATTGGTAACTTTTGCGACAGTGTTGTGAGTGCTAACAACGTTTTGAAGTGAAAGTCGTGCCAATGAGACAAACCATGAGGTATAACAGGTGTTGGAAAATCTGGTTTTACATCTTATACAAAACACACGGCGGAAGAAACAATCACGGATCTTCTTCATTCATGAGAGATAACTTATAACCTTGAATTTTAGAACAAAGAATTGAAAGCATACCTTGATGCTGTGAAATTCAAAACCAAGACTTGAGAATACATTTAATCACCATCTCAATTCCACATGGTGCCTAGGAAGATTAGTCTCTCAATCAGTCTTTTTGTACATTGATTCTTAAAGAAAGTTCTTCTTCTTATTGTAGAGAAAAACTGTTTTTTTTTTTTTTTTCATCATTCATACATTCTAACTACCTTGGTAGTTACTTTATTTAATAACTCTTATTAAATAAAAACTGATTATCTAATTGGGTTAACATTTTGGGCCTACCCAATTGGGCTTAGTTTGTGGCTTGAGATGGAGCCAAATGGAACAGATAAAACTCTAGCTCTAAAGGGCCTTGGGCTTTTCTGTCAACTCTTGACAAGTCCAAAGTTACCAATAATTATATTTAATACCACTATATAAATATAATTGCACTCTAGGCCTTAATAATAAATTATATCCCAAGACTCTAATGATATCATTTAACCCCTCTATGAAATATCCATAGTGAACAAAGTCATAAAGAACTGTCACTTTGTAAACAATTATTTTATTCTTAAGTACCCGGTTTAATCTTTTAGTTGTTCACATTTATTGAAATCCGATTTAAATAAATATAATCTTTAGTAACTTTTTACTAAAGTAGGCGTCCTGAATAACCAGTTCCTATTAAACTTATCTCAAGAGGATATTTCGTATCTCTATAAAAAGAGATTATGGATTCCATCTTGAGAATATGTGTTCCCTCAACATTACGTGTGGTTACCCAACATACCGAGGTTTTAACCGTGAATATTAGATCTCACTCATGATATATCAAAGTAACCTACATTTCATGATCGGGTTCACTATCCTCTCAGGATTGAGAGTCTATGAAATTTGAAGTCGTGAGATTGATTATTCAGGTGACAGTTATTAATTGAATATTTAATTTCACAGCGGTTCAATTCAATATGTTTCAACTCTTAAGACACATCAACAAATCAACTAGAAGTCTCCACTTCCATGATCAAGACAAATCATTTTAGTTGATGTGTTAGTCGTTGCAAATGAAATGCCCAATTTTATCACCGAATACGAACTACGTTCTGAGTTTAAGAGAAACTTGTGATTTATATCTTCTGTGACTAAATCACATAAATCACATACAATGCATGTCAAGGACTATAATAATGTCTCATTAGTTCATTTACAAATAGTCTCATATAATTAAAAAAATTAATTATTTATGACATGTCAATAAATTGGATTTTAAGTCTTAAACCCTAACAACAGGACCATGAGTTGTTTGTTGGATTAGAGTATCCAACACGTATTTCATAGACTTGCAATTGTCGAACAATCATTCAGTCTATTTTTGCCAAAAAGACCCACTACATAGATAGGAGTGTGCAAGAACCGTCAAGTTGACACAAATTACTTGAAATTATTTCTTTGACAAATTGACTTTTTTTTTATAACATGTTATTCCTTTTTTGAAGATTATGTATTTTTTTTTTCTTTTATATATATATGGTAGAATTTAAATTTATGACGTCTTTCATATTATTATTATCAATAAGTTAAAACTATAAATTTAACTTTACTTTAGGTTTAGTGTCATTTCTTTTAATTCATCACAAAATTCTTATTAACCAATGACTACAAAAAGAACACTCTTCCATAGTTCTACCCAAATCGTAAAGGTGAATACGGTGGATTTTGCTTTGAAGCAGCTAGATATTTCGGAAACTGGTAACTTTTGCAATTGTGGTGTGAGTGCTAACAACGTTTTGAAGTGAAAGTTGTGCCAATGAGACAAACCATAAGATATAACAGGACCATGACTTGTTTGTTGGATTAGAGTATCCAACACGTATTTCATAGACTTGGAATTGTCCAACAATCATTCAGTCTATTTTTGCCAAAAAGACCCACTACTTAGATAGGAGTGTCCAAGAACCATCAAGTTGACACAAATTACTTGGAATTATTTCTTTGACAAATTGATTTTTTTTTTAATAACATGTTATTCCTTTTCTCAAGAATACGTAATTTTTTTTCTTTTATATATATATTTGGTAGAATTTAAATTTATGATGTCTTTCATATTATTTTTATCAATATGTTAAAACTATAAATTTGACTTTATTTTGGGTTTAGTGTCATTTCTTTTAATTCAACAGAAAATTCGTATTAACCATTGGTTGCAAAAAGAACACTCTTCCATAGTTCTACCCAAATCATAAAGGTGTATACAGTGGATTTTGCTTTGAAGCTACTAGATATTCTGGAAATTGGTAACTTTTGCGACTGTGGTGTGAGTGCTAACAACGTTTTGAAGTGAAAGTCATGCCAATTAGACAAACCATGAGATATAATAGGTGATGTACCCCTTGTTGCTGTACCCCTTCCTCCCACTTCTACAGGTGATGCACAAGCTAAAGCGTCTGGTGCTACTGCTGTTGATGCTGATGTTCCACCACCGACTACTTCGGATGATTCTGACATTCGACGTATGTTGGATCATGTCTTGACCGTTCAGGCGGCTCATGGACAGATTTTGGTGGACTTGCTCGATGAGGTTCGTGCTTTGTGTGCAGAGCTGACACATTTTAGATGACCACCTTCGCCACCTCCTTTTGAGGATGGATTATGAGTGCCCTTTGGCATTCCGTTACAAAAAGGGGGAGTAGCATTTTGAGTAGATTGAGAGTTTTTGTTGATAGGGGGAGTTTTGTTTATCTTGGAGAGCCTGTGATGATTAGATTGTATCTAGGAGCTACACTTTGTATCTACATTTTTTTTGGCTCTTGATGTATGTTGCTAGGCTATTCATGTTAGGGGGAGATACATTTATTTTGATATATATATTTCTTGTTTCACTACTTATTGAGTTATATTTATGATGTTATTCATTGGTATATCTCTTTATTTTTTGTTTTGTGAAATCAATATTTTATTTTGTTTACTTGTATTATTTCCACACATGCATTTATGCGTTTTGTTTAGTGTTTCAGGAAATATACAGGTTGGTTCAATTTTGCTGCTGTCTACACTTACAACTAATGGATAGTAGTTAGGATTGGATTTGTTGTTATGAGCATTATTTTTGTAAAGGGCTTTTATTTGTAAACTTTGAGCTTTTAGTTTGTATTTTGTCATGGATTACCAAAGGGGGAGTTTGTTAGGTTCTAAAGACTTAGGATTTTATGTATTTAGAACTCTAATGTGTAATGTTGGCAAACCATAATCAAAACAGGTTGTTTAGTCTTGTTAAGACTTGCTCAAAGTTGTGTAATTTTATGTAAAGTTGGAATCAAGCTGATGCAGAAGTTATTGTGCATTTCGACTTGGCTCGATCGATCGAAACTTAGGCTCGATCTATCGAACCTCGGGCAGAATGCATTTTCTGCATAATTCCAACTCAGCCCTTGTTCACTTAAAACGTTTTAGGGTTTTATGATTTTACCCTAGGTATATAAGGGAAACCCTAGCCACGTTTTAGAGGTTGCTCTTGTTGCTCATATTGCTGTTTTGTGTAAATCTCTTGTGAGATCTAAAGGAGCTTTCCTTTATACAAAACTTACGGTTTTCAAGGAGGAGATGTTATCTACACCTTGATGATCAACTCAGTTGCTGCCATTGAAGCCTAAAGAAAAACAAGTGTGGGTGCTTGTATCTGGTGGTGAATCCAAGAAAGAAGGAGTCCGTGGATTCGGAGCTTGCACGTAGTCGTGTCAGTAAGTTCTATTGGTGGGTAGCAATAAGAAGTCGAGTGTGGGGGCTTGTAAGTCTTATTGTATGAACTTCGATTATTTCATATAGTGGATTCAAGTTTACCTTGAGGATAGCTAGTTCAAATTCTCCCCAAGTTTTTACCGTGTGGTTTTCTGTGTCATCATATTTTTGTGTTATTTATTTTTCCGCTGCTTTATACATGATATGATTGTTTGATTGTGATAACCTAGATTTGCATAATTTGACTAAGTTAATCACTTGGCTAATTAACTATGTTAATCCAATTGTGGTTTAAAAGGTCTAAAAACCTATCAAGAAGAAAAACCGTTAAAAACCAAAAACCGCCAGTTTAACCCGAAAAGCCGGAAACTAGTACAGTTAAACCAGTTTTTAGCAGGTCTTCATTAAAAATTCAGATGCTATGTTTAAAAAATAAAAAGAGAGAGAGAGAGAAAGAGAATGAGGGATTTTGTTTCATAGTTAAGAGGAGAGATTTTTGCTTTCGAAAATGCTCTCAAGCCTGAAGTGGAGAAGCCTAAGACACCAATAGTGACCCCAAAAACATCAGATCTCCTATCTTTGTGTCGAGGCAAGAGCCCAAAAACCAAGCAAATTTACAATGATTTCATCAGTCCGCTTCAGTCTTTGTTCGCTGCTCTTGCACAGTTGCACTTGCACATACCCGTATTGATGAGAAAGACGCAGAGAGGGAGAGAATATAGAAGAGGGAAATGAAAGTTCAGCAAAAAGTAGAATAGGAAAGAATAAGTTTAGATATTTGGTTTGAAAGTTTGAATAAAACGTGTGGTCCAGTGTGGATGAAGTACATTTTCAAGATGTGTGGTGGGTGTGATATAACGTGTAAGTGTTGGATAGGTAGGGAAAAAAATATTAAGTGGGCAATGATATTGTTACCCATTGGTGACTTACTTTTTGTTATTTGACAAATAAAGAATAACTAAAAATGGTTTGTAATTCTTATACATGACCTTCTTATGGTTTTTTTTTTTTTTTTTTTTTTTTTTTTTTGTGGTTGAATTTTGTTAAGTGGTGTCCAAAAGTTGGTAAGTTAATACTTAATGTTTTACTATTATTTAATTTTTTCGTTAAAATGACTAGTTATAAAAATTATTTATTTATTTTTATAATTAATAATTATTTATTTATTATTTATGACATCATCGGTTCAACCACCAATCGGACCATAAAACCGGTAAACACTCCCTATTCTGGTTCTTTCACCGTACTGGTTTTTAAAACCAAGGGTATGAGTGCTAACTATGTTTTGAAGTGAAAGTTATGCCAATGAGACAAACCATGAGATATAACAGGACCATGACTTATTTGTTGGATTAGAGTATCCAACACGTATTTGATAGACTTGGAATTGTCCAACAATCATTCAATCTATTTTTACCAAAAAGACCCACTACTTAGATAGGAGTGTCCAAGAACCGTCAAGTTGACACAAATTACTTGAAATTATTTCTTTGACAATTTGATTTTTTTTTTTTTTATAACATGTTATTCCTTTTTTGAAGATTATGTAATTTTTTTTCTTTTATATATATATGGTAGAATTTAAATATATGATGTCTTTCATGTTATTTTTATCAATAAGTTAAAACTATAAATTTAACTTTATTTTGGGTTTAGTGTCATTTCTTTTAATTCAACGCGAAATTTGTATTAACCATTGACTACAAAAAGAACACTCTTCCATAGTTCTAACCAAATCGTAAAGGTGTATGTGGTGGATTTTGCTGAAGCAGCTAGATATTCTGGAAATTGGTAACTTTTGCAACTGTGGTGTGAGTGCTAACAACGTTTTGAAGCGAAAGTCGTGCCAATGAGACAAACCATGAGATATAACGGGACCATGACTTGTTTGTTGGATTAGAGTATCCAACACGTATTTCATAGACTTGGAATTGTCCAACAATCATTCAGTCTATTTTTGCCAAAAAGACCCACTACTTAGATAGGAGTGTCCAAGAACCATCAAGTTGACACAAATTACTTGGAATTATTTCTTTGACAAATTGATTTTTTTTTTTTTTTTAAATAACATGTTATTCCTTTTTTCAAGATTATGTAATTTTTTTTCTTTTATATATATGTAGGGACAAGGTTTGAGCACTTCTGGTTTCGGATGAGTGGACTTAAACTCAGTTAGCCCAATACAATGAATTTGTAGAGAATGAGTTTAAGAACTAGGCCTTAGTAAGGATTACAACAACTAAACTTGGTAATGAGCGGATTAAATAGTAAGGGAATAGATTCAAAGTGTGAAATTCTCTCCTCGGCACTTCATTGGGGAGCCTTTAGTTCTTATTATTTTCCCAACAGGGTTACAAGGGTTTCTTAGATCGTATGAATTACTACAGTGTTCTCTGCTTCTCCTTGCCTTCCCCTTCTCTCGAAGGATTTCTTACATTATATACCCATTTTCAGCTGATCTTGGCCCTCCACTTGTTGATCATGCAGGCTGCTACTTGGGTGCTTGTCCCATCAGCCACCTTCCTCAACTTTCTGTGGACTGCAGCGGCCTAGCCAACACTGTTCAAGGGTCTCTTCTCCATTAATGCAGCCAGAAGGTTAACTGCGGGTATTTAATGCGGAGGTGACAGCTTCTCCTTGAATTGCTCCTCCTCCATGCTCTTGTGACTATCTCATTGTACTTGTCCTTTCCCTTGGGATGCTCTAGGAGGCCGCCCCTGTTGGTGTACTACTCTTCCTTTCTGCAATCTCGGCTGGCTGAGGACAGGATCGTCCTCGGCAGCGTTTCTTAGCAATTTGGGCCTTCATTGTTCATCCTCGAACATTCTCCCTCCTCGGCGCAAGCCTTGGGCCTAGTGTGAAATGGGTCGAGGTTGCCAAATTCTCAACCCCCACAATAGCCCCTCAAAATCCTGCTGTTCGGATCCTCAGACGAAGATGATGATTTTGATGTTCTCGAGCCTTTGTCATGGCTTGTCAAGTCTTGTCCTTCTTCAATGCCAAAGCCTTTTCATCTGTCCAAGGCGCATGCCTAGCACTTCAATATATGGAGCATGCCCGCATTAAATTCTGGTTGGTCTGTGCTTCCTACGTTCAACGAGTTGATGATAATCAAACGGTAGGGGATCTCTTTGACTCAATGGGTAGGAAAACCCACACGATTATTCTTAACTGGGGGTATAAATGCCCATTTGAACTGATTTGCCTCTTTACTTTTGCATTTAAGAGCTCTTGCGCACATACTCTGAACTTGGTCAAGTCTTCGAACGATCTTACTTCTCACTTCAGCATAAAAAGCCTGCCCGAGGAGTTTTTTCTCCTTTCAGTAAGTTTTCTTCTCTTTCTGACTAATATTTTCTCCCGTCTGAGTTTCTTTTCCTCTTATTCCTTTCTCTCTTTCACTTTTCCCTAAGTCTTTTGGTCATTCTTTAGGATGGGTAGATTTAAGAAGTTGGTTGAGTCTGAGGAGGCAATGGAAAAATTCATCGCCGATTATAGGATACCCAGTAACATGGGTTTGAGGTACTATGAAGAAAGGGAATGGCTTATCAGGAGGGAGGAGGGTGAAGTAGTGGTTCCCATAATTGCTTTCCTTGAGGGCGGTATGAGAATCCCTATGGGACGAGTGATGAGGGACTACCTTAGGCACTTCCGATTAGCTCCTACCCAGTGCGCCACCAACGTGTTCAGGATCTTGGGTTGTGTGGACACCTTGAACGAGAAGATGGGGCTGAGGTTAACCCACCATGATGTAAACTGGTGCTACAACCTCTAGCACCTAAGTGGTAAATCCTATTACATGAAGACAAGGGATGATAAGGTCCGACTGATTCAGTGCCTTCCTGAGTCCAGTAAAGGGCTAAATAAGGACTTTCTCATTGTGTCAGGGGAGTGGCACGACGACCTTCATTGTCCGACAGTGGAGGGGACTCCAGGTGGGGTATTTAGAGAGGGAGTGGGTTTGATTTGATTCGATTTTTTTTTTTTTTTTTAATCGTGGTTGGCGTTGTTTGGTCGCTAATACGAATATGCTCTCCTTTTTTACAGATCCACACGCCTTCGAACGACACTTCCATTTAGTTAACAAGGAAGACTTGGAAACCGTACTCAGGGTGGAGATGTTTGTGAACGAAGCTAGCAGCCAAGTTAGAGCTGCTCACAAGATCCTCGGGTACGATCCGATTCAAAAGTCGTTCTCGGCTCTGAGGTATGTGATCAGAGCAAAGGATCCTAGGCTTCATAGAATCATCGTAGCAGAACAAGGGTTCTTGCTTCCTAAAGGGTTTCCCGTTCCGATAGGTATTCCATTGGCGGGCTCTTCTTCGTCCCAGCAAGCTACAGAGGCTAAGGGAGGGAGTCCGGAAGGAGAAGAAGAAGTTGTTGATTTGGGTTCGTCTGAGGACGAATTTGGTGTGTTCGACCAAGTCCATCTGTCTGAGGATCCTTCTGGTGACTTGGGTGACCCCCATCTGACTGAAGTAGATCTTTTATCGGCAGAAACATCTCCTCGAGCCGAGATGAGTTTCAAGAAACAACCCCAGACCAGCCTGCTGGATCTGATTGAGGACGAGCCGGGGAAAGATGTGCCAAGGAGGTCTCATTCCAAGCTTCCTCCTCCTCCACCCATGTCTCAGCCTGCTTAGACTAGGTCTTCCGCCCGATCTAAGCTTCCACCTTCTCTTCCTCGGCCAAGTTTGCCACTAAGGCCTGAGCCCTTCGACCCCAAACAGAAGAAGGATAAAGGCAAACAACCCATGGTAGCTGATATATCTCACTCCTCCTAGGAGGAAGATAAGGCTCGGCGACCTTTGAAGCAGCCTAGGACCGGGCATTAGGGACAGGAGAAAGAAGTTGGTACTCGGCCTGAGCCTCAAGCTTGGCTCCCTGTGCCGATGCTTCACGGGGCCCCCTTGATGGACAATGCCTCCCTCATGGACTTCTAAAGCGGCGAGGGCACCCATGTGGCTGATTCGCTGGAAATGTCCTTACTGCTGCCAACCGATATGGCCAAGCTAAGGAACCTGAGAAGGCACGAGGTCTGCCTCAACTTTAAGAGGTACCTGGGCATGGTAAGGCTTCTACCTTCTACCTTAGTTGATTTTGTTACTAGCTTTTACCTTACTTTGTGTCTGTTTTCATCGTCAGGCCATTCAGGCCACTTACAGGTTAGAAGAAGTGGCTAATCACCAGAGTAGGGCTTTGGAGATGGAGCAGGATAGGCGCATGGCCTCTGTTAAGGCTCTCAACAACTCTGATACTGCCCTCAAGAAGGCAAAAGAGGACCTCAAAGAGATGGAGAAAGCCAAGAATAGCACTGAGTCAGGCTTGACGGACGCTCAAAAGCAGGCTGAGGACCAAACAAGGCGCCTACGTGATGCCCAGGATCAGCTTACCATTGATAAGGAACAAATAGCTGATTTGAAGAGAAAGCTAGAAGAGGCAGAGAGGGAAAAATGCGCCTTAGAAAAGGCGAGGGGCGAAGCAGTGAAGGGTTGTGAGGAGGTAGAGAGGGCCAAGGCCGAGGCTCAGAGCTCGAAGGAGGCAGCCGAGGAGGAGGCTTATGCCTTGGGGGTGGCTGAGACCCAGGCCATTCTCAAAGCCCAAGTACCTAGGGTGTGTAGGTTCTACTGTTCCCAGGTTTGGAATGAAGCCCTCAAACAAGCTGGAGTTGAGGCTTCGTTTGACCTTTGGAAGGTAGAAAATGTATATTACCCCTCTGCCATCCAAGAAGTTGTCCCCTTTAGCTTTGAGGCTGAGGCTACTATACTAGAGGCTGCCCTGGTTACAACCGCTCCTAATGAGCTGGCCGAGGAAGCTGAGCCTTTCGAGGTGAACGAAGCTGACAAAGGTCTTAACCAGGAAGCACCTCAGGATGCCACAAAGCCTTTAGCTGATGCCCAGGCCCCTCATGCCGGGGGGACAGCTCTTATGGCGGTGCCTCTGCAGGCTGTTCCCCCAAGTGGGGGCTCCAAGGACCCTGAGACCCTTTCTACTCAGCTCCCCAAGGAAGGAATTAAAATAAAACTGAAGAAATAGGCCTCCTTGGCTAGCTCTAGTTGTATTTTTGCTTTATGCTTTTCTTCTTTTCTTTTCTTTTTTTTCTTTTTTTTTTTTTGAACCTTGTAAAGTGGCTTTTGGATTGAATGTATAAGATTTCGTTCTTCACATTATGTGCTTACTGTCATTGTGATGGGTTCTGCTACTTTTATCGCCTGTGATTTGATTATTAGCTGAACAATCTCCATAGTGGCTTACTTCCTATTTTGAATCAGCAGCTAAAAAATGTCAAGTCCATAGTGATAATTTCGACTGGGACCTTGGTTAATAATTGAGCCTTAATAATATGACTTGCTTTTGCTAGATTGAATATTAAGGGGATGGCTTTACAATATTAATCCTGTGCCTCATAAACTGGTTGCCATGAATGGTAAAAAGGAATACTAAGCATACAGTATTTATAAAGATAGGCCTTTAAATCCTAAGATCAAATACCACTGCACAATATACAAGGGTACCCATAAGTACGATCTAAAAATTTACTGACCTTAAAAAGACAATTAGCTGCTGATTACGTTGTGGAGTTAAGTTCGAGGTACTTCGAAATGCCTTAGGTGATGCTCATGGGCTTGTGTTTGTTCACATCTTTAATGAAAGTAGTTAGTTCCTCCATAGGTTTGAGTCAGAGGACCATGTAAGACCTTGGTTCAGTCTAGCACCTAGGCTCTTCTTGAAGTAACTAGTTTCCCCATAGGTTTGAGTCCGAGGACCATGCAAGACCTTGGTTCAGTCTAGCACCTAGGTTCTTCTTAAAGTAACTAGTTTCCCAATAGGTTTGAGTCCGAGGACCATGCAAGACCTTGGTTCAGTCTAGCACCTAGGTTCTTCTTAAAGTAACTAGTTTCTCCATAGGTTTGAGTTCGAGGACCATGCAAGACCTTGGTTCAGTCTAGTACCTAGGTTCTTCTTAAAGTAACTAGTTTCCCCATAGGTTTGAATCCGAGGATCATGCAAGACCTTGGTTCAGTCTAGTACCTAGGTTCTTCTTGAGGGAGCACAAGGCATACAATCATAATAGACTTGGAATTTGAAATAGAGAAATGCTTTTATTAATAATAATATCTCCTCAGATTATTTACATTCCACGGACGTGGTATAGCCTTTTCATCTAAGTTCTCTAAGTAGTACGCCCCTATCCCTACTACTGAAGTAATTCGGTACAGCCCTTCCCAATTGGATCCCAGCTTTCCTCAGGAGGGACACTTAGCAGCACCCACTACTTTTCTCAATACTAAGTCCCCTGGTGCAAGTGGTCTCATCTTCACATTAGCTTCATATCCCTGCTTGAGCTTCTGGTGGTAGTAGGCCAGCTGGATCATTGCATTTTCTCTTCGTTCATCAATCAAATCTAGGCTCCTCCCCAGTAGTTCGTGATTACTTCTTGAAGTGAAGGAGTTCGTCCTCAACATTGGGAAGTTTGCCTCTAAAGGGATAACAACCTCGGCCCCATAGGTCATGGCAAAAGGCGTTTCCCCCGTTAACCGCCGTGGTGTAGTCTGATAAGTCCATAGGACGTGTGGCAGCTCTTCAATCCATCTTCCCTTGGCATCGTCCAGTCTCTTTCTGAGGCTATTGACTATGACCTTGTTGACAGCCTCGGCCTGTCCATTTCCTTGAGGATAAGTTGGGGTTGAATACCTGTTTGTGATCCCCAGTTCACAACAGTATCTTCTGAAGGCTTTGCTGTCAAATTGGAGTCCATTATCTAAAATGAGGGTATGAGAGACCCCAAATCGTGTAACAATGTTCCTCCAGATGAATTTCTTAGCATCGACATCTCTGATGTTGGCCAAAGATTCAGCTTCAACCTATTTGGTGAAATAATCTATGCCGACCAACAAATACCTTTTATTTCCTGGCGCCTTGGGGAAAGGGCCTACAATATCCAAGCCCCACTGGGCGAATGGCCATGGACTGGACAAAGGGTTAAGGTCCCCTCCTGGCTGGTGAATATTTGGGGCGAACCTTTGGCACTGGTCACACTTCTTAACATACTCTAGGGATTCCTTCTGCATCCCCGGCCACCAATATCCCTGGGTGATGGCTCGATGTGACAAAGATCTTCCTCCTGTGTGACTCCCACAGATCCCTTCGTGCAGCTCTTCAAGCAATAACTTTGATGCCTCAGGGTGGACACACAATAGATATGGTCCAAAATAGGAGCGCTTATACAATTTGTGGTCCTCAGACAGCCAGAATCGTGGAGCGTTTCTTCGTACCTTCTCAGCTTCCGACTTCTCCTCAGGTAGGACATCATCTTTGAGGAATCTCACTATAGGATCCATCCAGTTAGGACCCACTCCAACTTGATGGATACGAACCATGCCTTTTACCACCTCATTTGCCCTTTCCAGATGCTTAACAAGAACAACCCGAGGCAGATCCCCTATCGAGGACGTAGCAAGTGTGGCCATTGAATCCGCATGGGTGTTTCCACTTCTGGGGACATGCGACAAGCTGAAAAGGTCAAAGTCTGACTGCAAGCGCTTGACCTGACTTAAGTACTCTTGCATCCTCACATCTCTTGCCTCCAATTCTCCCCTTACCTGTCCTACTACCAATCGCGAGTCCGAGAACATCTCTATTGCTTTTCCTCCCATTTTCTGCACCATGATCATCCCTTGTAACAATGCCTCATACTCAGCTTCGTTGTTCGTGGCCGAGAACCCTAGTCTTAGGGATTTCTCTATGATAGCCTTCTCTGGGGACATTAGAACCAACCCCATTGCAGAACCCCTTTGATTCGCCGCACCATCGATGTACACCTTCCAACATGGGGGTCCTAGCACAGAGATCACCTCAACTGACTTTCCATCCATGTTTTGCCCCTCTGCTACTGTTTCTACTAGCAGTTTAGCAAACTCGACCACTAGATCAGTCAAGACCTGGCCTTTTATAGAGGTTCGAGGCATGTACTTGATGTCAAAAGCCCCCAAAATTGTGTTCCATTTGGCGATCCTTCCAATGTAATCAGCAGTCCGAAGTACAGACTTCAAGGGTAGTAGGGTTAGAACAACTACTGTGTAGGCTTGGAAATAGTAGGGAAGCTTTCAGGTAACGTGGACCATAGCTAGTATGGCCTTCTCCAAGGGTAGGTACTTGACCTCCTCCAAGGGTAGGTACTTGACCTCAGCTTCATGTAGTGACTTGCTTACGTAATAGACTGGCTTTTGAATGCCATTGTCGTCCCGTATTAACACCAGACTTACAGCATGGAAAGCCACAGCAATATATGCATACAGGACCTCATCAGCCTCAAGATTGGACATGATAGGTGGCCGAGATAGGTATTCCTTGAGCTGCTGGAAGGCCACGGCACAATCCTCGAACCACTCAAATCCTTTCCACATGTTGATCAGAAGATAGAAAGGCCTGCATCTATCAGCCGACTTGGAAATGAATCGATTTAGGGCCGCGATCATTCCAATGAGCTTTTAGACCTCCTTGGGGTTTTGCGGAGGCTTTAGATTATGAATAGCCTTGATTTGGTCAGGATCAACCTCAATTCACCTGTGGGTAATAATGTAGCCTAAGAACTTCCTAGATCCTACGCCAAATGAGCATTTGGAAGCATTTAGGCGCAGCTTGTGCTCCCTCAAGGTATCGAAGATACGACCGAGGTCTTCTAAGTGCTCGAACACCACCTTACTCTTCACCACCATATCGTCAACATAGATCTCAATGCTCTTGCCCAACAACGGCTTGAACATTCTCGTCATCATCCTCTAATAAATGGACTCTGCGTTCTTCAGGCCAAACAGCATCACCTTGTAGTGGTAGTTTCCAATAGGTGTCACGAAGGCTGTCTTCTCCTGATCCTCTAGGGCTAGTGGTATTTGATGATAGCCTTGAAAGGCATCTAAGAAACTCATCCAAGAATGGCTTGCAGTTGCATCCACCAACTAGTCTATCCGAGTCATGGGGAATGGGTTTTTTGGGTACACCTTGTTTAGGTCCATGAAGTCCACACAAACCCTCCATTTTCCACTTTTCTTCTTGACCACTACGGTGTTGGCCAACCATTCGAGGTAAAAAACCTCCTTGATAGCCCTTGCGCGCTTAAGCTTCTTCACTTCTTCCCTGATCGCATCAGTATGTTCTCTTGATGGGCGCCGAGGTGGTTGCTTCTTGGGGGTGACGCTTGATGGGCGCCGAGGTGGTTGCTTCTTAGGGGTGACGGACGGATTGACATTGATATGGTGACAGATGAAGGCTGGATCAATTCCTAGAGCATCACAGGCGTCCCACGCAAACACGTCAATATTTCTTTTGAGGAATTCAATCAACTCCTCCTTCTCCCTGAGGGGGCAACTAAGCCCCGACCTAAAAGAACTTCTCTGGGTCATCATCAATGGCCACCCTTTCTAGATCCTCACACTTTGCTTTCTCGACAGCTGTATCAGGAGGCGCCATCGGGGCCTTTGATTGCTACAAGCTCTTTTCAGCCATGGTCGAGTTCTACGTCGAGCTAATGTGATATGACAGCCACCATGTACTGCCTTACTGTGGATTGGCAACCATGGATTTCGAGAACTTGGTCCCCTGATGGGAATTTCACCTTCTGGTGCAAAGAGGAGGCGATAGCCCTCAAGGTATGAAGCCAGGGCCTGCCGACAATAGCTGTGTATGGAGAGTAGGTGTCCACCACAATGAAGTTCACCTCCACTATCTCTGGGCCGGTCTGGATGGGTAGCCTAATCATGCCCTTTAGGATAACGAGCTTTTCGTCGAAGCTCATCAAAGGAGAGCTATAGGGCATCAAGTCCTCCTGCTTCAACTTCTGCCCCTTGTACAGGTCGGGGTACATGATCTCGGCCCCACTGCCATCATCCACCATCACTCTTTTCACATCGTAGTCCCTGATTCTAAAAGTGATCACCAGCATATCGTCATGGGGCTAAGTGATTCCGATCTTGTCTTCTTCTAAGAAACACAAGGTTGGGTGGAGATTCCCTCTAGCCCTCTTCGGCTCAGGCTGGGACTCCTCGGCTGGCATCTAAGCCACAGACAACACTCGTGAAGGGCGCGTGCCTGTTCTTTCTAGCGCAGCCAAGATTACATTAATCGTCCATGCGGGTGGCCTCAGGGCAATATTTCTCTAGGGCTCCTGATGGCCACTAGAGTGATGCAAGATGTGCTTCAGCTTTCCTTCTTAGACCAACTGGTCCAGGTAGTTCCAGAGATTCTTACAGTTCTCCGTAGTATGTTTGTGGTCCTGGTGGTATTGGCAATAAAGGTTCTGATTGCGTTTTGTAGGCTCTCCCGTCATCTTATTCGGCCGCCTGAAATACAACTCGTCCTTGATTTTCTCTAACACCTTGTGTACTGGTTCTCGGAACACAACATTGACTGTCTGTGCGCTGGTTGCTCCGGATTGCCCTGCGAAATCCCTCCTCGGGCAGTTGCTGTTATACCGGTCCAACTTGAAATCCTTCCTCTCCTGAGGGATAACCTTCTCTTTTCCCTTACCTTGTAGCTGGTCCTCCTCTACTCATTTGTATTTATCGATCCGATCCATTAACTGGCACATACTGGTGGTAGGCTTGCTAGTTAGGGACTTCCTCAAGCCGTGTCCAGCTGGAAGGCTTTTTTTGAAGGTGCTGATGGCGACATCATATTGTCATCAAATTCATTGTACATCTCCCAAAATCTGTCCGAGTAGGCCTTTAGAGTTTCTCCATCATGCATGGATAAAGATAACAATGCATTCAAGGGCCGAGGAGCTCTGCTGTTGGTAATAAAACGGGAGCCAAAGGCTCGGGTTAGCTACCTGTACAACCTATGGAATTCGCCCTTAAACCATTGAACCACCTCATTGCCACCGGTCCCAAGCTAGATGGGAAGACCTTGCACATCAGCGCCTCATTTTTAGAATGGACAGCCATCCTTTGGTTGAACTGACTCACATGCTCCACAGGGTCCGTTCTACCGTTGTAAATGATGAAGGTTGGCTGCTGGAATCGCCGAGGCAGTGTAGCCTCTTCTATATGGCGCATGAAAGGTGATTTGGAGAGTTGATCCAGTGCTTTGCTCATGGCATCACTTCTCAAGCCCCTAGGAGATAGGCTGTTACGCTTATGCCTCCGATAGTACTCTTCCTCGTGAGAGAATGTTTTGCTTGGAGGAGTTCTCGATCTTTGCCTATAGTCATCGTCTTTTCATCCTTGGAGGGCATGTCAGGGCTAGAATGAGGCTGCCTTCATTGCGCATGGCGCAGCTTTCTCTTCAAGTCATCTCTCTCATTGCATGGCCAGCTTATCATCCAGTCTCTGGGATACGTGACTCTTAACTTCTTCTGACTGTATGGCCTGATTGTTATTTTGTCTCCTAAGTGAGGAAATAAGAGAAAATATTTCTCTTGTAGCAATATTCTTCTCAACCCCATTTTTGTCTCTACTTATTCTGGCAGGGGAGATGATTATTGGTCCCACAAAAACTCTATTTATGGATGAAATATCGACCAGGCTAGACAACTCCACAACCTATCAGATAGTTACCTGTCTTCAGTAGTTGGTGCACATCACAGATTCAACTGCATTGGTTTCACTTCTTCAGCTAGCTCCCGGAACATTTGATTTATTTGATGAAGTGATATTAATGGCAGAAGGAAAAATAGTATACCATGGTCCTCGTACTCATGTACTTCAATTTTTTGAGGATTGTGGTTTCAGGTGCCTAAAAAGAAAAGGTGCTGCAGACTTCCTTCAGGAGGTAAGAGGACACATTTCCTTTTCTCAAATTGAAATTGTTTGGTTTTTAGTGTTGGCCAATTCCATTTGAATTGTGTCAAATGTTTTTGTAATGACCCAAGGAAAAGTGCTCACCAAATTTGTGCTATACCCAAAAGGATTAGTCTAATCACAATTAAGGCTGCTTGTATTTATTGATAAACCCAAGATCAACTCAATAAATGGCCTATGTGGGACTCAGAACACACCCACACAACGTGAGAAAAGCACTAGCTAATTTGATCTGCGCTTATACCCCAAACTCAATGTGGGACTCAGCACACACACTCGCACTACACACTCAAATAATCCAATCCAATCTAATCTTGGGTATCACAATCTCCCATACTTAAATTCCAAATGTCCTCATCAAGGCCCATAGGAAAGTGCTAGCCACATCCATACTTATTCCTAAAAGGAATAGTCAAGTTACAATTCGGGTTTTTCACAATCACTTATAAATCCAAAATCCACCTAGTAAACACTCGATATAGGACTCAGCACATGCCCGTATAACACATTCAAACAATCCAATCCAATCTAATCTTGGGGTATCCCAGTTTTAAATTGATTGTACTTTGGTTTAGCTTAAAATTTTGTCAAGTGCTGCTCTTGAAAAAATTAAAGAACGTATTTTTCACTAAAGACGGGTTATGTTCATAATTTTTATTGTGTCACTAGTGATAGGCTGTAACTCTAATATTTGTATGTGATTTATTTGACTTACATGTATAACTCGAGTATGTAATGAGAATCATGGAATTGCCAGGGGGGATTGTTGGTCATAATGGTGTGTATGGTAATCCCTTTAGGGTGGAAATCATGACCTGAAGGAGTCTATAAATTCAGGGATTCCTTATTCATTTAGTATGTTGGATTTTTCTCTCTATGGTCACGTTGGTGATTCCCACCTTAATGGGATTACCATCCACACCATTATGACCAACAAGAGTTTTTTAGGTTTTTAGTGTTGGCTAATTCTATGACAAAACTTGTGTCAAATGTTTGGAATTAATTGTACTTTTGGTTTAGTTTAAAAGTCTTTCAAGTGCTGCTGTTGAAAAAAATGGAAGAACAGATTTTTTGATTAAACGAAATCAAGTTTTGCTTGAGCAAAATGAATCTTGCTAAAGTGAAACTGAGATTCGCTCGAGAGAAACAATAATCTAGACAGAAATTCCACCAGTAGTTCACTCGACAGACACTCAGGCTTTGCAATCTGAGTTCTGTTAGAAGAAGGATTCTTGCTAAACTTTTGAACCTATCTTTTGCGCCTGCATAAAGCATATTATGCACAGCATTTTGGAGAGAAAAAGTTTGCCATACAGAGATGAATAGAGAGAAAACCTTGTGCCTTCATTTCTTAGAGCCAAACTGAAAAATACTTAGATGCTACCCACCCATCTTGGGATCCCAATGATAGTGTTTATGAGATCAATTTGAAACCACAAATATCTTTCCCAGTGAGTTCACTGCATTAAATCTTCGAGGTGTTCCTTGCCAGAGGTTCTGCTTTATGTGACATGGTGTTTTTGGAGAAGATCACTATAGAATGATTCCAGAAGTTTTGGGGCTATCACAATAAGAAGGCAAGCGGTGCATTTATAGAAGTTACATAGGGAGTCTAGGACTACAAAGGTTTTATAAGTATAGACTATTTTTAATTATTCCTTTATACTCAAACAGACTTGCAACTATTCCCTTATAGACAATTTTCTAACAGTATTGGATCCCTGGATTGGTTTTTCCATTGAAGAGGTTCTTCAATTGGTTTGCCAAATCTTTGTGTGCTCTTTTACTACTATAAATATTTATTGTTATAGATTTGGTACGCTATAACTGTGGTTAATTTATCTTCTTGTGCTAGAATCCATTATATACTTGTGCAATCCATCAATAAATCTATTGTTTAATTAACTAGGGGTCTAAACTAGATTTTTCGGACATAAATCTAAATTTCCTCATATCTTCCTATTTCAAATATTTATAGGTAATCTCCAGAAAGGATCAAGCACAATATTGGTACCATGCTGACCTTCCCTACAATTATGTTTCAGTGGACCAGTTCTCTCAAATTTTCAAAGCAATTTTCTTAGGAAAGAATTTAAACGATGAGCTCTTAAAAACGTATGATAAATCTAAGTGCCACAATAATGCCTTGTCATTTGATATTTACTCTTTGAGCAAATGGGAACTGATCAAAGCTTGCATGACCAGAGAGCTACTTCTCATGAGACGGAACTCATTTAATTTGTCTATATGTTCAAAACAGTGCAGGTCATAATTTACTCACACGGCTACTTAGGGTGGTGGTTCTACAGTTATATTGCCAATCACAGAAACTAACATTTAGTCCAATTCCTTAATCTACAGATTTTCATCACTGCATTCATTATAATGACAGTTTCTATACGTACCCAGACAACTATGGACTTGATTGGTGCTAGATATTTTATGAGCTCTTTGTATTATACACTTGTCAGACTCATGACTAATGGAGTCGCGGAGCTGTCTTTGACAATCATTAGACTTCCAGTGGTTTACAAGCAAAGATATCTGTATCCGGCATGGGCATATGCCATTCCAGCCTTTATCTTCAAAATTCCATTTTCGTTGTTTGATTCAATAATTTGGACTGCAATGACTTACTATGTTAATTGGGTATAGCGCAGAAGTTGAAAGGTAAGTACTTTTGAAAAATTAAATTGAAAACATAATTGTTATAAGGATAATCTCTCTCTTTCCTTTGTAAGCTTTAAAATGCACTTTCTACATATGGATTTGGGTTCTTCTCCCATTTTCTTATGCTGTTTGCTCTGCATCAAACATCGACGTCCATGTGTCGCTTCATGGCCTCAGTTTTCCAGACAATGGTTGCTGCACAAACTTGTGGTGCCTTGATCTTATTTCTATTTTTCTTGTTTGGAGGCTTCCTTCTTCCTCAACGTCAGTGAAAACATAATTTATTTGCTCTGATTTTGTGGGATAACTACTAGACTACTCACAGAGATCTCTTTTTGCAGCCTCTCTACCACCTTGGTTGAAGTGGGGTTTCTGGCTTTCTCCCATAACTTATGGGGAAATAGGTTTAGCACTAAATGAATTCCTTGCTCCACGATGGCAAAAGGTACTCTGAAGAATAGACAATATGTTCATTTTTTTTAAGACAAAACATAAGTTCATTTTAATCAATAAGCAAGCATGAAGATTAAGTTTGAATTCTGTCAATTCACCTGTATGCCTGTCAATGAGTACAGCCCCAAAGATGTCTCGTGCTGTTATTTCTAAAAAAGGTTCTCTCAGCTACAAAAAAGTGATGATTGCAATAGTTGTCCGCAGCCTGATAAGCAATCTACTCTAGCTACTTTTCCCCAAGCTGCTGCAGAAACAGGAATTTCTGGTAAGATAAAACTGTTAGCCAATGAAACGATAGATTCTAATTCTTGATACAATGAATATTCTTTGGTTATAAAATGATATAAGAGAAAGTGGTGTTGTACAGGGAGGCTGGTCCTACCATTTGAATCTCTGACAATAGCATTTAAGAATTTGCAGTACTTTGTTGACAACCCTCCGGTAATCAAGTACAACAAATATTCACATATGATTATTGAATTTGTAAACGAGGAAGAAATTACTTGTTTACTTCATTTCTTCTGCACAGGAAAGAGAGAATTGGGTTTCAGTCAGAAAAGCTTCAGCTGCTTTGTGATATTACTGGAGCATTTAGGCTAGGGATTCTTACAGCACTTATGGGTGTCAGGGGAGCTGGGAAAACAACTCTCATGGATGTCCTCTCCGGAAGGAAAACTGGAGGTATTATTGAAGGAGATATAAGAATAGAAGGGTATCCCAAGGTCCAGAGGACATTTGCAAGAATATCAGGATACTGTGAGCAGGATGATATATATTCTCCACACATTACTGTAAAGAATCAGTGACATACTCAGCTTGGTTGCGATTGTCACCTGAGATTGATCCAGAAACAAAAGTAGTATGACATCCTCCATTTCCTCTCCATGATTATCAATAGTACTATCGTATAGAATTTCAAACAATTTCTGAAGGGACTCAAAAAACTTGGTATATTGTCAGCATAACTAAACTATGCCTTCTACCAACTATATGGACTAGCTACACCAGTCTATAGCAATCTATCTATATATATCTAAAAACTGAAACGTAACAATTATTGTTGCTGTACTCCTACATCAACATCCATATCATTAAACTCTTTTCTTTCCAATTTTCCTACAATTTTTAACATTCACTTATTTTTTTAATATTTACACTTACTATAACCTTTCTCTCTTCCTTACCTTTTCATCTCCCCACTAACCTCTACTTTAATATCAATATTCATTTTTTCTTTCATCTTCCTTTATTTTGTATCTTCCTATTCACACATTTTTACTATAAATTTGTAATCTTCTCTTCCAATATTTGCATAATTTTCCCTCACAAAATGGTTATCTCTCTCTCTCTCAAATTTTTGGTAGATTTTTTATTTTTCTTGCATCTCTACTTTAGGTTGATAAATTTGTTTTTTTTAGAACTCTAATTTGGGTTGATGAGATTTATTTTTGTGTTTTAAGTTTTTTTTTTTTTTTTTCTTTGATTGTTAAATGTTATCCTATTGCATTATGAAGAATTAAAGATAATATATAAAAAAAAATATTATTATTCTATTACATAGCATGATTTGGATAATTTAGTGTTTATTTATTGTTATATCTTTTATTTTTACTTTTTTTTTTTCTTCTCATCTTATTTTATTCAACATTGAAATAAGATGAGATGCTCCATATTATTAAATTATTTATATTTTCTCATCTTTTTTATTTAAAAAAATTAAAAATATAATATTTTACACTTTTTCCAATTTTTCTTATTCTCTTTACCTTTTCATCTCCCCAAACCCTTTACCTTAATATCACTCTTCCTCTTTCCCTTTATCTTCCTTTATTTTATTTCTTCTTATTATCATCCTCTTAGCATAAATTTGTCATTCACTCTTCTATTTTATCCATAATTTTCCCTCACAAAAAAGGATATTTCTCTGTTTTAGGTTGATAAATTCTTGTGATCTTTAGAACTTTATTTTAGATTGATGCGATTTAGTTTTGTGTTTTAAGTTTTTTTTTTTTTTTTTTTTTGTTCACGTTGATTGTTAAATGTTATCATATTGCATTATAATTAATTAAAGATAGTTTATAAAAAATATTATAATTATATTACATAGCATGCTTTTGATAATTTGATGTTTATTGTTATATCTTTTATTTTTACTTTTTTTTCCTTCTCATATTATTTTATTCAACATTTAAATTTAACTACATCCTCCATATCATTAAATTATTTATATTTCCTCTACTTTTTTACATTAAAAAATTAAATATATAATATTTTACTTAAATTCAATAAATAAAATTGTCCTCATAAAGTGGAGTCATGCTAGGGAAACACTCATTCTCATACCCAATACATTAAAAGAAAAATGGAATACAAAACAAATGTCAATTTAGAAACACTTAATTAAAAAAATAATAATGAGGATATCAAACCAAATATAACATAAAGAAACTAATAATGCATATTTAATGCCATAGAATCATCATCAAATTTTGGAAAACGATAAGTTGCAAATGGAGAGAGAGAGATATGGTAAAGAAAAAAAAATACAAAGTAATAAAGAGTAGATAAAGAAAAAAAAAATCAAATGTCATTAGGAAACGTTAATTGGAAAACAAAGAGGCTATAAGAAGTAAAAAATAAAATAGAGATGTCCATGTAGAGAATATTAAAAACTTTATAGTGTAGTAAAATAAACCGTTACATTCACTTAAAAAATTAAATCAATAATCAACAATTAAATAAAATTATAGTACTAAATTTAAACTTAAAACTAACTAAACTTTAATCATGGAAACCATATTTCCAACCATAACTAAAAAAGTGATGTTCTCCAGTAATAATAGATGTAGAGACCATTTTTGCCGAAGGACCAATAGCTTGCTTGTAATCCTTGGCTCAGAGTCCCACATCGATTAGAAACCCCCCCACTTTCTCACTTATAAGCCTGAGCTGAAGTGAGGAGTGTACCATTAGCTTGTAAACCATATTTCCAACCATAACTAAAAAAGTGATGTTCTCCAGTAATAATAGATGTAGAGACCATTTTTGCCGAAGGACCAATAGCTTGCTTGTAATCCTTGGCTCAGAGTCCCACATCGATTAGAAACCCCCCCAAGCAATAGGATTACAAGCAAGACAGTGTGTGTGTGTGTGTGTATAAGGGTTTTTTCAAAAAATTTATATGTAAGGTTCTAAAAAATATATTTAATAAGATTACCAAAAAAAAATTATCACGCAATGCGCGGGTTTGCGACTGGTTTAAGCTAAATTCAAAATTCGCAGTGAAGATAAGGATGGAGAGAATTCATTGTCATTCTTTGGTTCTACTAGAGTGAATCATCAAATATTTGGTCAGTCATGACAGGAACTTGATGAATTGAGACATGTTTCCAATAAACGTATTGATGCATATGCACATATGTATGGCAGAAATATAGATATTTGACACTTATAATACAGTACTTGCAAAATAGATACCATGGCATGTCATAGAGAACGATTACTTTTAGAACTACTGCATCCCCCAACCTCAAAAACAATGTGAATCAGAATATTTCATTTCAAACAATGTCATTCCACACTACATTCTCACTGAAAAAATCTATCGACCAATTTGTATCATTATATCTATTTATCTAACCACTTAGTCAAACACCAAAATTGGAAGAATCTTGAATTGAATCACTGCATGTGGCTCGCCTGTGATAACTTATTCGGATTTGCATGAACTAGCAGACCAATCACCAAGGGGTATATTCCCTCCAGCATGAGCAAACCTTTCGGAACTGATTAGGAATGGGAGCCACTACCCCAGCCCCAATCCAGCCAGGTTCTATGCACCTTCTTATTTGACTAAATCATCTGTAATCTCTTTTGGTGCAAACTTTCTATGATTCAGCACTTTATGATCTTATACAAGTACAGAAATAACCTTTCTTGGGCCATGCAAAGGCATCATTTGCTTCATATATGGATTTCAGATGGAGGCTTGGAATCCCATTGTTGACCAACATTTGAATTGACACGTTCGCCTATATGGAGGCATTATATTGATATGATGTATTGCTTGCTCGAATATTAGCGGAAACAATCCTTATGCTGGATCATGCAATGACTAGAGACCAACTTCTTTTAAACAGCATCCCTTTCTCATGTTAATCTTCGCCTTGAAATGGATACTTTCTATCTCAAAAGTGAATGCAGAAAGTGCGGTGGCATTTGTTTATATTTTTTTCCCTTGCATTACTTGCTCAGTCAAAAAATAATAATATGAATTTCAAATTAATTCACAATTAGGATTAATTTCCGTTGAGTACAGAGGGTTTGCCTATTCCAAATAGAGAATCTCCATGACAATGAGTATTATGATTTATGTTGATGGTTCAACATAATATGAACATGATAGATGTGAAAATATATTTTCTTGAAAATAACTCATAATAACAACTGTAACATCCAAATGTGTGGAATAAGAATACAATTTGACAACATTTACCTCCTTTGGAAGTTCAGTTTCCCAATACAGTATGCAAAAAGAGAGGCAAAGACAATGGGGAAGATAATAAGAACAACAGCAACAACACCTAAAAGATTGTGATGAAACCCAAAATAGTCCTCTAAGAAAGCAGAAACTGTTGTTGTCTCTCCAAATGCTGATATTTCTTTGTCCATATCTCCATATTGCGAAGTCAGCATACCATTCAGTGCCCAAGATGTGGGACATAAATAATACAACCAAAGCCACCACTTTGGAATATGCTGCAACAACGGAGGAACAACATTTTTGAGTTACTTTTGATGCTTGACATATTTAAATCTCACCATCCACATGCAAGTTATAATTTGACACCAGTTTACATTATTTTTATTGTGAGTGTATATACAACAATAAATTTCCACTTCAAGAAAATATAAAAAAGTGAGTAGTTGACATACTTAGTTGATCTCAAACGTAAAGACTTAAAGATTTTGGGTTGATGAGTCATAACTTACAGGTCTTGGTACAATGAACCCAGAGAACAAATTCAGCATTGTGTAGGAAGATGAAGCCACAATGGAAGCCACCTGAACATTTGGTGTCAATGAGACCAGAAGCATTCCTAGGTAATTGAAGTATAGCAGCGTACAGAACATGCTGTAGAATGACCAGAATATCTTATAGGCTGACCAGTATAAACCCATCATAGGATATGTGATGATCATGTAGAGAACTGCTTGAGTGAACAAGTAGGGAACCTCAATTAACACCTAAAAAAAATAATCCAAGTTACTTGAATTAAAATATTGCTAGGTACATCAAAATATTCAGAATTTAAAAAGGGAAATTATGAGCTGTTGAACTAGTTTCATCCATTCTCTAAATCTCTAACAATTTATGAAATATCTTCATTAAATCCATTTTTAAAGGTTTGAGACCCATTCTCTGCTTAACTTTAACATTCCAATATACTAAAAAAAATAAATAAAAAACTTAATTGTACTTTATCAAGAATTTAGTTTAATTAATTTTCATGAGAGCTTTGAACCTGTGCCAATGAATAGGCCCATGAAGAGTACATTCCTGCAAATCTTTCTCGGTACAAAACAGTCCGCTCTGTTGCAACGATAGGTAGAACTGTTGAGCAATTGTTTATGCCAAAGAAGATAACTGCAGTGAACATTGAACCAAGGACATTGAAGATGTCCTGCTGGGTGTTTCTACCAAAAAGAGAAACAAAGTGTCAAATCAGTTATTTCACAATGATTTCCTACTTCAGCTTCATATCGTAGCAATGTAGAACATAAATATATATATGAAAAACAAAAAAGTTTGAGAATCATACTCTACATCATCATCCAGGAAAAAGTCAATAGTATGATAAAGGTTGTAAAATATTCATAAGAATTATGTAATGCATCAATGAAGTAACTTTAGATTATAGCTCACAATGAGCAAGGGCTGATAAAGGAGTGGGAAGCAGATTTAGTTTCTGAGTGGACTTGGATCAATTTTATATTGTTCAAATGGTGTATGAAAACATAAATGCAATTGTCCCAACTAACATTTTCTCTCCTTTCTTCCAGAACAGTATTCCAAACAGAAGAGATGAGGCAGACAGCAAAATAAAGCGCATCAAATTGTATGAAGGACTTCGCCAATAGGACAAGTGCTGCTTCCATAAGCACGCTTTGAACTGCTCCCAACCAGTTTGTGGAAAGCGGGTAGGAAAATGCAATTCCCTTGAACCAGTGGATGGTGAACTCAATTGCTTAACCAACTCTTTGTTTTGCCTACAGTCAGAAAAGCAAGATTCATATTTAAGACAAGCTCTAAAATTTTTGTATCAAATAAATTTTATGAAAAAATCGTATACATTGTTAAAAAATAAATAAATAAATATAATTCTTATCTATAGTATCCATTGATCATGATTTATGTTCTTTGCAAAGAATGCAGTACACTCTACCCAATAAGGACGCATCAAGAAACTCGGTATGGTAGGTGACAGTGATAAAGATGCTTTTATCATGCAGTGGCTTATAAAATGGTGTACTTACTCATATAAGGTGGACCCCCTATAAATTTGTGCAAAATCTACACCAAGTTCAGCTTCAGCAGATTTTGAAGTAACTTCTAGCATCCATGTTGCTGGATTATAATTGTCTTTAATAGCAGGCACCCCGGGGATACTCTACAGAAAAATTGCCATGGAGAAGAATCCGGACTAATTTTGTCACAGGCATGATATTGTTTTTGATTGACAACAAGAAAAGATTGACATGGAATATAAAAGTTGCATAATTAACTGACCTCAAAGTACTCAATAACCTGACTTGAGTGCTGCCCTAGTGGGCCAAAATAAATTATGTGGCCTCCATTTTTCATTAGAATCAACTGCAGTATAGTTAGACTTAGATATGAATCAATGTTATCATATCACATCCATATTAAAATATTAATAAGGATGATAAAAAAAAAAAAAATTTAAAAATCAACATGATCATATTTTCTGAAACAGCAAATAGTTTTTTTTTTTTGGGTGGGGGGGGGGGGGGGTGGGGGGTGGGAAGTAAAACTGAACATATAAATGTAAATTGGTAAGGATTAAATAAATATAACTGGATCTTAGAATATTGAATTGTAAGATCCCAATCTATAAGAATTTTCACCAAAAGAGTTCAAAGGATGCAAGATCATGCATAACACGTCACTTTGGAAAGAGACGTACACTAACAATGAAGCAATGAGTTATCTGTCCATGAATAATGCAAGTAGCACACCTGCAAATCTTCAATCTTATTGAACAAGCTTGGATGAGTATATCAACTTGTTTTTGTGCACTCCTCTTAACAAGATGTGAAAATTTCACCGAATGGGAATTAGGTCAAAGTGTCATAAAAAATAAAAAAGGATTAACTCTTCCAAGCTAAGATGAAACTTAAAGAAGATTATAATCTATAAAATATTTGAAGTTGATCATTTCTTTGTTCTTATAATATGAAGATATTTCAAGCAATTATGTAAAACATTTTTTTGACAGTTACAACGAGGGGAAGGGGGAGGGGGGAATTTAAGTCCTGGATGTCTCCATTGAAAATATCAAGAGATGCTAACCAATTGAGCTACAAGACTCTTGGCAAGCTGTTATGTAAAACATGGGACATATACAACAGAACCATAAATAATTTATATACAAGTTATACCAAGGGAAGCATGTTATGAAACATATTCAAATTTCCTCACTTCATTGCATTATGAAACTAGGTTATGAACATTATTTTACCTCATCAAATGCCTCAAAGATATCAATACTTGGTTGGTGGATGGTGCACACAACTGTTCGTCCTGTTTCAACAATATTCTTTACTGCTCTCATAACAATTGCAGCTGCCCTTGCATCTAAACCTGAAGTTGGTTCGTCCATGAATATGATAGAAGGATTGGCCACAAGCTCCACAGCTATAGTCAGCCGTTTACGCTGCTCAGTTGATAAACCACTAACACCTGGAATTCCTACTAAAGAATCCTTGATCCCATCAAGCTCAATAGTTTCAAGTACTTCATTTATGAATTCCTGGGGGAAATTGCAAAAAGAAATTTCAGTGAAATTCATTTAAATGAACAATTCTGAGACAAAATATTTGATTATGCAGAAAAACAGATACCATACAGCTTTAATATATGAATCAATCTGAGATGAGAGCCGCAGCCAAGCAGAATATACTACTGATTCTTCTACAGTAATTTGTGGAGAATGTATATCTGTTTGCTCACAGTAACCCGATATCCTAGCAAATGCGTCTTGAACCTTTGGGTGCCCACCAATTCTAATCTCTCCTTCAATGGTACCACTGGTTTTCCTTCCAGAAAGAACATCCATAAGAGTTGTTTTCCCTGCTCCACTGACACCCATCAAAGCTGTCAGAATGCCTGGTCTGAATGCACCTGTAATGTCAGAAAGAAGCTGGAGCTTTTTCTGCGTAAAACCATGCCTTCGCATTTCCTGAGACCAAAATGATGTCAAAATAATTTATTTCAGTTTAGATAACTCTCACTCCTAGTCCTTGTATTTTATAACTAAGGATATGTAGTAAAACTAGCTCTATTATAATTACCAAAGGGGTATCAACATAATACTGCACGTCATGAAATGTTACAGTTAAGGGCTCAAAAGGTAGAATCATCCTTCCTGAAAATTTGAGGAACAACAAAATTTCATAGATGTGGAAAAAGATATCTTAACTTGACAGAAGATGTAGAATGGATAGACATAACTTACTGATCTAATATTATATAGAATAAAATGGAATAATCAGGCCAAAAAGACTTTCTCACCCTTTCTAGGTTCTACAGTAGTTTTAGGAGAAGCACCAGTTGGTGTCTGGTCTCTAGTTAAATTGTTGTGGCTGTCTTTTTTTCCTTGAAGTTGAGAGTGCTTTTCATAAGAAATAAGAGCACGAGACTTTCCTGGAGCTGAATGTAAATTGAAGTGAAGGTTAACATACATGCTTGAATATTTTGTTTCTTTCAGTGTCCACGTAAGCAAAGGAGATGCTCTTACACTTTAAGAAAGTTAATGCCAAGGTAAAACCAACATTAAATAGTACAGTGAACCCAGTTAAGGCAGCGATTGATAGCCAATAAAAATAACCGTCAAAGTTTAATCCATGACTTTCTAGTACTTGTTGCCCAAGAGTAGTATTTACAGACAGATTCTGTGAAAAAGAAAAAGGAACAAAGAATCAGTAGTTGATGGATGAACAGCTTCACATATTTGTAAGAAAAGTATAATAGGGTTTACATTTTTGCAGGTTTCCAATTTGAATAGGAAAAGCCTTATTCAAAAAGAATGAGGAAAATTAAAGGGAAAGTCTTTAAAATGCTAAAAAAAAGATACCCTTTTAAGCATTTATTAGTATTTTCCTTTCCTTTACCTTGCTCTTTCAAACGTCCGAAGGGATTTTTAAGAGAGAAAATATTTACAGGGAAACTTTCCCAAGAAAAAGGCAGAACTTCAAGGTTTTCATTATTACAATAAAATGAAGCCAAACAGGAAAACTTCAATTGCCAAAAGTTCTTCCAAGAAGAATTTCCATGAAATCAAAAAAATCCATGTAAACCAAATGAAAATCATAAATTTGAGCCTTGTAACTGTCCTATTGGCCCAACCAAAAAAATTGCATCACTCTTGCATTTTTTTTCTTTTTGTCTTGGTTATAGCACAACAATGAAAGTGATTAAATTTCACCTTTTCCCATCGTGGAGAAAGGAATTCATTCACAGTGAGGCCTATCTCCCCATATGACAAAGGAGAAATCCAAAATCCCCACTCCAACCAAGCAGGCATAGAGGCTGCAACCAAAAATATGCTAAGCACAACCATCTGAATAAATTTCATTGGCTTGAATATGAGAAAAGGTAAGAAAAATCTTACATTTCGGGATAACAAAGCCACCAAATAATAAAACAACTATTATGGACAGGCTACCAGCTGTCATAGAAGCAACCATAGTTTGGAAGAGTGAGGCAATAAATCGGAACATGGATATTGACATTAGATGCACAGTCAAGAGTAGAAGGAACTGGCGGAAGAACCTAAGAAACACGGATAAACAGATGTAAAAATTGAGATAATTATGAATAATAAAAAATTATACTAAAGAGTATCTAATAAGAAGAAACAGAAGCACTCACCATCTACATCTTGTTCTCAACCAGAAACATATTTAATATTCAATGTACAACCTAGGAGAAAGCAAAAGCCACCATAGAATGTTGTCTAGGTATAAGATCTCATACATCAATATTAACAAGCATATAGTAGCATTCCAAGTAATACAAATATATTATTCATAATTATCTAAGTTTCTTAAAAACTTCTAGTAGCTTTACCGAACCTACAAGCATGGAAGTAATCATATAAAGTTTTTCCCTCAATTTAACAGTATATCGCTCAAGATTTCATCTCAGACGGAATGGAACCTTTCTTTCTTTTTTGATAGATGAACTTTTCATCTAGATCTCACCTTCCAACCTCAGGGCTGTACCCAATGACATAGTATGTAAGAGCTGTCCAGACAAAAGCTTCCAAGAATGATAACGGAACTTTTAGGATGGCAGAAGGAATTGCATAAGCCCAAGCAGGATAAAAGAACAAATCTTTTTGTTTGTAGAAAACTGCAAGTCTTGAGACAGTCATGGGAAGTTCTGGAAATCCATCAACAAGAAGAATGAGGAGCGCATAGAATAACGACCCCATATAATAATTTGCATGGATCGTGTCAACGGCCATTTCAGTTCGAAGGAAAACAGTCATTGTTATTGAAGCAATGATGACTAACTGCAGGTAGAAGAATACCAAAAGAAAAAAAAAATTTGAATAAGAGGGGTCAGAGTGGAAGCTAAATAAAATTGACAGAGAAACATTCAAACAAACAGAGCTACCTGTGTTGATTTGAATACATAAATAAAAGAATTCCTTCTCATGAGAAGAAATTCCCTCCTTGTACAAGCTTTAAAAAGTCCCCATTTAGTTAATGAGTATGGTCTAGAGGATAGAGCATTCTTGTGGCTGTGACACTTATCAAATGGCTTAGAGAGCTCCTCATCTAACTTGTGGCCGAGATGGGAATCTTTGAATATTTTAGCAAACTGATCAACAGAAACATAACTGTAGGGTTGATCTCTTTTGTGCCAATACTGTGCTTGATCTTTACTAGAGATAACCTGAAGCAAAAGAATATAGAAACCAGTTACGATTGTATGACGAGAAATAGTTGGATATGCAAATATGAACGACAAATCTACCTCCTGAAGGAAGTCAGCAGCACCTTTCCTGTCTGGACACTTAAACCCACAGTCCTCAAAGAATTTGAGAACACAAGTGCGTGGACCATGATACACAATCTTCCCTTCTGCCATCAAGATAATGTCATCAAAGAGATCAAAGGTCTCTGGTGCAGGCTGAAGAAGTGAAATCAATGCAGTGGCATCAATGATATGCGCCAAATGCTGAAGGCAAGAAACAATCTGGAAAGTGGTGGAACTGTCTAAGCCATTTGATATTTCATCCATAAATAGGGCTTTTGTTGGTCCCACAATCATCTCACCTAGATAATGCAAAATATATCAACAATCATATTGATTCAATCCCTTGAAATTTAAAAGCACAACTTATTCAGGAATAGAATATTACATATAACATTAATTTAAGCCTATGCTACAAAGATTCATCATCTACAAACTTTGCATAATCTCCACACTACCTATGGTCAACCTTTTCTTTTGACCACCAGATATGCCTCTTCTTACATGATCTCCAACCAAAGTGTCTGCGCAGATATCGATACCAAGTATCTGTAAGACACATTAATACGGGGAAAAAAAAAAGGATTGAGAGCGGTTCACCAAAAAAGAGATGAAGACATGATATTGAGCTCTGCACAAGCAACCTAGAAAACTATACCTTTAGGATGTAGTCTGTCTGAAGGGAAGTCTTCAATCCCTTAACTGATATTGCCTGAACCATTGGAATAGAGAACATTGCATTAAGCATTTTAAGGATATAAAAATAAATAAATAAATAAATTACATGCTGTATGAATGCCACATCGATTAGCTCACAAAAATAAACTTCTTATTGTATAAATGTTTTCTGTAATGATGATCTAACTGAGTCCAACCTTATTTAGAGCTGAATGGCAAAAATGGATTTATGTAGCCAACCCCTAGGAATCAGGATCTAAGGCTGTCTTTGAGGACAATAGAGAGGAAACAAAACTTCTAACTTATGGTTTCCCTCTTAAGCATTTGAAATATTAACTTTAATTTACTTTCCTTTCATTCTTTCAAGGAAAAAAATGAAGCAACTGGATAAACTGTACTCTTACATACGAAAGAAACAAACTTGTTCAACCGCATCAATGTCCAATAAGTTATTTCTGGTTAATATTTTGGCTTTGCTGAAGTTGTGAAAGCATGGTGAGAAGCTATGTACACATGATGAGGAAGTTTTATGTATGCTATATGGTACGTTCATGTAAGCATCTACATCAGGATCTGGGATAATCTCTTCCTGCTTCTCCCTTTGTGTGACTTCCTTGATAATGTCTTTCATGCATAAATAAAAACTACTCATCAATATCAATTTGAAACCTGCTTGATAAAAACCTTGCATTAAAATCACCATTTTTGCTCAGCCAAGGAGTTCTTACCAATTCGGCTTCCTACACCCTGACAGCATGCAGAGAAATCAAGTGTTTCCCTTACAGTCATCTCTGGAATATGCAGGTCATGTTGGCTTACGTATGCTGCCGTTTTCTGAGGAACAAATTCTTCTAGCAAATAGCCATTGTAAGATATTTCCCCACTAACCTGATCAAAGAAAAACCATGAAAAAAGTCAAAATAAAATTTAAAGGCACACAGATCTGAGATAATGATATAAGTGTTAATACTGATGTAGATAGAAAGAACAGAAAGAGTTTCAAACGACCCAATAATGACATTTTATTTTGTTTACACGTAGGTTGTTAAGAATGCATTAGTTCAAGAAGAATTTAAAGATGCAATTCATATTGCATACTGATCAAGTGAAAACAAGTATAAATTAACTGAAAAGTCTAGTGCATATAATCATGTTTTTATAGGATCTGATGTAAACACCAATTATTTGAACGCAATTTCCTTCAACATTACAGGATGAATTATTATGAGATAGCTTGAACGAGTCTTTAAAAAGTTCAAAAGCTATTTTATTGAGCTCCAACTCTCTAAAGAAAGCCAATGTATTGTTTTTCTGGGACCTTGCAAAGGTCTCAAAAAGATTTAAAGACTGAACCTTTAGAGAATGACTTAGCTTTCCTGACAGAGCCAACAATAGTGTAGTTTTGCCACATCCTGGAGGGCCAAGCAATAAAGTCATCCTGCAGCAAAGACAAGCCAAAGTTAGTCAACTTTCACCTTTCTTAAACTTCTATTCTTTCCTTCTTAAGGAGCACCAAAAAAGTGATAATATGAAACTCTTCCATTTTTCACTCCATAGGAATTTTTTAGAAGGTATGTGAACCAATTGGAGGAAGGTATCAGTCAGTGATGAGGAATGTAAGAAATCAGCTGATCTCTCTAAGGACAGATAATAAAATGTGTGATACATGCAATAGGTACAACTGATTAATTCTGCAATCAGTAGCTTTGTACTGAGGTCTCGAGAACGTGGGTCAATTACAATCTCAAAAAGTGAAAGCATCCCTCTAGATAGTGACTTCCATTAACTTTGGAGATTTATATAATAAAATCTATAAATAGACCAAAAATCATTGGCTACAATAATCAGCATGCATAAGCCAGAGATATCATATGGACTAACTAAACTGTAGAAGTACCTATATGTTTCTTTTCATGGAGAGTAGAACTCATGGTTTTGTTCATCACCTTTTTGTGTGTATTATCAGCCTACCAAATTGGACAAAATCTAATTTGAAAGGATATTTGACCCAAACTAAATCATGTCATGTTTAAATCTGAAGGAGTCATATATATCCATATTTTCAAACTTATTGCAACAAACAGAGCTTTAGAAACATAGTCTTTTGTAACTGAAATTTAAAAAGTCTATTTCATCAACAAAAAGAAATATGAACTCATGGAAGTTTGAATATCCCGTTCATCGTCCCCTTGGGGCCAATAGTTACTTCTCAAAAAGAAAAGAGAAATATGAATTCATGGACAATATCCTTTCATTTAGTGAAATTTTTTTTTTTTTTTTTTTGAGTGCTAAATTTTGCTAAATACCTTCCAGGCTTAATAATGCCACTGACATCTTTGATGATGCTTATCTTGGCTTGTTGAGTTTTTGAACCTGGAAGCTTGGCAAGGCCCTGCCACAAACAGAAAGCTCCAATGCCTTAAAAATTTATAAATAAAAGACTCTAGTGGACAATTTGTTTTGAGCTCTTAAAGTCAAGCAGTACAGGTACATTTCCATGCTTATCCAAAAGATGAATCAGTGAATATGACATACAAAATGGACATCAAGCATTGAGGTATTCACAACATAAGACCAAAGATCATTTTACAAGGAAGTACTTAACGTAATGACTACCACAGGATATAATAAGCATGTCAAATATTTGTTTTCGCTCTCACGTCTCCATTTGGGAATCCAGAGGGTCAGTGACTAAATTAAATAGTAAATATGGAAGTCACTCCTACAAGTCAAGATACTTACTGAAATCGTGCTTTTTAGGGTGTTCCATAGAGTGGGGAGGGGCTTGCCATGAACTACCTCGCACTCTGCATCTACACACAGATTCTCATATCTCACTTCAACAGTAGGCAATTTTACTCCAACTCTGTAAATCAATAATTAACCATAAACAATGAATTATCAGACTATTATAGATGCAGCATTAAATTTAAGCTCATCAAGACAAGGAGATTTGATTCCACTCTAGAGACAACTTTTCTGGAAACAATCAGACATCCAATAAGAAGCAAACTTAACCACATATTTTAGAATATATTATGCACAACAAAATAGATGTACATGGTTTGCACATTCATATTAATTTACAAACATGTGTATGTTTGTGCAATATATGTTAATAGATACATGAATATCATGGGAAAAAAAAGGTTACTTGTCAATTCTCCTTCTAAGCTTTTGCAATAACCGGAGGTTATCATTTTCAATGTGTTTGATAAGCTTCTCTACGAAAATATGCCTTTCTTGAGCTCCAAGTTTGGTAACATCAACCATGTGTTTCCCTTTAGCATCTTCATCTGCACCTGTGCCATCATAAACATCAAACAAAGCTGAAGTAATTCTCTCAAAAGTGGGTAGTCTCTGAATTGAAGCCCATTGTAACTCATATTCATCATTGTCATCAATATCATGTTCAGACTTTACAGCAGAACTGCTCCCAAAACTTAAGGCATGGCTTCTTAATGAAGACCTTATACTTCTTCCAATCTCTGCTAACTCAACTTGCAGAGCCTCTATCTCACCCGGTCCTCCCAGCTGAGCCATTATTGGATAAGATGAAAAGCTTCAAACTCATACACATATAACGAGAAAGATGAGAGAGAAACACATAATGCAAAGTGCAATGTAATGTATTATCTTAGGAAGTTAATTGCTGTTGAACAGGCCATTTATAGACATGACTAATGTTTTTAAGGAAAAAAGCATCATTTGATTTATACCTTTTCCTCCTAATACATTAATTAAATATCAAAGAATTTTTCAGATATGATTAAGATTCACAAGGAAAAGGAAAGAACAGAACAAAACATAGACAAAACAGTATATCCATGTACAAAACAGCATGCTTCATTCAGTTACTGCTAGACCATTAAATCTTTGTATATGGAAGAATTGATTCCATTGACTTCTTCCAACCAAAGTATGATAAGCACATCTTTGACCCGGACCAAGGTTTTCACGTTCATGGACTATTTGAATAATATTAGGTTCAGCGCCATGAACCATGTCTAATTACTTTTTAAAATGTAGACAACAATCATGCATGCAAACTTCAATAGAATTCAACAGTTCTATGGCAGAAATCTGGAAAGATCACACACAAGCATGTCACATTTATTTTTTAAAAGTGGTTTAAATAATTCCAATCGACATCTGACTCCAATGTGTTGATCCCATGCCTCTTGAAAAAATGGGCCCCATACAAGTATTAACAACAAAGCTATAAATAAGAGTGTGAATAGAATCTACATCTGACTTGGGTTGTTGTAACTGAGCTCTCAAAGAAAGACAGTCAAGGAATTAGAACATTATCAGCATCCTGTTTATACACTCAACAGAAATGCAATTTGACATTCGGAAAGCTCAAGATAGGGATTATGTTGCTTAATTAATGGAAGGGCATGGGACGACACAGGATAAAGAAATTTTTTTAATGCTAGATAGGCCATTGGGGGCAATTTGACAAACAGTTAACACACAATATAACTCATCAAAGACATCATAACCTTATTGATCGCGTGTTGTGCTTAACCTTAGTTGGCAACATTTTATTCTTTTGAGTGAGGCCCAATATTGGCAATATGCAGAACATATTATCCTATGCATTAAATTTGTGATTGATTTTCAACAACATACTGTGTCTATAACATGTAATATATTTCACCTTTTTTTTTTTTTTTTTTTTTAGTTAGGATAGTGTTTCAAACTTATGACATCCGCTCCATGATGATTGTTCTTTGTCATCAAACCAAGATACCAATTGGTTTTTAGTTTAGGATGGGATTAAACTCAAATCTCTTATTCGGTGACAAGGAATTTTACAACCCACTATATTTCACATTTTAAATGCATATAATATGAGAATGAATATAGGCAATAATATTTATTACCAACAAATACTAAGTGTTATCTTATACATTAAACTTTGTATGTGAGGACTGAGGATGGTGTCACATTATGATAATAAAAAAAATATAGCGTGCAAGTGCAAAACCGTTTTGCCATTACTTGTATCTTAATAAAAATTACGTAAAATAATACCGTCCAAGTGAAAATCCTTCTGCCATTACCTTGATATTAATAAATAACATAAAAAGGGTTTTTTTTACTTCAAACGGCTGACACATTCACTCTTTTTTATTTTATGGGATAATTTTTTTTTTTTATGGGATAAAATAGAATGATATAACAATATAGTACGTTGAAAATCCATAACAAATCCAAAAAATTTAGACTAAATCTTGGTATTATTGTTTTTTGTATTTATATGAAGGGAGAGAAGTGACCCGAACATATATATATTAATAATTAAAAAAAAAAAAATTTGAAGAAAGAGTGTAGTGGGTAGTCTTCGCTCAATTCTCTTATTAATAAATAACTCAACTCTCTTCTTTTTTTTCTTTTTTTCTTTTTTTTGAGAAAAACTCAACTTTCTTCTTAACTTCCTCAATTTCAAATATAATGTCTACTAGCCCAGAAGACACATAAATAATTACAAGCAAATCTCAACATCACTTTCACAATAAGTTTTAAGTAGTATATTCTTATTAACTGTTATTGATGAGCAAAAAATTAATTCTCATGGTGAATTCAAATTAGAATCAACCATTTAGGATTTTTTATATAAATAATGTGAACGGGGCAAATTTTTTTTTTTTTTGGTCTGCGTGCTTGTTGTGTCTAAGTAAATCAATTAGAGACAAAAAACCGAGCATAAGCTCTTTCTTATATTTGGAAAATCTTGCATCCTAGGTCTTTTTCTTTTTTTGTATAAATAAGTTAACAAATTGGGATTAAGCGTAGTTGTTATTGAATAAAATAATACGAGATCTGAATCTAGATTTTTTAAGCAAAGACAAAATTTTACCAATTTATCTATCTGAAAAACTTTGCATCATAACCAAAAAAATATATCAAATGGAACTTACCCACATCCGCCAACAGGCAAATACCAAACGAAGATGCATTGATAGGACACAAGAAAGCCGTGTACATCAACTATAACACAATAAGAATAATTCCATTTTAGGAGGCAGAACAAAGGAAATAACTACAAATTTAGCATTTTAGATGAAAAAAAAAAAAAAAAGAGTTGAAATTTCAAAACAATTAAAGAATCACCTCAAGTTTGCAAAGAGGAACTAATCATGTCTATTAACACATCAACTATGTACAAAAGGTACCAAGATTATTCCCCCTCAAATATCAGGGATGTTTAAAGGGTTATACAGTACTTCAGAAAGACTTGCAGACACACAGCAATTGTTGTTATCCATCCGAAGCTGATCAATCAGTAACCCGCTGGTAGTGCGCAGTGCCTCATCATAAGAACAATTCAGCTAGACCCACAAAAAGGTAGAAGATAAAAAACAAGCAGTTGTGTTAAAGTTTTCAATCGATGTCAACCATAGAGTCAATTTCAACGGCATCATCACTTTTATGAACATCTGCCATCATCTCCTGCTCCAAATCATAGATCTTGTCATTCATACCTTCCTTTCTATATGCCTCGACCATGATAGAGTATGTTGTGGAATTTGGTTGACATTGCTTATCTTTCATCCGAGTAAAAACTCTCTCCATTTCCATCAAATCATTTGCCTTTGCACAAGCTGATATAACCGCATTATAAAAAGAGGCATTCTCAGGTATCTCAAACTTCCCAGCTAACTGTGCACTGCTAATCACCTTATTGAAGAGACCTGCATTGGCATATCCATTAATAAGACAGCAGAAAGTCTTGGTGTCTGCTTTCATACCCTCAGCACGCATCTGATCAAATGTGTACTCCATGTGCTTTGCATCCCCAGCATCTGAAAAAGCCTCGATCACATTGTTGTAAGTAGATGTTGTCCATGGAAATTGAAGCTTCCTCATGTATTCCATCACAGATGACATTTTGTCATACATTCGTTTTTTCCCATAAGCACCAATCAGGATATTAAAAGTGCGTGTTTCTGGCTCAATCCCAAAATTGCGAAATTTCTCATACCATTTCTCCATCATATCAAGCTGACCCTTGTTACCAAACACACTAAGGATAGTGTTCATTGTCCAGACATCAGGTTTACATGTTCTGCTCTCCAGCATCCCTGATAGCACCTTTTCCATTTGGTCAAATTTCCCCGCCTTACCATAACCATTTAACACAATGTTCTGTGTGACTGTGTTTGGAGTTATTAACCTTTCAGCCATTTCTTCGTACAAGGACTCAACTAGTTCAAATTGACAAGCATCCACACAAGGTTTTATCAAGGTACTGTAAGTAAAAACATCAGGTTGACAATGGGGGAGGGTCTTCATTTGATTAAGAATTGAGAATGCCTCATCAATTTGATTTTTCCGACAATACGCCGCAAGTAAAGCTGTGTAAAGTTCAGAAGTAGGTTCCAATCCTTCTTCAACCATTTCGTCAAAAAGTTGTCTTGCACGATGGGGTTCGCCAGATTTTCCAAGCAAAACAAGGAGCTTCATGTAAGTCCCTTCTTTAGGTTGATAAAAGGGTTGTTCTCTGAGCATCTCAAAAACCTGAACAGTCAAAGTAACCACTGCTGCACATAAGAGCTAAAACAACCAGATTTTGATTTGAACCTACTAATAGGACATAGTTATACAACTTATAAGATAGTAAACTTCAAAATGTGGAAATGCTTCTGTATAGTTTATAAACAAGAGGTGGAAGAACAAAAGGCTATGTTCTGGTAAAATTCACATTCCAGCAGAGCCAATATAATAAGCATTTAAAACACTTTTTTACAAGAAAATACTTGCAAGTTTGAAACTTGATAAAAGTTACCGGTTTTTTTTTAAGCTAAGCAAGTGAAGAAGGAGATGAGTGAGTGGATGAAGCTTATAAGCATTAGTTCAAACCCACCCCCAAAAAAAATTACTCCAACATCTAAGGTAGTTTAGGCACTTATACGTACATATCACCTCTAACTACTTAGTGCTCATTTGGCATTGCCGTCGAAAGTAGAGGCTTTGGTGTTTTTAGTGTTTTGCAAATTACAGTAAATAGTATTTTGAAGTTCTGGATTTATAAATAATGAGCGGTGAATTGTAGAGCTTTTAACTAAAAGCTCCAAATATCAGCTTTGGCAAAGTTGTTTTTCAGCTTTAAGGACCCCTTTAAAGCTCTTTAAAAAAATTGGCAAATGTTTGGCAATTTCTGCTAAAAGAGCTTTAAAGCTCTCAAAGCACTTAACATACCACAAGACACACCCAAAGAGCTTTAGAGCTCTCAAAACTCTTTTCTAGTTGTGTGTAGCCATGTGAACTTAGAGCTCATCAACCAGAAAAGAGATTTAAGAGCCCTAAAAAGCTTTTTGGAAGAAAAAAGGGGTCGAGAAAAAGTGGTTTAAGTTCCATTAAGCTTTTTTTTAAATCAAAAAATAAAAAATCTACTAGATATAGCAGAAATCCCGATCTTTTCAGACAACACTTGTTATTGCTTCTAGGGAACCAAGACCTCCTACTTCGAGAGGGAGTCCAGACCTCCATGTTAGACTATCTAAAAATTTGTAACTTAGAAATTCAAGACAGTTCTTTATTCATTGTTAACATATGAATTTATACAAGACAGTCTTCTAAATAGATAAAAATAAATACTAACTCCCTATAATCTATCAATCAAACTAATTGTAATCCTAACTAATCCCAATCAAAACTAAGTTTTTGAATAAATAAAACCTATCTCTATCATTATTTATTCAATACTAATTGAAATAAATTAAGCACCTAACAAAACTTTACAATTCTATTCACTAGAATTTACCAAACTTTCAGCTTCACTGCTAAAGCTTTAATTCATACAGCAACGCCAAAAGGACACAAGACCAATTGGGCTCCAAATTTTTTTTCCTTTTTTTTGGGCTATGCAAGTACCCTAGTTTCCTTAGTTGACAGCACAAAACCACTAATTACTTGGAAGAAATAGTGGAGCATTTCTAAGATAAAGTCTAACCAAGAATTGAGTGATAAGAATTTTATTGTTCAAATTGTTACAATATTCACATCAACATTCAAATAGCCAGAAACCAAAACCTCAGTCTTATTAGCCTAGCAGCAAAATAAAGAAAAAAAAAGAGAGTAGAGGGTCAAACCTGAAGGGCTTGGAGCCATTGTTTCTTTTGGATAAGTTCAGACAAGGTTTCAGTGACAGTGTTAGCCCAGGCCTTGGCGTTGTTCTTGCGGTCCAATTTCTTCTTCACATTCTTGAGAGGTGTCTTCCTCTTTGAAGTACCATATATTGAGGTTTCTGAAAACCCAGGGAACTCACCTTGCTTCCAGTGCTTCTTTTTGGCCACTGAAGATGATGATGATGAAGATGAAGTGGTGGTGGTGGTGGTGGTGGTTTTGGGTGGTGGTGGTGCAAATGCACAGTGGATGAAGGTAGATGGTTTTGGGTGATGGGGTCTAAGGTTGGTGGAGGGGAAAGAGGTGTTGTTGATGAGTGAAGATGAGAATGAGAGAGAGATTGAAGCCATGACTGACTGTCTACTGTCTCTGTGATTTTTCCCTGATGAAAGTGGTGGGTTTGTGGGTTTTAGGAGGGGCATCCAAATGACTTCTTTGGCCTTATCTTCAATTCTTCATGTCCAAATCTCTCTCTCTCTCTCTCTCTCTCTCTCTCTCTCTCTCTCTCCCCCATATTTTTACTGATTTTTCAATTTTTTATAAATTTTTTTTTAAAGATTAATGATTAATAGATGTCCTCAAAGTTCTCGTTAGTTATATATATATATATATATACCTTAAATCAAATATGAGAGATTAACTCTAGGAGGGGTGGCCCAGTTGGAAGAAATCCCATATGCAAGTATAAGGTCCTTTGTTCGAGTCGTGGCAGGTACCATGTGGGAGGAGAGTTCCTAGCTTGCAATATGCCTCTCTTGTTGGCTCTTTTGGGGTGCTAGGGTGAGGTCTGTCGCACCCCGATCACAGTAGCTATTGCTCAATCTAACATTCCCTAGCGTGGGTGCCCCTATTAGGTCATATGAGAGATTAACACTTTTTTCAAAGTCCAAACTTAAATAACAATTTCTTCCTTTTTAAGATCTGAAGAACACATTAGTTTTTTCATTAATAACAGTAATACAATATTTCAAATTTCGAAAAAAATTTCCTTAACCAAACTCTAAGCATAATTGGTGAAAGTTTTTTTCAATTAAATATTTTTTCTTGTCACTAAACTTCCACACACAACCAAAAACAAAACTATCATGAAGTGAATATCATTAATTCAAATCCTATCATACTATTATTTGAGTCTTTTGGCTTAATATTGCTAAATTTGGAGTTTATTTGCGTTATAGACATTGTTCCAAGTTATTTAGGAAATTGAGGAAAAAGAGTGAATTTCGGCAACGGTGTTGCCGAAATTGAACAAAAGTATGAGAGAGAAAGAGAAAAAGTGGGAGAGAGAAAATTTTGAATTTCGGTAATCACATTACCGAAATTCCTACTGCCCAAACTTGCTGATCGAAAACCAATTGTAGCAATGCCATTGTCGAAATAAGGAAAAAAAAAATTTTGTGGCAATTGTGGCAATGCCATTGCCGAAAATGGGAGGAAAAAAATAAATAAATAAAATAATGGTTGCCGAAATCTTGGGAGGAATTAAAAAAAAATGCTACGTCTACTATATTTTTACAACATTTTCACAACAAATCATAGGTAATTAGTTATTATTAGTTCAAATTTGAATTTAACACTGAAATTACTTTTTTAATCCAACAATAACAACCTGCCACTTAAAATTTTTTGTAAAAATATTGTAAAAATTGTGTGCACATATCATTTTTAAAAGAAAAAAAAAAAAAAAAAAAAAAAAAAAAAAAAAAGTGGAATGGATTTGTGGCAATTGCATTACCGAAATAGGAGGGGAAATTTTTTTAATTTTCCCCTCCTATTTCGGCAATGTCATTGCTACAAATCCATTCCACTTTTTTTTTTTTTTTTAGAAATGATATGTGCACACAATTTTTATAATATTTTTACAACAAATTTTAAGTGGTAGATTGTTATTATTGGATTAAAAAAGTAATCTCAGTATTAAATTCAAATTTGAACTAATAATAACTAATCATCTATGATTTGTTGTGAAAATGTTGTAAAAATATTGTAAACGTATCTTTTTTTTTTTTAATTCCTCTCCAGATTTTAGCAACCATTATTTTTTTTTCCTCCCATTTTCGGCAATGGCATTGCCACAATTAGTTTTCGGTCAGTGTGTTTGGGCAGCAGGAATTTTGGTAATGTGATTACCGAAATTCAAAATTTTCTCTCTCCCACTTTTTCTCTCTCTCTCATTCTTTTGTTGAATTTCGACAACACCGTTGCCGAAATTCACTCTCTTTCCTCAATTCCTTAAATAACTTAGAACACTGCCTATAACGCAAATAAACTCTAGATTTAGCAATGTTAAGCTAAAAGACTCCTATTATTTATATAAAAACACTAAGGATATGTTTGATAACTGTTTTTTCTCCTTATTTTCTGTTTCCAAAAACAATTTTCTATTTTTGAGACTAAAAAACTTGTTTGACAATCTAAAATGGACAAAAAATAAAAAACTATTCTTAAAACTGAATTTGTGAAGAAAACTAAAAACATATAAAAGATTGTTTTCAGTTTCTAATTTTTAAAAATCAATTAAAACATGCATTTAACTTAATGTATATGTCTCATTTAATGAGTTAGCATTAAACTTCAAATCCTAGTAACGACATATTTTAGTATTTTCTTTTTTTTTTTTTTTTCAAAAAACTATTTTTTTTAATTTCAACTAACGAAACATGTTTTTGATTTCAAAAATACAAGAAAATTGTTTTTTCTTTATATTCCCCAAAACAACTATTTGAAAATAGAAAACAAAAATTGTTACCAAATATAACCTAAGTTTTTTTTTTCCCTTTTGGGGGAACAAGGCTAGAAGAGGAGAGGGAGTAGTGGAACTCGAAGCACATGAAAACAAAAATAGGTGTTGTCGGGGACATTTTTGCCATAAGGGTCGAAAATGCAAAAACGGCCCAAATCCCGGGTTCTTTAGAAGTATTTATTTATGAAGAATCAAGCCCAAATTTAACAATGTATAGAAAATAAAGGCTAATGGTATTTTGACAAGAGAGAATCAAAATGCTAATAACAAAAGTGCAGAAAAAGCATAAAAACATAACAAGTCTAAAACTTCGACCCACAATCACCGAGAAGAGGAAATTGAGAGAGGTTGTGAGGAAGAGAGAAAAGGTTCCCTTGTACCCATATTTCCACCCCTAAGGTTCAAAATTTTGAGAATGTTTCCTGGTTCAGTGGGTTTTGACTCTCAAGTTTCAGTTTTATGGGGAAAACGTGGTTCAACAGGTTTGAAACTTTAACCCACAGTCACCGAGAAGAGGAAATTGAGAGAGGTTCTGAGGAAGAGAGGGAAAGTTTCCCTGTACCCATATTTCCACCCCTAAGGTTCAGAATTGTGAGAATGTTGATTGGCTGAATGGGTTTTTACTCTGAAATTTCAGGTATGTGAGTAGAATGTGGTTAGTCTGTTTTGAATCTGATTAGGGCCTTTTGTATTGAACTTGGGGTGCTCTAAGTGACTGTTTTTGATCAATAGAAGAGGCTTTGAAACTTAAGGTATGAATCAAAGAGGTTATGGTCAAATTTGATTTAATTGGATAAGAGGGATGCCTTACTTTTTGCATAATGTCAGAAATAAAGTAGCTTAAATTCATGGGCTGATGTTTCCTAGACATGGCAGGTCCTTAGAGATTGCATTTGGTTGTTGCAGCAAATCAGGCCAGCCACTTAGGGGCTATGTGTTTTAGGCAAAAAATGGTATAGCAGAAAAGTTGGACCACAATTACCCAGAGCATAAAAGCTGTTTTGGGGTAGAAATTTCGGGTACAAGACTTCTTCCATGAGCCTAAGGTGCTAACGGTGTCCCTTGCCCACTTGGTAGCACGTATGTGTTAGGCTTATGCAAAAGGTCCAAAAGGAACCAACTCATACTCTCCAAACCACACGTCCTCAATTTTCCCCAATAAGTTGCATGGGCTTGGGTCATGCTTAAAATAATAAAATATAATATAATACATGAATGGAGCCCACAAGTAAGTTGGGCTTGGTTGAACCGAGCTCGTAAAAAATGTGTCACAAAAATAGGTATTCAACAGGGCCAATTGGGAATATAAGCCTATTTGGCATTCTGTGTTTCTCTTTTTAAATGGAGATGGATAATTGTATGGTGAAAATTTAATTTTTTTTACATGCACTTTTAAATATGTGAAAAGTTCAATCTTTACCATAAAATATTTTATATATGAAAAAATTATTGTTAAGTCTAGTAAAATGACCTTGCAAATCATAAAATGGCAACTTAGTAAAAATGTTAAAGTTTAAACACAATAATGATTAAAAAATAAAAAGACTTCAGGAACAGCAATGACAGTTCTATTTTATGGGTATAATTGGATTTTAGTCTAAAAATTAATTATGCACTTAAGTTAGGAAAAAAAAAATTTTAAAAATTGTGAATTCACTCAAACAATACATTAATATTCTTACTTATATTAAACTTTTTTTTTTTTTTGAGGAAGTACTTATATTAAACTTAAAAATTTACATTTACTCTCTTTTTAATTACATATTAAAATATAATTGTAATTTCACAAGTGTGATACCATATAATGAATATTATACATGGAACATAAAAAATATTTTTTACAAAATATTTAAAATGAACCTATTGCGTACACACGTACTATGTGGAACATTAGGTAGATGCTATCAAATTGGCCTTCCCATCAAATTTTATTAAGTATCAGTTTGGATAGCGCGTCTAGCGTCTATTAATGGGTCTTGTGCACTGTTTACAGACCCATAAACCTCTTTTTTTTAGCAAAACTTTCATTAAAAATGAGTCCCACGGTATTATTCACGCATTTAAAAATTATTTTGTTATAGTGTTTTCAGTTTTCAACAATAAACAGTATCCAAATAGACCCTAAGTATTAACTAAATTAAATATCCCCAAATGATGTTTTGTCTTAAAACTTAAAGGGGATAATAAACTTGAGGGATCAAAATGACAATAATTCAAAGTTCGAGGGTTAATTGGAAATTTTAAAAACTTCAAAAACCCAAATGAGAGCAGCATTCCAGCACCGACATTAGAACTAGAAGGACTAAAATAATGAATTTTAGCCTAAATTACTATTTGTAAGTGTAACATGGTACATGAGAGTGGCAATTTTTGTTGCAACTAGCCAGGATCTTAGTAAATTGAAGTCTGGCCAGACATTTGATCACATCCGTGGATTAGAAAAGCTCAAGCTGCTGCAAAATTGAAACTTGGGAAGAATCTTCATAACTCTTTAAAAAACTTCATAATGACTTCCACTTCCATTTCAACCTGCCAACCAAGGCCTCGAATATCCATTAAGTGCCATACGACCTCGGGATTATTATGTCTTTCAACGTATACATGATGTAAAGAAAAAGGGAGCATACTCATGATACTCTACAGAATCCCTCAGAGAGCTTTGAGGGTATTCAATCTCCATCCTGAAAAGGGGTGTTCAATTCTGGATAATGGATTAATGGTCCTTTCTAATTGAAAATTTTCCCTATATATATTTAAAATGAACTCAGTAATACATATACAGTATTTTCCACTGATATCTAAACCCACAAATATCATTAGGGATTTTACATTGCTCTTTTGAAATTAGGATGGAAAAGAGGGGGGAGAGGAAGAAAAAAGAAATTTAGCCTACAATCTATAAAAGATACAGATTAACCACCTTAGCTTGACCCGTACTTCAACAATTCCCACCTAAAGGGCCGGAACACGTAAAGAACTTGAGGTGAGCTTTTGAAGAGTAAAGCCACACAAACACAAACAGCCGCAATAGTGACCATTGAGAGCATTGCCGGCTTGTATACTAGTGATCTTCTCATATTGCCATAAGCCGGCTTCTGCTCACATACCTTGCAATGCCGACAACTTACTCCCATTTCAACCTTCTCAGTTTGCAAGCTCGCAACTTTCGACAACTTATGCCTATCTGGTTGCTTCCGTTTGGTGTTACAATCCAGGAGAGCACCAGGGATATCAAGCACCACATGACTGTTTTCTGATTTGTTGCTGATTTTCTTCTGCACAAGATGGATATAGGAGTAGTAGCCTCTCAGGCATGCATAATCATTGGGTGTCAAACCCGTACTATCACGAGCACTCTTCCATGCTTTAATGCCAACCTGAACAACGCAGACCAATATCAGCACCATGAAATTGTAATAACGTAGTAATAATACATCATAAGATGACCAGCAAAATAAGAGAAAAGGTTCTCAACAAGCATCTTAACCTGCTAAATAAAACAGTAACTCAAATTTTTGAAATTCATTTTCTATCAGAAGATTATCCTTGTATTAGACGTAAATTTTTTAATGATGATATACTAGAAATTGCTAGATGATTTAGAAAATCCCTCAGTAAGCTCACCTGTGTGGAAGCAGAACATCAAAAGGGGAGAGAGAGAGAGAGAGAGAGAGATTTAAAACATTTAGAATAATAAGAGCAGTTTTAGCTCATAGCCCATTCACAAAACTGAGGATAGTCTAGCACAAAGATACAGTTTAATTATGCAAGTGATCGGGAAAATGTGTGCTAGGGATGGATATATGAACCAATTAGTGTCTTCTCCCTCTATGGACTTAGAACCATAATACTGATGAATACTAATAGACAAGGACTTACCAATCCAGGATCATCAGTTAAGGCATCCAACACATTCTCAGAGCCCTCCTTGCTAGCTGCAATGTGGAGTGGAGTAAGCCCTGCAGGCCCTAAAATATCAGGTTTAAATAAGAAGCCATTGATGCCCTTGTCAACCTGTTGCTTCCCCTGAGATCCAGTTTTATCCAAAACTTTATCAGGAACAAATCTTAACAGGAGTTCCACCATAGGCCTGCAGTTTCGCCGGACAGCTCTGTGGAGGAGACCCAAATCCAACAAAGCAAGCTCAACAGAAGGATGCTCTCCTGTACCAACTGCACCCTCAAACAGAATTCCCAAGAGTTTCTTCACTACAGCACACCAGTCATGGTCCATGGAGAATTCCATGAGCCACCTGAACCGCTTGAAGGGGAAGAGATCCTGGTTTGGATCCATGTGACCTAGCCTGAATTTCACACGACTTCTATGAAGCAGCCAACCCATTTCATGTATAAAGTCCAGGGCTTGAGTCTTTGCTTCCAGTAGTGCAGGTACTCTCTGAATGTCATCAGCAGTTTCAACCACCTCAATTGCGCCCTCCAGCATACAGATCTCAGAACACACTTCTTGCTCAGCAACTATAAATGGAAAGAAGCTGCTGCTGAGACCATGATCTTCAACCTGATAAGATCAAAATATGTATGTTCTAAAATCAGAAATGGAAATATTCTTATGCATACTATAAAGACAGAACATCATTTATGCAGAGTTTTCTCCTCCTGTTAATGCACCTGACCATCTCTTGTCTCTTCTTATAAGCATTTCACACTGTTTTCCCTTCTAGCCCTCTCAGAATTTGCTTCTGAAAGTTCTTATGCATGCTATAAAGATAGAACATCATTTATGCAGAGTTTTCTCCTCCTGTTAACCACCCCCACCCGTCATTCAGCCTTCAAATGAACTTATACTTCAATATGTTACATGCTTTGAATTTATATGATGGAAAGGCATCTGTATTACATCCATCCTAGTTCATGAAAGACGGCTTGCTCAAACTACATAAAATTTTAATAAGAAAGCCAATAACTTTCACAGTTTGGATCAAAGGAAAAAGGAAGGGGAGGGAGGGATGTTGGATTCTTGACATATTTTGATTTAATTCCCTTGGTCTATAACAACAAGTAAAAGAGGGCAGTCCAGAGAAACCAAGCTTTACTGCTCTGGACTTTCAAGTAACTTTTAACAGATAGAGACTGCCACAAAATTCAATGGACTACAACAAACGTGAAGCACATGTCATGAGAGTTTTTAACAAAATGAAATTTTAAAAATTGAAATGAGAGTTTTTAACAAAATGAACTTTTAAAAATTGAAACTACTTCAGTGGGAATGAAGATCAAATAAAAGTTTTCTAAGACATTGGAAGTGATTGAATGCATTGTAGCACTAACCATGTCAAATCAAAGAAAAAGTTTTTATAAAATGGACATCCCATGGGTAGGATCCAACTTTTGTGAGCTTTGCAAGCTTCACGCATTTTTAAATAATTTACCATATATAAACCAGAATTTATGCCACATACACCCATAGTTGAGCTCACTTGATTGCAACAAAATAAATTCTTAAATTCAGGATAACCCTACCTCAATGAATCCTCTCCCGGTAACATTTGGTATAAAACACGGGAAGCTGAGGCACTGGAGTTCATTGTGCTCAATGGCTGTATCAGCACTGTCCATCAACTCATTACAAGTTTCCTGGATCAGATACTTGCCTTCTAGAGCACAGAGTAACCTGAAACCAAATGCATGACTTAATATCTATGCAGTAATCATGATGTGTTGATCAAGTCTGAAACAAAATTTGAAAAATGAGAGGGAGATGAACATACGTATTCCAGCATACACAGAAAAGCTAAAGAATACCTAGAACTGGACCGGAATAGGTTACAGCCTTTTACAACAAACTGAACTCTCTCAGATACAGAAACAGCAATAGGCTTGATGCTTGAAATTCTGCAACTTTTCTGGTTTTTAAGAAGTAAGGGTGTGTCTAAGACAACCTGACCTGCAGGGCAGACATAACAAATAAAATTACTCCTCAAAGAAATGTTATTTAACCTACATTTATTGGTGAATGATAAAGCATGAACAGAAACTGTAAAATACTTTGGCCCAGAAACATAGATAAGCAGACAACAAATGAATGTACTTACATATTATGCCTGGTGTTATTCTTTTACAATGTTAAGACCACAATCACCATAATTTCTCATAGGATCAATATTTTGCCAAATATCCATTAAATTAAATGACCTTCACACACTCACCATGGATATCAAACATCAAGAGAATCAGAAATTAAGAACTGCCTCATCTAAAAATATGTTCAAACTTATTCCTATGTTTGAATGGGGGGATATGTACAAAGAGGAAAGAGCAAGGGTGTCTGGAATATACTAATATTAGTAGATACCAGCCACCCTTCACCTCTCTTTTCTTCCCCTTTCCCTCCATTCTGGATATACCCTATGATTTAATATATTCTAAAAATCTACTAGATAAATAAGTTTTGGATTTGAAGATAAATGAGTTTTGCATGCATGACAAGCAAATGAAGGAAAAGTAATCTAACTGTAGACTTGATATTAATTTACTTTAAGTTATCAAGTGGTACATTATTGCAAAGAATTACACCAAGCATAACTATATATATATATATATATAGAGAGAGAGAGAGAGAGCGCAAACCATTATACATAAATGCTACAGAATGTCGCACCCTAGTGTACACCCATCCTGTTCTCCAGAAAGAGTCATTGGATGCATCAAGTAGCTCTCTTAGATAGGATCCCAGATCACAGCAGAGCTGTATATAGAAAATGTAATTAAGAATTTAAAAATTCTGTTCCTGATACTAGGTTTAGCAATTCAACATTTCTTGCATCAGTACGGAAGCATACCTCCTCCCATGTGGATTTTTCTAGACGGAGGTATATTGTTAATATGATACAGCCTGGCCTTATATAGCTCTCAATGTCAGTAGGACTGTGGGATAACCAGTCGAGAATCTGGAGATGTAAAATATATAACAAAAAATCAAATATATATGGAACAAAACATGCCAAGAAAGGTTGCAAAGAAGCAATTTCATGTCTTAGTATATACCTGGGTTCGGAGAACAAGAGGAAAATCATTCGGGTCTTTCCCAAAGAGTTTGAAAACTATTCGATCCGTGCGAACCTGAAGATTTGTAGTAAAAGAGTTGTTTAGAGAAATATCCACTAAGGCCGCAAAAAAGGTACATATTTATATTTTTACTCATAAAAAGCATGCACCGTTCTCTAACAGCCCCACTTGAACCATATACATTGAACAGACAGCCACAATGTCTCACTGCTAAACCCCCAGTTAAAGATAGATTATGATTCGTCTTAATTTTAACATCATTGAAGGTAATACTTCAGCTCCTGAAGCCGCAGCAGATAACCAGTTTTTCCAATTTGCAATCAATAAGTCAATCAATTAACAAAGACTAATGAACTACAGGACCCAAACACCAAAAGAAACAATATAATATGTAAGTACGTAACCACAATTGTCAATTTATTGGGCTAATGAGGACTTTGATCAGAAGAACTAACAACTATGACAAACAAAAGACATTTTCAACTCAGCTTAACTAAACCTCAACCCAAACTACAGGCATTGACCCAAAAGTCTAAAATGATCAATAGAAAGTTAAAGTCACTCAATAAATCTGTTGACCACCGAAAAGGAGAACCAGATAAATTTTTGTAGACTCGACCAGTTATAATAGTCTCACCAGCAGTTATAAAGAGAACAAGATTCCATCACAACAAGATTATACCTGAGCCTCTCCGCTGGAACTAGATGGTGACTGTGAAGAAGTTGAATCTGAGTTGCCACTAGTCTGAGGTGGGCTAGACTTGAGAGAGTCATGCTGTACCCATAACGGATGGCCAAGAAGCCCAGTCCCAGAATTTACAGGGGCATGAGACTTCCCTATATTCTCCACATGGCCCTCTGAATCATCACATAGATTATTCAAATCAATGTTATTAAATTTGATCCTCCCATTTGTAGTCTCTGATATTGATTTGGATGGAAGGCCATCCTCTGAAGGAGGCGGATTCATGTGTTGTAGACCTGATAGAGCTTGTACATGTCTACCCCCAGCATCATCTGAAGATATTCTTTTCTGAGCTACATCAGATGCAGATACTGTCACACATTTTCCCATAGGCCTAGGATGGTCATGAAGGTTGATGCAATCATCCATCTTTAGGGCTGAACTAAAAGGCCTAGAGGGTTCTGAACCATTTGGAGTAACATCTGTCACCTTTTGTGGAGCCCCATTAGATGTCCCAGCATTAAGCAAACCTTGAGATCCCTCCAATAATGCAGATATGTTCCTTCCATCAACCGTACCAGCTAGACTGGCCAGGTTCTTCAACAGATGAGATAACAGATCCTGGTCCTTGTTTTGATCTGAGCCATTTGCTGCAATTTATAGAAGGCATAATCTGTGGAGTCAAATAAGTATGCCAATCATGACACCCAAGGAAAGGAGAAAAACAGATACAAAAAAGAAAAAGTCAATGATCAGATCAATGATATGTAATTGTTTTAGAACAGCATTCTCTTGGACAGTTTGCCCGTTCAAGCATTGTAAATATCTAATATGAATGGGCCCAAAAGTTAAAGCAGCACAATGAAAACAAAAACATAGCAGCTGCAACTACAGATAGATGTAATCAGTGATGGTCTTGACAAATTGACCAAATAGTTCAGGCAATAACAGAAAATTGGCCAGCAAAGCCGCTAGCTTCTATGAATTTATGTACATTGCATTTTAAACAATCTTAGCACCACAGTAGCAGTCAGCGACAAAAGCCAAGAAGAATTTGCACATTAAAAAAACAAAACCACACAAGAATTGTCATATAAATGACCAGCAAAAGCAACCAGAAAACTGCCATGCAACCAAGACTCCCAGATTCTAAATATGCATTATGCCTCTAAGCATTGACTTTTACTTCACCCAGCTTTTAAGATTTCACTTTCACAGTATAGAATTATTTTCACAAAATAATAGGCTAGTGTTTTCAGTGCCAAAATAAGGACCTTGCTTTGCTAGTTTGCTACAGTAATTGACTATCCATTCAACTGAGAGACAGTTGGATATTAGGATATATATGTCAAGACATAGAAATTAAGAAGTTTAGCATTGTTGCCTTCAAATATTCAATGCCTTAAATGCACAGATCATAAAATCTGAAGTGAGCACTGAGCACCATGAACCTTTTTTCTGCAGATGATTTTCCATCCATCCCTATAAATAATTGCGAACTCTTCTCATGCCCAAAACAAAATTCCAGATCTTTATCAATTCAATGATAAATTTTAACTTGTTTTCATTTGCACAGAAAGATTAGCATGGTAAAAGGTTATGCCCTATCAACTCATCTACCATGGCATCACAGATAACAAGTTATCAACTTTATATTGTAACAATTTCTTGCATTGATAAAACATTTTTGGTTTACCCATACTAGTTTACCCAACACTCGCTACATAAATTAAATTTACTGTTCCTTGGCAAGATGATTTAGAAGTCATTTCTTAACCACCTTCAATAAAGTTATAAGTTGTAATTAAAGCATAAATCACAACAATTTTTTTAAGCATAAAATCACAACAAAACTGAATTCTGCCAATAGCTTTCTGCCCAGTATCATACACGCAACAAACTGCTGCATAGCAGTGCCTTTTTAAAGCAGCCAAGTAAATAAATTTGCGGTAAATACTAAATAAAAGGACCTACAGTGCAAATTAGAGAGAATCCTCAGCAAACTTATCAATAGATAACTGCTACCCCTTTCAGCATTCAGAGAGCCTCCATTAACTACAGTGTCAGGATGTGTTTTCCTCCTCCTCCTGTTATGACCAGCCAACCGTCTACGACAACTTCTCTTTCCCTCATCAAACTCTTGAAGAGCATGAAACCTGCCAAAAAGTATAAAACCAAGTTGCATCTGATTGGAAAACCAAATTGTTTTGCAAAATGCCTTATACCAAACATAGACATATAACAACATTGGACACATATTGAAAGAATATAAGAGCAAAACTAGAAGCTCCACACAACCACACTCTGTGATATTCCATCATTTTTTTTTATAAAAAAATGACCCAGCAACGATTCTAGTCATGACCAAAAGTAATGAAAATGTTTCCTCAAAATAAGGACAATAATATAACCAAACTAACCTGCTACACTGCTGACAGAACCGCTGCATAATGTTTCCCACCAGTGCTTTGCTGGCCTTGGAATGCACATCACAAACCTTATGTCGGCGGTGGTAATCCTTGGCATTGCTGAGATCAGCCCTACAATCCTGCACCTGACAAACCGCACGGTTTGAAGAATTCCCAACTATCTTTGTCTTCTTCCCACTCTTTAACTCCCCTTCCATGATAGGGTAAACTTGCCCACCAAGCTTTAAGTTAAGGGACCCATCTTCATCATTTAACTCTTCATCTTCAACAGCCACAGACCTCCTCCTCTTCTCCAATTCTCTCCTTCCCACACCATTCGCCGGATTAACATCATCCGAACCAGACGACAAACTGTTCGACAAAACAGCATTTTCTGGGATTTCTGTCCCAACTGGAAATAACTGCCTACTCCTACAATCAGATGGTGCAGAATTTAATGGACTAGCTCTAAAAAGGTCGCCATCCCATTTCCAGTCATTCAAATCCCATTCCAAACTCTTTTTCCCAACCGCCTTCAAATCCGGCACCACAGGACCAAAGAATTGATTAGCCTTACCTCCAAATTGAGCCTCCATTTATCAAAATTTCCAAAAACCCAGAAAAAGTCAAAACACCCAGATTCCAATTCTAGCAAAATTAGCCACCCAATTGAACAAAAACCCAATTAAACTTAAAAGGTCAACGTTCAATTCCAGCTAGAAATTACTAACATAAAAACCCCACAAAAATTAAACTCAAGCCCCCCAAAAAAAAGTCTTTGTCTTTATCCTCTCCATGCCCCCAGAACTCCATATATAGTACACCAACACATTCATGGATAAAAAACAAGAGCTACCCACATGCTCAAAACCCTTCAATCACCGACTTATTCCCTCAAAATCATCAACAAAAACACCACCGTACTCTCAATCACAACAATCCCACAATTCCATCAAACTAATAAGGTTCTCAAATTTTACATCATTAACAAAACTCAATCATAACAACTACAACTCAAAACAAGTTTAACGGTACAAACCCATGATTAAAATAAGAGAAACTTGCCGATAGATATCAAGCTGGTCTTGCTGGAGCCCTCAAGCTTGCACCACCTTGGAGATCAACAGAGAGAGACAGAGAATATAGCAAAAGAAAATTAGGAGCAGGTTAGGAAAGTGTGTGAAATAAATGCCATTTCAGTGGAGAGAGAGAGAGAGAGTCAGTACACTATTATGTTTAGGAATCTAGGCCCACACCGTGTCCTACGCTCTCTCTCTCTCTCTCTCTCTCTCACTGTAAAGAAAGGTACTAGATTGGTAATGTGTTCATTAACCAATCAAAAAAGATCAATCTCATGAAAGATCTGTTACGTGTAGTTCGTTCATTGGCTAACATCATCAATACTCGGTTCGTTTTGACTTACAATGATTTTGACATGACACAGTTTTTCGACACGTGTTATGAGCTCAAGCGCAAGCTTATAAGACAAGAATCTCAGTATATATATGTATCAATATGTATCATTTTGTTGTTTTTGCTTTTTGCTAATATTTCTCACTGTAATTAATATGTGAAAGAAAATAATAATACTTTAAAAGGACTTCTTTTTTTTTTTTTTTTTTTGTAAAAAAACAAATTTCTTTTTGTTAATTTGGCTTCGTACAAGCACAACTCATCTGAAGGTGATGGCTTTGTTTTTACTTGTTGGGGTAAAATTACAGGGATAGAGTGATGTGCACATGCATGGTACGTAGCTACACCCTCAATTGGTTAGGCAGCATCATAGAAGAATCCATGACATGACCAATCGATTGGTAGACTGATATGCCTTCAGCTATATCATTTTTTATAAAAAATTTCACAATGGTTAAGTTGATAAATGATAAATAGCAAATGATAACGAGTGACGAATCCAATTAAAAATTAATAAAGACTTACTAACTCAAAATTTGTGATAATTATTATGTCTGTAATATTACTCTTTAGTAAATCTCGGCTACTAACAAAACATAAACATGGACGAATAGGTTGCATTAATTCCTCTATTAACTATGCTACATGGTTTAAAATTGTAAATGTTGTACATCTTTATATTTTCCGCTACAAAATATCTTTGTTACTCCGTGAATGATGCTATTTGCTAATCATTGCTACATTCAAATAACACAATAAAACTGGGGAAAAAACATGGAAATAAAAAAGGTCTTCTTGCTAACATACAAGGAAGTATTTAAAGTAAAAAAAAAAAAAAAAAACTATGCCATAAAGATTTTCCAGGTTAGTTGAAGCTATCACAACATGACAATTAATTCATTAATTTGAAGGAATACGATCACAAGCTATAAGCCATAGCTAACGCAGGTCAGTTGAAGCTATCACAACATGACAATTAATTCATTAATTTGAAGGAATACAATCACAAGCTATAAGCCATAGCTAACGCATGCATAGGGGTCTTCACAGTGCGATGCAGTGCGGTTTTAAACCATTTTTAGCACCAAATTTTACGGTGTAGTTTAACTAAAACCATAATTACACCGCACTTTATTTTTGCGGTCCTATGTGTGGTGTGATGCGGTGCGGTGCAGTATGGTATAATTTAGAATTTAGCCAAAACCATAACAGCACTGCATCTCATTTTTGCGGTCACATATGTAGTGCTATGTATAAGATACAGTTTGAAGTTGGTATATTTTTCAAATTTTTGGCTTTTCCAACCCAACCCAACCCAAAACTAATTTTTCCCTTTTTTTTGGGGCAATAGTTTTAAAGTATTGAGCTAGTTTTTCTTTATTTTAAGTTGGCTTTTCTAGTCAACACTTGTTAGGGTTATTAAACTTTTTTTTTTTTTTTTTTTATAAATTAGGGTTATTAAACTATTAATAATATATTTAATATTAAAAATAAATAAATATATTAATATATAGAGAGGATGCGGTGCGATGCGGTTTGTGCGGTTTTCTTATTATAAAACCGCAAACTGCACTGCACCATGCAATGCGGTACACTGTTACTTGTGGTGCGATATGGTTATGCCATTTTGCGGGCGATTTTGGTGCGATTTTTACAGTTTGTGCAGTTTATGCGGTTTGATAAACACCCCTACGCATGCATGTCGATCAGCCTTTATTACAGGAGACAAATGAGAGTTGGTTTGTTTCTTGTGCTTGTGTTGCTATCTTATCCCTGCTTTCTGATTCATGATGAGTGCGTATTATGAATCTATGAATGCATGACTTTGTTATAAACTATAAACAGTTTTATATATATATATATATATATATATATATATTCTGTTTTCTACAATGGTTCCGAATTAGACGATGAAAGTTCCTTTTCAGAGAAGCTTCAATTAATTTATATGTTGGCGTGTTTTTTTCAAAAAAAAATTTATTGGAAATTCACCATGATAGATAGATAAGTGGAAATGTACGGAAATATAGGATCCAAAATGAAATTATCCACTTAAAAATAGGAGTAGCTTCAATCTATTGATGAAAAGATGAGAAAAAGTCGCTTTAAATAAGTTGGATATTCTAAGTTGGATATTCTCAAAGAAGAGAGATTAATGCATCAATAAGAAAGAATGAGTTAATTCAAGTTGAAGAAATTTTAAATTTATAATAAATAAATAAATAAAGCAAAGAGATAACATGTGTCCGTAGAATAGAAGTACTATAAAAAGACTTCGGATATGATAGAATGGAGAAAAAGAACATATGGCTAATCTTAAATAATTTATTGGGAATCCATAACTGATCCCAAAAAATGGAGATTAAGACTTGTTGTTGTTGTCCATGTCCTCCTGGAAACTCACATACAATAGTGAAAGAATTGATTTAGTGTGTATTTAGATTTTTTAAAATTATTAATAATAATACATATGTCCAACCCTAGCAAATTAATATGTTAAGAATTCATAACCTATTAGAGTATAATTGTGATAAATAATCAACCAATCACACCATAATGTGGTGCATCCTCACACATGCAATAACCCTAATGGGTGGATGATATTGCTTCATGCATAGATGTATCATTCATTAACAAATATTTTCTTTCAAAGGGGTATACATGCTTGCCTATAAGTAATTGGACCCTAATTTGCATTAAGACATAATTTTATTCTCTTTGTAAACACAAGGCTTTACGTCTGTGATGATGATCACCACGACTCAGACTTAGTTAAACAAATTTATATACGTAAAAGAAATATCAATGAAATGTTCAGTTTCAACACGCCAAGCAGGTACGTATGGTATAAGTCATTCGTATATTAATTGCGTAAATATTTCAACATCCTAGTTGTTCCTATATATGAATAAGTCTCATTCATGATAAGCCCATAAAAATAATGAACGTGTGTAATGGTATGTCAGCTTTTTCGAGATATTCAAATGATATATTACTAATTTACCATATATAGCATACTCTAGATTTCATTTCAAGGTGTCTTACCTGTAACCAGTTCTAAAATGCATTTAAAATTCATCAAAGTTGACTCAAGCATATTATAATGTAATTTTGCAGCAGATTTACGCCATAAGAATTTTCATCAATATATAATGGCAATTGATGGACTTGTCCGAAAATTGTCCTGTTTTGGCATAAGAAAAAAGAGGATAATAGACACACATCACAGAAATAAAAAAAGGAAACTTTAGGTTTAAAGCAAGTTTTAGTTCTTCTCTTTTGTCAAAATCAAATTGGACTATTGGAGAGAGTTGTTGGCTAGTATTGGTCAGGAACATATTTAATAATAAAGTAGTACGACTCTAAGAGTACTAGCCAGGGCTGGAAGATGGTTCTCATCTCATGTATCCAAAGCTTCAATCAAACCCCTTAATGTGGGGTTGTTTCATGTTTGATTCAGTTTTTTATTATAATTGTAGGACAGTTAAAAAATTATGGATCTTATTAGATTTATACAGCAATAGTCGAGTAGAGGGATTTGAAGGCCTTGTTTGATAACGATGTTTAAACAACGAAAACTGTTGTTTAAACGTCACAACATGCATTTTCACATATTTTTTTACTAACACATATTTACACAAAACTTAAACAACGTTATTAAAAATCTCTTACCTAAGGAGCCCGAAATTTTAAATTCTAGATATCTTAATTAAAAACACCAATTACAGGTGTGCTCTAGATATCTTAGCTTTGTTAAATGTACTTTATTCCCAACTGTTGCATACAATTTTGGTAATAGCATGTGAGTTTAACAAAAAAAAAAAACTTAATTCAAACTTCGAAGTTTCAAACTTGACCAAATAAACATACGTCCATATATTTTTTTCCTAATAAATAAAGTATGATTTGAACCTATAACATCAATTTGCTTTATCTTAATATGTTATTCATTTATAAAATAACAGGAGCAAAGCACTTAAGATTAAGTTTAGTAAAGCTGTTGTGATTTTTTTTAGTAACTAGTTGAAATTTATTAAAAATTTGATTTAGCTAGATAAATTAATAACGGTTTGCGATCATTAAAAAAAATGTTGATTATGTTGTCTAAGAAATTTAACTAGTAAAAAAGAAGTTTAAGTTAAAATTTTGGTTAAGATATGTTTAGGATAATTACTTCTAGAAATATATTTTCAGTAGCTTGGTAAATTGTTATGTTGTATTGGGATTAAGTATTCAAATGCATTATTTTAAGGAAAAAAGTTAGAAAGAAACGTGTTGAACCAAATTGAATCAACCAAATCACACCCCCAGGCTTAGAGTGGGTCAGCTCCCCTAAAAAATTTAACCTAGTCCAATTCAAGGAGAGGTTGCGTGTAGTCTTTTTTGTGATACTCACTAAAATATGTTAATTGATGAGTTCAAGGCTGCTTAGATATGCTACCAAACTGTCTAGATTCTAGATCACCTTTGACAAAATATTTAGGGGAAAGGGAAATTAACCTATTGGTAAAATAAAAATAAAGAAATTTTGATGAAGCTAATTTCTTGTTTACTTTATTCAGGAACTACATAAAATATGTTATGGATTCTTATTCTTTATTGAGTGAGTTTCGAATCTAAAACCTACTCCAACCTCATCTCTCAACCCATCACACCAACATTATGAAGATAATGATAACTCAGTGCAACTATGCAAGTTCCTCAATGGAACTTGAAAAAAAATGAAAAGAACTGTAACTCCATCTATCAAATAGGATTGATGATATATATGCCTCTACAGTAAGATAATAGAATCCAATACGAATGCTGCTGTGCATTCTTGCTCTAAGGATAGTGAATTCTTGTATGCATAAATTGATATAACTTTTGATATAATTATCTTATGTGTTAGACTGTGACAAATTTTTTATTATTTTCTTATAAACTTATCATTTATTTTTTTACTATTTATAATTTGTCACATGAATAGTTATGAATACAATTTGTCATTTTATACAGCCTTAGAATTTTTGGGCGTGAGTTGGTGGTAAATTAAGCATCATGACGTCACTCATGTCCTAAGCAAACTATTCATTTTCAATGGTTCAAAAAAAAAGTCAACACGCCTATTAAGAAGAGTGTGATTTACTCTATTATCCTGTGCACCCTCATGTGTACTTTATCATTATTTTAATATTTTCACATAATGATAGTTTTTTACATTGTTTTGAGAAGGGTTGTAAACTTGTAAATGGTAATAATACTTGAGAGATACAACCCTATTTTGGGTTATATATTTTATGAAATGGTGCAAACACTTTCAATAAATAATAGGGTCTTTCGAACATTCAGGCTATTCTATCTCCCTATAAACTTTCTACCCTATGTGATCACCATCCTCAAGGGATCACCATCCTTTTCTGGGACCAATAATATGCCCTATATGGGGTCAGTACTCTAGAACTAGACCTATCCATCTGAGAAGGCAAAAACACTGTGCATTTGGTGCGGTCCCAGACCATATGTTTGGCTCCTCATGTGCATGTTTATGGAGGATGGAGCTTAATCCTTAACGTGGACCAATATACATGTCCTACAACTTTTTTTTTTTTTTTTTTTTTTAAAAAAAATTTGAGGTTTTCAAACATGAACATTAATTTGTCTCCATGACTGCACATGGTCTAGAACATATATGGTGAACAAAAAATAAAAGCTCGGGATAAAGACATGCTAGGAAGTTGCATAGCAACCTTTTGTAAGAGTTATAATATTTCACCCCACCCTAAAATCATTTTCATTACACATCATATGTTTGTTTCCAGGGAAAATGTGAATCTCAAATAGCAATTTCTAGAGTTGAACCCCTTGCTACATCTGAATAGAGCTTTCAACTCCTTAGAAACATGTGAAAGGCCTGATGATCTTAACAATAAGGTAGTGAAATGGAGCCATTGGATAAAGCGAGAGCATCGTTTTCATGAATAAAATATGTATTTATTTTTTCAAAACATGCGGCCAAAAATTCCTCCAAATTAGGTGGAAGCAATTAAATTGATCTTCTTACCTAGGCTTTCATGTGTTTAAGTCTTCTGGTTTCTGGTGTAAGCTTTTTCTTTTCCCAATTTACTCCATTTATTTGGTCTATGTACGTACATAATTTTCAAAGTTGTATTTCTTAAAAATACAATTATATTTTTGTCTAGCTTATTTTCTAAATCAAATAAACTAATGAAAATAAGTTTTCAAAAACCTAATGGTAAAATGATATGCAGCAGTTTTCTTAGTGTGGAGAATTTGGATTCGTCAAGAGCCTTTTAGATCGAGTACTAGTTAACTCCTACTTCTTATATTTCTAATAAAAATATTTAGGGTTTAAATTCTCATTTTCCAACTATCGCATTATAATTAAAAATAAATAAATTAAAAAATAGAGAATTATATTCAAATCCCCTAATGATTTGTAGTGTGGGGTTACTGGTTAGAGTAATTTAACACGTTTCCTGGTTGCAGTAATTTTATAGTATATTTTGGCAACAAAAATAGACCCGTCGACATGTTACAGAGAAAGAGAAGACAGAAGTATGACCTCATTCACATAAGACACACATTATAGACAATATGGGATTGTTTAAACTAGTAAAGCAAGCGCATCATTTTGCTTTTATAGATTTTCTTCATAGGGAACCTTTCTTTTTTTCCTTTCCCATTGACCATTCCATGATTTCCTTGACATGGTGGGAAAATGTGGTAATCTAATTTTTTCCGGATATGGGACCTCTTAATTTGGCCTTAAAAAGCTATTAGCAAGTAGCAACTATGGAAAAGATTTGAAGTTGAAGGTGTCTGTTGTCAACTTGCGAGAGAGTTCAAGACTCTTAGCTTAGGTGCTTGATAGTTGATCCAGCTGGTTTGCACCCAAAATGGACTAGTGTAGTCCATTTTGTTTTTTGTTGTAGCAAATAACCAATCAATTAAGAGATTATCTATTTTAATTAGTTTAACTAATAAAATATTTTTTTGTTTAATAAAAAATTTGGGTCTCAAATCTTGCCTAGAATGAAAATAAATTTATAAATATCTTGATTTGATTTGATGATAAAAAGTACTTTTCTTTAAATGAAAGTCATATTCAAATCTTATCCTATTTATAAAAAAATATAATAGGACAACCTTGATAATTATGATTTGATAATTCGAAAGTTCTATCGCAAAAGTTAAAGAATGGTCTCTCTTTCCATCAACCATCTTATATTACACACGTCACCAAAATTCAAAGATAATTGAGACATCAAAGGCTCTACCATTTTCCACAAACAAAAAGTAGTAATTAAAGAGAAGGAAAAAATATTTATTCTCTTGATTTAGCGTCATATTCTACACTTCCAACGGTTGTAATTTCACCTCATTGAAGAATACTTAAAATCATATAGACAAAGAGTGAATTGATTTGTCAATTAAGTAGGAAATTCTGTGTTTCCTTTTTACATTTCTTTACAGATTAGGTTCACTAACTTGTTGTCAATGTCAAACCGTCAATTAACTCAACTAATAAAGTCTTTTATCTATTGAATAAGATATCTTGGATTTGAACACAATTTACACAAAAAATCAATTAGTATCTTGGCCTAATGAGAAAGAGTGATTATCATAGAGTGGATACCATAAGTCTAAATTTCAATCATATCTATAAAAATTAAAAAGTTTACTTGTTCTCAACTTTGGGTGGCTGTTTGGATAAATTCATAGGCGAAAACACCTTAGTGTCAGTAATCCCAAAATATAGGGACCAAAATGATTTTTTTTTTCCCCTAAATTCATATTTGAGCAACTTAAGAGGAGTCTAGGAGAGTGGACTACAATCAAATGAGACAATAAGAATATGCCTTTTAGAAATTAATAGCCATCATATTATTTTATTTTGGAAAATAAATGGCATATGCCTGTTATAATCTCATTTCAGCTTTCTGTTTGTTGAAAACTTCAAACATGCCTAAAGAAATAAACCCCAATTGAAAATTTAGAAATACCCTTAAATGAAATTCACCAAAAGAGTTTGGTGCTATAAAACATTTGAAATTGACTAAGGCCTTTGTAAGAAAAGTGAACTTACAACTAATTCTTTGTTATTTAGAGAGTGAGAAGAAAAATATCTATAACTAATTGAAACAAATTTACAATGGCTATTAATTAACTACACCAATGAGGATTCTAAAAAAAAAAACTACACCAATGAAAATATAACATGTGTAATCCATTATTGTTGAACCGGTGTAAGTAACACGTGAGTGTCTTGTGCTGAATATAAATGGAGCGGCATCAAAAAAAAAAAAAAAAAGTTTCAACTGAAAAGCACAACTTCATCTTGTTTATCTTCACAAAAAAAAAAAAAAAACTTCGTCTTGTTTATTTCCTTATAAGAATTACAAAACAGTGTGGTTTTGTGTTTGCAATCTTCTTTCTTTTCTTCAACATTATGTCGTTTAGATTCCTAAAAATATGATATCATGAATGTAATGATGTTAATGTTTAGTTTGATTACTAATTTAATAAGATTTTCAAAAATATGAGATTATCATTTTTTTTTTTAAATAATTTTATAAGACTTATTTGTAGGCCATAATACTAGTGTAAAAGAGAAAGATGAAATAGAGTTTGGCATTTTATTGTTAGTAAAAGGTAGGGGTGTTTATCGAGCTAAAAAAAAATTTGACCAACCCACCTGTAATTGATCACCACCTACCGCTAGAGGTAGCCACCAATGGGATTGGCCATGGTGGTTAGAATGGGAAAGTGAAAACCATAACACGGTTCGGCTTGACTTGCGGTTTGGATTTTTTTTTAATCAATCAAAATTATACTTGTATGAGGGTAAAAAGGTTGACCCATTCTTAAGCCAATTCAGGCCCATCCGAGGTTAGATCATTCCAAGCTTGACCTATACTGACTAGGTGAATATGGAGATGTTATAAGGACTCCCACCTCAGTAGAGCACTCCAACAAATGTCTATTGTAGCCAAGGATATAAAGTAATGCCTTAGGAAAGTCCACCAGCCGAGAACAAGATTCGGCGTTAGGCACAAATTACAAGCAACTCATTTCAATATATGGCAGGGTCATGGGCCCCACTCCTAGCACACGACAAGACACACTGGAACAACTGCTTAGACTTGGAGAGCCACTTAGGCCCCAAGAGTGGAGGGACCCATACACGTGCGTAATATTTGGTTATTATGAAGGGACCACTAAGAAAAAAGTATAAAAGAGAAAGGAGGAATAAGAGAAGGAGGTTGGAACGAAATCCTGGGGAGAGAAAAACACGAGAGAAGAAAGAGAACTAGTACTTGGGAAAGGTGATCAAGCTCGGTCACTCAAGGGGGCTCCTCGGCAACAAACTATCCCTCTCGAATAGGTCTGTTTTGGAGCAAGCAAACGTTACACCACCATTATCAAACCATTAAACCATCAACTATAAGCCCATCTACTTTTGGGATCTCTCACTATAGGCTACACCCAAGGAATTATACAAATTAGTTGGGGAGTCAGGCCTAACAAGCCTAAGGATAACTGGAAAGGACCTCCACAATTGATATCGACCCTTTATATATATATATATATATATATATATTACATTGAAAAACATAATTATAGGGGGCTCAGTCCGGGGTAAACAGCAACGGCCCATTTAACTTAGGCCCAAGATTGGCCTGAGAAGCCAAGACAACCCCAGAAGATTGAAGTTGGCCTAGACCCTGTAGGAATAGGCCTAGCCCAACGATAGGTATGCCAAGATCTAAAAAGTATCGTTCGGGGAATCCCACAGTGTTCGGCCCAGGCTAGGCCCACTACCGATTGATAGTGGGCGATCGACAATGAAATGGTTAAATTCAGGTCGGTCTCCAAGTACTGTTAGTGCCTTTGGGGAGTTCACTACCAAACGCTATTTGATGTCTGGAACAAGTTTCTAGAGAATCTTCAGAAGACATGATTGTTTCTAGAGATTCTAGGTAAAAGTGGGATTGCATGGGAACTAATGACAAAGTAATGATTTGAATCCCACTAAGGAGAGACTATATAAGAGAGGTGAGATCAGACAATAGGGGTGTTTGAAAGAGGGAGAGAAAAAAGGAAACAAAAAGGAGAGCAAGGAAGAAGAAAGAGGGAGAGTGAGTGATGGGCTTGAAACCACAAACGAAAATTGGATTGTTAAGGCAGCGCTTGAAGCAACAACCTGTAGGACTGTGAGGAAACCCACAAATAAATAAATTGGGAGGCCAAATTCTTGGTCTAGAAAGCATTATTCCCAGGTTTGGGTGCTACAATAATATACTTACACAAGTGACATTACTTTGAAAGGTGAAACAACATCATATTGCGGGTCAACCCAACTAATTTGACCAACCGCATCTATCGGCCAAAGTCGATTTGATCAACCTACCAATCCAAGTCATCGTACGGTGTGGTGCAATTAAGGAAATTGGGGCACTGTCCTCATTGTTGTGGTGCAATAAAAGGTAAAATAACCGATCACACCACACCATATAACGCCTAAGCATCTCTAATAAGTGGATTTTTTTTTAAGAGAGAGTTTCAACCTATGACGTTTACTCTTGATAATAGCTCTTTTATTATTAGATTAAGACACAAGTCAATTTTTTGTGTAGATGAGGATTAAACCCCAAATCTCTTATTCAACCATCAGAGACTTTACTAGTTGGGCTAATTGGAACCCACCTAATAAGAGGATATTAAACAAGAGGTTGACACTTTACTTGGAAAAAAAAATAGTTGTCTATTTGTCTTCCTAGAAATCCAATTTTCCAGATTAAAAAGATCTTGTTGGAATTTTAATTCATAATGAAAATTTGTAATCAAACCAGGAAGTGCTCAAGAATCATTTTTCAAATGTTCAAGATTCTTTATTTAAAAAAGAAAACAAACATGAACTGAATGCCATGATAATAGAAAAGAAGAGGAGCACAAAATCTGAATATGTAAAAAGTTATGATCTCGGGAACTAATGAGAGGCTGCGAACAAGTTAAAAAAATGGTGGCGATTGGCGACGTACCATTAGATTTTTTTTTTAATCTTATAAAGTCATTGAAACAAGGAAACACAGCCGGAATCAATTCTGTTGAATTTTACACAATCAAAAAGTGTAAATCAACTTAGTCTCTCTGTTGTTAGGTGAGTGAGCTCTCTCTCTTTCCCAACAATAGTAGAAGTGTTTTGTCCCTTCTAGGAAGGAGAGTTTTGTTCTCTAAGGCAACAAGTTTGTCTTTAGAGCTTGTGGGGTTTTTTTCTTTGGGGGTTTAGGGAAACACTAAGTAGGTGGTCCCCTCTCAAAACGGCATCATGGAGGATTTGGCTGCAAAATGGAGCACATTCTCTTTGTCTGAAAGGGAGACAACAGGTTTTGTTCTTCAACGTGACCAACGATCGGGGGAATTTCTTTTAGCAGCATACTTCTTAACCCCTCGATTTTTGAATATGGAAGCAATGGCGAGGACTTTCAAACAGCTTTGGAGGTCTACCAATGGTTTTAAAATTCGAAACCATAAGGAGCAGAGAGTTTTATTTGTTTTTGACAATGTGGGTGATGTGGATAGAATTTTGCAGAATCAACCCTGGAGCTTTGACAAGCACTTAGTCATGCTGCAAAGATACAATTCTGATGTTCCTGTTCGTGATTTGATTTTCAAAACGACCCTTTTTTGGGTCCAAGTTCACGATATTCCTGTTCGTTACATGAATAGACGAGTGGCTGAAAATATTTGTGAAGTAGTTGGTGAGGTGCAAAAATCAGCAGGGGCAGTGGATGATGATGGGGGACTTTTCATACGGGTCCGGGTACTCATAGACATCTCCCTACCCCTATGCCGTGGAAGGTTAATTACAATGGAGAATGGACAAAAAGTGTGGGTGAAGTTCAAGTATGAGCGGCTGCCCAACATTTGTTTTTGGTGTGGACGGCTGAATCACAGTGATAAGAACTGTGAATTATGGATTGATAGTAAAGGTACGCTTACACCGGAGCAACAGCAATTCGATTCTTCATTAAAGGCAGCCCCATATACGTCAACAGGTAAGGATGTTATCTACGTCCCTGGTTACTATGAACGAAGTAAAACCAGAGTTCAGTCCGAGGCTCAGGTCTCCAACTCAACTTCAGGTGCGACGGAGGGGCGGTTGGGCAATGGTGGTCCGGAGGGGGGGAACAAAACGCCTTTGACAACGGTTAGAAGCAATGATGAGGGAGTTAATGGAATAATGCCTGATGAAGTTAATGAGGTTGAGACGTTACACGTTGAAACAGAGGGTGATCCGAATGTGGAGTCTTTCCCAATCAGTTCTGACCCCATTAATACCCCTATTAATGCTCCTATAATTGAGGAAGGTATTAATGCCATGAAGTCTTTCCCAAATCAGATGCTAACGTCTGATCTTTTTGAAATTCCAATTAAGGGGTGTAATGAGGAGATAACGGGATTTGACTTTAATTATTCTGATTTAAGTCAAATTAAGGGATCGGCATTGAATGAGGATAATCCTTTCCCTGTTCAACATGCCACATCAGCCGAGAAGGCAGCAGCATGGCCAGCTGGAATTAGGGCAACACGGAAAAAAATCTCTTCTTCCAATTTGAAGGCTGCTACCAGTAGCAACCTAAGAACAAAAAACCTGATCCGTAGGGTGAATCATTCAAAATCCGTGGGCCATACTCAAGAGGGGAGGAAGAGTTGTGGGAAAAGAAGTAGTGATGTTCATCTGGAGTTACCTTGCAAGCACAGGCGGGTTTCAAAAGATGAAAGTGACAGGCTTTTTTCAATGGTGGAGGCTGATGAACAGCCCCGCCAAACACAATGAGTTGCTTAGTTTGGAACTGTCGTGGGCTTGGGAACCCATGTACAGTGAACGAGCTTGCAGAGATGGTGTGGGCAAAAGATCCCTCTGTCGTGTTTTTAGCCGAGACATGGGCAGACGAAGCAAGGCTAAAAGATGTGAAAAGGAGAATTCAGTTTGAAAACATGTTTGTGTCACCAAGAACAAGTAGAGGTGGAGGTTTAGTTTTATTTTGGAGATCAACAATAAATGTTACAGTGGAGGGGTCAGATAAAAATCACATTGATGTGATCATAGATAAGAGCAAAGAATCTGAATGGCGTTTCACAGGGTTTTATGGTGAACCGGATACCCAAAAAAGGCATGAATCTTGGGATCTACTTCGTACTCTTAAAAGAAAATTTCAGAGTCCGTGGCTGTGTGCGGGGGATTTCAATGAGTTGGTGAGAGGAGATGAAAAATTGGGGGGCAATAGGAGAAGTCACAATCAAATGCAATTGTTCCGTGAGGCAATTGATGCGTGTGGTTTTGTTGATCTAGGGTACACGGGTTCAAGGTTTACTTGGAGTAAGCACTACAATTCAGGTCACTCAATTTGGGAGAGACTAGATAGAGCCTTATGCACAACAGATTGGCTCAATCACTTTGCTGGCACAAAGGTTGTTCATCTCACATGCAATACCTCGGATCATTCTCCATTATGGATTGCTCCTTGTGGTATAGATCCTCCGCCAAGTTCTAAACCATTTCGCTTTGAAGAAATGTGGATGTCGGATAGGGGGTGTGGAAGAGTAATTGAAGGGGTGTGGGGAGGTTCCTTCCCTTGTGAAGCCGAAAAACTAGTGATAAAAAAAATAGAGAAATGTGGGGAGGAATTAACACAGTGGAGTCGTAAGAACTTTGGCCATGTGAGGAGACAATTGATTGAAAAGAGGAAGAGCTTGCTTCAGGCCGAACAGCAAGCAATGCTTGGAGGGAGTAATGACCGAGTAAGGGGGCTGAAAGGGGAGATAAATGAGTTGATGGTGAAGGAAAATTTGATGTGGAGGCAGCGGGCAAAAACATTTTGGCTGGTTGATGGTGACAAAAACTCTAGGTATTTCCATACTAGGGCTACTCAAAGGTACCGTAAGAATAAGATTTTGGGAGTCAATGATTCTTCAGGTACATGGATTGATCAACCAGAAGGAATTGCTGATACTTTTACTACCTACTATCAACACCTTTTTGAATCCTCCAATCCGACCTTGAATATCAATTCAATGGTGAAGGTGGTAACTGATGATATGAATGCACAACTGTCACAAGAGTTTATGGAGTGGGAGATTGAAGTTGCACTGAAACAAATGGCTCCGTTAAAAGCTCCTGGTCCCGACGGTATGCCTCCTCTCTTCTATCAAAATTATTGGAATCTTGTTGGTAATGATGTCACAAAAACCATTTTGTCATACCTAAATTCAGCCACAATCCCTCATCCCCTAAACCATACTTTCATTACCTTAATACCAAAAAAAAAAAATCCCACAGCTGTCACTGATTATCGTCCCATTAGCCTTTGCAATGTCCTTTATAAAATTTTTTCAAAGGTCCTTGCTAATAGGTTAAAAAAAATCCTTCCCTCAATTATAACTGAACACCAAAGCGCCTTTACAAAGAACCGTTTGATCTCAGATAACATTCTTGTGGCTTTTGAAACATTGCACAGCATGAATAATCACAATTCCAAAAAATCTGGTTTCATGGCATTGAAGTTAGACATGAGTAAGGCGTATGATAGGGTGGAATGGTGTTTTTTGGAGGATGTGATGAGAAGTTTGGGGTTTAATGAAAGGTGGATTGGCCTTATGATGGAGTGTGTAAAAACAGTCTCATACTCGGTGTTGGTTAATGGTGAACCAAAGGGCTTGATTAAACCAACAAGAGGTATAAGGCAAGGCGACCCTTTATCCCCTTTCCTATTTTTGTTGTGTACGGAAGGCCTTAATAATCTAATATTGAAGGCGGAAAGTGAGGGTTCCATACATGGATTTGCTCTAAGTAGACGGAGTCCAAAACTAACGCATTTGCTTTTTGCGGATGATAGCTTATTGTTTTGCAGGTCTAATATTAACGAATGTCAAAAGGTGCTTGATCTTCTTGCCTCCTATGAAAGCATGTCCGGGCAGCAAATTAATAGAGGCAAAACATCAATTTTCTTTTCCAAATCCACCTCTCAAGACATGAGGAATGAAATCAAAGAAGTGTTAGGAGTTCCGGAAATTGTGCAGTATGAGAAGTACTTGGGGTTGCCGTCATTTGTAGGAAAGAATAAAAGGGCAAGCTTTGATTACATTAAGGAGAGGGTTTGGAGAAAGCTTCAAGGATGGGGAGAAAGCCTACTTTCACAAGCGGGGCGAGAGGTGTTGATTAAGGCCGTGGTACAAGCTATCCCAACATACTCCATGAGTTGTTTCAAGCTCCCACTTGGTCTTTGTCATGAAATTGAAAAACTCATCCGTGGATTTTGGTGGGGACAAAGGGGAGATCGCAGGAAAATACATTGGGTCAAGTGGGAAAAAATGTGTGAGCCAAAATCTGAAGGTGGTATGGGTTTCAAGGAGTTGTCTTTGTTTAATGATGCTCTTTTGGCCAAACAAACATGGAGGTTGCTGCACAACACAAACTCTTTGTTTTACAAGGTGTTTAAGTCTAGGTTCTTTCCAAATTGCTCCATTTTGGAAGCTAAGGAGGGCTTTGGAGGGTCATATGCATGGAGGAGTATTTTGAAGGGTAGGGAGGTCATAAGGCGAGGAGCAAAGTGGAGAGTGGGAAATGGAGAATCTATCAAGCTTTGGGGGGATAAATGGTTACCCTCTTTGCAAAGCCCAAGTCTCCAATGCCCCCTCACAGCGGAACTACAAAATGCCAAAGTGAGTTCTCTAATTAATCCTTCAACTCGCCAATGGAATACTCAGCTGCTGCCCAATATTTTCAGTCAAATGGAGTCAGACCAGATTGCAAAAATCCCTCTAACTCGGACTGCTTCTGAGGACTCTATTTTCTGGCCGTATGTGCAGTCCGGAAATTATACTTCAAAGTCTGGTTATTACTTCCTCAAGACAGAAGCTCAGATGGTGTCTTTGCAGCCCCATTCCCATGCCGAGCTGATGAAGCCTCTCTGGAAGCGAATATGGAGATTATCAGTGCCGTGCAAGGTCAGAAATTTTCTGTGGAGGGCCTGCAAAAATGCTATTCCAACTTTGAATAATCTGAAACGCCGCTGCGTGGTGGAAGATTCAAAGTGCTCTCTCTGTACCCAACACGAGGAGGATGTTCTCCATGCCTTGTGGTCTTGCCCGGCCCTTACACAAGTGTGGAACGAAGACCCTCAATGGAGTTTTAGAAGCCAAAATTTCTTTCCAGACTTTAGCCATTTGATCAGCCATATTTTTAAGTCCGGATGTAGTGCCGAGCTGTTTGCCATGCAGATTTGGACTATCTGGTTCCGGAGAAATAAAGCCAGAACAACTCCACCAGGCTTCCCCCTAAACGTGATTGCACAGAGAGCTTATGAGGCTTTAGTTGAGTACCGTGCAGCACAACCAAGGCAGTCTTTGGTACCGCAGACAGTCAGACAGAGGGTAAGATGGCTTCCACCCCCTCCAAACTGGTTTAAGGCTAATTTCGATGCAGCAATCTTTGAAGACGTTGGCAGGGCTGGGCTTGGAGTGATAATCCGTGACAGTCATGGCCTTGTAATGGCTGCTCTAACTCAGAATGCTCAGTTGGCTAGCTCGGTGGTGGAGATGGAGGCTTTGGCAGCCACACGGGCAGTGGAACTTGCTGCAGAAATTGGTCTTGATAGAGTGATTTTTGAAGGTGACTCCAGCATTGTCATTAGAGGCTTAACAGATCCGATGCCAAGTTTTGCTCCATTAGGCTTTCTTATAAAAGAAACTCGTGACTTGGCTAATCAGCTTACTAATGTAAAATTCCAGCATGTTGGTAGGGAAGGAAATAGCGTAGCTCATAACCTTGCTAGGCATGCACGACATGTCACAGGTTTTTCTGTTTTGATGGAGGATGTTCCATCGTTTTGTTTGGACTTGTATCAGGCTGATTTGCCTTCATCTTAATAAAAATTACAGTGTTGTTTCTCAAAAAAAAAAAAAAAAATTCTGTTGAATTTTCCCTTTAAATATAGTAATTTTTTCACCATTTTTTTAATAATAATTATTAACATTATCTATTGTGATTTCCATGTATAATTGTAACAAAAGTAGAGTTTCAATAATGATATCATATAAAAATAATGCTGCTCCCATTGCAACTTATTATCTTAAGGGCACTAGTTTATAAAATATTTTTAAAAACTTTTTATAGGAAAAGGAAAAAAATAATTAACTTATTTTTATCGCTTTTAATATTTTTGATGAAATTTGTATCGAATATTTTTTAAAATAGTTCATTAACAAATAATTTAAAGATATCCGTTAATATCACCTGCTATTACTGTTTATAATGTGCCCTTATAAGATTGTTTTCTCTTTTTCTTTTTTTTTTTCTTTTTTTTTGTGTGGAGAATTCAGTGTTATATGTTATAAACTCATGTATAAGACTTATATAATTGAATCCCACCTCTCACCTCCCCAATATATACCTATTAAAAGAAATGTGTAAGATCTATATATAAAATGTGAGAAAATATTAGTATATATAACATACCAAATATGTAGAGAATAAAATAAGGATGGTTATGCCATTTTGACACAAAGCTGACGTTAAAACTGTTCAGGTTGGTTGATTGGCGCCATGTTGACCGTTGTGGGTAACGTCTCCGCTTTAAAAGCGTCGATTTTTGTCTTTGTTGTTCCCTAGCTCTCCTTTTCTTCTTCAAAACCCCATGTGTAGTGTGAACACAACAATTATTATGCAATCTCTTTCTCTCTCTAAAATAAGAAAATAATTTCTAGGAGTTTCAATCAACTTTGTGGCCTTCCAAAAAGTAAAGGTGGGACAAGTGGAAACATCCTTCCTTGGATTACTTTGCTACAGCATTAATCTCGCAACCACACCATGGACCCTACATTTTAAGTAGATATGCATATGACAAAGTGAAATTGCAAAACAGTGTGACAAAAGTCAGGATAGTTTGGTTCATATGAGACTAACACAAATTCGTTTTCCTACTTTTTTGTATTTCAATTTATATTCCGATCACAACTTTTATCGTACTAATTTTACTTTTCTTATAAAATATCAAAAGCTAAAAAATAAAAAATAAAAAAAATTAATACATATTATATCATGATTAGTAAAGTATAAAGTGGGATAAAAAAAATTTGTATTTCATATTGGACTATTTTAAACTATTTCTTCTTTCAACATGTGTTCTCTAAAAAGAAGAATTAGCTATATTCATAAAAACGACGGTCAAAGGCTAAAATTCTCACCTATAACTCCTTCGCATGCTTCACTTCGAAGATGTCACAAACTTAGGCATCATAGGCTCCCCCACTTGCTAGCCAACGGTAGCATCATCAATCCATTCTCACCTCTTTTTCCAAGAAATTGTGGGTTGCATGTGATCAACTAAGCATCATCTTCCCCCTCAAAAAAAAAAAAAAAAAAAAAACTAAACTAAACTAAACTAAACTAAACACCATCTTCCATAATTGAGGAAAATATCTTTAAAAAAGTATGGATTATAGCATTTACCTTAAGTTATGTAAACACTTGTAATAATGTAGAAATTTACACTCAACATCCTAATTTGATATTCATTTACAATGTCTAGTTGTCCACCTCACCAATTAAGAGTCTTACAACTAAATTAGCACTTCCCTATGCACAAAATGCTGGAGTCTAGGAGAAAAAGAGTTCAAGCTGCAAACTTAACAGCATGTTGTAATTATCTCTTAAAAAAAATGAGTTGTCCACCTCTCCATATAAATTGCTATGTAAATTAATAGATTAATTGACAGCTATGATCACTAATCTTTAGGGCATTTACAATATGCATAGTATGCTATATATAAAAAATTGCAAACAACATTTTAATATAATACTAGCGTAGCATGTGCTTAAAGATTTTTTTATTGAAAATAATTAATTTTCTAAATGTAAAAGTGTTTTAAAAGTTCCTGTAGTTATAACTAGGGATGGAAATTTTGTCTCGCCTTGCCTCACCTTAACTCGTCTCTTAGTGCTTTACCTCACTCGAGTTATCCCCCCTAGCATAGGTGGTGGGGCGGGATGAGGTGAGATTTTAGCACTTGCCATGGGATGGGGAGGGGATGTGTTTAGACATTTTAGCCCTGCCCCATGCCGCGTTAATAAGGGTTATAACTGTAAATTTTACTTACCCTAACTCCCTACTATTTAAACAAACAAATCAATATTAGCTTATTTAAATGCATGGATATTTATATTTTTGTTTTTGTTGCAATATTGTCTTTTTAAACACTTGGATAATATTATTCAGTTCTTGCTTAAAATTAGTTTGATTTGATGAGATAAATTTAGTTGTAATTTCAAGTATATTTATATTAATGAAACAGGTTTTATATTAACATAAAATAGAATTTACAGGGTGGAGTCGGGCCCCACGAGGCCCTAAGGGGCAGGGATGGGGTAAGAAAGTTTTTCCCGTCATACGGAGCAATGTGTGGATGGAGCAAGATAAAACCATGCAGGGCAAGGATATAGACTCTATCCCTCGACCCTACTCCTCTCCAATGCCATCCCTAATTATAATCATACTGTGAGAGACCAGGAAATTGGGCGCTCTCAAAAAAGAGATTTTGGTGCTTTTAAGGGCACATCTCTTTTTGGGTAAGTGGTGTGGAGTCGCCACTTATTTTTTGTACAAAAAAATAAGAAAAAATAAGTATAAATTACATGATTAAAATACTTCATTGTCATTGATTGAATAAAGAAAAGTATAACTTTGGTAAATTAACCTTGCAAGGCTTTGGATCCTAATTACAATCTACGCAAAAGAATACAAAGTTTTGGTCCTAGTTACAATCTACCAAAATTAAAAGACAAAACACTAGTCTACCTATCCAAAAATCCTAAGCTAGAGGGCTAGGTCACGGAATGGGAAGATGTTAGACACCCATTCCACCCAGACAGAGTTTGGTCTTCTAGACTCTAATGACCAATATACCCTTTTTTGCATGATGTCGAATGATATGTTGAACACGCATGACAGACACTTGACAAAAATTAATTTAAATAAATTTGCCTTGTGAATGATGTCCTCTTTTTAAAGGAAAAAAAATCAGATTTGTCTTGGAAATTAAAAAAAAAAAAAAATAAGACTTGGTTTGTAAAAAAAAAAAAAAAAAAATTAGATCTGTTTTGTGAATTAAAATAATAAGACTTTGTTAACAAGATTCAGATCTATTTTTGTGTAGAGTAAAAAAAATGATTTTATCAAGAAAAATCAGATCTGTTGTTGGAAACAAAATGAGATTTTGAAAAGAATTAGATTTGTTTTGTGTAAAGTAAAAAAAATGATTTTTGGTTTGTGAAAAATCGGATCTATTGTTGGAAACAAATAAAAAGGACTTTTGAAGGAGGATTCACATTCATGAGACAAATTTATTATGCATGCATCACATAAAAAAAAAAAAATTAACCTAACTTTCAACCCCTTCTTTTGAATTTCAAAATCTGCAATTTTATAACAAATAAAACTTTTTCAAAAAAATCAAATCTATATTTAATGAAAATACAGATCAGTTTTGAGTTTAGAAAAAATCATATCTGTAATTAATGAAAATACAAATTAGTTTTGAGTTTTTAAAAAATCAAATCTGAAAATACAGATTAGTTTTGTTTAGAAAAAAAAAAATCAGATCTAAAAATACAGATCAGATTTGTTTTGAAAAAAATCAAATTTGAAAATACAAATCAGTTTTGTTTTTTATAAAAAAAGCTTTGATAGTTATTAGCAAATTTTGAAATTTAAGAAAAAGAATTACAATAAACAATCATCTAAAGAACATGCAAAGAAAATTCTAGCAAAGTATCTAAGCATGGCAATTATATATTAAGAACAAGACATCATAAAACATACTAAACATATTCAACATATTCATTCATCATACTAATTAATGGGAAAAGAAAAGAAAGAAAAAAACAAAATACCTCTTGCATGAGCGTGCGCTTTTAATGAATGAATATTTTAGAAATCAAAGAAGTTTGTTCACCTCTTTGAGGTCTAAAATACCTTACTTCCAAAAAAGAAGTTCCTAAAGCAAAAGCCTCCAGAATATCTTTAACGTAAGGGGATTGAAAATAGGGATGGCAACGGGTCGGGTTCGGGCCGGGTTTTTTCATACCCGGACCCGACCCGCGGGGCAAAACCCGTAGCCCGGACCCGGCCCGTTTAGGGTACCGGGTTTTTTCCCAGGGCCCGGACCCGCCCCAACCGGGCCCCGCGGGCCCCGCGGACCCTTTGTAAGAATTGGACCCAAACGGGCCCAACCCAAAAAAAAAAAAAAAAAAAAATTTTGAGCCCAAATTTTAATTTAAGCCCAGATTTAAGGTCAAATTTTGCCCAGATTCAAGCCTAGATTTAAGCCCAGATTTTGCCTACATTAATCCTACATATTCAAGCTTAAATAATTAACGTAGCCCAAATGCCAAATCAGTCCAAATCATAGGCTAAGGATACTAATCATAAATCAATAAATCACCTGTTAATTATAAATCTATAAATCAATAAATCATAACAAATATCATAATCATAATTCAATAAATCATAACTAAGATTTTAAATCAATAAATTACCTAGCTAAGATAACCATTTAATCATTAATCAACAAAATTTTAACTAAAATCACCAACTAAACATAAAAATAAAATAAATCCAACAAGTCCAAAAAATAAGTATCAAAAGTCCAACGAGTCCAAGAAATTAAAAAGTTACAAAATAAATCCCACAAGTTTAGAATAATTACAAACCAACAAATTAAGGAAACAAGTCTAAGAAAATAAAAAAGTTACTAAATTAATACAAAATGTTTAATCTTCATCAATTGTAATACAACTCCCATCAATTGTGGCACAACTTCCATCATCTTCATTTGGCTCCCCATCATCAAGAATGGATTGAAATGTACTATCTCCAGATATAGTTGAAGAACCTACAACAACAATAAATTAAAAAATAGAATAAACTTCATCAAATTGTAACTAGAAATATAAAAACACAATTTTGATTTTATAAATAGAAATTAGACAATTGCTAACCGTTGATTTCACTCCATAACCAATTCTGAGCACACATCATTGCCTCTATAGTCTTGGGATGTAGTCTACTACGGTGTGGACTTAAAAGTCTCCCACTAGTGCTAAAGCTAACAACACTATCTACAGGAAGAGTTCTCTCCGCCAAAGATGTCATTCCAAGTAATTGGTCACCAAAAGCCACATACACCTCTCGCCTAAATTTCTTCTCCTAATATTATTAATGGTGTTTTGACAAAGCACGGAGATAAAAAAAATAATCACTTTCTTGAGCACTTTTAATGCCAAGAAAGGCTCGATCTCTCCCCCCACCCCTAGTCCCCTATGACATTTTTTTGGCTTCAAAAATTGAAAACACCAACAATAAAATTATTTTTAAAAAAAACTAAAAATTTTCAACCAAAAAAAAAAAAAATCTCAACAAAACCCCTACAATACAAAATCTCAACCAAACAGATTCTGAACTCCACCACAAAGCTAAAGAATTGAGCTAGAATTTCAAAGCAATTGAAATAAATATTACTTTTAAAAAATAAATAAGTAAATAAAAACTCAAACAAAGCTTATTCATTTCAAACAATTTCTCCAAATACAGAATCCAAGTAAATCTATAGAAATGCAATCAAATGAAAAGCCGTAGAAGATCGTACCTGAGGCCGTCTGGGTTCACGGTGGAGTGAGGGTGAGGGAGTGAGGCGGTGGACCGGTGGTGTTGTGAGTGAGGGTGAGGGAGTGAGGCCGTCGGATTGAGAGGGAGGGAGCGTAGCTGCGTAGGTGAGGCCGTCTGGGTTCACGGTGGAGTGAGGGTGAGGGAGTGAGGCGGTGGACCGGTGGTGTTGTGAGTGAGGGTGAGGGAGTGACGCCGTCGGATTGAGAGGGAGGGAGCGTAGCTGCGTAGGGAGGGCTGGGAGGCTGCTGCTGAAGTGGGAAATGGGAATTAGGTTAGAAATGTTAAGTATATATATATAGTAGGGTATTTTGGTAATTTTATTAACCGGGTTTTTACCAGGTCGGGTTTCGGGTCGGGTTCGGGTTTTTTAAATAAAACCCGGACCTGACCCGGACCCGTTTCGGGTTTTTTTTTTTAAACCCATACCCGACCCTATTCTTAATCGGACCGGGTAAAACCCGGCCCATTAGGGTCGGGCCGGGCCGGGTACCCGCGGGCCGGATCTAAATTGCCATCCCTAATTGAAAAGTTAGAAAAGAAGAGCCCTTAATTCTGATTTGTTTCCTCTATTTATAGAGGTTGGGATGCTAAACAAGATCAGGTACGAATTGTAACGCGTCCTTATCTCTAAAAAGTTAAAAAAGATAAGCTTTATCTTAATCAGAAAGTCATTGGGTCGGGCCGCAAATTTGGGCCAATCGGCACTTCTAATGTGCCGATCGACACTCCAAGAGTGTCGAATGGTCCTCTTGGGTGCCAAGTCCGCATTTGAGTTTTGGTCCAATTTGCACTCCATTTTTAAGGATTTTTGAGTTGGGAATCGTTCCTAGATGCATTTTTAATCCGTATTCTAAAAATTAATCCATTTTTCTTGATATTCAAGTCCTTAAAGTGATAATTATCTTGTAGATAAATATTCCAAAAAAGACTTGATTATCCACAACTTTTTTGTTATCTGATTATCTACTTTATTCTCATGCAAGCAGGCCTATTTTTGACACTAACCAACAACCAATCACAAAATTATTTAATTAATTTTAATTGTCTAACCAATCAAAATTAATTTGAATTAATCAAGCATGATCAGCTCCACTCAAACAAAATGCATGCAGATCGTGAAAACTTAATCGCGTAATATCTTTCAATTCGACAGTTCGATTTGGAAACGAACATACCGTCGCGACCGTTAGAATCTCAAGATCATTTTTATGATATGCAATAAATGAATTAATGCATGTAATGCAATTCTAAATTTTGGGGTATATGAATGGTCACTCTAGTCATCTTTCTAGATTAAATTATGGATGCAAAATCGAGTGTCTACACATACACAACGTGAGTTACGAATTTTTATATATTTATTAAGAGATTTTTTTTTCTTATCTTCTTTCTTTCTTTTTTTCCAAAATTTCTTTTAACTGTTTTTCAAATTACATTTTTATCCTTATTATTTTTTAAAGAGAAAATCAATTTGAACTAAATATAAACAATAAGGATAATCTTGAAAATAATGAACAGTAGATTTATATATACAAATTATACGTTGTTAAATCAAGCGCGGAGCCAAGGGGTCAAGAGGGTCAATTGTCCCCTTGACCCACTAAAAAAAAATCAAGGGTCACACTACTCTATGTAAATTTACATTACTCTTTGTACAAAGTACACACTAAGTTGAGGGATCTTTGGGGTGGAAAGCTTTCACTTAGTCACAAGTAAGAGCATCTACATCTAAATCTCATATCTCATTTTATTTTACCATCCCAAAAAGTTACTTTATCAATTATACCATATCATTTTACAATACATCTAACATCATAAAATTCTATTATTTTACTTTCTTATTAAAATATTCTTCCTTAAGTCCAAAAGGCAAACATAAAAAACATTTTTTTTTATTCCTCCTTTCTCATTTTTTTTCATTCCTTCCTCTCTCTCTCCTGTCTCACTTCTCCGTTACTTATCTGGGTTTGATTATGCTACGGTCTGTGCTCCGGTTGTGGATCGTGGGTCTGTGCTCTGGCGGTGGGTTTTTGTTGGTTGTGCTCCGATGGGTTTTTGTTGGTTATAGGAGTCAGATTTGTGGGTTTGGTCGTGCTCGATGGCGTCGCCGTCAGTTTGGCCGTGGGTTGTGGGCCGTGGTTGTGGTGCTGGGTTTGGCCATGGGTTGTGGGTCGTGGTTGTGGTGCTGGGTTTGGTTGATGTCTGATCTGTGGTGCTGGGTTGGCTGTGTTGTGGGTTGCTTCTGGTGAAGCTTAATGGAGAAACAGAGATGAGAGAGATAGATAAAATATTAATATTTTCTTTTGCAATTATACTATAATGCAATTCTACATATAGAATTGCATTGTAGCACAATTGCAAAAAAATTTGCAATTGTTGGCTTTTACAATTCCAGCTGCTGAGGTTTTTGGGCTTGAAATGCCATATTTTCTTTGCATTTGGCATTTGGCCTTCCCAGTGCAGATGCTCTAATAAGAGCAATAGCATTGCTTGGCTATTAGCTATCTAAAGGAGTAAAACATAAACCTGAGAGTGACAAACAAGGAAAGGAGAGAAAAATGGTAAAACCATTTTTGCCTTTTGGGTGTCCCCACTTTAGATCTCATATTATAAATTTATTAAATTTTTTCCTTTTCAATACTCATTTTAAATGATAACTATAATTATTACACTAGTATGTCTTTTATATTGATCTCAAATACTATATGTATGAGTGTGAGTAAGTGCATGCGCTTGCATACATGTATATAAATATATATACATGTTGCCCTCTTGGAGTCAAATCCTAGCTCCGCCATTGTGTTAAATACAATTATATACCTAAACCATGGGACCATTTCCAATATGTCCACCTAGACTATAAATATACAATTAATATATGAATTGAGATTAGTTTTTAATTTCTATCCTACATAAAAAGTTATGTTAAGATTGAAAAATGAGTGCACTAGTCTATCAAAATTGGTAGATTTGTTAATATAAATGTTCAAAATATGTTTGAATTAGTCCAATATAAAAAAATTGAAAAAATGATTCTAATTGGTTGGAATTGGAAATTGCAATTCTTTTATATATACAATAAGATTTTAACTTATAAAATTCATTCCATAATAATTGATCTTTATTAACTAAACACCAATGGATTTCTTTTTCAGATATACACAAGATTTAATCCTAACTTGTTTATTTGATAACAAGAAATTTTACTAGTTAGGTTAACTAAATTCTATTTAGCAAAAAAAAAAAAGGGTTAATTAGAAGCTAAATATATTGCAAATTAATATTGATCGAAAAGTTTTACTATAATTTAAGAAGTACACTTAAACAAAAAGTAACCCCTAATACGTTTTAGTCATTGATTGATTTTTGGAACTCACTCGAAGGGTTGGATGAACACTTTTAGGTTGTGCATTGTAAATATCTACATCATCATGAATGAAATCATGAATAGCTGCAATTGACTTTCTTCTATATGTATATATAAATCAAATATGATGGCATTTGAACTTTTGGAAATGCTCAAGCCGTGTTGGATTTGTAGAGAGGTCTATCTTGTGCAGGGCAGAAGTAGAGTAGGCGAATTTGTGACCTGTCCCAACAAATAAAATGCTTTTTAGCTACTTAACCCAATAAATAAAATGGTCCCAAACCCAAATATAAAGTGTACAAAAAGTCAGTTTCATGAATATTTTATGTGCATTCCCTTGCATTTTACATTGAACCAGTCACCGACTTTTCCAACAGTTCTTGACAAATTAACTTAATTTGACCTTGGGCTTGGAGATTACTTTTTTTTTGGCTTTTTTTAATGTATTCCCATAATTTTATGCGAGGACTATAAGGAATCATGTATGTGGAGAGGCTTTATCTATAGTTTTTGAGTCAACAAATCAATGCCAAATAAACAAATGTGAAACCAATAAAGACCAAATCAATCAAAAGCAGATTCATATCGCCTTTTTATTTGCCCATTTCTTTCACGGGTGAAGATGGATTTCCCTTTTTTCAAGAATCATGTTTCACAATGGCATTAGAGAATAAAAAAATGGGAATGTCTTTTTCTTGGCAGAGGGTTTGTGTGACTAAAATCCAGAGTCAGCATTTAGTTTTATACTATAGTGGGACCAAAGACCCATATAGTAACTAAAAAGAAAAAAGAAAAAAAGACCCATATAGTAACTAAGAACATATATGAGCCGTTCCTCAAAAAAAAAAAAAAAAAAAAAAAAAAAAAAAAAGAAAAGAACATATATGAGCCCATATTGCTTAGGCCCATACTAACTACTTACCCAGTTACCCACAATAGTTAGAGAATTTATCTCGTAAAAATAAGTTTATAATATTTTTACAATATTTTCCCAATAAACCTTAGATGATAGACTATTACCGGTTATAATTTGGGCCCATCATTAACTTAATTTTTTTATCTACCAATAATAATTTGCAATTTAATATTTGTTGTGAAAGTATTATAGACCTATAATTTTTTTTTTTTTTTATATTAAAAGAAGGCATGGTACATCAAATATACATAATAATTTATGCCATTATAGTGTGAAAAAAAGGAGTTTGCCATTATAGTATGTAAAATTTCTGTCATAGCCAGATTCTTGATCCTGGATTGTATAAATATAGAAACTATTATCCTATTTATGCCATTGGGCTTATAAAATTGGAGGGAAAAGAATAGGCTTACCCCACTAGGGTTTTAAAATAGATTTTTTTTAGTAATATATAAAATTATTTTTAAAGTAGTAATAACTCTATCATGAGTGATAAATGGATTGTGCATTTGACATGGGCAATGGACACGTGCAAATAATGATGATAAAAAGGATATCTACTTGGTTTTGGTCATCACCTGATGCTTAAGCTATAGTAAATATTTTATTATAGGAGAGAAGATGTTACTATTGTTAGGATGAGTGTCCTTAAATCTTATTGTATGATATTATGTATAACATTATGTATGATTTAATGTTATGATTAATAAAGTTGTTTTATTATTATCTAAAATAATGGTAACATGAATATTTGGACATTATCATATAGTCTATGAAATGCATAGTATATGATTTATGTGATTTAGTCACAGAAAATATAGATCACAAGTTCTTTATAACCTCAGAATTTTGGTTTGTAGTCGATGATGAAATTGGGCATTTCATCTGCAAAGACTATAAAATATCAACTAAGATGATTTGTCTTGATCATGGAAATTGAGACTTCTAGTTGATATGTTGATATGTTTTAAAAGTTAAGACATATTGAACTGGACCGCTGTGAGATTTATTATTTTTCTAACAATTATCAAATGAATAATAAATCTCACGACTTCTATTTGCATAAACTCTTAATCTTAAGAGAATAATGGATCTGATCATGATGTGTAGGTTGCTTTGATATATCAGAAGTGAGATCTAAATCATGATCAAAACCTCAGTATGTTGGGAAGCTACATTTAGTGTAAATAGAACATATATTCTCAAGATAAAATTCATAATCTCTTAACGGAGATATAAAATATTCCATTGAGATAAGTTTAATAGATTTGATTATTCAAAGTGTTAGGCCTAACCACTTAAGTAAAGAGTTACTAAAATATATATTTATGATATTAGATTTCATAAATATTTGAAGAATAACTTAAAGGATTAAACCGGGTACTCAAGGATTAAGATGTAGTAATTTTCAAAATGGCAGGTTATATTCATGACGTTGTATTACTACGAATATTTTATGAAGGGGTTGCATGTATAATAAAGTCTTGGGATATAATTTACTAATAAGAGCTAAAGTGCAATTATATTTATATAGTAGTATTAAATATAATTAATGGTAACTCTGGACTTGTCAAGAGTTGACAGAAAAGCCCAAGGCTCATTGGAGCTAGTGTCTTATTTGTTCTCTTTTGGTCCCACTACAAGCCACACATTAAAACCCAATTGGAAATGCCCAAAAGGCCAACTCAATTAAATAATCAGTTAGTTACAAAGGGAGAAACATACATAATTTTGTAAATGATACATCATTTGTGAAATGGTATGTATGTGTAAGTGAGGCTACTCGATTATTCTCCCTTAGAAACTGATTGAGAGACCACACTTCTTGGGCGTAAAGTGGAATTGGAGTGAAGATTAAAAGTGTTTCCAAGTACTTCTAATCTTTTTTTTTTTAATTTCACCACACCAAGGTACGCTCTCTTGTTCTTAAATTCTAAAATTTACATAGTGCATATTATCAATAATGAATGAAGTAGATCCGTGTTTATTGCTTATGCTGTGTGTTTTGTATGAGATACAAAACCAGATTTTCCAACAACTATTTAGTAATTTGAATGCATAACTTCATTCTCCTCTTTCCATCCCGTTTATAAAGAATTTTTATGGCACTTTGGAGGATTATTATTATTTTTTTGAATCTTTACTAGTATAGTTAATATGAGACTATTGTTATAAGTCAGACAAAACTTAGGTACAATACTTTAGGTGCAGTTCGTTAAGTTCATATCTTAAGATTCTAACATATGGATAACTTAACTAAAAAAATAAAGTTTCATCCCATGAAAAAAAATCTACTTGGCAGAATCTTAAGAGAGAAACCTAACAAATTGCACTTAAGTACTGTACCTAAGTCTTACCCTAATAAGTTATACTTATAATTAATAATGTGATTAATAAACGGATTGCTCAGTTTCTAAGCAGGCTAAGTCAATGTCATTCCCAACTTTTATGGATTTTCCCAAGATAAGTTATTTTGGGTGCCTAACAGTCGAACTAAGTATCATGGTAATAAATATGATTGAGTTGAGAAGATGGTATTAAGTTTTTATTTATTTCTTCTTTTATAATTTAATAGTTATAACAGGGAAGGAAATCAAACATAAATGTTTCCGTTGAAACCACTCAGAGGTGTTAATAAGTTAAACTATAACCTATAAGGCTTTTTGCGGGAGATGACTTAATAAGTTCTTATTTTTCTGAATTTAGATGCTATCAAGATTGCCATCCGCTTTTTAAGTTATCCACTTTTATACCCTATATAAACGATTGACTCATTAAAGTCACTGAAAATATATTGGTAATTCAATTTAGGTGCTACAAATTTACAATACGAATGGTATGGATTATTTACATACCATTTGGTTCTTGAGGGAGCCTTGGGCTTTAAAATATATATACCAATGAATGCCACTTACCAAGTCTAAAGGCCCACTAGAGCTCAGCCCAAAGATCGAAATACCATGCCTATGAACCTTCAAGGTAATAAAGGTAGATGGGGTATAAGATTGGGGTAGGTGTTATGTAGCCCAACCATCAAACCAATCTCAAACAAAAGTCTTATTAAAATTATAAAAAAAAAATAATAATAACTAAAAAATAAAAGTAAAATCCTCTGCATTTGGCTTCCCTGTTTTTTCGATTATTTAAAGAAAAAAAGAGAATAAATTGCCATATGAATTTTGAAAACTTTACACATATAACTCAATTTTTAAATGAGTCTCATAATTATTGCTTCTTGGGGGTGCTTGATTAGGCTTATTCAGAGACAGATATACTTTAGTACATGAAGACAAGGATTTAGCATAAAAAAAATAGTTTCATTAATTTTAATATGGAGTTATATTAAAAGGGGCAATAATTGTGCCAAGTGGGACATTTCCAAATGCCAACCAATTCCAGCAAAGAAGCACCTTAAATGAAATTGAAGTTCACATTAGATCACTCCAATGGCTGAAAAAAAGAGAAAAAGGTTTTGGCTTCCAGCTATCTTCCTTTTTTAGCTTTCTCTGGGTGTCCCATGTCCATCACTGTCAAATTCCTCACTGCATTCTAATGAGCAATTTTAAATAATAATTTAATAACCCAATATTTATTTATTTGCTACAGTACATGGTCTCTATTTTTATTTTATTTTTTTCAGTTTGCAATGTATTGTCTAATTTTGTGATGAACTCTAATTAGATCATCTAGGAAAAAAAAAAGAGAGTCACATGATACATTTAAGGGCAAACAGTATTCTTTAAATAAAAAGTGCCCACCCAAGAAAGGAACAGGTGGGTAATAAAGAAAGCAAAGGACTAATTAGTACAATAAAACGTTTTCCTTTTTTTTTTTTTTTTTTTTTTTTGGGAGATTCAAACGTTTTACTAGTTGAAATTGGTTTTGGTCCATAGGGATCTGGAGTTAAAAACTTATTGTGAGATAAATTAAAAATTAAAAATTAAAATTCTAAGCCAACCTTCATAGGCTACTCACATTTTTTTTTATTTAAATAGTTATGAAACCAATCTCAAGTCAATCACACTTAAGACTTCTAAATTCTAAATGAAATTTTTACGTGTTAAAACTTAAAATAATTGACCTTGATTTTTGACTAATATATTCAAAATTGAATTAATATATTATTTTTCGAATCAAACGTTAGGTTGATTAACAGCTAATCCCAAGTCATACTCATACGGTGTTCATACTATGCTAAAAGGTCAAAGATACATTTAAAACCCAAAGTACTGTATAGGAAGATATTTTTAAAGAGTAAGATTACAGCTTTTTGTTCATAAATATTGACACGCTTACAATAACATTACTTTCACTTCTGTTTATCGTTAATACTATTTTTATTGTATCGATCACAATAAATTCACATCAATGGTTATAAAAATTATTATGTCAATTATTCAACTCAATGCACTTGAAATACAATGACATGTTATTCTCGAAAATTTTTTAGGTATTTTCGGAGTATAGATAAATAATGTTCATTCCTTTCATATTCATAATGGATTCCACCATGAATTTAATAAGTAGACCCTACCATAAATGTGAAAGAAAGCAGCATCATTTTTCGTGCTCCAGAAGTACATAAGTATTACTTGTTATTCTCTCATCTATATATATATATATATATATAATAATAAGTAAAATTGAGAGAAAATCTAATTAGATTTCAAATTGGAATTAAATTAAAGTCTAATTTTACGCCATGTGTCCCATCTAATCTAAGTTTTTTAAATTTTTGTGTCAAGTGAGTTAATTCAATATAAAAATTGGATTTCAATTATAGTTTAATTTTGTGCCATGTGTCCCATCTAATCCAAGTTTTTTAATTTTTGTGTCAAATGAGTTAATTTAGTGTAAAAAATGAGGAGTCCAATATAAGTAAACCATAATGTGGGGCCCTACATGTTTAAACCACTCCGGCCCAATCTATACTCGGCCTAAGGCCCACACCGAGAATATTGTGAAGGCCGAAGATAACGAAAATAGCTCAAGACACCCAAAGGCCTCGCCGAGGATGACACGTCCTCGGCACACCAACTTCGCTAAAGGGAAAATATCCCTCATTCGTTTAAAATATCTCACCAACATTCTGACCGCTTTAATGGTGATGTGACCAACGAACCCAGTCGCCTCGGTTACTCCAACTAATAGAAAGCCTGCAAAGACGACTGAGAACTAACATAAAGCCTACAAAATCAGATGATGGGACAAACTCTTATCCACAGTGACCGAATAACCAACAGATGGACGGCTGAGATTAACTAAAACGATACTATATAGCCAAGAGGATTCCCAACAAAAAGGGGGGGGGGGAGAAGAAAAAGAAGAAAAAAAGATGAATGAGTTCAAGGAAAAAAGAGAGAATATCTATCAACTCTAAGAAAACTAGATCCTCGGCCTGGGCCGAGAATAAATATGCTTCGTAAACACACAACCAAGGTGATGGTCATTCCCTATAAAACACTTAGCCAAATTTCTTTGAGGAGATTCTGATGAACTCCATGTCACCTATTATTTGTTATAAACATCACATCAATCGTTGTTTACTTCGGTGATGCCAAATCCTTACACCCACATCTCTACAAATTTTTATTGTTGAGGGTCCATTACAATTTGAGTCCCTACAATTGGCGCCCACCGTGGGGCAGGACTTGTGTGCTAGCAAGTACGACGGTTGGTGTAAAAATAAAAATCGTCAGTCAAGAACAACACAGTTTATAGTAACAACATTCGTTCAGAGGTCTATAATCACAAAAAAATAAAAAATAAAAAAATAAAGAAAGATAAATAACACAAAACAGGTATACTTCTTTTATTCATATATGAAGAAAAATTACATCTTTTACAAGTGAAGCCCGTGGGACTTGTTCCAAAGCTAACTACAAAGGTAGACGCTTGACAAAGCCGACAGAGGAACAAAAGGTAGAAAGCAAGGCTGACTGAAGAACAAAAGATAGAAAAGAAGCGAAAGAAGAGATGACAAACAAATGGTAGAAAGCAAAGCTGACTGAAGAACAAATGATAGAAAAGAAGTGAAGGAAGAGAAGAGGAAAAGAAACAAAGAAAGTTGGCAGAGGAACAAAAGATAGAAAAGAAGGCTAGTTGAGGAGTAAAAGAAGAAGAGAAAAAAGAGAAAAGAGGGAAGAAGAGCTACAAAGGAGGCAGAAGAGGTCGCGGCACAGGACGGCTCCACTTCTGGGTTCCGCCTGATTTCCCTCCCACCCTCAATGCAGCCGGTTTGGAGGGTCAATGACCCACACCCAAGGGAAGGTGGTTATGTTCTTCATAGATCCTCTTCCGGGCGGCGAGGAGGGTTCCTCCTTTGGTTAGGTTGAAAAGAAGGAGAACCTCTGAATTTCCCCTACTCCAACCCCAATATGAAGTCCAGGGTCGGAGCGTCATCCTCGGCTCCTGATAGGGGCTGTGCATCCCCAGGATTGCCCTCTCCAAGGGCCAACTCATTTGAAGGGCCTCAAACGGTTATGTTTGGCAGAGCCTTTTTGGGGTGATATTTTTGGGAGAAATTTAAGATGGGTGTCTGTCAAGTGTGAAGGAGAAGGTTGCCCTAGAAACGCCTTATATAGAGGGCGGAGTATTGATGAGGGCTAATCCGCAATAGATCCCAGAGAGAGATTTCCGGAGGCAATAATTCCGCTCCAAGTTCCGAGGGGCCTATCAACCGTTAGATCTTCGTGGATCTATGGCTGGCATTAATGAGGAGGCGCCTCATTAACGAAAAGGAATCGAAACGTCACCATACGTTACTCGGACAACCCAAGAGACGCCTCGTAGTCAGAAAAGTCCCATCAAACGAAGAGGCAAAACACGGCAAGGTCTTATCCTCCACCAACTCCAGCCTGCATTTATTATTATAATTTTTCTGCTTGAAAAGTGTAATTATCTAATGCTTATTGTAAAATATGTCAAGGTAAAACTAAACGGCTACGGATAAATAGACAAAATGAGAAAACTAGGTACTGGACAGAACCAAGGCATTGCATGGTCCTCAACCCAAGCCTCATGGGGAAACCAGATACTTCAGATGACTAAAATGAGAAAACTAGGTACTGGACAGAACCAAGGCATTGCATGGTCCTCGGACCTAAGCCTCATGGGGAAACCAGATATTTCAGATGACTAAAATGAGAAAACTAGGTACTGGACAGAACCAAGGCATTGCATGGTCCTCGGACCCAAGCCTCATGGGGAAACCAGATACTTCAGATGACTAAAATGAGAAAACTAGGTACTGGACAGAACCAAGGTATTGCATGGTTCTCGGACCCAAGCCTCATGGGGAAACCAGATACTTCAGATGACTAAAATGAGAAAACTAGGTACTGGAGAGAACCAAGGCATTGCATGGTCCTCGGACCCAAGCCTCATGGGGAAACCAGATACTTCAGATGACTAAAATAAGAAAACTAGGTACTGGACAGAACCAAGGCATTGCATGGTCCTCGAACCCAAGCCTCATGGGGAAACCAGATACTCCAGATGACTAAAATGAGAAAACTAGGTACTGGACAGAACCAAGGCATTGCATGGTCCTCGGACCCAAGCCTCATGGGGAAACCAGATAAACCAGATACTTTAGAATAAAAGCCAAGCATTAGACAAAACTTAAACATTGCATGGTACAAAGCCTTAGGCCAGCAGGAAGAACATTTCCTCATAAAAACTAAGTGCTAAGAAAAACCAAGGTCTTACATGGTCTCCGGACCCAAACCTATCTATCCTCGGGCGACCCTTTGTGCAAAAAGAAAGCTGCAAAAACAGCTGAAATAGCGATAACACTGACAATGAGGTAGAGCCCAACAAGCCGAGAAAATGCGCCGAGGAAAGTCAAAATCCTACTCCCCTCCCTAGAAGTCGTGCAGCAGAATTTTGAGGGGCTATTGTGGGGCCCCACATGTTTAAACCACCTCGGCCCAATCTATACCCGGCCCAAGGCCCACACCGAGGATATTGTAAAGGCCGAGGATAACGAAAATAGCTCACACCCAAAGGCCTCGCCGAGGATGACACGTCCTCGGCACACCGACTTCGCTAAAGGGAAAATATCCCTCATTCGTTGAAAATATTTCACCAACATTCTGACCGCTTTAATGGTGATGTGACCAACGAACCTAGTCGCCTCGGTTACTCCAACTAATAGAAAGCCTGCAAAGACGGCTGAGAACTAACATAAAGCCTACAAAATCAGATGATGGGACAAACTCTTATCCACAATAACCGAATAACCAACAGATGGACGGCTGAGATTAACTAAAACGATACTATATAGCCAAGAGGATTCCCAACAGAAAGGGGGGGGGGGAGAAGAAAAAGAAGAAAAAAAGATGAATGAGTTCAAGGAAAAAAGAGAGAATATCTATCAACTCTAAGAAAACTAGATCCTCGGCCTGGGCCGAGGATAAATATGCTTCGTAAACACACAACCAAGGTAATGGTCATTCCCTATAAAACACTTAGCCAAATTTCTTTGAGGAGATTCTGATGAACTCCATATCACCTATTCTTTGTTATAAACACCACATCAACCGTTGTTTACTTCGGTGATGCCAAATCCTTACACCCACATCTCTACAAATTTTTATTGTTGAGGGTCCATTACAATTTGAGTCCCTACACATAAAAAATATAGTTTTTGAATGATTTTATATTTATAAGCCTTTTTTTTGTATAACTAAAAAAAAATTCAAGTTTATAAGTCATATATATATATATATATATTAATAGCCAAAGCTAAAAGAAAATCCAATTAAATTTTAAACTGGAGTTTAATTTTACTTCAAGTGTCTCATTTAATTTTTAAATTTGTGTTTCAAGTGAAGTATTAGGTGCAAAAATTAAAAAGTCTAAATTCAATTAGATTCTAAATTGAATTTTAATTGGAGGTCAATTTTGCGCATGTGTTCCACCAATGTTTTTAATTTTTGTGACAAGTAAATTGTTGAATGTAAAAATAGAAAAGTCTAGATATAATTAGATTCTAAATTATATGTATGTAACTGTGATTGTTTTTAAATGTATCTATATATATGTACGGGGTTACACACTAGTTGCACATAAACCACCACTTGAACCAATTAAAATTATGGTAATGTACTGTCCATGAGAATAAATAATTTTCCTATATATATATATATATATATTTTTGCTGAGAAGAATAAATAATTTTCGTAGAATATTTAATGTAAGAATTAAATACTTTTCTTTTTTAGCTTGGAGAATTTAATACTATTCTACACAATATTTAATTTTCTAGAATAAATAATTTAACACTATTCTACACTAAATAATTTTCTAGAATATAAAATTTAATATAATTTTCTAGAATAAATAATTTAATACTATTCTACACTACTATTTTAGAATAAATGAGAATTGCTACGTTCACAACATTTTTACAACAAATCATGGGTGATTAGTTATTATTGGTTCAAATTTAAATTTAGCACTGATATTACTTTTTTAACCCAATAATAACAACCAGTATCAACCTGCTACTTAAGATTTATTGTAAAAATATTATGAAAATATCATTTCTCAAAATAAATAACTTTATTGTGTAGAATAGTATTGAATCCTCCTAGCGATAAAAAAAAAAAAAAAAAAAAGTATTTAATTCTTACATTAAATCTTAGTACAAGTTTAAAACGTCCGTTTAGAGGCTTATTATGACAAAGAAATTGCCAGAAGCGCAAAGACCGGGGTGACATCACAAAGCAGAACAGAACTGCCTTATAAAAAAAAAACAGAACCGCTCACTTTGCAAATTTCCAATCTTTAAAGTTCAGACACTAGTCAAAAAGAAAGATAGGAAAACATAGGACAAGAACACCCATCACTTTCAATTTCCATGCAAGTGTAAATTCAATCTCACTCCTGTCTTTGCATCTTTAGCCGGCTTTATTTTATCACTTTCTATTACATATTTTACTTTACAGTATATACTGAGAATTTTGAGTAACATTTATAAAGGATTTTAGTGAATAGTGAATACAACTTTCAAGCATATCTGCTTGTACTCCAAAGAAGGTGAGTCTTTTGTTGACTGTAGATTTCTGGGTCTATGTTGAATTTTCCTCAAAGCCCTTTAATTTGTGTTACGCATCACTTCTTTTTCAGTTCTTGGAACTACGTTTCATTTGTATTTTGATCAGTTTGTGGTGTTTTTGTTTCTGGGGTCATTTCTCTTTTGATTGTGGAGGGGAAAAGTTCAGAATTTAATGTTATGTGGTTCTTGTATATAGCAAATGGATTTTGTGTGATGGCTCATAAAATCTTGCATTTGTATGTGTTAATTCTCTTGAGTGTAGTATAATGGGATGATTTATTGTGGGTTGGTGTGTAGATGTGAGTTTTATTGGTGTTTGCTGATTGCTTGTACTATGCAGTTTCTTTTTTGCTTTTGAATTCAATTCATTTGGTAGATAGGGGATTAGGTGGGATATTAGGCATTGGCTTTGATTGATGATGGTGACATTAGAGTACTTGCTTTTGCTATTTATCGCTAATTATGTCATCTCTACTTGCCTTAAATTTTTTTTTTTTATGTTTTCCATTAAGATAATAACAAAGAGTATGACTTCGGATAGAATAGAACCGAAAAAAATAACCCTTACTAGTCTATTGAGGGTCCATACCCAACCCAAAATTTTGGGTCAAAGACTTGGTTGTGTTGTTGTTGTTGGCTGCCATGTAGATTTTTTTCTATTTAATGAAAATAGGAACAACCACTTGATGAAAATACAAAAGAAGCCCTTTTTCTGGCCTAAGAAACTCATTCTATATGTCTATATGATGTGTATATGATCCTTGATTAAATCATGGGTGCAAACTTGAGTGTCTACAATAACAAACTAGTAAGACTAGTTTTTTATCCATTTCTATTTATGTCAATATCTTTGGTTAGAGGGCTATTGTCATGTGAAATCGAATTACCTTTTTTATTTTAAGTTGAGAATTTTTATGCCATTGAGGCTGACTGTGATAACCAGGGTAGCATATGATATCAGTTGTTGGACTGCTTTTCTAATCAATATTATATGCCATTATTTGCCACAATTCCCACACTTGCATAAGGGGATCATTTGTGTGTTTGAAAGAGATTAGAAAAGGTGTGGTCCTTTTGCTTTTGTTCTCAATTTTGAAATCAGAGTATCAGTGTTATTTTATATCTCCCCTTTTGTTATTAATTTTCAATTTTTATTTTTTGTTGCTGTTGTTCTTCTTCTATTTTCCCCTTTTTTGAGAACCTAACAATCCACCACATAATAAGGCGCTTGTTTCTTTTTGGACCTGAGAATATATTATGTTTGGGCTCCAGGGTATGGAGCACATATAGTAAAGAATTTATTTCATTATAGCAATACATCTCAAAACTGATTAAATTTTCTGTTGGAGCATTTACCTTTGAGGAATATTTTGTTTGAAATGCTTAAACTTGCTTGGTTTGCTTACTTATATTTCATGTTTCTTTCCTTTGGATGCTCAGAAAAGCAAAATTGAGATCTTTTTTAAGGAGAAAGGACAATGAGCTGCTTTGGTTGTTGTGAAGAAAATGATATCCATAAAGCTGCTGATACTGGACCATACATGGCAAATAATTCCGCAGGTGATTCTGTATTCCTAAACCATGCTTATTTTTTCCTTCTTTTGGTTGGAACAAGCTACTCCTTTACACTCAAATTGGCTGAGGTTTTTTTTTTTTTTTTTTTTTTTTTCAAAAAAATTGGGTGGAAAATGTATAAGCATGGTTCCTTATTATCTGAGTTTGTAGTTGACATTCCTTAACTTCTGCCTTGAAATCAGCTAGAGCAACTTGTTTGTTGTTATTTTTTCTTTTATTTTAACCATGCTTGTTTTGTGTGATTTGTTTGTGCTGTCTCCTTGCTTCCGTATTTACCAATCTTTTTTTGGGGAGAAGCTATACAATGTGTAATTATAGCTAGCCATTATCATGTGTTATCATTTTGTCTGTGCTTTTTGATTGTGCTTTGATTTCTAATCTGCCTTTTATGGCTGCCGATTTTGTTTCCATGAACCTAAGTCAACATGAATCATGCAGGAAATAATGGAGGATATGCTGCCAAAGAAGCTGTGCCAAAAGATAAACAGACTGTAACTATGCAACCTATTGCTGTCCCTGCCATTCCAGTAGAAGAGTTGAAGGATATAACGGATAATTTTGGTACAAAGGCTTTAATTGGTGAGGGCTCATATGGAAGAGTGTATCATGGTGTCCTGAATGGTGGGCAGACTGCAGCCATTAAAAAGTTAGACTCCAGTAAACAACCTGATCAAGAATTTCTAGCAAAGGTACTACAAGAGTTCGTTATGCTCATAACCGGTACTTTTCTCCTATCTGTCTTCTTTTTTGCTTAGAAAGTTGACATAAAACTTCACAGGTCTCCATGGTATCAAGACTGAAAAATGAAAATGTTGTCGAGCTTGTTGGTTATTGCGTTGATGGCTCTCTTCGTGTCCTTGCGTATGAGTATGCACCCAATGGGTCTCTTCATGATATTCTTCATGGTAAGTAATATTTTATTCTTCTGTATGAGTATGCACCCAATGGGTCTCTTCATGATATTCTTCATGGTAAGTAATATTTTATTCTTCTGTTTTTAAAAGAATGTGTATCCACCAATATAATTATTGATTGATGAATTTTTTCATTGTTTTTAAATTTCAGAATGGCTATAGAAATAAAGTTCTGTGTTTTTAGCTGAGTGATAGTCGTTATATATACATATATATATATATATATATATATATATAACAAGAGAGGTTTACTGGTGAGTTTTAGAAAAGAAAGGAGTTCCTCTAATGTATATTAAGTTGATTAGGCATATGTAACTAGTGTGAGAACAAATGAAAGCATCACAAGTTTCTATTCACTATAGGTTTGCATCAGTGATCAACATTAAGTTTGTATCTCTTTGCACTAGTAATGGATGAGCTCACTAGATTGATTCAAGATGTAGTCCTTTGGCCTATGCTTTTTCCAGATGATAGAGTTTTAGCGGATGAAACCAAACATTAAGTTAATGTCATGTTGGAAATTTGGAGAGATGTTTTAGAATCTAAAGGCTTTTTGCTAAGTAGACTAAGTAGGACTAAAATAGAGTATGCGAAATGTAAGTTTAGTAAAAGTGGAGGAGTTGTAAAGTTGATGGTTAAGAGAGTGAGAGAGGAATTTTGATATATTGGATCAATAATTTATAAGAATGGAGATATTAAATAGGATGTGAATCCATAAGAGTAGTGTTAGACTTATGGTTAAGTGACTAAATTCACCATTTCCTAATAGTTTAAGCTTTTGGGACAATTGGTAATTTAACATGGTATCAGAGCAGGAGATCCTGAGTTTGATCCTAGACGTTACTATACCTCCTATTTAAAATATTAAATTCCCATTTGTTGGGCCCCCACTTATTAAGGGGAAGTTTAGGCCCACAAGTGAGGGGGAGTGTTAGATTTATGGTTAAGTGATTAAATTTACCATTTTTTAACAGCTTAAGTTTTTGAGATAATCGGTAATTTAACATGGTATCAGAGCAGGAGATCCTGAGTTCAATCCCTGACTTTACTCTACCTCCCATTTAAAATGTTAAATTCTCACTTGTTGGGCCCCCACTTATTAAGGGGAAGTTTAGGCTCACAAGTGAGGGGGAGTGTTAGACTTATGATTAAGTGATTAAATTCACTATTTCCTAATAGTTTAAGCTTTTGGGACAATCGGTAATTTAACAAGTAGGATGGATGAAATGGAGAAGCGTGTTTGGAGTATTTCGTGATCATAGAATACCTATTAAGTTAAAATGAAAATTATATAAAACTGCTATAAGATTAGCTATGCCCTATGGTACTGATTTTTGGGGTGTGAAGTAGCAAAATGTTCATAAAATGAATGTAATTGAAATGATAAATGTTAAAATAGACAAGTGGAAATAAAAGGAAAGATAGGATTCGAAATTAACTGGAACAAGAATGTTAAGATGAATGAGTGAAAATATATGAAAAGATAGAATCCAAAATGAGAAAATCCTCATAAAGATAGGGGTGGCCTTTATTGATGAAAAGATGATGGGGTCTTGCTTGAGATGATTTGGTCATATGTAGGGTGTATTTGGATACCGCTTATTTTGCTGAAACTAAAAAATTATTACTGAAAGTATTGTAAATAAAGGTAAAAATTAGTTAAAATAGTACAGTGGGGCCATGAATAGTGCTAAAAAGTTCGGTAAGGCCCATACATAGTAGTAAAAATAAGCTAAATAGTGAAATAATTTTAATTTTTCCACCTAACCCAAACGCACACGTAGTATGAGGAAGATGAATGATTCAAGTAGAGAGAATGCAAAATGGTAAAGGAAGACCTAAAATAACATTAATAGAAATAGTAAAAAAGGTCATGCCAAGTAAGGAGTTAATAAAGAGTGTGACTTTGGATAGGATAGAAAAACATATAAGGCTCTATGTTGAGGATTCATAGCCATCCCCAAAATTTTTGAAACTAAGGCTTGGTTGTTGTTGAATTTGTGTGTGTATAGCATTTTCTTATTGGTCGTTGAACTACTTATTTTATAATGGATAATAGTTATTGAACTCTTGTGGTTTTAGACTAATTTGAGAAAATGATTTAATTTGAGTTGACTCAAAGGACTCTTTGACCATGTTGTAAAATCCACTCAAGGAGAGTTAACATCTATTGGTAGGGAGGCAACTCCTTAGTGTCAGAGTCAAATTTTGTGGGTGCCTATCTTTTAATGAATGAGTAACAAGATATCTTATAACATTTCTGATACAGAAAATGTTTTTCAATTTGTAAATACAGGACGAAAAGGTGTCAAAGGAGCACAGCCAGGCCCAGTTCTTTCATGGGCACAAAGAGTTAAAATTGCTGTTGGGGCAGCAAAAGGGCTTGAATATCTACACGAGAAGGCACAACCTCGTATTGTCCATCGTGATATCAAGTCCAGCAATATACTTCTTTTTGATGATGATGTCGCAAAGATTGCTGATTTTGATTTGTCAAATGAAGCCCCTGATAATGCAGCACGCCTTCATTCCACTCGTGTACTTGGCACCTTTGGTTATCATGCTCCAGAGTAAGATTTTCCTGGGTGTTTCAGATGGGTGCTTCTCATCTTTTTGTGTTTGATTACAATGAAAAACATAATATAAAATCGCAGTCTTCATCTTATCAAACAAGGAGAAATAACGTGTTAATTTATTATGGGAAATGTTAACAGATACCCTAAGAGCATTGGTTTAGGAAACATTTTTAGAAACTTTTTATGAGAAGAGAAAAAAAAAAAATTGTTTTGACGATTTTTTATATTTCCCATGAAAGTGTTGTCAAAACTTTCATAAAATGGTTTATTAACAATTGTCCTAAGGGTACTTGTTAACAAGACCCATTTATTATAATGAAAGTACTGGAAAGAGGAAAAGAAAATGCTGGACGGGTCAAGAGTCAGTATGAACTCATTCAACCTAAGTAATAAATGGTCATTGTGGCTTACCGAATACTTCATTGGTCATGTTGTCTCACTTCTAATTGTCACTTTGAAGAAGACACCTTTTCAAAATACATCAAGCCTAAGTTTTCTGACTTTGAATGGCAGATATGCAATGACCGGGCAGCTGAGTTCAAAGAGTGATGTTTACAGTTTTGGTGTCGTCCTACTGGAACTCTTGACTGGTCGTAAACCTGTTGATCATACACTACCACGTGGACAGCAGAGCCTTGTGACATGGGTACTAAATCTTAGTTATGCTAGTAATTTATATCTGGTGCTTTTGCTCTTTTTTGTCTTGTTTTTGCTTGGAGAGAGAAAGATTTGCTAGGTTATAGACTTGCAGGTTTTATTCAACCTGATTCTTTTACAATTCTGGATTAATTTAGGCAACACCAAAACTCAGTGAAGATAAGGTGAAGCAATGTGTTGATGCTAGACTCAATGCAGAATACCCTTCCAAGGCAGTTGCAAAGGTAATCAAGGCTATTCTGGAATTGCAAAATGCTAAACTACTGTTTGCTATTTGAATTTTTTGTATCTTAATTTGTAAATGAAAAAAAAAAAAAAAAAAAAAAACTATCGGCATACTGCAACCCTTCTCTTTTTGTAATAGTTTTAGAATAACTGATCAAGTATGTTGAGTCACTTTCTGAAAAATTGTCTTCAATTTGGTGACAACTTGTAGTTGATTTCATACTTCATATTCTTTAAAAGTCACATTTTCTTTTTTGGTATATGCTGGAAACAGATGGCTGCTGTTGCTGCCTTGTGCGTGCAATATGAAGCTGATTTTCGGCCAAATATGAGCATTGTAGTTAAAGCTCTACAGCCTCTATTGAACCCTCGATCTGGTACACCGCAGCGCTTGTGAATTCTTCCTAACAACTTAATCTTCCTTGCAGGATATATTATTGAAATTTTTTGTTTTTGTAAACAGGGTGTTTTAGATCATGTACCATTTTATGTACCTTTTAGTCATCAATAGCCTACCAGATTTATGTTTGTAATCTATGTAATCATTCTACAGATGTGATGATTTGATTGTTGAGAGCATTAGCATATTGAACTGCTATGGGTGATTTATTGCTCTATGGCTTTTTTTAGGAGTGCAATAGCATTAGCATATTTGTTTCAACTGTTGTGTATTTGATTCCCAAAAAAAACTGTTGTGTATTTTGCTAGGCAGTTATGAGAATCTTGCTGCATCCTGCCCCTTTTTTTTGTTATTATTTTTTATTTTATCGAAGATAAAATTTTACTCTGGTCTAATCTAAGTGTATATGTGTGTGAAGCTCTTTCTTGTAGATTTGAATCCCCGCTCTTGCGCCCCACCCAACCTCACAAGAACTTATACTTATAGAGCAGCCATTACACCAATGGTGTGTGGTGGTTTCCTATGCTTCTTAGTTCTTGTTTGATATGTTATTGAAATTTCCTACTGGGGACAACAGGCATGCTTTTAAATGCTTAATGAAAGAGTGACATTTAGGATGGTGTGAAGTGAATCGAGTCAATTCACACACTCCTTAATGTATAAAATTATGGGTGTGTGTGTTCATCTAATTCCTTTTGACACTTTCAAAACTATTAATAGAGTGAAGTTGTAAATCTGAAATGATAAGACGAAAACGGTATTGTGTGTAAACCTTGAGGTCCGCTTCTCTCACTTGAATGATGAACATCAAACTTCTCCACTTGAGGGGATGGAGGACTAAAGATCCTCGCAGTTGCTTCAGATGGAGAAAAATGTTACTTTTGAATGTTTTTGTTGTTTGTTTTATCAACTGGAATACAAGAGAAACGAAGTAGATTGACCATTTTCAATGAAACGATCCATCGCAACAGATCACCATCATCTCCATTTTGAAGATAGTATATTTTAGAGTCTAAATTAAATTTTACAAATCTAAATTTTTTTTAAATAAAATACCCTTCATTTCACCTGAAATAGAGGAATGCTAATTCTGCCATGTATGTTTTAAATATGCTACTTATAACAACTATGATGAAGGCATGGAAAGGAACATGATGTTCTAGCCGCCATTAGAATAATTCACATGCATGCATCTGTGCCACGAGCAAATGTGTTCTAGTTACTCTCCTGCTTCTCTTTTAACTTCATCAGAAAAAGCTTCACTAGCTAATTTCCTTCCAACGCAAAGGCCATGCTAAGCTTACACTGCCACACAAATTTTGATTTAAGGCTTCTTCCTGTTGAGAAGTGATTTTGTTTTTTTTTTTTTGCAATCATTTTTATTATTATTATTATTATTTTAAATGTTATATCCACTACGCCTTCACAACATATCTTTAGTGACAGGTTGTTATTAACTATTATTAGTGGGTAAAAAAGCAAATTAAGTAGACGATTCAAATTAGAACTAGTAGTAATTTACCACCTATGATTTTGTGACTATAATTTATTGTGAAAATGTTATAAACATAGCGCTTCTTTTTATTTTTTTTTGCTATTGAAGAAAAAAGTACAGGTATAACAAATCACTCAGGTAACAATTTATGGAATAGATTCAATCAAAAAAAAAAAAAAAAAAAAAAACCTCAATGGATAAATATCATATGAGAGGTTAATAGGACCAATTCTGACATAGCATTTCTCTCATCTTGATATGCCTTACTCGCAAGAAATACGAGAAATACATCTTCAAGTGTCGGTGTTATATCAATACATTTTCCTTTTTTACTTTTGTAGCAAGAGTCAAGATTCTTGTCCTTGCAGTTTCTTTTATTTTTTCTTGGTCCCACTTCTTTGTCTGTGGGGGTGTGTGTTTGCCTGTCTGAGTTGTTTGGTGATTAAAATTTGCTGGATCTTCCTGGATTGAACCTAAGAATATTAGGCCTAGATAAAAGAAAAAAAAAAAACATTTTGGAGCCTGAATGTGCCTCCTTTTGCCATTCAATCAAGAAATTATTTCATCACCCAAATATAGAGTAATTCTTAGGCATTCTTAGAATATGGTGAATAAGACTCCTTCCTCTCATGTTCATTAAATTTATAGTGAAATCCATTATAAATGTGAGTAAAATGAGCAAAATTTTACCATGCTATGAACCATTTAGAAAGGGTAAATAATTGGCAAGCCACCAATATTTTTCCATATAGTAATCAGACCAAAAAAGGGTGGGGAGAGAGATCAATTGTATCAAGGCTATCCTGCAAGTAAAAATAAAATTTCTCAAAGTCTTAATCATTAAATCAGCCTTTTGTTTCCCTTCCAATTTTTCACTTCACAGCAAGGGATTTCCATTGATAAATCTTCCTGGACTAGAATGAGCTAAGAGTATGACCCAAAAAAGCATGAATAAAAAGGAAAAAAAAATTTTTAAAAATATCCATAAACCTGTACACACCACCTGTGGCAAGGGTGTCCTGTTACATTTGCCACTTTCATAAACAAAATAATCTTCTTCCCAACATCTAAATCTAGGTATTAAAAAGGAACGGAATATGAACCATGCCGCAATCACTAGTTTATGTTTCCATCCCTTGATCTCAACAAGGGCAGGCCTAAGAATTTATAAGTTTCAAAGAATGCAAGATTCAACCTTCAACCAATATCTCTCAGATTCTGTGATTGGCTTAATCAAATTGTCTATGCCCGATGGTTCCTTCTGCCATTTGATCTCAAATCTGGATTGTCATTCCTATCCATGTCAGAATTCTCTCTCTGAGAATCTTGCTCTGCATTGCCTGCCTGACTCCTCCTGCGTCTTCGATCCTGAAAATTCCAAGGACATCACACATGAAGGGTCAATTTGGGTATACATATATACATGAAGGAAGAAATTGAGCTTTAAATTTTAGACTAAAGTACACTTTTGCCCCTTAAAGTTTGAGGCTATTTTAATTTTGGCCCTTTTACGTTTTAAAATTTTCACTTTGTCACTTAATGTTTTTGTTTTTATATTGGCCTTGCAGTCCATTTTCATTAGAATCTTGACCGTTAAGTGCCTTTCATGTTTAAATATTTCATGAAACACTAGCTTTGAAATGCAGTAGAATGCAAGAATTTCATTTTAGTAGGCAGAAAAATATAATATAGACAGTCAGAATACTACAGAAAATGGATAATAGTGCCGAATGAAAGTGGAATTAAACATGGAGGCCCAAAATTTAAAAAATAAAAATAAAAATGTAAAGGGCCAATATAAAAACAACCCCAAACTTTTAGGACCAAAAGAGTGCTTTAGTCTAAATTTTAATAGTTAATCGTTTTGGCATTCAAAATGAAATCTATTTTGTAAGGAAAAATGGATTTCTAAACGTTCAGGTGTTGATTAACCTACACCCGAAGTGAAAAAGAGCCACAAGTCTCATATGTTTCTAACATGTAAAATTTTGGTAGTAAGCATGCACTGCACCAAGATGTGTATATCTGGTTCTAAGAAGATTTTAGAAGCTCTTAGACCAAAAAAAGAAAGGATTTTAGAAGCAACCTCTCTAGGTATAGGATATTCCTCAGATTCAAGCATGCGAACAACTTGACTCATCTTCGGTCTTTTGTCACCATCTGGATCAACACATCTCAAAGCAGTCAAAAGGGCTCGCTTAAGGGCACTTGTTGATGGTCTAGCCTCAATGTTTGGATCTACCACCTCTTCCGAGCGCCTGCTTCCAACCATCAACTTCAGCCAGTCAACTAGATTTACCTGCAAGAACCACCCATGGGATCACACCAAGACAAGTGTGAGTATGTGACTGTATAGTGCCATGTCATGCATTTTGAGATAAATTGTGGAAGGAAAACTGCATGATATAACAAATTAAGCTGCTAAAAACTCCAAAGTAACTTTGGTGTGCATGTATCCATTTTATTGAAATTGCAAGTTATATTTAACTAACTCACAACATGCAACCTAACATGAAGTATAAGAGGGGAAAGTGAAATCCTATAAAACACCTTCAGTAACTGCTAAGCAACAAATACAGTGAAATAACAATACTCATGCGGAATTTCAAATAACTGTTGCAGCAGAAAGAAATATGATTGCATACCTCATGCTGGGGCCGGCCATAATCCACTGGGTCTCTTCCCGTTATTGCTTCCAGAAGCACCACCCCAAAACTATAGACATCACTCTTCTCATTTAGAAGGCCAGAATTAGCATATTCTGGAGCAACATAACTGACACACAATCAAAGCAGGGGAAGAAAAAGGATAGTTAAACACCAATAGTTAAAGTAATATTTTCTCGTACGTATACTAAACCTAGGAAACAAAATCAATGAAAAAGAGGAGCAAATAAATCGGTGCCTATTGACAATGCAAGAAACTGTTTATCAGAAAGGGGGGAAATACTCACCCAAAGGTACCCATAATTCTAGTTGTAATATAACTTGTCCCAGCGCACAGCAATTTGGCCAGACCAAAATCAGATATCTTAGCATTGAAGTCATCATCAATCAATATATTGCTTGATTTGATATCTCGATGGACTACTTTAGGCTCAATAGCCTCATGTAAATAAGCCAGCCTGCAACATGTAATCATGAGTCTAAAGGCAACAAACTCAAGAGAAGGCTAAATAATCAAATTAAGGTATGGATGGACTTACGCCTTAGCAGTGCCAAGGAGAATTTTCATCCGAGCTTCCCAAGTAAGAAATCCATGTTGACGCATAGCTCCATGAAGCCACTGCTCTAAATTGCCATTGTTGACATACTCATATACCAACAATCTGACAAAGGAATATATTCAATTGCAAAGATGCATGCAAAAATTAGTCAACTCATTCAGTTGCAAAGATTACAGTTCCTTTTGTTTTCTAGTAAAAAATATTCTAGTGAATTCTTGACACAATTTTTTATTTATTTATATGAAGAGCATTAATCAATGCTCAATAGATTAGTGAAACACTGAGGGATAAGACGAATTTCATTTTACAGTTCATTTGTATAAGTTTATTTCAACACAGTCATGAAATTAAAATATAATTTACTAGTGCCAAAAATACAAAGATGGAATATAAATGGATATGATACCTTTCGGTTCCTTCAATGCAATACCCCAAAAGACGAACTAAGTTCTTATGCCGAACATGACCAATAGCCTCAACTTCCACTCTAAATTCCTTCTCAGCTTGTCCCCTATAAGATAATTTACATAATTATAGAAAGAAAGTTATAACCTACAGAAAGTCCACCAAGGAAAAAAAATGTAAGCGAAACAAGCATTGAAATAACTTACAGATTGTTGAAGAGCTTCTTAACAGCCACAGGAGACCCATTAATCAACTGACCTTGAAAGACAGTTCCATACCCACCCTCACCGATAATATTTTCCTTTGAAAACCGGTTTGTTGCACGATCTAGGTCCCTCAGTGTAAACCAGTGACCCCAACCAAGGTGAGAGAACTCAGGCAGACCAGACAAAGGTGAAGGAGCAGTTATGGGGCGCGAAGAAGGCCTGTGCACAGAAAGTGTTCCCGCACCTCCCTCTTCTCCCGACTGAGAACCAGCACCTTCTTGCTCAACATTATTAAATGAACCTGATTGACTCCCATTATCTCCATTCTTTGAATGGATCAAAACCTTCTCCAACTCTTTGTCAGGGAACTTATCACTGAGGGTAAGAAAAGCACCATCTTGGGGAAAATAATGGTTTGCTGAAGCTTGATCAACCTTAATCTCTTTGATTTCCTCTGAAACAGCTGGAATTTGGCTAAGGGGAAGCATGTCATTACCCCTTTTAGATTTCTTTCGGGAAGTAAGACAAAATGATAGCAACACAAGGATTACTACAATAAACAACCCGACGGTGATCCCCATTAACACCCACACTTTCAAACCAAAAACAAATGTCTTTTTGGACAGTCCTGTGTTAAGATCAGTTGCCATTTTTTTCTGATACCAAGTTGCCTGCAAATTACACAGTAAAAACATAAGAAAAATGCAATTCCATATATCCAAAAACTTTATTTTTGCATTCTGTCACCAAAGACCAAATCTTCCACCCAATTTTCACCATTCAAGATTCCCATCAACAAACAACACAAGCCTGTCTCCTACTCAATACAAATGCCTATAACTAATCCGGATTTCAACCAAAGAAAGAAAAAATCAAAATCAGACAGATAAAGATGTTGCTTTCTGAAAAACAAACACATTCAACAAGCACATTCATATATCATTTCATACAAACCAATAACCAAACAACCCCATCATCCACACACAGACACAAATAAATAAATAAATAAATAAATACGAAGAAAAAAGAACCATACAACCCAGAAAGACAAAATTTCACCGTTTGGGGCCTAAGAAACCCAAAATCTTCCCTAAACCTATCCTAAAACAACCACACCGACAACAAGCCTACAGTTTTAAAAGTTATGAATTCTGGAAAACACTTATACAATTACAAAGTTCCACTATCTTTTAAAGAATTTCCCAGTTCTCTCAGCAACCAAATAGAGCATAAATGAATGTATAAACACTCAAAAATAACAACAAAAAAAAAAAAAAACACACACACACACACACACACACAAAGGCTCTATGCACAGAAAAGTTTCTCAATGCTTACCTGTTCACAGAACCACTTCTGAAATCACTTGCTCCACAAGGCCCTCCTCAAAAAAAAAAAAGAACAAAACTCAAACCCCAGATCTCTTCTTAAAAGAACCTCAAAATCTCATTCCCAGGCTCCCAAATCCATTTAAATCAACCCCATTGTCCAAAATCTCCAAATATGCAAGGATTCAGTTTTAGCTTTCCTTTCCGGGTTTTACTCAAACGGTCAAATGCTGTCACTATACTATCCCAAAGCTCCAAAAAAATGGAAGTTTCAGCTTCTCTCAAGCCACACTTGCCTGTGTTGGAACAACCCAAAACAAAACAACACAAAACAAATGTGATAGCAAAAGCAAACGAGGCAAAAGACTCGTTTTTTTGTGCAGTTTAAGGGAATTTGAGAGCACAGGAGTAGAGAGAGGCACATGGAATTCTGAGAAGAGAGAGAGAGAGAGAGAGAGAGAGAGAGAAAGAGAAATGGTGGTGGGGTTTAATAAAGAGAGAAGCAATGGAGTTATCAGTGTTTGGTGATGACTGATATTGATATATACGAGAAGCAGAGGTAGAGGTATGCCTTCACATTACATACAGTGAAAGGGAAACATCAGAATTGGAAAGCTTTCTATTTCTTTGATGTTTCTTCAAATTTCTTTCTTTTTCCTTATTTTTCTCTAATTTGTGTCCTGAAGAGTGTGAAAACTGAGGTTGACACATCATCAAAACAAAAATTAAAGAACGACACTAAGAAGTCATCTTTTCTTAAAAAATAAAAAATAGTTTCTGGTAAATATATATATTTTCATATATTTATATCTTTTTGTTGTATAATACAAAAAAAAAAAAAAAAAAAAAAAGAAGAAAGAATTGTACCACAACCAGCTACTAACAAGACTTTTCAAAAAACCTTTTTTACCCAAAAAAAAAAAAAAAGACTTTTCGAAAATGTTCAATGTGTTATCCAAGCACAAACGTATTTTTATAACATTGAAAATTGAACTACATTGGGACCGTTTGGTAAATTTGATTTAGTAACGTTAGTTGTATTTTTTTTTAAATACATGCGGGTGAAAAGTGTATGAAAATATGTATAATGTTATTTTAAAACTAAAAAGTGTTGTTGAAACTACCATACTAAACAGATATCTTTTTATAACACTTAAATATCTTTCTAAAATTTCATGCTTCTCCAAGTTCTGTGCTTCCTTTCAGGAGCTTGTCCTAATTGAACAAGTATTATTATAATAATTATATGTGCAACCAATAATAGATAAATTACCACTAAAGATGGAGGGGGAAAAAATGTAGATTCAAATAGTGTTAAGTGATATTTGTGATTATAGGGTAAATTGGATATTTTTGGAAAAAAAATTGTAGTTTTTTCCCTTTTTTTTTTTTATAATAACATCAAGTTGTAATTATAATAAGGGCAAGATTTAGATATTGTTCCTTAAGTTCCCCTCTTAAAATTCTATTATGTGACTTTTTTTTCATAGGATAAAAGTGAATTTTTTAGTTAAGTAATCACATTGTAGAATCTTAAGAGAAAAACTTAAGGAGCAACTTCTAGTAATATGAATTTTATATATATATATATATATATCATCTTTCTCACAGCACCTTCTCAAAAAAAAAAAAAAAAAAAAAATCTTTCTCACAGCAAGTGAATTTGATATAGTTATTGATCATACCATAAGATAAATGATGTGTATATCTAATTCATACATTAGATAATTATAGTCACTTTTAATATCATTTTTATTAAAACCAATTAAAACATATAACCTCAATCTCTATGAAAAAGGTTATAAAAAAATTATTGTATTTTGCACTTTTTTTCAAATATTCTACTTCAATTTATATTTAAAAAAAAAATTCTCTGTTTTTAAGTCAAATGCCACATTTGATTTGGAAAATGTAAGAATTCTTTTTTCTTTTTGTTATGATTACTGGAGACAAGTCATTAGTGTGGCTGAAGAAAAATGGTTAAGTTAACATATTAGTGAAAAAGGTTGAAAGGTCAAATGAACAGACTAGACACCAAATAAATCCCAAAACCAATGTGATGCTGTCATTATGACTTATTTTTGCATCCATAAAATTAGCAACCTCTCTCTCTCCTTGAGTTTTGTGATTTTATTTTTTTTCTTACTAATTTTTTTTTTCTTACTAATTTATGTAAAATACAATAAGATTCGGATATCCAATTTAGTAGGTCTCATAGTCAAAGAAACAGACTGGACGCCACCCCAGTTTTTTAATACCCCAAAGTACCCCCACCCCCCTTTTTTTTTATTATATAGTTTCGACTTTCAAATGTGAAATGTCTTTGTGGGGAAGGTGTACTGTGAATGCAGTATGGACCATGGAACATAAGCGTAGAAATAGAACAAGAACAAGAAAATTGGAGAAATTTTGTGAAAAGAGCTATAGCAAATTAGCGTTAGAATTTAGAGTTTGTCACATAATTAAGAATTTAAATAGATATCCAAATAGCAATGATGAATGCTTTTTTTAAGTGTTGATTACGTAGTATAATCTAATTTATTTATTTTAAATTAATAAAAAGGACTTTCAAAATTTTATAATGTTTTTTTTATTTTTTTAGAGATTCAACGTTCGTTTTGAATAATATTTTTATAATCAAATAATGAATACTAAACTAATAATGTAAATATAGTACTTCATGTGATAATGAAATTTCTGATATATACTAAATGTAATGGAGTCAGTGGTATGGAGAAGCAACGTGTTCCATACAAGATGTTCCTTTTGTTAGAAAAATGTATTGTATTGATTTTGGAACATTTCAAAGAAAAAGCTCAGTGCCCAAAAAGGACCCATTTGACTTTAAGTTAGGAATTTTGTTCAGGCATGGTTCATTAAACAACAAGATGGGTCCATTGCATTGTTGTTTTTTTCTTTTTCTTTTTCTTTTTTATTAAGACCGGCCAAGTTAAATTGCATTCAAAGCAATCTAACCGACCCTCTCTAGTAGCTTCACATTTTAGATGCATGGTATTTCATATTCTCAACAACAACAAAAACATCCTTCTCAAAAAAAAAAAACAAAAACAAAAACAAAACATGGTATTTATTTATTTTTATTATTATTACTATTACGGCTAAATTCGTCGGTCACCATGCTATAACGACCATTTTAACTTTTCGGTTGGTATAAATATAATGGCCATATATTTGCGTCTTTTGTGTATCTACTACTATTCCGATCAGCTTTCATATAAAAAAAATTAATAACCTTTTATTTTATTTGTACAATTGTATACTTTTTATTTTATATTTTAGAATAAGGTACAATTGTATACTTTTTTTTTTTTTGGCTGAACAATTGTATATACCTAATTGTTCGTTGGGTTCGTGCTCTAGAAAATTTTGTTGACTTGTGCGTATATTCCCAATATGATTGATCATTGATTATACGTGTATGGTAAAGCAAAAAATCAATTTGAAGGTTGCAAAATAGGTTTCAGATTTTTAGTTTAATTAGTAAAATCTTTTATCTCTTAATAAAAAAAATTTAAGATCGAATCTCATCTACATTATAAAGAAACTCATTTATATTTTGACTATTTTTTATTTTAATTTGATCAATAGTAATCATAGAGTGGAAAATTTATCAGTAGCAAAATTCAATAATTCATACTATTAATTACATTGCAGTATCGATTTTATTATTGTAATAAAAATCCATTACATAAAATACAGGTGCACTTAATTATTTATCCATGGATTAATTTCCCATGGTAAGTATGTTAGTATTATTTACTAATAAAGATACCTTACGCCTTTAATTACGTTTTAATTTTCATTTAATTTGTGGTTCCAATCATGATTTATCCTTAACTTTTTTGTGCTTTTTTTTTTTTTATTCTGTGCTTTTTTTTAGTCAGTTTTAAACATGGGTCATTACTTAAAAGAATGATTACACGTTTTTTCTTTTTTCGTTTTGGAATATTGAATAGGCCCCGCCAAAAAAGAAAATAGAACAAGACAATTATGCTTTGAAGAACATAATTCTCATTGACACTAATTTAAAGTTTAAAAGCTTTTTTTTTTTTTTTTTTTTTTTTTTTTTTTGAGAATCCAGATCAAGCGGCCAAAATTTTATTGAAGAAAGAAAACTGGGATATATTACACAGTCCCTTATTACAAGAGGAGCTATATCTTCAGGGATGGATTCCATCCACACCTATAGCTCATTACTAGACTTAGAATTTCTGGCAAGGAAATGGGCAACTGAGTTGCCAACACGCTTAACATGGAAAAAATAACAAAAATGAAACTCATTAGCTAAAACCAGGACATCATTTAGCACATGACCATATTCTGAATGACTCACATCATTTGCCAAGATCGCTTTTAAATTGACCTCTGCATCTCCTTCCACCTCAATGTCGAAAATGGTTACCTCCATTGCAAAGCTATTTTAAAGAGGAGAATGGTGATCTATAAAGTGATTTAATTAAATAGAATGATGTTATAATGAAAACGTTGAGAATGAGAATGAACAACCGCATAATAAATTTTGCAGTTTTTGCTTACACATTATTAACTCAATCTATACGTACCATGCACATGATAGTGGTGAAGCTTTATTCAAGTTCTAGTAGGTGAGGATTCATAAGTGTTTGGAAAACAAAAATTCCCCCCCTTTTTTTTTTGTGGCTAAGTAGTTCCCCATTGGTTTACTACCTTTTCTCTTTTGGCATAGTATTGGTTCATTGGTGGCTGGTGTGTCAAAGAAGAATGGAACTTACATATGTGGGAAATGGGATCATAGCCTAAATATTGAAGATATGAAGCAACTCTTACCTTTATGCTCCACTTGTTTTGATTGAAAATTTTATGTAAAAAATAGTTTTTTTTTTTTGTATTTTTAGCATTTGGTAGTATCGAAAAAAATGAGTTAAAAAAAAAAAAAAACTATTTTAGGTCAACATATATAAAAAGTATTTTTTTTAATTGTTTTTCACTCTATCTCATAGCATGATAAATAAAGGAAATTAAGAAATCATTTTTTTAACTCATTTAAGATGGTTATCAAATATAAAAATATAAGATAATTTTATAGAAAAATACTTTTTATAAAATGATTGATCACTTTCTAAAAAACATTAATATTGAAACAAACAAAGCCTATTACTATTAGGCTTTTAGTGCTACCAGTATCAAACACAATTAAACACCTGGCCAATTGTATCTATTGGATGAATGTTTCCAAATTTATCTCAGTTGGCCTGTATTGATAAATGGTGATGTCATCCTATCAATATATATACACTGAATTTTTGGCTTGTAAAGTAGCCTTATAATTCACTTCAAAAAATTTTGGATTCAAATTCCTTTTTTCACTTCTTATAAATAAAAAAGATTTTTTCAGCCTTTTCACACTGACTTATGGTTTATCATTTGCACAATAACTGACTTTTATTCAAACCGTCCAATAAAAACACCTAATAGTGAAGGCTCATTGAATATAGAGCATGTGGAGTGATTAGTCATAAATTATACTTTGATGCAGGCGATATCTGTGGCTTTATCCCTTCTGAATGGGTAATAATCAAATCCCAAAGTGGAAAAACTACAAAATTGTAGTCCATATTGATGGATTTTGGAATAGCTGCATAGGAGAAAGAGCTACATTTTATATAGTTTATATAACTAGGTTCATTTGTATAAAAAATAAATTCCATCCCATGTTACTATAGGTCCTACCTTTTTTGTATTTTTGAGAACCGAAGTCCTACCTCAATGAACTTTCTCTCTATATTATTGTACTAGATTTGTAAGATGTTACCTAACATAGGTTACCTCAAAACTACATATATGATATAAATGCTGTCATATGGTAGTTCAGTGAAAATGAAATTGCATGGTTGGTATGTACATGGATAGTCAAAGTTCATTGACACTTGTTCCTATTGCCTTTTGCCCAATTCCCTTCTTTTCAAGTAAACTTGTTACTTCCCTGAATTAAATAAATAGTGGGTTTCAATTAACTCAATTGATAAAATTTTTTATGGTTGAATAAGAGATTTGGGATTCAATCTCCATCTATATCAAAAATTGATTGGTGTCTTGATCTGATAATGAAGGTCACAATCATCAAATGCGGACGTCATAAGTTAAAACTCTAAAATAAATAAATAAACTGCAAACCGTATCATAAAATTTGGTCGCATTTGTTTTTGTTTTATTCTAGTGTAGAATTTTCAACCAGCATCATTAATTTGAGTGAAAAGATGCAAAGAGATACTTACATGATTAACAAGGAAACTTTGTCATACTTATGTTAACTGGGAAACTCTTTATTAATACGGCAGACAGAGGCACAAAATTCAACTAGAGCATTAATCTGTGACCAACCAAAGGCAACTATATATATATAACATGAACTATATTTACCAAAAAAGAAAAAGAAGCAGCCTAGAGAAACATTTTAATAAAGTATAAACCATAAAGAAATTCAGTGTCGGCTGCAATTGTAATTTCATATTAATTTAATTGTGCAAGCAAACCAAGAGTCAACTTCCTGAGGACATTGCTTTATATCTTTTAAAAAGAAAAAGAAAAAATAGAAAATAGAAATGTTATTTATAATTTTTTTAATTTCTAAAATTAATAGTAATTTAAGCACTTTCAATATACAATTAGCAATTTGGCACGCAAGGCTTTTGTTTTATAAATTTTTTAAGGGTCTCTTACATTGGACAGGGTCAAAAACACAGTACTTTGTCTCTTTAATCAAAAGCATGCAAAAAGATGCAGTTGACATTATGTGATACCGGCATAGATATGCTTCCAATTACTACATTAGGAACCCAACATTAATAATCCACAATAATTTGCTCAAGCTGTTGAATAGGAACGAACCTTTGCTGTGTTGGTTGTTACTATAATTACAATTTTTTTCATAGACTTTATTGTTGGTTGTTGTCTAGGTCAAGGGAAGTCTCATCCGAAAGAAGCCTAGCCTTCTCTCTCTCTCTCTCTCTCTCCCCTCACAATTCATTCTCTTCTTAGTTTCAAAAGCAATGACATAAACACAGTGGCAACTCCAGGAATTTTGTTTAGGGGGGTCATTAAGAAATTTAAATTTAAAAAAAATTTAATAAAAAAAATTTTTACAATTTCCTTCTACAAGTTTTCAAATTTTGAATTATTACGCGATAGTTCATTATAAGTTTTTATTGCCAATATGGGTATTTATGACCATTTTGTATTTTGTTAAGTTTGTCTAAATTTTTATTTTTATGCAGTTTTTTTTTTTTTTGAGGAAATTATTTTTATGCAGTTAATATTATATATTTGTCATTGTTTTTATAAAAATATCTTAAACTAAATGACTAAACTCAACTCATTAGCTTTATATTAATTATTGGCGCATACAACAACATTCATTCATACGTAAAATAATTCACTACGTATTTACTTAACTAATCAAATGCTTGAATAATCACTAACTTTGCATTTTTTTTTTTTTGAATTTTTCTAACTTTATGACAACAAGTTATTATAACATGATAATTATACACACTCATGTAACAAATCCTCTTTATTTCCTAATTATTAAATTATATAAAGTTATATTATATTTATATTGTACACAAAAACATCCACATACATGTCATTTTTCACAGAAATGACATTATAAAAAAAAAAAAAGTAATGCATACAATCAATTTTAGACACACTCATACACATATAATAAAAAATTTATAATAAAAAGTGACACTTACAATTCACAAACACTTATTCTTACTTTAAAGTAAAAAATACTAGTAATAAGGGTGCATAAGATTTAAATCAGGATGTGCAAAAATATTTATAAAAAAAATTAATGTATTAAACTAAAAAAAGTATTAAATATATATATATATATATATATTTAAGTTAGGGGGTTCATTTGAACCCCCTGACCAAAGAGTAGCGCCGCCCTTGCATAAACACAACAAATTTCACAACTATTAAGTTGATAGATTATTATTGATTCTTATATGGACTCACCACTGATATAACTTTAAAGAAATGATATGTCTACAATATTTTTACAACAAATCCTAAGTGGCAGGTTGTTACTGGTTGTTATTGTTGGGGCAAAAAAGTAATCTTAGTGTTAGTTTCAAATTTAAACCAATAACAACTAACCACCTATAATTTGTTGAAAAAATATTGTAAAATTGTTGTAGACGTAGCATCTCTCATAACTTTATTATTTATTATTAACAACTTACCACCTCAAATAGTTGCTAAATTTGTTGTAAATTTCGTTGTGCCTTTGGATAGAAAAGTGATGTTAGTAGTGGTGGTGACAAGCTAACATCACTTTATATATGTAACATATTCTACTTCAGATAGTTCTAAGCTAGGTTCACCATTAGCATCATTTTTTTACCCATTAATCTTCTTTAAAACTTCATAAGCCCAAAGGCACAACGAAATTCACAACAAATTTAATAACCGTTTCTTAATAATGGATAATAAAATTACTAGTTTTATTAATAAGTAGAAAAATAATATCAGTAATGAGATCAGATTAAAACTAGTAACAGATTGCTGCTAATGAAAATGCCGTGGTCGTAACATTACTCTCCAGAGGAATCTAGCAATGAAAGAATGTGAGGTATAATTAGCAAGCCCGTGTGCGACATAGGCATGATTAGTGGTCCGCATGCGACACTTTTGTGTGCTCCCAACACATAACATTAGCGGTTGAAACTGCATTATCTATTTAGCTTATGTGGTAGTTAGGTGTTTGTATAAAGTTATCTAAGAGATAAACTATGTGAAACAAAATCCTAAATACAACTTCAAAAGCATTTGTTTATTGAACTTGTATGGCTTGGTCTCCCTCATAGCCTATGAAGAAATTCTTTATACTTTTCTTGGGTATTTTACACATTCTCCACCTAATACATGTTTTTGTCAAACTTCATACTTTTGTATCTGATCCAATGAACACGCTATTCATGATCTTTATCCAAAAGACACTAACCACATATATTATTGTTATCTGAAATTTGCTGATGATTACAATTTATACCTAACCTTTGAAAGTTTATATATGTTTGTTGATACTCCAAATACTTGTCTTTTTACGTAATATATAAGGAGCATAGAAATTGTGTTTTGTTGATGTTATGGCAGGGCGTAATATTATATGTTTATACTTTCTCTATCTTTTTTTTATAAAGACTGTTATATGTTTATATTGTGTTTGCAATATAAATTTATATCACAGACACACGAAAAGTGGTATATATGAACAAAAACAAAATCTTGAATTGTATATAGAAACAAAACAAACCACTTCTATTCTTAGAGATAAGGTATATGAAAAATGGCTTTTCGGTTTCCGCTATTCTAGGTTCTTATTGGGCATAGTAAAATCAAGGTTTATAATAAAGTTAGCAAAGCTTTTATAGTGTTTTACCACTTTTTGTGTGTCTACTATAGAAGTTTACAACACTTACGCGTCTACAATATAAATTTACATTAAAAATTTATCTTTTTTTAATGTAATATATTTCAATAGTTACAATAATGAGGGCAAAATTTGAACCTTGACATCTCATTAAATAAAATTAGGAGAAAGTATCAACTGACATTCATGTTTATGCTTTTAAAGAGGTTTTTTTTTTTTTTTTTTTTTTTCTCTTTAATACAAAGAGTTGTATCCTGTATAGATTGTTGTAGATTTCTTTTGTCTTTGTTGGTGTTAGGCTTTTTGTTGGAGTCCAAACCCAAATGTGGGCCCATGTGTGGGTAGCCCACTATCTGCAAAGGGCTATTCCTAGGGTTTTGCTACAAAAGTATTTTTATAGTTTAAAAAAGAAAAATTAAAAAGCTGAAAAAGAGAGAACTCTTCTCTCAGAGCTAGGGTTTGACAAATTAAGAGGAAAAAATAATTATTTTTTAATACATTGCAACGCAATAATCTATCAAGATAAAACTCAACATTTTTTTAAATTTCAAAAATCATTTATGATTAATGCTGTACTAAAATTTGCTACAATTTTTCATTCATTGTATAGAATCAAAGAGACTATTAAAAACTCATCTTTCATTTTGTTGTAAAATCTAGTTTTGATGACTTTCACTGATTATAAATTTTTAATAGTTTTGACAAAAACCAGATAAGGACAAATAGACAAAAATAACTAAAATTTTAAGCAATTAAGTTAAAAAAATAATGATTCTAGAATCTAGCCCATTGATAATCACTAATTTTAAATTTATTATTTCTTATTTCTTAATTTCTTAGCTCTCATTATGTGACATGAAGTAATTGTAATTATTTGCAATTGGCCATTAACTAGTTAGCAATCTATAATGTGGGGTGTGGAATTTTTATTTGTGTCTTTCTACCATTGGCTTTGTCTCTTTGATATAAAGATTATAACTATAAAAAAAAACAAAAACAATACAAACTTTATTAATTATTTAGCAACACACTACCCGTACTATGCACGAATATCCACTGAAATGCTCAACATCATTCATTATTCGTCATCTTTGTTCTTTACTATCAAAACAAACTCAATTTTACCTCAGAAATTTAGAAAGAGAGAGTCAGGAGTCACAACTCACTCATAACCAACGAGAGAAAGATATGGTTCAATAATTAGATAGGACCAGTTACTATTACTAAGAGAGTTAGAAAGATCAAGACAAAAAAAAAAAAAAAAAAAAAAAAAAAAAAGAAGAAGAAGAAGAAGTTTGGGAGAGAGAGAGTCAAGAGTTTCAGAGATGCAAAATTTCAGAGATGGAGCTGGGAGCATATTGAGTGACAATGGCTTGATGCAAAATTTCAGAGATCATGGCATTTCGATTTTGACACGAAAATGTGGCATGCCTACTTACATGGTACACACAGGCAACACTGCCTCACTGATGGGTAGATTATTAATTGTGCTAAAATTTCTAATCTGTTTTTCGATTGGTAGATTGTTGTTGTTTTGGCTAATTTTTGATTTTATTATTTGGACTATTTTTGGTTTAAGTTAAGGGGGCCCAAGATTATTTTAGGGTGACTATGTTTAATTTTCTTGAGTCTAGATTCTAAATCAGCCTTACATATGTTTTAAGACTATCACTTTTCCAATGCAATGACAAACACACTTTGTATCGAGATTACAACATTTTTTCCAAAAACAACATTTGCGAAAGCTCTAATGCCAACTTCAAAACAACATTTACAAGTTCTTATGGCAAGCCTTCTAGTATTATTTAACTACCAAACAATCACAGTATATTAATAATGAGTCGTTAATCAATGCGATGCACTGTAAACATAATGTTCAAGAAAAAATATTTACATGTGATACACATTTAAATTAACAAATAAAATTAAAATTAGAGAATTGGTAGGAAAAAAACCTATTTAATTTAATTAGATCAAACATAATTTTAATGAAGAAATTTTTTAGTGTTGAGTTGCTTTATTAAAAAAGACGGTGAGTTCTAGGTTTAAATTAACTTAGTTCAACACTATTTATAACGCTAAAACCCTCCCCCCCCCACACACGCGCGCGCGCACGCATATATATATATATATTATATTAGATAAACAATCATGGGTAAACGGTATAATTTCAGAACGTTGTGAGACAATATCAAGAGAAATCAATAAAAAGACACGCTTTTATTTTATATTATATTAGCTGTTAATATAAGGACTCAAATTGGATTGGACCCAAAAGAGAGATGAGATTCTAGCCCAATAAGCCCAAACAATAAAATTTCTAGAGAATGGGTGTAAGAGCTAATTCTAGTAAGTGGAAAAAGACATGATTCTTGTGCAGCAAAAGGAGCTTCAAATTAAACAAACTCTTTTTTCCTCTCCTCGGCTAGGTTTTAGTGTATATATTTCTGGATTCTTTCTCTCTCCTCCTCTCCTTTTTTTAAGTCTTCCTTAGTGTCTTCTGATTTCGCGTTATATACTACATTTTTCATCTTGTTTTCACCATACACGTGTAGGTTCCATTCTGGGAACTTCTTTCTGTCTCATTCAGCACTTCCTGGAACCTTCGCTCAGTGGCCATAAGGCTACTTGGTTACTGTTCAGGTATCACATCCACATTAATGCGGCTAGAGAGTTAGTTGGGAAGCATTTAATGTGGAGGTAACAGCTTTTAGGAGATATTTGTTACCTTTTCCGGTTCCTTCTTTGTTCAATATTCATTTGTTAATTCGTATGTAATTTTGTGAAGTTCTTTGACTACTAAAATAGTTACATCCGCAATAGTTACATCCGCCTCGGACGTTGGTTTGAGTAATAAATCTTATCCTCGAACGAGGTAACAGCTTTTAGGAGATATTTGTTACCTTTTCCGGTTCCTTCTTTGTTCAATATTCATTTGTTAATTCGTATGTAATTTTGTGAAGTTCTTTGACTACTAAAATAGTTACATCCGCAATAGTTACATCCGCCTCGGACGTTGGTTTGAGTAATAAATCTTATCCTCGAACGTGGTTTGGGCCACTATGTACGACTTACGTCTCTTTGTCTTGTGTTATTCTCAAAATGGCTCTCTTTAACCATCCTCGGATATGTGAGTATCCTCAGACTGGGCCGTTGGGCCACAAGCCCACTTCTTATGCATTCTCTGTTATCTTTTTGGGCAACTGGTCCCACAATAGCCCCTTAAAATCTCACTTTTTGTGTGTTGTAATGGTACACTAGTGTTAGCTCCAGAAGCATATAAGGCACTAGTGGGCGGGAACTCTATCCGATGTGGGACTAAGGCCAAAGGCTTTAGATACTAGTTCAAGAGGCCGAGACTATGAAACCCTCTTTGGACTCCCCACGGTGTGAGAACAAATTCGTGAGGGTCTGACTCCCCAAAGCGAACAATCTCCTTTGTGTGGAGTCAAGTACCCACAGTTAACACATGCAATTTGCACGAAATATTCAGGCAAAAAATATTTATATCTTATACATGTTTAATTAACAAGTGCTAACAAACAAAGACTGAAATTATAGAATTCATAGAAAAGAACTTGACTAATCTATAATTAGAATTTGTTTAGAGAATATCAAACTTTATTTTAATCAAAATTTGTTTAGTGTTGTGTTACTTTTATCTGAAAAGACAATGAATTCTAAATAAATTAAACTAACATAATTTAACGTTATTTGTAACTCTATAAACTAAATCAAAAACATATATTAAAATAATGACGTGGAGAATGTGAGTTTTCATAAAGTTATGCGACAACATTAAATAATACACTCATAAAAAAAAAAAACATTAAATAATACAGTAAAATATTTTTATTTTATATATGTTATAAATTATAAATATAGATGTTTCTTTTTGTTTGAGGTGTGAGGTTTTTTTTTTTTTTTTTTTTGGATTATACAATGGTCTTGTTTTTGGAATAAAAAGGGGTATTTTATATATGTGTATATATATATATATATAGTTTATACATCAACGACCTCCAAAGGACACAGTATACTAGTCCTAAAGTTCTGCGTATCCCAAACAAAAGCTATATATACAAAAGATAGACAAACATCATAGACTTTCAAAATAAGATAGACAAACATCATAGACTTCCAAAATGCTCTGTTGTTGACGTCCCCTTTTTGCTAGTGCATCTGCGGGATTATACAATGGCCTTGTTCTGATATAGGTATGATACTAAATACTAATGTAGCATAGGGATAGATCATAGATCTCTTGAGGACCCTGAATCCTATGGCTCAAAAAATCATTGGTTCTTCTGGCCAAATTAGGTTCAATAAATCGTGGTGGTCCAAACTTGCTTCCCAACCCCTGTATACTCGTGCTCATCTGATCCCGAATCACTTTTAGACCAATAATTGATCAGAAAATAAATTGTTTCACTCACTTTTTCCCATATAATCAATCATATTATTGGCTGTAATTTCAAGGAAATATCCCACATATTGACAAGAATCTTGGTATATATTGACTCTGCATACTGCATACTCTTCATTCTTTTTCATTCTTCACCGTCACACCACATCAAAACTTGTATGATTGGATTGCAGAGATTGCTAATTAATGAATCTTACGAATATGGGTCAATAATGCACTATCAAATTGATGTCATTAATTGACTTGTGTTAAAGAAATTGGATGTTTTTGTCCACAAAACAAATTGATTAGATCTAAACCATTAAGTTATCTATGAAATGTAATTTATGAATGATGGTACATAGGTACCAAATTTTTCTGAAAAGAATACTCAACTTTTATCTTTTATTTTACTCAATAAAAAATGACTGTATGAGTCAATTGGCTTGCAAAAATAATGAGGGTTACTTATAATTACCAGCAGAACCTTTGACAATTTCATGAGTTTTTAATTGCATCCGTTGATAATGAGTTGAGTTTCTGTGGTTTGATGGCGACTCAAGGTTCTAGCATATTTGACATTTTAGATTTTGTTAGTTAGAATGTCATTGCATTAGATACAGCTAGACGAAGCCAAAGGTGTACCGTGTACATATTTGTTCTTATTATTTGGAAAAAATATCATCAATCAACAGCTAGACAAAGCCAAAGGTGTACTGTGTACATATTTTATTCAACCACCAATACTATACATCAAAGACCAAACATCACAAGCTAAAGGAGGCACCTTCACCTTCAATCAAAAAATTAACTTTGAGAAGAAAGCAACAAATTCTGCTAGATTTAAACTAGCTGTCATGCCTATCTAATTCCCCAAAACAACTATTACAATTGCTACAAGAAATAAATCCTATAAAGAAAACAGCAAGTATGTCTTCTAAGTGTGGCTAGCAGATTTAGCTTCTTAATATTCTATAGCATTGGCTGGCTTCGGCGGGCTTCGTTACGCTTGCCCCAAATCATCCAGCTAGTTGTAAAAAATATTGTAATTTTCAGATCTTTTAATCTAGACCCATGTTCAAATCTATCCTACAGGTTGATCAATTGATGTTAGAAGATTAGGCATGATTTGTTCTACAAATTCATTGTAAATGAAAATTTCTTAGCATTATTCTTCTTCATTTTTTCGTCATGCAAGGTTATGACTAAATATCATCAATCTACAAGTTACAATTACCATAAGTCTTTATATATGTAACACCGTCTTATAACTTTTTATTATATTTTAAAATTTTCACAGTTGAATCATAAATTTTCATTCTTCTTTAACGCACCCAAATTTCATGTTAATCAAATATTATTACTGTTTAGTCCATAAATTCATTGTTTATGTATAATTTTGATTTTTTTTTTAATAAAAAAAACCTTGAAATTTAAACTTTTTATAATGGGATATATTGATCTCTAGTCATCTTGAAACTTTGGAAGCAAGAACTATATAGGAAAAAATGTAATCCAATGATACATTTTAATATATATATATATATATATATATTAAATGGTGTAATATTGCTAAAAGTTATTCCAAATGTAATTTGAACCCAACTCATATATCTATTTATTTGGAATTTGTTTATTAACAATTTTATTGCAAATTTTAGCATAAACAACCACCAAACTTGAACACCTACCTAAACCTAAAGACATTATTCTACATTAAGTTATAACCTTTTTAACCTCACATTAAGTTATAATTTGATGAGAGCATATTAGTGTAGATGAATTTCTTTCTTTGCTTTTCACTTGATACCTCTCTCTCTCTCTCTCTCAAAAGTCTAGTGAAACAAAAAGTTCATAACCATTTTTTCATAACCATTAAAATGACATATTTTGATTGGTAGATAATAATTAAATATGTTGTTAATGACGGAGTTATGTGAAAGTAATGTTTCATTATTCACAACTTATCATCTCAACAAATTATGAAAAAGTTAAGATTTTCATTATTTTTATTCTCTTTTTGTGTTACCAATAGTTAGGTTTTAGATTATTGGCTAAATTTTTGTGTGAAAACCTAGTGTTATAAGTGTTCTATTTTAATTAAGTTTGGTTTTGCATTAAGTCAAGTCAAAAAGCAGCATCGAAGAATTCAAGTTTCAAAAGGCTCACTTGAACCAAGATATATTCTTACTCAAGCAAACATTGCAAGATCCTTGCTCAATCTTTGCTAAACAAAAACTTAAATTTAATTATGAGTAAAATACTATTTTGATTCCTAAATTTTACCAAAAGTTCATTTTTCATCCCTAAACTATTGAAAATATTTTACTTTATATTCTTAAACTTTATCAAAAGTTTGTTGTAAGGACCTGGTTTGGGTCCTTAGCCCAAAAGTTGGTGGACTCAGGCCCAAAAAGCTTAAAACAATAAATTTGTAGAGAATGGGTTAGGAAAAACTGAGCTTTAATGAATCAGACAAACACTAAAGTGGATTCATATGGCAAGAGAATAAAAATAAACATGTTTATACTAACGAAAGTTGTCCTCGGCAAAATTCGAGGAGATCAATTCTAATATATTTCTCTCAGGTTGGATTACAGGATCAGTTCTTGATGCTACAGTCTTTTTTCTCTTAGTTTTCCAATCCCTCTTTCTCTTGGGGTCTCTTACATTATATATTTCTCTTTTCATGATCTTGGCCATCCATTTGTTAATCATCTAAGCCACTACTTAAGTACTTGTCCCATCAGACATCCTCTCTGACCCTTTGTGAGTTGGGATAGCCAAGGTAGCATTGTTCAGAGGTCTTTTCCACATAAATGCGGCTATAAAATTAGCTGCAGAGCATTCAATGTAGTGGCAGTAGCTTTTCCTTAGATATTTTGAGCTTCCATCCCTCAGGTGCGCTCCGAATGCACGTTCCTTTCAGTAGAACACCCTGGAAGGTCACCTTGAATGATAAGATATATATTTGATCCGTGCTTTACTCGTCCGAGGAGGTTTTTCGTTTGCACCTTACTCATGGGCTTTTGTACTCAACATCCCCACTACTGTTTATCCGTCCTCAAACCAATCAACATCCTCGGCTAAGGCTCAGAGCCCAAAATACAATTTTGGGCCCTTATCCCTACAATAGTCCCTCAAAACTCCAGTTTTTCCCTCTTTTCTGTGGAGAAAAAGTGGGGTTTCGATTTGTTAAAGGTTAAGGTCATTCATTTCTTTAGCTTACACGTGTGGGAGTACCGTTTTGCGCGCCATAACTGTCACTGACGCTTCGGAGCCCGTGAGGCGTCATTAAGTGCTCCAGGTGGCGCTTTGTCCCCCTTATCTAACGGTGAGATGCAAATCCTACGGTGGACATTTATTCTTGAATTTTGAGTGGGATAACTCCCACTCAATCCCATCCCCTATATAAGGGACCCGGGAAAATCATTTTCCCTTATTTCACAAGTTCTCAAGCTCTCAGAGATTCCTTGCTCTCAAATCTTCAATTCTTCTTAAACCTTCAAGGTTCCTCGATCCTCTCCTTCTAAAATTTGAACCTCTAAGAAGCACCAGAGACATCACAAGTGTTGATTTCCGTAAGTTTCTTCTTTTCTTAGGTTCATTTCTTCTTGGCTGGTCTCCTTGGCCTTCCAATTCATATTCTTTCCCTTGAAACTTCATTTGTTTCCTTGTAGTTTGTCCAAATGGGTAGGTTTAAGCACCTTGTAGACTCCCCTGCAAAAATAGAGGCCTTTAAGGCCAGATATCATATACCATAGGAAGTTGCTTTGTGGTATTGTGTCCTAGACCAACTGTTAACATATAGAGAAGAGGGGGAAGTCATCATTCCCATGATAGCTTTTATAGAAGGAGGAATGACGCTCCCTATAGGTAGGGTAACCTATGACTATCTCATTAACCATAGGTTGTGTTCTCATCAGTGCGCACCCAACCTCTTTAGGGTCTTAGGCAGCGTCGATGCTCTAAACGAGCATCTGGGTTTGGGGCTCACCTAGCATGATGTAGTCCGTATGTACAAGTGCCATTCACTCTCTGACGTGGGGTTTTACCTCAAGTCTAGATCGCCTATCGTTAGGCTCGTCTTATGCCTTCCCAAATCTAATAAGGGTATAAAAGACGACTACCTAATAGCTTCAGGAGCGTGGCATGATAGCCTTCACTGCCTCGTCCGAGAGGGAGAGCCAGATGGGACACCTTATAGTTAGGTTCCTTAGCAAGAGATTTAGACCTTTTGACCCTAACTGTATTATTATTTCTCCTTCGTTTTGCTTTCTCTGATAATGGATTTTGACTCGCTAACCATGCTTTTCTCTTCAGCTATTTTTGCAGACAAGAGGCAAGTAGCGCCCAGGCTCAATCTGACCAACGTTACCGCTCTCAATTATTTGCTGAGGTCCGAAATATTCGTAAGTAAGGACAGGCAGTTGCGTGTCGTCCACTTGATTTGGACTTCAAGCCAATCTCGGAGATATATCAAGAAATAGGTCACACCATAAGAGCAAGCGATCTGCGGTTGGCTCAGATTGACATGTCACGCCCAAACTTCCTCGTCCAAGAAGACCTTCCTCCAGTCATACTGCCTATTCAACGGGTTCTGCCTGAAACAGTAGCAGCGCCAAGGGAGGAGACCACCTCTTCACGTTTATCACTTAAAGAGGAGATAGACAAATTTCATTTTGAAGAAGATGAGACTCAAAGGGCTTAAGTAGTTCACATCTCGGACACCGAGGATGAGCCTGATAGGTATTCAGGTGTTCACGCCACGGTTCTAGTGATTGCCTGTCCAGACAGTACCTCCAAAGAGGAAGACGAGATGGAGTTGAACCAGGGGAACAAGAGCCTAAGGGAGCTCATGGCCGCAAGGAACAAGGGGTCAACTTCGAAAGAAGTCCACAAGTCCCAAGTTCCTCCCACTCTTCCATCTCCTATCCTTCCACTCCCTACTGACCTTAGAATGCACGCTGATCCAAATCTGAAGAAGAAGAGACCAGTGTTGGATCTTGAGGAAGGAAAGGTGGGCCCTCAAAAGGGTACCAAATAACAGAAAGTGTTCAAAGACCCTAGGGACAAGAGGTCCACTTCTGTGGATAGCCAGGAGGAGCAAACTGTGGCCGATGTGCGCCTTTCGCAACGGACCTAGTCTCCTCGGCTGGAGGTGGATGGGGCTGCCATCCCTTAGAATGCCTTTGTCAAGGATTTCCAAAGAGGTCATTCTGAATATGTAGCTGAGGCCTTGGAGCAGTCACTTCTTTTACCCAAGGATATAGATGCTGTGAGGAAGTTGAAGCAGTAAGACCTCTTCATGTCCCTAAAAAGGGACCTCGCCATAGTAGGTTCACAGCCACACACCTTTTATTTATTTAAGTGCTAATAAGTTTTCTCTCTCTCTCTTTTGTTCACATGAAGTTGCTATATTGGTTTTATGCAGATCACCCATGAGGTCTTTGTGGCTGAGGAATAGGTCAAGGAGGCCCGAAACGATGTGAAGAATGAGGTCCACCTCCGCCTCGAGACTGAGAAGGACTTGGGGGCCGCGAGGGAGGAAAACAACGAGTTGCTCTCCAAGTTGACTATTGAGAAAAGGGAGAGAAAGAGTGCTCAGGCAGGATTGAAGAATGCCGATACTCAAGCAGAGGACCCACGCAAGTTGCTTTATCAGACAGAGATAGAGCTGGCCATTTCAAGGCAACTTATGCTGGATCTAAAGGCAAAGCTGCAGAAGGCTAAGGAGGCAGCTCAATTGGCTAAGGAGGCAACCGAGGTTGAAAAACAAGCGTCCTACACCCTTGGAGTGGAAGAAACACAGGCTAGGCTTATTGAGGAGCTGGCCGGGGTGTGTAGGGATTACTACGATGTAATGTGGGCAGAAGCCCTCAACATTGCAGGAGTCCTTGCAGACTCAGAGTGGAGGCAACCGAGGAAAGTGTACTACCACCCTGAGATCCATGAAATCCTGGTTAGCCTCCCATCCCTCTCTATCATTGCTCCTGAGTCTTCGGAGCAGCTCCAAACTGTATAAGTTGCTCCCTTCCCCCCCTTTGAGGCTTCGAAAGGACCCAACCAAGCTGGTGATTAAGGCCAAGAGGCTGAAGGGGCTAAAGACAAAGGTAAGGGCAACGGGACTCAGCCCCTTTCGGAGGCTAAGGATACTGCTAAGGCCAAAGCAAAGGAGACGGAGGCCAAGACCAAAGAGAAAGATCCCCAGGCCAAGGATGTCCCTACCTCCCAGCCGAGCCAAAAAGAAGACCCCCCCCCCCCCCCCCCAAGGCCAAAAATTAGCACTTAAGATTTATTTTGTTGTTATGTCATTGTATACAATGTACTCCTTCTTTTGTTTAATGAAAATGTTTTATCTTTTTATCTCTTGAACCTTTGCTTTATATACTTTGAAGCTTATTATTATTGCAGATAGCATTGAACTGCTACTACCCTGTTTTCAACAAAAACTAATAATAATACACTACTAACAACTTAAGCAATTTGATCAAGTACCCACGGTAGAGAGGTTTACCACATACTTGTATCGAGACTTGAACCTTCTGTAATGAAGGCTGAGTCTAATGGAGATAAATATATACTTTGTAAAAAGCAAAAAGGGATAGACCACCTTCACCCCGTTTATCACTCAGATAAGTAAATAAGGACTTCAACTTACTCAAAGCCATCGATCCAAGGAGTTGTATATAATCTTGGATCTATTTTGACACTTAGTAAAAGACCAATGGTTATCACAGTGCTAATTTTTCCTAAGTATATGATCTGAGAGACTAGTCATTTATAAAGATGTCATAGAGTGTTAATTTCTCCAAAGCATGTGGTTCGAGAGACCAGGCATGACTAAGGTTCTGTTTAATCACTTAGAAATATGTCATAGAGTGTTAATTTTCCTAAAGCATGTGGTCGAGGAGTCAAGCATGACTAATGTTTTGTTTAAACACTTAGAAAGATGTCATAAAGTGTTAATTTCTCCAAAGCGTGTGGTCTGAGGAGCCAGATATGACTAAGGTTCTATTTAAACACTTAGAAAGATGTCATAGAGTATTAATTTCCCCAAAACATGTGGTCCGAGAAGTCAGGCATGACTAAGGTTCTATTTAAACACTTAAAAAGATGACAATAGGAAGTACAAGGTATTTACACAATAAATAAGCATATGACAAAGGGAACTTTCATTAATAATAATACCTTTTTGGGTTGTTTACATTCCAAGGGCATGGTATTACATATTCATCTAGGTCTTCAAGGAAATATGCTTCTATACCTGCCACCGAGATGATGCGATATGGCCCTTTCCAGTTAAGCCCCAGCTTTCCCCATGCTAGGTTCTTCACAGTACCAAGAACTTTTCTCAACACCAAGTCTCCAAGCGCCAACGGTCTCAGCCTCACATTGGCATCATAACCTTGCTTGAACTTGTGTTGGTAATATGCTAATTGGACCATTGCATTTTCCCTCATTTCTTCAATAAGATCTAAGCTTTTCTCTAGCAATCCATCGTTGTCACTCGAATTAAAAGAACTTGTCCTCAGTGTTGGGAAGCTGATTTCTAAAGGAATAACCACTTCGGCTCCATAAGTCATTGAAAAGGGGGTCTCCCCTATTGATCTACAAGGTGTAGTTCGGTATGTTCAGAGGACATGCGATAACTCTTCCATCTATTTTCCCTTTGCATCATCCAACCTCTTCTTGAGTCCATTAACTATGACCTTATTAATAGTCTTGGCTTGTTCATTCTCTTGGGGATAAGGGGGGTAAAATATCTATTCGTAATTCCCAGGTCACAACAATATCTCCTGAAAGATTTGCTATCAAATTGAAGGCTATTGTCCGAGATGAAGGTACGAGGGACCCCGAATCGTGTGACAATATTTTTTCAAACAAATTTCTTGGCATCAACATCCCTGATATTTGCCAAGGGCTCAGCTTCAACCCACTTAGTGAAGTAGTCCGTGCTGATTATCAGATATCTTTTTTTTCTTGCTGCCTTAGGGAAATGGCCTATAATGTCTGTAAGGACTCAAATTGGATTGGACCCAAAAGAGGAATGGGATTCTAGCCCAACAAGCCCAAACAATAAAATTTCTAGAGAATGAGTGTAAGAACTAATTCCAATAAATGGAAAAAGACATCATTCATCTGTAGCAAAAGGGAGCTTCAAACTAAATCATTTCCCTCTCTCTTCTTCTCGGCTAGGCTTTAGTGCATATCTTTCTGGATTGTTTCTCTCCCCCTTTTTCTTCCAAAAGTCCCCTTTCGTGTTTTCTGATTTCGCATTATATACTACATTCTTCATTCTGCTTTCACCATACACGTGTAGGCTCCATTCTGGGAACTTCTTTCTATCACATCCAGCACTTCCTGGAACCTTCGCTTAATGGCCATAAGGCTGCTTGGTTACTGTTCAGGTATCACCTCCACATTAATGCGGCCAGAGAGTTAGCTGGGAAGCATTTAATATGGAGGTAGTAGCTTTAAAGAGATATTTGTTACCTTTCCCGGTTCCTTCTTTGTTCAATATTCATTCGTTAGTTTGTATGTAATTTTGTGAATTTCCTTGACTACTAAAATAGTTACATCCATCTCGGACGTTGGTTTGATCAATAATTTATCCTCGGACGTGGTTTGGGCCACTATGTACGACTTACATCTCTTTGTCTTGTGTTATTCTCAAAATGGCTATCTTTAACCATCCTCGAACATGTGAGTGTCCTCGGACTGGGCCGTTGGGCCACAAGCCCACTTCCTATGAATTCTCTGTTATCTTTTTGGACAACTGGCCCCACAATGTCTAAGCTCCATTGAGTGAATGGCCAAGGGCTGAACAGAGGATTAAGGACTCCTCCTAGTTGGTGTATGTTTGGTGCGAACCTTTGACACTGGTCGCACTTCCTTACATATTCTTATGCCTTATTTTGCATATTTGGCCACCAATAGCCTTGAGTGATGGCTTTGTGCGCTAAAGATCTGCCTCTAGTGTGGCTTCCACAAATTCCCTCATGTAACTCCTCAAGGAGTAATTATATTGTCTCGGGGTGTATGCATAGCAGGTATGGCCTAAAAAATAAGCTTTTATATAATTTTTGGTCCTCGGATAGTCAGAACCGATGAGCCTTTCTCCATACCTTGTCTGCCTCTGATTTCTCCTCGGGTAGGATATCCTCCTTGAAGAATAATACCATGGGGTCCATCCAGCTAGGCCCTACTCTAACTTGGTGAACATGGACCATCTATCTCTTCACCTCTGTGGGCTTGTACAAATCCTCCATAAGGATGACCCAAGGCAAGCTTTGCACCGAAAAGGTTGCAAGTGTGGCTAGAGAATTAGCATGTTTGTTTCCACTTCTAAGGATATGCAGCAGGTTGAAAGATTCGAACCCTGGTTACAAGTGTCTAACCTGACTTAAGTACACTTGCATTTTTTTATCTCTTACTTAAAATTCTCATTTCACTTGGCCAACAACCAATCTTGAGTCTGAGAATATCTTTACTGCCTTTCCGCCCATTCTTTGAACCATGGTCATTCCCATCAGTAAAGTCTCGTATTCAGCTTCGTTATTTGTAGCCGAGAAGTCCAGCCTCAATGACTTCTCAATAGTAATATTTTCGGGGGATACTAGAACTAGCCCCATTCTGGATCCTCTCTGATTTACTGCACTATCAACGTACACTTTCCAGGATAAGGGATTTCGTTGGGAGATCATGTCAATCGATTTTCCATTCATGCCACGCTTCTCTGCTTCTACTTCTAATGGGGATTTAGCAAACTCAACTACTAGATCTGCGAGGACTTGACCCTTGACAGAGGTACGAGGCATGTATTTGATGTCGAAAACTCTTAGGATCGTGCTCCATTTAGCAATCCTTCCTGTGTAATCAGCACTTCGAAGCAAAGCTCTGAGCAGGAGCCGAGTTAGGACAACTACCGTGTGTGCCTGGAAGTAATGAAGGAGTTTACATGTAACATGTACCATCGCCAAAATGGCTTTCTCCAGTAGTAGATAACAGATCTCGGCCTCATGTAGTGACTTGCTCACATAGTAAACTGGCCTTTGTATGCCGCTATTGACTCGAATCAAAACCGGTTTACAGCATGAGGGGCCACAGCAATATAAGCAAACAGGACCTCATCCACCTCGGGACTGGACATGATAGGTGTCCGAGAGAGATAATCCTTAAGCTGTTGAAAGGCTAAGGCATACTCTTCGGTCCACTCAATTCCTTTCCACTTATTCATCAATAGGAAGAAGGGTTTGCATCTATCCGTTGACCAAGAGATAAACCGATTTAAGGTAGCAGTTATTCCGGTTAGCTTCTAGACTTCCTTGGGATTTCGAGGTACTTGCAAACTATTGATTGCCTTAATATGATCGGGGTTAACTTCAATTCCGCAATGCGTAACCATGTATCCCAAAAACTTCCTTGATCCGACCCCAAAAAAACATTTAGAAGCATTGAGTCACATTTTGTGTTTCCTCAGAATTTCAAAAATGTTCCTTAGGTCCCCTACATGCTCAGACACCACCTTACTTTTCACCACCATATCGTCTATACAAACCTCAATACTTTTGCCCAACTGTGGTTCAAACATTCTAGTCATCATCCTTTGATAGGTAGACCCTGTGTTTTTCAAACCAAATGGCATCACTTTATAGTAGTAGTTTCCAGTGGGAGTGACAAAAACTGTCTTTCCCTGATCATCCAGGGCTAGTGGTATCTAATGGTATCACTGAAATGCATCTAAGAAGCTCATCCGAGGATAGCCTACGATTGCATCCACTAGTTGGTCTATCCTAGGCATAAGGAAGGGATCCTTCGGGCAAGCTTTATTTAGATTTGTGAAGTCCACACACATTCGTCATTTCCCATTCTTTTTCTTTACTACCACAGTATTGGCCAGCCACTCAGGGTAGAAAACCTCCTTGATAGCCCCTGCCTACTTGAGCTTCTTCACCTTATCTCTGACAGTATTAGAGTGATCCTTGGACGAGCACCGAGACGGTTGCTTCTTAGGGGTGACAGATGGATTAATATTTAAATGATGGCAAATGAAGCTCAGATCCACCCCCGGGGCTTTGTAAACACTTCATACGAAGACATCAATATTTCTCTTAAGAAACTCTATTAGCTCTTCTTTCTCTAGAAGAGGCAGTTGAGCTCTGATCAGAAAAAACTTCTTCGAATCATCACTGACAACAACCGTTTTTAAGTCTTCACATTTTTCCCTCTCAGCTAATTCATTAACAGGCAAATTCGAAGCTTTTAATTGCTATAAGCCCCTTTCAGTAGAGGCTGAGGACTCAGCTTCGGGCTGATGTAAGATGGCAACCACCAGGCACTGCCTAGCCGTGGATTGACTCCCAACAATCTCTTTAATTTGGCCGCTTGACGGGTATTTCACCTTCTGGTGCAGGGTAGAAGAAACGGCTCCCAGCACATGAAGCTAGGGCCTGGCCACGATGACCGTGTATAGGGAGTAAGCATCCACCACGATAAAGTCCACCTCCACCACTTCTGAACCAGCCTGCACGGGTAGTTTAATCTAGCCTTTCAGAATGACGACCTTCCCATCAAAACTTACCAGGGGCGAATCGTAGGCAGTTAAGTCTTCGGGTCTCAAGTTCAACCCCTTGTACAGGTCAGGATACATTATCTCAGCACCACTGCACGGGTAGTCTAATCTGGCCCTTCAGAATGACGACCTTCCCATCAAAACTTACCAGGGGCGAATCGTAGGCAGTTAAGTCTTCGGATCTTAAGTTCAACCCCTTGTACAGGTCAGGGTACATTATCTCAACACCACTGCCTTGGTCCACCATCACCCTCTTCACATCATACCCCCCAATCCTGAGCGTGACCACCAAAGTGTCATCAAGGGGCTGTATGGTTCCAATCTTATCCTCGTCCGAAAAACTTAGTATCAATTGGATATCCACTCTTGCCTTCTTCAGCTCCAGATTGGTGTCCTCAGCAGACAACAGAGCCATAGAAATCACTCTGGAAGGACAAAAATCGATCATTCCTGAAACGACGAAGATGACATTTATCGTACCCAAAGGAGGCCTCGAAGAAGCATCCCTCTGAGGTTCTGGATTTGCCTGTCCTTGCAAACCACTAGAATGATGCAAAAATTGCTTCAATTTTCCCTCTCAGACCAGTTGGTCCAAATGATCCCACAAGTTCCTACAGTCCTTCGTAGTGTTTCCCTAGTCCTGGTGGTACTAGTAGTAAAGGTTCTAATTGCGCCTCATGGGGTTTCCTGCCATCTTATTTGGCCATTTGAAGAATGACTCATTCTTAATCTTCTCCAGAATTTGATGCACCGGTTCCTGGAATACCATGTTAACCGCCTGAGCGCTGGCAGACCCTGGCTGCTCAACAAAGTCCCTCCGAGGTTGATTGTTATTGTATCAGTCCAACCTGAAATCCCTCCTCTCTTGAGGGATAACCTTAGCCTTACCTTTCCCTTGTTGCTGGTCTTCCTCAACCCTCTTATACTTGTCTATCCGGTCCATGAGTTGGTGCACGTTGGTGACAGGTTTTCTCGTCAAAGACTTCCTTAAATCGTGCTCGGTTGGGAGGCCAACCATGAAAGTACTGATGGCCACGTCATCAAAGTCACCATCTATCTCATTGTACATTTCCCAATATCTATCCGAGTACGTTTTCAGGGTCTCCCTTTCTCACATGAACAACGACAGTAGGGAATCTAAGGGCCGAGAAACTCTGCTACAAGTAATAAAACGAGAGCCAAATGTTTGGGTGAGCTCCTTGAAGGAACCTATGGAACCCGCCCTTAAGCCATCGAACCATCTCATTGCCACGAGTCCTAGATTGGAAGGGAACACCTTGCACATCAGGGTTTTGTCCTTGGAATGGACAACTATTCTCTGGTTGAAATGACTCACATGTTCCACAAGATCTATTCAACCATTGTAAAAGGTGAATGTTGGTTGATTGAATTGCCAATGAAGTTTTGCCTTTTCAATCCTGCGCGTGAAAGGCGACCTAGAAACTAGTTCAACGCCTTGCTCATAGCGTAATTTCTTAGGCCTTTGCAAGGCGGGCTCTTTTACCTACGTTGGTGATGGTGCTCCTTATCGTAGGAAAAAGACTCGTTGGGTAGGGTCCTTGACCTTTGTCTATAACTGGCATCCTCCCCATCATTAGAGCAAACATCGGAGTTAGAGGGAGCTCGCTTTCATTGTGCACAACGCAACTTTCTCTTCAGATGGTCAACCTCCAGTTGTAGGGCCCTGGTATCCTCCTTACGAGAGAGACGGCTTTTACCCTGGGACTAACTCCTACCGGTCTGGGCAGTATGCACACTCCCCTCCCGATCCCTTCTACGCTCAAGGTTGACAAAAGGATTTTCACGTTGGGACCCTATGGATTCTACCTGGTGTGGACCTGAACCTACCATGGTTAAACACTTAACTTACTAAAGCACCAAAATTTCTCCCCACAGACGGCACCAATTGTAAGGATCTGGTTTGGGTCCTTAGCCCAAAGGTTGGTGGACTCAGGGCTAAAAAGTCCAAAACAATAAGTTTGTAGAGAATGGGTTAGGAAAAACTAGGCTTTAATGAATCAGACAAACACCAAAGTGGATTCAGATGACAAGAAAGTAAGAATAAACACGTTTATACTAACGAAAGTCGTCCTCGGCAAAATCCGAGGAGATCAATTCTAATATATTTCTCTCAGGTTGGATTATAAAATCAGTTCTTGATGCTACTGTTTTTTTCTCTTAGTTTTCCGGTCCCTATTTCTCTAGGGGTCTCTTACATTATATATTTCTCTTTTCATGATCTTAGCCATCCATTTGTTGATCATCTAAGCCACTACTTGAGTACTTATCCCATCAGACACCCTCTCTGACATTTGTGAGTTAGGATAGCCAAGGCAATACTGTTCAGAGGTCTTCTCCACATAAATGCAGCAAGAAAATTAGTTGCTGAACATTCAATGCGGTGGCAGCAGCTTTTCTTTAGATATTTTGAGCTTCCATCGCTCAGATGCGCTCCGAATGTGCGTTCCTTTCAGTAGAATGCCCTGGAAGGTCACCTTGAATGATAAGATATATATGTAATCCGTGCTTTGCTCGTCCTAGGAGATAATTCTCCTCGGACCACCTTTCCCAATCTTTCCGTTTGCACCTTACTCATGGGCTTCTGTACTCAACATCCTCACTACTGTTTATTCGTCCTTGGATCAATCAATGTTCTTGGCTAAGGCCTAGAGTCCAAAATACAATTTTGAGCCCTTATTCCTTCATTTGTTTTTTGTCCCTAAATTATTGAAAAAAAGTTTTTTTTTTCATCTCTATTTTTTTCCTCTAAACTATTTAAAAAAATTCTTTACAAAGTTTAAGAATAAAAAAACAACTTTTAAAATTTTGGGACTAAAAACAAATTTTGGTAAAGTATAGGAACCAAAATAGTATTTTAGCCTTTAATTATCAATTTCAAATTTAATTCTAAAAAAAAAATCATAATCTAATCATAATCAATCAAATTGTACATTGCTTAGTTATGTGAAACAACTTTGGGAACAACTTATTTAGTTGAAACTGAAAATTTTTTGTTGAAAGTACGGTAAATAAAGCTAAAAGTTAACTAAAATATTACCGTGAGACCCATAAATAGTATCAAAAAATGTAATTAAACTCATAAATAATAACAAAAATAAGTTAAATAGTAAAAAAAAAAAGAAAAAAAAATTGCCATCAGCCAATGTCCCATCCGTAAATGTCTCAACTGTCAACTCTCAAGCAGGTGTGCTTGGTGTGGAAAAAGACACACTTTCATGTGGTCCGGTCCGCTACAGCCTAGCCTACCTGAACAATACCGATAAGAAGCCAGCCCAATTCTCATCTTTACCTTATCTAAAATCCAAAATGAAATTAGCCCAATGAATTTTTTTTTTTTTCCCCTTCAATGTAATTAGTTATGAGTTACTTGCTTTAGTTATTTATTTTGGCTCTAACTTAGAATGCATATAAATATAAATAGTTACTGTGCATTGCTTGTAGATTTCATATTACAGTTTTCTTAATTTTTGTTATGATACATGGTTTTCCTTTTGGTCATATTGTTGACACATAATTTGTCATAGCCTAGAAGGCATAAGTTATAAATTTATTATAATTATTAATTAGAGCCCACTGAAACTTATATATATATGCCAAATCAACTTTTTAATTTGCATCCACATCAGCACGTCCCTATTTCACATTTTGATAAAACTCAACATCATATACAATTGTGGTGTGAGTGAGCCTCTAAGTCATAATCTAAGCTCCACCATTGGCATTTGACACAATAGTAGGTATAACAGACTAAAGGCCAATAGGAAAACACGGTAATCATGTCATAAACATAAAAACAAAACCAATGCCAAAGCTAAAGTCACACACAAAAGACACTTTTTAGGTATGGCTAAGATCCTAATAAGAGGGAAGAAAGATAGAGGTTCACACTTCACAAACTCACATCACACTTCAAAGTTCCAAGTAAAGGCCTGCAGTATTGGATTTTTTTTTTTTTTTTTATATATATATAGATATAATACGATTTAATCCTATTTGTTTCATAATCCGATCAAAATATTAATGGGTTTGAATACGCTTTGACACGATTAGATCTAATATAAAAGACTTTACCACTAGTTTACATACTAATGGGTTTCGATTTGATCCCATATAAGAAACTTTACCTCCAATCAAGATACTATGGTGTTACAAACTTACAATATGATTGACAAGAATTAATCCCATACTAAAGACTTTACCATTTTTTATTTATTTATATAATTACGATAAGATTTGAACTTATGGTTTGAACAATGAAGATTACATTTTACTATCACACTATAAGACACAAGTTCAATGAGCCAACTTGAGAGAGTGGTCGAGAGGGAAGTGATGAAAGAAAAAATTGTGAGTGATTTGTATGAAAGCGATTGTCCTTGCTATCTTCCACTTCATCATTGTAGTACGAGTTTGTGGTCCGACCCAGATTAAAAAAAAAAAAAAAAACAAAAACAAAAGTTGTGGTCCGACCATAGCTTCACAAAATTTGTCTTTCTCAAACCAAAAAAAAAACTTCACAAAATTGGATTTGGATCTTCTTGTACACAATTGCACGTCAATACTGTTTTGGGACCCCAAAAGCAAAACCACGCGCTTTATTACTGAAATTAATTAACCCCTTCTTCTTCTTCTTCCTTATATATTATTATTTCATTCACTCTCTTTCTCTGCCCTGTTTGACTGTAAAAGCATAGGGGCTTATACCTTGCTTGGATTTCATTTCAGATTAGCAAACTAAACGGGTTCGTTTTGGAAATTCCTCGTTTTTATCATTCTTGTAAATCAGATCACACTTTTTTGTTATTCATTGAGTATTAGATCTTTGATTTTCTTTACTTTCCTCACATTATATACCATTGGGTAACTTTGTTTATTTTGGATCCACTTTTGAACTTTCTCTTTGGGAAATTTGGTTTCTTTTTCACTTTCAATGCTTTGTTTCACTGTTTCTTTGGAAAGTAAAAACTGGGTTTTGTTCTTTGCTTGATGTAGGTTCTAGCTACCAGTGAAGCCACAGCAGCAGCCATTGGAACCAACAAAGAATATGACTTTGCTTTGTGCTTTTAGATAAAGGCATTGACTTTGTCTTGTTTTTGTAACTCTTTGTGGTGAGAAGATGGTATTAGACTCAAGGATTTGATAGCAAATTTGGTTCATTTTTGTTGTTGTTGTTGTGAAAGCAAAAGAATTGAACACAATGATTAACAAAACGCTTGTGCTCACTTACCTTTACCTGCTAATCTACATTTTGCTTTCTTCTGGGGTCATTTTGTACAACAAGGTACTCAATTTTTTTTTGGGTGCTTTTTGCTATGTTTTTCTATATCTTATTTCATGCTTAGAATTTTATATTATTATATTATCAATTATGTGTATTTGGTTGTTCGAATCTTTGTTTGCAGTGGGTTCTGTCTCCTAAATACTTCAACTTTCCGCTACCTATAACGCTTACAATGATTCACATGGGGTTTTCTGGAGCTGTCGCGTTTTTGCTTGTTCGGGTTTTCAAGGTATAGGCTTTGTCTTATGTGAGTGTGATATTGGATTTGACTTCCTTGTTTGTTGATAGTGATAGATGTATCTATTGAATCATGTACTTATTTTTGTATAAGCGGTTTCATAGAACTATGGCATTGTTGATTCTAGGTGTGATTTCGTATTTCATGTAATGCCATGCACAGAATTGACTACAAAATATGAGCCTACTGTGATGATTAATTATGTTGTAGGTGATATTGTTCTAAATTATAAAAATTTATAGTGATTCAAATTATGGGAAATGAACAGGAGACCGTGGGTGTAGAGATGTCACCTATGACAATTTTCAGAGCATGGTTTATCGTGGTTCTAAAAGAGAAATCTTTAAATCCTCGATTTACAATCTGTTCTGTTATATGTTATATGTGTTACTCATTTTTGTTCATACTTTATGCTCCTCTCCACATTGTTATTTATAAAGTGATCAGAAGTACTATTATTGTGCTTGAGCTGCTGTTGCTCTGCAGCCTATGCTGCAAATCATGATTCCACTGTTAATGGGTTTCTTCTGTACAGTAGCATCCTTATGGTTAAGTAATTTATGAGTCAAAAAAAGGAAATATGGAATTGGTCTCCAAAATGAAATTTCCAGTTTCTTCTTTCTTTTCATTATTTAATGATGTTTTTATATTAAATGCTTAGAGTGATTTATTTATATTGTTTTTAATGTGCAGGTCGTAACTCCTGTGAAAATGTCATTTGAAATGTAAGAAATAGTTTCTCAAAACCCCCAACCCAACTCTTCTCCTCTCCCATTCTTATGATTTTTTTTTCCTCTTCTTCATTAGTCCATTCTCTCTATCCTAAAATATCTTAATTGGTGTACAGATATGCAACATGTGTTATACCAATAAGTGCCTTCTTTGCATCAAGTCTTTGGTAAGCAATCTAATATAACTGGACACTTCTTTTGGCATGTGAAATGGTGATTCTATCATTAATGAAGCATAAGTATGTATCCATGTATGTGTTTTTATCAGTGTGCACTGTCGGGGGGGTAAACCCCTTTACCTTCTTGTTAGATCTGATGGTTGAAATTGGTTTTGTATATGTACTTTTGACTTCAAGAAATTAAAGACTCTCAACCATCTATTTATGTAACCACAAAGCAAAATTGTATTGTTATTTTTATGAACAAAACTGATATGTTCTTACATTCTGCTGAGGATTTTACCAAAATAATTAGTGAGCGGCTATACCTAGGCCACTCTTTCTTTCCCTTTTTGAACTTTTGTGCCAGACTATAATTAGGCTGCTACATGCTGTAAAATATGGAAATTGCTTTGTGAAGCTTTGGATGTTTTAATATATAGGTATTCTTTCGTCTTTCATTGAACCAGCTTTGGGCTTCGAGGTTTTACAAATTGATTTTTGCTTTGGTTTTAGGTTGTAAAGTTAAGTTAAAATTGTACAATGCCTCTACTTTGATAATTAGCTTTGCGTTTAAAAATACACAAGCTTTTTTGTTTTTATGTATTATTTTTATTTTATATACTAATGACTAAAAGATATCTGGTGTGGATCCATAGTATTCATGATTTTAAATTTTATGAATTTGCTTTCTTGTTTGGGCTTGATTATTTCAATTGGTTTTGTATAAAGTTTACTGAATCTTTATCACTTCATATTTGATCTTGATCCTTCTTGTTTCTATAGTTTCTTGTAAGGGAACCTTTGTTACAATTGCACTTTATGTGTTGAAGCTTTCTTTAATGACTCTTTCATAGACAGTAAATTTCCTTAAAAAAAGAAAATAAATGAAAAACAAATAGCTCTTTATGCATGTATGGTTGTATTTCAGACGATAACTTTGGTGCTAGTAGGGCCAGATAGTGGCTTATCTGAGGTTTGGACAGTTATGCCTAAATGGTCTAAATGTTCCTGAAGGAATAATTATGATAACTTTGTTGTCCTCTTCTCATGACAGGTTTGGTAACACAGCTTACTTGCACATTTCTGTGGCCTTCATTCAGATGCTGAAAGCCTTAAGTATGTTTGGAGAAACTGCATTTTTTTTTTCTTACTATCATGTTCTTAACTCTATTAAATGGCTGCTTATATGTGAGTTTGGATGTTTCAGTGCCTGTGGCAACATTTGTCATGGCTGTTGTGTGTGGCACTGACAAACCAAGGTGTGACGTATTCTTGAACATGTTGCTGGTCAGTGTTGGAGTTGTCATTTCCTCATATGGGGAGATTCATTTTAATGTAGTTGGTACACTTTACCAGGTTACGGGCATCTTTGCAGAAGCTCTCCGTCTTGTCTTAACACAAGTCCTTCTACAAAAGAAGGGCTTGACACTAAATCCCATCACCAGCTTATACTACATAGCTCCATGCAGGTATTTTGTTTTGAAGCTTCTGGGTTTTATCTTAGATAAAATAATGTAAATGTCTTATTGCTGTCTACAAAAATATATAGAGGTCAACCATATAAGTGAAGGCCTTTTTTTAATAGAAGGTATAGGTTAATCTCGATTGGACATTGTAATTTGATGTATAGAAATCTGAGTTATATGGTGATTGATATATATTATTTAGTTTGTTGTTTCTGGAAAACGTGTTAATTCTAATTAGTGCAATTTATATTGCTTGAATGTATATTTTAGTGGAGAACAGAAATGATAGTCTTTACTCTTTAATAGCTATTTAAATGATACATCCACTAGAATTTTTTTTTAAAGATCCATCTTTAAGACCATGTAAGTTTGTTCTTTTTTTTGTTCCTATCCATAAATGTATATGCACAATTCTTTTTAAGGCACTGCCATTGATGGGCGTTGGAAACATACTTCTCACTTTTTGACACATTGGCATGTGCAGTTTTGTTTTTCTGTTTGTGCCTTGGTATTTACTGGAGAAGCCTGAGATGCAAGTTTCACAGATTCAGTTCAACTTATGGATCTTTTTCTCCAATGCTCTTTGCGCGTTGGCCCTGAACTTCTCCATTTTCTTAGTAATCGGTAGAACAGGAGCAGTTACCATCCGGGTTGCTGGCGTTCTGAAAGACTGGATATTGATAGCCCTTTCAACTGTCATATTTCCAGAGTCCACAATAACAGGGCTGAATATAATTGGCTATGCAATTGGTAACTCTCTGTCCATATGAAGTACAAGCTTTCAATCTCAAAAGTTTACCTTAAATTTCTTTTACCCTTGCAGCACTATGCGGTGTTGTCATGTACAATTACATAAAGGTCAAGGATGTTCGAGCATCTCAACAACCTGCTGAAAGTCTTCCTGAAAGAATTACAAAGGTCAATCTCATAGATTACCCCTGATAATATTAAGTCTGTTCAATATATTTTGTTCCTTTAACCAAGTAGGGCAAAACTAGGTATAGTTCTTTAGGTGGTGCTATACCTTGGGTTCCCCAATTATAATCAAACACATGTTTGAATTTAATTGGGGGAACCAAGTTACAACATTTAAGAAATTGTACCTAGGTTTTACCCAACCAAGTATATCCTCTTCCATAAAATTTGCCTTCTCAATGAAAATGCATTCAAGTGTTCATAGAATCATCGCATGCTTGAAATAATTAAAGTCTGATGTGATTTAATCTGCTTGCTGTGCTTGTATAATTGGCTCATGAAGCTGACATAAACCAAAATTTTAACAAAATCAGTCTCTAGGAATATGAATCTTATGAGTGGAGAATGTGTGAAACTTCATAATGGGCCAGCTCGGTTTGCACTGACGCTTAGTTGGCAGGGGAACAGTGAAATCTCTAGGGTGAAACTTTTGTACATGCATGCTGTGCCATCCAAAGACTATTGGATTACATTCAATCATAGTTGAACCTAAATCTTCCCTTCTGGAACTGCTAATTAGTGTTGTTTGCCAACAAGCATATATATGATGATAATCTCAATAATGCATTTGGGATTTCTAGTTGGTGGTCATATAATGATATGTAGACATACCCATTAACTATATGAAATGGTTTTTTTTTACTCTTTGACATGATTTGAGATGCCTGCTACAGATTTTATTATTTGACATCAGATCTTTTAACAGATACATCGATCCATAGCTATCAAATTTTAGAATGTTATTTATAGGGTAAACGACAATACCTCCCTTTGCAATATTACATTTTCAACCAAATTCACGGAAATTGGTATTAAAATTACAAAAATACCCCTTTCCCTTCCAAAGGGGCAAAGACTCATAACATGAAGAAACGAATATTTTTGTCCCTTTTTTTTGTTGCTATTTTCTGTTGATTAATGGAAAACATGACATTGCAATTTAGCCCGAGGTACAAGGACGTAGATTGTAACATTTGAAAAGTAGGAGGTAAACTGATAATGACCCTTACATGGAGGTATTTTCATATTTTGTCAGTTACCCTTATTTATATATTCCCAGGAAAGCTATCAAAGAAATGGCAATTACATTATTGAAATCACACCCTCACTCTCTCTGTGAGAGGGTTTGTAGGTTTCATGTTCATCTAGAATAGTCAACATTTTTTTTATGTCAATTGAACCTTCCCTTTGTCTTACAGCTGTGTTTTCTATTTTGGGTAATGCAGGATTGGAAGTTGGAGAAGAAGTCATCTGACATTTTTGTGCCGAATAATAGCAGTGATAGCATCAGGGGAGGCAGTGGAGGAAATGGTGCTGCATCTGATTTGAATGTTGATGTAGAAGCACCTCTACTTTCAACGTCGAGGTTATCTCATATCGGACGTACGCATCTCATTCGTGATTCATAAAATCCTAAAATCGGCATTAGAGTACGTTTATTGGAATAGGAAAAGAAGTAGAGGAAGCCAGTTCAAGTGCACCCTAATCCTTCATTCTTTCCGGGGCAATGGATTTACACTTTTGAGAGCAAAAGCGATTCATTTGTAGCATGTGTACACTTGATTTGGCAGCCTTTACGTTTTGTAGTTGGGACTAGTGGACGAATCAACCATAATATAATCAAGGCTCATGATTTGGTGACCCAGTTTGTACTTTGTATCTCAGCCGAAGGAGTCGTTTTCTTCTTATATTTTGATCTGTCAGTTCTTAGCAGTATCCTATTTTTACTATCACCAACTATTCAATCTTTCTCACTCGCTAGTAACTCCTATGAAACCAAGTTCAGAAGGATCAGAAAAGAGGAAAAATATTCGCTTACACTCATTTTACATTCATTATTTTACGCAATATCCACAATTGATGCCTTAATGTACACATTTTAAAAAGCGAAAAGGAACTGTCCTTGTTTAGAAAACTTGAAAGTGGATAAGAAAAAGTAGATGTAAAAATTATCAATACCCTACAAAAATGTAGTCATTCACAGTCGGTGAGGATCCCTCAAAAAATATGAGAATTGAAATGAACTTTTCAGGTTGAAAGTGGATATGAATAAGTAGATGTGAAATTATCATTACCCTCGAAAATTTTAGTCATTCACAATCGGTGAGTAAGGGTCCCTCAGAAAATGAGAATCGAGTGAGAAAAGAACTTTTCAGGTAGTGAATGGACCTACTCTTGCACCCGTGAGGACCATGATCACAAAAGGAAAGGCGAGTACTTTCTTTTTATCTCTAAAAAGAGTTCAAAAGAAGGTGTAAGACTCAATATCAGCCACATCTGCTATTATCGTGCAATCCAAACCATTTGTTGGCATTACTTTCTGTTTCTAACTTGGTAAAGGGATTTGTCAACACTGCACTTTTCGAAGGCACTTCCAAAAGATGGGTCCAAGGGGTAAAATTAGTAGATCAACTAATGCCATCAAAGCAAAACCATTTCCTCCTTTATTTAGAGCATCTCTATCGATTTCTCTAAATTTTTGTACCGTTTGAAGAATGAACAGTGACATTTAACTTTAACGTACCCACTTTTTTAAATACTCTTCCAACATATTCTCTATTTTATTTAAATATTATTTCTTCATTCATTTTTTATTCTTTTTTTAATCATCATTTATTCTTTTTTTAACAACTATATTTTTCAATAAAAAGTGTTATGTTCACAACATTTTACGTAATACTTTCACAACAAAATTTATGTGAAAAGTTGTTACTAGTTCTAATTTGAACCCACTACTGAAATTATTTTTTTATTTACCAATATTAACTAATAACAATCTGTTACTTAAAATTTATTGTGAAAATATTATAAAAATATTGTGATAGTATTTTTCAATTATGATTTTTTTTATTTTTTACATTATTTTTCTTCCTTTCATTTCATTGTCATCCATGTTTCACTTCTTTTTTTCTTTTTTCTTTTTCTTGTTTTTCTCCTCCACACAAGTGTCCAGCCCCCCTCTTTTATTTTCTTTTTCACCTCATCAAGAACATTCCAGCATCTCTTTGCTTCACATCACACAGAGAGAGAGAGAGAGAGGTCGTCCGTCGCTTGTCGTCCTCCCCGCCACCAGGCTGGGTTAGATTGACTTGTTCTTTTTTTTTTTTTTTTTTTTCATATTTGCTTGTTCTTATTGAACTTTATTTTAAAAATTGGATTTTGTTTCGTGTTATGTGTTTGGATTATGTGAGACATGGGTCAGATCAGCTTGTTCCTTTTTTTTTTTTTTTTTTTTTTTTTTTTTTTAATTTTATAATATTTGCTTGTTCTAATTTAACTTTATTTTAAGAATTGGATTTTGTTTTGTGTTTTGTGTTTGGATTATGTGAGAAACAGAGAGAATGAGAGAAAAAAAAAAATCCGGAGGAGAGAGAAAGAATTGATATAATAAGTAGTTGGTATAATTTTTTGATCCAAAAAATTCAATTGCTAATGTACAGAAGCCCATCAGACTTAATGAGCTACTGTTCAGGAGGCAAAAAAATTTCCAGGAATAGAGAAGCCATTGGAGAGTGTTTTTATGTTCCCATTCTCTATTATAGAGATTTTTAAGCTTTTAGCTATACAGTTGGAGATGCTCTTAGTGGGCGAACTGGCCAATTCATTAAAAATGAACAAATCGTTGGGGTTGTTGGCCTGTAACCAACAATCTGTGCCAATTCAAGCTCGTACTGGCTTGCAAATGCTAATTCAAAGCTTAAAGCCCTTACCACCCAACCGATCAGCTCTACTAATTAATTTGACACTCCCAAATATACTAGTGGGCTAAACCACCGCTAAAATGTGAGGAAGAAAAGGTATCAACTTACAATGTAACATTTGAGTGGATTGTGGTAACACAAACATATAATGGAAAAACTGTATTATGATTAAGCATTAAGTTAATAACCAAACCACCACGACTATCTAACCTACAACCACTGAACAAGACTGAAACCAAAAGAGTGAATGAACGAATCAGGGATTTGTAAAGAGAAAAGAACTACAATGAACACAAGCTGGAATGGGAGTCTTGGCTTTCAGGAGGAAGAGTGCAGCATAATTTTATACATGTCAGACCCATAGTCACTGACCAGAAAATACAACAGCGCGTATACACGCATTGAGATGAACATACATTTCCTTCAGAGGGACATGTAGGGTGGAATTTCACAGCAGCCTTCTCTTTCTAAGACTACAAAAGTCTTGAAAGGTTTACACAGAGAAACCATGGTATTCAAAAGAAAGCAAAATGGACTCGTGTGATTTACACATAAAAGAGAATCACAAACAGGATATGCACATATCTGGCAAGAATATATAAAATCATGGAAATGTGAAGAAAAAAAAAAAAAAAACAATTGATGCCCACAAACAGCGATCCTCTGGCCTCCCTTCCCTCAACTAGAACATGAATCATAACCGGATGGAAAACTGCTTCTCTGAAATAATGAATCTAATTGAAGTATTCTGCATCCCTCAGAGATAAAAGCCTCCTTGTGGGAGCTGGAGGCGCCAATCCTGGTATGTCCCTGATGTTTTTGTTATTGGGGTTCACAATCTGAAATTTTACACATTTCATAAAAAGTATATATGAATTGATGAAGTCATAAAGTTGGTGCATGATGCACGATGGTAAGAAGTATACAGCAATAGATAGATGACTTAAAGAGGATAATACCTTGACAACAATAATGGCTATTACACCGCAGACAATAAGCAATAGAAAAAGCATGATGCACTTATCAGTAGCCACCTGAAATAAATAAAATTTGGTTTCTAAAAATATAATTCATATAAGCAGCTTGCAGAAAATAAATGGAAAACGAGTTGCATTTAAATAGGGGAATGAAAAAAGAACTAACCTGCCTACCAATCTCCTTCACAAGCTGAGAGGCCTTCTTAATTGAGAAGTTAATTGTATCCAGCTCATTAACAATACGGCCCATTTGATCAGTCTGCAAAATATCAGATCAGAGTTCAGAAGGCTAAACACATGGGAAGAGAAATAATTGAGATGATTGAATGGTCACACTTACTTGACCCTTTAATTGAACAGCAGTTTCAGTTCCTACTTCAATTGTTTGTTCAACAACCTGAGGTAGCCCAAGAGTTAAGATTGCAGGCAACAGAAATTTGAGCCAAGTCATTTTCAAAAGTTCACCTTTTTAGTGCGTTCAATGGTCTGATCGGTCTCATCCATTGTCTTCATTCCCGCATTGACAAGTTCTTGATTTGACATTGCTACAGGGCAAGACATGTCAATGTTGTTAAATAGACCTATTGTTTGTGAACCACTAAAGAAAAAAATCCATATATGCATGCATAAAAATGTGCATATAAATCAAGGGTAATATAATCTTTCAAATGTTTGATTCACATCCATTTTTTAGTCAGATGAAATTAGGGAAGCTTATTACAATCATTTATAAAACATCATTATTGCAATCAAGTGTCATTTAGTGTATGCCACAAAGAAACCCCTGCATTGAAGCTTATATCTCACATAAACAAGTAGTAATCTCAAATTCTCAGGAAGAAATCAGAACTTATGAAAGCCAATAAATAATGCAAGAAAGACTTTTATACATGTAATAATGCACGGAAGACTTGGGAATTGGGTGAAGTACCTTAGTTAAGTTTGCTAGATAACCAAAAGCAGCACTCTTGAACACAATATTATACAAGTAAACATTCACTGGGTTTTTTTTTTCCTTGATAAATAAATATAAACATTCACTAGCTAAGGAAATAATTTCCCCTCTTCTTTCAAATTCCACCCAATTTTCAGCTCAGTCCTGCATTGATCTTCAAAAGTTTCTTTTTTGATGAACTTAGGGTGTCTCCAACCCATTCTAAGACAAGACTAATCCCTTGGGATGAACACAATCACTCATTCTTTGAAAGCCTTCAGTATAATCAAGTGCAGATAGCATCAGTTACTTCGCAATATACTCAGACTTCTTGTCTATGAATGTCAATCTATTTTAAAAACTTAAGGTTGTGTCAGTTATCATTTCATCAATTGAAGCATAGGTGAAAACAAAGATTGGCATAATTATAGTTGACATGCACACAGTTGATAAACAACAAATACCACATATCATATAGAAGGTATGTCACACGGCACAAAGTAAATGAAGATAAGTCACATCTTCATCAACATAACATATTGGCAGCTATTTTGCCCAAGTAATAATATCAAACAACTGGGAAGTAATCTGCAAATCTAAGGGGAGATAGGTCTCACCTGATGCTACTTGAAAATTGTCATCAGCTGTAGGTTCACTAACTCCTGCTCCCATATCAAAGAGTTCCACTTTCTTATTACCAAGGGTACTCATATACCTGCAGTTCAGCAAAATAGATTATGATATACATAATCAAAGGCCAAAAAAAATCAAACAGATGAAAAGTGAACAGAGCTTTTATGAGTTTGGCAGACTGAGTTCCATAATCAAGTAATCCGCTACTCCCTTTCTCTCAAATTGTTGGTTATATTTAGAAAAAATAAAATAAATAAAATAAAAGGATAGGTAATAACAGTTTTATTAATAAAAAGGACATCATGTTCACGATGGTGAACAAAATGTACTCGAAACAATTACAAACAAATCAAAGAGTAAAAAGAACTAACAGATTGTAGGAAATTAGAAATAAAAATACATCTGCATAAAACCCCAAATCCGAGACCACTCAAACAAAGTCCCAACTAATAAAGACTTCAAAAGATCAACATGTCTCTCAATATCTTCAAAATTATGGGTATTCCATTCCCTCCAGATTAAACACCTCAAACAATCTGGTATCATATACCAAACATTGGAAGAGTGTTTCCCCAACCAATTCCTCCATGCAAAAAGAAGAGAAGCAACTGTCTTTGGCATCACCCACTGAATCCCAAACACCAGAAAAACTTTACTCCATAAAGTATGAGCAAACTTACAATGGAACAAAAGATGATCCACCTTTTCCCCATGACAACAACACAAGCAACACCAACTAACTAGGGGCAGATTCCTCTTAACAAGGCTAATAATGAGAATTCTACCCCAAGCTGCCGTTTTTAAAAAAGAAAGACACCAGTTTAGGTACCTTTACACACCAAATACTCTTCCAAGGGAAATGAGTAGTAGGAAGGTCTGACAAAGAATTATACAAAGAGCACAGGTCAAAAACACCATTCCGAGTCAGTTGCCAGTCAGACTATAACCCCCTCATCCCTTGGCATTCTGGAATGATATGCACAAAAAATGTATACACTCTCTCCAACTCCCAATTTAGAAAATTCAACATTTTAAGGGAACATCATTTAATATGTTGTCTTTTAGTTAAAAAGGTAGAAGTTTCCAAAACTACCCTCATTAATTTAAACTCTAGAAAAAAATGGTATTGATTTTTAAAATAAAGGGGTACGATCAGAATTTTATTTATTGACTTTTTAAAGAGGACTAATTTTTGGGACATCCCAAAATGGAATAGAGGATCAACAATTTGGGACAGAGGGAGTTTAATTTTTTGGATTAAGTTCCATTACATTAGCTACCAAATTACAACTGTAAAGCCCACCTGTGCTCATGCATTCTTGTTTCAAGTATCATCATTCTAAAACAATAAATTTCACCAGACAAAACAGATCCCAAGACATGACCTCTAAAAGGAAAATGAAAAATTCAACTTACGTTTTTCTCAATGCCACATATGAATTCAGCTCTTTGATCTGCAAACAAAAAGTATTGCACATACAGCAGAGTTTCATAAGCACAAACACAGATAGGACCAAAGAAATTAGCAGTATCATGGCTAAGAAATAAGTAACCCATCATTTCATAACATGTATGACGGACCTTACATATAAGATTGTGTCCCTATTATGCACGTGCATATTCATGAGACATTGTGCAAAACACAAAAGGTTCCAAATACTGACCATAGATTGCTTCTCATCATTGAGTTGCTTATTAACCTCAGGAGGATTTCTGCCTTCCTCATCTTTAAGTTCACGATCAAACTCCTTGATTAATCTGAAATAATTTATTAAAAAATAAGTATCCATAATGTATAAATCCTGGACACACTAAGCAGAACTGTTATGCAAAATATTCTTCATTTTATGTTTTGTACTTTTGTTAACATTTTATGGTAAATTGGCAAATAATCCAGAATTAGTTCCTTTCTATCCCCACCCATCGGCAAAACCAAGATGGGAAATCTTCAGCTTCTGAAACCTCCAATGGTACTTGAAACCCAAGTTCGACACACAAATGATGTGATGAATGAAGAACCAGATCAAGATGCTAGGCTGTTTTTTATTTTCTAGCTACGCTTAGGGCAGGGCAGGATCACATGATAAAGAAAAAAAGCTATCATGGTATCCAGGTATCATTAGTCCTTCTAGACAAGCTTCTGATTTTTTTTATTTTTTGAATACTTTATTTTGACAAACAAACTAGTTTTGGAATGCCAAAGTCAGCTTCTGGGATAGTAATTTAAACTTTAAAGAGCAAAGCTCATTAACATATTGTAATATTTTGAACTTTTTGTTGCCCAAAATATATAATTCAATGCTACATATAAAACATTCAAAACATCCATTTCCTGAATATATATGATCAGACATGAAAAGAATGACATATGGCATACCTTTTACACTCCCTCATCTTTACTGTAAGTTCCTCCAGCTGTTTACTTTGTCTATTGGAGTCTTTGATCTTATCCAGTCTCTGGAAGCCATTTCTGAATGCAAAGAGGTATATGTCACATAATAATAACAGAATTATCCCAGCAAGGTGCCCAGATACAGATAGTCACTGAAGAATGAGAAGTATCTATCCTGCCGCCCCCAAACAAAAGTGGGGGGACTTAGAATTGACAAGACTAGATGGAATTAACATTTATCCTGATGCTACTAATCTTTGAAGAAATTGATAAACAAATGTTAAAATAATAATAAGAACATGGTCTGCAGTATTCATGTATATTCAGCAATCACCAGCAGGAACAAGGGTATTGAGAGAGTATACAGCACTAACAAGTAATACATAATGGCTGCATCTACAGAGGCAGGGCATAGAATCGATGAACAATTACAGCTCATCATTTTTTTAAAAATAAAATTACAGCTCATCAATTTATTCATTTAAATAAAACCAAATCACTTAGTAAGTGCGAACTAAGAGTAAAACAAAACTCCTAACTCACTTGAATAGAAGGTTTCAAAAAAAAAAACTCACTTGAATAGAACAGTAGACTAAGAAAGCAGTTTCAAAATGATAAACTTATAGAACTATTCAAATCATATATTTATGATAAATCACTCTACAAAAGGAACATCATGGTCAGTTGCTTCCTTGGTGTTTCACATGAAGATAACAAATAACCACTTTCTTTGAGTGGTCCTAAAAACAGTTATATACTCTGGAATATCATTGACCTTTAAGAAAATATAGGTCTAACAATTCAAGAAAAATACTTAGTTGAAATGGCACTCATCTAATAATGAAAAAGGTTACAAGATCTTTAAAAATTGAAATAAACATGGTTCACTTTCGCTTGAGATTATGCTCCCTGATTGGGGCCCTAATAAAACTATAAAAACTTAGCTGTGTCAAACCAAGAAGATAAAAGACAAAGGAAAATAGAGAACGATGATTTTCAAAGAATTGGATGATATCTACTACATAAGGTGGGATTGGGATGTTGAATGGAATTGGGAGATGGAAAGTGCTGCTACTTTAATCGCACCAACTCACACTAAATAAAAATTATTTTACTGCAGATAACCATCTACTACTTTCAACAAGGACACCAACCTTGTGAATAGGAACTTACTCTAATCCTTTCAACACTTAAATGAGTTAATGCACTTCATTATCTGATATACCCAAGGCATATATTAACCTTCAATAATGTACCACCATCCTAACAATTCAAAACTTCATCCTCGGAGCTAATACGCTCTCTCACATTCTTGTATGATTATTACTCATCCACTTCAGCCCAAGCACCTTGTAGCTCAACCCATACCTCCTGGTGTTTCCAACGGGAACATTCGTGGTTCAAATCCCCACACCCCCAATTATCAAATTATCACAAAAGAATGTTACTAATCCACTTCAAGCCATCGAACTCTCCCAGAATAACCAACTACAAGTTTCTAAAGAGAAGCCTATGCATTTCCATATTATAGCAGCAGTCAAAATAAAAAAGCTTCAAGCAATGTATCTGCTCTCCTTCTGGAAAGTACCACAATTAGATTCAACAAAACATAGCCCTTTTCAATGACTAATTATCTGAAGCCATCCACAATTACGTTCCATAAAACAATGTACCACACTTTTTTTTTGATAGGTAATGTAAAATTTTATTAAATAAAAAAAAAACAGCCAACCCGAGTACATTGGGAATGTACACTATGGGGGCACAAATCAGGAACCAAAATTACGACGATCAGGTAAAACGGTAAGGGAAGAACAAGAAAGATGAAAATGTACCACACTTAAAATTCTTTTGACATTCCAATATGGGTAATATTGGGAGCTAGGAGAGCTCAATATCACTTAGCACTACACTATAAATTATTCTCACATTGCATTGCTAAAATACAACACTTTTCAGGAAAAAAAGAAAAACTACTAGCTAGACCATCTTCAGCACCAAAGGCACAACACAGACGCAGAGTTTTAAGCCACATCACAAACACTTATTTCTCGTAGAGCTAAATGTACTCTTTATTTATCCATACAACTCTTTTAATAGGTTAACAACAATGTCTATCATTCTCCAAGTACATCAAAACCTTAAGTAAATTGTTTAATATACAAAAAGCATATCCCTCTATTTTGAATTCCATACTTTGTATTCATAGAATAATACACAAATTCAACTAAAGCATACAAGCCAGATCACAAAGATTCAAGCTCATAAAAACCATAGCAATAGCTCTCACATTACAATAAGACACAGAGAGAGCGAAGGAGAGAGATGGGAACATACGCTAAGGCACGGAAATTATCGCGGATTTCACCGTGGATCTGCTCCAACTGAGGGCTCATCGGCAAGTCGGCCGCCATTGTCGCTGGAGATTAAGCTCTCCAAAAACTTCCGGCAAATCGATCTTACCGCAAAAACCCTAACTCTACCGATTCCAGAACCTTCTAGAACATCAACAACCTATTGATTTGCTTTTCCCATGTATGTTGTTGATGTAGGAAACAAACGAGAAATGAAAAAAAACCAAAACCCTAAATCGTTTCAAATTTAGGGAAATCGAAATTTGGGGGAAAATGCAAAAGAGAAAAATTTTCAGAAGGCGTGGAACGAAGAGAAAGCAGAGAGAGAGAGAGAGAGAAATTCGCTGGCTGGTAATGATTTTTTTTTTTTTTTTTTTTTTTTTTAAGCTAGTAAACTATTCGGCTATTCGTTCCAATAATTTTCATTTAAAAATAAAATTGCGTGGGTTAGCACTTAGCTGTGGGACTTTTGCGTCTAAGTTGAGCCGAGACGGTTAGTTCAAGTAGGTGGATAAAATATCATATCGTGATGAGTTGGTTGTCACTTCTCACTTCTCACTTCTCACTTGTCATTTTTGGCATTTGTCAAATATTGTAGCAAGTGCTTTCATGTGTAACAAGTCGGACGATATTCCTTTTAAATTAATTTAACCGAACAATTTATTTGTTTAAATATGATTAAATGTTTCTTCTCAGGTATAAATGTTGTTAAATATGTGTTTTATTTATTACTATTTTAATTTAAACCATACTTTTTAAGAATCAATGAGAACTTATGGACTAAGATTTTCCCAAAAAATAAAAACTGCGGTTAGTTGTATTAAGAAAAAGACTAACATTGATTCTCCAAAAAAAAAAAAGATTAACATTAATTAATTTTTATTTTCTAATAATTCATATGATCATATCATGCAGGCGGTTAGAATGAGGCTACTTTACTCTTTTTTTAATCAGAAAGCATTAACTTTATAACTACGAAACGAAGATTACATCCTGAATAAGAATTTGCTCAAAAAAGCAACGAGTCTTTTCAATCCAGGTTGAGCTAGTCTATTTTCTACCTGCCCCACATGAGAAAAATCAACTCTATGAATATCATGTAAAGATGAAAGGATGTCATATATAACTGGGGCCACCGATGTAGGGGAGATGTTTTCTCAACCAAAACTTGGGACACTATCAACGAATCACCTTCAATGATAAACTCATGGATGCCCAAATCTCTAGCAAAAGAAATACCTGCTTCAAAAGCCTTAGCTTCAACCTCAAGAGCACCAAAATGAGCACGAACTTTCTTGCTAAGAGCTGGTACAAGCTATCCCATATCATCTCTAACAAGAACCCCCAAACCTGCTTCTTATAAGTAGCAAAAACAATGCCGTCAACATTAACCTTGAATAACGGCAGTGGAGGAGGAATCCAATTTGCTATAGCTAATGGAAAAGGCTGGAATCAAAATTAGAATTAGCAGCTTAGTACTCATCTATATAATTGAAGCACCACTGAATAATAGCAGTTGCACTTTTTGTTAGGAAACTAGCTACTTTGATGTATGTACTAGTATTATCATATGAGCATTGTATGTTAGCATTGTTAATTGAGTAGTTGTTGTGCTAAGTTGTATTCAGTTAGTTAGTTGAATTATGTTGGTCAATTAGTTAGTTGTATTAGTTGGTTAGTTTAGGCGGGAAATGAGACTAAATTGTATAAAAAGAGATTCTACATGTTGAATGTAGTTTATCCAGAGAATTAACCAACTTTGTTCTTCCTATTCCTCTCTAAGTCTCTCTTCTATGATTCTTTAAGTCTATCTCTTGCTAAGGAGATGGTTACCCTCGAAGTAACTAACATTTCTCTCCCATGTCCATTTTTCTTTCTTCCATTCTAGAATTGCCAAGCTCTTAACACTTTTCTTCCCCCCACCATTTCAGATTTCATTCTTGTTGTTCCATAGAGGCTACTCTACTTTTGAACAATAATTAATAGAAAAATGTTATGTACAAACAAATTTTACAACAAATTCTAAATGACGGGTTGTTATAGGTTTTTAATTTGAATCTATAATTGAAATTATTTTTTTTACCCACTAGTAACAAGAAGTAACAATCTACCACGTAAAATTTATTATTAAAATATTGGAAAGATATTATGCATGTAGCACTTTTCATAATTAATAATTATGGATATTCTTTTGTACTCATGAGCTATAAGTCATGCATGTGTTTTAATAACTCTTGAAAGTCTTTGTCATAAAATTTCATAATAAATCAAAGGTAAACAATTTTACCTATAACACTCACGGATTTTTTTTTTTTTTTTTTTTTAAGCTGCAATTTCATTCAACAAAAATGAACAAAGAGACAATCAACCTTACATGCTGCCGAGTCTGGAAGTTTGTCTTTATTAAAACATAAAAAAGACACTATAATTGAGAGAGAATTTTGAAGCGAATGAGCTACAACGATTGGTAAACTATTTTTGTTGTAATTTTAGAATGGATAGAAAAACAAACGTTAGAAAAAGACAATTTTGAAAAAAAGGATGAGAAGTTTAAGGAGATGATATCATGAGATATGATATTGAGGCTTAAGTTAGCCAACGGAAACAAGGGTAACAAAGGAATAATAGTAATAATAATTTGGAGTTTGGAGGTTCAAATATAAATAGAGGAAGTTTTGTAGGTGGAATGCGCTGTCTGATTCTGTCTGGGGTGGGGTTCGAGTGGGAGTTGGTGCGCAACTTTTCTTTTATTATTAACGACGGGAACTTCAAAACTAACGCGCTCCTTTGCGTGCCTTTCTGTTCTACAAATAGAACAAAATGGCTATTATAACTTCTGGTCTGATTGGATTGAACTTATTGTTGCTGAAACTGAAAATTAAAAACTGAAAACTGAAAATACTGTAGCAAAATAATTTTTAAATGTATGAATAGTACTGTAAGACTCATTTTTAATATTTTTTATTGCATGAACAGATGCACAGTGTTTTTTTGTCTCTCAGAGTCAACATAAGCGGCTGGAAAAAAAAAAAAAAAAAAAAAAAACCAAAACGCGAACAGAAAACGTGCCGCGAGAATAATCTCAATCCAAACGGCTTCTCTATAGCCGAATATCCATGAGAGTTGGTAGAAGCACCAAAAGTTTTATTCAAATTTACACACATTGGATTATCATTCAAGAATAATGCTAGCATTGCTACAAAAGTTACAATTTATCAGCGAGACAAATTGTAAGTGGTAGAGATATGAACTCATTATTTTTATTCTACTACTCATTATTCGTCACGTGAACAAGTTGTAAAAAAATTGTGGATTTTGTTGTGGTAGTATCATTATTATATTATTCACCTAACTTGATCTCACCATCAAAACAAGGGTAAAAATATATCTATAAAAATTTCAATGTTGTTTGAAATGTTAGCGTCTTTGTGCTATTGTTTGTTTGAGTCTTTCCCGGCTTCACGACTAGTGTTGCTCTCGACCCAAGCCTCCCTCTACTCTTTTATAGAGTTTTTAGCCTTCCTCATGAGTCTATTGTCAACTTTAATAATGGTTTTATCCATTTTCCGTAGGTCTCACAATTTCATGGATATGTTGTGTCTAGGACGTGCGTTGGTTAGATTGGTTGGGTTGGAGGGTTTTTCAACACAATCTAGTCGTTTAAATGTAGAAACCTCATTTTGTCATATGCATTTAACCTTATTGGGGGCAAAACTATCATTTCACAATTCGGTTGTTGGATTTCTAAACTCTTCATATAAAACAAATATAAAAGTCCTAACAATCAAAACTATTAGAGTAAAATTTATAGCCTAATCAATAAGTTTTAAAGACTAGTATGCATATGCATGATTAGACTTGACCACATATGATAATCAATATATAATCTATATATCTATATATCTATATATATAATAATAGGTGAAGCAGAGAGAAACTCAAATATAATTTCAAATTAGAGTTTCAATTTTGTGCCATGTATCATTCCAATTGTTCAATTAGAATATGAAATTAGAGTCCAATTTTACTATACACGTGTACAAAAAAAATAATCAGAAGAATATAATATGATTTGGGGTTGTTTTCGAGAGAACCATTACTCTGATTCATTGTTTTTATTTATTTTTACGTAGGTTCATTGTTCTCTTGGTTCAAACTTCAAAGTGGCTAGGGAATTATAACAGGAAGCCAAATATGGAAAGTGGCCATGGGAATTGAAAATAAATTTCAAAAAATTAATTAAAAAAGAAAGAAAGAATATTGCAAGAGATGCATCACTTGGAAAAATTGAATTCCAATTAAAATTCATTGGACTTGGTAATGAGATAAGATGAAATTAATAACAAATTAAACACTCATGCTTTGGGAATCGGTAGTATCAATCTAAATCCATTGGACTTGCTTTGTGATAATACAACTATGAAGGATGTATAAAAACATGCACAAATCCATCTCCCTATAAAAAGAGATTGGAGAGAATTTCTTTAATCAGCTATGCAACTTCAAAGGTTTTTCTTCACATAAATGTCCATTATGTTACAAAATGACCCATCGTAAAACTACAAAATCAGTACAACTCTGAGGGTTTTTTTTTTTTTTTTTTTAATTTTAAATTTTTTAAGCTACAAAAATTTCAATCACCAATAGAGATTGAAGATTCAAAAGCGTGAATGGATCTTTTGGATAAACATCGTCACCAAGGTTCATCTTTCTGTGTAATATTTCCATTTAGTTTTAATTCTCTTAATTGATATAATGATGGGTTTGTGTGGATGCACATACATTGAGTCAATATTAACATTTTTTTAAATCCTTTGGTCCTTGCTTGATGATTGACTTCTCTTGCAGACATCAATCTTGCACGAAGATGGCTTCCAACCTATTTGGTGTGACCTTATTGAAAACAATATTTAGCACATGGGAAGAATATCCAATGTCTATATATATATATATATACTGCTAAATTTTTTTAATAAAATTTAATGGTTAATAATATGAATTTAGATTTAACTGAGCCTTTTAAACATAAATAAACTCATGATTAATAATATATCAATTCTCATGCGGTAGCATGGGTTACATACTAGTTATAATTGGTTATTGAGGGAATTAATTTTAATAATTAAATGTCAAATTTATGTGGGATTAAGCTCAAAATAATCATAAGGATGCATTCACTACATAAATTAGGGCAGGTAACTTTTTTAAGATAATTAGTTTAATTTAAATGATCAATTAACATCCTTAATTGTTTTAAAAAAGAGTAGTTCTCCTTAATTTGAAGAATAATTAATTATTCAAAAAACCATAAATCATTTTCACATTATTCGACTCTAAAATAGCAAATTTTTAGGTCCAAAATTGGATTATAATTCAAAAAATTAACAAAAAAGTTATATCTAAAAAAAATTAGTAACAATTTTTAGGTTCACATTGCGGGACAATTTTGGCATGGTAAACGTTTAAATTTGCAATAGGCTACTTTTGTGAAGGTTGTCACATTTTGAGTTATCTTTCAAATCAAACCTTTTTCAGTTCAATTTGATTTTGAGCAAAACGTTATGGACAAAACACTGTCAGGTTTTCAGGCCTAAAAATTTGGCTATGTAATTTGATTTAACTTATTCTTATCCAATTTGTTAGAAATGTGTGGTTAAATAATTAAATTTACAATATTTTAATATTTTTAACTTTTTGAACAATTAGTAATTTAACATGGTATCAGAGTATGAGGTCTTAAGTTCGATCATTGTCTCCTCCATTCTACCTTCCATTTAAAATCCCACATGTTGGGTCTCTATTATTAAAAATGTAGTTTCAGCCCACACATGAATAGGAATGTTAGAAGTATGCAATTTAATTATTAAATTTATCATATCTCAATAGTTTAAACTTTTTGGACAATCGGTAATTTAACGCAATCATTTCTTGAGATGAAAATCTGAATTTGTCATCTTGGAGATTTCCATACTCATCCAAATCTCATACAAGGTCCTCCCCTAGAGTTCAAAGCACACCATTCCCCCGGAGTTTTTAGAGGAAGCTTCAAGCTAGGGCCATAATGTTGTTGGTGGTCCTTTTCTCGTTACGTGACCAACTCTTTAGTTGCATTCCCCCCTATACTTCCAGCTTTGAAAACTCAAGAAACTTTTATAAAAAAACCTTAGTATTTCTTAACTTTTTATGCATTTGATCAAGATCAAATGAGGTCTATAGCTACAAAAATTTTCATCACTAAACTTCACAATTTCGTTGCTAAACCTCACTTTTCGCTGCCTATTTATTGTTACCAAATGTTTTGGCAACAAAAATTTTCGCCACTAAACAGTTTGATAATTAAACAAAAATAGGCAATGAAATTATTTCATTGCCTAATATTTTCCTCACAAATGGTTGTATTCAGTGATGAAACAATTCCGTTGCCTAAATAGTTCTATTCAACTTATTTATGATTTCAAGAAACATGTTTTGTCGAGATGATATGGAGTATTTAAATTTGAAGCACCTATTGTTTCTAAGGAATGAATCATATGATGTTCTTTGAAAAATTCATATGGTCACATGATTTTTTTTTTCTTTTAAATAATTCACATTATTACACATTGTTCTTGAGCTAATTCATATGTCTGTGTGATATTCTTGAGAAACTCGCTAAAGCTTTCGTTTATATAAATAGTATGCTTGTTTATGTTTTCAATCGCGTGATCATCATGATGACATGTTTGAATATTTTCTCTTGGAAACTTTAGATGCTTGATCCAACTTTCATAAAGAATGACATGCTTTTATGTTTTTATGACTCGTTGATAGTCTGGAATTTGGTTGATGAAACGTGACATTGGTCATTATAGTCTAGAAAACCACTTTATCAAATGAGACGAGTGTCTAATACATTCTCACATTCTAACTTAGCATTCAAATTAAGATCGAGGGTTCATAAACAGGGATTTATCAAATGTAATTTTGTATTTTATAGTGTAATTAGGACCAAAGCCATGTAATTCTGGAGTATATTGTATCTAGGATCAAATCCTTGTAAAGTTATTTTCAATCAATACAATGATGTACCTCTTTATATGACTTTCTTATTTTTCATTAATTGAATAAGTAATGACTCTCAATGTAAAAACCTCGATCTAGAGAGCAAATATAATAAGTTGAACCATCATTTTGAGAGGTATTACACATAGTCTCACCCATTTACATGAATTTGTTCCAATAAAACAAATGGGTGGAAATTGCGGTCTCTCACAATGGTGACTTTATAGGAGATATTGAGGGCTAGACTTCAAATAGACTATGGTGGCCAATCATGTCATCTTATGTTTATTTCATTAATTAACATGTCATTATTATGTATGTTGTTCATTATTTGCATGATTGAAATATTTATTTTATTTTGTGTGCTACCTAGAAGGCAAGGAAGCAGTAGCAAGGGAGTCAATACCGTACCGGAGGTTGTACCAGTTTGGCCAGTGGTACGATATATTTCAGATACCGATCAATACCGGTGTACTGTTTCGAGTTTACCACTATTTTTTTTATTTATAAATAAATAAATATATATATATATATATGTATGTATGTATGTATGTATGTATGTGTGTGTGTGTGTATTATAATAAATATAAAAGTTTACCATAAAACATATCCTCAATTTAGAACTAATTATTCATGGTTTTAGACTTTAGTATCAATTAAAAGAAAAAAAAAAAAAAACACAATATAAAAAATAGAAAGCTTAAAAGTTACCATTGCATACAAAGAAAACAAATAATACTAATAAGTTAATGCAAATAAGTTACCATTCTGCCCTAACAAAAATTCAAAAATTACAAAACTTAAAATAAAAATAAAAAAAACTTTTTTTTGTACCTGCTGGTATTGCTCAAAATTAGCCGGTATTTAAACTGGTATAAAACGTTGATGTTTCAATACCGGTATACATACTGGTATGGCTGATACCGGTACGGTATTGACTACCTTGAGTAGTGGTAGTCATGGTCGTGGTTTTCCTATATTTGTGTGCCCAGTGACAAATCACCCAACCGCCTATTATCACCTTGATACTTCTTGTTGATATGTAATAGACAAACTAATATCGTTCGAAATAGCGTGACTTACCCCATAATCAGTCCAATTAATAAAGTGCATAACATGTGCATGGGTTTGGTCGTTGTTTGAACCATGATAACCTCAAGCTCAACACTTGGGTCCAACGTAATTGTTTAAACGTAATTTATTATGGATTAGTCCAAGCCTAAAAAGTCTTTGATTGAACTTTTCTAAAGGATGAGTAAAAGCCCAATGCTAGGGCCCATCATGATTATAAAAGTTGTTGCTTAAACAATGTTTGTCTTGAACGAACTCAAACCCACATAATGGCCATTGCTTAAACCAAGTTTGAAGCTTGAATGGGCCCAAGACAAATACATGGGTCAATCATGATTAAAAAGAAATTGTCAATAAGATATTTCATTGCTTTTAAAATGGTTTAATTTTTTATTAAATTGGTTTTATTTAGCAAACGTTTACACTTTTTAGACTCTAATTAAGCATGGTGATAAATTTAATGAAAAGAACCAATGATTTGAATGAAATCGACATATAAGATTTTTTTTTTCTTGAACTGAGAAAATATATGCTTTCGTTATAACTTGCAGAGAATTGATTGTGTTTATGAAATGTGCCGTTTGGTACGTGTGTTTAAACACATATTTTCAGTTTTTAAACAATATTACACATATTTTCACACACTTTCTTACTCACACGTATTTTCAAAAAGATTGAAAACTGTTGTTTAAACACATGTACCAAATGGGAACCATTACAAATTTACTATGTTTTGAACTCTGTCAATGACTCAATAGGGATATACATTCGCATAGAAATTAGTTTATTATCAAGCTTACCACTAATCTACGTGTGGTTTTGGTTCTAGTTATATAGTATGACAGTAACCATTAACCACAATTTTTTTTTTTTTAGAAGAAAATCACAACTATTTAGTATATGTAATGGCTTATAACGTGTTTCTTGTTTCAAGTTTGTTAGAGATATATTAGCCTAATAGCATAGGCTCAAGCTCAATTCTTTTATGGGTCATGCTAACGAGTGCCCCTAAGACATTGGTTAACAATTTAGTTAAAGAAAGTTTTTAAGGGAAAAAAAAAATCAATTAATGTTTTGACAAATTTTTTCATTTCCCATAAAAGTGATGTCAAAACTTTTCTAAAATGGATTATTAACCAATGCTCCAAGGGTACTTGTTAGCATTTTCCTTCTTTTATATGTATAAGTAGGAGACTTGACTTGCATACAGTAGAAGGATTGGGTGTGAGCCTATGACTTAACTTGCACGCAATAGAATGATTGAGCTTGGGCCTATGCTATTGAGCTAATATATCTCTAACAAAGTCAAATGAATATTTGGTATCAATATGATTTGTTTCAATTGTGTATTATTAATTCAAAATGAACAAAATAAAACAATGTTGTTTAAAGGCTATGAAATTATTGGGGTTTTTGAAAAAAAATATAATTTACTTTGATTTACTTTGGTTACTTACTAAGTTATCTCTCTCTCTCTCCTAATAAACAATAACATGTTATGCGACTGAGCCACAAAGGCTCCCAACTCCTTTCTCTACTGCAGAATTTTAGATCTTGAGTAATAACAGAAACTAACGAATCTTGTTGGGATAGTGTATGAGAAGATATTATTAAATGTTAAACATTTTGTTTTTACACAATGCTCGGAAGTCTTGAAACATATGAGTTTTATTTTAGTTATAATGGATATTGTTAGAAGATGCCAAATTTTGAAATACATTTTAGAGAATAGTCATTGAGTTATATTATTCATGTATGTGGTTCAAAATTTTAAATCCCCCTCCCTCACTATCTACCTATAAAATAAATAATGTGAAATTTAAAATTTATATACTCTTATATTTTATAAATTTGCATGAATAGTTTAGATTTTACATCTACAAATATCTTGTCAATCATTCCATACCATTAATTCACACATTCTCTGTTTGTTTATAATGCATGTCGAATTCTATATTAATTAGACATTGTTTCTGTGGGGTATAAGAATTTAAATATAATATTTGCACCACGTGTCATACCCATGGCCGAAGAGGCCACCATCATGCCGAGGAGGTCAGATGCTCATATAATAAGGCCACGTCAGTGGCACATTATCAGGAGAGGTTATAATGTAGAGAAAGAGCTTCGGGAAGGGGGTTAGCCCTGACATGACTAAAGGGATGGTGGTTGCCACCACATTTAATGCATCCCACCAAATTTCCTAGCTGCATTTATGTGGAGAAGACCCCTGAACAGTGCTGCTTTGGCTGTCCCAACTCACAAAGGGCTTGGGAATGTGTCTGATGGGATAAACACTCAAGTAATGGCCTGGACGATCAACAAATGGAGGGCCAAGATCATCTAAAAGGAACTATATAACGTAAGAGACCCTCCAGGAAGAGGAGATCGGAAAATTTGTAGAGAACGCACTATAGTAACAAAAACTAAAATTGTATTCCAAGTCCAAAAGAATTATATATCAGAATATTCTCCTTGGACTTCGCCAAGGAAGAATTTCCTTACTTTAAACTTGTCTTCTTTGCTTTTCTTAATACCCTTGATCCATTGTGCGCGTGGCCTGATCCATTGAGGCCTAGCTTTTAAGCTCACTCTCTACAAATTTATTGTGTTAGACTCTTCGGGCTTGAATCCTTCAATCGTTTGGGCCCAGGAAGTAAAAGCTCGCCCTTACAGTTTCTATCACAATTACAAAAAATCATGCATTTAATGTTTTTTTATAAGTAAAAGTCTAAAACTATGAAAAAATGAGAGAGGGAGAGAGGGAGAAAGAGTCACTTGAGATGGTTTGGTCATGTTCAACGGAACGTGATTATTGCACTAGTAAGAAAAAATGAGTTGATCCAAGTTAAGATAATTAAAAAAGGTAGGGGAAGACTAACATAAGTAAAAGAAATAATAATAAATAAATAAAAGACTTCTCAAAAAAAGTAACTGAGAATATAACTTTAGATAGAATATAATGAAGAAAAAGAAATTAAGAATACATGTAAGAGAGTCCTAACTAATATGTTAATCCATAGTCAGCCCCAAAATTTGGGATTAAAACTTGTTATTGTTGTTGTTGCTTATTATTGTTGTTAAACTAATGTTGTGATATAAAAAATGTATTTTTGAATAGGGGATTGTCTTTATATTTGATAATATGTCAGTAATTAAAAAATTAAAACATATATTTTATAGCAAATTTGACAAGATAAATACAATAGAAAAGGTCAATGACTTGTCTCTTTTACAGTCTTAACATGAAAGAAAATGGCACTGTATAATATGGTATTATGGGGACAATTTTTGCCTAGACCAAGTGTTGTACATTGTAATCATTTTTGGCTTAGAGTCCCACATTAGAAGGATATCCTTCCTCTTTGTCCCCACAGGTATCTTTCAGTTTATATTTTCTTAAAAAAAAACTTGTATTAGATAGATTTTTTTTTTTTTTAGAATGCTAAATATTTTTTTAACACACAAACGGGGATATGGGAGAAGGTTTTTTAAAGAAACTTACAGTGGTGTATATCCAAAAGGGCTTAACTCTTGGATACATAGCACAGACTTTAAATCTCTTTAACTCACACTCTTTTCCAATGTGGGATTAACCCACTGTTTTTTCTTTTGAGAATAATAAATATTTTTTTAACACACACACGAGGAGATGAGAAAATGTTTTTTTTAAAGAAACTTACAGTGGTGTATATCTAAAAGGGCCTAACTCTTGGATACACAGCACAAGTTTTAAATCTCTTTAACTCACACTCATTTTCTAATGTGGGATTAACCCACTGTTTTAGATAGATTAAGAAGAAATGTCCAAGAAAGGCACGGCTAGACAGAGATGAATTCATTCACCATCTTAGCTACTTTCAATAAAATTGAAGAGCCATCCTTTGGTTGAAAATATATACATAATGAAAGTAAAGAGGGAAGAAAGGGACAAAATGATCCACTCTGGAATGAGAGTGATTCTTCATTCTTCAGTAATTTGGATTCTACCCTTGATATTTTCCCCAATCATATAATAATAGGTACCACTAATTAAATTTATGGAAATCTACTATTCATGTGAAAGAAAGGAGTATTATGTGACTATACTTGGAGAGAATCTTTAATAATTTTTCCTTGAATCATGTAATTTTGATAACCAATGTAAAGCAAAGCCATTGCCCCAAATGGCTATATCAAAGATTCAAAATGACAAGCAAGGGCGTGCATCTAACTACCAATCTGATAAACCATAGTTAAAATTGATTTAATAAATGAGATCTACTATTATATAAGATGGGTAGAGTTGACCAAAAATGAGCTAATTTTTAGCAAACTCTACTTTGCCCTTTTTCATCCAAGCTGACCATAAAAAAGAAGTAAACAAAACTCCAAGGCGGCCATGATGATGATCATCACAAGTTTGTTCACCTTATCTCATGGTTACACCTAACATGGTGGGCATTCTTTGTAGTTAAAGACTTGTTAGGTGTGGGTGAGTATCAATCTTGACCTCATTGTTAGTATCAGTCTAGCTATTTATTGAGTTGCGGCTCACTCCAAAGAATTTTAGTCATTTTACCAATCTCATATATATATTTTTTTTCTGGCATTTCATGTTAGGGAATGCTTGCAGCATGCTTCGTTTAGATGAATTTATTTTCCATTTTAAAAAATATATATAGTTATTATTTTACAACAATAAATAAATAATTGGTTGATAGGTGAATAAATAAATATAAAATAGACAAAACAATAAAAAGAAGTTCATTCAAATACAAATACTAATCATTTTTTTATTTCCATAATATGCATTTACTTCCTTTCAGACTTGGATATTGGTCACAGCAACAACAATCACGTGTACAAAGGTAAGGTAAGGGAAGGGTCAGTTACCTAAATTCCGGCAGGAAGAGCATAGAAATGAACAAATGATTGCCAACAGGGTTGCTTCAGTTGGCAAGGTTCGAATATTTTGTTCAAAAGGTTTAGATTCGAGTTTTGTTGCTAGTAGTTTTTCTTGGCGGGCAATCTATGAGTCTAATGTAAGTCTTCTCTGAGACCTGTGGCTTGTTTTGGCCCTGATATAGTGATATGAGATAACCTCCATTCACCTAAACTTTTCTATGTAAAAAAAAAAAAAAAAAACGAACAAACGAATGAACGATCGGTCAGTGGGCTAGAAACTCCCTTATCTTTTAGGGCCCGATTGCCGTCCATGGGACACAAGAGCAGTTCAGTCAGTTGCATAACTCTTGACTCCAAGGAGATATCATCCCATGCACAAAACTCATTTGGTTCACACGTTTCACAACCCAAAATATTAGCATGGCAGTTTGTTTCATGTTAATTTTTGAATGAGAGTATGTTTGCCACAAACTATTAGCTTTTAATTTTGTTTTTATTTTATTTTTTTTCAGTTTTTGTTATAATTTAAATTTAACAGAACGGTTTAAAAATAATAATTTAGTTTTAAATTTTTTGACACATATTTAAATAAAAACTACAAAAAATTATACCTTTTGTATTATACTGTGTAAATAAGTTATATATATTAAAAAAGAAAACTACAAGATACCTAAACGATGCTAAAGGGGCTGTATTCTTCGTTGCTTTTTTCTATTTTGATTTTTATTTTTGTTGCTTTTGTTGTAATTACTTGTAAGGTGCTGTCTGAAGGTTCAAAGCCCATTTGTTACCGTTGTTTAAACAACAATTTTTAGTGTTGTTGATGCCTACTTTGGCAAGAAGACCTAATAACAAGAAGAAGCCCAACAATATAAAAGGGAGTAAGAAAGAAAAGTTAGCAAAGTGAGAAGAAAACCGTTAAACCCGAATGGCAGAAATAATGGTCAACGAGCCTGTAAAATAGTAAAAAGGCCCAAATGAAGCAAACGGGCCCAAGGGAGCTTAAAGAAGGAAATAGTAAGTCCATGAGAATTATAAGAAGTAGAAAGCAAGCAAAAAAGGATCGGAAGAGCCCAAAGAAAGGAATTAGCAAATGGGGTTGGTACAAAGGCAAACAAGCCTCGAAAGTAAATAATATGGTAATTGGGCTGGAGAAGCCCAAAAAACGTAGCAAAAGCCCATGGGAATGTAAGAATGAAATGGGCCAAGGATGCCTGAATAAATAAAATGGGCCAAGGAAGCCCAAGATGGTATAAGGATTAACCCAGTAGAAAACAATGGGCAACGTGAATTGAATAAAATAAAAGTGCGTGATAGGCCTAAAAAAGGCCCAGCAAGCACAAGCCAAGTAGTAACATGGCAGAAGTAATGGAATGACATGGCAGGAACACCAACTGACCCACAAACCAGAAGTAAAGAAAAATAGGGGCCGAACTGAAGTAAGGAGGGCTCATACCCAAACAAGACCCAGCCCAAAGAATGAAGATCGAGTGATTCATTCACGCCACAAGAGGTTAAGAATGAACAGCATAACATGCAGCAAAGGCCAGACAAGCCCCCAGGTCATGGCAAACGCATGAACAATAGACAGGCCATGGACTCACATAAAAGTGGAGCACGCATAAGGTTTAGGCATCACCCACTTATACTTAGCTAATACAGGGGCGGTGGGCCATGGGTTAGAGATAAGAGAGGATATGGTTTGGCGGTGGGGAGAACGGGGAAGCTTATTCTAGGGTTCCCACTCAAGCTCTTTTGGGATAAATATCCTGCTGGGATGATATACCACCTAAAAGAGAGACAGATGAGCTGGAATCACTAAGTGCATGCCATAGGAGTTAATAAGAGAGAATACACAACCCTTATCCGGATAGGAATGCCACAGAGAACAAGAAAACAAAACTCTTTTTTCTGAGAATGGAATGTGGCATGGCTAGCACAGGGTAATGGTGATGGCTGGACAGCCAACAGACCAGTGGGTGGTCTTGGAAGGACACCTACACCAAGCTAAAAGTAGTTGAGGGGTAAAATAGTAAAACTCATCACGGCAGGTAGTATAAAAAGGCCTTAGCTGTGCACAGTGAATAGCAGTAACAGGAGGGGAAAGAAGAGCAACAAGAGGGAAAAAAGAGCAATGAGAGGCAAGTAGAGAACAAAAGAAAAACAAGTGAGAAGAATAGCAAGAAAGAAAAGAAACAAAAAAAACATAAGGAAGAAAAGAGGGAACATAGGAATAAGAAAGAAAATGGAGAGTGTAGAAAAATGGAGAGGCTAAAAAGTTAGGTAAGGAAGCAAGAGTGAAATAGGGGTATGCACCAGTAGGCTACTCCATTTTCTCCCTCTCAACAGCCCACTCTCTAGCAAGATTAAATGGATTCGAGAATAAGCCATTAAGGCCCACTCTTTCAAAGTGGGTAATTTCTGTAGTATGATTTCCCTGTGAGATTGCCCACATTGAAGAGTGGTTCCCTTCCTGGACTTAAATCTCCTAAGGAATCCAACACGGCAGACTAAGCACTCCTTTCTTTAAGTTGATCAAGCATTAACATTATTTTTTTTCCTTTTATTATTGTTACTAACTTATTTTTACCATACTCATACTACTGTGTTTTCTTTACTAGGAAAGTGGTTTAATCATTGTTAGCAGATATATACATTATTCCTGTTTTATTATACTATGCCCTCCTACTATAACCTTTTTGTGACAGCGTTCTCTACCAATGGGCACGTGACCAAGATCTAAGCAAGGGGGTCCTAACTTGCGCACAAGCTGGCTTGAGGTGAATTTCAATCAAGCTAGTCTTGACTCTCCTATCCCAGAACTATTGGGCCAAAACACAGCAGGAAGTAGTCTTGCCAAGAAGTATAGAAAGGCCCACCACAAGTGTTTAAACAACATTATACGTATTTCATATATTTTTTCACCCACACATATTTCCAAAAAATACAAACAACGTTACTAGAACAACATTACCAAACAGGCCCTCAATCTCAAGAATTTTGTAACTTAGTGTCATAGTCTACTCTCATTTATTAGGGGCAGGATCAGCTCAAGGTGTTGTGGGGTCTAAGGCGACTACTTCAAGTATGGTCTATTCTTATATTTTGAATATTAATAAAAGATTTATTTAACTTTTGATATTTTTTAATTTAAAATATATTTTTTTAGATGCAAAATTACGAATTAAAGTGAATTAATTGTATTACTCAATGACTATACAACTAAAATAAACAGCATCTATTGAGTGAAACAACCAAATACTACAAAATTATGATTGAAAATTTTAATAAAATTATATATTTAATATCTCTAAATAAAATTTGAGCATAAATTTATTTACTAGTGGGAGAATAATGAGTTCGTTCAGCATTTGTGTAAGGGAAATTAATGAGTTCTACACTTTAAAACTAATAAAAACAAAAAATCATTGTCACATCCAATGAAAAGATTTTACGCTTTCTGGTTTTTCTTAGATTAAAAAAATTACTTTTTAATTATTGGTAAATATTTTAGACTTAATATCCTATTGGTAAAAATTTAGGGGCCTTAGGCAGTTGTCTAGTTGCCTCATGCCTTGAGGCAGCATTGATTAGGGAAACCAAAATTCAAATCTCCATTTCCATTGTTATAGCTATTGAATAAATTTTTTTTTTTTAAATGATGTAATATAATTAATTTGTTGTTGGTGAGTGATGGTTACAACTTATAATTATACACATTCAATCGACTTGACATTGGTTTAAACTTTGACTCATACCTCCTCCCCCTCCCCCTCTCTCGCTATATGCATATTTATAAATAAAGACTCATTATTACCTACTCTAATTTATAAATAAATAAATAAAAAATCATGTGTTTGATTCCCCTCTCACTGGTTGTTGTAATTGTCGAATTATATTTTACGTTTTAAAAAGAAACGTCATTACACACATTCATCCCATTGATGCTTACACCAAAGCCAACTTTTGGGCCTAATTAGTAGTGACAAAGACGATCCTATTAATGGTGTGAATCCTAAATCAGCAAATGATAAAAAAAAAAATTCAAGTTTCATTAACCAGTTTGGTTAGATACGAAATAATGGAAGCCAACATTTTAATTATTTAAATAGTTGTACCCCTTGACAACCTTTGTGAGCTTAAAGGGAATTTTTTTTTTTTTTTTTTTTTTAAAGTAAAAAATATCGCTTATTAGGTAAGTTAAACTTGTTTGTTCATTGGGCAGCTTCGATGGTAAATTGACACAAATCTTATTGAATTAGGGCCATCAACACAATCACCAAATCAATTTTGGAATGTTTGACAAAAAACTTCAAAGAGTGAATGCTAAAAGTCAAACTCAATCAAAATCAAGACAGATCCTAACACCTAGATCACCATAAATGAAAGCAAATATGAGCCCAAAAAAAAGAAAAAAAAAAAACTGCTAAAAAATAAAGTCAAATTTTAGGGGCTAAAAAAAAGAATAGGGAGAAGAACTCAAGCCCCTTTGCTTAATGGAAAGAGCAAATCACTGATCAATACAATGACTTGATGTCAAGATTGTGATAAAATAGTACTGGTGCAATCACATTCAGAAATCATCTTGGGTGGTCATGCAGATGCTTTTAAACGTGGTCCATGAATCAATCCAACCCAATCCAATCCGAGTCTTCACTCATTTACCCCACTTTTCCACTGAGTCTGTTAATTCATTGTTATGGAAGATATCAAGCTTTATTCTCACTGTCCATTGTGTCCTGGATAACCCTATCACCATTCATTAATCTTGGGCCATCTTCATTTTTGGTTGAGAGATGCTACGTCTACAACAATTTTACAACAAATCACAGGTGGTTAGTTGTTATTGGTTCAAATTTAAAATTAACACTAAAATTACTTTTTTGCCCCAACAATAACAACCAGTAACAACCTGCCACTTAGGATTTGTTGTAAAAATGTTGTAAAAATGTTGTAGACATATCATTCCTCTTTTTGGTTCTTTAAGTTTTAGATTTAACATTTTGATAAACTGAGTTCAATTTTGTTTTTATAATGATTATTTCGTTCATCTTCGTGACTAATATATATAGTAGGTTAAGTGTCACCAAAATAACGTCATTTTTCATTTTAACGACAAGATTGACCATGATAATGGACAAATGAATCAAATGAAAAATCATAAACTTAAAAAGGAACCAAAATAAAAATTACTCCAAAATTTAAAAGATTTACTTAAAAGTATAATAAGTGCAGACTCTATGTTAACAGCAATTGATGAGGCCGCTTAAGGATGCAAAAAAAGTTCCCAAATTATAACTAATAGGGTAATTTTTATTTTTATTTTTTGAGTAAATAGTAACTGGTAACGCTTATTATAATGCACATGAAAATAATGATCATTTCGTTCATCTTTGTGACTAATATATATAGCCGGTTAAGTGTCAACAAAATAACGTGATTTTTCATTTTAACGGCAAGATTGACCTTGATAATGGACAAATGAATCAAATGAAAAATCATAAACTTAAAGGAACCAAAATAAAAATTACTCCAAAATTTAAAAGATTTACTTAAAAGTATAATCAGTGTAGACTCTATGTTAAAAGCAATTGATGCGGCCGCTTAAGGATACAAAAAAAGCTCCCAAATTTTAACCAATAGGGTTATTTTTATTTATATTTTTTGAGTAAACAGTAACGCTTATTATAACGCACACGAAAATAGTAATACTAGTGTTTTAAACCGGGTTTATAATGCATTATATAAATAATTAAGTCCAAATATTAGCTAATAAATAAAATAATTTTTTTATATATTTTTTATCAAATGAAAAACAAACAAGAAAGAGTGAGAAATGTTACGTTCATAACATTTTTTCAACAAATCATAAGTAGCAAGTTGTTACAGACTATTATTGATGACAAAGAAATAATTTTAGTGGTGGATTCAAATTATAATTAGTAACAACTTAACACCTAAGTTTTGTTGTGAAAAATATTGTGAATGTAGCATTTCTAAAAAAAAAAGAAAAAGAGCAATACACAAAAAAATTCACACCGTTTTCCACAATAATTGAGTTGGCAAATTTTTACTAGTTCTCATATAAGTTCACTATTAACATCACTCTTTTACTTATTACTATCAATTTGCTACATCAATAGGTGTGAAAAGTTTTGTCAAATTTTTTGTATCTACAGACTTTCTTAAAAAAAGAAATTTCTACGTTGTTCATATTAATTAGTAGCAATTTTGTATTTAAAATAAGATAATTAATTTTCACCTTAAGCCCCAAATGTACCAAGCCGCCCCTCGAGTATAATTTAGTTAGGAAATACAAGTTTAGTCAAACTTTTTGTAATATTAAGGGTTCGTTTGGATACAACTTATTTTGCTGACAACTGAAAATACTGTAGCAAATAATTTTTAAATATGTAAATAGTACTATGAGACCCATTTTTAATAAAAAAAAGTTGCTGAAACATGAGGTTTGTGAGTCTCATAAGTAGTACGCGAGACCCATTGGTATGCTAAAAAGTGGCTGAAAAATAAAATATTATGACTACTGTTTATAAATCGTGTATAAACAGTAAAAATAATAGTGAAATTTGTCTCTTGAAAAGTGTGAAAAAAAAAAAAAAAAAACAAACAAATAAATGCTGGAAACGCAGACGTGGGTAGAAATTATTTTTACCCAAACGCACAATTTAATCTCTGATACTACGTTGTCATCCATGTCTTTCACTCTTTTGGGATAATTTAGAATAATGCCACACCATACCTAGTAGCTGAGGTGAAAGCTTATGATTAGGGCTTGCAAGTGTTTGATATTCACGCATTCTTAGCAGAAAGGGACCACAGAGTCAACGACCCCTAGCCAGCAGCCACTACCCTCTAGCATAAAAAACGACAGGGCTTGTGGTTGAAATCACAGCGAGGTACATGCGTTTTATGTAACGGTGAAATAAAAAGTCTCGGCCCTTGTTTTCTACGCTAATATCTGATATCAACAAGAAGCTCATATACATTACTGTTTAGACAGTGAATAATTATCTATTTATTTTTTTAAATACATTTTTTAACAGATTTTTTATTATTTTTTTATCTCATTTAAATATTATTTTTTATTTATTATTTATTATTTTTTTAACCACTATATTTTTTTAATGAGAAGTGTTACTTTTATAAGATTTTTAGTAATATTTTCACAACAAAATTTATATGAAAAATTGTTACTAGTTCTAATTTGAACTTACCATTAAAATTATTTTTTTACTTACCAATATTAACTAATAACAATATGTTACTTAAAATTTATTGTGAATATATTGTAGTAACATTTCTCAATTGTGATTTTTTTTATTTTTTTATATTATTTTTCCTTTCTTTCCTTGCATCCATACGTTTTTTTTTTCCTCTTGTTTTTTCTCCTTCAGACACGTATTATTAAAGCTAGCTTTGCCCAGAATTTAAAGCTTGCTTCCCGTTGTTTTTTGATGAAAATCAAGGAGAGTTTTTGCTAAAGAGAAGCAAGAGAAAGAGAGAGAGCAAGCAAGGAAGAAAGTGAAATGGAGGAAAGAGAGAAAAACATTTTTTTATTCAATAGCTGATCATTATAATAGCTAAAAACGTTTGAAGTGTGAACATGAAACGCTACAGCGTTCTTTACTTGTAGAGAAGCATTGTAGCAATTCTTAAAAAAAAAAATGGAGATGGAGAAGCTGTGTTGGAGTGGGTTTTTGGGGGTGTTTTCTCTCTAAAATTGGCTTTAAAAAAACGATTGGAGATGCTATTAGAAATAAGCATAAGACACAGATTTTTAGATTTTGTATAACCGTTACAAAGCTGGAAGAGGGCATGATCCGTGGGTAGCAAGATGAGGCATTTTACATGGGATGGTTGATTAGAATGTTTTGAAAATCGTAATTCAACTATGTGGCTCACTAAACAATTGAGGGGATGCAAAGACATTAATTTATACAAATTGAATTGATATTTCTGTCTGTTTACATGTCTCATACACGTCGTGTATACTTACATTCCGTAATTTGAAATAAATATGTTAGTGCTATTCAGTCTAGAATTTTATAGGTTATGCTTACGTTTTGTGATTTAATGATATTGTCCGACTCTCTCTCATATAGAAAACTTGGATTCCAACCTATCATTTTTGTTGTGAGAACGAAAAAACTTTTATTATTATTATTATTATTATTTTTTATACAAGATAAAGATTCTACTCTAGCCTAATATAAGTGTATATGTGTGTGAAGCTCTCTCCTGGAAACTTAAACTCCGGCCCTTACCTCCCACACTCTACAAGCACTTATACTTGGAGAGCGACCATCGCACCAAGTGTGTACGGTGGTTATTAATATTATTATCTATTTACAAAGAGGTTTTATTATTTATTTTAAATTGTTTTAATAAAAAATTAACGTATGTACTCTTCTTCTCACCTATTGATTTTGAACCAAAATCAATGTGATACGAAAGGGAAAAAAAATCTAATAGGTGGAGGATTGGTTGAATCTCAAACTCGAATGACACTTGGTTCTTTTGTAAGATCAAAATGAATAATCTATATATAATGATAATAATAATAAAGAACTGTAAATTATACATTACTATTTTTCTATATGATACTAATTTGTAAAAGGAAAACCACCGGGCCTTCTGGCCTTAGTGGTACCTGGTTATCCTAGTGACCGTCAACTCAAGGGTTCTAGCCCCTGCATAAACAATTACCTAGCAAAAAAAAAAAAAATTTGTAAAAGGAAAAAACAAACACCTCTAGAGTCCCAAGGGGGAGTCAACCCACAAAACAAATGGCCTTATTAACATTGACCAAATGCAACCACAAAAATTCCACGGTAGGCTTGCGAATCAAAACAAATGGCACGTGTCAACACTCCCTTCGTAGCCACACGCATTTCTTTTTTATTTATTTATTTATTTTATTTTTATATAAGATAAAATTTTTACAAAAACTTAATATAAGTGTATATGTGTGTGAAACTCTCACCTGAAAACTTAAAGTCTAATCCTTACTCCCCTCATTCAACACGAATTTTGTACTTGTGAGGTGACTGTCATGCCAATACCAAGAGTGAAAGATGGTCAGCCATAGGCTGCTTGATACTAAGATTTTTTTAATAAAATAATTGATACTAAAATTCGTTCAATAATATACAATACATAAAAAAGAAATAAAAATCTTTGTTATTAGATTCCTCCATTTTACACTCCACTAAGTATGATATGTTTTTCTTTAAAAAAAAAAATTTATAACATGTGATTAATTTCATACGCTACTAATTATAGTATGAAATTTATTTTATACTCCACTAATTATAGTATGTGATTATTCACTTTATACTTAACCAAGGATGTGATAAGATTTGCTCAATTACGCGATTATAAATTTATAATAAGTCTACTTTATGTGTATTTATTGTCTTTATTGCTCTTAGTGTTTCCAATGATGGCATTCATGGTTTAAATCCTCCTACCTCCAACTATCGATGTAATATGTATATATATTTATTTAATGCAAAAAAAAATTCCCTGCTTTATGCTTATACATTTGTCTTTCTTTTTGTTATTTATTTTTTATAACAAATGTATTTGACTTTTATTAAAAAAAAAAAAAAAAAGACACATGACAAGATTTCAGCCAGTGAATCCCGAACATTCCAATTAGTTTATGAAAAAAAAAAACTTTTTGTCTCACCAATAAACCACTTTCTTTATTTTACTCCGTTCTTTATTTTACAATAAACCACATTAAAATAATATTTTTTTTTACACTTAACCCAGATCATGCATGTTTAAGAGTGACAAAAAATGAATAAAAAAATCATTATTTGTGTTTGAGAGAGAGACTGAGAGAGAGAAAAAAAGAATAATAAAAAAAAGGGAAAAAAAAGAATGAATAGGTTGTATGGTACCAGTAAGGAATTTGAATCCTAAATATTTCAATTAGAAACATTAAAAAAATATCGCTTGAGTTACAATGCTTTAGACCTTCTAGATTTTTTTTTTTTTTTGGAAATAATTACCTAATATATATACTTACATACTACACATAGTTAGAAATTGTTAGAAATTAATTAATATATACACGTTTTCTTACCAACTTTTACCTCTTTAAAAGAGTAATACTAAGTTAGTAAATAAAAAAAGAAGAGTAATACTAGGGGCACAAATCTAATATACATACTTACATTCTACATACAATTAGAAATGGTTAGAAATTAATTAATATATACACGCTTCCTTACCAACTTTTACCTCTTTAAAAGAGTAATACTAGGGCACAAACCTAATATATATACTTACATACTACATATAGTTAGAAATTGTTAGAAATTAATTAACATATACACGTTTCCTTACCAACTTTTACCTCTTTAAAAGAGTAATACTAGGGGCACTATTTTTTTCACAACAAAACCTGCACGGTAAGTTGTTATCGCTTCTTCTCCGAACCTATTACTAATATATATATATATATTTTTTTATCTATCATTAATAATAACTTGAGACTTTTTTTGGCCAAAAAAAGAGGGGCGGGGCGACTATTGTGACTCAACCCTTGGCGTGAGTAGAGAGGCATCCCGCAAGAGAATGTTGACACTTATAATTTGAGATTTGACGCTTATAATTTGATGTAGAAATATTGCGTGCGTAGGTTTGTTGCCGTGGCATGTAACCCTATCCTCTCTTGGTTTCATTGTGAGCCTCCAGAGACGGACCAGACCCACTTGGTCTTTTAATATCTTATAATAATTTTCTCTCTTAATTTCTCAGAAAGTTATTATAAAAGAGGTGGTTTCAGTGTTTCTTAAATTTGTGTGTGTGCCGTCTATTAATGACAGTTTTGCATTGTGGGCTTGAGCTTGGCTTGCATGTGTTGGCACTTGGCATTGTTGAAGAAATCTGGTTGTTCCTTACTGTTGTAGTTATTGTTTGGGGTGTGTATTTTGTGGGTTCCAGAGATGGCGGCTAAGAAAGCGTGTGAGGCATTGACATTCTCAAAGAGCTTGATCGAAGAGGTGCAGAGATGGGGTTGTATGAAGCAGACTGGTGTGAGCTTGAGGTACATGATGGAGTTTGGTTCAGATCCCAGTGACAAAAATTTGCTAATCTCTGCTCAGTTCCTTCACAAGGAGCTCCCCATTCGAATTGCCAGGAGAGCCCTTGAGCTTCAAACCCTCCCTTATGGCTTGTCTCATAAACCTGCTGTTTTGAAGGTAATACCCTTTTGTTTTGCATGCTTTTGGAAATTGAATTTCTGGGTGTTTTTCCAATTTTGTGTTTGTGATAGTACTTTGTGGATTTGTGTATATGTGATTGTTGTTTATGGAACAGAATAAATTTTGTTACTTTATTTTTGGGGGGTTTATTTTTAGGATTAGGAAAAGTTGACTGGTATTTCTTTATTGGATACCATTCATTTTTATATTACCTTGAAATCTGATTCTGCTTGCTGGGTTCAAGACGTTTTGTTTATTAGTATAATAATAGAAATGGAGATCCCTGTTGTCTGTGTTTTGATTTTTATTAAAAAAATGAAGAAGAAGCAAATTTTCCGCAGGAGCTCCTCAAATTGTTATATCTGGTGAACATCTTCGAATTGGAAATGTTGAACTCCCTGATTGAACATATTGATCTGTTTTGGTCAGAGTTGAATTATGAATTTTTCAGTCTATTAGTCTATACTAAATTGAAAAGGTATAAGCATTGTTTTGGTTAGCATTATAGAAAGTACCTTTCTTGCTAACACAGTTTTTGCTTTCTTAATGGACAAGTATTTTAAAATTTTGTACTTAATGATGTTCATTTTTGTTAAAAGCACGTTTAGGCATGCTTAAAGCTCAAAGCTCCAAGTTGCAAGCGTTTTGTTTGGCCGAAGCGCCCACTTTTTTGAATGCACAAAGCACATTAATGAAGTGTGTTTGGGCGTGCTTTTTTGGCGTGTTTTGAAAACACAAAGCAGGCCTAGTCGTGCTTTTACTTTGTTTATTTTTTGTTAAAAAATATATGAATTATTAAAATTAATTGCTTGATCTTGAAGGAAATGACATGGACCATTGATCTATTGTACAAACACTATTTTTAAGGTGGTGTATTACACAAACAATTTTTTGTTTTCGTAGCAAAAGATGTAAGACACAAACAAGGATATTACTAAGCTTGTGCCTTTGGTCTATCCTTTTGGATATATTTTAATTGACTCATATACTTTGTTTGATCATAGCTATCACAATTATGTATTTTTATAAAGCACAAGTGAATAAAATGTTTAAACATTCTATAACTAGATTATTCTGATATTTTCTATTGATAATTATTTTCAATTACCATAAAAAATTGAAATAACTTTTGTAAAATTTGAACTTGCAAAATTTGAGCAATTGCACTATCCATTTTAGGTAATAGGCAAAATATATTACTATTTTGAGTTAATTAGATTTTTTGTATTATATGTTATGAATCTTTCTATTAGAGTTTATTATATATTACATTTGAAAAATGTATGCTTTACTTCAATTGGGAGCGCACTCTAAGAGGGTTTGCTTAAATGCACTTGACAGGTCTGAGGGTTGTTGCATGTAGGCCAATTGCTTGTCGCTAGGTGGTCCTTTTAAAAGAAAATAGAAAACATTGTTGTTATAGTGATGCTCCCCCCCCCCCCCCCCCCTCTCTCCTTATGATGTTTTAAATATAGAAAGTGAGAAAATATATGGCTTTGTGTTTGGAAGGGGAAGTTAGTTCAAGTTGATAGTTTATTTGTTGGATGGTAAACTCAGGGTTCAATTCCAGGTTTTGAGTGGGTAGTCACTTTTTGTGATGTTTTGATTCTCAGGTTCGAGATTGGTATTTGGATTCTTTCCGTGACCTTAGATCGTTTCCTGAGATCAAGGATACGAATGATGAGAAGGAATTTACTCAAATGATTAAGGCAATTAAGGTGAGACACAACAATGTGGTCCCCATGATGGCTCTGGGGGTTCAACAATTGAAGAAAGGCATGGAACAAAAAATAGTCTACAAGGATCTTGATGAGATTCATCAGTTTCTAGACCGATTTTACATGTCGAGAATTGGAATTCGCATGCTTATTGGTTAGTTCCAATTTGCTCTTGCCTTGTTATGATACTTGACTACTTTCTTAATTGGTCAATTCTACTAACCATTGGAGTAGGTACTAAATATGTTCTATATGCTTCAATTTTGGGTAAAACTCAGGGCAACACGTGGAGTTGCACAATCCTAATCCCCCTCCTCATTGTGTGGGTTATATACACACGAAAATGTCTCCACTGGAGGTAGCACAAAATGCCAGTGAGGATGCCCGTGCTATTTGCTTACGTGAGTATGGCAGTGCACCTGATGTTAATATCTATGGGGATCCTCATTTTACATTCCCGTAAGCCATCTGACTTATTTCAATTTGTTCCTTTCAGGTTTTATTTAATCTTTATGTTTCTATGTTTTTCTTCCCTTTTTTCTCCTCAGTTTTTTTTTTTTTTTTTTTAAGTATAAATTTCAGTTCTCCATTCCTTGTGATGAGGATATTCCTCATGAAACTCTGCCTTGATTTGACGTATAATTATCCATTAGTTTTGACCTGAGATTTTTAATTATAGCACTTATTTTCTCTGTTGTATATAATGTTCTGTTTGATTTCATAACAGTTATGTTCCAACACACTTGCATCTTATGGTATTTGAGTTGGTTAAGAACTCATTGCGAGCCGTCCAAGAGCGTTTTGTGGACTCAGACAAAGTTACGCCACCTGTTCGAATAATAGTTGCTGATGGGCTAGAAGATGTTACTATCAAGGTATTAATTGTTGTAATATACAGATTCAAGAAATATTCAATAAATTGTCTTCGTGAAGAAGCTCCTCATTTCTTTTTTGCCTTTCTTTGTGATAATTTGAGTTGCCACTTTTGATCATTTGTGTTGAACTAGTTTACACTGGTTAACAAGTTTCTCTGACTGACATGATAGGTTTCAGATGAGGGGGGTGGTATACCAAGAAGTGGTCTCCCCAAAATTTTCACATATCTTTATAGCACTGCAAGAAACCCACTGGATGAGGAATGCGATCTTGGTATAGCGAATGCAGCAACAATGGCTGGCTATGGATACGGGCTTCCAATAAGTCGCTTGTATGCTCGGTATTTTGGAGGGGATCTGCAAATTATCTCTATGGAAGGATATGGTGAGTTGAAAGTCCTCCAGATTTGTTGCATTCAAGAATGATTTCATACTCATAAATGTTTAAACTTGTTGGATTAGCACCTTCAAAATCCCACAACTATGTGGTATGGTATGATACGTCCATGATAGAGCAGAATTTGAGGTATCAAGCATCTTTCTCTGTTAACTAGCTTCCGGCACTTGAACTGTTAAAGTGTCAGTAGCTAGTTAACAGGGAAAAGTGCTTGATACCTCAAATTAGTTGAACAATATTTTGGGTGCATCTTACTTTGTATCAAGCATTCCATTTCAAATCCAATAAGCTTGGCACACTTCATTATTTCTGTGTATTTGTGTTTCATCTGGGCAGGGCAGTAATTACATGTCATCTTGTTTTAAAGTCCCAATTTCTACGCCTCTGATAATGCTCCAATAGTCCATTATTTCAGAGAAAATCGAAGAACAGGTTATAGAAAGTTTCATTATTTATAATTCATCATAACACTGAATGTTGCCAGAGGATTAGCTATCGCATCTTTGCTGTGCAAAAAACATGTAACCAATTTTTGATATTATAAACTGACTTAGAAAGCTTTACCCTTTATGTAATTGAAAGTATACCTTATAGATTCACTGGAAATAGAAGACCTTGTTGTCTAATGTGGCAAAGGTATCCCTATTTTAGGGTTATTTCACTTGGTCCATCTCTTAAGGATATTATGGTGAACAGAACAATAGGTGCCAGAATAACTCATATGTGGGGAGTAAAATTATAACAGATAAACAATTCAAAGAGGCATTCATGGTATATTTGTGTGTTCTCTCATAGTTTCTTATTTAGCATTCTTTTATAATACACAATACCAGGGTGATATCAGGTTAGACTTTTTTTTTTTTTTTTGAGAGTCATATCAGGTTAGACTTAAATAAAATTGAATTCTGTAATATCTTCCTCTTTGTAAGCTGTTGATTCACATGCATGGGCAGCCGAACTTTGTTAAGCGCTCCATTTTGTGGGCTATATCATGATGATGATATGCTTTTGCACCCTCAACTGTGATATTATTCATCGATATTATGTGTTTATTTAATTGTAGTTTTTATATGTCTATGGCTTTAGTTTATATCTGTATATTTATTCTCTCATATATATTTTTTCTTTTCAATCCAACAAAGAACTTTTAATACATCTTTAGATTTGCGATGTGCTTTTGCAGGGACTGATGCATACCTTCATTTGTCTCGTTTGGGAGATTCGCAAGAACCACTGCCGTGAACCTAGGCTTCAGTTCCAAAGTTAACAATACTCTCAAGTTTTCATGATTAATTCATGGAAATATAGGACTGAGGTTGAATGCTTGTATGTTTTACTGTCAAAGAGACAGATTGCCAATTTTTTCATTCTAATAAATTGGCATTTCTCTTGTATATGATTTGTAAGTTACCCTTACTTTTTCCTTGTATATTCTTCATGGGTTGCTAGGTACAGTCATGATAATCCATCTATTTCTTGGCATTTCATAGGGAGCGGTTTTATCTATAGAAGTTAATTGTGTTTTCTGCATCAATAGAATACATTTAGGCCTTGAGGGATGAAGTTCCTAAAATCTTATCAATTTATTTTAAAACGAGTGAATTGGATTTTGTCACATCATCATTTATTGGTGGGCAACTTTACCTTCCAATTTATTGAAGAGGTTGATTCCTATACTTAAACCCTCAACCTGTCGCTTTTAGTAGAAGGCACTTGCCATCACACCAAGTCTTGACCTCATTTGTCACATAATCAATGATTTAAATACATATCAAAATGATGATAAATTTAAATGGATTCAATGGCCTCCTAAAGCGCCAGCAATTGAGAATGGTCCCTCGCCTTCCTGATGATAAGTTTTCTTGGGGTAGGCTCTATGCAAAGAACTTATCACTCTAAATTGGAGACACACACGGATCATTCTATGGTACATACAATGAATCATGGCTACCTTATTTTAGCCATTTATTTATAAAATATATATTAAATAATACTATATCATATTTTAATGATTAAGATTCGGTAGAGATGCCGCATAAAAAAAGTGTAAAAAGTATGTATTAGAGAATTTCTCCAAGATTTCTATGTATTGAATTTTACCGGTCTTTTTAACTTCCCATAAAACATTTTTTAAAATGAATGATTAATATATGCTCTTACGACATACATTAATGAGACCCTCGCTTAATAATCATCTGCATTGTCATGGTTAAACCCTACATCCCTGGTGCCATAGCATATGAATATAAAGTATAGCTATTGTTTTTATTTATATATTTACTTTAATGGAGTGTCATTACTCATTAAAGGAGGCTTTGGGGTTGAGTCCTTAGCATTAGGGGCAAAACCATGAATATTTTGTTTGGAGGGCTAAAACTATCAAATTGAAGGATATTTGGTACTCGAATCAAAATCACATTATCACAATTCCAATCAATAAGTCTTTCAAGAAAATCAAATCAGAGAATCTCTCTTTTGTAATCACAAAAAATTATTCCACACATTCATCTATACAAATTCACATTTGTGAAATTATTTTACTTGTTTGATTTATTTCAAACTCGAAATTTAGTCATCCACAAGGATACCGTAAGAGTTTAAAAATGGCAATATAAACTCAATCCAACCCAAGACTAAAAATGAAATTCCAATCCAGCCGTCTTCCCTATTAAATTACATTATTAACAAGTTTGGAAAAATTCACATTAAACTAAATTATTTCTTTATGTTCTATATGTATACTAAATAGCAAGATCAATTAGATGGTATTCCACAGGCATTGCGAGTTTTAGAATTTATATATGAATAGAAGGGCTTTGCACATTCAGAAACTACTAAAGTATTCCAAGCACTCTTAAACATGTCTTGAGCCAAAAGCCCCTTATAGTAACTGCATGCCATCATAACCAAAATTCCCATCAATAATTGTTATTTTCTGGAGCATGCGTTTATACATCACAAAAATCATGAACAATTTTATAATGGAAACTATGGGAAAGAGCCAACTTAGAAGAGAAACGGTACATGTGAATATAGCTATGAATTATAAATCAGCTCAGCATGCTCTATTTATCATGTCATTTGGTAAAAGTATCACAGTTTATCGGATCTGTCGCTAGGTCTATCTTGACACAATAACTTTCCATGCTCTATAAATGCAGAAATATTTGATAAAAAATGGTTATGATATGTCAGTGCCTTCTTTGCTTTGCACGCTTCAGTGACTGCCGACCCTTTATCTTCCATTTCTCATTTCCCCCTGGTTGATTCTTTTCTTCTATCTCTCGAACCTTGCGCTTCCTGAAACAGGTTTCCACACAAAAAAGGAAAACAAAGCAAGATACATTAAAAACTGAAATTAAACCTTCAATTCATAAAGAGATTCTGGCTATTCCAAAAAATAAGATGTAAATCAAATACAAACATGGATTATCATAAAAATAATTGTGCTCTTCACATAACTGAGGGCAAAGGAACAGCTTCCTCAAAAATAATCAAAATAATTCCAATTTGGTTAAATGTAGCAATGGAAACGTGTAAAATGCACAATAGAAGTCTTGATGGAAATTCTGCTGGGAATAGTTACTAGAAATACAAAGCATAAATTAAAAGGTCATCTTTCAGCCCCCCTTCTCTCTCCATCTAATACTATATGCTCTCTTGTGTTTTTATACTGTGTTACATCATTGCTGTTTTCTTCACAAATTATGCTCTCCTGAAGATGTTTTTGCAAGTCCATTTGAAGATGACAACTGAGATAAGCATGCACTTATAGCATTTTAAATTTAAATTACTCCCTTTGTTGATGAATTTTAATTTTCATCTTAATCAACCATTCTATATAGGCAAAGAACATAATTTTACGAATAACAATAATGCATTCTTTATACCTTTTAAACTCCCCACATTATGTTGTTATATGGTTTTTCAACCCAAAGACAAGATAGAGTTGCATATCTCACCTGTAGTCAGCAAGGGTACGGTCAGATAACAACTCAGCTGCAATTGTTCCCTTCCTCTCCTTATTTTTTAGTCTACCCGTGAAGAAGTCTGAGGCTGACTCTACCACCGTCCCAATCTAATTGTCAAAAGACAAATGGAATATGAATGAGCCAAGCCTAAACAACAAAATGTATGACGCCCAAAGGAGAATACACATTCCCATTTTCAGCTCCAACACATCACATACCATACTATTAGTCTAGAAGTTACAAACAGACTTGCCTGGAAATACTTGGGCAATGTTTTGGATTTTGAATCACCCTTCTTGTAGTGCCTCTTTGGATCAATGACACTTCTCAACTGTAATCATGAACACGAGTTTGAATTCAAAACTCAAGAGGAAAATTTATTTAAAATAATTTTAGAATATAATAATCTGTCAATGTTACAGGATCAAATAACTCCTAGCAAGCAAATGAACCATCAAAGTCAATTAGCAAGTGCCCTATTATCTTGATAAACCCATAAACTACTTGCATGCATATGCAAGCTTCACAATCACTTATCCCAAAAATAATTAAAGAGCAAGCCTCACAATAAGTTCTTATATATGATGATTTAGTTGTAATAATTCAGTACTCTGGAAGTATTGCTTCTTCCTCTCACATAATAATGGGTCCTGCTAATTAAATTCATGGTAGACCCCATCATTCATGTGAGAGGAGAAAACATTGCTCAAGGAACAATGAAAAATTTTCCATAATTTAGATAGATATAAAAAGACTTAGAATCATTAGTTCCAAAATAATTCAATAGTAAATTGGAGATTGTTTAAATCAAACTTATTCAACTCCAAAGAAATCTCAAGATGAATCAGGCGTAATCTTATATTTGAAACATATTATGATAAGAGAACACTCACTTGGGTCAAAGTAAGATCAAATCATAATTTAGAAGCACATCTTAAATTACAACTTGTTTCATTCTTGATGTGAATTTCATGTAAACAAACAGAACATTGTGCATGTAGGTCAACATAATGCGAACAACTTTTTGAGTGAAGTTGAGTTGCTGAATCAACTTTTAGAAATTGAAAATTTAAACATCCCTAAAGAGTAACACACCAAAGATTCCAAGATACTACCACCATAATTGCTTCAAGTCCAACCCAAATTTTATACCTGTGTATGCCAATGCCATTTTACAAGAAAGCTAACTGGCTGTATATGACTAAAAGATATCATTTATATCCCTGGAAAATCATCTTTCTATGGAACAGGGTAAATCTCTCTCACCAAGGTTGTTGCTTACAAGTTAGAGAAAGGCATGAAGAAGATCAGCAAACCTGTCAGAGTCATTGGCAGAGAAAAAACTACTAGTGCCATACTGTGGTATACTTATAATCGATTCCAGTTCAACTTGTAGAAAATCAACCAGCTTTCAGTTTCAGTTTGTTATTTGACCCTTCTAGAGTCAAATTTTACCATCTTTTTTTTTTTATAAGTAAAACTTTTACATTCTATACATAAGAAAGAATTTTGGAATGCTAAACATGGATCCAGTCAATGGCTAATGCCTAAAAATACATTAGAGAACATATAAAATGCATTATTAGGAAGTACCCTAACTTCTACTTCATTTCTATTTTTCCAGTGTGTGAATTATCTAAAGCTGAACAATCTCTTGAGTAGAAGAGTAAGATCTAATATCACATTAAGCTATAACTTCAATTTACAAAGACACAGGCATTTAAATAATTTCCCTAATTCCATTGCTGCATGAACATGACCCAAGTTGCATAATGACACATTCCCTAAAGCACAAAAGGTTGAAACACTAAAGCAAATTCACAACAGTGAAACCCTTAAAATGTTACAGAAACAATCATATAAGCATAATTGTAAAGTAGTGCTGCAGAAACAAGTTACATGGACAAAAAAAGAGTTCACCACACCTTCAGTAACCGCAAATCTTTTTCAATCTCCGGGGTGATGGTTTGTGCAGGCATGTCAAACCTATGTACATATTACAATAACCAAAAAAAAATCAGAATGTAATAATTGTTTGCAAAAAACAAAACAACCCTTCCAAATGAAAAAATCTTGCTAGTTGAGATCCAAAAAAACTAAACTCTTCCACCCATTTACACCTAACACTATTTGAAGAGAGTTAGTGATTAACTTGGAAACCAAAAGCATCAAAATTTATGAAATTCAAAGCTTTCATCTCTTTCCTTTTCTCAGCAACCAATCAGACAGAAGAAAATATAATGAAAAGCTAAAATGAATCTATCATTGAAACACAGACATACCAGCCTTTTCCAGCAGTATCTTTGAGCTGCTTTTTCTTGAATTTGTTTAACTTTCTGGGGTCATTTGGGGGGACGAAAAGCCCATCAACAAGCTCTGAATTGGGTCTCCAAAGTGCACTGGTTTCACCCTGATTCAGAGATTTGCTCTCAGACCCATTATGGGTTCTTGATGACAAATTTGGCAGCTTTGGTTCCCATGAAAGACCAATCACTGGTTTGTTCTCTGGCATTCTATTTCCCAAAAAAAATCAAGCTCAAACAGCTTCTTCGTAAAAAAAAAATAACAAACAGTGCACAGAGAATAAAACACAAGCAAAAACCCAATGAGTTATTACTCTCAGTTTGGTTTTTAACAAAAACCCAACTTGCATTAGCTAAGATCAGGGCCGGCCCTTCCCTTAGGCGAGTTAGGCAATTGCCTAAGGCCCCCAAGTCCCAAAATTTTAGAAAAGAACCGGGTAATAAATGAATTACAAAAATAATCTGGCACATCCTTTTAACCAAAAAAACAAAAATTTTGGTAAATCCTATTAAACATTGGTTCTAAACAAAATCATTGACCAAAAAACAACCAGATAAACTACAAATCCAGTCTAAGAGATTAACCACAAAACAATCACAAATCAAAACCCCAAAAATTTTACCTTTCTCTCTAGTCTCTGCTCTCCGCCTCTCTCTAGTCTCCAGTCTCCACTGTTCAGTCTGCTCAACAGACAACAGCTTAAGGCTCTCTCTCTGATTCGCTGCTCTCCGCCGCTCTCAAGTCTCAACTGCTCACCTCACCGTATCAGGTTCTGAGGTTCAGGAATCAGGTATAATATTATAAATATTTGGGCACAGGGCACTCCATTTTATTTGTTAAGAACTTAAGATAACTTTGTTTATTTGGGCCCTCCCTGCCTTGGCTGGTTTTGTAACTTTGTTTATCACTTATCAGTTTATCATTATGGCTGCCTGGACCCTCCCTGGACTAGGCGTTAAGTTTGGGCCTTCAAGTTTTTTTTTGGGTTATAGATAGGATTTGTTTTGTGTTATTTTTTTATTTTTTTTGTGGGTGAGTCTTATTAATAAGTCTTGTGTTAGTGTTATGGCTGTGTTTAAATTTTTGTTATGCTTGTGCTTAATTTTTTTTTTTTATTTATACAAGTTGAAATTGCTAAAAACTTGTTATTTTTTAGTAAAATTACAACAATACTTTTTATATAAATCAGGTTCTATTTCTCATTTGCTTTACACTTGAAAGTTATTTTTTATTTTAGTCTTTATAAATATATTGTTTAATTAGAAATGTCTACTAGAAAATATGCACCTAGATATAAAAAACTTAAAAAAAGAAGAAAAGTTAATTGAGTCTCAAAAAGGATCAATGGATAAATTTGTTATTAATAATAAACAAAATATAACACAAAATTTAGATGAAAATATCACAAATGAGCAAAAAATTCCCCAAAATAATTTAGAAGAAAATAATGTTCAATTTTGCAATACTACAAATCTTGATAATGAACTTCAAAATAATTTAGAAGAAAATGAAAATAATGATGAAAAATATAATATAAAAATATTAAATAAACATTAATTTAATTAATATATAAGTATAAAAAAGACCCAATTTTTAGTTCTCGCCTTAAGCCCCAAAATGTTTAGGGCCACCCCTGTTTCCCTCTCATCCTCTCTCTGCCTCAACCCACATCACACCATACTCCATGGCTGACCACCAAGTTCTCCTTCTAAACCTCAATGGCCAGAGCCTTTCAAGCTCATCACCTCCAACCACGCACCATTGCCGAAACTTAGCCAAAATCAAATCACGACCACCACCATGGCTAAAACCCAGCCAAAATCAAATCGCAACAAAAACCTAGAAGCCCACCAAATCACAAATCAAATCACACCCACTGAAATCAAAGCACAAAACCCACAAAACAATTAAAATCACAAAATGAAAACACTAAAAGTGAACCCACTATTAAAAAAACATATATTGGTTTTGTTATTATATTTTAGAAAAAGAATTATCTTGTTGAACTAATTTTAGATCCAAATTAATCAAACACATACCATAAGCAAGAATGATAGACTGAAAGGAAAGCAAAAAAAATGGTATTTCTCAAAAAAGTGTTTTCAGAAAATAGAAAGGGTAAGCAAAATATAAAAACTATTTACTTCATAATTTCAAATAAATAAATAAATAACCAAAAATCACACACCATAATTTGGTGAAGTCTCGTGAGCCACAATTTCACCTAAGAGGATCGTCTGAGTTGAGAGGAAGAGATTTTCATAGTCTTTGACTCGGCAGCACAATCTTCAATTTCTTTTCTTGACGTGGCTTTCGCTCGCTCCTCTCTTGTCAGCCTAGGCAACGTATAAAGAGAAATAAAAGGAAGAAGAACAAAGCACCACGTAAAAAAGAATAAAACAAAAATGGTGAGAGAAGAAAGACGGACTAAGATCAGGCGCACTGTCGTAGGTATTTTTTTACATTTTTTACTTTTTTTTTTTTTAAACTTTTTAACTTTCCTTTAATATATTTTATTTAATGGTTGAGATTGAAAGTTGTTTTTTCAACTTTTAATCTCAGCCATTAATTATAATTGCATCAGAGTATTGTACCTGAATTTGAAAAAGACAAAAAGACCTACACATACACATACAAATACACATTCACATACACATACATATGCATAAACACGCATACATATACACATACATAAGCATGCATAAGAGCATCTCTAGCGGTTAATGCATCCCCCAAATCTTAGCTATAATAGAGAATGTGAGCAAAAAAACTAACTCCAGCAGATTAGGCATACCTAATTTTTTTTTTTTTTTTTTGGCTTACGAATAGTAGCCCATCAAGTTTGATGGGCTACTGTTCATTAGCCATTGAATTTCTTGAATAAAATATTATACCCACTCCTTTTTATATTAATTCTTTCCCTCTCCTCCAGATTTCTTTTTCTTTCTCATTCTCTCTGTTGCTATTTTTTTTTTTTTTTTTTTTTCACTCTGTTGCCGTTACTTCTTTTTTTCTCTCCGTTCTTCTCCGCCCACAACCTAAGAAGCAATGCCCACAACCCAAGCCATTACTTCTTTTTTTCTCTCCGAGTCCCCACGTCTGCTCTTCTCCGCCCACAACCCAAGAAGTTGGCTTTGCCAACACAACATTGGGGCTGCCCCCTTCATTCTATGCTGAAACAATCCTAGATTTCTCTCACAAAAGCTGAAATCAAACTGGTATGCCAACTTCAATCATTTGAAATCATATTTCTAATTGGCTATTTTTTTAGTTTAGAAAAATCGGTTTCTGGGTGGATACTGTATATGATTTTCCCCTATTTATTGTTTCTGGATAACATATTTCTGGGTTTCTAATTTGCTATAATTTATTGTTCCCCTATTTTTGATTCTTGATGGATACCGTATATAATGGGTTTGTGTTCTGTTTGCTATTGATTTGGATTTTGGGGTTTCAAGGGAATAGGGTCGATTGTTTGTTTCCTCTTTTTATTTTTGTATTTGAAGAAATTATACGAATAATCTTGGCAACTAGTTCTATGTTTTATGCTTGTGTTCCCAATATTTTGTACTGAAATTGAACACGCTCACCACCTATTTGATGAAAGTCTTGAGTGGGTTCTATTTTGATATAAATCAGTGCTAATAAGAAAATTAAGATTAATTGTTTTGTGTGTCATGTATATGGTGCATTTGTAACTATTGGTTAGAGTTGGAAGAGCTATTGTTGAGAAATTTCACATGTATATGGAAGCTTTTTTATACATATATAAATTATCCAAAAGGTGTGTTTATGCTTTGATGGGTTTGTGTTCTGTTTGCTATTGATTTGGATTTTCGGGTTTCAAGGTTTGGGAAATTTGTGATAAATCTATAGAATTCATCTGGGTTTTGAATGGATAATTGGGAAATTTGTTATGAATGAAGGTTATGAATTTGAAGATAAGTGAAAAGCAGTATGATTTTACATGTTTAGACTTCAATGGTTTGGAGATAAGTGAAAAGCAATATTATTTTCTTGACATTTTAGAAGCTACTCTGGTCTGAAACAAAGGAACCCCGTTTTTGATGGATCCATTGTTTTAAAAAATATATATTTTGCGTCTATAATAAATTAATAATTATAAATCAATTGGTTATTCTTGTTCAAAATTCAGGTTTTTGTGAAAATTCAATCTAGACTCTAGAGTATTCTGATGAATGTTGAAAGGAAAATATGCCTTCAATATATGTCCTATAACAGTATTGAAGTCCAAACTTTTTGCATGTACAACTTAGCTGTCCAGGTAGCTAGATGCTTCTACTAGGTTTTTATCATAACTTATTTAAGATATTATTCTTAATATTGTGAATATTTATTTAGTTTTGTTAGTGTAAATATTGTGATTATTTATTTGCTAGGTTTTCATCATAACTTATTTAAGATATTTACTTCGTAATTTGGATTTGTGTTTGTGTTTGTGTTTGTTCCCCTGTTTTTTTTTCTTGGTGGATACCGTATTTGATGGGTTTGTGTTCTATTCTGAAGGGTTTCTTACAGTATACTTTATTAATTTTCTTGCTAGGGATGTATCTGCATATTCCAGGAGCTATATCTTTCACTGATTTTTTAGAAGATCCTAATAATGAATATGTGATAGGATCTTCACATATAAGTGGTGAAGATAGTGTTCCACAAGCTCAAGTATTCAGCCAAATGTCTCCACTCGAGGTTGAATCCATAGCTAAGAAATCACAACATGGTGCCAACTTCTCCATCCAAGAAGACAATCTTCTTGTGTCTGCATTTCTTAATGTTAACCAAGATGTAGTGCAAAGTACTAACAAAAAAAAAAGAACTTACTGAAAAATAATTTTAGACCACTAACACAAGTGGAAGACCTTTAAGTCTACGCGTACTCAAACTTCTCTAACAAATCGGTGGTCAACAATTCAACAATGCACAAATAAGTTTTGTGGGTATTTGTCACAAATTGATTCAATGAATCAAAGTGGTATGACCGAGGAAGACAATGTACATCTTACAAAAAAAATTTGTGTTAGTTTGATAATTTGTTTTAACTATTTCAAGATTTTAATTATAATATATTTGTTAATTTTTCAGCTTAATAAGGCAAGACAACAGTATCAAATATTCCAAGGTTCCACATTTTCATATGAACATTGTTGGAATCTTTTGAAGCACTGGCCAAAATGGTTACGTACTATTCAAGAGCATAGACCAAAAAAAGGGAGAATTGAGACAACATCTTCATCTCTTACTCTAGAGCCAATAGATTTAGAGGATGAAGATATTCCACATGTTCCTAATGTATTGGAGAAACCACCAGGCAAGAAGGTTGAGAAAGAAAGATTGAAAAAACAAAAGAGCAAAGAAGATACATCTTCAAATATGGAAGCCTTATTATATGTCATGATGGAAGAAAGAAGAAAAATGAATGAGATGAAACTAGCTGCTATTGAAAAAGGATGTCTTGCAAACCATGAGCAAGAGATGGCACGAATTCATCTCGAGGATAGAAAATTGACAGCAGCACAAATGAAAATGGAATTGGAAATGGAAAAATTGAAAGAGGATAGGGAAATAGAAAAATTGAGATTGGAAAATATGAAGGAGGAAAAAGAGATTATGATGACGGATGTAAGTGCGTTGCCTCTAATGCAACAAGAATATATTCATCAACGCCAAATGGAAATCCTTGAAAAGTGAAGGAATTAGCTTGACATGAGGTGCTCTTGTTTTGTATAGTTAAGAGAGCACTTTAAACTTATTTTGTTGCAATGTGATCAAACTGACTAGAATATATAGGGTCACTCATTTTTTGTTGTTGCAATGTGATCCCATTGACTAAGGATAGTAGTTGTTATTATTTACTATTATTTGATGTATTAGAACATTTGTTTTTTATATTGCAAGTAGTCGATAGATTTGATGCTATTGTCATTTAAACTTTGCATTAGAAGATTATATATATCGAAAAATATGATCATTGCAATATTATTTATATTAAAAAATGTATGATCATTGGAAAAATATGATTGTTGAAAATGTATGATCATTTGAAAATATGATCGAATAAATAAAATAGTTGAGAAATATGATTGTTGTAAAATTTGAAAATGTTATGAAATTTAAAAAATATAGCTGTTGGGAATTTGAAAAATATAGCTGTTATGAATGAATAAAGGAAGAATAAAGAAACATTAAAAAAAGAATAAAGAAAGAATAAAAAAAGAAGGAAGAAATAATATTTAAATGAGATAGAGAATGGGATAGAAAATCTGTTAGAAGTGTATTTGAAAAAGTGGGTAGGTAAAAGCTAAATGTCACTGTTCATTCTCTAAACAGTACAAAAATTTGGAGAAACTGCTGGAGATGCTCTAAACACACACATACACAAAAATATACATAAATATAAGCACGCATAAGCACACATACACATACATAAGCACACATACACATACACATACATAAGCATACATGCACATACACATACACATACAAATACATATAAACATACATACATATATACATAAATATACATATACATAAACATAAATACATATACACATAAACACGTATAAACTCACATAAACGTAAACATACACACACATAAACTTAAATATAAACATAAACACACATAAAAGCTCGATTTAACACACCAAAGTAACTAATGAAATTGTTTGAGGATTGATATTATTTTGCAATTTTTTCCAGTCTATATAAGGGTTTAATTTTTCTCAGTCTGTATCTGTGTTTATGTCTATCTGTGTTTATGTTTATGTGTATGTGTTTTTATATTTGTTTGTTTTTGTTTATATTTGTTTATGCATGTTTATATGAATGTGTGTTTATGTTTGTTTATTTTTGTGTTTGTGTTTGTGTTTATATATGTTTATGTGTATGTGTGTTTATGTTTATCTTTATGTTTATAAATATAAGCATACATAAACATACACACATACATAAACATGCATAAACATAAATGAACATAAACATAAACACACATGCACATACACATAAATATAAATATGCACATAAACATACACATACACATACACAAATACACACACATACACATACATTTTTAGTTCTCGCCTTAAGCCCCAAAATGTCTAGGGCTGCCCCTGGCTAAGACAGTTGTTGTGCTAGGATTAATTAAGCAGAAGTTTGAAACTTGGAGAAGTTTTCTCATAAACCAAATAGAGAGATAACAAATGTCAAATATTTAGAAAATAAAAAAAATAAGGACCAAAATTTGATATTAGTATGTACCTCTGATCGACAACTGAATCTGTAATCGAAGAAGAAAAAGTTTTGGTGTTTTGAGTTTTGAGATATGAGGGGTTTTCGATTGTTTTCTTTTTAGGGCGTGAAAGAAGAAAAAGATTTGTTGGGTTTAAGAAAGATAAGGCCACTGAGCTACTCATATTGACATCGATAAGGCCTAGTAGAGACCAAAGAAATAGACTGACCCAATTGATGAATTCATATCAACTCGGTCCAAGTTGTTTTTGTTTTCGTTTTTCGGTTTTAAGATCACATATACACATAAACACGTATAAACTCACATAAACGTAAACATACACACATATAAACTTAAATATAAACATAAACACACATAAATGCTCGATTTAGCAAACCAAAGTAACTAATGAAATTGTTTAAAGATTGATATTAGTTTGCAATTTTTTCCAGTCTATATAAGAGTTTAATTTTTCTCAATCTGTATGTGTGTTTATATTTGTTTATGCGTATTTATGTGTATGTGTGTTTATGTTTGTTTGTTTTTGTGTTTGTGTTTATGTTCATGTATGTTTATGAGTATGTGTGTTTATGTTTATAAATATAAACATACATAAATATACACACATACATAAACATGCATAAACATAAACGAACATAAACATAAACACACATGCATATACACATAAAGATAAACATAAACATACACACATATACACATACTCACTCATACACATACACATACATAAACATATACACACACTGATGCAAACCTCAATCGATACGCTTTGAGACCCAATAAAAATATTGGAATACTTGCCCAAGAAAGCTAAAAATTCAGTTTTTTTTATAGAAACTTTGACCCAACGTTTATAATCGAAACGCGAACCAAAGGTATAAGTAATAGACCTTGACCCAATGATTATAATGAATCACGTACCAAAGGTATAAAGTTTGAACGCCACAATGAAGAATCCCTGATAAGTTCACAGTTCTTGAAGAACCAAAAGAAGAGCAAAGCCTCACATTTTCTGATTTTTATTCACTAATTCTCTCTATTACAATGAGTGCATGCTATTTATATGACATGACTGGAAATAGAAAATATAAAAAACGCACTAAATAATAAAACCCTAAATAAAAGTTGATTTGGTCTGAAATTAGCAGATCCAAAATAGGAAAAATAGCTAAAAATGTTCTAAATAATAAAAGCCTAAAATTAAGGTAGATTTGGTCCAAAACTAGATGCTCCAGACTAGGAAAAATATCTATTAACTGATATGAAGTTTGAGAATCAATCAACCATTAATCCACATCATAAATCATGCCCGATTAAGCCAGATCATCCCTCAATAGCTTGGATTAAATTTATTACACCTTCATCTTCCTTTGAGCCAAGCTTGGAATGTCCTCCGTTAGAATCAGCCCAAATCTCTTGAACAAGCCCATTAAGTGCTTCTTTGATCTTCTTGGATCTTGCTTTAGTAATAGGCCCAACTGGAACATGCAATGGATCCTTGAATGCTTGTTGATTCTCATCACACACATAAACATACATAAACATAAATGAACATAAACATAAATACGCATGCACATAAACATAAACATAAACATACACATAGGGTCTCCAAAGTGCACTGGTTTCACCCTAATTCTGAGATTTGTTCTCAAACCCATTATGGGTTCTTAATGACGAATTTAGAAGCTTTGGTTCCCATGAAAGACCAATCACTGGTTTGTTCTCTGGCATTCTATTTCCCAAAAAAAAAAATCAAACTCAAATAGCTCATTTGTAAAAAAAAAAAAAAAAATCAAACAGTGCACAGAGAATAAAACACAAGCAAAAGCCCAATGAGTTATTACTTTTAGTTTGGTTTTTAACAAAAACCCAACTTGCATTAGCTAAGATAATTGTTGTGCTGTGATTAATTAAGCGGAAATTTGAAACTTGGAAAAGCTTTCTCATAAACCAAATAGAGAAATAATAAATGTCAAATATTCAGAAATTAAAAAAAAAAAAAAAAGGACCAAAATTTGATAACAGTATGTACCTCTGATCAACAACTGAATCTGTAATCAAAGAAGAAAAGGTTTTGGTGTTCTGAGTTCTTAGATATTAGGGTTTTTCGATTGTTTTCTTTTTGGGGCGTGAAAGAAGAAAAAGATTTGTTGGGTTTAGGAAAGCTAAGGCCACTGGGCTACTCATATTGACATCGATAAGGCCCAGTAGAGACCAAAGAAATAGACTGACCCAATTGATGAATTCATATCAACTCGGTCCAAGTTGTTTTTGTTTTTGTTTTTTTACAATTTTTTCCAGTTTATATGAGGGTTTAATTTTTCTCAGTTTGTATGTGTGTTTATGTCTATGTATGTTTATGTTGTGTATGTGTGTTTATATTTGTTTGTTTTTGTTTATGTTTGTTAATGTGTATGTGTGTTTATGTTTGTTTATTTTTGTGTTTGTATTTGTGTTCATGTATGTTTATGTGTATGTGTGTTTATATTTATATTTATGTTTATAAATATAAGCATACATAAACATACAGACATACATAAACATACATAAATATAAATGAACATAAATATAAACACATATACATATACACATAAACATAAACATAATCATATCCCCAACAGATATTTCTCTTAAAAATAACAATTCTGGTATTTTCACGCTATGCGAAGTCCTTGCTTTTTATGAATACAAGTATATGATGTTTTGTGCTTCTTCTAACTTTATAAAGCCTACATATAAACTGTGGGTGCTTGACTCCACACAAAGGATATTTGTTCGCTTTAGGGAGCCAGGCCCTCACGAATTTGTTCTCTTCGACCGAGTGTAAGACCAATAGCTTGCTTGTAATCCCACATCGGAAGGAGAACCCTCCCACTAGTGGTACACTAATGTAGTAGTGGTACACTAAGTGCAAGCTCCAGAAGCATATAAAGCACTAGTGGGAGGGTTCTTCTTCCGATGTGGGATTACAAGCAAGCTATTGCTTACACTCGGTCGAAGAGGACAAATTTGTGAGGGCCTGGCTCCCCAAAGCGAACAAATATCCTTTGTGTGGAGTCAAGCACCCACATTAAAAAGGCCCTTTTAATGTGGGTGCTTGACTCCACACAAATGATATTTGTTCGCTTTGGGGAGCCAGACCTTCACGAATTTGTCCTCTTCGACCGAGTGTAAGACCAATAGCTTGCTTGTAATCCCACATCAGAAGGAGAACCCTCCCACTAGTGCTTTATATGCTTCTGGAGCTTGCACTTAGTGTACCACTACTACACAAAACATGGGCCCAAGAAGCGGGGTGCTATGCTGCTGTAGGAGAGGCCCTCGAGAAATGGCGACTTCGACCCTCCTGAGGAGAAGTTTGATTTCAAATCTCGGTTCGAACAGGAGAAGTACACCATGCTAATGTGCCTTGGATGATCCACATCTCAGGGTCAGGCGCTGATGAGCACATTGAACTATCCATGTGGCTGAGAGCCCTCACAGCCCAGGCACAACGACGCAATTCTCAGGGGTGCATTCCACCACTGAGCTATTGAGGTGGAGCGGTCGGCGGTTAACTGACTAGTCGTAGGGAAATCCTACTTGGGGGTCTTGTAACTCTCGTTTTAGGACTTTATAGACGCCATACGTATGTGGCTTAGTGGGCCTCCGTGAGGATGTGCCCGCCTAACCCACAGGGAGAAGGGTCAAACGAGAAAATGGAAGCGCCGTTAAAGCCTTAACTTAAATAGGCAGTGATAGAGGGGAGATGTTCACTAGTGGAAGTAGTGGTACACTAAGTGCAAGCTCTAGAAGCATATAAAGCACTAGTGGGAGGGTTCTCCTTCCGATGTGGGATTACAAGCAAGCTATTGGTCTTACACTCGATCGAAGAGGACAAATTCGTGAGGGCCTGGCTCCCTCAAGCGAACAAATATCCTTTGTGTGGAGTCAAGCACCCACATAGCTTGCTTGTAATCCCACATCAGAAGGAGAACCCTCCCACTAGTGCTTTATATGCTTCTGGAGCTTGCACTTAGTGTTCCACTACTACACATAGAACACTTCTCCTAACTTGTGTAAAATCCACCTGTTAGGGGCTTGAGTGAGTTTGGATGATACCATGGTGTTATATTAACAACAAATTTGAAACAATAACCTTTGTTTTGACGCTGAGAAGAAATGCAAGTCTTTTGTTGTAAAATTAGTCTATGTCACGTTCTAGAGTTGGTCATGATAAATACCTATAAGCCATTACTTTTAGTTGTAGAGAAATTATGAATCTATTGACTATCGAACTATTTGACTAAGGCAAATAGCATTAGACCTGATAATGGATTCTTCTTTGCTCGTTTCCTTCATTAGGCACATCTCTTAGGCCTGTTTAGTTGCCCATGAATCAAAACCATTCATATTTTGTATAATATTGCATTCACAAATTGTCACTGTAGTGGATAGAATGACTTATTTGTGTTTTATGATGTGGATTTGAGCAAAATATTTTTAATTTTGTTAGAGAAAATTGGAACATGTTTGAATTCAAAAATGGCTTGAGAGTGAGGCTATGATTAGCTATTGTCCTGCCCTATATGTGTGTGTATTTTTCTCATTGGGAATAATTAATTTCATTAAATGTCTTTCTTATATATGGAGGTTTTTTTTTTTAATTGTAGGTTTGGAGATGTTTCATAGTACACATTCTTTGGCAAAGATGTTGTTGAGTTGGGGGGTTGCCATTTTTTGTCGCTTGGAGTTTTTAAAATAATTAGTGATGTTTTTAATATAATTTTAGGATTTTCCCTCTTACCTGTTTTCTTTAAGGTTTTCTAAGCTAGGTTTGATCTTATCGAAATAAAAAAGTTTTTGAGCAAGGTATGCTTCTTTAGTTTTAGATATTAATTTATGCATGTCAATGGCTTTTAATTACTATTTTATTTGTATATTTAGCTACTATAGTTTCTTTTCTTTTCCTTTTTTCTTTTTTGGGTTTCTTTGTTGCATGTTATATAATTTATTTGGAGTTTGATATTATAATTCATGTTTGTTTTATAAAATTTTAACTTTATATTAGAATTTATATATTTATTTCTGGAGCCTAATTGATTTAGTTTTGCATATAATTCTAAACATAAAAGCCAATTAGGATTAGATGTAGTTTATAATTGAACATAAGGTTAGGATTTAGAGGTCAGGCTTGGTGCAATAATAAGTACCTTCCACAAAACAAGTCAGTATGGTAGTTGGAAATACTATAGTATGGCTCATATTGTTTTGGTTTTAAACAGTCACAAATCACATAAACCCCAAAATATTTTGAATTCCTTTTTTTTTTTTTTGGCAAAATTTTTTTGTTGAGAACAATATACTCCTATGAAATTGAAGCTCCAGTTGTTTCCAATTTTTTCTTCATTGGGATAAGTATTTGTTTCTCTTTTGAAAATTGGGACTGCTATGTTTTTGTTAGAAATGTTGTTTTAGATGGAGGCAAATAAACCTGAGTTTGAAAGAATTCAAACTGGAAGTCTTTTCTGGATTTGTTATTGGCTTCTCACAAGAGTTTGATAGAATTCCTAAATAGTGTTCATATGGCATGATTTGTTTTCCCACATAAATTAGTTCCTAAATCATCAATAGCTGAATATAGAGAAGAAACAAAAGAAGGTAAGAACAAAGTGGGGAAATGTTATTGATTCATCTCTACTTCTTTCTCTTTTCTTTTCTTTGCCCTACTTTTTGTTCATATCTCCTTTTTTACTTTTGCTCCTTTTTTGGTCATGCTTTCTTCGGGTTTCTTTGAGAGGTTTGTCTGACTGCTATGGGGAGTTATTGGTGGTCGTTGGTGGTCTCAGCCCTCTTGGATTTGTGGGAAAGGAGGGAACTTTTTGTATTTTTGGGCTAGGAAAGGGTTTTGTTTATGAAGTTTTGGAGGGCTAGAACAGTGGTACTTTTTGTATTTGTTATGTTACTTTTTTTTTTCTTTTCTATCTCATTTGTCAGTATTGAATTGTGCTTAAGAATAGCCAATGCTATTGCCCATTGTACCTAGATAGATAAATCACTTTGTTGTATACTGCAAAATATGAATAGCAAGATAGAGTTACAAAGAATTGCCTCCTTTTGTAAAATATGTTACTATCTAATTTATAAAGAATATTTTTCTACCATTGAGTTGGCTTATCAGATTTGGAATATATGTAGTTTGTTTTAAATCTAACCCACATATGTAAAGGGTTGGTGATGTTTCCTTCCTTAGAGGTATAGAGCATGTGTATGTACACTTTACATGAAATTGTAATTTATGTATACACAAATTTTACTATTAATAGAAAATTTTCTGCTGCGATTGTTTAAATGATTGCTCTCTATCAACAGACCAAAAACACTTATATATACATGACATTCAATAGAATAAAAGAAAGATTAAATCTATTTTTCAATATTTTTCCCTTGCATCACATGGGTTAGCGACTAGTATAATATAATATGTGTGTCTTTGTGTTAGAACAAAAAATGAAAATTATTTTATTATTTAATTTATTTTTGCTATTATTTATGGGCCTTACTGTACTTTTTGACATTATTTACGGGTATCACTGTACTATTTCAACTAACTTTTACTTTTATTTACAGTACTTTCAATAATAATTTTTCAATTTCAACAAAATAAGTGGAATCCAAATACACCACTCTTTTACTCCCAACAGAGCACCAATTTGACAAATCCGCATGACAGAACAATTTCACATACAAAAATAACATTAAAGCAAAAACTATTTAACTGGGCCGCCCAAACCGGGCTGCCCAATCACAAATTATTTTTCTTCTTGAAAGCCCAATAACAAGCCCATGTAACTGCTGGTCTTCCTGTTTCATTTGCGCAGCCACTAGTACTTCATCATCAATTTTACTGCACAACCCTTCTAACATCAGCTTCACCTCTGTTTCCACCCTCTCCGTTCCTTGTTGGTTTATTATTTCAATGTTGGGGATTTAATCTTAAGGAGTTATAATGAAATAACAAAATGAATACAACAAGCAAACTGAAATTATGATTAACTTGGAAGTACAATTGAATATTATCTTTATACAATATTTACTCCCCGTATGCAAGTTGCTAAAAGGTTATTACAAATTTATCTCTAGGATACAACCATGTTTAGAGGGTTTTACAAATAGCAATTTTGGAGAATAGACATAGGATTTCTTGTGTTTTTTTGAAACTATTTGAGAGAGAGAAGGGAATTAGTTATCAAGTTAGCACATATTCACAAACTATAAAAAATTAAAGAAATTATTTATTTTCATAATAAATGAAAAAAAAAAAAAAGAAAAGAACAGAAAGTATCTGAATGTTTCTAATGAATAAAATAATTTTATTCAACGAAAAACAGATACGAAGAGAAATTCAGAACATCAACAAAACTACATAGATAATCAAAGCCTAGAGAAGCAGTGATGACGGAACTCAAGCTACAAGACCTTTATATCCTGGTCTTTTTTCTGTGCCATCAAAATATATATAATAATAAATTAAAAAATTGACCCTCTTAAAAAAAATGAACAATATTTGATGAACAAATTTGTTTCTTTGGAATTGAATTGTGTTATACCAAATGATTAACAATTCGAATGCTGGGGAAGGTTAGAGAATTTCATGGGTTTCAATGTGAAAGAGAAGAACATGGAGAACCCATAAGGAAAAATAAATATATAATGTAATTGTGTTTCAGTGAAATGGGTATGCGTAAATAAAAGTGTGAAATTGTTTGGTTTATATTATCAAGAAGAGCTTCTATTCAACGAGATAATCTTGCCAAGAAGTGAGAAATATGTGAAAAGACTATACCTCCATGGTACCAAATCAGTGAGAAAGAATACGCACAAAGAGAGTATTAATTTTGTAATATTTTAATATAAAAAATGTAACATTAGTTTAAAAATGTCACGTCACTTTTCTGTTAACTATATAAGTAATGTTAACAAAAAGACTAATTTAGCTTTATTTATTTATTTATTTATTTTTTAATTTGAGAGACTAATAATACTCACTTAAAATTTAAAGGAACTAATTACACTTGTAAGGTAAACATTAGGTACCAAAAGTACAGTTTCACCAAAATAATAATAATAATAATAATAATAATAATAATAACAATAATAATATAACATTAAGTATAGCAGGATGCCGCTAAGAGCATTAGCATTGGCAAATGCTAAAGCCAAATCTAAAGGATATTTAGCATTTTTGGTCTCAAAACCAGCTGCATCAGAGGATTGCAAACAGCACTATTGCAAATTTTTTTGCAATAGTGCTACAGTGCAATTCTAAACATAGAATTGCACTGTTCACAGTATTGCAAAAAAAAAAATATATATTTTACTCCTTTTTATACCCGAAATTTCTCTCTCATCCCTCTCATTTTTTCTGTTTTCTTCTCTCTCTTCCTTCTCTGTCTCTCCATCTGCTCTCTCATCTCTGAAGCTTCATTGCCGAAATTTCTCACCCATCTCACACGGCCTCTCTCTCATCTCTCATCACACGGCCTCTCTCTCATTGCACCGGTGCTGGGTTTTGGATTTTTGAGGTTGGAGGTTGGATCAGCGTGGATCGGCGAGCTGGGTTTGGATCGGTGGGTTGGGATCGGTTGATGGCAAGCTCCGATGGTGGCTTTGGGGATATTTTTTTTGAATGGGTTTGCTCCGGTGGCTCCGGTGATGATTTTTTTTGAATGGATTTGAATGGGTTTGCTCCGATGATGATTTTTTTTGAATGTATTTGAATGGGTTTGCTCCGGTGATGATTTTTTTTGAATGGGTTTGCTCCGGTGGCTCCAGTGGTGATTTTTTTTGAATGGATTTGAATGGGTTTGCTCCGGTGGCTTTGGGGATGATTTTTTTTGAATGGGTTTGCTCCGGTGATGATTTTTTTGATCGGTGTGTGTGTGGTGATGGGATGCTGTGTGTGTGGGTTTGCTCTGTGTGTGGCTCTGTGTGTGGGTTTAAATGGGTTTGCTCTGTGTGTGGCTGTGTATGTGTGTGTGTGAGTGTGAGACTGTTGAAAAGCCTAGGAAAAAACGGTTGGAAATAAATAATAAAGAAGGGTTAAAAAATAATATTTTAATGAGTAAAAGAGTGAAATAGAAGTTTGGGATGTAGAAGGTATTGTAAAATTGGATGTTATAATGATAAAGTGAGGTTTTGAAATGGTAAAATAGAGTAGCATTAGCATTTTTCAATGCTAATGCTCTAACAGTTACTTTTCTATTTTTAGGCTCTAAAAAGTTACAACTTGAAATTACAGTGCCGTTCTAAAAATTTTAGAGGCGCCACTTGTTGCCTGCACACCTATTATTCAAGAGTAAACGTTCAGTATACACTTGTAACTGAAGTATAACATTCAATAATGATAAAAAAGTAAGTGGTTCATATCTATATCTATATATAACTAAAAGTTAAACTGTAGTATTTATTGTTGCTAAAAGTTGAAGCGTAGCATTTATTGTCGCTATACTCCTGTTAAGCCACCACATCCTCTACATCGTTGCCACATCATTATTTTTTCATATTTATTTTTTACTTTTAATTTTTTGACATTATTAAATATATAAATACATTGACTTTACAAATTCATTTTAGACGGTATTAACTTTACACATTTTTCTACTTTAATTTTAATGTTATAACCAAGTATTGTCTATACATATTTCTCTTAGGCGATTTTAACTTACATATAATTTTTCCCTCTTATCTTCCTTTATTTGGTCTTTTCTTATTCTCATCTTCTTGCTATAAATTTGTCTCTCTCTCTCTCTCTCTCTCTCATCTCTCTCTCCCCCATTTTATGCATATTTTATTTTCCCACACAAAAATGTTATCTCTCTCTCTCTCTCTCATTTTTTTTTCCATTTTTTGTTGGATTTTTTTATGAAGTTTGTACACCCATTGTCTTATTATTGACTAATTCATATGTGTTCCTTGATGCAAGTATTTTTTTTTTCATTTTATTTGCAACACCAAATACTTTTAATGTTGTTGACCAAATTTGGGGGAAAATTATATTATAATATGTCCATATTTTGTGTTAGTGTTAGGTTTTTTTGAAAAAAAGTAAGATAGTTTGGATAATATAATGAAAAACAATTATTGCAGTTGAATAAGAAAATCTTTGTACAGTTTCCTTTCACTGTTTGTAAATATATTGTTTAACAAATTAACAACAAATTGTTATATCGTTATGTAGGGACCGGCCTTTTTCCCACGCGACGTGGGAGTTCAGGATTTTCATCCCACCAAGGGCTTGCTTTGTAGTGTAAGGCTTGACACCTTAATCCCATGCCGGCGAGTGAAGCATCCTGATACAATAAATTTATAGAGAGTGGGTAGAAGGACTAGGAGTTAATGAAAGACACAATGGTCGGCGAGGGTTTACAGGATCAATAACTGAAATTTGGCTAAGTATTCTAAGGGAAAGTTCGTCCTCGGCCTAGTCCGATGAGCCCTTCCTTTAGAACTAACGAATACAAGGGTGGTCCTTGGACACCCAGAAAACCCCTTGACCTTCTCCCTCCCCCCTCCCCCAAAAAAGCCTTGAACCCTTGGGGGTGCGTTCTATTATATAGTTTTGTTTAGTCGATCTCGGCCGTCCACTTATCGGTCATCTGAACCTGTGTCTGAGAGCTCGTCCCATTTGCCGCCTTTGCAGGCTTTCTGTTAGTTGAAGTAACCAAGACATCACTGTTCGCTGGTCAATTCACCATCAATGCGGCCAGAGTGTAGTTACGTACATTTAATGGGTAGGTGACAGCTTCCTTTATTTAATGTCGGCCTGCCAAGGACGTGGTTATCCTCGGTGTAGTTCCTTGATGGCCTAAGCTTCTCCCACTCATCCTCGGATTATGTACTTTCCTCGGCATGGGCCTTGGGCCAGATATGGAGTGGGCTGGGGTAGCCAAATCCTTGGGCCCCACAATAACCCTTTAAAATTCTACTGCCCGGTTTCTTGGGTGGGGAGGAGAATTTTGATGTCTTCGGGTCCTTGTCCTAGCCTAGCAAACCTTGTCTTCCTGTCAGTGTCAAAATCCTTTCAACTGCCCAGGAGACGTTCCTGGCGTTTCGGTATTTGGGGCGCGCCTTCATTAAATTTTGGCGGCTCTGTGTCCTCCACGTTCAACAGTGTGATGATGAATGGACGGTAGGGATACTTTTGACTCATTGGGCGGGAAATCCCATGCAGTTACTTTTAATTGGGGGTATATATACCCAATCGAACTGATTTGTCCATTCACTTTTGCATTCAAAAGCCCTTTTGTACGTACGCTAAACTTGATCAAGTCTCCAATCGTCCGTACGCCTTCTTTCAATCATAAAAGGCCTGTCTGAGGAGCATTTCCTCATTCCTGTAAGTTTTCTTCTCTCTCTGGTTTGTACTTTTCCGCCCGAATTTCCTGTCCTCTCGTTCTTCTTTCTCTTTCCTTCATTTTCCCTGAGCCCCTCGTTAGCTCCTTAGGATGGGTAGGTTTAAGAAGTTAGTTGAGTTTGAGGAGGCAATGGATAAATTCGTTGCCAACTACAAGATCTCCGACACAGTGGGTTTGAGGTACTGTGAAGTAGGGGATTAGAGCACTAGGAGAAAAGAGGGTGAGGTGGCAATTCCTATAATCGCCTTTCTGAAGGGTGGCATGAGGATTCTTATGGGGCCGGTGATGAGGGATTACCTTAGGCACTTCGGCTTATCTCCCACCCAGTGTGCGATTAATGTATTTAGGATCTTGGGCTGTGTGGATGCCTTGAATGAGAAGATGGGACTGGGGTTAACCCACCACGATGTAAATTGGTGCTACAACCTCCAATGCTATAAGGGGAAATCTTATTACACGAAGACGAGGGACGATAGGGTCCGGCTTATCAAGTGCCTCCCTGAGTCCAGCAAGGGTTTGAACAAAGACTTCCTTATTGTGTCCGGAGAGTGGCACGAGGGCCTTCCTTGTCCAATGGTGGAGGGCATGGCAGGTGGGACATTCAGACTGGGAGAGGGTTCAGTTTCTTGTGCTTTCGCTTTTTACTTTGCTTGACTGTTAACAGGAATTTGTTTTCTTTTATGTAGATCCGCGTGCTTTTGAGCGTGACTTCAACTTGGTAAACAAGGAGGATTTGCAGACCGTATTAAGGTCAGAGATTTTTGTGAACGAGGCCGACGACCAGGTTAGGGCTGCTCACAAGATCCTGGGATACGATCTGATTCAAACTTCGTTCTCGGCTCCGAAGTATGTGATCCGAGCTAGAGATCCTTAGCTGCAGAAGATAACGGTAGTCGAGCGCGGATTTTTGATCCCTAAAGGATCCCCTATTCCGGAAGGCATACCGTTGGTAGGCACCTCTTCACTGTCTTAGGTTGTCGAGGCTAAAGGAGGAAAGCCAGGAGAAGAGAAAGTTGCTGACTCAGGTCCGTCCGATGACGATTTTGACGTGTTCTACCAACTCCATTTGCCTGAGGATCCATCTGGTGATTTGGGTGACCCCAGCTTAACTAAAGCGGGCCTTTTATCCGAGGAAGCTTCTTCTAGGTCGAAGATGAGTTTCAGGAAATGACCCCAAAAAAGCCTGTTGGCCTTGATTGAGGGGCAGCCGGGGAAGGATACGACGGCAAAGTCTCCTCCCAAGCTTCCTCCTCCCCTGCCCCAACAGAGTTTAACATCTGGGACCAAGCCCACCAGCCCTTTGCAGAAGAAGGACAAAGGTAAGAGGCCTAGGGGGGGCGAAGAATTTGACCCTTCCTAAGGTGATGGCGACACTCGGCCGCCATTGAAACAGCTGAGGATAAGGCGCCGAGAGCAGGAAAAGCAAGTCGCCACCCAGCCCGAGGCCTAGGATTGGCTTCCTTCCCCTACGCTCTATGGGAAGCCTTTGACGAACAACGCCTCCCTCAGGGACCCTCAAGGGGGCGTGGGTGCGCTTGTGGCTGATGCATTAGGGAGATCCTTGCTACTTCCTATGGACATGGCCTAGCTAGAGGCTCTGAGGGGCAAGGAGGTCTTCATCGACCTTAAACAATACTTGGGAATGGTACGTTTTCTGATCGCCTGTAGTTCCTTTTACTTTCTGTTTTTTGGCTCCTCACCTGTTGCGCATTGGTTTCGATTGGCAGGCTATCCAGGCTGCCTTTAGGTTGGAGGACATGGCCAGTAGCCAAAGCAAGGCTGCAGGCTTGGAGCATACCAAGCTGTTGGATGCCGTGCGGACCCTCGATGTTACCAAGGCTGATCTTTCAAAGGCGGTGGACCAACTAGAGGAGATGAAGAAAGCTCGAGACACTACCGAGTCGGCCCTTGCCGCCGCTGAAAGGTTGGCCCTAGACCAAACTGAGAACCTGCTTAAGGCAGAGGATCAGCTGAGGGTCGCCAAAGAAGGGATCGCTGCCCTAGAGAAGAGGGTGCTTGAGGCGGAGGGGGCCAAAGGTGCTGCAGAATCCGCCAGGGACGAGGTTGTGAAGGCCAAGGAAGAGGCCGAATCTGCCAAGGCTGAAGCTGAGGCTTCCAAAGGCAAGGTCGCGCAAGAGGCCTATGAGGCAGGGGTAGTTAAAACAGAAGACATCCTTAGAGCTCAGGTGCCTAGGGTGTGCAGACTTTACTGCTCCCAGGTTTGGAGTGAGGCCCTTAAACAAGCTGGAGTAGAGGCTTCGTCTGACCTATGGAAGGCGGAGAATGTGTATTATCCCCCTGCCATCCGCGAGGCTGCCCCTTTAAGCTCTGAAGCCGAGGTGGCTGCCGAGGGAGTGGGGGTTGTCCTTGAGGAAGGCGTCCCAGCTGCTATTACTTCGAGCGAGCCTACTAAGGAAGCCGACCCTATTGGGGCCGTTGAGACGAGTAAGGGTCCCACTGCTGATGCTCCTTTGGAGGTTGCGGACCCCTTAGTTGATGTCTAAGCCTCTCTTGTTGTAGAGATGCTACATCCGACTGACCCTCCCTAGGTTGCAGTTCCAAGCGAGGGTCACCAGGACCCAGAGACTTCTTCGGCCCAGCCTTCTGAGGGAGGAGTTGAGATAGAGCCAAAGGGATGATCTTTTGCTGCGCCCCCCTTTTTTTTGTTTGTTTTAGTATTGTAGTGGCACATTTGTCTTATATAAGTGTTTTAAAGATTCAATGAAGTGCATATTTTGTTTTCCCTTTTTTGTTCTGTTTACATTATTATATATATATATATTATTTATTTATTTATTTTTACTCGCACAATCCCATCTTTAACTGCATTCCGACCGGTCCTACACTTATCTTCTTAAGTGACTAGTTTCCTCATAGGTTTGGGTCCGAGGACCATGCAAGTCCTTGGTTCTGCCTAGCACTTGGTTCTTGAAGTAGTTGGTTTCTCCATAGGCTTGAATCCGAGGACCATGCAAGGCCTTGGTTTTGTCCAACACTCGGTCGTTCTGAAGTAGCTAGTTTTCCCATAGGTTTGAGTTCGAGAACCATGCAATACCTTAGTTCTGTCTAATACCTAGTTCTTGAAGTAATTGGTTTCCCCATAGGCTTGAATCCAAGGACCATGCAAGGCCTTGGTTCTGTCCAACACTTGGTCGTTTTGAAGTAGCTAGGAGCTAGGGAATTCGGCTTCATCGCTGGGGCGTCTACCCTTAGAGTAATAGCGGCCCTGAGCTTGCTTCGCCGATGGGGGGGACCCTTCTTCGGTCTAGCCCCTTCGTCTGGCGCACCTCTTTTGATTACGAGGTGTCCTTTGGGCTACTCGAGTAACGCGTTTGACGCTTCAGTGCGCGAGGCGTGTCCTCATTAATATCCTTGCAGATTTACGAGGACTAAGCAATTGGAGAGCTCTTTGAAAATTGGGTGGAGTTAATATCTCCAGTAATTCCTCCTTAGGATTCTGTGCGGGCTGGCTGCCACCAGTTCTTGCCTTCTATATAAGGTACTCTGAGGTAGCCTTTTCTCCAAACTTTGCAAACACTTGGATTAAAATCTCAGACACACCGTTTTCTGGGCATTTCAAGGGTCTTGCCAGGATAGTATCTTGTGCGTGAGGAGATGAAGTGGCCCTGGGAGGGGGCGGTGACAAGGAAGCCGAGAATGCCACTCCGATCTTAGTCGGCACAACGGAGGTGGGATAGGCAGAGGCCGAAGATCCTCCTTCTTTTCAACCTAGCCAGAGGTAGGACTCCCCTTGCAGTTTGGAGGGGGATCTGAAAGGAACGTAACGTCTCTCCTCCACTTGCGGGTCTACCAGCCCTCCAAACTGGTAGTGATTTGCCGGCTCCCGGTCATCGTGGGACTGGGAGGGAAACCAGGAGAAACCCTGAAGTTGGACCGTCAGGCACCGCGGTCTCTTCTTCCTTCTCCTTCAAATTGCCGTCCATGTTAGTTGGGAAGCTGTGGATGGCCTTAGCATAGGTCTGTCTCCACCTCTCCCTCCATGCATGGCTTGGCTTTAAAATAAGCCTGCCTTAGCCATTTTCTTCTTTTTTCTCTTTTTAGGTTCAGCACAAGCCTGTCTAAGCATTTACCTTTGTATAATGTAACTTTTCGTTGATTAATAAAAAAGTAGCCGCATTTCATTTCTTTTACTTCTTGCACTTTCCATTTCTTTGCGATGATTGCTTTCTGAATGAATATGTTCCCACTGTTCGTTTTTATTTTTTTATTTTTTGAACTTCCAAGAAGCGTTGTACACCAACCGCTGTACTTGTTAATTCTCAAGTCCTCCCCACAGACAACGCCAATTGTAGGGACCGGCCTTTTTTCCATGTGACGCGGGAGTTCAGGATTTTCACCCACCAAGGGCTTGCCTTGTAGTGTAAGGCTTGACACCTTAATCCCACGTCGACGAGTGAAGCGTCCCGATACAATAGATTTGTAGAAAGTGGGTAGAAGGACTAGGAGTTAATGAAAGACACAATAGTTGGCGAAGGTTTACAGGATCAATAACTGAGATTTGGCTAAGTATTCTAAGGGAAAGTTCGTCCTCGGACCAGTCCGAGGAGCCCTTCCCCTTAGAACTAACGAATACAAGGGTGGTCCTTGGACACCCAGAAAACCCCTTGACCTTCTCCCTCCCCAAAAAAGCCCTGAACCCTTGGGGGTGCGTTCTATTACATAGTCTTGTTTAGTCGATCTCGACCGTCCATTTGTCGGTCATTTGAACCTGTGTCTGAGGGCTCGTCTCATCTGCCGCCTTTGCAAGCTTTCTGTTAGTTGAAGTAACCAAGGCATCACTGTTCACTGGTCAATTCACCATCACTGCGGCCAGAGTGTAGTTGCGTATATTTAATAGGTGGGTGACAGCTTCCTGTATTTAATGTCGGCCTACCGAGGACGTGGTTATCCTCGGCGTAGTTCCTTGATGGCCTGGGCTTCTCCCACTCATCCTCGGATTATGTACTTTCCTCGGCATGGGCCTTGGGCCCGATATGGAATGGGCCGGGGTAGCCAAATCCTTGGGCCCCACACGTTATTATATGATGTTTTTAGCTGCGTGAGTAATTGTTTTTAAGTATTTACGAATATTTTGTATTGCTCATCTTCCTTATCTCATTAGTATTTTTTTTTATTATATATGATGAACACAATGAAATCAGTAGGCTGAATATCTCGGGTGTCAATGATCAGAGAGCAATTGAAAGTCCTAAAAAAGCAAATACAAAATCAGAGGCAACTGGGGAAGACCGGCCAAGAATCCTCCGATGTTAAAATTAGTATTTCTGGGATTCCAATTTTTGTGGAAGTGTTTGAATGACTTACCCTCTCATGGATGAATGCTTATATAGCACACACTTCGAGACAGTTACTTGTTTAGTAACTTCTCCTATCATTGAGAAATTCAAAAGACTCGGAGGTAACTTCCATAACTACTATGGAAGTTACATTATTTGGGCTTGTTTTCCATAACTGCCATTGGAAACTGGCTATGGTAATGAACCTTGACCTTAGCGCTCCAGGCTAAGTGAGAAGCTCGTCCTAAGCTTACATGGAGAGAGACGTCTAGAATGCAAGAAGGTCGTCCAGGTATTTCTTTCCACGGACGATCGTGGACGAGCATACTATAATGCAATCCATCTACATTTGCTTCGTTTGTCCTGTTTGCCTTGGACAACCTCAATGGACGAGTTTGGAGTTGGTGTGTTATAATACCCCATCAATATATTTTTAAGAAAACAAATTCAATTTCAAGTTTAAAATTATTTAATTATCTATTTATTTTTCGCATGTTAGATTAGATGTTAGATTAGATTATGGCAGTATTAACACAATATTTTGCTTGATTACTGTAGGGACCCGTTTCGGACGATCCCCGTATAATAAATTTGTAGAGAGTGGATAGAAGGGCTAGGCACTAGTAAAAAAGACAACAGTCGACGTGGGTTTACAAGAAGAATAACTAGAATTTAACTAAGTGTTCTTGAAGAAAGTTCGTCCTCGGCCCAGTCCGAGGAGCTCTTTTCCTTAGAACCAATGAATACACGGGTTGTCCTTGAATACCCTAAAAGAAAGAAACCCCTTCACTTCCCAACCGAAAGGCCACCTTTTACTTTTGGGATTCTATCTATTATATAGTCTTGTTCAATTGATCTCTGGCGTCCATTTGTCGGCCATCTGAACTTGTGTCTGAGGGCTCATCCCACCCACCGCCTTTGTAGGCTTTCTGTTAGTTGAAGTAACCAAGGCGTCACTATTTGCTGGTCAATTCACCATTGATGCGACCAGAGTGTTGGTGGCATGCATTTAATGGGTGAATGACAGCTCCCTTCCTTCAATGTCGGTTTGCCGATGACGTAGGCATCCTCGGCGAGGTCCCTTGATGACTTGGGCCTCTCCCACTTATCCTCGGATTCTGTACTCTCCTCGGCATGAACCTTGGGCCCGATATGGAGTGGACTGGGGTTGCTAAATATTTGGGCCCCATAATAGCCCCTCAAAATTCTGCTGCTCGGCCTTTTGGGAGGGGAGGAGGATTTTGATGTTCTCGGGCCAATGTCCTGGCCTGTCGAGCCTTGTCTTTCCGTCAGTGTCACAATCCTTTCAACTGCCCAGGGGACGTTCCTGGCATTTTGGTATTTGGAGCGTGCCTTCATTAAATTTCGGTGGCTCTGTGTCCCCCACATTCAACGATGTGATGATGAATGGATGGTGGGGATGCTCCTGGCCCACTGGGTGGGAAAGTCCATGCGGTTATTTTTAATTGGGGGTATATATACCCAGTTGAACCGGTTCGTCCTTTCACTTTTGCATTCAAGAGATCTTGCGCACGTACTCCGAATTCGGTCACATCTCTAACTGTATTTGTAACTCTCCTTAGCACAAAAAGCCTGCCCGAGGAGCTTTCCCTCGTTTTCGTAAGTCTTCTTCTCTCTCTAGTTCGTACTGTTCACTTGAGTTACTTGTTAGTTTTCTAGGATGGGTAGGCTTAAGAAGGTAGTTGAGTTTGAGGAATCAATGGACAAATTCGTTGCTGATTATAGGATTCCCGATACAGTGGGTTTGAGGTATTGTGGAGAGGGGGAATGGAGTTTGGGGAGGAAAGAGGGTGAGGTGGCGATTCCTATAATCGCCTTTCTGGAGGGAGGAATGAGGATCTCCAAGGGGCCGGTGATGAAGGACTATCTTAGACACTTCGGCCTATCTCCCACTCAGTGTGCTACTAATGTATTTAGGATTTTAGGCTGTGTGGATGCCTTGAATGAGAAGATGGGGCTGAGGCTAACCCATCATGATGTGAATTGGTGCTATAAACTCCAGCGCCTAAATAAGAAGTCTTATTACATGAGGAAGAGGGACGATAGGGTCCGGCTCATCCAGTGCCTCCTTGAGTCCAGCAAGGGTCTGAACAAAGACTTCTTCATTATGTCTGGGGAATGGCACGAAGGCCTTCCGTGCCCAACAGTGGAGGGTACACCAGGTGGGGTATCCAGACTAGGAGAGTGTTTTTAGTTCTTTGTGCTTTAGTGTCCTGCTTCGCTTGGATTTTGATAGGAACTTGCTTTCTTTTATGCAGATCCGCGTGCTTTTGAGTATCACTTCAGCCAGGTTAATAAGGAAGACTTGGAGAAGGTACTGAGGTCAGAGATCTTTGTGAATAAAGACGACAACCAAGTTAGAGCCGCCCACGTGGTCTTAGGATATGTCCCGATCCAAAAATCATTCTCGACTCCGAGGCACGTGATCCGAGCTAGAGATCCTCGGCTGCGTAGCATCACTATAGTCGAGCACGAATTTTTGATCCCCGAAGGGTCTCCCATTCCCGAAGGCGTACCGTTGGTAGGTACTTCTTCGTAGGCTCAAGTTGCCGAGGTTGAAGGGGAAGAGGAGGTTGCTGACTCAGGTCCGTCTGGGGACGAGTTTGGCGTGTTCGACCAGCCTCATTCACCGGAGGACCCTACCGGTGATTTGGGTGACCCTAGTTTAACTGAAGTGGACTTTCTGTCCGAAGAAGCCACTCCTCGGTCGAAGATGAGTTTCAAAAAGCGGCTTCAAAAGAGCTTGCTGGCATTGATTGAGGGGCAGCCGAGAAGGGATGCGTCGGGGAAGTCTCCTCTTGAGCTTCCTTCTCCCGAGCTTCCCCCTTCCCTACCTCAACAGAGTTCGACGTCTGGGTCCAAACCCACCAGTCCTCCGTTGAAGAAGGACAAAGACAAGAGACCTAGGGGGGGTGAATAGTCTGATCCTCCCCGAGGTGGTGGCGATGCTCAGCCGCCATCAAAACACCTAGGGATAGGGCGCCGAGGCCAAGAGAAGCAGGCCTCTATCTAGGCCGGGGCCCAGGCTTGGCTTCTTGCCCCCATGCTCCATGGGGAGCCTCTGATGGATGATGCCTTCCTCAAGAACCCTCAAGGGGGCGAGGGTGTGCTCGTGGCTGACGCATTGGAGAGGTCCTTGCTACTCCCTGTGGACATGGCCCAGCTGGAGGCTTTGAGGAGCGAGGAGGTCTTTCTCGGCCTTAAGCAATACTTGGGCATGGTGAGTTTTCTGATTGCTTGTGGTTTTCTTGACTTTCCGTGGCTCTTTATCTGCTGCACAATGGTTTCAATTGGCAGGCTATTCAAGCTACCTTTAGGCTGGAGAACATAGCCAGTAGCCAAAGCCAGGTCGCTGGCTCGGAGCATACCAAGCTGTTGGACACCGTGCGGGCCCTCAACGCTTCCAAGGCCAATCTTAAAAAGGCTATGGACCAGTTGGAGGAGATGAAGGCGGCTTGAGACACCGCTGAGTCGGCCCTTGTTGCAGCTGAAAAATTGGCTCTAGATCAAACGGGCAGCCTGCTCAAGGCAGAGGATCAGCTGAGGATAGCCAGAGAGAAGATCACGACCTTGGAGGAGAGGGTGCTTGAGGCAGATAAGGCTAGAGGCGCTGCAAAGTCTGCCAGGGACGAGGCTTTGAAAGCCAAGGAGGAGGCTGAGTCTGCTAAGGCTGAGGTTGAGGCCTCCAAAGACAAGGCTGCACAGGATGCCTATAAGGCAGGGGCGACTGAAACAGAAGACAGCCTTAGAGCCCAAGTGCCTGGGGTGTGCAGACTTTACTGCTCCCAGGTTTGGAATGAGGCATTTACACAGGCTGGGGTCGAAGCCTCGTTCAACCTGTGGAGGGCGGAGAACGTATATTATCCTCTTGCCATCCGTGAGATTACCCCTCTAAGTTCTGAGGCCGAGGTAGCTGCCCAGGGCGTTAGGGTTGTTTCTGAGGAAGGCACCCCAGCTGCCCTTACTTCGGGCGAGCCCACCAAGGAAGCTGATCCTCCTGGGAACGTTGAGGCAAGCAAGGGTCCCACTGCTGATGCGCCTGGAGAGACTGCGGACCCCTTAGCTGATGTCTGAGCACCTCTTGCAGAGGAGGTACCCCACCTAGCTAACCATTCCCAGGCTACGGTCCCAAGAGAGGGCTATAAGGATTCTGAGACCTTCTCTGTCCAGCCCCCTGAGGGGGGAGTTGAGATGGAGCCGAAGGAATGATTCCCCTTTGCGTCTTTGCCTTGTTTTCCGCTCTCTTCTCTTTCTTTCTTTTCTAGTATTGTAATAGCATATTTGCCTTCTATAACCCCTTTTTAAAGACTCAGTAAAGTGCATATTTCATTTCCTTTTATTCGTTTTGTTTGTATTATATTATACATACATGCATACATTACTTGCATGATATTGGCTTCAATTGCGCCTCAGCCGACTACACTGATTATCGTCCCCTGCAGTGCTCACTATTAGTACCAAAGTGGTCAGCCTTGCCGTAGGTTTGGGCCCGCAGTCAACACAAGACCTTGGTTTTGTCTAGTGCTTAGATCCCCCTAAAGTGACTAGTTTCCTCATAGGTTTGAGTCCTTGGACCATGCAAGACCTTGGTTCTGTCTAGTACTTGGGTTCTCTTGAAGCAGCTAGTCTCCCCATCGGTTTGACGCCGAGGAACATACAAGACCCAAGCTCTGCTTAACACTTGGTGTTTCGTGGAGGGATGGTTTCTCCATTGGCTTGGATCTTCTGACGTGACTAGTTTCCTCATAGGCTTGGGTCCGAGGACCATGCAAGGCTTAGGTTCTGTCTAGCACCTAGTTTTTCTTTAGTAGTTAGGTTCCCCAGAGGCTTGAGTCCGAGGACCATGCAAGGCCTAGGTTCTGTCTAACACTTGTCTTCTGAAGTAACTAGTTTCCCCATAGGCTTGATTCCAAGGACCATGCAAGGCCTTGGTTCTGTCTAGTACCTAGTTTTCTTTAGTAGTTAGTTTCCCCAGAGGCTTGAGTCCGAGGACCATGTAAGGCCTAGGTTCTGTCTAACACTTGTCTTCTGAAGTAACTAGTTTCCCCATAAGCTTGAGTCCGAGGACTATGCAAGGCCTTAGTTCTGTCTAGTACCTAGTTTTTCTTTAGTAGTTAGTTTTCCCAAAGGCTTGAGTCCGAGGACCATGCAAGGCCTAGGTTCTGTCTAACACTTGTCTTCTGAAGTAACTAGTTTCTCCATAGGCTTGAGTCCGAGGACCATGCAAGGTCTAGGTTCTGTCTAACACTTGTCTTTTAAAGTAACTAGTTTCCCCATAAGCTTGAGTCCGAGGGCCATGCAAGGCTTTGGTTCTGTCTAGTACCTAGTTTTTCTTTAGTAATTAGTTTCCCTAGAGGCTTGAGTCTGAGGACCATGCAAGGTCTAGGTTCTGTCTAACACTTGTCTTCTGAAGTAACTAGTTTCCCCATAGGTTTAAGTCCGAGGGCCATGCAAGGCTTTGGTTCTGTCTAGTACCTAGTTTTTCTTTAGTAATTAGTTTCCCTAGAGGCTTGAGTCTGAGGACCATGAGAGGCCTGGGTTCTGTCTAACACTTATCTTCTGAAGTAACTAGTTTCCCCATAAGCTTGAGTTCGAGGACCATGCAAGGCCTTGCTTTTGTCTAGTACCTAGTTTTTCTTTAGTAGTTAGTTTCCCCAGAGGCTTGAGTCCGAGGACCATGCAAGGCCTAGGATTTGTCTAACACTTGTCTTCTAAAGTAACTAGTTTTCCTATAGGCTTAAGTCCGAGGACCATGCAAGGCTTTGGTTCTGTCTAGTACCTAGTTTTTCTTTAGTAGTTAGTTCCCCAAAGGCTTGAGTTCGAGGATTATGCAAGGCCTAGGTTTTGTCTAACACTTGTCTTCTGAAGTAACTAGTTTCCCCATAGGCTTGAGTCCGAGGACCATGTAAGGCCTTGGTTCTGTCTAGTACCTAGTTTTTCTTTAGTAGTTAGTTTCCCCAGAGGCTTGAGTCCGAGGACCATGCAAGGCCTAGGTTCTGTCTAACACTTATCTTCTGAAGTAACTAGTTTCCCAATAGGCTTGAGTCCGAGGACCATGCAAGGCTTTGGTTCTGTCTAGTACCTAGTTAGCTTCTAGGGTGTTCGGCCTCAATGCTGGGACATCTGCCCTTAGAGTAGTAGCTGCCTTGAACCTGCTTCGCCGAGGAGGGGACCCTTCTTTGGTCTAGTCTCTTCATCTAGCGTGCCTCTTCTGATTACGAGGCATCTTTTGGGCTATTCGAGTAACGCGCTTGACGCTTCGGTGCGCGAGGCGCCTCCTCATTAATATCCTTGCGGATTTACAAGGATTCAGCGGCTGATAAGCCTTTTGGAAATTGGGCGGAGTTATTACCTCCGGTAATTTCTCCTTAAGATTCTGTGCGGGCTGGCTTTCATCAATTTTTGCCTCCTATATAAGGCATTTCTGGGGTGATCCTTTCTTCAAACTTCACAAACACTTGAGTTCAGATCTCACAAACACACTGTTCTCTGGGCGTTTTAAGGGCTCTGCCAGAATAGTAGCTTGTGCCTCACGAGATGAAGTGGCCCTTGGAAAGGGCGGTGATAAGGAGGCCGAGCCCCTTTTAGGAGCCGAGGATGCCACCCCAACCCTGGACATCATGCTGGGGGTGGGGTAGGTAGAGGCCGAAGATCCTTCTTCTTTTCATCGTAGCCAGAGATGGGACTTCCCTTGCAGTTCAGAGGGGGATCCGAAAGGAACGTAACGTTTCTTCTCCGGGTTTGGATCTATTAGCCCTCCAAGCTGATAGTGATTCGCCGGCTCCCAGTTGTTGTGGGATTAGGAGGGAAACCAGGTGGAACCGTTAGGCGCCGCGGCCTCTTCTTCCTTCTCCTTCCTTGCGCCGCAAGTGTTGGTTGGGGAGCTGTGGACGGCCTTAACATAGGTCTGTCTCCACCTCTCCCTCCAACGCTTGGCTTGGCTTTAAAACAAGCCTACCTAGGCTTCTCACCTTTTCCTTTTCTTTTAGCTTCAGCACAAGCCTATTTAGGCGTTTTTCTTTGTAGTTAGCTTTAGAACAAGCCTGCATGGGCATCTGTCTTTGTAGTTAGTTTTAGAACAAGCCTGCATGGGCATTTGCTGTAAAATGTAACTTTTCCTCTCATATTAATAAAGAAGTAGACCCACTTCATTTCTTTTATTTCTTGTATCTTTTCATTTCTTGTGATGGTTTCCTTCTGAATGAGTATGTTGCCATTGGCTGTATTGTTTTTTTTTTTTTGAAAGAAGTGTTGCTCTTGATCTTTCCGCACCAACCATCGCACTTGCTAGTGCACAAGTCCTCCCCACAGACGGCGCCAATTGTAGGGACCCGTTTCGGGTGACCCCCGTATAATAAATTTGTAGAGAGTGGATAGAAGGGCTAGGCACTAGCAAGAAAGACAACAGTCGACATGGGTTTACAAGAAGAATAACTAGAATTTGACTAAGTGTTCTTGAGAAAAGTTCGTCCTCGGCCCAGTTCGAGGAGCTCTTTTCCTTAGAACCAATGAATACAAGGGTTGTCCTTGAATACCCTAAAAGAAAGAAACCCCTTCACTTCCCAACCGAAAGGCCCCCTTTTACTTTGGGGATTCTATCTATTATATAGTCTTGTTCAGTTGATCTCTGCCGTCCATTTGTCGGCCATCTGAACTTGTGTCTGAGGGCTCGTCCCATCAGCCGCCTTTGCAGGCTTTCTGTTAGTTGAAGTAACTAAGGCGTCACTATTTGCTGGTCAATTCACCATTGATGCGGCCAGAGTGTTGGTGGTGTGCATTTAATGAGTGAGTGACAGCTCCCTTCCTTCAATGTCGATTTGTCGAGGACGTGGGCATCCTCGGCGAGGTCCTTTGATGACTTGGGTTTCTCCCATTTATCCTCGGATTCTGTACTCTCCTCGGCATGAACCTTGGGCTCGATATGGAGTGGACCGAGGTTGCTAAATATTTGGGCTCCACAATTACAATCATTATGTATATAATAGGGTAAAATTTTTGAATTTGATTAGGCATTGAATATTTGGCCTAATCACATCACATTTGAAATGTTTTACATATTTGGGAGAATGAGTTTGACTTTGATGTGAGTTTGATTTTTTCCCTTTCTTTTTAAATTGAATTATAGTTTTGTTGAATTTTATAAATTTTTTTGATACATTTCTCGGTGTTTTTGGTTGTATGGTAGAAAAAATTGGGTTTGAAAAGGTTTTTTAAAAATAAAAAATAATTTCAAAATTTTTTTTATTTACTTTTTAATGATACACAAAATGTTATAAATAATTTTTATTAAAAATTATTATTTTTTCAACCTTTTGAATTTTTGATAAAAATTGTATTGCTTTCATTTTGGTATGACAAAAATTATAAATTACATTTGTAATTGTCACTATAACAAATGAAAATATGATTATGAAATACATTACTATTTATTAAATTAGTCCAAATTACAAAAATAAATTTAATGAGACTATCCTAAAAATATTATCACGTGTAATGCGCGGGATCCGTGACTAGTATATATAAAAGCAGAGACCTTATGCGGGACAGTATAAGGTTGTGCCATGCGGCGCATTCCTTAAAGTTCTTTTTATTTAGTTTTCTACTTCAAAAAAGTTTGTATTTATATTAAAGTATTAGTTCATTGAATTAGCCAATAGAGTAAATGTATATATTAATTATCTATTGATGTGCATTAATTATTTATATTAAATAAATTTTTATAATTATTTTAAAAAACTCTATATAGAAAATAATTTTTAGTTAGAATAATAATAATAAATTTAGAATATGACATTTTTATTCATGTTTAGTTGTTTTGACAACAAGTGTCACTAAAGCCATAAAAAAAATTAAATATTTATAAATTCACTAAAATTAATCTTAATCCTTTAAAATTCCTAACTCCTTTGTGTGTGCGCGCACGCATGTATGTGTTTGTGTGGAACTAACACTGTAGTATGTATTCTGTGTAATTAGAAAGATTACTAATATAATAAAAATGTTTATTTTTTTATATTAATTATTTTAAGTATAATGAAATTTTAATATCATTTTTCTAAGATTTATATGAGAAACAATTAGTTTTTTTTTTTTTTTTTTTTTTAAATTTATGTGAGAAACAATTGATTTAATATATGGCATTTTTACTCAAATTTAGTTGTTTTTGCAACAATTGAAACCATGTCCAAAAAAAAGGGGAAATTTTTTTTAGTAACACACAATCAAGAATGTAAAAAAAAAATAATTGAAACATATATGTGTTTTTTAGTAGGCATGAAACATGCCTATCTATATTAGCTACTATATCATGCAATTTTCAATTTGTAAACACATATATATAGTATGATCAAATCACTATACTACTCTTAGTGTATTTTTATTTTGTCTATATATAAATTAACTAAAGATTACAATTTTTTACAATAAAATTTATTGAAATATCTTTTTTATACATCAATAGTTGGGGGTGGAGATCTGAATCCTAAATGTTTCTATTGGAAATTAAGGTGCCAATAAGTTGAGTTACAAGATTTTTGGCAAAACTTTTGAAAATATTGGAGAAAACTAATAATAAGTTGCACCGCACATCGTGCTGAAACTCAACTAGTATATATATATTCATAGGACTTCACCATAAGCAGCAGGAAAAAACATTCTACCGAGCATCCTTAGATAAAGATTGTTGCTTTGAACTACCCGACATTGCAGAGGTCATCAACAGCATCCCCTTTCAAAAATAGCGGCTGCCCCCATTCCAGAGCCTGCATTTCAATTAAAAACATTCGTAGTGAGTAGCAAACCCCTGCAAATAAACATGCTTGCACTTGCACATCATTTAAACACAGAGAAGGGAGATAGAGTACATATGCACATTGATATAACTCCAAAGCGGCAGTCTTTTCCACGACGCTTCATCTCATGCAATAGAGTAGCAATAGAGTAGCAACACAACGAGTGCCAATAACAAAAACAACAGTCAAATAAATTTCTTTGTTGATAAAAGACAATCTCCATACTATGTTGAAGCTCCAACTAAAGTATAAGACAACAATTTAAGCCTATCATGCACGTGATCTAGGTTCAATCCCTGGAAACAACGCTTTTGTTTATCCATTAAAAAAATATAAATTTGACACCAATTTGAAATGATATGAACAGATATCAAAATGATATTCCAAACTTTGTCTTTGGCAATTATGCATCAAGGCATATTACAAAAGAGTAAATAGCCCCCCAACCATTTCCCTAGATGAATACAGCGTTAGTTCTTATGAACCCTTTGTAGACAAATGCTCCTACCTAAAAATTTTGCATCCAGCAGCTGAACCTAACTTTATCAATTAATGATGACAATATACTTGCAAAATGGAAGTTTTGCTCAGAGAGGTATTACACATCAGCAAAAGCACAATGCGGAAAGCAAAACCCATCTTGCCGTTTTTGGCAGGTGCTGCTTGAGCACCCATAAAATAGGTTCTCCAAATGATAACAAGGATTTCAACAGCCTTCTAATATGCAACCAAACAAGAACGAGTTTGCGTGTGAGTGTTGTTATCTTTTGGGGTTCGGGAAAAGGGGGGTGGGGGGAGGGATGGGAAGAGAGTTAACGATGATGAATTTTACAATAAGCAGCTAAGTAACCAAATAACTATCACAATTTTGAATAGACTTCTTTACCAATATAATGAAACTTTTCCGGATGAGACTTGGTGATTTAAATATAACAGGACTCAGGACATTTGTGTTCAGACTCTAATAGCTTTTTTTACAAGTAAAGAGTAAAGATACATTTTAAGTGACTTTTTATGAAAAGCTTATTTGGATAAGACTCATTGAGCAAGACAATTGAGCTTCAAATACAAAGCTACAACATCTTAATTCAAATCGTATATGCATAATGTCCTCCTTCCATCCTCTTTAACCTACTTCAAAGTTGCCAACAGCCACAAACTTCTCTTCTTTTCAACCAAAGTCAGTTCCAACTGTAACGTCATGTTAATTATGCGATCCTTAAAATTGCTTAATTGCAGAAAGGTAAATTAAAAATTGAATATCAATGTGAAAATATAGCAAAACATCAAAATAACATACGAAATATCAGAAAAACATGATGCCAATCTGATTAATTGATTATAGCTCTATGTTAACTGCTATCAATATTCAGTGTAACTGTCTAATCCCAAAACCAAGCAAGTCTTGACACAGAGTAAGCATAAATTTTGAAAAGGAAATGAAAGGAAATGTTTGCTTTATAATATAAGTTCAGGTTCATCATTGATTGCTTTTCAAAGGAGAGAACAAAAGGGTGGGTTGGGAGGGTGGTTTGTGTGTGTGTGTGTGTGTGTGTGTGTGTGTGTGTGTGGGGGGGGGGGGGGGGGGGAGAGAGAGAGAGAGGGGAGAGATCATTTCTCAATAAAAACAAAGTCAGATGACCATTTCCAAGAAAATGATTCCTATAAAAATTAATAAACTAAGTCAAATTGTTTAGGATTACTCTTCTTAAAAAAAAAATGTTTAACATTGCTAGGATAAAGCTACACCAACGTTGATTTTTTTTTTTTTTTTTAGTAAAACAAATTAAATGTCGCATGGAGCTTAGGGACCAAATTCCAACAAACATCTAGTGTTAAATGCTGCATTTTAACTTTAATTATTAGAACATAATTGTGGGTTTTGATTAATTTAATTAGTAAAATTTCATATCATTGAATAAAAAATCTGCCTATCAAAAAAAAAAAAAAAAAAAAAAAAATCTAAAGTTCAAATTCCACCTATATAAAAAAACTAATTGATTTCTTTGGCCTAATGATTAAAAGTTAAGATTCATAGAACTAATGCTATAAGTTTAAATTATATTGTATCTTTAAAAAGAATTTCATCCCTTTCCATCAAAGAAACTAGACGAGTAGTTGAACTCCTTATTAGGAGTAGTAGTTTGCCAAAAAATTATGAACGTCTCTCTTTAAACTAGTTTGGAGAAAAATCTTTAAATTTTCCCAAAAAGAAAAAAAAGAAACCTTTCAAATTTCATATATATATATATATATATTTTTTTTTTTTTTTGTGAATTTTGAAAATCTAACCGTTGAATTTCTTGTTTATTATGTTCTTAACATTCATATCAAATTTCATTTAAATTAGATGTTATTTACTATTCGACCAATAAACTTATTTTTTACACATAATTTTATATCAAAAAATTTGAAATTTTAACATTTGTTTTATGACATAGCAAATGATCTTTGATTGTTCAAAAAATATTCACAAGATTGCCACAAATTTATCAAAAAGACAACCACAGGTTGGAGCGATAACCACCAATTACTACCACAAGAACAATTTTACGCAAGGGAGAAAACATAGTTTGAAAAGAAAGACGCATGCTTCAGGGTATACAGGTATTTTTTTCATATTTGAATGTCTTTTGAACTACAAAAGGAGAAGCTACAATGCAAAATCTACAGAATGAACTTCTCATCACTTTCAATCTAATTATCGTAAGGTCTGTCACATGTAGATACATTACTTCTTTCCAGGTTAGTTGAATCATATAACTTGACTAATCACTCAAATCATCGTCAAAAAAATTTATGTCAGCTTCATCGTCAGTGGCAGCAGCAGCATTGGCAGGAATAGCATCCAATGATTCTACATCAGTCAAAGAAACCAGCTCAAGGGATCCCTTCCTAGCCTCTGTAGTTCCATCTTGATAATCAACCAAATCATTATCATATGAATCTTGTTTCATCCCACTGTAAATGATTTCCTACAAAGGGACAATAAAGAGTTCGTCAGTTAAATTTTGCGTTTAGTAATAGCAGAACTGATGCATTGTTCAAAAGAGAGGCATATTTTCTTTGATAAGCATGGAGGTGACAGCTTTAAAATGGGAAAATCAGAATCACATCACACGTTGTCTGCAGACACCAATCAGCCAAGGAATGTTTACCAGAGCCTCATTCTGAATCAATGTCATCCTTCAACTTGTAAAGAAAAGATTTTGTGGTTGCACAGAATAGGCTTAGTAACAGTAACTTTTTTATTTTCTACAGCCTACCATACTAAACCTAAATATTGAGGTTTTTTGCCATAAAAAATGAAGGGAAGCACCCCTACAAGTTGGAATGCTATGCAACATAATGCATCTTTTGCATATGACAGCCAACTATAGTTACTAGTTAGCCAGATTAATTAACATGTGTAACCCAATTCACACAGCCCCTTGGCACGTGAAAAATGTGAGCTTGAATACCTCATCATCTTGCAAGGCTTGTTTCTCTGCTTCTACTATCCAGTCACCTAGCAAACGTTCTATGAGAGCACTGTCAAGAGAGATTTCATCCGACTTTTTCCTTAATTGGTGTTCTCTAAGCCGCAAGTTGTAGTGAACATAGATAAGGTCATTCAGTTTTTTCTGGGCTAAACGATTGTGCCTTTGGCTGTATATCTGATCAAATATGCTCCAGTTATGCTCACACCCAAAAGATGAGCATGTCTGACTTAATATGCGTACAGCTATTCGTTGCAGCTCAAAGCAACTTATCCCATGTTGTTGCCACCATGCAGCTAGTAGAAGGGAAAAAAAAAAGTCAGTTTAAGCCGATGAAATAAAAGTACCCTATCTGCACTCTACATGTGTGCATGCACGGTGCACCTGTAACTAAAATTCTCAAATGACCAAAGCAGTTTAATGCCTTCACCTGGATCAAGCTCTGTTCTTGTACTGATTGCCAATTCAGTTCCAAAATCAGCTTTTGCAGTAGTATAATCAGAAATCTGTGAAATTGATACGGGAGAGTTTTAGATATATGAAAAAGTTAGGACATAGCAGCAAATGGTTAGCTAAATATCCTTGCCTGCATAGATGCAGAAATCCTTCTCATATTGTCTGATTCCAGCCTAACTATGCATTCGTTAAGTCCACGCACCACCTCTGAATGCTAAATCCATATAAAACAAAGATTTAATTAGGGAAAAAACCTATATGTATCTGCAATTAATCAAAGGTCATTATTTCTCCTACCGCCATAAAATCGGTACGATATCTGTACGATGGATTTAAGAAGTAAGCAGCCATACACAGAGGGTGGTAGAACAGTGAACTCCAGTGGTGGTCTATTACATTCCAGAATGGTTCATATTTACGTGCATCATCACCGTGGATGGATTTAATTGCAAGCTTTGCTCTGTACATATCATTATATATAGATGGCATTGACAAGCTTTCACCATTGTCAATCTTTTGAAGCACCTGCATTATTGGGTCCACCGATTTCAAAACATACTGCACCTTCTTCCAAAATGCAGTGTTTAAAACAATATTTTCAACATCTTTTCCCAGGACTGATTTTGACAGCCGAGAGGAAATCCATTTGTTTGATAGAAACATTTTTCTCAGACTAATCTTGTGGTCCCGCAAGCTTTGCAAAGTGGCAAAGCTAGAGGCACACCTAGTAATAGACAGCCTCAGAAGTTCCTGTCCCTCGGTAAATTCATTCTTCATAAGATTTAACAACCAATTTTGGTTGTAAATGAACTTTGTAATTCGTTGTCCCTTCTCCATGCATTCCCCTACACTTCTTATCTTCAAAAAGTCTTCAAGCATCCGATCAAAACAATAGGTGCCACATGGAGTCCAGAATAACTTCCTTCTTTTCTCTTCAAGCATCTTACCAGCAGCTTTATAACTGGGAGTATTCTCTGTGATTACCTACAAGAGGCAGGAGGGAGGAAGCAAATTTAGTGCTACAAGATTATTGTTTCATCAGGCAAGGAACTACTTGAAAATTGGAATAAAACAAATACCTGAACTACATTGTCCTCACCAGTCTCTTCCACCACTTTGTCCAACAGCTTAAACAAATTAGAAGCATCTTCTATTACATCAGTGGCATCAACTGAAGAAACAAAATAAATGCTTTGGGGGCAAGACACCAAAAAGTTAATTAATGTTCTACCCTGTGTATCTCTCCAAGTGTCTGCCATTATAGAACAACCAGTGATTGTCAAGGACGCCTTACACTCAACTAGGTAGTTTTTAACTGTTGTAATTTCCTCCTGTAGAAACCGGCCAGATATCAGTTGGCTCTGAGGGCATACCAAACCCTGTCCATATCGACCAACCAACTCTAGCATCTTATGGAAGTATATGGAGTCTGCTGCTTGTAAAGGAACTCCTGCATAGTAAAAAAATTTGCAAATTGCAGATATAACTTCATTGGCGGATTTTTTATTGGATGCTGTATTTACTTTTGCTTGTTTGTGAGATTGTTGTTTCTGAGTCTTTGGTTTTTTCAAAAAAAGAGAATCCAATCTTGATCTTTTAAATGATGGTTCAGAACAAGTACTGGGAGACATCCCTTTGACTGCCTTTGTCAGATCTTTTCCCATTCTTTTATCGCCTTCGATCAGACTTTCTTTGCTGAAATGATGCAGAACAGCCTGCTCTTTTTCTTCCTCTTCATTTTCATTGTCTGTCAGCATAAAGAAAGCTGATAATTCGCCAGTATCAGGTCGTCTGTGTCTTCTACCAGTACGGTGCCATTTCATATTCTCTTTTATCATGAGATAAACTTCCTCAGGAGCATGTTTACAAGGTGCTACTTCCCCAGGAATTCTAGCTAGATGTTGTTTAAAACGATTAATACCCCCACTAACTATTTTCTCACAATAATTGCATTTTACTTTTTTTTTCCTCTCATCCTGAGCAACACCATGTTCCCACCCAGGGTCAACATACCCCAGTGAACGAAGAGGAGTTGAGTTCACAGGCGAAGTCCGAACAACCATCAACTGCTTTCCTTTGCTTCTATACCCAACATTCACTTCTTCTTCATCATCGTTGGAGTGAAAATTCAAATACACCTGTCCCTCATCTTCAGACTGTCTTGCTTTCTTATTGGAACGACATCCTTCCAAATTTTCTTTCATTCTCAAATATACTTCATCCGGAGCCTTGTCACAATAAGTTACTTCTCCAGAAACTCGAGCTAAATGTTGCTTTAACCTGTATATTCCACCACTAACTATTTTCCCACAGTAATTGCATTTAACCTTCTTCTTCTTCTCATCTTGAGCAATGCCATGCTCCCATCCAGGGTCAACAATTCCACAGGAGCGAATTCGGGCCATGAATCAAATTATTCAGGAACTTGTACTGGAGCGCTTTTTAACCCTTATCCGATTACGTTGCTGCAAGAGGCACAAACAAATACGTTAGGAAAAATATACCACAGCTATGATATTTCCATATTTAAAAGTCTTCCATGTTTCTAAAGCTCAGGATATCAACAAAAGCATGAGTCAGGCAGACAGGAACTAATATTAGTGTAACCAAAAAGTGGGAAAAAAAAATTAAATGAGAGAAGCATGATTGGTCAAATGAAATTTGTCAAAATAAGGCACTATAAGTAGAAATTCTTGTATAAGAACTACATCCAAGGCTTTTACATCATTGCCCATGTATCAAAATCAGTCTTGACTGTAATCAGTACGGACAGACATACCCATTCAAAATTCTAAAAATATTGCATAAAATCTAATACCAATTATATCTTTCAACTTAAAAAGAAAATTCTTAAGTCCTCAAATCTAAATTTTGACAGAATTTAATTTAAATGGGTTATTAAGAGTTCTTTTGTCTTTTTAATTGGTAGATGTACAAGTACAAGTATACAAAAATAATTTCATGATGAGTAATTAGGAATGTCAGTTAAACTACATACATTGCGAGTCCAATGAGTCAAAAACTCTCTAGGAGTGGAAAGTGCCAGCCGCATGCCCCTTTGAAAAAACAGATAACCTTGCCTGCCTGGTGTTACTTCCTCGGATATCTCAAATGAGCCCTTCAACCTAAAATGAACTGATTTTAGAGTCAGTAGGGAACCGGGATTAAAGAAAAAGTAGATAATTGGAAAACATCACACACACACTACATTACACAATCTTTAGGTGGAAATCCATGTAAGGCTAATTTGACAAACACACAAATATTTTAAAATTTTGGGATCGACAAAATACACTTTCACCATTTGTTGTGTAGTAGAGTATGCTTGGGTGCCCTAACAAAATTGCACACAAGAGTAAAGTAAAAACATTCAGTTATTCTTTCTTTTTTTTTTTTTTTTTTTTTGAGAAACAAACACACACACACACACACACACTTGGAAGAAGGAAAGGGGTTCTAACACAAAGGCACACCACAACTCCACTCAAAAGTCATGGTAACTAAACATTTAGTTATTCAAACATACTATTAAGCATATATTATAGATAGAGGTAGATGAGCCGTTATCATCTTAAGAGCTTTCATATGGATAGAGTCCACAAAATTGAGTAGTAATTGGTTTCATTTTTTGCATTCAAATTTTCAGAGTTATATCGGCCCAAGTCCATTCGTGGGGTTAGGTCCATTGTGCTATTACTTGTTTCCCAAGATTAGCAATACTAGTCCTAGGATTCCGTGTCTGTATATATAGACCTTTCACTTTACATTTATTGTGTTTTGGAACCATCTTCTTTAGGGATTTTACATCTCCGTTAGAACAACTTCTGACATATTCACCAAGACTCATCCACCAAATCAATTCCATGATCTTGTATCCAAACTCAAGTTTGGCTTCTCGTAATCCAACTTGAGTTTGAGTGGGGATGTTAGAGTTATATCAGCCCAAATCCATGTGCAGGCTTAGGCCCATTGTGCTATTACTTGTACTAGTCCCCGGGGTTAGCCATATTAGTCATAGGAGTCCTAACTGAATGAAAAAGAGGATCTCTAGTGTGGACTCATCAACCTCACGCCACGTGACGATAAGGGTAACACTACGTGTACCATTGGAGCCTTGATGGAGCTATCATTGTGTGCACAACACATTCGTTGAAGCTTCACTACTTGAACCACTCAATTCATGCCAAGCATCATGTGAAGCGATATGAGGACTCCTTCCACCAAGCCACACCTTGTGGTGGTCAAGGTTTCCAGTTCTATATATATAGACCTCTCACTATACGTATTATTGTGCCCAATGCAATACAATACACACATCAATTCCACTTCACACAAATGATAGCTTAAAACAATTTTAAGACATACTCAATAACCAGCACAAGCATGTCCAACTTAAAACCAAAAAAAAAAAAAAAAAACCTCCTTGTTTGTACTGAACAACATTGTACTCAATTGTTTGCTTTAAGATCATCATTCATTAAAACACATTACAAATATTTGTAACTCATATTTCAGTTTCCAAACACAACAAATTATAAAATAAAAAAAATAAAAAATAAAAAAACTCAGAAAGATAATGTAACCTAACAAATTTCCATTAGAACTAAAATTAATATAAAAAATATATATATATAAAATAATTTGAATTTTCTGATTGAGCTAAGAAATGAAAGGATCGTACAATATCGCATACCGCAAAGGTGAGTGTATGGAAGGAAGGAGCCGAGTTAGAAAATGGAACGCCGAGTCAGATGGTGCTTTTGGTTTGCTTTTGAAGGTCAATAAAAATTTAGAGAAATCGGAAAAAAATAATAATAATAATTTGTGAGAGTAAAAGGTAAGAGATTGGTGGAAGAAAATTAGGGTGAAATCGAGAGAGAAGGAGGGTGAGATCAATGGTGCGAGTCGCGACTCACGAGTGGGAATGGGTGAGTGGGTGAGAATGTTTCAACTCGAGTTCGACCCGCCGTGGGTTAGGGTTTTCTTCTATCCAAAGCCAATCTGGCATTTCTTTTTTTCTTTTTTCTTTTTTTAAATTTTTAATAAAATAAATTTTGTTTATTTTTTTATTTTTAATTCTCAGAGAAATTTATTTGATATATTTTTTGGATTCAAATATTTTTTTTTAAAAAAATTAGGAGCGGTCAAGACTCAAGACCAAAAGAGTGAAGACAAAGACAATACAGCAGAATCGAGAAACTTTGCTTTTAACCCAAAAAAAGAAAAAAAAAAAAGAAACTTTGCTGAGTTGGCTCAGTGAGTCACGACCCGGTGCGGTGAGTCTCGTTATGGGATTTGTATATTAAACGGTCCGCTCCATCCATCGTTTTTTGTATGTCAGAATGTGTTTATTTCTTTTTTTTTTTTTTTTTTGATCAACAGTATGTGTTTATTTCTTTTTGGGTGCAAACCGTATTCGAAATTACATTGATTGATTATAACACAAAAAGTTACCAATTGTCTTTAGAAGAACATTTTCCATATTTTTAAAATAATGGATGACATTTCTATTCCTAGACCTTTGAGATGTTCTTAGTTGCAAGGTGACAATTCAATCTTTTATTGCATACAAAATTCTTTGAGACAAGTGAAAATTAAGGATTGAAAACAGGTGCAATTTAAGGGTTGAAATTGTGAGTTGAAAAAAATAACTTTCAATCTCAGCCATTGAATAAAAATAGTATAAAAATTTAAAATGGTAAAAATGTTTGTGTATGAGAAGGGGTGAGTTGCACTGGGTGCAATACCTACCCGATCCGAATTTGAAAATTTGTGTCTTTGACATTGCTAAGCATTAATCATTCATTCGGATGCAAAACTTGCTTTTTCCCTTCTATCATTGATTGAAAATTCATATAGAAATGTTTTGTTTGTGTCCATCAAAATTATGTCGAAATTCATCTACCTCCTAAATTAAAAGCTCCACAAAATGGATTCATGAAAATTTCAATATGATTTGTGAAAATGGATTTCGTGCCTTGCTTGCATGCTTCTAACTTCTAAGGTCTGCCATTTAATCCACAACACTTTTGTAACTTTTATGTTATAGTTTTTAATCACTTACATCCAGTTGCAACAGGAAGATTGCGTGGAATGGCACCTAAAAAGTGACCATTTCATGGATTCATGAAAAGTATGCACATAAACCTCCCAAGTGACATCCATATTTCACACGATGGATAGAATCACAATGTGCATGGATGTAAGCCAAATCTTTTGATAATTTAACAATGTTATATACACAAAAAATTTTACATTTTTTAAAACTATTTGTTAAGATAACATATTGTTATTAGTGCAATATCATTTTCGTTGGGATCAACACTGATATTACTTTTATTATATACTAATCATAATCAACCGCTTCAGCAATTACAAACAAATATGGTAGAATTAGTTGTTATTTGACTTATTGTACGGGGGATCAGCTTGTTCTATCAATTGGTCTGAGACAAATCATAAATGAGGTACTAAAAGCTACTACAAGCAATCCAGGGTCTACCTTCTTCTTCTTTTTTCTTTTTTTTTCTTTTTTTTTTAACAAATAGCTACTAATATGATTTGAACCCAGATACACGTGCTGCTCTATAAAATTATGTATTTTCTATACGATGCCAGGGCCAATTTAGCTTTTAGAGTTGGTTATGACAAAGTCCATATTAGCATCAATTTATCATAAGTTCACAACCCAAATCGTGGTTTTACCTTTTCAAATCATCACCTATTCAACAACTACCTAATCATGCAAAGACAATGTCCATTGAATCACACAAAGCTACCCTCCTCATATTCCTCTTGTATCAACAACAAGTTATTCTAGGATCACAACTTTTACCACACCATTTTTCATAACTATCATAAGTTCACAACCCAAATCGTGGTTTTACCTTTTCAAATCATCACCTATTCAAAAACTACCTAATCATGCAAAGACAATGCCCATTGAATCACACAAAGCTACCCTCCTAATATTCCTCTTGTATCAACAACAAGTTATTCTAGGATCACAACTTTTACCATACCATTTTTCATAACTATCATATGTGGCAGTTTGTAGCTAACTATCCGTTACTTTCACATAGATTCATCACTTTTTCTCTACTACTTAGTCAACCACATAAGAGAATTGTGGTAAAGTACGGAGAACAAGCAAAACAGTTGTGGTAATTATTGTTATTCTAAGACATATGTATCAGCCAGAGATTGTATATAAATATAAACAGTAGCATCAATCTGACATACCCACCACAAGCTAGCTAGCAAAAATAGCCAACAAAACGAACTATGGCGCTAACTATTACTTGCACAGCCACCATCACCACTTTGCTAATCTCTCTCATTTTCCTTCCCAAATTTTGTTCTTCTGAAGACAGCATAGACTATGACTATTCATCAATCCCAAAATCAGACGTGGATCTTTTGGAATTTCCTCTAAATTTAGAGTTCCTAGAAGCTGAATTCTTTTTGCACAGCTCTTTGGGTTATGGCTTAGATGAATTTGCTCCAAATCTAACCAAGGGAGGCCCATCACCTATTGGTGCTAAAAGGGCAAATCTGGATCCTTTTACTCAGGATATTATCAAGCAATTTGCTTTCCAAGAAGTTGGACACTTGAGGTTTCGCTTTTGAAATCATTATTTAATTTCTTTCACTCTTTTTGTGTGTGTTTAAAGGCTAATGGGCTCTAGTTAGTTTAATTGATAAAGCTTTTTGCCCTTAAACAAAGGACTTGAATTTGAATTTAACATTAATGTCTTGACATGATGATAAAAAACCATTATCATAACGTAGATACTATACATTTTAAATCCTATTGTAGATATAACTTAAAAAAAAAATGTATGGTACTAAATACTAAGTTCTTGATGCAGGGCCATTCAAAAAACAGTTAAAGGATTTCCACGACCATTATTGGATTTAAGTGTTGCATCATTTGCAAAAGTGGTTGATCGTGCATTTGGGCGACCATTGGCTCCACCTTTTGATCCTTATGCTAGTGGACTTAACTTACTCCTTGCATCTTATCTTATTCCTTACGTTGGACTTACTGGCTATGTTGGAGCAAATCCAAAACTCCGAGCCCCTGCTTCCAAAAGGGTAACCAAGATTTAAACTTATTATCAATCCCGTGACATCTCTTAAACTATTATTTTAGCCAATTCACCCCTTCAACTTCTTCACGCATGAACTTCACATGTACCAAATTGTGACAATTCCCCATTTGTAACTTGCAACAAAGAGAGAGAGAGAGAGAGAGAGAGAGAGAGAGAGAATTTGCCTCCTCCAACTTCTTCACGCATGAACTTCACATGTACCAAATTGTGACAATTCCCCATTGGGTCATGCTAACGAGTGCCCTTAGGGCATTGGTTAATAATTCATTTTAAGAAATTTTTAACACCACTTTTATGGGAAATGAAAAAAACTGTCAAAACATTAATTGTTTTTTTTTTTCTTTTTCCATAAAAACTTTCTTTAAATGGATTATTAACTAATACTCTAAGGGTACTCGTTAACATTTTCCTTCCCCATTTGTAACTTGCAACACAGAGAGAGAGAGAGAGAGAGAGAGAGAGAGAGAGAGAGAGAGAGAGAGAGAGAGAGAGAGAGAATCTGCTGTTTGGACTTTGGAGTCACCGTTTGTGGTCCAGCTGTTTGTTAGCCACCATTGGTTGAACATGCACGATCATTTTTTTTTTCTTGGCAAACAAACATACTTTTATTCCAGGCAAACAATCATTGCTCTTTGTCTTTGATTTACACCCAAAGTTTTTAGTGCATCATTTGACACAAGTAGTGTTGTAAAAAATTAATGACTCCAGGAAGTGCGAAAGCCACAAACAAGTTTCAAATTGATAAAACAATCAAATTTTCAACGAGAAAGCACAAAAGCGTTTCTTTATATCACAATTGGCAAGTTTTTGGAGAAACCCATTAATGAAATTGAACCCATTAAAAGAAACTAACATCAAGTAGTACAAATGCCCCAAAACTCCAAAAAGTTCTCTCTTTTCCTTCGGGTTTTTCTTGGCAACCAAACACAAAGAAAGAGATAGAGAGGGAGCAGAATGTATGGAATGGAAACCGTGATCGGCGAGATCTACGGTGGGTTCCAAAGTCTTGATTGGCCGCAATAGATCTCACTCTAGTCTAGTGATGCTGTGGTTCGATCTCCTATGGGTTTCTCTCTCTATCTGAACTCTTGTTTCTTGTTTTCTCTCTCCTCTCTTTGCAAATTTTAATTTTCATGGTAGAGACATTAGTAAGTTTAATGGCTAACTAATAGTGTAAAGTTCGAGGAGTAAACTGGCTAAAATAAAAGTTCAATGGGCAGGGACGGAACTATTCAAGGGCTGAGGGGGGCCATGGTCCCCCCCCCCCCCCCCCCCCCAACCTTTGAAAAAAAAAATACTAGTGTGTATATTAACAAATTTTTTTTTTTTTTAATTCTAGCTCTTAAATTTATATACTTGGCCCCCTCCCCAAAAAATTTACAAACTAACCTAAGAAATCGAACAAATAAATATCAAGAAAAATCTATAAAAAAAAATGCACATATCTACATAATAAGAAAAACTTTGGACAAATCATAAATTCAGTCTTGACAAAAACAATAACAACAAATCAATTACAAATCCTAGCAAAAAAGATCACAAAAACCCAATAACCTTTACCCAATTTCTCTCTCTCACTTGAGAGCTCTATGCTCCTCTCAAATGACTCCACCCTTATAGCCATAGAAACAACTCCTATGCCACATATTGATCATTTCATCTACACATTAGTTAGACCTTAAAAATATTAAGACGTGCCAATTGACTTGCAAAAGTCTTGATTATAAAATTCTATTATTAAATTTTTTTTTTCAAAAGAAAAAATACAAATAATAATTAATAAATTAATGCTAATAATGCAACTTTGTCAACCACTTGTATTGATATTATAATTTTTTTAAATTTTTGAACAAAGAACTTCGGCCCTCCCTAATTTTGAATCCTGGTTCCGTCCCTGTCAACGGGTGTCATGGCCATAACTTCAAAGTTCACGGGGTGTCTAGACATTTTTCCTATTGTTAGACTATTATTCTAACAAATACGTGGATGTGGATATGTTCAGCTTGTTGCAGGCCTTTTAGCTGTGGAATCAGGCCAAGATGCAATCATTCGAGCCTTATTATACGAGCGTGTAATGATGAAAGTGCCACCATATGGAATAACAGTGGCAGAGTTTACCGATCGCTTTTCAGAACTAAGGAATAATCTTGGACATGCAGGCTTCAAAGATGAAGGTCTTGTGGTTCCCCTTGTTGAAGGTGCTGAAGGAAGGATCACAGGGAACGTGCTTGTTGGAGATAACGACTCCATTGCATTTGAAAGGACCCCAGAAGAGGTACTGAGGATTGTGTATGGTGGAGGAAATGAGCATAAACCTGGCGGGTTCTATCCAAAAGGAGCTAATGGTCGCATTGCCAGATCTCATTTACATTCTATGCCTACAGCTTGATTACAAGAAAACTAGCTTTGATGTTTTTTGTCTTAGTGTTTAAATTATGTGCACTTTGCATTGATAACGAATAAATCTATTATGAGTTTTTATGATTATGTGCCAAAATTATTGTTTTAAGCTTTATCAAGTTTGTTCAAAAACTTAGACTTTGTGTAGGTTCCAACTAACTCATTAGTAATTATCATGGAATGAACACCATAATTTCAAATCATATCATATCTTAATAAAATAAAAATTAAAAATTTAAAAAAAAAAAAAAAAAAAAAACTTTAATGTTGTGGACCCATTTTTGTGTTGGTTGTTTCGAGAGAACCAAAATCTCCAAATTGATAAATAGACTATTTCGAAAGAGTGCAAAACTCTGAAGTGAAAAAACATGTGAATACATTTTCATGTCATACCAAAATAAAAAACAATACAATCTTTCTCAAGAATTCTAATTGTTGGTTAGGGAAAATATTCATTTCTTAATAACATTTATAATATTTTGTGCATCATTTAAAAATATGTTAGAAATTGGAAACTATTCTTTTAGTTTTAAACAAACTTTCTCGAACCCAATTTTTTTCTCCCTACAATCCAAAACACCAAAAACATATCTAAAAAATTAATAAAACTCAACACTACGATTCAAAACCAAAGTGCAAAAAAGTTTACTTCAACTCCTTTTATGTGACATTAAATCGAAGTTACAAACAAAAATATGTAATAGAAAAAACGATAGTTAGCGTGGGGTCATAAGGCTCAGTGATATATATCCACCTTTTGTACTGGACCTGAGGCCCATGCCGAGGCCCGTAATCGCCTATGAAGAAGACAGTGGAAATCATGGCAGCCCAGGAAACCGTGCCGAGGATAACTCTATCCTCGGCTAGCCAAAGCTGAGGTAGAAGAAATGTGGTTCACCGGCAAAGACAATCTCCTTAAGCACTCCAAGGAGAAAAGATAAGTACAGCACGCACGTTGAAGTATGACGGTAGAGTAATTCCAGGAAAAGCTGTTGCCTCCACATTAAATGCTCCACAACTAACACTCTGGCCGCATTAATGTGGAAATGATGCTTGAGCAGTGGCTTTTCAGACTCACAGCTACTACCTAGGAGCTCTAAGAGGAGGTTGATGTGACAAAGACCAACAACAGCAGATTTGGTCTGCACATGTAGGTGGAGATGAAGGAGGAACTAGTATAAAAGGAAGAAGGAGCCCTGAGAAATGGGAGAGAGATTTTACTAGAGAAAACACTGTAGCAACCTGAATGAACTTTATAACCATTGTCGTTGACATTCAAGAAATAATAAGTCCAAGATCCTCGGACTAGTGCCGAGGATAGAATTGCCTGCCTAATTTTGCATTTGTTTTATCTATTCGTTCTTTAAATCATTTTCAACTATTGTCATACTCATTAAAACCCAGTTTTTTTAGCCACTCTCTACAAATTTATTGTATTGGGCTTGCTGGGCTTGGATTCACTTGTCTTTTAGGAACAGTGCTCAAATCCAGTCCTTACAGTTAGAATAATAGATGTGAAGAAAGAATTCGAAAAAAAAAAAAAACATTAGTATATTCTTTTTTCATTGAGAATATATCCTTTATAAATAATAGATAAATCAACATCAGAAAATAAAATTTATGTTTCACTCAAAAAAAATTGCAAGAATGATTTAAATTCAAAAATTTTAATAAGGCTTTTAAGCCATGAAATAGAAATAGGTGGCTAATCCAAAGAAAAAGTATTGGTTGTAGCCTTATATATGATAATTGTAACTATTTTTCCCACCAAAAAAAAAAAAAAAAAAAAAAAAAACAAAACAAAACAAACAAACAAACAAAGAAACCAATAGTATAATTCAAAAGTGGCAAAAAAATGTAGAGGAAATTTTTTGAAAAAACAAATAGTGTAAATACTTTCATAATCAAGTCCAATATATGAATAATAAACAGTTAGTGCTTTTGGGAAGTTCGTTGTGCTTTTGGGAAGTTCGTTGTTGTATGCTAATTGGCGTCAGGAACAAGTTTCAAGAGAATCCTAAAAAATAATCATTTTTCCTTGGGATTCTAGGCAAAAGTGGAATTGCATGAGAACTAATGCAAAAGTAATAATTTGGATCCCCACTAAGGGGAGACTATAAAAGAGAAGAGGAGTCGAATGGAAGTGGGGTTGGCAAACACACAGAGGGAGAAGAAGGAGAAAGTGAAGGAGTGAAGAAAGGAGAGTGAGAGGGAAATCAGAGGGGATGAGGGTGGGGCTTGTGACAATGAAGGAGAGGATTTTGGGCTGTCAAAGCAATGTTTAAGGCAACATTTAGTAGGAGTGTAAGGATACCCACCAACAAGTAAATTGCGAGCCCAAATTCATCATCCCTAAGGGAAGTATCAAGGAGATTGGGCACCACAAATAGATAAATAAATACTAATTTTTTAACACAAAATTGAATTTATTTTCTTAAGAATCTCAAAGAAAACACTAATGAGATGAGGACGATGAAGACTAAAATAAAATATCCATAAACATTTAAAACAATCACTTGGACATCTAGAAACATTATATGACAAAAACATATAAATTTGTTGCTAATTTGTCAAACAAAATATTTACAAATAGTGAAAGGAAACTACACAAAATTAATTTGTGCAGTCTGTAAACCATCTTCTTTAATTGCACAAATTGTTACTCATCATAATGTCTAGACTATCTTGTTGTTTTCCAAATAAACTAAAACTTGACAACAACACAAAATAAGACATATTATAATCTCATTTTCCCCCAACTTAGGTCAACAATAAACATTATTCATTAAGAGCATTCAACATTATAAATAAAATGACAAAACAAAACTTGCATCAAGGAAAATATATTAATTAATTATGAATAGGACAATAAGGGTACAACCCTCTAGTAGATCTATAACATGCTTGATTAGGGCTCCTCCTATGGGGGCAATTGTTAGGTTGTATCATTTTCATCATAAAAAATTAAGCTAAACATGTGAATACCTTTTCAAAGACAATATTTTCATTGATTTCATTGTTCAATTGGAAAATTCTAAATTAAAGTAAATAAATATGTAAAGTTAAAATCGCCCACGATAAATATATATAAACAATATTTGTTGTTTTTGATTCTTCATTGATTTCATTGTTTACTTATAAACATCTAAATTATAGTGGATAAATATTTAAAGGCAAAATTATATATATAATTAAAATCATACAAGATGAATGCGTATATTATATATAATATTGTCAAAAAAATAGGAGTAAAAAATAAATAAGAAAGAAAATGATGATGTGGATGATGGTGTAGTGGATGAGGTGGCAGTGGCGCACTAGGAATATAGCAAACTTAATGTTAAGCTTCCATTTTTACGTAATATACAAAATTTAATGTTAAGCTTCCATTTTTATGTAGTATACAGATGTTGAAGTGTTTCTCTTGCTTTCTTTTTAAGTTTTACCCCCAAAAAAAAATAAAATAAAAAGGTCTTTCTCTTATGGCTCGTTTGGATTGAGAGGAAAAGGTGAGGGAGTGAAGGAAAATAGAGTAAAATTGGCTAAAAATAAGCTAATTTTGAGCCTCTACTCTCCCTCATTCCACCTCAATCCAAACAGATCATTAGTTTAGCCTTCAACAAAGCCAAATGATCCGATTGCTAGTTTCTCACTATGGTTATAACAAAGGTTTTCCTTTTCCTGCTCATAAAGTTCATGCAATCATGATCCATCAGCGTCAGGCACATAGCAAACACAATTTCTTGAGCATCTCATCAACTTTGGTGTAAATTTCTTGAGCTTGGGAGTGTCTCTTTCCCCCTGCAATAAATTCATTGATCACTCCCTCCAATTCAATCATGGAAAAATCATCAACCTTTTTCACTTCCCTATCATTTATCAGTTTTCTCACACTAGCAACATGCCAACATCTTCCCATCTACCAGCATTGGCATATGAATTAGCTAACAACACTGTTATTATTAGGCTCTAGTTCAATTACCCTCTTTCCTATTTGCTTTCCCAACTCAATATTCTTGTAGATTTTGCAAGCTCCAAGGAGAGCACCCAATAGAGTAGAATTGACTAAAAATAAGCTAATTTTGAGCCTCTACTCTCCCTCATTCCATCTCAATCCAAACAGATCATTAGTTTAGCCTCCAACAAGGCCAAATGATCCGATTGCTAGTTTCTCACTACGGTTATAACAAAGGTTTTCCTTTTCCTGCTCATAAAGTTCATGCAATCATGATCCATCAGCGTCAGGCATATAGCAAACACAATTTCTTGAGCATCTCATCAACTTTGGTGTAAATTTCTTGAGCTTGGGAGTGTCTTTTTCCCCCTGCAATAAATTCATTGATCACTCCCTCCAATTCAATCATGGAAAAATCATCAACCTTTTTCACTTCCCTATCATTTATCAGTTTTCTCACACTAGCAACATGCCAACATCTTCCCATCTACCAGCATTGGCATATGAATTAGCTAACAACACTGTTATTATTAGGCTCTAGTTCAATTACCCTCTTTCCTATTTGCTTTCCCAACTCAATATTCTTGTAGATTTTGCAAGCTCCAAGGAGAGCACCCAATACACCAGCATCAGGGCTCATGGGCATCTTGTTAGTGAGCTCTCTTGCTTGTTGCTTCCTTTTCAGCTCTTCCAAGCAGATCAAACATGCATAAAAAATGTTCTGTTGTGGTCTCAATACCATAACTTTAACCATATAGTAATAACTAAAGTAATACCTACCCTCCGCAACTAACCCTGAATGAGCACATGCATTGAGGTCATTCATAAAAATGATGTTATCAGGATCTCCTTAAACAGCTAAGCTGAATAGCAACCTCTCCTTTACCATGCATTGCTAAGTGCTAACCCCCCAATCTAGCAATTTCACGACGAAATCCCTTTATGTGGCAACCCATTGAAAACTTCAAAAGCCTTGTCTGGACAACCACATTTGCAGTACATGTCAATAATAGTTGTTGCAAGCTTTGAGTCCAATTCAATTCAATTCCACTCTTCGCTATATATCCATGTAGAGCCCATAATACTGTAAAAGTCGATAGCACACTTGCTGCCCCGCCATGGACTTATCCAAAACCACCTTTCGTTTGCTCTGCATCTTGTCAAATAAAGCAAACGCCTTAGGAAACTGATTGCTCTGGACATAAGCAGCAATCATGGCATTGAATTAAGAAACAGAATTTTTCTCACAGGCATCACCTCAACAACTTCAAAAGCATCATCTATCCCCATTGGCAATGCCCTAAAATCAAACTAGTCTAAGACACAACATCCCACATGTGCATCTTATCAAAGACCCTTCTTGCTTTCTCCAAAGACTGAAAATCCACATACTATGAATCAAATTATTTTGAGAAAACCCATTTGGTTCGAACCCAAATTTTACATGATCATAGACTTGTTTCCCTACTTCAATAGCATTATCGTTGCAACAAGTTCTTATAACAGAAGGGAAGGTAAACCCATTGAGTGCAACAGAGTCTCGCAACATTTGTGACTTGTGCGTGCAAGTGAATGCAATTTTTGGGCATTGGCACTGCAAAGTAACCTTTCATTATGGAGTGGTAGATGAAAGCATCAGGGTTGCCATGTTTGGAGATAACACAGAACTCAATGACCTGGCCCATGGCATCGTTATCGGCTGAAAGGTCAAGTTGGATGAGTTGTGAGTGAGATTGCTTGTGCTCAGCCATGGTTGTGCATTATTCGAGTCCATTCAGTGGAGAAAATTAGTGCGACCTGGGCTACGAGCTTAACGAGTGTGGACTGTGGATTGAGGACAAAGGCAAAAAATGACTCCACTCCAAGAATCAAGATTGAGGACCGTTGAATGTTGATGCATTTTTGTCCCCCCATTTTAAATTATTTTATTTTGGCCTCTTAAAGTTGTTAAATGGAACAATTTAAGTCACTCCAATATTTTGGTTTATGGGACTATAAAAAGGCTGAGGCACCTTACATCAAGGAACTAAAATTGAACAACCCCATATTTAAGAGACTAAAACCAAACCAACCTCACATTTAAGAAACCAAAATTACAACTAATAGATGGACAAATAATAAACTAGGTACTAAATTGTTACATTTTAAAGAAGTTAAAGGACTAAAATCGAATGTTTAAAATTTAGGAATTAAAATTGAATAAACCCCATATTCAAAGGATCATAAACTCATTTTGTCAATTTTACTTACGTGTTAGTTAGTTCAACTAATAATACTTGAGCAATATTAAGACTACAAAATTTATACAACTTTTGTCAGGTGAGTTGTGGAAGTTAGTCCCAGGCTCCTAGCATTTTTCATAAAAAACAATTTGAAATTTAATAAGGACTTAACATCAAATCTTGTTTACATTTTTTTTTTTAATTATAAAAAGCTTATTGATATTTTGATGTGATCGTTGTGATGGTATAAAATAATTAATGGAAATGATGTCTATAAATTTAAAAGAAAAATTAAAACCTGCCAATTTCAATCATCCATAAACGACTACAGTTTTCAGCCTTCCCACAAACGAAACAAGTGTCTCTTTGTAGCTTACACGAGAAGTCCAAAATTATAGCCAAAGCATGGACGAGCAAGAACTCATTTCGGAGAATTGTTGGTGAGGAGGATATCTGATATTGTAATAACCAATAATTGTCTCTAAGAATGACCACCATTCCCTCTCTAAGCTCCTCTCAGCCTCTGTTGGCAAAAAATCTGTCCAAAGCCACAAGACCAACCACCTAAATATGCCACATCTGTACATATATTTCATCCAATGAAACATGCAACTACGTACCGTAGTTTAGGACACCCATGTCTCTTAAAGTCCTCATGTTTTTCACCTTTAATCTCTCTTTATTCTCTTCCTTCCCATTCCCATTGGTGCAAACCAAATTCAGGCTCTAGTAATTCATCAGAAACAGACATAGTGGAGAGAGACAAGTAAACCGAATTGAAAATGAAAAAATTTATCGTATCAGGAGTCGCCATTGTCCTTGTAGTAGGTGTAGTCATTGGAATCATAGCCAGTGTAAGCCATACGGGCAGCTCTAGCAAGGATGATAATGTATCTACGACTTCAAAATCAGTTAGTGCCATTTGTAGTCCAACTGATTACAAAGACGCATGCATTAAGAGCCTAAGCTCATATGCTAACAATCAAAGTGCTACCCCAAAAGACTTCATTCAAACTGCTTTACAGGTCACCATCCAAGAGGTGAAAACAGCATTACAAAAGTCTGGCGTCATAGGGAACGGCACCAACAATTCAACTCAGAAAATGGCCGCGGATGATTGCAAGGATTTGCTGCAATTTGCAATTGACGAGCTGCAAGCTTCGTTCTCAACGGTGGGTGACAGCGAGTTGCATACCATAAGTGATAGAGAGGTTGAGCTCAAAAACTGGTTAAGTGCTGTGATATCATACCAAGAGACATGCATTGATGGGTTCACTCAGCCAGACCTGAAGAATGAAATGGCAAATGGGCTTCTTAATGCTAGTCAGCTGACAAGCAATGCTTTAGCCATTGTTTCTGCACTTTCTGAAATCTTGACTTCCTTCAATATCCCAATCAACACGACTGCAAGCTCTCGACGACTTCTTGATGCATCAGGAGTTGATGACAATCAATATCCTGAATGGCTTTCAGCCAAGGATAGAAAGCTATTACAAAGCAATAGTGGTCGGCAGGTGAAGCCCAACGCGATTGTAGCAAAGGATGGGAGCGGACAATTTAAAACCATCACTGCAGCTCTTGATGCATATCCAAAGGCCAATAGTACTGGTAGATATATTATATATGTGAAGGCTGGAATTTATGATGAGTATATTATTGTTACAAAAAAACAGGTCAATGTGTTCATGTATGGAGATGGACCTAAAAAGACGAAAATCACAGGAAAGAAAAGCTTCCGTGAGGGCGTCCCCACCTTCCAGACAGCCTCTTTTGGTAAGTTAATTCCTATATTAGAAGAGTAATGATTAGTGATTCATAAAATGAACTGTTTAATACTTTCATAAATCAGATTATTTCTATATAGGGGCTTCATTTGATAATGTTTGAATCAGGTTCAATTATAAACTTTTAGTGACTTGTAATGAACGTTGATCTTGCAGCTGCGATTGGAAATGGTTTTATAGCCAAATCAATGGGATTCCAGAACACGGCTGGTCCAGAGGGACACCAGGCTGTGGCACTCCGAGTCCAGTCAGACACGGCAGTCTTCTACAACTGCAGAATGGACGGGTACCAGGACACATTGTATGTCCAAACCCATCGCCAATTCTACAGGAACTGTGTTATCTCAGGCACTGTTGATTTCATATTTGGTGACTCTAGTGCGGTCATCCAGAATTCTAAAATCATTGTTAGGAAGCCAATGGACAACCAACAGAACACAATAACTGCTCAGGGGAGAAAGGATAAACGTGAAATCACAGGCTTGGTCCTCCAAAACTGCAATATTGTTCCAGAGAGATCACTCTATCCTTTTAGACTCCAAATCCGCTCGTACTTAGGTCGGCCATGGAAGGAGTTCTCTCGAACTGTTATCATGGAATCAACAATTGGGGATCTCATTCAACCAGCAGGGTGGCTAGAATGGGCTGGTAACTTTGCACTGGATACGCTGTATTATGCAGAGCATGCAAACCAAGGTCCAGGTGCCGCAACTGCTGGGAGGGTCAAATGGAAGGGATACAAAGTGATCACAAACAGAAATGAGGCTCTTCAATTCACAGTTGGTCCGTTTATCCAAGGAAACCAGTGGTTGGGAAACTCTACCGTACCCTTCTACCTTGGGTTCAAAGGCAAGCAAGCTTCACGAACAGATGGAATTTAAAAAAAAAAAAAATCCAATCCATAATATTTGGACGAGAGGATGGTCGTCGATTGCCACCCTTGTCTAGTTTTGTTTCTGTTTTTGAGTTCAAACCCTTTCTAGTAATTGAATACTCTTCTATTCTGTATTTATGTATTGATGGGCATTTTGCCCTACCTCAGTTTTATATCATGCCATGTTGCAGCCTTTTTTTTTCCTCAAGGCACAAAGATGTTGCAGGTTTTTAAACAATTATTAGATGATTAATTAAATAAATAACCATTTTCCGCATGTTAGTAGAATATATTTTCGAATAAATAAATTCAAAATGTATTATTGAATACAGAGTGGTGCTATTCACAAACCATATGTACAACTTTTCCACTGAGCAAACAAAATTATTGAGCTGATGCATCTATCCCCAAATATGGAATAGGCACAAAAATTGAACCATCCCATCCCAGATAATCTAAAAAAAGCACACAGACCACAAAGTCATATCAAGGTAGTAGTTCTGAAAACCTGTGACCCCCAGGGATTCATCAAGGCAATAACACAGGCCCTGTTGTTTAATGATCTCCCCCAAGCATCAACCGCTTGCAGCTTGCCCAGTGGTCTGCTGTCACCTACTTTTCGAAGCACTTAAATTGCATTCTAATTTGTAGATACTATAGATATGAGAAAATCTATGAACACAACTTTTGCTACTACCCTAATGTGGTTGACTGTGAAGGGTGGAGAAAAAGCAGTTAAAATAGAATCCATGTAAAAGTTATAACCAATCACTCAAAGTCTATCACTTTAGAGTTGTGGAACAAAAGCTGTTGACCTAGAAGAACTCTTAGATAATGAGTATTTCCATTAACAGAATCAGGCATAGTAAAAATGAAGTACTTACTGTGATATTGGGAAACATTAATTACGTAGACAAGAGACACTTCATATGAAAATTATCTTTCAAGTAATTGTATGTAACTGGCCTAGAGGTAAGTTTGTATTCTATCTAGTTCAACCAGCCAATCTAATTAGGCATCGAAATACAGCTATACACCATTGGCCTGAAGAACTAGTGACGTTACATCAAACATCATGACTCTCTCAGAAGGCAAGTTCATGAGGGTGTAAGTTTCCAAGTTCCGCAGGCGTATGTGACTTTTCAAGTCTAGGAAACCAATCTTGGAGAGGGAGACAAGATGTTCAAATAAACAAGAGGGCAAGTTTCATAAAGCCAATGGGGAGGAGGAAGGGGGGATAAGCAACTGTGCTAGTGTTAGAAAGGTTTTTTTTTTTTTTTTTTTTTTTTGGGATAAGTAAAAAAATTAGGTAATAACAATAAGGGTGATAGAGGCAAAAAAATGGCAAACACCAACCACATCATCATCTAAGAGCTTCCAGTAACGCACAAAAATATGAAATAGGGCTAGGAATCTGTAATGCTAGCTTCAAAACACCCGAAATATATATATACACACACACACAATAGGGGATTTAAACCAATGATGTCCTTGTCATGATAATTGCTCTTTATCATCAGGTCCATATATATAGGTAATAAAATTCCATTAAAGAAAAAGCACAAAAGGGACATAACCCTAATGCAGGGGAAGTATGCAAAGGCAAAGTCCAACCAAAAATAAAGATTAAAGTAAAAGTACAAAAATTCATGATATCCAGGAACTCTAGAAAGTCCGCAGTGGAAAAAGTATAAGACATTGAAGTCCATTCATATAAAGTCTTCAAAATAAGAATTTCAACTTCATCAGGTGTTACTCTTTCCCCTCAAAAGCAAAACAGAAATTACAATTACACTAACGAAACACATAAGAACACACATAAAAGTAGTAAAGCAACTAGATTTCCCTGCTATGCAATAAAACAAGTCAAGCAAGATATGAAAGCTATAGCTAAGCCGTACCTATATGGCTCAATTTTCAAGCAACAGGAACTTATTAAAGAATCTAATATGCAGCAAATCTGAATTCGATAGCAGACAAGGAAGACAAAAAGGTATTAGAAAAATATATGGGAGTTCATTAAAAAAAGTACAAATGGGGGGTTGGCCAAAGAAGCACAGTTCTGAAACAACATTCTACACAAATTGTGAAATGTTGAGACTTTGAGAGTGCACAACAAAACCTATTCTAAAAGCATCAATTCTCTACAAGGAACAAACTCACAGATATTTTCTCAACCTTACTTTAGCTCATTCAATTCGGAGTCTTGGTAGCATGACCACCACCACCACCACCACCACTGCTTTGTTGACTGAAAGCAGCAGCTGCAGCCGAAAGCGAATGCAACCCATTAGTCGCCTTGGCTGTGGCTGCTGCTCCGCCCCCATCACCGCCGCCACTCCCATTCCCTTTGTTGCTAATCAAAGCCTGAATTGGTGTGACGGCGAGAGGCAGCTGCTTCGAATCCTGCTTCTCCTTGTCCCTGTCTTTCAACACAAGAAACGCGAGACGCTCCAACGCTTCCTTGGCTTTCTTCTTGGCCAAGGAAGCGTCCTTAACGCGCTTTTCGGCTTCGGCCTGAGCCGTAGCAGCCGCCTTGTTCATAGACGCGGCAGCAATCTTCGCCGCAGCTAATAAAGCCTTGGCGGATTCCTTATCAATCGCTTTCTCATTGTGGCCGCGGAGAGAGGAGTTGCCTACGTCCTCGGTCTTGATTCGCTTGGTCTTAGCGTCGGGATCGGAATCGGAGAAGAAGTAAGAGAAATTAGGGTTAGAGCAAGGAGGGCAAAGAAAAGAGGGAGCGGAAGAGTCAGGAGGGACACAAGAACGGTGAGCGATCGAAGGGCAACTGAGGCAAACGAGACGATCGACGGGTAAAGGCGGAGGCGTTTCGTCGAACACTTGGAAGCAAAGTGGGCAAAAGAGGGACTGGTGGTTTTTGAGGACGCAATCGGTGCAGAGGCGGCGGTAGCTTCCTCTGTGTCGAACTGTGTGGAGGGGCCACCGGTCTGAGGAGCCGCAAGCGCCGCACGGAATCGTTGAATGGTGAATTGGTTTTTGATGGTGGTGGTTGTTGTGGTTGTGGTTGTGGTGGTCTCGTTTCATTGTTGGAGATGGAAGAGGAGGACGAGGTGTTGCATATTGCATTTGGGTCGGGGTGGTGGTGGCGGGTCCAACGGTAACCCTAATTAGGGTTTGGGGAGTTTTAATCAGCAAGAAAGCAAAAATGGGTGTTTTAGAAATATCACACACACACACTCTGAGAGAGTGTGAGACTCTTCAAAGTCAGAGAGATGGGTTTTTGGTTTGGTTTTTATTTATTTTTCATTTTCAGTTTGTTGAGAGAGAGATTTTGGGAGATTTTGGGCTGAGGGATGAGTTTTCTCTGACAGAGTTGTTGTTGAAGTTTTGAATGGTGTTTTTTATATTTGTAACTCTTTCTTAACTCTCTTCGATTTTTGTGCATTTCCTAATATATAAAATACACACACACACACACACACACACACACACACACACACACACATATATATATATATATTTTGGGCCTTTTTCTACAAAGCTATTAGCTCAATTGTCCACTTGTGATTGGGCACAACTTGAGCCCAATAGCACTGCCCCCCACAATTTACTTGTAATTCTGTTGGAGTCTTTTTTTTTTTTTTTTTTTCTTTTTTAAATGCTACTCACAATTTTAAGTCCCAACTATATTGCTTGATTGTAGAGGGTAGAGGGAACTTTTTAGTCAGTTTTGCATAAAAGCAATGGATAGAGCAAACATCACAAGTCAATACAGTTTTGCAGAGAAAATATACCATTACTCATTACAATGCTCATCAATCAAAAGTATTTCTCAACTTTCAGTCCATGCCCATGGCTCAGGCTTCCTAACCTTTCAACTACACTATTTTATATGTAGTGTCTAAGAAAAAATTATGCAACCATTTGGAGATGTCAATGTGAGAGAATTGAATACATCATCGTGGACTAAAACCTATGAGTGATGCTAATTCTTTGAGAGGCCAAAATTCCAAGTTTACCACTATTATTTGAAAAACAAAGCTCCAACACAAGAGCATGGTCAGAGACTATCAAATTCAGAGATTGAATGAACTCAATAATAAAATTACATGCCTTGCAGCTGAAGTGTCCTCTAATCTACCAAACAAAACCTCAAAATCAAATTCATTTAATGGTTTCTCTTAGAACACAAACCCGCCGTATCACCAAAAAATGAGCGCAAGGTAATAGATCATTCAAACAGGCAACCAGTTCCCGCTTTAGATTAATCCGCCACCATGAATGGGTCTATTTCTCCAAGATCAGCAACTATTGGTTTCAACTCTGCAGTGTCCTCATCTTCTGTGGCAAAGTAAGTAGGGAATGGAAGCATTGAAACATCAGGTTTCTTGTACACAGCGTCTTTTATAAACACGAAGTTCCCTTCGGCACCTGGAACCTGCAAAGAATAGAAAAATTTTCAATGTCTGATTAAGAAACATGAATCAACATTTACAAGATAACCTAAGACTCCAGAACAGGGTTAATCCCCATGCATAATCACACGGCATGACTCTTGAATAACAAGGCTGCAAACGTGTGACAAATTCAGAAATCAAATCTTAAGCATCCATCAAAGACAATATTGTATACAGTTAATATTTTTACAGCTCAGAACTCTTCTGATTATAATCAAGCTCACATCAACATAATCTTGAACTAGTATCCTAAAGTACCAGTTAGGTGCTGCAGTATGTTTAGAGCAATTGCACACAAGCTTTTGCTTTTTTCCTAATTTTGTCTTCATTTTTTATTGATGAGTTACATAGACACCAAATGGGTCTTAAAACCCACAAGCACATCCTTGACCAGTTGACCCTGTTCTCATATGGGGAGAAGGCGCCATTTGAGCTAAGCTCATCGGCACGTCTGCGTGCAAGCATTTCACATGGACAGGTCAAGCCTCCTCCATATCAATTTAGATTTGAAGCACTAAAAGCTGAAGAATAAATTTTGCAAGAGGAACATACTTGGCCTCTCACCCACATCAGATTCCTCACTGGGTCAATTTTATAGACCCATACATTTTTAACTGTTCTCTGCTTCGCACCCATGCGCCCAGGCATCTTTCTGCCTTTAAATACCTGTTCAAGAAACATGCCATTTTGACAATTAGAATCCAAGGGGAGTCAGAATGATGCAAAATATATTCGCTAATACATTAAATTAAACAAATTCACATGATCACTAATTATTTATGCAATGACTTATCAATTGACACATATATGATAAAATAGGATAATCCATGTCATTTGCCTCTACTTCTCACTCTCTTAAGGAAAATTGGAAAAAACAAACAAATAGCTAAACTGCAATGTTGGAAGCAAAACATTGTTGTGGCTTGTGAAGAACCACACAGTAGTGATCACACAAAATAGGTTCCAGGCCATATACCCAGATCACAGCTAGCTGAAGTCCCCGCAAATGTTGTCCAGGACCCAAGTTCCACAGCATAATGGGAACAATCCACCTTGCCATGGGAGGTTTTTAACAGATTTAGAATGGCTATTGAATATGTTCTTAAGAATGAGAACTAACCTTCAAGATATAACTAAAATTGACAGTGTTTATCCCTTCCAGTCTCTATTAGCTCAGTCACAGAACTACCTTGAACACTCTATAAGTGATCCCAACATTTACAAAAGTGGTGACAAAAAGGGAATATGAAAACTGAAACAAAGATGCAGAGCTAATTTTTAGAGGAGCAACCAAGCAATGAAATTTAAATTGGTGATGTGGACGATAAAATAATTTAGATCTTTCTGCACAATTTTATTTTTCTTGTTAGCCAAAATAATCTTGTTTACCCAATCTCAAGTCCATGCAAAAGCTACAAGTCGTGGCTATCAAATAATAATACTTTATATCAACAAACAGAGAGAGAGAATTAACATTATAAGACAATAAAGCCAAGTCAACTAACCAAAATTATATCATACAGTGAGAAAACGGCATCATACTACTATCTCATCTTACTTATATAGCATCCAGATCAGCATGTTAATCGTTTTTCTTTCTTTCTTTTTTTGGATAATTCAATAGTTAGAGGGGGGGGGGGGGGGGGGCATTTGAACCCTAGACATCTTAGTTGGAAATGCCAGGAGGTGCCAACCAGTTGAACTACAAGACTCTTAGTCGGCATATTAATTGCTTATAATTATTAAAGTTTACTAAATTACTTGTTCTATAAAAATCCAACAAAATCAAGTCTCTTTGCTGAAAAAGTAAGCAGACATTTACTTAATGACACTTAGAGACCAAATGCTAGACAATTCCAATATCATAATGTATTGCAGAAAAACTAGACGATTCTTAAAATTCGACGAAGGCAAACATACCTTTCCAGGAGCATCCCTCTGACCTGTAGAACCAATACTTCGATGTGACAGTGACGCACCATGAGATGCCGGCCCTCCTTTAAAATTATGCCTTTTCATCACACCCTAGAGGCATAATACATATGATTAGTGAAATTACAAATGTTACTTAGTTGTTTTTCAGTGGATAAAAAAGCATTATGAAAATATAGTTTTTGAACTTCATGATATCTCTCGTCTTCAGCTCATTTTTATGAACTAAAGAAACAACACATATAATTGGTGATGTCACAGAGAGTCTTTTCTCACTATAAATGTAGCTTTTGCACCTGTACAGGATCGAAGCTGTGACCTCACCCTCCAACCCCTTATTTAAAGGGGAAGAAGGAGCCCTTTTTCTTTTATATTAATAAAGAAAATATACAAGAACTGTTCTCAGTTTTGCACAAAGTTCTAAAGATAACAATGCACCCACACTACCACCATAAAGGCAGTTTGATTTAAGGCAAAAGCAGTCAGCAACGCTCAGAAATGAGACGGAAGTGATGGGAGCTGAAGACCAAATCAAATCACCTGAAAACCTTTCCCTCTTGTTATTCCTGTGACATCAACGTACTGGCCAGGAACAAAATGTCGAACACCAATTTCTGTACCAACAGGAAGTAGTGCATCTTCGGTCACAGGAAACTCCCTCAATTTCCTCTTCAGTGGAACACCTTGAGCTCTAAAATGACCCACTTCGGATTTGCTCAAATGTTTCTCCTTCTTCTGGCCGCAACCAATCTAACTAGCACAAGCAAACAAGCACCAATACATAATAATTATACACATACACAAGAAATCACAGTATAAGCTTCATAACTCTTTGTTTTGTTGACAAAATTAATTTTAAAATTTATGTTCTTTGTGTTAACAAAATGAAATATAAAGCACTTTTAAGTTTCCTATCCTTAAACAAGGGAAACTAGAGTCAAATCCCGCCTTCACCAAAAAGAAACACATGGGTTTCTTGGAGCCGATGTCATAGGTTTCAAATCCTATCCTATCTACGAAAAAAAATATGCCCAATAACAACAACAACAACAACAATAACCAAGCCATAGTCTCAAAATTTTGAGATTTGCTATGGATCCTCAACAGACTAAATAGGGTCAGTCACATGTATTTCTTTTCCGCCACTCTCTCTTATCCAAAATCATCATTGACAGAAAATTAAGCACCAGAAAGTTCATATCTTTCATTTTTCAACATAAAAGTGAGCTAAAAAACGAAACATGGAACGAAATGAATGAGATAAAAGCAGATAGTACCTGTAGAGCAGAGATACCTTCCTTGTCAAAGGTCTTGACTTGAGAGACAATATTATCGTCGACCCAGAGGACAGTGATGGGAACCCTAGCACCCCATTTGTCCCAAAGAGCACTCATCCCACACTTCAGCGCAATAACCCCAGTTCGCTTCGAATTCGGGGTCATCACACCGGACTTCGCTTCGATGATCTTGGGTTGGTGCTGGTCTTGGTTGAACTCGTTCCCATCAACTAAGGCCTCGGAGCTGAATCTTCTCAAGAAGAAGAAATGGAAGAGAGATACAGATGGGTTTGTTGTTGTGGTTGTGGTTGTGGTTGTAGTGCTAGTGCTAGCGGTAGTAGCTGTTGTTAGTCTGAGACGAGAAATGAGACCTCTCGATAATGCGGACATGGCGGAAGAGAGAGCTGAGTGAAGAAGTGGAAGAAGAGGATCGGTGAAGGTTTTGTTCTGAAGAGACACATACCACAGGGTTTAAGCCTTTAAGGCCTAGGCTCAATTTATTTACCAAACTGACATTTATATGTGGATTGTGGGTGGCTCATTGGTTAAGATTTGGGCTTGGTTATTTCTGGGCCTTGGGCTGGGATGAGAGGGTTGTGCAATTTTTTTTAATTTAAAAAAAAAATTAGAAATTTTATTCACAAACTTAAAAAAATTATAAATTATATTAAGGTGGAAATTTTTAGTGGGATTATTTTTAATACTAAATATCAATTAAATACTATTTATTTGAAATTTTATTTTATATAAATTTTTATGTATTAAAAGTACTGTTCTTATTTTTTGAAATGTAGGGTCTGTTTGGATACCGCTTATTGCTGAAAACTGAAAATTAAAAACTAAAAATTGAAAAAAATGTAATAAAATAATTTTTAAATGTGTGAATAGTGCTGTAAGGCCCAATTTTAAAGAAAAATTTGCTGAAATTCGTACTTGCGGGTCCTGTGAACAATGCATAGAACCTACAGAAAAAACACAAAAACACAAGAAATGCGCTATCCAAACTCAGCTGTATAATTCCAAATTAAGTTTTTGCATTTGGGGTTCATTTACATTTCTTTCACAAGTTGTTAGGAAAGTTTTGTCAATGATTATTGAACACACTTATGATAATTTTTTTGGGTGAAATAATTTATATTTTATAGTTTTAATTGAGTTGGATTTCTATTAGCTCAATGATGGTGTAATGAAAATGCTCAAGTCTTATTCTGTCCAAATGGATCGTCCATCAGAAATAAGTAGAGAGACGAGACATGGAAAGATTGGCTCGTCCTTAAGAACTTTGTCCGTCCTTAGCCAAAGTTCGTCCGTCCATAGTGAAAGATGGACGAGTCTGTTGAATCATAAGCATACCAAAACAATCTTCCAAACTAACTGTTATGAGGCACCGGTACGAATAAAATAACTTCCATAGCAGTTATGGAAGTTATCTCCAAGATCTTCTGAACTCCTCAACAGTAGGAACGATTATCGAGGAAAATAATCGTTCTACCTACACTATATAAGCATTCTTGGATGAGAAGGTAATTCATTCAGACATTTTCCAACAAAAAAGACTCAGCTTTCAAGATCATCAAAGCCTGGAGATTTTCAGCCTACTGATTTCCAAGGGACCATCAGTTGGCGCCGTCTGTGGGAAAGAAATTTGTCACCCTTGAACTCCATTTGTTGGGTTCTGCGATTTCTTTCTCCGACAAAGGGTTAAAATGGTTTAGACAAGATCAAGGGCTACTAGTCCAGGCCCTCAAGAGAGTAGAGACGCTTCTAGTAACCCCCATCGTAACAAACAATCGGCGCTTGCCATGCAGCCTTCATCTATCCAACATATGCAATCTACGGCCGCTGCCATAGCGGAGTTAACCTGCCAGAACCAGGAATTGAGGATGGAAGTTAATCTCAGAGGACAACGACATGAGGCCTATAGAGAAGAGCATGGTCAGAGCCAAGGAGATGGAAGAAATGCAGAACTAGAAAGCCAATCGAGGGGTACTGCACCAAGAAGGGTGCCACACTTGGAAAAGGAGATGGATCAGATGAGATGGATGAAATGAGGGAGAACATGAGGAAAACTAACCCTGTAGAAGACCTAGTTCACCGAACAGACTCCCCCTTCACAGCCTCTATCAATGGCCATCCTTTGCCTTCGAAATTCAAGATGCCTTTCTTGGATTCGTATGATGGAACACGGGACCCTTTTGACCATATTGCCACCTTCAAGACTACCATGCACCTTCAAGGGGTTCTTGATGAGATAATGTGTAAAGCTTTTCCCACCACCCTCAAAGGGCCCGCGCGAGTCTGGTTCAACAAAATACCCCTGAATTCAGTAAATTCTTTCGAGGAGTTAAGCAAATTGATTATTAATAATTTTATTGGGGGACAGAGATATAAGCATTCTTCATCCAGCTTGTTGACCATAGAGCAAGGAGAGAATGAAAGCCCACGTTCTTTCATCACACGCTTCAACAGGGAAGCCTTGACCGTGGACGAGGTAAATGACAAGCTACTGTTGGTAGCCTTCCATAATGGGGTTAATTCTGACTTGTTTATACACAAACTTTATGAAAAAGAGCCTTAGTCCATGGCCGAACTCGTCCATTCAGCCCAAAATTTTATGAACGCAGAAGACGCGATCATAGCTAAGAAGAGGAAGAGAGCTGAGAGAATGGAAACAAACCCCGCTCGTCACTCCGAACAAGCTCCTTGTCTGAAGAAAGGACGAACAGAAGATAAGAGAGACCGAGATAATAAGAAGCCAGATTCTTCAGAGCGGAATCAACAATATACCCCTTTAAACGTGCCACTTGAACAAGTCCTTATGCAAATCAAGGACGAGCCTTCCTTGAAGTGGCCGGAGAAGATAAAGGGAGATCCCAACAAGCACAATAGGAATAAGTATTGTCGCTTCCATAAAGATCATGGGCATGACACGGACGAGTGCTTTGACTTAAAACAGCAGATTGAGAATCTCATAAGGCAAGGGAAACTGAGAAATTTCATTGGACGAGAATACAAGGATGAGAAATTGAAAGGAAAGATAGAGGAATCATCATGACCACCGCTCGAAGAAATAAGAGTCATCATAGAGGGAAGTTCGACAGGACAATCGTCCAAGTCAAAGAAGGCATACTTGAAAGTAGTGCAGAATGTCTAACTCTCTGGACGATCACCGAGAGCAATGACCATGGACGAACAAGCAATCACTTTCATGGACGAGAATGCCGAGAGAATTCACCACCCTCATGACGATGCAATTGTCATCACCTTCCTTATTACTGACTACAAGACTAGAAGGATGCTAGTAGATAATAGAAGCTCGGTTGATATTTTATATTATCCAGCTTTTCAACAGATAAGGTTAGGACGAGACCGGATTCGTCCAGCGAGCTCCCCCCTAGTAGGTTTTGGTGGGATGAAGGTACAACCTGTGGGCACTATTTCATTACCAGTGACAGTGGGGGCATACCCGCAACAAATTACCAAAGATGTGAGTTTCCTTATGGTAGATTGTTCATCCTCCTACAATGCCATAATTGGAAGGCCAACTTTAAACAATTGGAAGGCTGTCACGTCTACTTATCACCTGTCAGTTAAGTTTCCAACAGAACATTGAGTAGGACAAGTACAAGGAGATCAACTAGCAGTAAGAGAATGTTACCTGGCTATGTTGGCCATGGACGAACAAATTCAGGCCATGAATATTGAAGAAAAGAGAGTTGTGGCAATACCTGCTGAAGTGTTAGAAGATATTTCCATAGATGAGAACAACCCTGAGAAGTGTACCAGAATTGGGACAGATCTAGAAGGAAAGATTAAAGAGGACCTTATCCAGTTTTTGAAGAAAAACACCGATGTATTTGCTTGGAGTCATGAAGACATGCCAAGTATAGATCCTAATGTCATCACTCATCGTCTAAATGTATGTCCATCCTCGAAGCCAGTGCGACAAAAGAAAAGGGTGTTCGCCCCTGAGAGAAATAATACTATTAAAGACGAAGTTCAGAAGTTGATGGTGATGAAGTTTATCCAAGAAGTGTACTATCCGGATTGGTTGGCCAATGTAGTAATGGTCAAAAAGGCGAACGACAAGTGGAGGATGTGTGTAAATTTTATTGATCTAAACAAGGCTTGCTCCAAGGACAGTTATCCATTGCCGTGCATTGACCAACTCATGGATTCTACCGCAGGCCACAAATTACTTAGTTTTATGGATGCTTTCTTAAGATATAACCAAATAAGGATGGACGAGGTCGACCAGGAGAAAACTTTCTTTGTTACTAGTCAAGGCTTATTTTGTTACGAAGTAATGCTCTTTGGCTTGAAAAACGCTGGAGCAACGTACCAACGACTAGTCAACCACATGTTTCGTCCTCAGATTGGACAAAACGTAGAAGTCTACATAGACAACATATTGGTGAAAAGCCTAGACAAGGAAAAACATCTAGATAACCTACAAGAGACTTTCAATACACTCAGGCGGTACAGTATGAAGTTGAATCCCAGCAAGTGTGCTTTCGGAGTGGCGTCAGGAAAATTTCTTGGATTCATGGTTTCACACAGAGGGATCGAGGCTAAGGGAGTATGGCCAGACGAGTTACTAGGTGTCCTGTGGTCATATAGGACGACAGTGAGAACTCCTACAGGAGAAACTCCTTTCAAGTTAGCCTATGGAACTGAAGCAGTCATACTTGCAGAAGTGCACATGGACAATCATAGGGTGGCAACCTATCAGGACAAAGATAACGAGGAGCAACTCCGTTTGAACCTTGATCTAATAGACGAGGTAAAGATGGATGCTGAACAAAGGATGGCAAGGTACAAAAACCTTATGGCTAGGCAATATGATGCAATGGTGAAGCCAAGGCGATTTAACATAGGAGACATTGTCCTAAAAAGGGGTTTCCTTAGCAACAAAGAACCCAGCTCATGGGAAGTTGGAACCTAATTGGGAAGGCCCCTACAGAGTTATCAACTGCAAAAGATAAGGATCCTATTAATTGGAAGCCCTAGACGGGAGGAAGTTGGAGCATCCTTGGAATGTTGAGCACCTGAGGAGGTATTATCAATAAAATGCCAGCCTAGATGAGCATAACTCTGGACGAGCCCGAAGACTTTATTTGTCTACCTACGTAAAAGACTTGTTTATCTACATGTTTCTAGTATTGCTTTATTATTATGTTAAACTTATGAACAAAATTATGGTATAGTTTGTATTTGTTTTCCTAATAGGCATTAGCTTCTAAAGTGCATGCCTCGTTTATGAATAATATTTATGTTATGTACATAGTGTTGTGCTTGAATTCTTGGTTTCCACTGTTTTTTGTTGAGATTAACCCAGAAGAAAGCTAAAAGCTCAAGATGAGAAAATTCTCTAGACGAGGGGAAATAACGTCAAGCTTTCCAAAGGTAAAAACAAAATCGAGGCACTCTCGTCCAAGTTAAAGGACGAGGGAGCTCAAGACAAGAAAATTCTCTGGACGCGGAGAAATAATGTCAAGTTTTCCTAAGGATAAAAACAAAATCGAGGCACTCTCGTCCAAGTTAAAGAACGAGGGAGCTCAAGACGAGAAAATTCTCTGGACGCGGAGAAATAACATCAAGTTTTCCTAAGGATAAAAACAAAATCAAGGCACTCTTGTCCAAGTCAAAGGACGAGGTAAAGCCTATGCCTTGAACAAATCACAATAAGCCCAAGACACACTCGTCCATATAATGGACATGATAAAGCATAATGCATATCCAGAACATGGATGAGGAAATGTATAGACGAGTATTTTGCCTTGAGCAAATCACAAGCCCGAGGCATACTCGTCCATATAATGGATACGATAAAGCGTAATGCATATCCAGAACATAGACAAGGAAATGCATAGACGAGTATTTCAAACTTATTAAGGCACCTACTAAAACAATCCAGTCCATAGACGACCATAATGCAGGGTCTTATTTTTCATTAAAACATGAAAGTCAGCCAAGTCTAAGGACGGGTAATTCTGATAATTACCATTCCACAAACGAATTATACAAGGTGAAATTCTAATAAAATGGTAGAAATATATAAAGATAAATAGCATTCATTCGAATTGTTTAAGGGCGGACGACCAACATCCAAACACCCTCTAAAATAAAAAAGCTAAATTGTTTAAAAAACTCGTCCTAAAACTATGGACAAGATAATTGTACTTGAATTACATAAAAAAAAGGTCCTAAACAGTGGGCTAGAGGAAAAAGAAGAAGAAAAGCAAGAAGGCAAAAATTTGCTAAGCTGGGGGAGCGTCCATGTTAGAGTCGTCCTGAGGGGGCAGGGTGCTTGCGTCGTCTTCAACATTAATATCTTCAAAGTTGGTTTGGAGAAAAGAGCTGGTAGCAGCATTTAAGTTCAGTTTAATGGAGTTGAAGTCCACTTCAGGGAAGTTTTCAGCAGCATCCATCCTGAAATCCTCAAAGCCTGCTGCGTAGTTGCTATCCAATAAGTCCTTGAAATCTTTGGACGCCTTAAACTCAGCAACTGCATCCTCCTTTGCCTTGAAGAGAAGGGTACTCAACTCGTCGTTCTTCTTCTATAATTGATCAAGATGAGCATCCTTCTCTATGGCACTAGTCTTCAACTCCTTAACTTGACTTTGCAACTCTTTATTTTCTCCTTTAGCTTTGGATGCCACTTCTACCCACTTCTTACTTTCGTCCCTCACCTCCTGGATCCTCTTCTCCAGTAAGATCCTAGTCCTATCCAACTCCGTAGCTTGCCTGGACGCAGCTATGAATTTTGACATTCCCTATAAAAGTGAAAGATAAAAACAATGGTTAGACGAGGGAAACTTACAATAATGAAGATAAGCAAAAACAAAATTACATACCTTAAAAAGATCATGAACAGCAGAATGTTCAAAGTTCTTTAAGGACATATCATAATGTTAGGACATATGTGTTTACATGTTAGGAACATATGTCATATTTTATGTAAATTGGCTAATCCTTTGACAAAATGCACTCTACTTGTAATTGGGTAGTTCTAGGTGTATTTAATACTTCAAGAAACTATGTTTCAAGATCAAGTGTTGAAGTCATCAAGTCTGTCCAAGAAAAAGCAAGTTGAAGTGCAGGATTTTTAAATCTCGACACCTTCTCGACACCTACCTCGACACCTGCTAGCTGTCGAGAATTACAAAAGTCAGAATTCTAATCTGATTTTCTTGGGATCCGTGAATGTGTTTTTGGGCCTTCTTTTCTTCTAACCCTAAACATATTTAAGGAGTGTTTTAAGAGCCGTCAACATAGACACAAGTTGCATAAGCATTGAGCAATCCTTGTTCAAGCAAATTGTGCTCTAAAGACAAAGTTCTTAACCTAGGATCATCTTCTTCAAGAAGTTGCTGTGTATTGTGCACCTTAGGGTTTTGTGACCAAGCATCTTCCTGATCTTCATGCATAGGATGATCTGAAGAACTCTGCAGCCAACCTCTCATTCTAAAGTTGGTGATTGAAGTCGCGTACTGGGATCCGCGCATCTGGTTAGTCACGTACTTGGGAGCCGTGCATCAAAAGGGGGAACTGTCGCTACAGATCAAGTCCAATTGGGTATTGGGGTAAGGGTTCAACTGTAGGTTGGTAAGGTACTTGGGATTCCTTATTTGTAACCGCTTGATTTGATAATAGTGGAGTTTCGGGAGTGGTGACCTGAAAATCACCCGGTGGGGTTTTTGCCGTTAGGGTTTTTCCCCATTCGTGAACAAATCACCGTGTCTTTTATTTTCCGCTGCATATTTTGTTATTCGGTGATTTGTTTGTGCTTCCACGTATTTGCATGTTAAATTGATTAATTAATAACTTGACTTAATTAATTAATTAGTTTAAATCACAAGGGGTCATTTAGTTTGTGGCCAATCAAGTGGTATCAGAGCGGGCACACTCTGATTAGTTATTAATCTTTGCTGTGATTGATCCATTGACCCCTGTTTGTCATGGATAGAGGACAATCTCTTATTATACCTCCTTTATTTGATGGGACTAACTATGCCTACTGGAAAGTACGCATGAGAGCTTTTTTGCAGTCCTTAGATGAGAAGGTGTGGCAAGCTGTGGAGATTGGCTGGACAAAGCCAAAAGAAGCGCCGGCTGATTGGGATGAAGCCAAGATCAAGGCGGCGAACTTCAACAGCAGAGCGCTGAATGCTCTATTTAGCGCTGTCACCAATGAGGAGTTCAAGAAGATATCCTCAACAGAAACTGCCAAGGAGGCGTGGAACATCCTCCAGACAACCTATGAAGGAACAAAGGCTGTCAAAGATTCAAAGCTACAGAGGCTCACTACTAGCTTTGAAGAAATCAAGATGGAGGAGGATGAGTCGTTCGATGAGTTCTATGCCAAGCTGAAAGACATAGTGAACTCAGCCTTCAATCTTGGAGAAACCATCCCTGAACCCAAGGTTGTAAGGAAGGTGCTCAGATCTTTACCTGAGAGATTTCATGCCAAGATTACGGCAATTGAAGAATCAAAGGACATTGATAAAATCCCTTTGACTGAGCTAGTTGGGAACTTGCAGACCTACGAGCTAGGATTATCAAGAATAGGCAAGTCAAGCAAGGGCAAGAGCATGGCCCTGAAGGCGAAGAGCAGTGATACAGATGAGTCTTCCGATGATGAAGATTCAAAGATGAAGTCCTACATTACGAGGCAGTTCAAGAAATTTATGAAGAATGCCAATGGGAGGAGCTTCGACATAGACCGCAGGCAATCCAGTTCTTCACAGTTCAAGAGCCAAGACAAGGGAAGGAAGGATGCCAAGGATGGCGGTCAGTACACTGTTCCAGCAGGACCAAAGTGTTTTGGGTGTCACGGGTTTGGACACATGAAGAATGAGTGTCCTACATATCTGAAGAGCATTGGGAAAAGCAAGGCTCTAGCTGCAACCCTTAGTGACACTGAGCCTGAAGATGATTCCGATAATGAGGATGACGGAATCCTAAATGCCTTCACTGCTTCAGTCAATTCTACTGATGGGATTGTTGAAGAAGAAGAAGAAGAACTGGTGGACACTGAATGTGAAAAGATGGATGATAAAGATGATATCCATTCAGCCTATGAGAAGCTTTACAAGCTATCTGAAAAGCATGAGAAGTTATATAGGCTGGCCACCAAGAAGCTCAGTGATGTGGAACTCGATAGAGAAGAATTGTCCACAAAGTTTGATGAGGCTAATCAAACTATTGGTGCACTGAGATTTGAGAACAACTTCCTGGCTGAGAAGACCAAGAAGCTTGAAGCTGAGCTGTTTCAAGTTAGAGCTCAACTGGAGAGGACTTCAAGTGCAAAGCTTGATGAGATGCTTAGCAACCAGAAATCTGCTTCAGATCGAACAGGTTTAGGGTATGGTCTTTCTATCTCTAACTCTGCTGCTACTAGTTCTACTGTTTTTGTTCCTCCTGCTAATAATGTTAAAATTGAGAACATTGATGTTAAAACTGATTTAGCTAGTGAGAACATAGACAAGGGTAAATCCATCTTAGGAGCACCCCCTAAGTTTGAAAAGAAAGATGCTAAACTTCCTAGGAAGGCTAACTCTCAGAAGCCTAAACAAAAGAAGCAGCATCTCTGTTATCATTGTGGAGCTGCTGGTCATACTCGACCTAACTGCTACAAGTGGCTAGCCACCCAACAGAGCAACAGTATGACAGCATCTGGAAGCCAAAATCAGCTTCAATCCTCTCTTGCTCCTCTTGGAGATCTTCTGAAAGCCATCATGTTCCTTTCGAACTTGAACGGTTACAATTCTTCCCCCTCACCGCCGGTTCAAGGGTTCAATCAAAGGAAAGGCTCTTCCAAGGTGTGGAAGAAAAAGGACTCTAAGTGATTTTATCACTTTCTTCTCCCTTTTTGTTTTTCTCTTTTGTTGCATTGCATGTGTGTTTTGCATTTTTTTTGAGTCAGTCTAGTTTTATGCATTGTTTTGCTTTATTAACATGTTTTTGTGTGTTTACTTTCAGTTTTGTTTGTTTTGTTTTTGATATAAAAATTAAAAAAAAAAAAAATTGAAAAAATTGAAAAATACAAAAACAGTGTGTGTTTTGTGTACTTTGGTACTTGTGTACCTTAGATGGCCAATGAAACAAAGTTTTCTAAACTTTGTATCTTTTGTAGCTTAGATGAGCATCCTTATGCACAACTAAGCAAGTGAGCTTTGTGGCTCTTGTTTGTGATGAGTAAGATTAGGTTATTTCTTAGACTTAACACTCATATCACTCTTTTTGACGGGTAGGACTAGAAAATCCTAAGAGAAAGGCATAAATAACCATCTCACCACTGTTGCCCGCCAATCATTAATGACATCTGTATGCTTCGGCATAGCAAAAGTGTGATGTCAATGACATTGTGTGCTTAGGCATAGCAAAATTGAAATGTCAAAATATCAATGGGTGTTTCTTTTCTTTCTCATAAGCCCATGTATGATATGCTTTAAAAAGAAAATATGCAAAGAAATAAAAAGCAAAAAGATTAAAAATGCTTTAAAAATGGTTGCAAGCGTGTATTCTAGGAGATGTGGGAGTTATAGGATGTACCTCGAAGGTGATAGTCCCCATCAAACAGTTATGATTGTGTGTGAGTTAAAAGTTATTTTCTCATATCTCAGATCATCATAACATGTATACACATATGCAATCTTGCGGTGTTTTTCACACACAACACGCAATATTCTTTGCTACTCTTGATACATGTGCAGGTACAATGTGATTTGGCCATCACCAGGTTTACATGTGCTTTTGTATGCTCACTAAACTGTCATGACTTATTTTTGAAATATAAAATTTGTTAGACTTGTTTAGTGTGTGTGTGTGTTCTTGGGAGATCCATGTGCTTAAATTTTCATTGAGAGATGATTTTTGAGAGTTTTATATGTTGGTTGGATCATGTTTGAGATGCATGTCTTGATTGCATTCATGTTTGTGTTTTTCAATTCTCGAAAAACTGCATTTCATAGCTGGCTCGACACCTTCTCGATACCTCCTCGATACCTGGTCAGCTGTCGAGCCTCTAAGCATTTTTCTTATCGCAATCTCGACACTTCCTCGACACCTGGTGGATCGATCGAGAAAATCTCTGTCTCCTCGATACCTCCTCGACACCTTCGCGATCGATCGAGCTTCGCGTATCTGAAATTCTCCTTGCATCTCGATACCTCTCGATACCTTAAGCTGTCGAAGGCTTTTTCCTCGATACCTTCCTCGACAGCTTCCTCGATACCTCTCGACACCTCAGCTGTCGAGATTTACTGAGGTGCCTATTTAAGGATCTGTCGCGATTCTGACTTCATTCTCTCGATCTCTCTCGATCTCTCCGTGGCTGTTCATCTCCCTTTCACTCTCCTTTCACTCAAATCCTCCAACCCTCTGGGATCTTGCTCATTTCTTGCTCAAATCTCTTGGTAAGATCTCTTTTCTCTTCCTTTTTCATACATTTCATGTTTTGAAAACCTAGTTTTTGGGATTTTTCATAAAAATTTGGGGTTTTTCAAAATCATTGAGTTTTTATTGAAATTTTGGGTTGGGTTTGGACTTAAATGATTTCAAAATGTCATGCATTGCATTCCATGTGCATTAGAATGATATGTTCATGCATTTAGTTGTGTGATTCTTGTCTGTGTGCTGATAGGATTGGATTGGGCTGAGCCCATGATGTTTCTTTTGTTTGCATGTAACATGATCATGCATTCCCATGCATACGTCCATTTTTGTTCAAGATATTGATATATTTGAACTGTTTGGGACTTTTCTGATTGTCTCCCTCTCTATCTCTTTTCTCATTGTTTTACGTTAGTTGCACCTATGGCACCTAAACGTAAATCCACTCCTGCTCGGAACCCTCTGCGTTCTGGAGCTTCTTCATCTTCTGATACTGCTCCTCATAATCTTCGGTTCCGTGATGGAGATGCCTACAAGGCATTTACTGAGAACTTTTCTAAACGAGGTGTTCATTCGGAACGCCACGTCGTTCTGGCAGACTTTGCCGACACTGACCTTCCCTCTGTCATTCACAGTAGGGGATGGGAGTCACTGTGTGACGTCCCGGTCACTTGTCCTCTCGTACTTATTCAGGAGTTTTACTCCAACATGTACGGGATTGATCGTTCAGTACCTCTCTTTCATACTCGCGTTCGAGGTACGCGCATTTCTGTCACACCGCAGCTGGTTGCGGATGTGCTTCATGTTCCTAGGATAGAGTTTCCTGACTATCCTACTTGTGAGCGACTGAGGACTGTGTCCAGGGATGAGCTCATTTCTGCTTTTTGTGAGCGCCCTTCTGAGTGGGGTGAGCATATGTACACATCATGTAGACCTTTTGCTAAAGGTCCTAGATTCCTTAACATGGTGATGACTTGTGTACTTCATCCTCTTTCCCATTATAACTCTATCACCGAGCCTCGTGCTCGTTTCTTGCTTTCTCTACTTGAGCATCTCACGATAGATTTTCCTTCCCACTTCATTCTATCTATCATAGATGTTCATCTAGATGCGGCGTCCCGTGATAAGCTCATCTTTCCTTTCGCTATCACGAGGATTCTACGCCATTTTTCCATCCCTTTTCCCTCGTCCGACCACTTCACACACATCTCTGCCATAGATGCCGCTACCGTAAAACGTAGTGAGGCACAGTTCAGGGCGAGACAGCCGGATTTCACTCCTCCCTCCCGTTCGGCTCCATCCAGATCTGCTCCATCTACATCGACTCCTCTTCCTTCCTCCAGCGATGTATCTCTTGGAGACATTATGGCGCAGCTGCAGCGCATGGATGCTCGCCTCGATACACTCACCACTGAGTTGTATCAGGTGAATGTTCGTGTTGGTCGTATTGCACGACGGCAGGCGACCATGGGTGGTTTTGCTTCTGAGGCTTCTCCTCCACCACCTCCTCCAGTGGATTCAGATTCTGACTCTGAGGATGATGATGATGATGGTGATGACGATGATGCTTCCGATGATGATGATGGAGATGCTAGCTCTACTGATGAGATGTCTACATGACACTCTACCCTTTGTCATTCGTGACAAAAAGGGGGAGTAGTTTTGGATTATGAGAGTAGTCATCTTAGGGGGAGAGTTAGGATAGGACATTTTTGATAGGGGGAGTGTTCATACTTTTTGAGGGATGTAGTGAGGCTTTTGATGTATCTTTTTCTTTTCTAGTCTTATTAGATACATTGGTCTTGTATATCAGTTTACATACATTGTACTTATCTTCTATATATGTGGATGTATGTTTCTTTTTCACCTACCTCTTCATGTGTTGTTTCTTTTCTCTCTTTATACACATGTTCTTTATATTTGTATGCAATCTAATTATTTCTGTTTCACACAAGATGCCTTGATGAGTTTTGTTTATAAGTGTTTCAGAAATACAGGTTGTCAAAGTCTACTTGCCATAAACTCTCTTTTTGCAAAGTTCTTCAAGAGTTTGTGTTAGGATAGATTTTATTGTATTTAACAAGTGAATATGAGTTGAGTGATTTATGACTTCTCTCATATGTTCATTTGTTTTGTTGTGGTTTTGTCACGGATTGCCAAAGGGGGAGATTGTTAGGACATATGTGTTTACATGTTAGGAACATATGTCATATTTTATGTAAATTGGCTAATCCTTTGACAAAACGCACTCTACTTGTAATTGGGTAGTTCTAGGTGTATTTAATACTTCAAGAAACTATGTTTCAAGATCAAGTGTTGAAGTCATCAAGTCTGTCCAAGAAAAAGCAAGTTGAAGTGCAGGATTTTTAAATCTCGACACCTTCTCGACACCTACCTCGACACCTGCTAGCTGTCGAGAATTACAAAAGTCAGAATTCTAATCTGATTTTCTTGGGATCCGTGAATGTGTTTTTGGGCCTTCTTTTCTTCTAACCCTAAACATATTTAAGGAGTGTTTTAAGAGCCGTCAACATAGACACAAGTTGCATAAGCATTGAGCAATCCTTGTTCAAGCAAATTGTGCTCTAAAGACAAAGTTCTTAACCTAGGATCATCTTCTTCAAGAAGTTGCTGTGTATTGTGCACCTTAGGGTTTTGTGACCAAGCATCTTCCTGATCTTCATGCATAGGATGATCTGAAGAACTCTGCAGCCAACCTCTCATTCTAAAGTTGGTGATTGAAGTCGCGTACTGGGATCCGCGCATCTGGTTAGTCACGTACTTGGGAGCCGTGCATCAAAAGGGGGAACTGTCGCTACAGATCAAGTCCAATTGGGTATTGGGGTAAGGGTTCAACTGTAGGTTGGTAAGGTACTTGGGATTCCTTATTTGTAACCGCTTGATTTGATAATAGTGGAGTTTCGGGAGTGGTGACCTGAAAATCATCCGGTGGGGTTTTTGCCGTTAGGGTTTTTCCCCATTCGTGAACAAATCACCGTGTCTTTTATTTTCCGCTGCATATTTTGTTATTCGGTGATTTGTTTGTGCTTCCACGTATTTGCATGTTAAATTGATTAATTAATAACTTGACTTAATTAATTAATTAGTTTAAATCACAAGGGGTCATTCAGTTTGTGGCCAATCACATAACACACAGCTATGTCCTCGTCAAGCACGGCCTTCTCAAAACGTTCCCAAGCTATGTCTTCATTTTCAATAAGATTCATGGGAATTCTTTGGAAAGATTGGGACGAAGCTGGCATAGTAGACTTGGACGGAGGAGTCTTAGACGGAGTAACATCAACAGGAGTGGACGAGTCTACATCAAAAATTTGGAGGGACGACTGAGGTGTAGGGGGGTTAGTCTGGACAACTCCCACCTTAGGCAATCCCTGCTTGGCCTTCTTCCCTCGACGACTGGGAAGATTTCCCAAGTCAAGATTCTTTGATAAAGACTTTCGTTTCTCCCCAGTAGCAGGACGGCTCCCTTCGTCCATAGCTTCTTTCCCTTTATTTTCTTTTAAAGTTGCCATCCCTGAAAAATAATTAAAGTTAAACATATATATATATATATATATATAAAAGAAAGAAAATAAAAAGTATGATTGTTTTTGTTTAGTATAAACTTACGTCTACGAACAGTGACCTCGTAAGCAATGGCCTCGTCAGATGGTTTAGGACCAAGTCTCCATTTGGCAAGACGTCTGAGGGTGACCAAAGAATGGAAATCCCTGTCAGCGTGTAGACGAGCCCTGTGAACGTGATCACGATGTAACTTGCTCAAAGTAGGATGTCTGGCAGCTATAAAACAGTAAACAGATAAAGGTTAAACCTATGTTAAAAAAAAAAGAAAAAAAAAAAAGAAAAAAAAAAAAAAGAAAGATAGGGGCATACCTTCAGGACGAAGGTTCCCCATAGGGGAGAAAAGGATCCTTACCCACGTCCACAGGATTTCTAACCCAAAAACTAGAGACGAAGATAAACTCCGTCTTCCAGTTTCTGTCAAACGAGGCTAAAGACTTTATTAACTACAATTTACGCCTCTAGCTGTAAATTGGTAAAAACCTAGAGATTGACTAATTTTTTAGGGTTTATAGCAGTAGAGAAATTTGTCCACAGTGAGAGGACGATCCTCTCCAAATACTTCCCTCCACAAAATTTGCATAGAGATGACTAATCTCCATGCATTAGGATTGAATTGACACATAGCTAGACCTAATTTATTAAGCAGCTCCCTAGCAAAAGGATTTAAAGGCAATCTCAGCCCACCTAAAAAATAGGCTTCATAAACGCCTATCCCAAAACGAGGATTGTAACACCATTCTCCACGGACGGCCAACCTGGGGTTAAGCTCATCTGGAATTTGGTACCACTTCCTTAAATTATTTAGTCTTTGTTCGTCGGTTTTTGAATTGACGCCAACTGCACAACTATAAACAGTTTCTTCCTCGTCCAAAGGGCTAGACGACGAAACACTCGTCGAGGTGCCAGCCTGAAACCCAGAGGCAACCCTCTCCCTAAGCTGTTCTTATATAACATCTATAAGAAATCCAGGGACGCCAGAAATATATTCTTCGTCCGTGGTATTCCCTTTACTACTATTATCAGTGCTACTGCTAGAACCACTATAACTAGTAGTGTCATGATATTCGTCTATAGCCTGTCTAAGCTATTGCTAGACGAGGAAATTGTATTTTCAGACATTCTAAGGAAAACTTTAAGGAAAACCTAAAGACGAGAAAGAAGAGAATACCTGGCTTTAGACGAAAGAAGACTAAAGACGTAGAGACTTCTAGATGAGGCTTTAGATGAGGAGGGTCAAAGAAGAAAATTTCAGAAATGCGAAGGATATTAGAGGGATTCCACTATTTATAGAGAATGGACTTAGACATTGGAAACGACGCAGCCAACCAAAGGTAGCCACGTGGCAAGGGTCTCGAAAAAATAAATCAACGTGACTAGCCACCAGTGAAATTGTGACACGTGGCACATTTGATTGTAAAGAAAAGCGCGTCTATCCAAGAGATGATAACAGACCCTATACTTCTTTGGACGATCCATGGGCAAGGGGGCAACTGATGGTGTAATGAAAATGCTCAAGTCTTATTCCGTCCAAATGGATCGTTCATCAGAAATAAGTAGAGAGATGAGACATGGAAAGATTGGCTCGTCCCTAAGAACTTCGTCCGTCCTTTGCCAAGGACGGACGAAGTTCGTCCATCCATAATGAAAGATGGACGAGCCTGTTGAATCATAAGCATATCAAAACAATCTTCCAAACTAACTGTTATGAGGTACCGGTATGAATAAAATAACTTCCATAGTAGTTATGGAAGTTATCTCCAAGATCTTCTGAACTCCCCAACAATAGGAACGGTTATCGAGAAAAATAACCGTTCTACCTACACTATATAAGCATTCTTGGATGAGAAGGTAATTCATTCAGACATTTTCCAACAAAAAAGACTCAACCTTCAAGATCATTAAAGTCCGAAGACTTTCAGCCCACTGATTTCCAAGGGACCATCACTTAATATTCTGGAAGTTATGTTAGAGGTAAAGCTTAAGAGGCCTCAAAATTTTCCACATTAATATTTTTTTATTATTATTAATTTGAAACTTTTAAACCCGATAATTACTTTTTCTCTCTATTAGTTTATCGAATCCTTCCGCTCTCTTTACGCGTTCCCTTTACCATGAATTAGAGTCACAACTTAATTAAGAGACGTTTGGTGCGATGGTTACTCTACAAGAATAAGTGCTTATAGGATAGGGGGAGAAAAGAGCTGGGGTTTAAGTTTTCAGGAAAGAGCTTCACACACACATATACATATACTTAAATTAGGCTAGAATAGAATTTCTATCTTGTAAATTTTTTTTTTTATAAAAAAAAGACACGAGTCTCTAAGAATAAAGGCAATTGCTTTTGTTATATAAATAGAGACATTCTGTAATTAGGGACAAAATTGGCCAATGCCCTTTTCACCCAAATTATATAGCCTTATACCCCCCTTCCCAAACTAATTAAGGAAATGCCTCTCTTTTAAAACTCGATTTACTCAAAATTGAGTTAAGCCCTATAGTAGTGTTTTTAAGGAGCCTATAGTGACGTTTTAAGGACCCATAGTGGCGTTTTAGAACTCGGCCTCCATGAACTCGAGTTATAGGTAAAAAAATTGCCTATAACTCGATTTCATGGAGGTCGAGTTCCAAAACGTCACTATAGGTCCTTAAAATGTTGCTATAGACTCCTTAAAACGCCACTATAGGGCTCCGAAATTTTTTTTTTTTTTTTAAACTCGATTTTGAGAAAATCGAGTTACAAAATAAAGGCATTTCTCTAATTAGTTTAGGAAGGGGAGCATAAGGCTATATAATTTGGGCGAAAAGGACAAAGAGCAATTTTGTCCGTGTAATTAGAGGGAGAGAGTGCTGTTGGAATAAGGGAAAAGAAAAGAAAGAGAAACGCAGTGAGAAGGAAAAAGATCTTTGTGTGAGAGCAAAGATCTGTTATATACATGTTGATGGTTAATATATATATATATATATATATATTAAGTATGTGATTTTATTGGCTTTAGGATTTTTAGCACACCACATACGCATGGTAGGTACTCCACAAATTCATCCTTTGTTTACTGGAGAAAGAAAAAAAAAATTAGAGGATGTTTAACAAAATTTATGCTTTGGCTACTTCTTGCCTGAGCTTTTTGGCTGTTACCTTGATGATGGAGAATGTTTAACAATTTTCCCAGAACAAAAGTCATTGATGGTTTAGGTAAATTATTGGTTTTCAGGTTAAAAAAAAAAGTGTTTAAATAAAGTAAAGACTAGAGACCAAAAACTTGATGTTGGAGACATGATAAACAAGAGTGCTTGATTTACGTAATTATTTATTTCTTTTGTACCCTCTTCCTCTTCTTGGAGAAAATGTTTTATCAATCCAGCCATTTAGCTTAGTTTAAATAGTAAAGTTGTTCTTTATATACAAAAATCTACTAGAGCCATTTAACATACTATTGTAGGCAATCAGAAGAGATAATCTTTGTGTTTATTGCTATCTACTAATAGTATTCACTATTCACCATTCCAAATTTTAAGTTGGGTAATTTTAAGGTTTTGTTGTTGGATATTACAGAAGAGGATTGTTTATTAATTAAATAATTAGCAAATTTTGTTAAATAGGTATAGAATTTGATATATTTGATGCTATGTTTTTGTTTATTTAATATTTAAATGGGAATCTATATGGGTTATGGGATATAAATTATAAATTTTAACAAAATCTCTCACATCAAATGATAGTGTGGGATTAAAGAGTTTGTGGTTTTATTGACGAGTAGGTTGCTATAGTAGATACCCGTTAAACAATAAGTTTAGAGATATAAATTGTTTTTAATGTATTAAATTCCTATTTTGTAGATCAAGAGTAGCATTTTAGGGAACAACTTCAATTCCAATTCCAAGTGCGTTAACAAATCTTGTTAATTTATAATGAATTTTTTTTTTTAAATGTTCCATAAGTTTTTTTCTTTGTTAATAACTGTTAATATATTTTTTAGCCATATAGTGTTATCTACAAATTCAAAATCTGTGATTTTTGTAAAATAAGCCAAGATTAAATTACATACTATACTCAATTCATTTCTCGTGCATTGCAAGATTCTGAGTGGAACTAGCTTCATTGGAGTGATCACCGGAGGTATTTTAGGCTGAGAGACTTACCGAAGAGAAAATAAAAAAGGAGTGCTTTGGATGTGTGTGTGTGCGCTTTTATTGATAGTGTTTTTCCTTCCTTTTGTTTATCTTTTCTTCCGAATGTTTGCATTTCTTTTCTTTTTTACCCTTCTACTTGCATGGTCACAAAAAATTCTCTTTTTCTTCTTCTTTAATCTCACAAAAAATTCTCTTTTTCTTCTTCTTTAATCTTAATTAGTGTTATATAATGTAATTGGGATCCATGCACATGGTCCGAATGTTTTTTCTGGGTAAGTTAATTTTTTTTGATAAAAAAATTGAAGAGAAAAAATAGTTTGATATGATAAAAAGGTTGCATGTTTTGTTAAAACACTGGGGATAAGTTGATAAGTATATATAAACTGTTGTTTCTATCTAAAGCGTTACTGCAATTTGGTAAAGGCACTTGGCGCAGCTATGACTTTTAAGCTTTTACTGCAATTTGGTTGAAATCACTCTCTAGTCCAGGCACCTACAATGGTGGATTGGAAATCACACAAGGAAGAAAGGAAGAGAGTAGGAATCAAGGATTATGAAAATGAATCTTGTTATTGATAAATATTTTGCTTTGTTCCTTATATAGCAAAAGTAGAAAGGTGGGAAAAGAATAACAGAAAGTTAACTACCCAAACATCCTATAGCAACTATACAAGTGTCAAAACAGAGAGTAACTAACTAACTAACTATAAGCATGAGTCAAAACTACAGGTCGTTTGACTCTCCACTAATCTACCCTACATGTAGTTTATGTACGCAACTACAATACAGTGTTGCAATACATCATACAAACTAATCAATCTTTAACACTCCCCCTCAAGATGAACTATATATATTTACTAAGTTCATCTTGGACAAAAGATAATAAAATTGTTTATGCCCAAGTGCTTTAGTGAAGAAATTTGCAACTTGATGTCTTGACGGAACATGGAATGTTTTGATTATGCCATCTTGAATCTTCTCTCAGATGAAATGGCAATCAACCTCAATATGTTTTGTTCTTTCATAGTATACTTGGCGTAATCTAGGCTTCTAAGCCTAAATTTTATTATATAGTATATGATAAATATTTTTAGGGATAATTACACTTTACGTACCTGTGGTTTGCCTCTAATTTGATGTGCTTACCCGTGGTTTAAATTTTGACACTTTACCCACCTGTGATTTCCACCGTTACTGTGCTGTAACCCACCTTTCCCTCAGTCATTACTCTAACAAATAATATGTAAAAAACAAAAGCTTTTTCAGATTAAAACACACTCACTCCCAAAACTCACTCACTCCCATCTCGTCTTTAATTCATCAGGCAAATATAGAATATGTTGAGGTTGATGCATAAGAAGGCGCTTCAGTTGGCAGGGGCAGCCAAAAAGGGCGAGAATTCAAGGTTGAAAATGGATGGCAGTGTTGAAAATGTGAACTTTGGATCGAATTCTGATCTGGGTGTTGAAGAAACTCTGGTTGGGGTATCGAATTCGGGGTTGAAAGTAGGTAGTAGAGATGGGAATGTGAATGTTGAATTGGATTCTGAGGTGGGTGGAGAAAGAAACCCGATTCAGAGTTCGAATTCAGGTGGTTTAGGGAGTAGAGGGACGAGAATAAAGGAAAAATTAGAGAGGGAGCTTAGTCCGATGGCCATAGAAGTGGAAGATATCTCTTATCAGCATGCTGGGCATGCTAGTGTTAAAGGAAGTGATGGGGAGACACATTTTAATGTAAAAGTTGTGTCGAAGGAGTTTGAAGGGCAAAGTTTGGTTAAGAGGCACAGGCTTGTTTATGATTTGTTGCAAGATGAGTTACATAGTGGACTACACGCATTGTCCATTGTGGCAAAGACACCTTCTAAAGTTAATGGAAGTTGAAGTGTATTGATGACTTATAAGCTAAATACAAAAAATGGAAAGCATCAACTGGATCTTCCCATCAAAAGATAGATTAAGCCCCTGTTTGGTTGCTAAGAAAATGAAGGAAAAAAATATATCGAAAAATGTATATTTTTCGTTTAGCTCCATCCATATCCACATGAAATGAAGATCTCACAAATCAAACTGAGCCAAATCCTAAAACCCAGCTCGGTTGAGATAAGCTATCCATTTTCCCAGATCCCAAAAATGGAAATTCTTTGATCCCGTCGATAAAAATGGAAACTTTGACATTCAAATCCTTTCCATTTCCTACATTTTCTCATCATCCAAACGAGACCCATGTAGAAACCTATAAAGTAGATCTATAATTTAAACTTTACAACCCTTTTTTACAGATCAAATCTGAGACTAAAAAAATTAACAGATCAAATCAGAGCAACCGTTACCGTGTTTTGATCTAAAAAAACTTTTGTTTTTTACATGTTCTATGTTAAAGTAACGGCTGTGGGAGAGGTGGGTTACGGCACAATAATGGAGGGAATCACAGGTGGGTAAAGTGTCAAAATTTAAACCACAGATAGACACAGCAAATTAGGGGCAAACTACAGGTGGATAAAGTGTAATTATCCCTATTTTTTAACTTTTAATTTCCTCCAATATTTCACGTGAAAATTAATATAGAATATAGATTGGTCTTTTATATACTAAGGGTACATTTGGTATACTGAATAGGTATTACGGCAGGAATTATAATCTTTATTACTAGTAATAAAGTGTACTGTAATGTAATAACTAAACATATTCATTAGTTTGGTTGTGAGTTATAACATTAGAATAAAATTTAACATTTATTTTAGAAAAATATCTTACTCATACAATTATATCTCTTTAAAAATTGTTATTTTTAAATTTAAGAGAGATATGTGTTATTTTTTATGGTTTTTTATTTTTACAATTGTTAGATGTATATGGAAAGTTTGTTTATTTGGAAATTTATTAAGTTTTGAACATTATTGCACTTACTAAGGAATAGCCAATACAACCTTTTAAAGAGGAATAGTTATTCCTCATTTTGAAGAATAGCTATTCATAAGGAATGACTATTCCTTGTAATAAAAATATTTCCAAACTAACAAATAATTAAATCATAGGAATAACTATTACATTACAGCGCTTATTACAGTCTTCCAAACATGCCTTTAGATCACATGAAAAGAGTATTCAAAGTAGGTGAAAATTGATATAGAAAATAGATTGGTCTTTTATATACTTAGATCACATGAAAGGAGTATTCAAAGTAGGTTGTATTTATGGGCGGAGGAATTCATAACAAATGTATGTATGCATGCAATCATAGTTTTATTTGTGAGTTATTAAAATAAAATAAAACACACACATGATACTTTTGTGTGAACAGGAACTTTGGATTTTTTTTTTTTTTTTTTCTAATTTGAGTTTTTGAAACGTAAATAGGGATGATATATATATATATATATATATGATGGAATTCATAATAAATGTAACCATGCATGCAATTATACTTTTGTGTGTGAGTTATAAAAAAACACAATACTTTGTGTGTGAAAAGAAACATTATTATTTATTTATGGTTTTTGAAATGTAAATAGTGGCCTAAAGTTTTGTTAAGTGACACATTTATTGAGAGAAAAGAAAATTATATTTATCTAACATTTCACCTTGTCAAAACTTTGTGTTTACACACACACTATGGTACATCCTTTTTTAGGCCAAGTGCTTATAAGGCAAAGGTGGGAGGCGTCTCTCCCCGATGTGGGATTGAGCAAATTTATATGGGTAGGAGCAGAGGTCAACCTTGCCCATTCCAAAGCAAACAATACCTGATTGGGGAAAATTCGTTACTCCCACAAAAAGGCGCCTTTAGGTTTAAGGGAAACCCACCTCCCCCATTAGGTGAAGACCTGAATGAGTGCATAGTGCATGCCATGCGATGTGCGGTTTTTGAGACTTGCTCACATTATCACACACACTATGGTACACCATTCCTTAGGCCAAGTGCTTAAAGACAAGGGTGGGAGGCGTCTCTCCCTGATGTGAGATTAAGCAAATTCGTGCAAGTCGGAGTAATGGTCGACCCTACCCATCCCAAAGTGAACAATACCTGATTGGGGTCGAGACTAAGTTTCCTCCAATTATGTCAATGTATTAATTACTTGGAATAATTTTTTTTTTTTTTTTTTTGAGATGAAAGATAGGACTTGCAATGTATTAATGAGATAAATACATTTATTCCCATTAATTAATTATCTATAGATGTTGTCTAACTATTTATATTTATATGGTTATTTTTATAAGATTTATACAATGAATATTTATTTGGAACACTTATTATTTTTTTTAAAAAAAAATCAGAATATTGAATATGACTTTTTCCTCATATTTAGTTGTTTTGACAACAATTAGAAAAGAACAACTACCAAAAGGCAAAAGTAAATTTAATAACATATGCATAAAATTATGAAAATTACTTATGTATAGTTGCGAATTCGCTAAACTAATATATTCATATTTTTAATTATATAAATGTTAACAATGTACATTTCCCCACTTTTTAATATGTGCTTTTATGGAACAAACACTACTGTAGCCTTAATTTGTGCTACATAATTAAACAAATTATAAAATGAATTTTTATGATTATTTTTTTAAGATTAGTATAAAACTATAAAAGTAATTAATTGGAAATATCACATTCTTACTCAAATTAATGATATACAATAAAGAATACACAAAAAAAATAAAACAATTTTACATTTGTAGCTATCCAACCAATTGTCTATTTATTTGGCAAAAGGTATTGGATTTAGTTTATACGAAAAAAAAAAAAAATTAATTTTTTTCAAATGAATATTATACTCTAAGAATAAGATAGAGAAAGAATAAAGATTATGTTGGAGTGACAGGTCACAACAAAAATTCACAACAATCTCAAATTTGCCTACCACCTTACATTTGGGCAATCAAAATTTGCAATTAGTTTGTTTTAACAATCCAGTATAAGGTGCTAGTTAGTTTTTTTTTTTTTTTTTTTTTTTTTTTTTTTTTTTTTTTTTTTTTTTTTAAGGCAATTATAATATGCTGTTAATTTTGCAAATTGAAACACTTTCTTCTAAACTCCTCACTTTGTAAATAGAGTGATACCAATTAAGCCACAACACATTTTGACAAATGACAATTAAATTAGGTGGTGTTGTAAAATTGTCCATGAATATTATTGATTAAATTGTTATTTTACATGATTTTAGTTTGAAAAAAAGAAAAGAAAAAAAAGTAGATATTTATTTTGAATGATTATAGCTTGCACACATAAAAGAAGGGAACACCGTGAGTTGAGAGACCCTGAGTGTGAGTGAGTGGTGGACGTTGTTGTTACTGTTGTTGCTGTTATCAATGGAGCTCTTCTGCTCGCAAGACCCAACCTCCAAGATAATACCTTTACCAAATCATCACCCTCGCACCCGCATATTCACTAGGATTAATCCGAGAGTGACTGGTCCTGGTGGTCGACGGCGTAGCAGCCGCCGTAGTGGGTGGTTGGTGAGAGCGGAGGGGGCGGCTGCGACGGCGCTGGTGGAGCAGACCGGAGGTAAGATGGTGGTGGAGCTAGTCGGAGCTTTCAACGAGCTGACGGAGAGGACAAAGAAAGTACAGTCGAGCAGCTCCTCTAACATACTGTTCAAGTCTCTCAAGCTCTCTCTCCCAATCTTCCACACCTTGCCTCTCGCTCCTGATGGCCGCTCTTCTCTCTCCAGGGCTCTGTCTTTAGCTCTTCTTCTAGCTGACCTTCAGGTACAGTTGCCCATTTTGCTAATTATATGTGTCTGGTTTATGTTGTTAATTACTTCAACATTAAATGTTTCAAAAATTTATGATTTTTGTTTTAGCATTAGATCTATGTTAAAACATTAAGAAAGATTATTAGCTAAGGTATAGAAAAATGGAGCAAAAGTTGGGATAAGTTGTAATTTAAATTTATCATGGATGCTGTACCTGGTACTGGGTTTGAACCCTGTCTCTAAATCCCACTTGTTGGCCCAAATTTAAGCCATTTCGTGAAGCTGAGTGTTAGAACTTAGAATAATAGTTAAACAATAGTTGCAAGTGATTACATCCAAATTGCTTTCAACATTTTAAGTTCTCTATTAACTGAATTAAATGTTTTGGTGTATACTTCAATCAAAAACTAATTTTTAGGAAAATGTTAGAGCTAGGTTTTTGTTGGGGTCTTTTTGTTGCCGGGACACACGCCACATTTAGAAAAGTCAACTGTTAGATTTGGGTCTTTGCTATCATTGTGTTTTCTCTTGGGCAATAGAAAAAAAATGTAATGGGTGAGGAAAGTAGAGAATAATGAAGATAGATTATTCTTAGAAGAGATAACATGGCTGCATTATATTTAATCATCTTTGGAAAAGATAACATTGTTTATGCTTTATTGTTCAATGCAACCATGCATTTGAATTTAATTGGGGAACCTAATGTACTGCATCTATAGAATTATACCTAAGTTTTGCCCTTCACCTTAATGTGCAATAAATGAGAAAAGACATTTCTTAGGTGAGAAGGGGAAATAAGACATTCTACTTGTTCTGAAAATGTGAGGAAGACTTAATTCTGATTCTGCTGAATGTAAGAAACAGAGTTTTCTTATCAGAGATTAGTGAAGACAGGAAGTTTTTGGTGGAGGTGTGTTCATTGCCTGCCAATTACCTCTCCTAGACCTTGCAAAAGTGAGAGCATTGTGCACTAAATATGACATTTTGTGTTAATGCCCATGCTTTATACTAAATTTTGCTTGTTATGATAACTTGGGGGTGCTGTAAACGTCCTTTAGAAAGAAGGAAGAATTTGTTTTAAGCTGTGGAGTGGGCAATAGTAGAACCTGTGCATTGGGCAGTGAAGTTTATCGGAGGTCAAGCTGGTTCTATTTTGTGCTAAACAAGACAATTTGGTTAAGCCAGTTCAATTAGGTTTGTTGCTACAAAATGAACAACAGTTCTTGGAGCTACTAAGCTTGTGGATTCTGGAAAATAAACATTAATTTGATGAAGCCAACATTAATTGCAGATTTGGAGTCAAAGGCGTGAGTTTTTATTCAGCAGGTCTAAGTGTCTTCCCTGTGCATTTAGCTTTTTGCATGGCACACCTAATGTGGGCTCATTGCTTGCATACTCTCCTAGCCCATTTGCAAGATTTCCCATAAAGCCCATAATTGGTGAAGAAAAAGTTCTCTTTCACCCTCTAAGTCATAAGTCTCTCACTTTTCCCTTTAATTTACACATGGATTTAGTATAGCACACAAAAAAGTGTCGTAAACAGTTTTTAGTCTGTTCTCTTTTCTTTCTTACTTTTAGGTTGATTCAATGATTTACCTTTGCCAAATTTCCTCTGGCTTATCTTTTACTAGGTGAATTCCAAGCCATTTTTATACTCATCTGTTTAGAATTTTCACAGTTGATATGATTGCAGATGGATGCAGAAGTTATTGCGGCTGGCATATTGAGAGAAGTTCTGGAGGTTGGTGCAGTATCCATATTTCAAGTGAGAGATCGGATTAGTGCTGGTACTGCTCATCTATTGCATGAAAGCTTGCGTGTGAAGAATATCTCTTCAAAAGTTGAAGATTTGGATGATGAAAGTGCTGTTGCTTTAAGAAAGTTCTGCCTGACATACTATGACATCAGGGCTGTGATTCTAGACTTGGCTCTCAAGCTAGATACGATGAGGCATCTTGATTACCTGCCTAGATATCAACAGCAAATGATATCTCTTGAGGTTATGAAGATACATGCCCCTTTAGCTCATGCTGTGGGAACTAACTTTTTATCATTGGAGCTAGAGGATCTCTCGTTCAGATACTTGTTTCCTTATTCATACCTTTATCTTGATACATGGTTACAAAGTCACGAGACAGGAAGTAAGCCTCTAATTGATATATACAGGGAACACCTGCTTGAATCCTTAAAGACGGATTCCTTGTTAGCAGAAATGGTGGATGATGTCTTGGTCAAAGGTCGCCATAAAAGTCGTTATAGCACAATGAAGAAGCTCTTGAGAGATGGTCGGAAGCCAGAAGAGGTTAATGATGTTCTAGGATTGCGAGTCATATTGAAGCCTAGATCTGGAGTAGATATGTCAGATGTGGGTGACAGAGCATGCTACAGAACTCGTGAAATCATCCAGTCTTTGTGGAAAGAGATGCCTCACCGGACAAAAGACTATATTGCCAAGCCAAAAGCTAATGGATATAGGAGTTTACACATGACAGTTGATGTGGGTGAGAGTTGCAGGACTAGACCGCTTATGGAGATACAAATACGGACAACAGAGATGGATAAGTTGGCAGTCGGTGGAACAGCATCCCATTCACTGTACAAAGGTGGTCTTACTGATCCAGAAGAGGTTAGTTTTTGTTATACAATTGAAGTCCAGTCTTTGTTTTATAACCATTTTATAATACACATCATCACCCAAATTAAGGGAAGATTATAAAGATTGAAACACATCCATCTAAACATATATGAGGTGCAATTCCTAGTATTATTATCCATATTTAAAGGGGAAGAAGCAGTCCTATCCTGAAAAAACTAGGCACCTTGGAGCTGTGAAAGGTATAGGAAGCATGAACCTAACCACTTTATTCTGAGTTCATTGAGGTAAATCCAGCCACCATGATCCCAACCTGAAGCTAAGACATGAGTTTGGTCCAATCCTTTAACCACTTATTTTTTTGTTCTCGTTTTGGTTCTAGTACCTTCTTCTTGGAACTAGGTTAACACCAGTCAGATCTCCTCTTGATTTTCTTTATAGTCCTTATTCATTTCACCTGTTTTGTGAATTAGTTTCCCCATAGAAGTTCTATGCTCTATTCAATACATGGGAAGTAGGGAGAAGGGAAAGCTGGGATTGACTTACTTATGAGCATTTATGCTCTTAGTTATACAAACTTTCTATATTAGTCAAGTGAATGAAGCTTCTAACTCAGCATTACTTTATGTAAATTTCTTCATCTGGCCATGTAAGAGGAAATTGATTTAGTCATTTCTTGATGCTCAGGCTAGGCGGCTCAAGGCGATAATGATGGCTGCAGCTGAATTTGCAGAATTGCGCCTTAAAGATTTTCCATCCACAAATCATAAAGGCACTGAGATTGACCACAGAAATCGTGTATTCTGCCTTCTTGACAAGAATGGAGATGGTCGGATCAGCATTGAGGAACTTATGGAAGTGATGGAAGAGCTTGGTGCCCCAGGCGAAGATGCCTGCGAGATGATGCAGCTTCTTGATTCAAATAGTGATGGTTCTCTGAGTTCTGATGAATTTGATTTGTTTCAAAAACAGGTGAATGCTGATATCTGTTATTATTCTAGTAACCATGAAGCCTACATCACAAGAAATCCCCCCCCCCCCCCCCCAAAAAAATCCTTGTTCTACTCTCTCTACTCATATTGATAACATTGCATTTAGATGCTTGTTAAAATAGACGTTATTGTATTTATCCTGAACACCATGGTTAGGGTGAGACTTTTGAGAGCGATGAGATGTTAACATAAGGTCAGGATATGATGATAACACTCTGTTACCAAATTACAAATGGTGGACGTGCTTGATGATAAAGTCATCTATTATTTTTCTTAAGCTATGAAAGTTGGGTCTTTGTCATACACATTAATTGCAAAAGATGTTGATTGTGGCAGGATCCTTCATTTACTTGTTTTACATTCTATGATTTTGGATGTTTACTTTTTCTTGTCTTCTTTTTGTATTAACTTCTCGGAATTTCAGATATTTTATTTTTGTTTTGGCTTGAATCAGAGTTGCAGTTGAAAATAATATGTGAAGTTGCTTGACTTTGTAACACTGTCCGGATTGGTTGACTTTCTCCCTGTCTATTTATTATTTTCATCCTTGTTTTGGCAGGTTGAACTTATGCGTAATTTAGAGGACAAAGATAATGAATACAAGATCAAGTTGAATGAAAAGCTCCAAATGGCAGACTACAGTGGGTTAATTCAGGTATATAGTTAGCAAAGAGCTTGGCAACAGGCTTGCAAATTAGACTTGCCTGCATCTTGCTGAAGGCTGCCTTGCAAATTTTTATGCTTTAAAGGTTATGTGTATGTACCATATTCAATGTGAATATATTGTTTGTATATTGTACATAATGAAATTCTCATGTAACGTAAGATTTGTTCCAGGTCTAATGATAGAACCTGCTATACTAATAGCCTTATAGGTCAAATAAAAGCCAACTTTCCTCATCATAAATGATAATAAGCCACATCTTAAAAGCAACTGGACCAACATCTGTTAAAGCCATAGCTCTAAAATACAAATTCAATCGAATCCTACAAAGGGAGTAAGTTTTCTGATGCAACTAAACCAAACATGATCCTATTGTGTATTTAAAACAATTTAAAAAATTAAAATTTAGTTAAATAGTATTTTAGATGTTCAATTTTAGGTTAACAGACCTAATTTGGCCTGATTCAAAAAGGGTTTGATATGCACTAGTTTTTGGAAGGTTTGTGTTTGGAAATGCTTTTTCCATCCTAAACCAAACCCCTTGCCGTTTTTAGGTCATTAGCAAATGGAGAATATGGTTGCTTCAGGTCACATGCAGGCAGGCTCCATGAAACGAAGAATACGAGTCAAACTCAATACTAGATCATCTTTGACACATAATTATTTGAAGTTAAACTGAGAGATTTTTTTAGAACCAAAAAGTCCCAAGTAAAATCCATTTGGAAACACGACTATAAACAAACAAAAGAATATTATAAAAATTGCTGTTTTACACTGCCATCATCTATGTATGGCTTCCAACATTATTGGTTCTATCCATCTATACAACTTGAATATTACCGTGCTATTTGTAATATACTGACGTATCTACTCAATTATGATGTAATAGAGAACAAAAAAAAAAAAAAAAAAATCACAAACTACATTTTTCTAGATTCTAAGAACAGTACTCAAGGCCTGTAATGTTGCCTGAGCCAACAAACAACGGTATTCACACTCCTGTGGTCTACAGCTCTTGGCTAGGCTGAACTCCTAAATCATTTGATAGCTTTTTACACAGCTGCAATATCAAACATAAGGATTAACTAAAGAAATGTGTGCCTATATGTGAGAGAGAGAGAGAGAGAGAGAGAGAGAGAGTACCTGTCTATAAACTGAAGAATCTCCATATGCTTTTCTTAATTCAACTACAAATAAGGATGGACTAATCTCAAACACCTGACACAGTTACACAGATAATGGTGAGACAATTGGCAACTATATATTATAAATGGATTAGAATGCCATGCAAGTATACATTTGTTTCTTCAAGAACGAAATCATTCAAGTTTTACAATCACTCACCTCTGCTGCTACTGAAAGACTACCCAAGCTTTTCTGCCCCTTCTTGTGCTCTTGCACCACTTTTAACTAGAAGTATAAGATGGACAGAACAATCAGGCATCATTATAAACATTGTATTTCAGAAATAGCTAGCCAATTCTAGCATTGACATTTAGAGCTCCCATATGCTATTTCTAGCACATGACAAGACAATGAGGGTACAATGATGCTGTCCTCCTTGATCAAGAGAAAAGAGTGTTTGAATTTTGAAATAGTAGCAAGAAACCTTACCCTTCCATTTTTCTTCAAAACGCGAAATCCCATCTCTGTAACAGTACCCTCAATCTTCTCGAGTAAATCCTTAGCAGAGTGATTGGATGTAAATCTGATCTTCCTCTCAGAGACATCCTAAATTAACACAAGAATGTGCATACAAGGCAATCAGAATTTCTGAGGTACTTGTCTATTACAGTAATAATATTGATTTAATGAATCAGAGATATGAACTTTTAAAATTAACTGCTGCCTTTTGGCTTTCATGCTCACCTCTTTCTCAAAGAAGCCAGAGAGGTCTAAACAGGAAGACATTCCAATCAACTGGAAGGCATTGATGAGAGTGGGCGAGCCTGGACTCTTCTCTGCTTCAGATGGCTATATTGCAAGAATAAATAATTAAGGATCAAGATACACCCAAAAGGGGTGCACAAAGGTATAAGAATTTCCAAGCTCATACCACTTCACGTATCGAGAACGCTTCATCATCGATGTATATATCTTCTTCTTCATCATCAGGATTTGCAGGAGTATAGTCCTGCTTAAACCACTCATCTGCTTTGATACCTGCCATTGTTATCCGGCTAACAGGATTTGGATCAAGAATTCTCTTTATCATGTTATGGGCGCCTTGTGACAACCATTTTGGTATCTGAGCATCCCCCTTGAATATCTGAAATCCCTCAAAAGGGATAAATGTGAAAAAATCCAAGTTAATGAGATTTTAATAAAACATTTAGCCATAGGACCATATAAAGGGGGGATCCATTAGATCAAAGACAAATTCTCCATACCTTTTGATAGAGAACTGCAAGATTTCTATCATCGAAAGGAAGATATCCTGTGAGAATTACATACAAGATAACACCACAGGACCATATATCTGAGGTGGCACCATCATAACCTCTATTAGCAAGAATCTCAGGAGCAACATAGTTGGGACTTCCACAGGTTGTATGTAGTAAGCCATCATCCTGGTATAAACACAAACACAGTGGTTAATGACCGAACAAAAAAGTTTACAACGCTACTAAAAACACGATATTTTTCACAACTTTTTATATTGTTGCTAATATGGCTTGTTGTGATAATAAAAGTGGTATCAATGATGGACCCACATGAAAGTGATGTTACTCCAATTACAATATTCAGTTTTGAAAAAAAGTTCTCTCTAGAATTACTCAAAAGTTTGTAATGAAAGCTAAGTTTAGAGTAGTTTTGTACCCTAAAATGCTGAGGTAAGGCACTTAGGCCAAAATCAGATATCTTTATGTTCCCTTTCGCATCAACTAGAACATTCTCGAGCTGCAATTAAGAAGTGCAAAAATTGTATTAGTATTACAAGCAGGAAAGTGTGATCATCTGGCAACAATAGAATGTACATTGTTTAGGCTTCTTGGTATCATGAAAAAGTTTTGAAATAACCTTGAGATCTCTGTGAAAAACGCCTTTAGTGTGGCAGTAGCTTACTCCATCAATTAACTGTTGAAAGAGCTTCCTACCTTCGTCTTCTTTAAGCTTCCCCTTGGAAGCCTGTGTAGTACATGACTAGTTTAGTAACATTAAACCAAAATTTTGCATCTAGGCACACATAAAAGTGAAAACAGAATTTTTGTAAAAAGAAAAGAATGAAAGTCTAGTCCATTTTCCAATTTGGTCCCTAGATTTTCAAAATTAGCAATCAAATTCTAAGTCCATGTTCCAATTTGATCAATAAAGTTTCCCTTACCTTCCAGTTTGATCTTTAGAAGTTTCAAATGTTGTAAAACGAATACATCTTTTTTCCTTCTTACATCCTCAAATTTTCCAACATTTTCTCATCAGCCAAATATGGAATTGAAAATTATTTAGCAAATTCAAGTTCAAAGAGTGAAAAATATTTTTTTTTCTTTTTAAATTTCACATAAACTCAATGTGGTAATAGTGAGTCATCATGGTGGTTGCTTGTCATTTTTAATCCACCTAGACTACTAGAATGTAATTTTTTTTGGCCACATAAACTTTTTTTTTTTTAATTTTATTATTATAAACATACATAATCACAATGATGCTGGGAGCATCAAAACCAAATTCATTTGAGATTTTGTTTCTAAATTTGAAATTATTTGGTTTTAATGCTCCCTGCATCACACAACACTTAGTGTCCAAATTAACATGTGGACCAAATTGTATCGTCTAAACTTTAAGTATATGATGATTGCTATATTTGAAAATCCAATAACTAAATTAGAAAATGGAGCAAATTTGAAGGACCCAAAGTGATGTTTTGCCCAAAGATAAACTTTCAATACAGAGCATGGCTAGATATGCTTACAATTCTGTCAAACAGTTCCCCTCCTGTCACATATTCTAAGACCATGTAAATCTTGGTTTTGCTTGCCAACACCTGCATAGTTGTTGTGATAATGCATAAGTAGGATAACATAATCAATGCTTACTAGGTACTTAATTAATATAATGACGGGAATATAGGTGTATTGCATAAAGTACTATGACAGAGATTTAAGAGTTGTAAATTCATTATTCATGGGCTAACTCTATATGATTAGTTGTTGGTGCCAAATGGCTTGGTCTCAGCTCTATAACGTGATCACCAAGAAATCCATACATAGCCTAAGTGAAAGTAATAGTCAACAGGAAACCTACTACACATTGTGGTCCAAATATTCTTTCTTAACTAATCAATTTTATGTTCCTCAAATAACATATACAAGGCAAAGCATGTGGCTGTATTCCGATTAGGTCCGATTTTATTCATGATATGCCAAGCAAGTCCAGCAAAAAGTTAAGCATTAAGCAAGTTCATATAAATGGCTCTGAACGTGACTAGGATATGATTCCAAAATAAAAAGTACTATGTTAGGCTTTCTTGGTTCAAGCAAAATATAATTTAGTTAACAACTTAACATGGGCAATACAATTTAGTTACCAACTCGTTATGTGCAACATTCATCAACACCAACTTATTATTACTATTTTTTTTTATGGGTACGAATAAAATTTTGACATCTGCTCATTATCAGACTTAAGACATTAATTGATTGTAGTGTGAACGAAATTTGAACCCCAAGTTTCTTGTTCAACTGCAACCAATTTCATTGGAATCGACATGTCAACACCAATTTTGGTACTACTCCTATCCATCAAATTCAAACAAAAGGCAAGACACGTCAAACAAAAGGGTTTTTTTTTTTTTTTTTTTTTTTGGAGTAATCATACCAACCAGGTCCACCGGACAAGAACACCCACATGTAAAACATTAAACATGTACCTTTGCAGAGGTGGGTAGGTTCACTTGGTCTAGTTAGGTCAATTTGCATTAGTGGACAAATGACTTGGTAGACTGTATCCATACCGTTCATCAATATGACTTTGCTTACGTGTTCAGATTTCAGATCAGTCTGTGGCGAGACGATCAGGGTTGTATCAGGCTTTCATGTGACCCATCGTGCAATCAAACTTCATAAAAAATTATTGGATGATGCATATCGTCCCATCCACTAAATATTCTCTTTTTTTTTTTTTTTCTTTTTTTCTTTTTACGTAAAAAAGAAACTATCTTATCTGCTCCTATGTGTTAAGACTGTGATTGTCACTTTTACAAAAACCAACTATTTTCACATATAAAAAAATAAATCAACCATTTTTCACATTAAAAAAAATGACAAAACCACAAAATTTTATAATTTTACATGTAACAACTTATAAGTAGTGAAGAAAACATGATGATTTATGTGGGTTCACATCTTTGCCACGCATAACTCACTATAAAAATTGTGTAAGTTTTTATGGTTTTAGCATTGCTTTAAATTGCCGCATGGACAATTGTGGCAAAAATTTTATATATATATATATATATTTTTTTTTTTAAATCTTTATTTTTATGTGTTGCTAAAATTTTGTTTTATATAATGGACATATGCATTTTCCTCATAACAATATATAAATATTATAATCATGTGAGACTTATATATTATACTTAAAAAAGAGAAAATAGATATAACATGCATGACATAATGATTGATATGAGTTTAACAGCTATATAAATGCCTTGCTGTGAGAAGAATAATGTATATATCATGATATATCTCTTGACAATTGGCTAGTCATTCATATATATCAACATCATCACTGCCGACGAAAATGGTTATGTTCATGTGCGAGCGTGGGACTCACTAAAGAGGTAAAAGACAAATGTACTTTAGGGATGTGCAAATAGGTTTCAAGATAAAAATAACAGTGTCCTGGAATTTATTGGTTGAGAATTTAAAAAAAAAAAAAAAAAAAATGCTGTTTATCTATTCTCTGGGTGTTACTGTTTGGGCTATAAATAATTAAAGAAGGATGCAAAATTTCAGTGATAGCGAATAAAATATTAGTCAGTTTAGATTGGTAAAACAAACATTTAAAAATTAAAATCAGGAAGAACACTATATTTGCCCCCCGAGATTGATGGTACAATATAACAATATCTTTTTTTTTTTTTTCATTTTTTGTTTCTGGATAAAATCATGAAAATATAATCTTTAAGAAGAGGAAAAAAAAAATATGGGATTGTATTGTACCTCGTGTAATCTGACAATGTTAGGATGTTTGAGGACTTTCAAGGTGGCAATCTCCCTCTTTATCTGCAACAACATTTTACCATTTGGGTAAAAAGTAAAAATAGTGAAAAGTTTGAAACTTTCACAAAGTTTCAGAACTTAATTCTGGGGGAGAATGAATGAACTGTGTACATGATCATTTTGCAAATGAATCCCAGAAAGAAAGACATCTAAAAAGGACAACCAAAACTCAATGGAACCCATTTTTTTTAAGGACCACAACAAAGGCACAAACTATGGTTTGGAAAGTGAATTTGAACTTGTACTGCATGCCCAATTGCCCATCTCACAAAAAAGAATAGAAGGGATCGAATATGGTATAAAATCAATAAAATTTTGAACTTTGAGGAATACCCATTATTCCATTAATGAAGGAAAGAACAGTAAAGAACCTGATCGGAGATCTTGAGGTGAATGATTTTGTTCTTCTCGAGGATTTTAACGGCAAAACATTGACCAGTTTCAATGTTCCTAGCAAATTTGACCTTTCCAAAATTGCCTTCTCCTAGAGTCCTTCCCAGCTCGTACTTGCCTAGTTGCATTCCCTTCTTCTCCAACCCCAACTCGTTCTTGCTCACCATATAACAAACCCCACAATCTCTCTCTGAGTTTCTGTTTCTGTGTGTGTCAAAGTTGATCAACTTCTTTTGGTTTTTCCTTCGTTATATATATGGGTGATTCTACAAAGTCTACAAAAGGAAAATAAAAAAATATGAGAGGGTATGCTTCTCTGGCTCATTTATAATATGGTACTCCTAATAAATATGGCTGTGGAAACGGTTAAAACAAATATACATTTGATCAAACAGTTAAACTGTGAGTCTGTGAGTTTGAGAATTGAAGGAGTCGAAGTTAATGAAGAACGTTCACCTGGTTGCTGTTGTTGTTGTTCAGTTCTTTATTCAATTATTATAAAGAATCCAAACGCAGTCACACAGCCTTTGCGTCTCTCTTTGTCTCTCTGTCTATCAAATCTCAATCCCAATTGGATATATATATACACACAATATAATACAAGTGTTTTTTTTATTCCCTCTCGCTCTTAATCCTAATTAGTTCTTTTTAATTGTTTTTTAAATATAAATAGTAAACAAGTAAAATAGGTAACAGGAAATAATATCCTACACGGAAGCATGAAAAATCAAAGAATTCAATTCATGATCTTTTGTCATCTAACCGTACGTTACTGACCTAGAAGAAAGTGAAGAACCATTCTATCTATTTGGTACGACACTGGTCACACACGTTGTCTACATAATCTTTTTATCTCGTGCACACGGGTTCTTTCTATTACTGTAACACGGTTTAATATTCATCCACTTGCAATTAGTATCCAACCGCTTGTTTCAAAGATGTACAACTAGTCATTGCATGGATAATCCCTGAAGAAAATAGTAATATTTTTATTTGTAAATTGTATATATATATTGCATGGGATCCACATAAGCTAGCTATAGCTAGGAATAAACACACAAAAATGTTGTATTTATACACGCATCATCATGAATAAATCAAGGTTGGGTTCTGTTTAAAAATACCATAAAAAAAAGTTTTTGTTTGTTTTCGTTTATTTAGCAAACTAATCAAATTCAACCTTAGGTTAGATTTGATTATTAAATAGAGCAAACTCAAATATAATATATATATATATATATTTTTTAAATCTTATAAGTATTAAGTTCAATTTAAGTATTTATAATATAATATGTTTATATCATTATATGCCTAGTAAATTATTTATTAAAAAAAACCTTATTTGGACTTGAGTTTTGATTCTATAATCCATAGAAGAACGGTGGGCCCTTCGTGTTTGAAAATCCGCCTTCTGCTTTTTTTTCTTTTGTGAAAAATGAGAACAAAATTTAGCTACAATTTTAATTGATTGTGGTCGAAGGTGATAATTTTCATTAAAAAAATAAATATGGATATATATTTTAAAAATTTAACCGCTGAATTGTATGTTTTTTATGTTCTCAACACACATGTTAAATTTTGTGTCAATCGGATGTTATTTACTATTCGATTCATAAACTTATTTTTTATGCATAATTAATTTTATCCTACAAATAACTTGAAATTTAAATATTTGATTAATAACATGACTCTTGATTTTTTATCTTTTGAAAATTTTGCAAGCAAGAAGGATATAAGAAGAAAATGTAAACTAATGGTAAATTTGTCAAAATTCACATTCAATAGAAAAATATTGAGTGAAGTTGTAACTTTAGGTTACAACCAAGTTTGCTCCCAAAGTTCAAAAATTTAACTAGTTATTATTAATTACCACCTTAGATTTTTTTAAGTGCTATATTAATGTAAATGACTAATGCATCATTTTTTTTCTCTCTCATTACAATTGTACCATACATAACTATTAAACCAAATGGTAAGATATTATGTTTCTAAAACTAGATAAGTTTATGACCTAATGCACCATTTGTTTTCCTCTTAGTACTCTTATACAATAATTAGATCATTAAACCAAAGCATATTTGAAGGATCAGTTGATGCAAGTTTGAGGGGATTTAGACAAACTCAACTTGGTAATGCATCGCAAAATAACAAAGAAAGGTCCAGAAGATCTAAGTGTCACCGGTGTGGTGTCGGCCCTAGGATCCTCCAATGCTCAAATTAGGCACCAAAATTCTCAATCTTTAGTAAATGAAGATTAGAAGTTTCTCATACCTAGAATATATGGTAGGATCCTCTATTTTTGGGCTTCATGGGTTTTGACCTTACTAATCTTTTGCCCTTAATTGTAGCCATTTATCTTAATAACCTTCCTTTTAGGGAGGTAAAATATTTGCATAATCTCTTTGTGGGAGATACGTTGTTTCCTTATGTGGTTATGATAAGAACCAGCTTGTTTTTGTACTAATGGCTGATTTGGTAGTTCTTCGTGGGAATGAGGCCTCTTAGAGAAGATTAGAATGCTAGAGAAAGAAGAGAGCTAACCAAGTAATAAGAAGAAATTGGCATATTATTTTTGATATCCCCAATTAAAATCAAGAGTATCAATTAAAATTATCTATCCTGTTATACAATCTATTATTGTAACTAAAACTAAACAGCAATGCAACTAACATAACAGCACAACTGACACATTCCACCTCAGCAACATAAGCTAGTACTTTGCCATCTCAGTAGCACAACAACCAAGCTCCCACTCTATCAGGTTATCAATTTGAAAATTAAACGGGATATTAGCGTTTAGAGGGGGTTTGGGATGTGCTTATTTGCTTTAGCTTATTAGAGCTTTTAGTTTTTTTTTTTTTTTTTTCCTTACTTTTTATGAGTCTCATTGTATTTTTTTGGTACTATTTATGAATCTCATTATATTATTTAACTAATTTTTAACTAATTTTTTTTCTACACTTTCAGCAAAAAGTTTGAGTTTCAACTAAATAAACGGTTCTCAAACATACCCTTAATTTTCCTATTTCACTAGGTCTTATTGGTGACTGGACAAATTTATGTAATATCAGTGTTGTTCCTAAAAATATATACATAAACCTCTTCATTAAAAGTTTCTTTATTCCAATTTTTTTTTAAAAATCTTCTTTATCTTCCATAAACAAAATCTTTCTTTTCCCTAATTAGCTTTTCTATATAACATAATGTTTTCATATTTCAGAGTAAATGTCTTTTTAATCTACCTATCTTCTTCTTCTTCTTCTTCTTTTTTTTTTTTTTTTTTTTTTTTTTTTAATACAAATAAGGGTGTCCAGACCTCTTCAAATATCTGACTATTCTCTAAAATATACAGTCCCCCATCCCACATGCACTAAGTTATTACATGGAGGAATCCTATAGGAGTAGCCTAAGATTCTAATTAAGTTCGAAGCCTCTTACCAATATCTTGTTACAATATGATGGCCCCAAGATGTTAGTAAGAGGTTTTAAACTCAAAATCTCATAGATATCATGCCTTAGGAACCACTAAACCAACCTTTAGGGTTTTTTTTTTTAACCTAGCTTAAAACCATCTTCACGTTGTTAACTATTTTATACCATTGAATATCTAATACAATTATGGGGAGTAATTTTCCACTTATGGTGTGTTTGTTTTGACTTCAAAGTACTTCCGGAAAACCATTTCCGTAAAATTGGAGTGTTTGGCTGATTAGGAAAATTCGGTCAACTGAAAATGAATTCACCTTTGACCGTAAAATAGACCTCCACAGGCGGAAATTTATTTCGCCTTCTATTTTCACTTCAAATGCCATTTTCTGGAAAACTCAGAAACAGAGAGCACGAAGAGAGAGAGGGAGAAAGAAAGAGAGAGCCCAGCGCCATCGCCGATCCAAGCCCAGTGCCCATCGCCCGCGGCCACGAACCCACGAACCGCCGATCCAAGCCCAGAGACCATCGCCGGCGACCACAAACCCACGAACCCAGTCCCCATCGCCTCACCGCAACGAGCAGATCCAGTCACACCTTCGATCGCATTGCACTGCGCCGTCGATCGTCGATCTCCTTCAAACCCAAAACCTAGTGCTCTTCGTACCGGCGAGTCGCACTGCGCCGCGCTGTCGATCGTTGATCGTTGATCGTCGTCGACCTAGACCCATCACTTCCTCTTCCTCGTTCTCTCCGTTTTTTTTTTTTTTTTTTTTTTTTTTTTTTTTTTTAAGTTTGATTGTTGTTGTTGTTTTTTTTTTTGATGAACTGATTGTTGTTGTTGTTGTTGTTGTGTTGTTGTTGCCAGAATTTGCTGTCGAAAATTGTTGTTGAATTGGATGTGATGTTGAAATTTTTTGTAATGAAATTTGTTTGGATGTTGAGAAAATGTGAAAAATTGTAGGAAAATAACATTTTCCTAATAGAACCAAATACATGAAAATATTTTTCACAACAATTTTCATAATGCAGCCAAACATTTAGAAAATATTTTCTTTTTTCTAAAAATAGCATTTCCGAAAAATATATATTTTTTGAAAAACGTTTTGCACGAAACAAACACAGCCTTAGTAAAACATTCTCACAATGGTTAGTATCTTATCATGTGTGTATAATCCATATGTTGTATGGAGATTCCATGCCCCTACCCGTGGTGGCTAGAAGTGTGGTTTGTCCAATTATTTTCTCCCTCGACATAAATTACAATATAACGTGGATTTCATGGACAAGAAAACGTGGAAGCATCCTATTTCCCTATATATATATATATATATATATAAATTTGGACTGTGTCCTCTCATCTAGGCTAATCCATAGCTTATTTTTTTAAAAATTGTGTTTGAAAGTTGTGCTTTTGCTTACGAAGGATGGACATGGGATGTGATTGTAGTGGGTCGTAAAAACAGGTTTTCCCTTATTATCATGTGACACAACCTAATTAACTTGCGTCACTTCGTCAAAAAGATGACCTCTTTTTTTTTTTCCCACTATATTATATTGTTTTACTTTTTTTAGAGTTTAATGTTAAGGATATATGATTGAGTCTATCTCAAAAAAAAAAAAAAAAAAAAGAGAAAGATATATGATTGAGCTGTCTCTTTAATTCATTATTATTTCCACTTTTAATTGTCTATATGTTCTGGCCCTTCTGGGTTGGCACAATGATAAGATTTTTTTTTTTTTTGATCCACCGAAGCAAAAATGGGGTGGCAAAAATTAATACACCGGCCATATTAGCTGTTACCATTATCCTATCTTCACTCTCTATTTCTTCTTTCAACTATGCTTGGATTTGTCCGAAACAGTCTGTGTTTTCTTTCTTTTTTCCACTTTTCCATTTATCCTTGCATTTGCATGTTTTTATTTTTATTTTTTTATTTTTAATGCATTTGTATATTGTAAGCTTGCCAATTAGAGGAATTTTAGAAAGCAAGCTTGAACCACGTGCCCATAGAGTTGTTGGTGGTACAATCTTACTAACAAAATAAATAAATAAATTCATTTTGTCTTCTACTCTAGGCTTATTTATTTATGATTAAATAATAAAATAATTTTCTTAAAATTCAAATCACACTTTAAGTTAGGATAAATTATCATTTCATCCCTAATATTTATTTACTTTCTGTCATTAATTTTAATCTTTGAAACTTTAATTTATTTTAAGTATCTGTTTGGGAACAACTTATTTAGCTAAAACTAAATTTTTTTTGTTGAAAGTGCTGTAGATAAAGCTAAAAAGTAGTTGAAATAGTACAATTTGACTTATGAATAATATCAAAAAGTACAATAAGATCTATGAATAGTAGCAAAAATAAATTAAATAGTAAAAAATGTTAGCTTTTTAAGCCAATTCCAAATGTTACTAAGTTGGTCATTTCTTCCCTAGTCGTTTATAAAATTACCCCTCTATATACGTAATATAACATTATCTAGACTTAATAACAGCTATTTTTTGTCGTCTGCCTATCATTTCAATAGTATTTATAGATGATAATGAACGAATACCATATCTTGACACATCTCATCAACAAAAAGTAAAAAACACGATTAACTTATCAACTACAGTAGTAGTGACATGCATTTCTTTCATCAATACACATTATTTAAATATAATTAAACCTTAATCCTGTTGATTCATAACCAATTTATTTTAACCCACATGCCCACTTTTGAGCAAGGAAAAAAAAAACTACCACAACTAATTAAGGTCAACTATTTGGTTTATTTTATTAGTGTAGATTGCATATAATAATAGATATCCAAAAGAACATTTTCCTTAATCCATTTTTTTAAACCTTTTAAACGAATTGCACTTTAGTCCACACCAAAATACATATTGTCCAAGCCTTATATAATAATCACCATAGAACGTGGAAGGATAAGCAAGGATAGAATTATCAATTATAATGGGAGAATATTCAACAAGTCTAAACAATGCAAACTTGATTCTTTGTATAAAGTAAACTAATGTATGGCGTCCCCAGATAATAATAGAAGGTTGAATTTGACACGGTTGGGGTAGCTTCACTTAGCCCACAATGATTATCGATAAAGTGTATAAAATTATCAAATTGAAACTCAAACACACTTATACCAAGTCAGCTAGCTAGCTAGCTCTGCATATATCTGTAAGGTGTTACTGTTTAATGCACATTAATATGCTTCAATTGTACATTTATACCACTTCAAAATTTATAATCTATTGCCTTCAGCGGCCGAAGATCAGCTTTCAGCATGTTGCGACTGACTATTGCACGTTCTTGTCAAGGTTTATAAGTTATCACTTATCTTACATTAAGTTTTGCTGTAAATATTTTCTTAGAGGCCAAAGCCTTGTAGCCCAAGACTCGATCAAGCGGCACTTTATGATGTTTCTAAGATAGAAGTTTAGGATTTTTAAATCTCTCTTCGCTATTATAACTATCAAATTTACAAATAAATAATTTTTTTAAAAAAGCACTAGGTTTGCTTGACATTGACATGTCAATTATAAGAGAAAATTGTAAGAATATTCTCTAAACTTTGGGTAAAAATCAAATTAATATGAACTTTGAAAAATACTCAAATTGATTATCTTATCTAACTTATGTCTCACTCCCTATTCCAAAAGGGAAAAAGGAGTCAGATAATGGATGATAAATTTGAATATTTTTTAAAATTTAAGGGTTTCAATGCTCAAATTAGAAGATAAGATGATTAGTTTGATATTGATCCAAAGTTCGGGGTTTTATTATTATTATTTTTTTTTGTGCAATTTTCTCCAATTATAAACATATAAAGCTAGTTGCAAAGTAGATGAGTTCTAACCCTAATCTATCCTTCATATTTTATAACTTAAGGGACAAGTAAAACTTCGAGTGATTTGGATGGGTTTGATTTTGCTCCAATCAAGATGACTTTTTTGGCAATAAAACTAATTAATGCAAATAGATTAATAACTTAAAAATTGAAGAAACTTACTTGCATTAATTGAAGAATGTAATACAAGCATCATCAAAGATTATGATACAAGCATTAAAAAAAATAAAATTACCCTATTCCTACTTGCATTGAAGTTAATGGCAACATGAACAATATAAATTAATGAACTACAAAAACTACGTTACCCCTAGAATAAAATAAGACATGTTGATGTGTTGTTGAAGTTGGATGATTGATTGGTCCTCTTTCCCTTTGCTATTATAGGCAAAATATGTAATTACTTTTAGCAAATAAATGCTCCATAGGGGGATATTTTCTTGATGTTATAGTAAACAACTCTCTTTAGTAACAAGGGGCATTTATTCTCATGTAACATAAAAAATGAGGTAGTTATTTCCAAGTAACCACTAACCACCAAAATCTAATGAGTTGTGGTGTTGCTTTGTGTTAAAACCTCTTTCCCTCTCTCCTGTGTATGTTTGTTTCTTCAAAAAAAAAAAAAAAAAAGGATAATTGTCTCAAAAAATGAGTTAGATTTTTAATTTATTTAAGTCACTCTCCGTAAGATTTTCATGGCAACATTGTAAAGTTTGCAAACGGCAATAATGTCAAGAGTCCTTCAAATACTATAAAAATTTATGATATTATTGAATGGACAAAACTTAGGTACAATATTTTATATGCTGTTCTTTATGTTCTCCTTTTAAGATTCAGTCATGTGGCTACTTAATTAAAAAATACATTTCCATCCCATGAGAAAAAAATCTATATGACAGAATCTTAAAAAAAGAACTTAAGAAATATCATCTAACTACTGTACTTAAGTCTTACCCTTATAAAATTTAGGTTGGTCTTAAGACATGTTTTGACCTTTAACACAGAGATTGAATTTGCTCTAATACTATATTAAATTACCGATTGTCTCAAAAGTTTAAACTATTAGAAGATGGTAGATTTAATCATTTAATTTTAACCCCACAATTTTAACACTTACACCAAAAACTAATTTATATCTCATTTTAACGATAAAAAAACATTCATCATTGAGTGGATGCTATAGTTTCAAATATGTCTATCAAAATTACACTTTGTAATATGGTATCGATCTTAAGACCATATTTTGATCTTGATGTCTATATTTTTGCGATTAATACAAAATAACATATGAAAAAAATTATTAAAAATAATAAACTACTGGACTAGATTCGACCAAAAAAAAAAGGAAGAACTAGTGGTCGACAGGAGCAGGTGGTGGGTTCGTGGGAATGCTTGCTCAGCAATAAAAATAAAATAAAATGAACTCTATTCATATTCAAAATGAATGACAACACTCCAAAGTCATTATAATATTGGATCAAGAAGACTTTCAATCTCTTATGAAACTCAAAATATAGTTTTTTTTTTTTTTTTAATTGTTTCATTTGACAGTTTCAATTTATTTATATTTCCCCTTCTAAAAGACTAGGAGAAGAATATTATTTTATCCAAAACTTAATAGATTGAGTGTAGTCTCCGATCATGACGTATAAGATACTATATAAGAAAAAAAACATATATAAGATTAATATTTTTTCTTTAATTATTGGATATCATAACATGTTAGAAACTTGTAGTCTTATCATTACGCATCTTTAGTGTAATGGTCATTCCATAAATATTAAGTGCTTGTGGGCGGCAAGAGCCGTGGTTCTAATATTCGGGAGGGAGTTTTACACACATATACATTTAGGATGTGTTTGTTTGGAGGTGAATTAGGGTGGATGAAAAATTTTGGACAGAAAATGGGAAGAAAATTTTTTTTGAGTGTGTTTGGTTGGTGGGAACGAAGGAAAATAAATTATGGGGCTCAGGTGTTTTCTCCTTGGACCCACCAAAAAGCTTTCTCTCCAAAATAAAAAGAAAACTGAAGGGAGAAAATGAGGTTGCTTAATGGACAAAAATGGCTATATCCAGTTACTTTCTTTTCTTTCTTTCTTTTTTTCATTTTTTCCTGGACACTAATTTTTTTTTTTTTCATTTTTTTATTTCTTAGGCATGGGCACGTTGCCATATATATATATATATATATATATATATTTTGGGTTGTGGGTGTGATAGTTGTTTTGTTTTTTTTTTTTTTGTTTAAGTGGATATGATTTTTTTTTTTTGGGACATGATTTTTATTTTTTAATAAATTGGGTGATTGCTTTTTTTTTTTTTTTTGGTTGTTTGTCACTTTTTTGTATTAATTGGCCATCATTTTTTTAACAACGGTGTATGAGTAAATTTATACAAACTCATTTTTTCCATTTTACCATTTTTCCACTCCTAACCAAGCAAAAATGAGAGAAACTAAATTTTTTCTATCTTTTCACTTTTCCATCCTCTCATTTTTCTACACCTCTAACCAAACGGACCCTTAAATTAAGTCAGAGTAAAATTTCTATCTTGTATTAAAAAAAAAAAAAAAAACTCGTAGTCTTTAATTTGTTGGAAGCAATCCAGTAAATGACATGACACAAATGCATACTCTAGTGACTATTATTAAATTATAAGTAGTTCTAGAACCAAGAATTATTTTACAACTTTTTTACCACAATTTTAATGTGGAAGACTGTAAGTCTGTAAGTGATTAACTATCACTCACATATTGACACACTATTTTCTTTCACCAATCACATTCTGCCATGTTATGGTTGTAGCAAAAAGTTATAAGAAATGCTAGACTTTTCCTTAAATTATGGGACTTGCTTCAGTAAAGGAGACCATACACTTCATACGTGTACGCCCTCACATTATTGAGGCCCTCTTGTGTTTGTTTGTTTGTTTGTTTTTTATTTTTATTTTATTTTTTTATTTGACAGTATTTTTTTTTTAATGATTATACATTCATGAATCATAAAAAGCTTAAACATAATACTCCAAACTTAATTTTCTTTTGAAGAACCCTCAAGTCCCAAAAATTACAAATTGTCCCTTTTTTGCCACCATTACAATTTTACATTCTCTCAAGCTCTTCGTTATTAATTTATAGTAACAACTAAATGACCTTCCATGGAAGAGTTTTTACAAATATATAAAACATATATCATCATACTAACATAAAAAAAATGAAAACCTTTCTGTTACATTTTGTTCTTCTGTGGTATATATACATATAAAAACTAATATAAAAAAAGATTAAATAAATTCTTATTTTATTTATCGGCTCCTTTAATGGAGTATATCCTAAAAAAAATCAACTTTTTTTTTCTTAAAAAAAAAGGTTTCATCAAATAGTGTTTTAAACATGCATTTGAATGGTTAACTTAATTGACTTAAGGATCATGTTAACTGACGTCCTAAGGGCAATTGTTAATAAATTATTTTAGGAAAGTTTTCATACCACTTTTTTAACATATAAAAAAAATTATTAATATATATATATATATATTTTCATAAAAATATTCTTAAAATTGTTTTAAAAAAAATGTACTTAGGATATTTGTTAATATTCTTTGAAAGAATAGTTACAAATATTTACCGACACAGCTAATTTTTTACATATTTACTAGACAAAAAATTCAACGAATTAGTTAACAATCCCAAGAATATTCGATCACGATTAGACAGACAAACAGATAAATCTTGTATTCAAGATCTTATTCTAGCGATATCAATTAGATTATGAGATTTTGAGGTTTTCCATTATTTGATTTGACACAAAATATAATTTTAGAGTTTCATGAAAGTCACATGTTGTTAAAAAAAATCTGTGGTTTAATTAAGTCAACAAGCACCACAATTCAAGTTTTGACCCGTGCGCATAAAATGCAGCTGCATATATATATATATATATATATGTGTGTGTGTGTGTGTATATACACACACACACATTGTACAAGAAGATTTTTTGAATCTGATCTTTCAAATTTCAAAATAAACTAGTTAGGCAATAGTTACACATTTACCATACACACATTGCCATATTCCACATCGATTGAAATCATATTTTTAAAACATTATTTTAAAAGGTGTAGAATAATAAATGTGTGATAAGATTTGTATTTATTTATGGCTAATGTGTAACAAAAGTTGATAGAAAAAAAAAAGTTTAGAATTCAATCATCGCCTACATAAAAAAATTAATTGGTATCTTAATTTGATGATAAAAAACTATTATAAAAAACGGACGCAATACCTTAATACTCTCTTTAAAAAAAAATAAAAAAAGAGTTGGTAGAAGAAGAAGCCAGTAATGGCAGCTCACTCAAAAAAATGAAAACGAAAAAGAAGATGTGTAACCCTTCGCCAAATGGGCAAACACCTACCATGAAAGTGTCATATGGAAAGGGAAATTGAAAATTGGAGTTGTCACTTTTTTACTTTTATTAGTAGTCGGTCCAAAAATGTATCAAATCCGACGGGATGCCACTCTTGTAATCTTGTCGCCACGCCATGCTTGGTAATGGCTAATTGCGTTCATATTCGGATATTCCCACTACCATGTGTCCCGTGCCGATGCTACAAAAATGTATCCTGTGCGGCGATTTTATTAATAGAAATACTAATGTCACAATAAATTTTTAGCAAAAAAATTATAATTGGTTCTAATCTGAACTTAATTTTAAAATTATTTTTTTGACCCTACCAATAATAGTTTGTCGTCTAAGTTTTATTGTGAAATCATTATAAAAATATTGTGAGAATAGCATTTCATACTTTTTTAGGAAAGTCTTTAAAAAACTTAAGTTTTATAAAATCTAATAATAATAAAAAAAGATCTTGAATATGCCGACATCATAAAAAAAACACACATGCACTCACAAATATATAAAGTTTTATAATTTTTTTTTCTACTAACAAAATGAAAAGGCAAAAAAGGATTGATAAAAGATAAAGCGAAAACTGAGAATGTTGAGATGAAAGTAATAAAGTGAGAGTCTGAAATGATAATAGATAAGAAAAAAAATGAAGAGAGAGAGAGAGATATTTCATTCAAACCAAATCTAATTTTCGCCCATGACCAATCAAATTAAAGGGTGGGTTCCAGTTAACTCAATTAGCGAAGTTTTTGATGATTGTATAAGAAATCTGGAATTCAATTCTCGCCTACACCAAAAACTAATTGGTGTCTTAGTCTGATGATAAAAAGTTATTATTAAAAGTGGACGCCATAGGTTGAAACTCTCTCTCAAAAATATAAAAAATAAATAAAGGCAATTTCATGATCTTAAATATAACATCAAAACTAATCAAATCTCATAGTTAGATTTCAATTTAAACTCAATTAGATTTAGTTAATCGCATTATAAAAATCAACAAAAAGGGGGGGGGGGGGGTTATCATTATAACCATGAAATCATTTAATTTAAGGCTAAAATCTCTATCAAAATTTAGAGTCGTATACGGTATCATTAATGCCGAGGAGAACTCACAGCCAAATAGTATTTTACTCTCTTAATATTGTATTTTAGGACAAATGAAATTAGAGATTGTTTTTATGAATTGGGTCAAATGAGTTCTGAATAAGAATGATTTGAGATTTTTATTTTTATTTTTTTGAATGAGCTTTTGGTTTAATATTTGGTTCATTTGTTGTTATCTGGCCTAATCTTCTTGTTGTTTGGGCTATTTTGTAGTTATTTGTGTTAAATTTTATTGTTGTTATTTAGACTTTTATTTTTTTCAATTTTATATAAAAGGTTAAGGATTTTGTTTGGTGAACCAAAATAATTATTGTGAAAAATTCTACCTCCACAACATTTCACAATAATTTTATAACAAATCTTAAGTAACAAGCTATTATTGATGGATAAAAAAGTAATTTAAGTGACGGGCCTAATTTAAAACCAATAACAACTTGTCATCTAAAATTTGTTGTGGAAATGTTATAAACGTAGCATTACTATATTTTTATTGAACCCAAGTTCCTAGGATTATCTAAATGAGGGAGTTCAATAGCTTTTTGGAGAGTAGACAAAACAAGTTAGTTTAAAACTAATCATTTATATAAGTTTTTAACAAGTATAATTTTGATTTTTTTGGGCAAATTAGGCTGTTCATACGAACACACTCACTTGTATACATATGTGGCGCTGCCACTTGAGTCTTCCTCATGTATGAGTTGAAATTTGTTACAAATTAATTTCGAACAATATTGTTCGAAATTATCGATTTGACTTGGTTTAAGTTTGATTAGTGAAGAAGGAAAGTTTGATTAGTTGTCCACTAAAAAAATGTGTCATCAATCTACTGAAGATGATATTCCTTGCCCTCCAAAGAATAAATATTGTAATTTTATAATAGACTATATAGTATATACTACAAAAGGGTTGGTTGGGCAAAATTTTATTAATCCTTTTTTTTTTTTTTTTTTGATGAGAAAGAAATTTTATTAATCCTTAAGAGCATTTGTAGTGTAAAATGGCCCAAGGGCCAAATTTAGGCCAACCAACCTCAAAAATCATGTTTAGTCATTGCGATGAAAAATACTAATATTTACTTGGAAGCTTTTAAAAATAAAAATAATAATAATATAGGATTATTTATTTGTAATTGAATGGTATATAACTATATATTGCATAGATCCATGTAAGCTAGGAATAAACATTAAACACACAAAAAATGTGGTCCTAATTAACTTTCTTATATAAAATAACATAATGTTTCACTTTCATGGATAAAGTTTTTTTTTTTTGGTCCTATCTTATATAAACGCTCTTGACTTTGTTACCTATTTTTATGGTTTTTATTTATTTATCGGATCATGGGTAATTATCCACTTATTAAAACATTTTCACCATGGTTAGTATCTTGTGTGTTTAATCCATGTGGTATGGAGATTCAATGACCCTTCCCGTGGTAGCTAGAAGTTTGGTGGTTGCCGGTTGGTCTAATTATTTTCTTCCTCGACATAAATTACAATAACGTGGATTCTTTTTTTAGAAGACAATAACGTGGATTTCGTGGACAAGAAAACGTGGAAGTTTCCTATCTTGGCTAAATTCATATTTCTATAAATTTTGGACCGTGACCTCTTATCTTGGCCAAATTCATGGCTTTTTAATTTTAATTTTTTTTTAATATATTTTAAGAATTGGCAAATCCATAGCTTATCTTTAAAAAATTGTGTTTGAACTTTGAAAAGCTGCTTTTTCTGATTCTCAAAAACAGAACAAAAAAAAGCTGCTTTTGCTTATGAAGGGTGGGCATGGGATGTGATTGTGGTGGGTGAGCCGGTTTTTCCTAATTGATCATGTGACAACCTAATTAACTTGCGTCATTTTGTCAAAATGATGACCTATTTTTTTAACATAGGTCCTTACGATATACATTAAAAAATCATTTAAGAAATTTTTTTACAAGAAAATGAAAAAGTGACTAGCTTTTTTAATAGTTTTTTCAAATCCTTATAAATAGTTTCTGAAAATGGATGATTAATGTATGCTTTAAATCATACATTTTTATATTATTATATTACTTTTAAATTTATGTTAAAGATACATGAATTGATTGAGCTGTCTCTTAAATTCATTACTAGTTATTACTTTGGTCCATATGTTTGATTAGATAGGTGTTACCACTACCCTATTTTCGTTCTTCACTCTTTATTTCTTTTCTTTCAACTATGCTTGGATTCTTCTGAATATTCATGTTTTCTTTGGTTTTTCCACTCTTCCATTTGATCCTTGCATTTGTATGTCGCAAGCTTTCCAATTAGAGTTTTAGTGGTACACTAAAAGAAGTAATAAAATAATTTTTGGTTAAAATTCAAATCACACTTTCAACTTAAGGTAAATTAATTATCATTTTGTTCCTAAAATTTAATTTTTATGATTTTAATTGATAAACTTTAATATTTTTGTCAAATTTGTCATATAATAGTTTTGACAGGGTCTTATGTAAAACTGTTACTCTTCACATATGTGGGTTCTAGTTAACTCTAAAAAAAAAAAAACATTGATTGGACTTACTAGAAATTTACAGATGATAATAAATGAACACCTTATCACAATGCATCATTCAACAAAACCCTATTTGTGAGTTGAACTCTAAACCATATTTTAGGAAAAAAGAGGAAAATAATGTTAACTTATCAACTACCGTGACAGTGACACGCATTTCTTTCATCTATTCACAATTCCACATTATTTAAACAGAATTAAACCTTAAATTTCCTTTATTAATTCATATACAATTTAACCCACATCTCCACGTTTGTGAAAGGAAAAATAACCGCCACAACTAATTAAGGCCAGCAATTTGGTAGATATCCAGAAGAACTTTTTCCTAATTAAATTTTTAATATTTTATACCTTTTTAATGAATTGAACTTTTTTTTTTTTTAATTTTTTTTTAGAAGCAAACACACACATAAAGGAGAGGGAAAGGGTTCTAATACAAAAGCACACCACAACTTCACTCAAAAGCCATGGTAATGAATTGAACTTTAGTCCACAACAAAATACATATTGGTTCAAGCATTATTATATATATATATACACCCTAATTATATATGGAAGAATATATTCTGTAATTGTACTGCTAATTTGATTTTTTCTATAAATTAATAAAAGATGACTTGAGTTCTAGTTAGCTCAACTATAAAATCTCTAAAGGTTGAATAAGAGATCTAAGAAATTTGAGATTTAATCCTGATTTACACTAAAAACTAATTAATGTCTTGGTCTAATGATAAAGAGGACAACCATTAGACGTGGATGCCATAATTTAAAATTCTATATATATATATATATATATATATATGCATTGATGGCGTTCCCATATAATATAAGAAATGAAGGTAGAATTTGACAGGGTCGAGGTAGTAACTTCTTTTAGCTGCAACGATAAATGGAATCTCACGTTCTTAACATGGTTAATTGATCCTCAAGCACACTTTAAGAGTAATACCAACTACCAAGTCAACTAAGCTAGCTCTGAATCGGTTACTGCTAGCGCACAATGTTTTAATCAATCATTATATACTACTTCGCAATTCATTATCTATTGCTTGCACCATGTTACGACGACCGACTATTGCACGTTATTTCATGGTTTTTTAAGTTGTCATCCCATTATGTTTGGCTTGATTTTTTTCATTTTTTATTTTTTATTTTATAGCTTCTGTTGTTTTTCTTTAAATTAAATAAATAAATAAATAAATATATATATATATATAGATATGTATGTATGTATATATTTTAAATAAGCACTATGTTTGCTTGACATATAATTTTAAGAGAAAATTGCAAGAAAAAAAAAAAAAAAAAACCCTCTCTAAACTTTGGGTCAAAATCAAATTAATTTGAACTTTGAAAAATACACAAATGGAACATTCTATCTAAACATATGTCTCACCTCCTTATTCCAAATGGAAAAAAAGGACGTCAATTCTCAAAACTTAGGGGTTTTTGTAGTTTCCACTTTCAAATAAGAAGATAATAGGATCAGTTTGATTTTGATCCAAAGTTCGGGGGTATTTTAGTATTTTTGCCTAATTATAAAGATAATATAAAGCTAGTTGCAAAGTAGACTAGACTTCTACCCCTAATTTATCCTTCATAGATTAAAGAAAGATACCTACCTTTTATATTACCTAAAAATTATTTTATAACTTGAGGAACAAGTAGAACTTTGAGTGAATTGTATAGGAATGGTTATGGTTGAATCTTCTTTCTTTCTTTCCTTTCCTCAACTAAAAAAATTTTTTTTTTTTTTTTTTTTGAGGGAATTGGATAGGAATGGTTACCTAAAAATTATTTATAACTTGAGGAACAAGTAGAACTTTGAGTGAATTATTTGTAGAGATTGAAAGACATGATAATAATAATAAAAACTAGTACAAATAGAATTAGCATCTAAACAATTGAAGAAAATTAGTTGCATTAATTGATGAAGAACATAATACAAGTGTCGAAAAACTAAATTACCCTCTTCCTACTTGTATTAAAGTAAATGGCAACAAGAAAATATAAATGAACTATAAAAACTACGCTACTCCATGAGATATTGGGTTTAGAATCTCTTGTCAGTATCTTGAAGCTATCTCCATGAGTTTTCTTCTTGTAATAATCTGGTGTGTGTGTGGAATGGGGGACTGCATACACCTAAGAGAATAGTTAAATACTTAATGAAATCTGAATACTCTTATTTATAATTAAGAAGAAGAAGATTAAAGAGGACATGTTGTGGTGTTAATGATGTTGGATGATTGATTGTTCCTCTTTGCCCTAGTTATTATAGAAAAAAAAATGTAATTACTTCTAGCCAATAAATACTCCACATGTTAGGCGATTGTTTTTTGACTTCTTAGTAACTATCCTTCTTCGGTGACAAGTGGCAATTATTCACAAGTAACATAGGAAATAATGGACCCAAATATAATTGAGTTAGTTTTGTATCTCTTTAGGATATACTACGTATTTAGTCCATATCATTTATATTATATTTTAATTTGATCCTTAACTTTTTAGTATCGTGTCAATTTAGTCTCTGCTGTTATCTCTTGGATGGAAATTGCTGATGTAGCTAACAGTCAAAATAAAAAATTAGTTTTTGTTGATGTGGTAATTAACTAACTTTTTTTTTTTGTCCATTTGTTACATCAGCAATTTTCATCTAAAAAAAAACAGTAGGGATTAAATTAATAGGGCACTGAAAGGTTAGAGACCAAATTAACACAATTAAAAGGTTAAGGATTAAATTGAAATTTGGTGTAAATGATATAGACCTAATACGTAATTTACCCATCTTCTTATTACCACTTTCCCTAAGGTTCACATAGCAAAATTGTAAATTTTACACATTGCATAATTGTGAACTTGTGGCATAATTTCCAAATTTACACGAGGCTTATTCCAATTATAATCATTAATTAATGATTTTTTTAATAGGAATCATTAATGGTTAATACTCTTGTTGGCAATTGGCATATGATTGATTAAGGAACCACTGTGTCGATATTGAATCTAGGTTGGTAATAAGACCACATTTTGATCTTGATTGTTGCATTTTTTGTCTCAATGTGCACCATCTCATTTTCATTTTGATCAACACTATGTAATTTGGTAGGTTTTTAACTTTTAATTAGATTAACCGGTGAAGTTTTCTCTAAAAAAAAACTGGTGAAGTTTATTACTGTTGCATAAGAGACTAAATTTAAATCTCACAATTATAAAAAAAAATTGATATATTAGTCTAGTGATAAAAAAAAAAAAAAAATTATCAGGGAACAAGCGGTATAAGTTCAAATCCTATTGTATCCATTAAAAACAATTATACTCCCTCTGTCTCATTTTGTTAAAACTGTTTAAAAAAATATAAATTTTTAAGAGAACATCATTTAATATGTTGTTGTTACATAAAAAAAGAATATATTTTTATAACCACCTTCCTTAATATAAATTTTACTAAAAGAGAGGTATTTAAAAAAAAAAAAATTAAAGGATATGTTAGAAAATTTATTTGTTGACTTTTCAAAGGAGATTTTATATTAGAACATCTCAAAATAGAATAGAGAACTACTAGTAATAATCTAGGACAAATGGAGTAATATTGTATCAATTTTGAATAAATTTAGAGATGCAACGATTTGCACATTTAATTTTACAACTTATTAACGGAAAATTATTAGGTACTCCCGGAGTACCATAAATGCGTACTTTCTCCTCTTACATAAATGGTGGGTCTCACCATGAATTTAATTAGTAGGACCCACTATTTATGTGAGAGGAGGGAGTATGCATTTATAGTACTCTGGAAGTACACAATAATTTTCTTTTATTAACTAATGTGATGCGAGTAATTGATAGTTTTTACCCGTATGGACCCATTACTTTTCTTTAATTACTCACATTTGCACAAATAAATAAAAAATGTGCAATTTGGTGCGAGAATTGTAGTGGCCCAAAAGGTCAAGAAGCGCAGGCCACGTGGACAGACTTTCTATGCGTGGCTGAATATCTAAAATGTTTTTTTTTTTTTTGAGGAACGAATATCTAAAATGTTAGCAGCACGTTTTCCCCACTCTGTGCTTGGATGAAATAAAGCTGTGAAACGTATGAGCTCTAAAGCAGGGTTGGGCATTACAAGAATGGTTATGTCGGCAATATTGTTGATCGATTTTAAGCCATATTTTGGTCTTGATATCAATATTTTTGTCAATATTAGTAGTATCATAAAAATAGAAAATATATATATATATATGTTAAAAGTAGGGTCTGATTGAATATTATTTATTTTATTGAAAATTAAATTTTATTATTAAAAATACTGTAACAAAATAATTTTTAAACTATAAGTAATATCGTGAGACTTAAAATTTATTGTTTATGCGTTTTTTTCACAAATTTAACTGGGCCGTAAACAATACCACCGAAACCAGACAAAAACGTCAAACGCAAAATTATTGTTTAGCAGACGCACCCGTGGTAAACTACTGGACTAGATTTGACTGAATGAAGGAGGAACTAGTGGACGAGGTGGTGGGTTGGCTCGTGAAATGAAAAAAGAAAAGTTTCTATTCAAAATTAAGGACAATACGCCAAAGTCATTATAACCGAAGATAACACTGAATTCTTGGCCAACCATGAATACATTATTCATATAATTAATATTGGAGCAAGAAGACTTATCTTTTGAAACTCAAAAATATAAGTTTTTTTCTTTAATTGTCTTAGACTCTATGTTTAGTCTCCGAGTATGACGTATAACAGAAGATCAATGTTGATTATTGAACATCATGAGGTGGTATAAACTTGTTTTTCATGGAAGCAAATCCAGTAAATGACACTGTGTTCTTGATTTTACAGTTTTTTATTTATTTATTTATTTATTATTTATTTACTGTTTCCCCCCTTTTGTTTTCGTTTTGATTTCTTCAATGAACCTTAAAAAGTCAAAGATCATGACGTGAATCATGGAATACATCATTTCACTTCACGTTATAGAGCGAGAAAAAATCTTAGGGATTTTTATCGTATGCGTAATTGTTTAACATAATACTCCAAACTTAATTGTCTTGTCGATCATGATGAGAAATCATTGAGTGCAACATTTCATGATGTTTAGCACGAGAAATGATTAGGGATTTTTAAAATACACTTATCAATTAATATGATACTCCAAACTTAATTGTCTTTTGAAGAACCCCCATGTCCCAAAAATTACAAACTGTCTCCCTTTTGCTACCATTACAATCTCTAAAGCTCGTTATTTATAATAAGTAAATTGTCTAGAAAGTATTTCAAAAATGCACAAAATATTTCATCATATAACTTAAGCAAAAATCATTATAATTTATCAGCTTCTTTAATGGAGTATATGCAACAAAATTTAACTTAATTAATGAGTGCTTAATTAATGAGTGCTTTTTAAGTTTTATTTAAGTGTTTTGACCATGTGTTTAGATGGTTAACTAAGTAACTTAATTGAATTCATACTCACCGGGACAGCTAATTTTTTACATGTTTATTGGACAAAAAATTCAACAAATTAATAAACAGCCCCGACATGTATACTATCATGATCAAACATAGAGATAAATCATATTCAGATCTTACTAAATTGGTTCTAGTTGTACCAATCAGATTATGGGATTTTTCCATCATTTGATATGACATAAAATATGACCTTGAAGTTTCACAAAATCACTTTTTTTTTTTTTTCCTAAAGAAAAAAACCTGTGGTTTAAGTCAACATGCACCATTAACTTTTGCCCCTTGCACGTGAAATACAGCTGCTGTATACACCAGTAACACCACAAGGTTTTGATCTTTCACAAGAACTACCTGGGAAAGCAAAGCAAGGCTTATGAACCTTTTATTTATGGGCCATGAGCATCAATTTACCTACGCAGAAAATGAACCAGTCAGTCATGGTAGCTCACTCAAAATATGAAAACCAAAAAGGAGTTAGAGTTTGACCCCTCAACAAATACCCACCATGGATGATGGTCCATGATGAAGTATCAAGGCTAGGAAAATTGGAGTGACACTTTTTTGTTTTAAGTCAGTAGAAATTTGTGCCCATAGCTGTCTCAATCTGACTAAATTAATATCTTGCTTTAAGGTTAACTCGTGATTGAATTTCATCATTTTCACGTGAATTTATCACTTGTACTTGAGTATATTGTGCCGACTTATGCACCAATCTTGAGTTTACATTTAACACTAGTGTGAAAAGGGATGTGTCTCTAGAAATCTCGATTTGTGTCTCAATCTTGAGGGATGCGATTCTTGTAATCTTGTTGCCACAACTTGCTTAATCAGGTTCATAAACCCACTACCATGTGTCCCTGTGATGCTGCAAAAATTATCTTATGGAGGGATTTTATAAAGTCTTCCTGTATATGGAACTTAAACATCTATAAAACCCACATACTGTGAGAAACTAATTTCTTAGAACCCCTCCATATGATAATGGTCCCTTTCCTTGACCTCGTAATAAATAGAATTATGAATTATTATCACTCAAATTGTGTGGATTATACATGAGCATTGTGCACCAAACATTTTGCACGGCATCGCTGTGAGAGCTTGTTTCGTTTGTCTCACATCAATAATTGAAGTTGGATACATCAACCTAACCTTTTGGTGCACAATTGTCATGAATTGCTCGTGCAGTGCCCTACGTCAAAACTTTGATTTTTTTTTTTTTTTTTTTTTAATTTTTAAATAGTCAGGTTGTATAGTATACTCTTGAATTTACTGTTTCTTGTGATGAAACTTTCTTCACTGAGGTCTGATTGAGATCCGCTTATTTTGTTAAAATTAAAAATTTTTTGTTGAAAGTATTGTAAATAAAGGTAAAAATTAGCTGAAATAGTACAGTAAAGCCCATGAATAATAGCAAAAATAAGCTGAATAGTAAAATAAGTTGGTAAAAATAATTTTTGCCAAACACACACTAATTGCTAGTTTCTTTTTGTTTTGCTGATTTATAGAGTATCTAAATGCTGTATTGAATTCGTATGATGTTTTGGTAACAATGTAGAAAAATCGGGCATGACAGATGTTATGTAATTGCTTTTGTTAAGGATAGAATTTGGCTACAAACTTAGTTAAAACTTTAGGCTAAAAACAACAATAGAAAGATAATAGATGTTCACAGTTAATTATCAAATAAAATACAAGCACCAAAGACGAGGGATCAAGCATGAAATTCGTATTAAAATGGATAAGTCATTTGATTTTCATCACGTTAAAATATAAATAGTTACAGACAATTAAAAAAAAAAAAACATTATCTTAATATATAATGTTCTAGCTTAAACTTGTCAAAAAGTCTAAATGCTTGAACTCAGCTTAATTTATTAGTTAATTTGAACTCGAGCATGATATCAAGCTTTTAAGCTTGAGTTCTAACATAAGCACATTATCAAGCATATTTGATTTGAACAAGTGGTCCTAACTCTTTATTAATTAAAGTATTTGTAAAATATGAATTTATTTGTCAAGCTTGTATAAAACTTATTACTAAATCTATAAATGATCAAGCTCTAATATTAACGAGGTTTTTCATGCATAATAATAATTATTTTTTTGCTTGAGGTCGACTTATTTATTAAGTAAGTTTAAAACTAAGATTCACACTTAGTTGTATATAAACTAACAAATATGAATGTGTTTATTTTGAGGAAAGCCCAAGATGTTTATAAGTGATTTGATTCATTTATAATCTTACTATTCATTTTAGAGAGAAGGCGTGATTAGAATCATTAGATAAATTTGTTATTAAATAAAATCTGCTATTTTTATAAAAATAATGGGATGGAGGATAAAATTGTAACTTTTTAACCTATGGAGTGTGCGCACAAGGATGGGCCTATACTGTGGAATATTTTGGCAATTACGTCTATGCTCTAAAGGCCTTATTATGTCCCATTCAAAAAAAAAAAAAGGCCTTATTATGTCATAAGTAGTGGGCTAACCTTGGCCCGAAAAGCTTTGGAGGCCAGATGTTTCGGAACGAATAAAAAAACTGTTTTTTTTTTTTTTTTTTTTTGAGGAAATAAAACAATGTTTTATTACTGTTTTTTTTTTTTAAAAAAAATAAATAAAATCCAAGTGTGTGCATTTTCTGAATTCTGAGTGGCAGGGACATAAATTTTCTCACCACTGTTATAAGTTGTGACACAAAACTACATGTAAATAGTTTCTCACGTAATTAAAAAAGCTGTACGATTAAAATTACATACGATCTCAGTGGTGGTTCCACGATCAATCTAAGTGGTTCAAATGAAGCCCCTAACCTGGCAAAAAAAAAAAAAAAAAGTAAATAATTTTTTTTTTGCTCCCTACAATAAAATTTTGAACACTTGGACACTAAATATTTTTTTAAGCCCAGCTGAGATAAGTTTGAATATCAGCATCTTAGTACTACTTTCACAATATTTTTACAATAAAGATTATGTTGCAAGTTGTAATTGATTTTTTATCTGGATCTACAACTAACATCACTAGAAATTATTGTTGCATCAATTTTTTTTTTGAATGTTTGCACTGGTGTTTGTTTTAGATGTTCAGTACATTTACTTGAAAGTAACTAAAATTTTGCACCTTAAGGTGTTTTCTCCTTTTTTATTCAGAGAAGGTTTGATATAATAGTTTAGATTCAAATGCAGGTTATAAACTACAAAGTTTTTGGAGCTATTGGGATGATAATATGCTGGAAAAACAAGAGGTCAATTGAGATGTGCTTGCCTTATTTGTAACATTTTTAGACCCATAGGCATCCCTTTGTAATTCACAGATTTTATTATTAAATATTTATGACAGAACATGATACTCTTAAAGTTTGTATAGATCCATATTTAGTAATTAGTTTTGATGAGTTATAATATTTTTCACATATTGTGTGACTATCACGATTATCATTAAAATTATTATCTCAACTTTGTGTGAAAAACTAAAAAACATTAAAGCTTAGGAATAGTAGATCATAGGGTAGTTTGATAGATGGGAAGACGTTAAAGTGTAAAAAGCACAACTTTGTTTGGGTAAAAATTCTTTTCCAGAAATTTTTGTCAAATAAAAAAATGGAGACATAATAAAACTCAAAAGAGTGATTATAGGAAAAATTAATTAATATTGGTTACCCTCGGATGGTTGACAATAATTCATTCATTACATATGAAATCTATAAATGTTGTTATGAGAAAAAAAAAAAAAAAATTCGATGAAATTGTTTGAAGAAAGCTATTTGTTTTTCCAGTATTGTAAGTTTAATTTTTTGTTTCCACCGTAATCTTCAGTAATATAATGCTATGTTTGCACTAATGTCTATAGCTGGTAAAATTGATACTAGCGAAAATAATGGAAAGGGCATTAAGTTTTTTAGTTAAATGGTCTTTTTTTTCTTTTTTGGTCAACCATGGAAATATCATAAAACTAGGAATTAATCAATCTATTACAATGCATGTTAACTTTGTCAGAAGCTAAAATTCTTTCCACCACAGGCGGTGGATAAAAAAAAGACAACAAAAGATGCTAAGTTACTTGCACCTAGCTTGGCCATTGCATCAGCGCATTGGTTGGCCTCCTTATATATGTGGATTATCTACTTGTTGGAAAACTCTCTCACCAAGTTCCTGCAATCAGTTAGAAGTGGTTCCATTAACAAATTGGTAGAATTATTGTTCATGAGCAAGACAATAATTAATGCATCCAACTCAATGATAAGGTTGTTCAGCTCCATTTCCTTTGCTAAAAGAAGACCATCTCTGAGTGCCCACAGCTCTGCCATATAGCTGTTGGTGCAACCAAGGGGCCTAGCATAGCCTTTCAGCCATTGTCCGTCATGGTCCCTGATCACACTGCCCCCACTTGCACAGCCAGGATTACCAAGGGCAAACCCATTGGAGGCTTCTCCCAACCCACGACAACAATAGATTTGGCTTTAGGCAGCTTGGCGTTCAACCCAATGGAGAAGAACTCAACACTATCTTTGATACATCTCTTAAAGCTTGACCAATCCACCTTTCCTGTTTTAAAAATAAAGATGTTCCTATGCAACCGTAAGTGCCACACTGCCATGGGAAATAAAATCTTCCAAGGAATACCCATCATTTTGGATTTGATATCAGTCTTACAATTGGCTTCAAGCCATTCACCAAGTGATAAATTAAAAGTATTTCTCAAGCAAACCGGAAACTGAAGTTGCTGCCAAAAGTCATGAGCAAACTTGCAACCCCTTAAGAGATGATCAATTGTTTCAATGTTTTGGTGGCATAAGCTACATATGGGATCAAGACTTAAACCCCTTGAACCCAAAACTTCCCCGATGGGCACACTATTGTGTAAACAAAGCCATAAAAAGAATTGAACCTTAGGATAAGTTTCCACCTTCCACACCCAAGCCACCAAAACAGTAACAAGGTTCAAAGGATTTAAACCCCTTGCCAACAAGTAAGTAGATTTCAAGGAGAAAAACCCATTCTTAGAATAAGCCCATTGAAGTGAATCCTCTGCCTCGTGATTACAAGACAAAGGAGTGGCTTTAATGGCATTGAGAATATGATTAGGAAAATCAAAGGATAGGCATTGGGCTATCCATTCATGGTTTTGATCAAAACATTGCTTCACTGAAATGAAATCTTCATCACGGTTCAAAGGCCCTTCAATTAGAGATCTTAAGGTACACAATGGAAGCTAAAAATCATTCCAAACCCTGACTGTCTCATTGTAAGATTGCCTCATCCTTACTAATGAAGGCTTGTAGCCAAGATTTCCTCCACTTCATATATTTAATTCAGAGAATGTTCATAAATTTAATACAGAGAATGTCATATGCATGGTATAATTTAAAAAAATTACAGTTAACACACACACACACATATAAAAATAATATATGATATTTCTACCTAGTTAGTAATGGACTGGATATAGTTATACTATATTACATAAATGACTTATAAATTTGAATTATTTTTAGTTATACAAAAAAATGGCTCATAAATGTAAAATCATTCAAAGTCTCTCTTCCTTTAATTTTATATATAGAGTTAGATATGATTAAGTTTTTCATGATTTATTTATATTGGATTTCTCATTTTCCACATTGAATTAAATTAATTGGCACAAAAATTAAAAAAAAAACTTAGATTATATGAGACACGTGACACAAAATTATACTCTAATTGAAATCTAATCCGTGCATAATAACTTTTTTCTATATATATACACTAATTGATTTTCCTCTATATAAGTGATGCAATGCAATCTACTAATTCACTTCTTTCATTTTTTTAATCAATTGCAAAAGTTTCAATGAATTAACAGAAGACAAAGTGGTCTTTCAAAGAATTTGATTAACTCCGTATTTCAATCACCCGGTCTTACTAGATGACAAAGCAAAAAAATTGATATTTTCATGTTATGAAGCAAAAAATTCACATGGACTACTCATAATGGGAAAATACAAATACTTCCCATTATGAGTAGTCCATGTGGATTTTTTGCTTCATAACATGAAAATATCAATTTTTTTGCTTTGTCATCTAGTAGGACCGGGAGATTGAAATACGGAGCTAATCGAATTCTTTGAAAGACCACTTGGTCTTCTGTTAATTCATTGAAATTTTTGCAGTTGATTAAAAAAATAAAAGAAGTGAATTAGTAGATTGCATTGCATCACTTATATAGAGGAAAATCAATTAGTGTGTGTATATATATATATATTTTTTTGAAAAGTTGTTTTGCTATACCTTAGCTTGATAATTTCTAGTAGCATTGTTGAATCATTTCCCACTTTTGAAAAAATTTCCATCAACATGTCATTAGGAAGATTTTCTAAAGCGTTCGTATTTTTTGTTTGTTTGAGATAGTGATCTAATATTTCATTCCCTATTTATAATAAAATGGATTTTTACAAATTCATGGGATCATATTAAATTTCAATAAAATATAATCATCTGTTTTTATACTTTTTAAATGAATATTCATGAAGTTTGATAGTTAAATGGTTAAACTTATCTAGATTCCTGTATTGAAAATGGTTCTTAATGAATTTGGACATGTGAAGTGCTTGGTTAGATCAAATTGTGGAAGTCGATATAATAATGATAACATGTAGCAGGTACTTCGTACCTATACATCTTTGATGTTACTATTCCTTAAGATTTGGATATACTATTGAAAGTGTAAAAAAAAAAAAAAAAAAAAAAAAAAACAACAACAACAACAACAACAACAATAACAACAACAAGATGGTCTTAGAAGAAATGTTTTAGACCAAATTTTAAAAATAAATAAAGTTGCTATTATTGAACTTGTGGACATTAAAGTTAATGTTGGAGTTTAGGTCCATGGACTAATATGATAGAAGAGGCTGTAATGCGCTTATATTATAAGTCGCATTTCGTGCATAATAACTTTTTTCTTTTGGGAAATTAGTTGGTATTTTTTTTTCCGATTAAGTATATTTAGTTCTAATTAAAAATATCAAATGTTTTTTTTTTTTTTTTTTTAATATTTTGTTTATGAAACCATCATTGATGAGCAAGGCTTTCCAACTTACCAAAAACAAGAAGATGACAACTTTATGCTGAAAAATAGTGTGGAATTAGACAATCGATATGTAGTCCCATAAAATATTGACTTGCAAGTGAAGTACCAGTTGCACTTAAATGTTGAATGGCGTAACCGGTCAAAGGCCATCAAATATCTCTTTTTTTATTTTTATTTTTATTTTTTTATTTTTTTTTATTATAGAGTTTCAATCTATGACATCCTCTTTTGTGATTTTTGCTTTTTATCATCAGATCCAGACACCAATTGGTTTTTAGTGTAGACGGGAATTTAACTTCAAATCTCTTATTTAGCTATTAAATATCTTTTTAAGTACATTAGTAAAGGCATAGATCATGTTACCGCTATTTTGGAAAAAAATGTGGTCTATAATTCGGATGATGGAACAAAATCTATAGTAGAAAAAGATTATATAAAAGCATTTCTTGACTGCAAATATATATCAGCTGTTCAGTTTGATATTCATTACCATGAGGTCCATGACCCAGCTGTTCAGAGATTGGACTTTGATTTGGAAAAATGAAAATTAAGTGACTTGTTTTGATTATGAATAAAAAATTGGAATAATTAAACTAAATCTTGTCCTTGGTATCTCAAAAAAAAAAAAAAAAAAAAGCTTTTCTATATTGCTTTCATTATCAATGTATATACTTCTGTTCAAGTAGGAATCAGTGATTAGTCATATAAAAAGGTTATTATGATTATAACATACATTGTTTGTAATTTTTAAGTAGAATTCAAATATTTAAGTAATTGTTATATTTATCGTTATTTTTACATTTATAATTAAATCAATTATCATTTGGTTTTCCTATGTGGTCATTTTAATAGTTATATAATATAAGTAATGAACAATTTGGCACCTAGGCATAGGGAATTGAGATTCAGATTTGCAAGTATCACACAAAAACATATTATTTTGCTGTTTTACTTTTCATTTAAAAAGTTGACATGAAATATAATTCCACCCAAATTTTGTTTCTATGTTTACAATATCAGCATAACAGGTTAAAAAAAAAAAAAAATCCTGCAAAATCATTCATTGACATTGTAGTTAGTTTTGATTGAATAATAAAGATTTAGATTTGAAATAGTTAAAGATAAAGAAAGCCTTGATTCTTTCCACCCATTCCAATGTTTTAATTTTTGCCAATGACATTGTAATTTGCATTATCAGTTTTGATTCAAATTTTGGTCTTTTGTCATGTGTTGGAATATATCGAGCATTCATCCTTTGAACAAAGTAAGAGATCAATTAAACAAAAATCCATTAATAACCCATCATAGAGAATTATTAAAGTAAATGTTTATGAACCTGTCAATCAACTCAGAAACCTATGTAAACTCAAAAAAAAAAAAAAAAAAAGAAAAAAAGAAAAAAAAGAGAGAAATAAACTTTACTTGCACTTGTGGTGTTAAGAATCAGTTTGCCTTGAAAAAAATCCATAAAACATTTTGAAGAAATTTTTATACACATTTTTTTTTTCTTTTTATAAAAAACATTATATATACATATACCATTTATCTTTCGTTACCTTAGAATGCTTTTACAGTCGTTGTAGTAACAATAATTATATATGGACCTTCATCTTTTTTGAAGTCATTTTCAATAATTGTTTGAGTACTTCCATCTAACAATGAAAGTTTTATTACTCTATCCCTGACGATACATTATAGCATTCAATAAATATTAAAATGGTTAAGATGAAGTGTACATTGTCTATAATCAATGGCAGTAAATGAAAGTTTCCTTACTAAGGTAGTAGAACTTGAGGATTCTTATATTTGTAGAGCTGTTGTCAAAGTGAACTTGTTCAACGGGTTAAATTTTTGAAATGCATTCTTTCATAAAATTCAGTCATTAAGATTTTCTATTAAAAAAAAAAATGGAAGTCAAAAGTTAGTTTACATAATATATAACAAATAGAATGAATAGTTGAAAGGTTCAAACATTTCATTGTTGTGGAATATAATAATCTTTTCATTGATAAAGATCATGTCAAGACTGATGAGGTTATTTCCACTTCTCTTATTCACTTCTTTCCATATTTGGCATATTCTCACTCCTAATTCTCTATATCTCCTTATCATCAGATATTTGATCAAGAAACTTGTATCCTTTGGATATTGTTATACAAGACAGCTACAATAAAATGTAATTGTATTAGATATATTATTACAAATGATAATGAAAGTTTTACTTAAATTTTTTTTAAAAAAATAAAAAATAAAACTGTAAAATAAAACCAGTATGTCTTTGTAGATCAATAAAAGTTTACAAATAGGATATCATATACCTCTTACAAAATTGGAAAATATTTCTTTGTACACAATATTTTTAGCAAGGAACTGTGTTCGGTTCTTGTCATTTATTATCAAGATTTTAAGACCATTTCTATCAGTGAGACTAAATATTGCAACCTATAACTGGCCATGAGTGAAAACAGGCTGTGGTAAAAATAGGCCTACTCTACTACATATAAAATGTCTATAGATCAGTAATGCTATTAGAACTTTTGCATATTGTATTTGAGCTAAAATAGACACATGTCTGGATTAGTAATGCTATTAGAACATTTGCATATTGTATCTAAGCTAAGATAGACATGCTCTTCTTCATCAACCAAAGAAAGAATCTATCATTTATTTTGCTAACAATTGGTGCAAAATTGCTCCCTCTGGCAGGTATTGTGAGTCTTTCATCCTATCTTGTATATCAGGATATGTGACATTAATGATATCAGCTGTTGGATCTCTTGTGGTTTTTACTAACAAATCTTTTGGAATCTCAATCCAGCTTTCTCCACCTACATCTCAAATTCGCCATTTCCATTCCTTAAAATCCAATTCCCAAAGTCAACAACAGATTTCTCATCTTCCAAATTATACACACAAGTTTTTCCACTTCCACCATGCCCATACAAAAAGAACATCTTTCCTTCACCTTTCAAAATAGCTTGGACAACCCGATCACATACATGTTTTTGTAGAATGTTCAATTTTGTATATGATGAGGTATACTCTAGAGCCAATGCTTCCCTGTCATAACTCAGTTCTTCTTCAAGGAGTCTATTGTTCCTTATAGGTTAAGGAGAGAGGGAGGCTTACTATCGTGATGGTGGTGGTGTTTTGTGGCAGTGAATGAAGGAGGATTTGCTTTGAGAGCTTTGGCCATGGAGCTCTGTGCGTTTGAGAGTCAGAGAAGCAATGGAGAGAAAGGACATAGAGCGTTAGTGGAGAGAGAGGACACGGAGTGTGATTGAAGAGAGAGAAAGATGAGATATTTTAATAAAATAATATGTTTTCTTTTACATTCTAGGCTATTTTTTTTTTTGGTAAAAAGGAATTTCATTAAAACTAGAGGGAAGCCCCAGGATCAAAACAGAACCTGCTGCAATACACACCACGGCTATCAGCCTCCAAACAAGGAAATAAGTCCACAGGCGGACTGGAAAACAGAATAAAATCAGCATCTAAACTAATACCTAAGTTGGCAAGACAGTCAGCACTCCTGTTTGCTTCCCTGAAGACATGCCTAATGGATGTTTGGGGAATCATAGAAATCAAGTGTCTGCAATCCTCCATGATGGAAGACACAACAGAATTTGGGTTACCTTGGAGATTAAGAGTATCAACAATAGACTTTGCATCTAGCTCTATGATGACTGCCTGAACATTCAGCTGCTGACACAACAGAAGCCCATCTCGGAGAGCCCATAATTCAGCAGTGAAGCTATTAGCTAAGCCTATTCTTCTTGCAAAACCCTCAACCCAATTCCCATCCTCATCTCTTAAGAGCCCGCCACCTCTAGCTTGGCCTGAAGTCCCCCTTGAAGCTCCATCCACATTTAATTTCCTCCAGCCTATACTTGGTTTTTCCCACTTTATTTGCTTCATGATCCTGTGCTTGGACATCAACAGTTTACCAGCACAGTGGGTGTACTCCACTGCTTTATAGGCAATATCCCCATCAATTTTCGGATTTAGTTTTTTGTTCTCAAAAACTAAAAGATTTCTACCTTTCCAAATCATCCAAATTGCAAACATAAAGACTTGGTTCCATGGGGCTTGGCCTGCCACACGCTTAATTTTGGAGGAACAATTACCAAATAACCAATCCTGAAGGTTGGAAGAGAAAAAAGTACTATCCGAAGGGTGCACACCCAACTGATGCCAAATTTTTTTAACCACATGGCAGTCCCGGAGAGCATGCAATATGGATTCAGATCTGTTGTGACAGTGAGGGCAAGCCGAGTCAACTAACATCCCTCTAGCTTGAAGACACTCCTTGACACCTATGCTTTGATGCATGCATTTCCATAAGAACATTTGAATCCTGGGCAAGGTGTCTAGCTTCCATATCCACCTACCTTGAAATCCTGAGTCAGGCAACGGGTCAATGGCGAGCAAGTAGGCACTTTTGAGCTCAAAGGAGCCCCTCGAAGAATGCTTCCAAGCCAATCTGTCTTTATTCCTCCTAACAAAAGAAATGGGGGTGGCTTGAATCTCTTTTTTGACTTCCTCAGGTAGCTCTATATGAAGACGATCCCAATTCCAACCTCCCAAGTCAGCAACATCCTTAACTCTAAGGTTGGAGGATTCAAACGTAAGGGGTCCCTGTATGATGTTTCTAAGAGTACCCATGTTTGACCAACTATCATTCCAAAAACTAAGGCTACTTTCAAACCCAGGAATCCATTTAATTCCTTTTTTGAAAATATCTTCTCCTTTCTTCATGCTCTTCCAAGTGCGAGAACAAGGGAGGATGGCCTCATTCCTGGAATTTAGCCTTTGGTGAGTGCAATATTTGAATCTTAGAACTTTAGCCCATTGGGACTCACCCTCCGTATGGAATCTCCAATTCAACTTAGCAAGAAGAGCTGTGTTTCTACCCTTGGCGGTTTGTAAGCCCAAGCCCCCTACATCCTTAGGGGTAGTGACCTTTCTCCACCCTACCCAATGCATACTCTGCTTGGAACTAGTGGAATTCCATAGGAAATTTCTATTAACCTGATCTATTCCCTCCAATATCCTTCCAGGCAGCAGGTTGTTTTGCATCACATAAGCAGGAATAGCCGAAGTAGAAGCTTGAATTAAAACAGATCTACCAGCCAGAGATAGAAGGTTTGCTTTCCACCCAGCAAGTTTCTTCTTAACCTTTTCAAGCACAAAATTAAAGTCTTGATTGGAAGCTCCGCGGTGTTTCATGGGAAAACCAAGGTATCTCCCCAAATTGGGAGTTGACTGAATACCGAGAATGTCACCTAAGGCATCCCTGTGATCTTTGTCCAAATTGGGAGAGAAAAAGACCCTAGACTTAGCCTCACTGATGGTCTGCCCCGACTGGCTACAAAAATCCTCCAAAACTCCTCTAATTGTTACACAATTTCCAGGATTTGCCTTCGCAAACAAAACCAAATCATCAGCGAAGAAAAGATGGGAGAAAGCCGGCCCACCTTTAGAGGCCTTAACAGGATTCCAAGAGTTTGCATCACATTTTTCTTGGATTAGTTGCCCAAGTAATCCATGCACATAATGAAAAGGTAGGGGGATAGGGGATCTCCTTGCCTTATGCCTCTAGTGGGTGTGAATGTGTCTAGGGCCCCTCCATTGAAGATAATAGAGGTTGTAACAGACGACACGCAGCTCATAATTAGCTCAACCAGATTCGTAGGCAGATTGAAACGAAGCAAAGTATCTCTAATAAAACTCCATTCTAGCTTATCATAAGCTTTTTCCAGATCAATCTTCAAAGCCATATAGCCTCCCCTCCCTTTGGTTTCTCCATCGAGTGAATTATCTCTTGGACCATTATCGCATTGTCCACTCCTCTTCTACCCGGAACAAAAGCTGCTTGACATGGGGCTATAAGCTTGTCTAAAAACGGCCGCAATCTACCAACAATGATTTTGGTGATAATTTTGTAGACCGAGTTACACAAACTTATTGGGCGGTAGCTACCAATAGACTCCGGGCTAAGGATCTTAGGAATGAGTACAATATTTGTGCTGTTTAAGTAATCAGGAACTTTCCTCAGCAGAAAAACTTGCTTAACCTCTTCCTTGACTGAATTCCCTACTGTGAGCCAGAATCTCTGAAAGAAGCCGGCGTGTAACCCATCGGGTCCTGGGGCTTTGAAAGCCTTTAAAGACCATAAGGCAGTAGTAATCTCTTCCTCAGAAATCGGGTTGTCCAGACTAACTTTCTCTTCCTTCGTAAGCCTAATCTGCCATCGAGTCCACATAAATTGTTCTGCTTAACCTTCACTTGGGACGTGGAATACAGCTTCAAAAACCCCTCCCTGAAGTGGTTCATAACCTCCCTTTCCTCTGTGATCCATTCCCCAACCTCATTTTTTATTGCGTTAATCATGTTCTTTTTCCTTCTTGCAAGCATGGAAACATGAAAGAAAGAGGTATTTCGGTCGCCTAACACCATCCAGTTAACTCTCGACTTTAAGGCCCATAATTCCGCTTCTTGGTCAAGCACAATCTCGAGATCCTTGTGCAACTAGTTCTCCAGCTCAATTAGATGGGATGATGGCAAGGAAGCTACAGCCCTCTGAATTCCATTAAGACGGGCCATTAACCTCCTCTTTTTCTAAAAAATATTACCAAACTGAAATTTATTCCACTAAGTCGCTTCACTTGTAAATTTTTCTATTGAATTCGAAAGATTACTAGAATGACTACATGCCCTTGTCACCACCCCAGGGAAGGAAGGATCAGATAACCAAAAACTTTGAAATTTGAAAGGTCTACTGAGGTGAGTGATTCTTCTAGGAACTGCCTCCATAAGAACCGGACAATGATCAGAGTGGCATCGGGTTAAATGAGTAACTCTAGCCTCTGGGTACAAAAGACACAAACTCGGATTCATGAAAAAACGGTCAATTCTCTCTTGAATGAGATTATACAGATCCCTCCTGTTTGTCCACGTATATCTGGGTCCAGAGAATCCCAGATCAACCATATTACATTTGTCTAGGCAGTCTTTAAATAACAGGGATCTCGAAATACTGACAGGTCTTCCTCCAAATTTATCCTCTCTTAACAGGGGTTCATTGAAATCCCCGGCTATCACCCACGGCTTGTTATGCATATCTGCAACCTTGATTAAATTTTCCCATAGAATATACCTTTCTGCACTCTTAGGACTAGCATACACAGCAGACAGAATCCAAGAGAGGTTAGAAGCAAGTACCTTTACTTCCACATGGATTTCCTGCTCCGTTTTAGCTAGCTGCACCACTTCCACAAGGTCAGAGTTCCAAAGAAGCCATAAGCCTCCAGCATACCCGATTGTATCAGTGTGAATGGCGCCATTGAACGGAAGTCTATCCGTAATTCCCCTGGCTCTTTCTCCACCCAATTTGGTTTCCATAATCACTAAAATGGCTGGATTGTGAATTCTAGCCAACTCTCTAACATAATCCTGAAAATAAGGCTTCAGAACGCCCCTGCTGTTCCAAACTAAAATATTCATAAAAATGATTGGATAAAAGGAAAAAATACACTCATCAAGGAAAGGCAGCAGCTCCACCTCCCTCTTCGACTTCCATTCTCTCTTCTTCGGGAACTCCGCCACGGAAAACCGGCATTTCCCCTTCACCGTGGTGCAGCTGTCTTGAAGCACTAGCATCTTCACTTTCCATCTCGGTTCCGGCATTACCATCACCGTGACGATCTTTCTCCCACACACCTTCCACTATTGACCAGACCGCTCCATCTCCATCGTCGGCCACTTTCTCATAACTGCTCTCTCCTCTGTAATCACTTCCACAACTCTTGCTTTGGTGCTGGCTTCCCAACTCAGCATTAGCGGTGGTTGAAAAGAGGAAAGGAGTGCTGGGATCATGATTGACATCATCACCTCTATTGAGAATCTTTGGGGTTAGAGAAGTAAGATTGAAATGGTTCAAGCTACTCCCAGTAGCTTCCGTGGTGCTTTTGATCAATGCCCTGTTCCTTGCAATTACTTTCTTACCCTTAACTGATGGGCTGCTTTGGGCTTCAGAAAAATAATTCTTCTTGCTGTTCTTGCTAGTTTTGCCTTCCATAATAACATTTGGGCCCATCTTGTCTATGCCAGTACCAACACCTAGCAAGTAGGCATCTCCCATGGGCCTATATTCTTTAGTCACTAATGGTGCTACGGCCTTGCGAGGTAAGGCCTGTGGGGATCGTTGGGAGCCCTTCGGCCTTAAGTTGCATGATGCGCTTGCCTCTTGAGCTTGGTCCACTAGATTTGAGCTGGCCAGCTTTCTTTTAGCCTCTCTACTAGGACCCTTAGTCAAGTTCTTTCTACCTACTGTAAGGTTATACCTGGCTTCCTTCTCAACCTTTCTCTGCTCTTGCCTTAGCCGACCGTTATCCAGCTCACCATGGGCCCCTCCACTTCTCTGATTTTTTGGTGCGTTCTTCCTTCTCGTTACTACTGTCCAAGGACCGTATGTCCTTTCCTGTACCTCCTCCGACACATTCCCATGCACAACATTGTTGTGCTCCATTCCCTTGACTGACTCGTTAGGTACATGCGTATCGCATGATCGTCCTGCCACATCCCTGCCTGTTTCCGTTGCCCCTTCTTTCACCTCTGTCGCCGACGCAACTGGATGAATCAAATACGGGCAGCTTGCCTTTCTGTGACCCATTCTACCACAAGAAAAACATAATTTCTGGATACCTTCATAGCAAACCGGTTGTTCGAACCTCCCTATCAACACCGCATTCACCAACGGCTTATCCACATCAATCTGGACACAAAGTCTAGCAAATCTGCCTCTTGCTTCGTTTGCCGTGTGTGTGTCTACCCTTAACACATTACCAATGGCCTTCCCGATTTGCAACAGAGCTTCCGAGTTGTAATACTCGATTGGCAGCCCGTTTAATCTTATCCAAACAGCCACCGAGGTGACATTTGTCGACTCCGGCCTAAAGTTTGGTTCCCATGGCCTGATGGAGAGAAAATGCTCTCCAATGAACCAAGGTCCCCTCTTCAAAGTAGCAACATAATCCTCTTTCAAGTAGAACCTGGTCAAGAAAAACCTGTGCTCCAAATCTACACAGTCCAGCCTCCCCGCAGCTTCCACAAGGAAAGCAGCCTACTATGTAGGAAGCTTAAGCCCACCACCCTGCCATACACTTTAACAATGAGAGCTCTTGTCCAAGGGGTACAAATCTTCTTCTTGAAATCCTTGGAGAGTTTGACCGCAACTAATCCTTCATGAAGATTTTCAACCTCCTCATCAGACTCCTCGTCATCCTCCATACTAGGCTATAGTATGTTGTATATATGAGAATTAACTGTTCACAGTTGCTAAAAATAAATAGCAATAGCAACTGAAATAATGCTGATTTTTTGCTTGGTAAAATAGTAACGCGGGGGGTGGGTGAGTGGTGTTTTACACCCTCCCAATGCTAATGCTCTTATAAGTTATAACCACCTCCTTGATGATTGTTATGACATTCTGAAACATGGGCGGCTCAACCACTAGGCCATTTAAGCAATGGCTTAATTCTTCCAAATGAAAGAAGGCCTCTCCTAAAATAGAATATATTATATTTATGTCTTATAGTATTGTAAAAAAAGTTTTTTAAAAAAAAGAAAGTAAGTGTTGACATTTTCTATTAGCCAATAGAATGTCTTGTCTACTTGTCTTACAATAAACATTTAATGAATAAAAATTATTTTTAAAAATATATTACACTATATACAAGCATTCTATTAATAGGTTTTATTATGTTTGCAATAATTTAAGAGTGTAAAATTTTTCAATTTAGAGTGTAGTACTAGGATGGGTGACCTCCTGGGAAGTCCTTATGTTGCACCCCTTTCTTTTCCGATCAAAAATTTTTTCAATTTCCCAATTTTATTTTTAAATTTTTGGTTAAAGGGATAATGTATTAGACTAAACAGAAATAGAAACAATTTTGTTACAAAAAATATTTATCTTATCAAGAGCAAGCAAATTCACCATCACAAATGGATCCCATTTTGGCTAGTGCATTGGCACACTAATTAGCTTCCTTGTAGACATGATCAATCCGAGTGCTAGGTAAGGTCCTCAATAGGTTTCTGCAATTAGATAGGAGTGGTTCTAAAGCAAGATTAGCAGCAGAATTTCTCATCAACAAAAGCACAAAAGATAAAGCATCTAGCTTAACAATGAGATTTTTTATTCCTAGAGAAGAGGCAAGGGCAATGCACATCAAGGGTGAAACCTCTTGAACCCAAGACTTCACAAAAAGGGATCCTATTATGACAAACTAGCTGGAAGAATAATATTATTTTTGGATTAGATTTAATTTTTCAAACCCTAGAGTACCTCATCTTTTCTTTCTCTATCAAAATTAAAACTAGAATTAATAGTCTCCCAAAAAAAAAAAAAATCATTATTAAAATCCATTATTAAATACTTGAAGTTGAACATTGCCAAGAGAGATAGTGACCATCTCAAACATGATAATTATTCATATACTTATTGTTTAGATTTATTTTTAGAATTAAAAGTTTTAAATTACGTTTTATATAAATATATGAAAATAGTCTAATTAACATATTAAATTATATAAAAAATGCTAATTATTTTTTTTGATGCATGTATTGCTTATAAAATATTAACTAACAATACATTTTTACATGTGGGTAAAAGAAGTTATCCAAAATTAAAATTGATAAAATCGTATTAAGATTGACAATATCACAAAAAATATTAAGTGAGTTAGAGATATTACCAATTGAAAAGAATATTTTAGTGGAACTTGAACAAAAAACATAATTAGTAGTAATCCTGCATGCATCCCCAAAAGCAAGAAAAATAGATTTTTAAATGAAAAATATCAAAACATAAATATTATTCAGTTAATATTTAAAAATAAGAAAATTCCCACTATAAATATATTTATTCTATTATATTAATTATTTTAAGTTTTGCAATATGTATTATTTATTTAAGTATAATAAAATTTTGATGTCATTTTTCTAAGATTTATATGAGAAATAATTGATTTGAAATATGATATTCTTGCTCAAATTCAGTTGGTTTTAAAACAGTTGAAACAAACTCCATCAAAATAATAAAAAAAAATTTAATAACACACAATCAAGAAGTAAAAAAAATAATTGAATGATATTTTCATTTTTATTTTATCAAAACGATATTTGCATTATTGAGTAGGCATGAAACATGCCTTTATATATATATATATATATATAAATCACTATATCATACAATTTTCAAATTTGTAAACATTATAGTATGACCAAATCACTACATCAATTTTATTATCTATTTATTTAGGTCTATAAAATAGAACAATAAATACTTTATACAAGAAAAATTATTAAAATAATTTTTTTTTAGTACATCAATAGTTGATAGTGAAAGAATTTAAACCTTAAATGTTTTTATTAAAAATACTAGGAGGTGCCAAACCACCAACCTATTAAATTACAAGGATCTACACGCAACTCCAAATCCTTAGACTATTCTATCATAGGTTTTATTTAAAAAATAAATAAATAAAAATAAAAATAAAAAATAAAAAAAACTGTCCACTCGCTGTTTCAAGAACCTCTTGAAGATTCTTTACAACATAATATATGCGTTTCAAGTGCAGCTTGATCTCCAAAACTAGAAAAATTGGGGTGATACTTTGAGAGAATTTGGCTATATGAATGGTTGATTGGGTTTAATATGGATCCTGAGATCTTGATTCTTGATTGATCAACTTTAATAAGTCATGTGTCGAGTTCTAAATTGATTTACTATATTTTGTTCATGATTTGTCAACATATAATTATGGACTAAATGGTATAACTTTTCCATAAGCAATTTGTAAAAATAGAAATGCAAAGTCCATTCCTACCTTCTTGAATAACACATTACACATACCAAAAAGCATCTCTTGAGATTTCATCCGTGCCTAGATATGGCCATAAAGGGATGCACAAACCAATTTGGAAATTAGTTTAGAACTGCAAAGGCTATTCATTCATATCCGATTTAGTGCATGTTGTGTGTCCCATTGGGGAAATGACACGCATGAACCGCTTTCGGGACTTGATCCCCCCAATTTTGTATGACACTTTGGAATTCACAATCTGACGCTTGGCTAGCTCACACCACTTTCCACATTCTACTCTTGCCACGATGCATGACTCGTGTCTTTGCCAATCCTCGCTTTCCTCTTTATTTAAAATCCCACATCCCAACCCATTCCCTCTCAACTTGCACTTGCTCTCATTCCACTCGGTTTTCAGTTTTCACAAACAACCTTGTTTCTCTATAACACTTCTATCTTTTATTATCTCTACTCTTACATTAGAATTTAGAACACGAAAGCAATTAGTGACTTTGTTCAGCATATTCATATATAACCATGGCTACCAAGCAACCTTATTGTCGACTATTTGTTTTGGTTTTGTTTTTGGTGGTGTTTGCAATTGGTTGCTCCTGCACTAGTGTGGGACATACAGTCTCAACAAATGAGGAAGGTCGTGACTATGAAGAATTAAAGGTGAAAGCAAAAGAAGCCCAAGAAAAGGCTGCAGAGAAGGCGAAAGAGGCTCAGGATAGGGCTGCAGAGACGGCGAAAGAGGCCAAAGAAGCTTCAGAGACATGGGCAGACTGGGCTAAGGAGAAAATCTCTGAAGGACTTGGGTTGAAGCATGATGATCATGACATCAAGGATACTGATAAGAAGGCTTCTGATATGGCGTCTGACACTGCCAAAAAAACCAAAGACAAGGCCCAGGAAGTGGCTTCTGGTTAGTATATATGTCTCTCTTGCTGTAATTCCTTTCCCATTTAGTACTGCTTTTAATTTTATCACGAGCGAGTCCAGGGACAATATTTTTCTCAATTTTGTTGAGATAACAAATTGTAATTGAACACTGTTAATGCTATCTTAATTCTCAATCTAACATTATTTTTATCATGCACCAAATATTCACTAGTCATGCCAATGGTTAAAAAAACTTGTGAAAAAAATTTGGTTTTACCAACTACAATATTCTTTGTTAAACAACTTGTACTGTTTCCATTTTATGTCTCCTAGTTGTTGGGTTTTGATTGTCTCGCACTTCTTTTACACACCATCCCGATATGTAATGTGTTAAATATGGAAATTCTTGAAAAATGTGGATACCTAATGTGAAAATGTCCATATTATGTTTACGGAGTGCACATTAGGACCTAATTTTCCTTGTTTATTATTCTTCTCTTTATAGTTTCATTGGAGAATTGGCTATACTAAGCTAATTCTAATTTAATCACGCCAAACAGGGAAAACCAAGGAGTTGCTATTAAAATGTTGTCATAAACATGTATGAGTAATGCTAGAGACAAACTTTTTACAAACTACTGATGTGAGGAGCATTTATTAGTAAATGAAAAAGTGACTTTAATGGTAAGTATAAAAAAAAATCAATAAGAAATTGGCCATATCAACGGATTGTAAAAATGTTGTAAAATGGTTTTTAGCTTTAGTATTATTCAACATGTATTGTTGATTGTGGCCACAATGGATATGCTGGGTCTGTTTTCTAGTCCAATTTAAGGACAATGAATAGGTTTATTACAGGTGTTGAGCCTTAAGTTTTTAAGCCTTAAAAGATTCTAATATGATTATATCACTACTGATGGATGAATGGGCAGGAACTAGTCAATACACTGCAGAAAAGGCCAGAGACATCAAAGACTCGGCAAAAGAGAAGGTGAACACTGCTACAGAAAAGGCTAGTGATAAAACAAACGCAGCAAAAGAGAAAGCCAATGAAGCTGCAAACGCAGCAAAGGAGAAGGCTAGTACCATAAAGAATAAATCAGGAGAAATAACAAACGAGGCAACACAGAAGGCTAATGAGTCAAAGGAACGAGCATCCCAAAAGGCAGAGGAGGCAAAGGAAAAGACATCTCAGACAGCAAAGGAAGCAGCAAATAAAGCCTCGGAAGCAAAAGAGAGAGTAGCCCAAAAGGCAGGAGAGACTAAAGAGAAGACATCTCAAAAGGCTGAGGAAGCCCAGGAAACAGCTAGGGAAATGGGAAAGAATGCTGTAGAGGAAGCCAAGAAGAAGCAGTATGATACAGAGGAGCATCTAAGTTGGGCCACGGAAAAAGCTAAAGAAGCTTATGATGCATCTAAAAACAAAGCAGAAGAGACTGTAGAGTCTGCTAAGGACACCATTGCCTCTAACTATGAGGCAGCCAAGCAAAAGTCTAAGAAGATCAAAGATAATGTAGCTGGTAGAGGTCGTGATGAGGAACTCTGAGCTAATCTAGCTACAAAAATGCATGGTTGATTGACATTTCTTTTGTTATTGTTGATCAGATTATGCATGTTGTATTATAATAGTTTCTGTGCATGGAGTCTGGTGTTTGGTTTAATTCTCTTCTGGTGTCAGTGAAATCTATGGGTTGGTCAATATAGTAGTATGAAGCTATACTTGACCTTCTCTGTTCTTTTTTTTTTTTTTTTTCTGTCTCTTTTCTTCACGAAAGCAGTGAATTGCAATCTAATTAGTACAGTCTAAGTTGTGTTTTCTTCTCTCTTATTATTATTAATCGTTCTAATATTTTAGTTTGCAAGGAACATAAATTGTTCCAACACCATCGCTACTTGAAATTCGTATTTTTTTTTTTTGTTTTCCTGTCTCTTTTCTTCATGAAAGCAGTGAATTGCAATCTAATTAGTACAGTCTAAGTTGTGTTTTCTTCTCTCTTATTATTATTAATCGTTCTAATATTTTAGTTTGCAAGGAACATAAATTGTTCCAACACCATCGCTACTTGAAATCCGTAACAATCAAGCACCTTTAGGACCACTCAAGTTTCTTGCCATTAGTATGTGAGGTTTCACAACTAGAACAGATATGGGAGTTGAAGTGGAAATGATGATGCCGAATAAAATCACCAGTGAGCTACACAGTCCTCGCACACTCGAGACAATTCTTGCACAATCAAAAAGAGAAAATCCTAAGAGAGTACCGGTATGGTACCGGCCAAGGACCCTCCAAAGATTAAGTTAGAAAACCTTTCTACAACTCTAAAGTGGCAGAGCTGGGGTGAATTATGCGAATCTATTTTTTAAGGGTTTTTGGGTTTTTATAGTAGTGTAGAATCGAGTCCTGTACTGGTGTAACAAGTCTTTTCCTTATAGGAAAGATCTCTTGCTAATGCACGTATATTCTAGAATCTTTCTTATGATGGAATTCTATTCATATTGAGATTTTATGGACTAGGGTTAATCACAACGTACTAACCATTTCCATTTAGGATTCCTTGGAGATCACACAATGTCTAATTGGGCGCCACATGGCCTTTTGATCCGTCCACCCTGTGCCTGTTCACCTAGTGTCCATCCATCTTGTCTAGCACCGTCAAGTCCATCTTTATGGATCCATCACCTTCACTTTTTATCCTCTTCAGGAAAGATTTTTCTGAAAATATTTTATTTAGGAAGAGGCAAATTAACGGTTTGATCAACTTCAACTTTCTGAAAATCAATTGGAAAGTTATACCTTATATATGAAATTGAAAAGCTTCTGATTAAAGCTGAAAGACTATCCACCTATGCCTTTACTGATATGTATCTTATCTCTCTCTCTCTCTCCCTCAACTCGAGCTCAGTCCATGGGGGTCAAACTCATGACCAACATTATTGGTAATGGTGCACAACGGCAAAGCCACCACTGGTGGCCACTAATCTTTCTCCTTTCCCTGTCTATTTTTTTTTAAATTTATTTTTTTGTTTGATCCGAAAGCTCCCCCCACCCCCCACCCCCCTTTTTTTTTTTTTTATTATTATTTATTGTTTGTGCTTTTAGATTTGCTTGGGTTTGAGGACTGGGGATTTTTGGGTTTGAGGGTTTAAGAAATAAAAGATTTTTGTTATGGGTTTTGGGATTTGTTTCAAAAATAGATTTTGGGGTTTTGGTGTGTGTTCTTGTGGTTGTAATGGGTGATTAACAGTGTGGGTGATTGGCAGTGGTGGATGTGAAGCAACAGTGGGTATGGATCCTAGAGTATTTGGCATTGATGACTGAAATTTTGTTGATTTTTTTGGGTTTGTGGTGCAGTGATGCTATGGGAGTGGTGGTTGGTGGTTTGTGGGTTGTTGTAATTTGGTGATTGGTTCAGTTGGGTGGTTCGATGGTGATTTTTTGTCTTTACGGTTTGATGGTGTTTCAATGGTGGTGGTGATGATTAGCTTTTGGCAATTGGGTTGAGTTATGGTGGTTGGTGGTTGTTAGTGGTGGTGGGATTTGGTGGTAATTGCAAGCTATGTTGATTTGATGGAGAGAGGAAGAGAGAGAAGTGAATTGTTTATATTATTTGATGGTGTAGTTTATATTATTTTAATGGGTTATATGTAAAAATATAAACTAAAATATTGAGTGAGTTATAAAAGAGATTGTAAAATAGAAAAAAAGTAAATTTTGAGAGTGTAAAATGATATTTTTTTACATTTCTGGATGTGAATGCTCTAACAGTTGTGGAAAAATATCAACAGTCAACACAGTCATCTTCGCAGGTTATCATAAAGGAAAGCCATCTGCAAGTTAATTCCTGGCTAAAAGAAAGTTACAATGCATCAAGTTCTGCTCATACATCTCGACCGTAGAACACATGGACAACGTTATATCGATCAAAATTTCATTTATGATATTATTATTATGTTTTCAAAGGTGAACAAATATGGTGGATTAACAGGAGCACCATGAACCTTTCATATGTCCACAACATATCTATATACAAATTGAGTACAGTGGAACAAGAATCACCAATGAAAACTCCCAGACCCCCGCAAAATCATCAATAAGCAACCGATGTCAGCGACCAAAATGCAGATCTTCATCAAGAAAGATCAACTTAAACAAAATATATATTGCTACACCGGATTATAATAATAAATGCCTGTGGCCATGGATCACTTCTGCCTCAAGTTTCACCTTTTGACTTTTTTGTAGTGCATAGAATTCATATATTTCAGAAAAGGAACGAGAGTTTGTTCTGTCTAATAGCAAGAAGCAAATTTGAGAGATAAAACCTGACTAATAGCTCCAATTACATCTGATTTCCCAGGTCATCACATGGGTTTGCAGATCAAAGGCGTCCAATTACTATTAGCATCATGTCTTTGCCATGTCCCTTTAATTGTCAGACTAGTTAATGGTTCAGAACAAAATGCTTCAAGCTTTGTTGCTGAATCTGCTTACAGATAAAAAATAAATAAAAAATACTGTCATTCAGTCAAAACAGTATCTATAAAGTCAGACCTTAAAGTAAAAGGGAAATTATAAGCAAATCAACTTTCTGTGAAGCATGAATGCATTACAATAGTTAATTACTGCTTAATCCAAGTATGTCATAAAATGTTACCGCAATATTTTTAAATTCCCAGCAAATAATATATGGAGCAAGTTACATTCTGCCAGTGCCAGCAGAACAAATGAGGATAAATACAGAAACAGGTGTTGCACTTGAAGATGAACATCTAAGACTAAACTATAGCACTGGCAGAACCAGACAACCACTGCAAAAGATTTGGCAGTCTAACAAAACTATTTCACTCTTATTCAAATTTCCATATATTAATCATTCTAGTCCTCAATTAACAGAATTGATAGATCACCTTTTCACATAATAACTAGCAGGTGAAGCACACAAAAACACATACACAGAAACGTGAAAATTCTAAGAAATACTAAAACTGGTGAGACAAAAGCAAAAAAAAAAAAAAAAAACCTTATTACACCTTCATGTGCATAGAACAAGACACAATGATCCCCTTTGTTCTAGCACAGGGTTTTTAGATAAAATTAACAACACCAATAATATAAGGAATCATCCTCTAGAAAATCTGCACACCTACCACCTCTCCCCAACCCCACAGATGCAAAAGCCTTGTGCACTGGGTACAACCCTTTTTTTAACCAATAAAAGAAGGAACCCATTCATATGTGATCCTATTTTGGCTTCTCTATCTGGTTTTACATCAAGTTACTAAGAAACAAAGTTTAAAATCATGAACACCCCAAAACCTCTCCTGAATAAAATTATTTGCACTTATAAAATGAAGGTCATTAACAGCCCCAAAACAATAAACATTATGATAACAATCATCAAGTACACTGCTACTCAAATGCATTGTTTGCTTACTTTACCCGATATTTAACACGTTATAAAACTTACAACATAAATGCATCATCACAATAAAAGACAAACAATGATAACAATAACATGAAAAATGCAGGGCCCGTTTGGTAGAGAAGTTTGAGTAATGTTGTTTGTAGTTTTTTGAAATACATGTGGGTGAAAAAGTGTCTAAAAATATGTGTAATGTTGTTTAAAAACTGAAAATGAGTTGCTTAACAACTCTACCAAACGCACCTGCAAAATCCCGAGTTAATGCTTGAGCCATGTGTATATCTGCAGATGCATACTTCCACAAACTATATTATGCACATGCATTCATGTTTGTGCATGCAACAACACACACAACGCCAACAGGGATGAACATACTTGACAATTCATAGAAGCATATGACCAAACCGATATACACGTATATGCCTACAACTAACTTGACAGACAAAAGAAGTAGATCAGCACAATTTACAGGGGTGGGAATAAGAACTAGTTGACTAATATAATGTAAATTGCAATAACCCATGATCAACATTAACGTTCTTTACAAAGAAGAGATGATAAACAATCTTAAGTTCTCAAAGCACAAATTCAACCTGCCAACCAAAAATTGCAAGATATACAGCTGGAAAGCAGGAGAATAGTTACCTACTTAAAAATGTCCTAACATGTGTACTAGGAATCTTTGCATGTCTTCTTATTGTGGCCAAGGCCCTTGCACTTGCTACACTGGAGCTGGCGTTTAATTATGTCTATGGATTCAGACTGCTTCATCTTTGGTCGGCCTGGTGGTCGTTTAGTAGGTGGAGGGGTTACAGTAACTATTGCCAAAGCTGATTCATCTGGGATTGGTCTGTCTACATTTGGAACAGGCTGAATGGACTCTGCATACGTTAATTGGTAACTCTCAGCTGTGAAATATCTAGAGCAATAATCATATGGGTTCCTACCAATGCATTCAAAGACAGCAATAGCATGGCAGCAAGGTAAACCAGTAAGTTGCCATTCTTTGCAGCTACAATCCCAATGATCAATATCAACAATATCAACAGATTCTCCTCGAACCTCAAATGTGCTACCATGTGAGATTAACACTTGAAGTGATCGAGCTATTGAAGTTTCTTTTTGTAGCCTTTCTTCCTTGGATGGAGTTAACTTTGTTGTCCATTGACTGGAATCTACCCGACGTGTATAGATGGATTCCATCATCTTACCTCGTAATACATCAATCATCTGTGTGATTGGCAGCTCATGCGCCTCTGATACCCAACTGTAGAATTGTTGTCCAAAGTTTGATGTCATGTGATTATACCTTGCTCCTGCAAAGAACGCATTTGCCCAGTGCTCTGGCTCACTTTGTATTACCCAATTGTAAGCTTCAGGAGAAATTCCTTTAATGTTATCAGCACTACGCTGGAAACCCTCAAGTTTGGGTGCATAAGCAGCAGCATAAAAATCATTAATCATAAATCGTCTTGCCTCGTGAGAAAACTGCCCCTTCAAGTCCTTATTAAGTTTCTCAGCAAGATGACGTAAACAATAGCTGTGGTAGCATTTATCAAATATCTCAGCCAATGACTTCTTCAAATCATTCTGAAAATCTGCAACAAACGTAAGCTGCTGAGGTGTTGACACAGCAGATTTAAGTTCCCCTAAGAACCAATGCCAGTTGTCCTCAGTCTCAGCATCTACAACAGCAAAAGCTACAGGAAAGATACCATCATCACCATCGGCAGCTGTTGCAGATAGCAATACCCCTTGGTATTTTGAGTTTAAAGGAGTGCTATCAAGGAAAAGGAGAGGGCGACATCCTTGCTGAAAACCAGATATTGAAGCATGGAATGATACAAAGAAACGATGGAAGCTTGAGTCATCCTTAGTGGTAAATGTGGCGACACTCCCTGGATTAGTATCCTTTATCTTTTCACAGAAAAAGGGTAACAGAGTATATGCCTCTTTATAGGATCCTTGAAGCTGCTCCCTTGCAATCTCTTTTGCACGCCATGCCTGAGAATAGTTCAATTGAATCCCATATTCTCGTTTGATGTCGTCCGCAATATCCTTTGGCTTGTAGTTTGGGGAAACTTTCAACTTCTCCTTTATAATACTTCCCACCCAACCTCTAGTTGCTCTATACCCTGCTTTCACAGTGGCTCCTTCACAAGTATGCTCTGTGTTCATTTTCTTGATACAAATCAATTGGGTGGTAGACAACCTTGATGCATATATCCGCCATGGACAACCTTGGGATTTGCATTTGACAGTGACGCGATGGCTGTCATTTTTCTTATATCTATAAGCAAACCCATGGGCAATTGAGTATTTATGCAATGCTTCCCGGAATTCACTAAAACTATTAAACCTTTGGTCCACACCAGTGATGGTGTTTTCCCACTGTTGTGCAGCTTTCCGATGCTTGTCATCATTAGAACCATCATGACAAATTAAAGGAGCTTCTTCATTGGGTATACCAATATCTATAGGTTCAATGACTTGAGCTGTATCGACTGGAATATCAATTGGGGCAACAACAGGAACCACCGCTTCTGATACAGTTGTCCTACTCGACCTGCATAATCAAGCATTCCAAAAGATTTTATTATTTTAACCAAGGCACATGTAGGATTTATAGACACTTCCAATTAATAGTCATTTTGGTTCACAGCCACAGTGCACGACAATTCACACCAGGGTACGGAGAGGCATTTATCAATTTGACAAAAAAACAAGAAAACAAGGCAATTTTTTGGTTTTTCAAAATAACAAAACACAATCCTCAAACCTCTGTACTGTGTTGTGAATGCTGCAGCTGTGGTGCCAGCTGAATTACACACGAGAACAGTGATAACTACCTACTACAAGGCATGATGGATAAATTTCGAGCAGCAGCTTCCTCCGACACGATAAAGACATCAACCGTGACAGAATCACCAATAAAATTCACCATTCGTTGCAAGTCCTTGTCTTTGGAAATTGTGATGAGGGTTTTCTTATTCCCAGGAAGGAAGTACTTGAGAATCATGTTATCAACACTACAACTGAACATCTCAGCTATTTCTGACTTGAAATCACTTAACTGCGTTTGTTGATCAATGTCAATGGCATAAGCCTCACCCCCACTATAGGACAAGGACCCATCTTTATTCGTCACAAACTCCCCACCTGACTGACATATTGCTATAATTTTCTTCGCAGCCATGGCCTAGCCAAGATATTAAGAGCAAAAAAGAGAAAGTTCTAAAATAATCAGGGATAAACAATTTTACAAAACCCAAAATTTACAATTGGGTGCATTCAAAAGTTTATATTTGGAGCAAAACAAAAACACTAACTACATATGAGATTAAACCTACATTCAAGATTTCATTCACAAAGATTGAAACTTTTACACATGGGTATCCATAAAATTGCAAAATTATAGCAAAATTCACACAGTTGCAAATAAACCAGCATAATCTGAACAATAATTCCAAATTAACAAAGATACTAGCAAAAAAAATCAGAACTTGAAACACCCAGATGAGGCAATAGGAAAAAAAACTTATCCTAGTCTCCTATTAAGAATTAAAAGGAAAGAGAAACCAAAAAAAAAAAAATTACAAATAATAGTCAAAGAGAGTGAAAGATAAAAACCCTAGAATTGGTTTGGTTAGGAAACAATGTTACCTTATGAGGCAGAGTTGAGAGTAGCAGATGGGGTTGTTTTTGGTGGTGTTTTCCAATAGGAGATAGAAAGAGAGAAGAGAAGAGGCCAAACCCACAAAGCAGATTCAAACAAACATGAAAGGCAGAGCTTTTTGGCTAAAACTCTAAACCCCTGTCCCGTGTGTGTTACAAACTCTCGCAAATAAATATATATAAAAAATTAGCTGCATTTACCATTTGTTTCTCAGTGTTTTCCTTATTCCTTACCTTAGCCTCGGGCTTGACTTTGTTTTGTTGCAAGTTAAACGGGGTGTCGTAGATTCTATTAGAATCTCCCCCTTTGTATTTATTTATTAGTATTATTTTTTAATAATTCAATAGATACAACGGAAGGTTGTAATGAGATTTGAACCCTTGCCGTTTTAGTAGGAAATATTAATAGGTATGCGTTGAGTTACAAGACTTTTGACAAAGTGGTTGTCACTCTTAAGTTAATTAAGTGATAAAAAAAAAAACAAAATTAATATTAAACTTTTTTATTGAGAAATCAAAATTACATGAATGACTGTTCATTATTACATAGTTCTGTATTGCCAATTTCCATATCAATTGCCAGCATGTAACATGTTAAAAAAGACTTGTTTGAAGGTCGGTGGTAGCAGGGTACTCATCCATGTCAACATAAGTCTTGTTAATGGCGACTAAGATGAGAAGACAATTCAACTGCTAACTAAAAAAAGAAACACATAACTTTGGATAAAATCCTATACATAATAATGAAATTAAACCTTTTTATGAATTGAAGAATCCTTCTAGCGTTCTAGGCAGTTAATTATTTTAGTTTTCTTGAAATTTTATTATAAACTTGAAAATTTTTCCTTTATTAAGATTTTTTTATTTATAATTTGACTTATTAGATCTTATTGTCATGTATATTCTATATATGAAATTTAAAATCAACAAAAAAAATACATTATTTGAAATTATAATAACACATTAAAATAAATACTTTTTTGCTAAATATATTAAAAAACATCTCCTTCATTGACTTGTAATATATTTTCCTCAAATTTGAGAGTCTAGAGAAGTAAACCATAATGGATTGAACTCTTTATATATATGATACAATTGGGATTTGTTGTATCTGTAATTTAAATCTTTTTAGTTGTACAAATAAAATTGTGATTGCTTCTAACAGTTGAAATAGAGACAAATCTTTATGCACAATTTAAATAGGTGATGGTTTCTTTTATATCATTGTTGCTTTTTCCAATATATCAAGTTTATTTGTGTTAACAAAATTTTGAGTTAATGATATCATTCTAGTCTGTGACTCCGCTATTATCCTTATTTGCTTAGAATTAATCATTTCAGACACTAGGGCATTTGGCATTATTGTTTGGAACAATCATATCTGTTTATTTTTACAGTTTTCCAATTTTAAGAAAAAGAAAAGGTGCTTATTAGAACCACAAATTATTTTCCTCAACATGCTTCCATGTTAGTTTCCTCCCTCTCTCTTGTGTGTATTTATCAGCTAGATAAAATACTTGCCACCAAGGCCGACTCAATACATTTTAGAGCCTAAGGTAACGATATAAAGTAGGAAGTGAAGAATTATTAGTTTTTTCCGATATCCCAATGGTGGTACTCGTTGAACACTTCTTTGTGAAGCCATCAATTTGATATGTATGTTTGTAACAACTTTAGCCTCAATTGAATTGGTTTCTTTGTACTAATACTAAGATGATCGTGTCCAAATCATGAAATATTTAGCATGTTAAATGCCTTTCATGCAAAATGTGGCCACATTGCTACGAAGATTTTTAATATGCAAAATATGACCACATTGCTACGAAGATTTTTAATATTCAATAGAAATGATACAATTTAGAGTATTTTAAATATAAATTAAAATTTTTTTAAAACTTGTAAATTCTAAATTGTATCATTTCTATTGAATACCTTAAACAAATCCATTTCCAATCTAGCTCAAGTTAATGGTTCGCAATAATAGGGCCCAATCTAGGGATGCCTCAACACATTTAGGCATAAGGCAACAACTTATAGTGTTCTTGTTCTTATTTTTAAATATTAATTGAATAATATTTATGATTTAATATTTTTTTCATTTAAAAACTCATTTTTCTTGGTTTTTGAGGTGCAAGATTACTACTAATTATGTTTTTTGTGTTCAATTCCACTAAAATTTTCTTTTCAATTGGTAATTTTGCTAATTAATTTTTCTTGTGACATAGTCAATCTTAAATATGATTTTATCAATTTTAATTTTGGATAACCACTTTTGTAGACGTAAAATTAAACTGTATTGTTAGTTAATTAATATTTTAAAAGCGATACATGTATTAGTACGAAAAATCTAGCATTTTTATATAATTTAATACATTAATTGGACTATTTTCATCTATTTATATAAAATGTATTTTAAAACTTTTGATTTAAAAATAAATATAGACAATAAGTATCTGAATAAAATATCATGTTTGAAATGGTCCCTTGTCTGTCTTGGCAATGTTAGATTTCAGGTATTGAACAATGGGTTTCAATAATGAATTTCTTTGGAAAACTATTACTTCTAATTTTAATTTTGATAGAAAGAGAAAAGAAGAGTAAAATTTTGGAGAGATTGAAAATTTTTACACTTTTAAAAAAGTATAATATATTTTTGAAAATAATTTTTATTCATTACTTGTTAGGCCTTAATTAAATTATAAGACAAGTAGACAAAACATTCTATTAGCCAATAGAAGAGCTCTCTTTTTTTTCTTTTTCTTTTTTTGGTAGGTAGAGGTCTTACTTTATTATTAGAGGAAAACACCATTTTGGTCCATACATTTTGGGGTCACAATCAATTTGGTCCCTATATTTTGGTAACAGTCAATTTGATCCCTATTATTTTCAACTTGCAGTTAAATTGGTTCTTACTGTTAACTCACTAACGGAAAATGTGGCTTATAAAATATTAAAATAATATCTAATTGCTACTTGAAAAGCCACATCAGCAATTTTTAAGAATAAAAAAATCCACATTAGAAATTTTTTTTTTTTGAAAGCATTACCTTTTAAAAACAAATTATCAAGCTTTTCTTGGACTATCTTTTTAGCCAAACAAAGCAACTAGAAACACAAAAATCAAGCTAAACCCAGAAAATACATTCATTATCTCACAATAATACTTATCATTATCACTTACTGACCCTTTGAATATGTATTTAGCAACACAAAAGTAGCAAATCCCATGCCACATGAACTTGAACAATCATACAATACTCAACAACTGCTCCTCATTTTACACTAACACAATCAATTGATTAATTCACAATTCATAAACATAAGGTTATTATTAAACAATTGTTCCTTACTTATACCGACAATAACTATCTCAAATTAAAAATTATATATATATATATATATATATAAAGACTAAAACCCTAGAAACTTTGAAATCCTAAATTGTTATTTGACAACCATCGCCGACCCCAACAATCAAGAAAGTGTAAGAAAATACAAGAAAAGCTCTATGGCTTTTTTTAAAAAAAAAAAAAAAAAAACTCATCCTACAATTTTTTTTTTTCCTTTCTGATGTGTATTTTTTTTACTCATAAAGTTGCTGATGTGGCTTTTTTTAAGTAGCAATTAAATAATTTTTTTTATATTTTATTAGCCACATGTGCACCAATGATGCACACCGTTTGCCATGTAGGCATTTTCCGTTAGGAACCAATTTGATTGCAAGTTGAAAATAGCAGGGACAAAATTAACTACTAACAAAATGTAAAAACCAAATTGATTATAACTCCAAAATATAGAGAACTAGTGTTTTTGCCTTTATTATTAATATTATTTTGCAATAATTTTTTAAAACATTTTTTGCAATACTATAAAACAAATAAATATATATAATATATTCTATCTTAGGGGCCTTCTTCCATTTGGCTAAGTTGAGCTGCCCCCTGCTTGCCAACAAAGGCTCTCCAAGTGTCTTCTAGAGTTGGATGACAATTGTTTTTCCTTATAGAGAGTTTCTAGAGAAAGCCATTTTATTGGAGGAAAAATATGGGCATACAAATAAAAATCTTCATACATGGAATGAAGAAATTAAAGTTGACATGAGAAGGGAATTAGTAGATCAATTCTTTTTGGTAGGATATGAAGCCATTTTGTTGATGCCACAAAGCCCCTCTGGTTTTCCAGTGTTTCTCTTCATCCTTATGTACCCTTTCTCCCCCCACTTAGGTCCCCATGAATTCTTCACGATGATGTAATCTGACCCCTTCAATGAACCATATCCAACAGCTGTTACTCCATGATCTAGCTCAGTTCCACAATGCCCATTGAATATTCCCTGCCAAGCCAACAAAACCATGCATAATTTGGGAAAGCAAGTTGTAGGCATAGAAATGTGTATGGATATAATAATTGTGTTAATGAGAGGATATATATTAGAGTGATGTTAGGGATGTCAGGTTTTACTATATATGCAAATCATACAGATGTGTCATAAATCCCAAAAAAAAAAAAAAAAAAACAATTCGGACATTGAAGTGACATTAATCGCATTTATTATCACAACAATTTTTTTTTTTTTTTTTCTCTGGTAAAAAAGTGGTAGTGGCTTGAACATTTTCCCTATATATTATTTCCAGCTTACCCCGCTATAAAATTGGAAATCTCGACCAGAGGCCTCGATAGCTACACTGAGAGGCTGATGAGCAAGTGCCTTCAAAAGACTTTCTTCATCATTTTGTGGCACATCTTGATAACCACTAATTTTCACTACCTCCTTTTTTTCCTAAAGAAAGATAAACATGTGCAATCAATAATTCTATTATAAGAGTTTGTTAACGGCTGAATTTGGTATAGAACAAATTAAGCTAATTACTGTAATTTACCTTCTGCACTTCACAGCTTCCTTCATCCATTAAATATGGATAGTCTTCCTCCTTATGCAATCCACCATTGGATACAATGAATTGGAATGCATAATCCATCAAACCCCCATTGCAGCCATTATTGAAAGTTCTATCACAATCAATTAGCTGTTGCTCGGACAATGAAGTTAAATTTCCAGTGACTATCTGGTTGATGCCCTCGACAGCTGCTACAGTTGAAAATGCCCAACAACTACCTGCATGCTCATCATATCATCATCTATACTCACCACATGATCAACAAAAAAAACACTAGCTAACCACATACACATGCATAGTCATGTATATATGCACGCAAAAGGCACAGTACACACACAAACATAGAGGATATAGTAGGATCCACGCTATGAAATGAAGATCCATATATCCGATACATGATATAATTATTGCGAGAGAGAGAGAGAGTTACATACCACATGAACCTTGGTTCTTGACTGCAGTAACAGCTCCTTTCGTTCTCCAATCCACAGACTTGGGCAGATCCACCACATCTCTATAACTGAAGTCTCTGGAGGACCCTCTTGTTTCGGGCAAAGCAGGTTTCAATCCTAGATACTTGTTCTTAAACTCCTCATGGCTTAAGTCTGCAAACTCATTCAACCCAAGCCAGTAGCTGCTAATCTCTTTGTTCCTCTCATCAATGTGTTTCAAGTTGTCTTTAAATATCTCAAACCTATGCAACTTCTCTTCAATGCTCCTGTAAGATTTGCCATGTTTTGACACCCATGATTCAAACAGCTCTATGATTTTATCCATGCAAGTCAAGTGTTCCGGTGAATATCCCACAATCGAAAAATCATGAGCCAGAGCACAACATGCAAAGAGAGACACAGAAAATAAGGCCAGAAAGGAGATCTTAGAATGTGAAGAGAAAGCCATTTGTGCTTAAGAATTCAATACCGACAGAAAGAGGTAAAGAGGAATGGATGACTGAATGTGAGGAAGGAGATTTGCAAGTTATTTATATATAGTGTCATGGTTTCATGGGTTGCTTTCAGGTGAAGTAGTAAAATATATTGTTTTATCTAATAGCATACGGAGTCTTTACGGTTGGTTTTTTTGGCAGGCTTTTGTTCCAAGCATGCTCATTTGCTGAAGATTAAGAGTTGCATGCTTGAGCAGCTAAGCTTTGACCACGCCATCGCCAGCCACTCGAGTCAGTAAGAGAGAGCAACTTTTTACCTTATGTAACTTGATTCCCTCACCACTATCTATAAACATAATTCATTTCTTTTAGCATAAAATTTTAATTTTTAATAATTCATTTATTTGTTATTTGATTTATAAAAATTGTAAAGTGCATTTCAAAAGTTGTGCATTTGTTTCCATATTAATTTTTTTGTTTAGTTAACTTTATTTTTTTTTTAGAAAAGTAAATATTATTTATGTTTTAATTAATTACAAAATCATCTTTTAAAACCATGAATTTTAAAGATTATTTAATATACAAATTTGTTACCAATGTGTGTGTGTGTTTTTTTTTTATTAACTTTTTTACAACAAAAATAGAATCTTATGATGTATGTCTGATCCAACCCCTTCGACGGTCCTATAATATTCACAAAATCGAATCCCAATCTTAACAACCATGTAGACAAATATAGATCAAAGCCTGTATAATTTGGTAAAATTTAAATACAATTAGTTTTTTTTTTTGCTAAATACAATTAGTTTATTAGGTGTTGTACTTTTACTTTTGCATTGACCAATCAACAACACGGTTGAATGTAACTAATATTTACAAAAGATAGTCTTGCTTTATTGCTTAAAAATATGTTATATGGTTGAATTCAATAATGGAAAACCTACCTACAATACTTAAAAGAATTGTACTTAAATTTTATCTTTATACTTTTTATTAAAAAAAATAATAAATAAATTGAATTATGGTATTTTGACTATTTTCTCATTCAATGATTCAATGTTTCTGAACGAAGCAATGCTCCCATATTCCCATTTTAAAACACAAAGACCATATGTCTGCTTTAAGTTGGAATCCACAATTTCACCTTCTGAGCAAAGTTAATGAGCGTAGCAAGTTTGTGTGGTTGGAGGTCGGCATAAACCTTCCTGATAATTTTTTGAGTGATGTGAAGGATTCTAATTTTTTTTTTTAACTAATACTAATTAAATTTATTATCACGTTAACTCTTAAGTTTTTATAATAAAATTGATTGTAACTTTTTATAATTTTTTTTATACCAATTTATAGATTAAGTTTGTGGTATTTTCCATATGTAGGGAACTTCTATTGCACTACGTACCTCCTGTATTCTTTTAATGAATATACGAAATGCATTGTCACAAGTCTTAACTCATAACTAATTTGCTTCTCCTTGTAGCTGCCATTCTAGTCCACAGAGAGCCACTGTTCAACCAAGGTATAGTTCCATATATTGAATTCAACTTCTTTTCCACTTTGCCCATGCATTTGAGATTAATTAAACAAGATGCATTCACCTAAATAAGATTTAAAGTCAGAACAAAGCAAAGCTCCTTTTTATTAGCCTACTGAATCCTATGTTACTGATATGGTGCAGTTCGAGGAACCCACTCTCCTATAGCAAAGCTTATCTATACATCAATAAAAGTGACTTACCGCTTTACTCCCCCCCCCAAAAAAAAAAAAAAAAAAAAAAGCCTATCAATTTCTTCGCATTAACAAGGCAAGTTGTCAGTCAATATTATCCATTGTGAATATTATCATTGATTGCTTGAATTATTATTGCTTTCAGCTTTCCATCTCACAGTCCTACCTTAAAACCAAATCTCAAGCATGACTCAATCGGCAAGTCAGTTTGGCAAAACAAGCAAAACGAAGGCCGAAGCCTCAAAATTTGTAGATGTAATTAATCAAAAATGTTTTACAGATGAAGCTTGTCAAATCATATACCAACACTTGAGTAAACTTGTCATTGTAATTTTACAAAAAAAGTTGAAGCAAACACTGGAATCCAAAATGTTCGATTACTGATCTTGAATTAATCGTAACTTTAAGATACAGGTATATCACTGATTTCATGATAATCTGTTCAAAATCATCATAGAGGAGAGAGTTGAGGCGAAGGATGAGAGCCTATACACTGCAGAGCTGGTATGGAGTTATCTTTGCTTCCCAACAGCATGTAGATATACAGAGACCATTACAACGCTGGTAGCAAGAGAGATAAAGTAATTAAACATAACTACCATCATGCTTTCTATTTTTTGTTAAAAACAAGCAAATAATGGTGGCATCATTCATCAATCCCAACATTATATAAATGCACGCCAGAACAACAGAAAAATGACCAGGTTGTTCATAATATGATTAAAGAATATATAGGGGGGAGATGAACCATGTAACCAGAAGTAACTTACATTGTGCCAAGGATGAAGGCAAGTGAAAGATTAAAGCCAAATAAATAGAAAGAAACAAATGCTGTGAAAAGCATTGCCACTGAAGTAGAATACACCTGCACAACATGGGGAAGCTAATTAAAATGGGAACTTCAATCACAAAGTGAAGAAAAGGTTTGCAGCAGGATGGTAACGTATGCTTCTCTTGAGTAATGCAATTATAAAGACCAATTTAACTGCTTAAGTGCTAGAAATATGTTAATATATTTATAAGTAAATATTAATTAAATAATCAAAAAGAGTGCTACCTAATGTACACAAAGGGTATACAACAGGTACACAAAATTAAATATGTAAAGTACAATGAAGTAAATCAGCAAAGAAGCAAAAGAAAATACACAAATTTTAAGGAATAACAGCTTCAGGTCATGTACCAATCTTTCACACCCTTCAAAAAGAGTGCTGGACATTCATTAAGGCTGAACGTGGGCTAAGAATACAAAGACCACAAGTACTTTAGCAAGAACTATCAATGTTAAATTTGCAACAATAAAGTTAATCCTAAGATCAATAAAGCCAACCGCTTTGACCTACGCCTTCACCAAGAACAAAAACAACCCAAAATAACCCTGAAGGCCAGAAATGGATTCCAATAGAGCATGAAGACAAACATTGAATTTTTAGTGCCAGACTAGGCCATGGTGCAATTTTTACATTCCAGTATATTCACAAATTCTATCATCAATGAAGGATGGGCAGATGCCTTTTCCCTTTTATGGGCCAAACAATAACTTGCGATTGCAAAAGAAATCTTGCTATGATATGACAAGGAATAGTTCCAGGAAATTATATAAATTCATTTAAATGCATTTCTGTTAATGTCTCACAAGATTCAAGGTCATATTTCCATAACTTACCTTCACAATATTGTCAGCATACTTCATTACCATAGATACAGCGAGGCCACTGCACAAGAGACAATTTAAACAGATTGTATTAAAGGACAATAGGAGAGGTGACAAACAAATATGGATAATTTTCGGAGGACGAAGATATTTTGCACAGATTTTAGTATCATATAAATATTACATACCCTGAGATGGGGTGCGTGTGGGTGTGTGTGAGAGAGAGAGAGAGAGAGAGAGAGAGAGAGAGCAATTAGTTGTGCTAAAGAATGAAACCCTAAGCATGATATAGAAACAAGTCACTAAGTAAGAATTGCAAAAGAGGACTTTATGTGCAAATAGGGGGCCCTTGTTACATGTTTGGTAATTTACTTCTATTTTATCTCATTATAATTTATATATGATAGTAGAATTGAACTCCTACTTTTGCCTCCCTTCAGATTGAGTGAAACCATCACTTTATACGTTTCTAAGATGAATGCAAAGGGCAAACCAAGAAGCACAAAGTAGGATTTCAATCAGTCTATGGGCAATTGGATTTTCAAGACAGCCTAACAAGATTTTATTTATTTAATTATTGACATTTGATAGAAAATTCTATCTTGACCACAGATAATAGCACATGAAAATATTTAAAATCATAAAAGTATAACCATGCACCCTTCTAACATGTGCTGAAATATTGATATATAATGTCAATTAACTTATATAATATTCCCTAGAATCACAAATTGAACTTGTATAGAATAACTATTAAAAAAAAAATTAAAAACCTTACTAAATCACGAGGGATTCCTTATGACTGGGAGTGAGAAATTTACGAAAAAGCAAAAGCTAAAGTATGCAAATAAGCTTCATTTTATGAAGCCAAATAAGATAATAGAGATACCTTAGTGCGTGGTTGAGAATCATGAGAACTGTAATAAATGAGTATCCATAGAAGAATCCCCTGAACAAAAGAAACAATAACTTCTATATTAAAACTTCTTCAATTCTAATCAGAAAAGAAGAATATCCCACTTATAAGGCAGTAAAGAATCTTTTAAATAATGACTTCACAGGGGGAAATGGAGAGGATAGACCAATGGTAAGAGGAGAATCAGAAACAGAGAAATGCTAGAATTACTTGTTCATCACCGCATCAAAATCTTGGGTCACTATAGCTACAGCATTAAACACCATACCAAAGACGTATAACCAAAAGTTTTGCACATTTATGTTTCTCGAAGGACGCTTTTTCATTATAGCCTGTAAAAATCATAAACAAGATAATTAACAGAACAGTTATCTAGATCACTCTAATGAGAGTTTTCACTTTTTTAACTCAGTGGATCACTAAAAAACTTCAATCAGTTATACAAAATCCATCAATTAACAAAATTCCACCCAATCATTGATCAAGTTATGTTGGGTTAGGATTCAAACAATAAATGACTAAATGACCAACATGAATTGTAGTTCTGAAGAACTAGAGTGCAAACTGTGTACTTAAAAAACTCACCTCAGTGTACACTCCTGCAAAACCACTTAAGAGTGCCATGACCTGCAAAGAAATCACCCCATTATGATAACAAGAACCTTAAGCTATAAAATGCTTTCCTTTGGTTTTTCTTTTTTCTTCACTGTTGTATTAAGAGTGTCAAAAATCTTGGTTAACTCACAATGGCCATCACCCAACCTTGAACAGGAGTTTGAAATACATCATCAGAACTGCAAAAACAAAGTCATTTTCTAAGGCACAGACAATAAGTTCAAAGTAGACAAAAATTGAATTTCAAGAAATGATTATACAAGTAATATAGTTAGAAACAATGTTCACTAATTCCTACTTCTCAAGTACATGGCTTCATGCACCAAGATATCATCACTTCCTAAAAGTGATATAAGATTTAGTAAATAATATTTTCATTCATTAGTAGACTACATCCTGTCCTGTACCATAGACGTGAAGCACACATCAATCAGTATGGATTGTACATGTGACAATTCCAATAGAATCTTTTTAAGGTCAACATTCCAAAAGTCAAAACACAACTGAAACGGTCCATAAATAAGATGTGTGAGCAAACTTACTTTGTTTTTAGCTGAGTTGTACTGCACCCAGCACATAGTAGAATGAAAGCCGCCCATTGAATATTGCTTAACCTGATAGAATATATAATTGGAACACAAAGTTCAAAAAATATTTGCAGTCCTAATTGGTTTGGCTTAAATTCTTAATTTGTTTAAATTAGCTTTTTTCCTTAATCTTTCACTCTCTATCCTCAGACACATAGCCCAAGAGCAGCTGAATTAGTATATATGTTCATGCTCATGGATGCTTTTCACATTCCCAATATGTTCTTCAATTTATAAACTAGATAAAGAAAAAGAAAAAAAGGAACCAATTTAGTTTGATTTTTTTCTCCTATTTGGGCCAACATTCTTAACATTAAATATTTCTAAGAGCATCAATGAGATAACATGTAAACCAAATGAATTATTATGACTCATCCATCTTCATTGTATTTGTTAAGAGGCTTTGTAAACATTTTCCCCGATGAAATGATAAAAAATCCAATGTAAATGATGGCAAGGACTTACTTCTTCTTAAGTATTATTCTATACAAAACGCCAGTACTGATAATATTTAGATTCTTCAGTATTTGATAACCTGGGGCATCCACATGCTCAAGGATGTAGTACTGCGACATAAAAGCGAAGAATACACGTTACTCAAATTTTAGGAAGCAAGAATACTGATGGAATTGTGACTCCCAAAAATAAAAACATGATTACCACAACTAACCTGGAGCAGATTTTTTACTAGGTAAAGTAATGCGGGTATGGGGTATACACTAACTTCATCCAATGTTGTACTCAACCTAGTTCAAAGGCAGAACAAGCAACAATGATAATTAGATATGATTGGAATAAGAATGTGAACTTAAAAGAAAAACACAGTTAAATGGGATGAAACAAAATGTGCATTTCATCCTAGATATGGTGAAATCATTCGGTGCACGCTGTGTAATATGCCCTGCTCTCAGGTCAGAGTGAGAGCTCTACATGTGGTTCCTACAGATGGGACCCACCATTATGTGAATTACATTGAGTGCACAGAATAATTTCTCCTGAATACCTATCAAAAATAATAATAATTTCTCCTGAATATGATAATTTCAACTTAATGAGAGCATTAAATCACAAGTTTTATGAAAACTTAGCATAAAAACAAACAAGGAAAACCTGTTATCTTCAGTAACACCTTCACTCCTCCATATTCTTGCCAAGGCTAAAAGTGATAACCCACATTTCAAAGCCTCCACCTAATTCAATAAAAGAAGAAATAAATCAATACCCATTTCTTTGATCACCTAAAAAGACCTACCAAACTGAAAGTTACACACAAATTACACTTGAAACACTAATTGGTGATAAAAAAAAAATTTTAAATTATAATTATGCTTACCATAAAATTAGAAGTGGTAACACTATACTCGTACTTGCCATTTCTCTTAGACCACACAATAAGTATGCCTTGCGAACTAGTAAGAAGTGTCAATGCAACTACCACAACGATCCTATAACAAGAACAAACAAAATTATAGAATTTATTAACTAATCTCCCTTAATTACAACATGGGGTTTGATTAGAATTTGAAAAAGAAAAGGAGGAAAAAAAAAAAAGAACTCATACTTGAGCTTCCATTTGGACCAGTCAACGGTGGTACCTCCCAAGGTGGGCACATTAGTCACTGAAAGAGGTTTCCGGCTTTCTATGTCATCTCCACCACCATTTCCATCTTCATCCTAAAAAAAAGTGTTACAAAATTGATGGGTATATAGGATATGAGTAAAATGTAGGAAAACAAAGGTACCTGATCTTTGAGTTTTCTGTATTCCATGTCTTCAGAAATCTGTGTGTGTGTGTGTGTGTGTGTGTGTCTCAGATTCTGCTATGAATTCGCTTTCTTTTTACATTGACAGATCTGATGTTAATGGATAAGGCGCGTTTTCAGAATCAGAAGAAAACGATATACAGCATGCGATTTTCAGGAAAAATGGGGTTTCGAAGGAGTCGCTGTTTTAAAATCGTAGTAGCTCCGACTGATCCTTTTTTTAATGAAAACGCCGGTTTAAAACTCGACCCTCAAGTAACGCCAGTTCAATCATGTGTTTTGCACACACAGATTTTTTTTCAGGGGCGTCAATACCTAAAATACCCTCGACCCTCAAGTAATTTGTTATAGTGAGTTTTAGGTAGGCATGGCAAAACGGGCGATTCAGGTCACGGGTCGGGTTCAGGTTGAGTCAATTATGTTGCGGGACAAACAGGTCATGGGTTAAAAACGGGTCATTTTAAATAGGTAAAAAAAGAGGTTCGGGTCAATCGGGTTGCGGATCAGGTCAGGTTGGGCCAGGTTGACCCATATTTTTCACATGAATTTTTATTTTTTTATTTATTATAAATAAAGCAACATGTATTTTGCCATTTGGAAAGTTTTGCAACAAATTATTTGATGTAAAATGCATTATTTTGAATTCACCACTTATATCAAGAATGAACTCAGTTAAACTTATTAATACTTATTCAATAATTTTAAAATTATACAAATCCTAACATTGTTATCTAAAACAAAATAACACAAAGATAAGTAAAACAAATACACAAGTTTTATTTCTACACAATATCAACATTCCAAAACATAAACAAAATTACAAATGACTTATTGGATAACTCATTCGATAAAGAATAAAAACATATAAAAAAGCTACAATCTTGAAAATTAATTTTATAATCTATTATCAATTGTGGTTGGCACTCTATTTCAATTTGAGATATACATTAAAGTTTGATTACTTACTTATTTATACATGATCTCTTTTATGAATATCATATCATTGTTAAGCAGCACACACTCTAAGAAATATCATAATTTATTTTGAAAAATCATTTATTTTGAACATAAATAGTTAAAAAATAGGTCTAAGCATTCATAATTTATCTAATTTGATTCTTTGGCTTTACTATTTTCACACTTGTAAATGTGTTTCACACATGTCTACAATTTTAAATCTAATTTTAACTCTACTGTAACCAGATTATCTTGGCATATACTTTGCTATTTGACATCGAAAAATATTTACTCATTACAGAATGCTCAACCATTTATCTTTCAATTAATTTGCATGTAGTTATGTAAATGTATCAATTATTTCCTTAAAGCTCACAATAAACAATTAAACCAATATTGTCTTAATTTCACTATTTTTTTTTACCCAAAAAAAAAAAGTTTAAAAAAAATGGTTCGGGTTTGGATTGGGTCATGGGTCAACCCGTTTTTGGTTCAAGTCAAAAAAATCAGATTCGGGTCAAGTCAAAAAATCCTGACCCATTTTGCCATGTCTAGTTTTAGGATATATTTGGTTGGGGTGAAATAGGGTAGATGAAAAATTATAGAGAGAAAATAGGAGTGAATGTTATTCGATAAGGAGAGAAGGAGAGAAAAATTTTAGGTAGGGCCAAGCACTTTCCACCCGAGCCCACAACAAAACTCTCTCCGGATTGGAGAGAAAATGCTGGAAAAAAGTGACTATGCAGCAAATGACCATTTCTACCCTTCTTCTCTCAGCCACTTGCATCTAACTCAAAAAAATTTGTTGAGTTTCCTTTCTTCTCTCAACAATAACTTCATCTCACCTATTATTCAACAAGAAAATATATATATATATATATATTTTAAACTTGATTGAAGTATCATTGGTTGAAAATGAAAATGCCTTTTCATAAATTTAATTTAGAGAGAGAGAGAGAGAGAGAGAGAGAGAGAGAGAAGAGAGAAGAAAACGGAATTACCTGGGACTGCAGTGAGCACCTGAGATCGTGTTTGTTTCTTTTTTTCTTTTTCTTTTTTTTTTTTGAAAAATGCATCTAAAAGATTAGTTGACATGCAAGTAAGAAATGTGAAAGTGAAAGTATGAGAGGAAAGTCACAAAGAAAAAAAGATATAAGGGAGAGGAATCCGAGAGATGATTTCATGAGAGAGAAGGGTAAGGAATTATGGTGAAAATAATATGGGTGAGGTTGTGAGACCCACCAGCCTTTTATTTTATTTTTAGTTTTATTGTATACTATTTTTTATTGAGCTCCAACAAGTTTTTCTTTTTTCATTTTTATTTTAATTAAGAATCTGAGCAGTTGTAAAATGCAACAAATTATGTTCCTAATGCAAATAAATGGTTAAATTTAAGAAAATGAGATTGAGATTTTAAGGTGTTTCTAATTTTAAATAAATTGTAATTTTCTTATTTAATAATTACAAAGAAGTAGGTGTTGTTTGGTAACAAAGAAAAATAATATAAATTTATATGTATGTTAATTTTTATATCATTTAATGGGTACAAATAAATTTTTTTTTTTTATACATATTATGTAACAAAGGCATTGTAGGGATAAAAGAACCGAATAAGAGTGTTGGGCCGTGGGCCTTGCCCAAGGATGGTCAAATAGTAAGAAGGATAAGTGGGTTGATGGGTCGAAGACAAGAGCAGATAGCAACAAACGAGTGGTGTTTCCTAAGGGGCCAAACGTCCTCGGGGAGCATTGTGGAAGGTTGGTACCTAGCCGCCTAAAGAACACTGTGTAAGAGGCAACCGTATTTTTTGATGATAAGCTTCAGAGAAAGGAGTCAACAGTAAATAGAGAAATATCTGAGAAGAAGGCTGCTACCACAACATTAAATGTTCTGCACCTAACCAGCTGGCTGCATTTATGTGAAAATGATGCTTGAATAGTGATATTCAGTCTCACAGCTACACACAAAGTCTCCAGGTGGGCTCTAATGGGACAAACATCTAGGAAATCATCTATATAATTAACAAGTGGAAGACTGGGATCGAAGGAAAGAAGAATATATAAGGGAAAGAACTCTATGAAGGGAGGGCATGTAATCTATGAGGGAAAAAAGAGAGAGAGGAACAACTTGTACTTAGAAAAACTTAAGTAAATATAAGAACACTTCATTCTTGGACTTGACCGAGGAGTATTATTTTGTACTTAACTGTGTCTAATTCTAACCCCTACAATTGGCCTGTCTGTGGGAAACTAGAAGAAGAGTGTACAGTTTGAATCAATTATGGTAGGTTCTGGTCCAGATAGAGAAGAATTTGTGGGGTCTCAACGAGAGGACCGTTTTCTTAACCTTGAGTGGGGGAGCGATCGTGAGGTGAGTGTGCACACAGCTCATACTAGTAGGAGTCATTCTAGAACTGGAAGCCATGTATCGCATGGGGAGGAGACTAGAAACCTCCAATTGGAAGTTGACCATTTGTGCAGAAAACTACGATGCAGGCAAAGAATGGCATCCCCTTCAAGTTCAGGGTCTGGATCAGGGGAAGATTTAAAGTGCTTTTTGGTAATTTGCAAACACTACAAAAATTTTAGACTTTTCCAACAACAATTTTTACAAGTTTTTTACCAATGGTTTAGTTGTGATTCTTAAAATTGTGTTTTCAAATGGACCCAAAGTGCAACTCAATTCAATAATAATATTTTTCTATATGCTTTATTACTCTTTATTTTTTTAAAAGATATCGAATTTAAAAGAAGCTTCTAAAAAAATATATCAAATTTAAAAGATATATATGATAAAGTTTTTTGAAGTAATTTAATTAGTATCTCTTGATATTTCCAATAAATGTACCAAAGATTCAAAAAAAAAAAAATTCTTAATAAAAAATAATTATACTTAATTGGGTTCTCTTCAAGCTCCCTTCGAATATAACAAGTTAGGTTAAGGGCGTACATAGTTTTGTCCACCCCACCTCCACCTTTGCCCAATCATTTAAAAAAAAAAAAACAAGTGTTGTTTAGCCAAATCTTGAGCACCCCATTAAACACAACATTGCAAACCTTGTAATCACAATCGTATTAATGACTTAAAAGGTTAATTCAAAATTAAGTACTACATTAAAAACTATTGAGTACTATGGGAAGGAAGGATCCGAACACAACATAGAGCCCATGGGCCCAGTTCGAGGATGGGCAAAGGCCTATTCGTGTACCAATCTGAACCCAACACATGGAATAAAGTCTAAGGAGGGAAGACATAGAGACAACACTAATCTAGACCTAACATGTGGACTAAGGTCCTAGGATGGAAAACGGACCTACCCATTGTCCAAGGAGCCCGAGGAACGAATGCACCTCGAGAATGTCTTAGTTGGCCACCTACACTAAAAGGCAGGGCACTGTAGAAGACATCAGAGACGTGCAAGTAAAGAAGTAAGGAAATATCTGGAAAAGGTAGCCATCACCTCCACATTCAATATATTGCACTAACTTAGCTGGCTGCATTAATGAGGAAAAGACACTTGAACAGTAGTTCCATGGCTCACAACACTCTCTACCACCTCCAGCAGGGTCCTGATGGGACAAGCATCTCAATTGCTACCTAGAGACATATAGGTGGAGGGCTCAGATGCATTAGGAGGGACTATATAAAGGAAGGGAATCCCTCTAGGAAAGGAATTGGAAGATAGAACTTGAATTAGAGAGAAGAGAGTATCAACTTGTACCAAGACTTGAAAAAAAATATATGAACATTACCCTCTCGGACAAACCCAAGTAAGAATTTTATACTTGCTCTGTGTTTCTCTCTATCATATTACGAGTCTCAATTACATTAATTTTATATCCAGATCATACAAAGTATTATATTTATCCTAGCAAGCCCATTCTCTTATAAATTAATTGTGTTGGGCCAGAAATACCAAGCACCACTATTTTAAGTGGGTCTAGGGCTGTTTTTGAGCTCTTACAAGTACTATATTCAAATATGTAATAGGAGTAGTAAACAAGGGTACTAAAATCAAGGATGATTAGGTTTTACGTAAGAGTGGCAATTTCTATTCAACTAAACATGTCAACTTGAACATGACCCCTTTATTAATGATTTTAAGACCTATCAACCCTAAAAATCAAACAAGCGACACAATTTGCGTAACCCTTTTAACAAATAGGCCATATTGCCATGTTGGTGAAACACATATGACTTGTTTCTCTTGGATTAATAAAAAAATTAAATAAAAAAAGCTTATATTGTTAACTTGATGATGTGGCAATGATGAGCTGCATGAGCACAACCTCGGTCCTTAACTCGACCCAGTAAGAAACCCTGAAACCAAGCCAGAGAATAGATGGTTTTATTTGGATATATTAACTATCAAGTAAGGCTGAGCAAACTTGAACAACTATTTTGTGAATCAATCGTAGAGATTAAGAACGGCTTAACGGGATGTAATTTTCTAAAATATATGCTTTAATTCAAATTATACCTACTACCATAAATTAAGGAATATGATAAGCCTCTGGGCTCCATATAAAGGATCTCATGGCATCAACAAAAGTAAGTATTCCAACAACTAATTATATTCTGTTGTCCATGGGTGTAAATTAGACCATATGATCAATTGCATTAAAAGATAATAATATAACAAAATTTAACATTCTTATTTTACAATAATGAATTGACGTAGTTTTAAAAACTTTAAGATAAATTTACTCTGAAGAATTTTACGTAGTCTTAATCCTTATCAGTTTCCTCAAAAAAATAAAAATAAAAATAAAAATAATAATAATTGAATAATAAAATGATTTTAGGTGAACAGGATGTAGTTTGGACCCAAACTAAATCCTTAAATATTGTAGAATATACAATTGACTTTTTTATTAGTTGGGATAATTCTAACATCAGTTTATATCAACTTCTATTGTAGCTCTAATTCATTGTTGTAAGAATAAAGTTGTATTTTCAAAATTTGAAGGATAAAATTTTATGGATGAAAATATATTTCAGGAAAAAGAAGACTATGAAAAATATTGGGCCGGTATTTGCATACTAGGGTCTTTCAAAAAGAAGATGGTGATTCTCTAAGGGGTTGAATATTGGTGTGATAGAGCTTTAAATGTTCATGGCGGGTAGATCGGGTTCTACCTAATTCAATTGATTTAGTCTCTTGTGAAATAAGAGACTAATTCTATTTACACAAAAAATTGATGTTTTGGCTTGACGATAAAGAGCCATCATGAAGCGAATGTAATAAAATCAGATTTAATTGCTTCTAAAAAAAGGCTACTTTTTAGTAATAAAATCAGATTTAACTTTATTTTTGATGAAAAACATGTCAAATTTTGGTGTTTATCTCTTGTAAGTTCTTATATCTCAACCAGTCCTTGTTGGCAATGGCGGAGTTAGGACTTCAACTAGGGAGGGGGCAAGATTAAATGTTACCTCAATGCTCATTATTATAATCATGTTTCTTCATAAACTCAATTAACTTCTCGTATATATTTTATATCATTAAAATAAAGAAAGTAATAACAATCAAATTCTAGTTAGTAAAAATCAAATTAAAAGATTAATTTAAATATGTAATATTTAATTTAAAATAAATGAAGAAAATAAATCAATTTAAGATAATTAAAAATATAACAATAGATCTATAAAGTTGTATTAATGTTTCAATGCTTTGAATTCTTTTAAAAATTTATGTGCAATTAAAGATTTCTTCTTTATTTTTGAAGTAATTTAGGATATAGAAAGAGTATGAAACTGAAAAATTAGAAAAAAATGAGTAATGTTAAGGACAAAATAAAAATTCACAACGTCCCTTAAATTATCACATCACCCCATATGAGTCATTAAAAAAATTTAAATCACATATTATGGTTTTCATCCCAAATGCAAATTACATAAAATAGATTTTTTTAAAGCTCTGTACACAAAAAGAAGGTGCTTTAAAAAAAAAAAGCTCTTATGTCCTAATTATTGCATTTTCAACCAAAAAAAAAAAGGTTCTTATATATATATATATATATATAAAAGCAAGAATTGTATTGATGATTGAATCCACTAATCTCATTGGTTTGGAGTGGATTTTATGTTGCGATTTCTTTACATTTCAAGCAAAGATGTATTCGTTTCAAAGTTTGCATCATTGTTTGGTGCTATATTTTGAAGTTGAGTGTTCTCCTAAGTATACTATGCACTTTTTTATAGACTTATAGCAATCTTCTTTCTCTCCTCTCTTTCTCATATTGTGCTGTTACTTTCTCAACCCACAAGTGTTTCAGTTGCCTGCAATATGGTGTTTAAAATATGAACTTAAAATTTGTACAGTGGGTTTTATTATACTCGATGAGTTAAGGAGTGGTTTATTGAATTTTTATGCTTTGTTGCATGAGGTTTAGACGAAAATAGAATCATTAGAGTTATTAATTAAAGTTTGTAGGCTAATTGTGATGGACCAAGTCACGAGTTAAATTGTTATTTTATCAAAATTATAAGGATAAAGTTTAACTATAAAATTAATTATAGTCTAAGGCTACAACTTTACTCAATATCTTTTTATTGAAGGTAAATTTTAATAGATCTACCATTGGATTACATCTTCTTCTTATATTCTTCTAGCTTACACAATTTTTAGAAAATTAAATATCAATAGCTATGTTATTAATAAATTGTTTAAATTGTAAGTTTTTGTAATTTAAAATTATACACTAAGTATAAGTTTATAAATCATATAGTAAATAATATCCGATTGACACAAATTTGACATGTATATTAAGAGTGTAAAGAACATGCAATTTAATTGTTAGATTTTTAAAATATGTGGTAATGTCTACAACAAATTTTGTAACTAAATTTTATCCTAATTATAGTGTCTTGTTTTGTCCCAAATATAATATGTCTTGTTTCGTAGTCACTATGTGGTTGATGTAAAGACCTGAATCCATTGCATAAACTCATCTCAAAATACTAGAGACTTGAGAACAGGAAAACTTTTGTGAATAAGGAGTGCCTGTGTTATGAAGAAAGTCCAAATTTTGGAGCAAAAATTTCTTTAGTTGAGAGAACTTTGTAGGGAAACAAATAGAGAAAGTCCAAAGAGTACAGCCTTTGACCATGAAACGACATCGTCCTAGGAAAATGCAGTGCCATTGCCACTTCACCGTGTTCTATCTATGTATTTTTGTTTAGTATGTCAAGGGACAAAACGTCTCGTTTCGATATCAATTTTAAGATAGCATTGTCAGCATAGCACTGCAAAGCTGAGCAGACAAATTCGAAGAAGAAGAAGAAGAAGAAGAAGAAGAAGCACAGTGAGTCTTAGCAAAGCAAAGCAAAGAGATGAGCTATGCTGCGGTTGTGGTAGGGTCAGCCTTTGTTCCTTCTCTTCCTTTTAATCCAAATCCAAATCCAAATCCAAATGGGTCTCTTCCTTCACCCGATAATACTTCGGTAATTAACAAAGATTTTGACATTTACTTTTTGCTCTCTCTCTCCCTCTGTCTCTGTGTTGTGTGTGATGTGGAACTCTTGTTAATTTATGTTCTATAGCAGAACACGGGTGGTGGTGCAGAGGACCCTAACCATAATACTATGAAGCCAACAGTAACAGTTGCTGCTTCTTCTGGTTTTAAGTGGCGTTTGGTTATAGCATATGATGGCACCCATTTTTCAGGTTTTTCTTTCCTGGGTCCCCCATTTACCAATTTTCTTCATTTCTTGTTGTTGCCGCTACTGCGCTTTGTTTTTTCGTTGGAATTGTTAATGTACGTATATTTATTTTCTTGGAACAAAATTATGATTAGACAAAAACACAACAAAGTAAACATTTTAACAAATAAATCCCAATTGAGGAAAGTGGAAACTGGTTTCTTATTCTATGAATGGCTAGTCTTATCTTATAGGACATATTAATCAAACAAAGGACCCTACGGAAGCTTTGAGATGCTAGGAAGCCTTCATGATATTCTCTGTGAAGGGAAATCTTTTCAGGCATCTTCATCGTTTATATAGTGGTGATTGGGAATGCCTTGGGAAATAATGAATTTACATAAGTTGCACTGCACTTGACTTCACATGTTGTGGTAGTAATTTTGGATTGTTCGTGTTAGAATTGTTTACAGGATTGAGAAAGTAAGAGAAAGCAGAAGCACACAAATTAAAGTAGTTTAGTCTAACAGCCCAAGTCCACAGCTGAAAACTATTTGCGGCTACATCTTTGCTATATTGAATTGTGTATTACAATGAACCCAATGTAAGGTTTATGTAAGAATACATTCGGTTCATTAGTAACTTTGAAACTGCAGCCTGCAGGTAACCATGGTAGTATAAAACCAAGGTAGGCCATGGTACTTTACAAAACCATGGTCTATACATTTATGGCTATATCCTAATATAGCCCAACATTTCAAATTAAATAATTTCTACATCAATGAACTTATGCCTTTCCATGTAAAATTGCTTCTAGGTATAATCATTATCAATTTCATGCTTCATTCTAATGTTTTTCCTTTGAGATCCTTTTTGGGCTCCAAAGAAGTCCACCATCCCAACATAAAATCAGCCTTGAAGAAATTAAATTTTCCAAGTTTTCCATTATTTTGAACACCATGAAATCCATTTCAGGTTGGCAATATCAGCAGTCACCACCAACCATACAGTGCATTGTGGAAAAAGCTTTAACTCAAGCAACAAAGCTAGAAAGGAAGGATCTCCTTTTGGTTGGTGCAAGTAGGACAGATAAGGGAGTTCATGCCTTGGGTCAGGTCTGACTTTGTTACTCTTATGGGGATTCACTTGGCATCCATCAACATACAACAAACTTATTATCAATTAAGCTTTCAGGTTGCACACTTTGTTACACCTTTCAACTATGACAGCTTGGAAAGCATTCACGCAGCTCTGAATGGTCTTCTTCCCTCTGATATCCGTGTTCGAGAGATTAGCCCTGCCATGCCCGAATTCCATGCTCGATTCTCAGCAAAAAGAAAGATTTATCATTACAAGATATATAATGACACCATAATGGACCCATTTCAGCATCGCTATGCTTATCACAGTGCCTATAAACTTAATGCTGCGGTCATGAGAGAAGCTGCAAGTTATTTTATTGGAAAGCATGACTTCTCTGCTTTTGTCAATGCATCTCACAATGATCGAGTGCGAGATCCAGTGAAGAATATATTCCGTTTTGATGTCATTGAAATGGTAATTGTCAGGCCCCAAAACATGTTTTCTATAATAGTATGGGTTCTCTTGGATGGATGAAATCTATTTCACCTCAGATTATACATTCCTCTAATTACTTCATTTTGTTTTTGTTATCCGTTTTCAACATGATACTAGCCAAAAGGCCCAGTAAGTAATTACATGTTTTGAATTTTATACGAGGAATCAAGGTCTCAATGCTGATCAGTTTGTTGCATTTTTATCTAGGGAGCTCTTTTGCAGCTAGAAGTTGAAGGTTCAGGTTTCTTATATAGACAAGTGCGAAACATGGTAATTCTTTTGTCAATCCCATGTAAAAAGAAGTTGTTGTATAATGCATTTAAGGTATAAGCATTTTTTGTTTATTAACCATTTCAGGTTGCCTTGCTTCTTCAAATTGGAAAGGAAGCAATTCCTCCTGATATTGTTCCCATGATTTTGGCAAGTCGAGATCGCAAGGAGCTGGCTAAATATGCTTTGTCTGCCCCACCTCATGGGCTGTGTCTTGTAACTGTAAACTATAATGAAGAGCACCTAGGGCTTCCATCAGGTTGCCCCAAAACCAGTTTTGGTAGGCATCATACTATAAGCAAATGTAAGCTTCCATTTTACTGAAATCCAATTGCATTACAACAGAAAAAGGATACGAATATTATTCATCGAATGGTGCATGCAACCTTTAACTCTCCACTATTGGCAATTCATCGTAGGTATTGTTGGATTATCTCTTTTAAGCAGGGTGCATCAGTAAGGGATAGACACTCTTTTCCTTCTCTTTTTTATTGGAGACATTAGGTCATGTGACATGTAATGACTAATAAGTGAAGGAGAACCATTTAAAAGCAAAGTGAGAAGGGTCTATTTAGTTGGAATGATGAAAAAGTGAGATGATAGAAAATATTTTAGTTTTCTCTTAAATGTATTTGGTTGAGAGGATAGAAAGTGAAATGATGGAAAAAGTAGTTTGAATAAATTTACTATGTACCTTTATTATAAGGATAGAAAAGAGTGTAATTAAGAGAGGCATTATAAAGAATTTTATTAAAGAAACATTTTTCCTCTCAATTTGGGAGGATGGTTTTTGGTGAGCCCGAGTGGAAAACTCCACCCACCCATTTTTCATCCCCCTCGTTTTCACAACACCAATTAATGGAAAAATCTCATTTTCCATCCTCCTTCTTTTACACCCAACTAAATTGACCATAAAGCATAATAGATCCAGTTTAGATTATTACATGAAATCAAAATGAATTCTTGTTTGATGTTTCATCCAAAACAAAAAATAAAAAAATGAACAGCTTGTTGCTTGATGTTAATGATTCTCAATCTTGCATTTTCTTAGCTATGAAAATTTGCAAAAAAGATTTTGACATTTCATCCATGCATAGGAGAAATTATTTGGCCCTTCTTGGTAGACATGGTCCTCCCAAGTGATGTGCACCAATAGAAAGCAACTACATATTTATAAAAAAAAATGACTCAACCTTTGGGACCACACTTGCAATACGTAATTGAGCTAGAGCCTTAAAAACAAATACACTTCACTTTTAACCCAAATTTACTTAGTTGCTTCTCACCAAAATTTTCCTAAACCACCCAGGTCTCATCTCTCTCCCTTCCTGCAACATTGAAGGAAATAGGGTAAAATACTATTTTGGTTCCTAAATTTTACTAAAAATTTGTTTTTCATCTCTAAACTTTAAAAAGTTCTTTTTTCTTCCCTAAATTTCGTAAAGAGTTTTTTTGAATAGTATAGAGACAAAAATAAGAATGGAAAAAGAACTTTTTCAATAGTTTAGGGATGAAAAACAAATTTTTAGTAAAGTTTAAAGATATAAATAAAACATTTTCAATAAATTAGGGACAAAATATAAAATTTTCACTAGTTTAGGGACGAAAAATAAACTTCTTAAAGTTTAGGGATGAAAAAAAGAATTTGGTAAAGTTTAGGGACCAAAATAATATTTTACCCAAGGAATTAAATGAGCAAGCTCTATGAGATTTTGAACTAACTTGATTTTTGGGCATAACTTGATTTGGCTTGTTTCCTTCTTTTCCCATGGATGAGTAGTGAGGACACAATTACGAAGATTATGGCTTTAAACTATGACTAAAGTAGTTGTTGGAATCCAAACACCACCATTGCAACTAACCATAATTGATCAAGGTATGTTACAAAGACTCATTTCACTCTTCAAAGTATCATTTTCTTACACTGTTTTGTCCCTATGTAGCTTATAAATTTATAATATAGTGTCTTCTACATGTTTGATAAAAAGCCCGAGATGAGAAAGTATTAAAAGAATGAAATTTTAAGGGTTTTTTTCTTCCTATTTAATTTTTTTTTTTTTTACTATGAGCCCTTGTTTCTAGAGTTAAAAACAAGGTTTCATAGTTAAAAATAAAAAATAAAATAAAATAAAAACTTAAAATTTCATTCTTTTAATACTTTCTCATCTTGATCTTTTTATCAAACAGGTAGAAGGCACTATATTATAAACTACATGGAGACAAAACAGAGCAAGAAAATGATACTTTGAAGAGTGAAATGAGTCTTTGTAACATACCTTGATCAATAATGGTTAGTTGCAATGGTGGTGTTTGGATTCCGGCAACCACTTTAATCATAGTTTATAGCTATAATCTTTGTAATTGTGTCCTCACTACTCATCCATGAGAAAAGAATGAAACAAGCCAGAACAAATTAGGCCCAAAAACCAAGTTAGTTCGAAATCTCATAGAGCTTGATCATGCAAAGAAAAATTCCTTCAATGATGCAGGAAGGGAGAGAGAAGAGACTTGGGCCGTTTTAGAAATTTTGGTGAGATGCGGCTAAGTAAATTTGGGTTAGAAGTGAAGAGTATTTGTTTTTAAGGCTTTAGCTCAATTATGTATTGCAAGTGTGGTCCCAAATGCTGAGTCATTTAAAAAAAAATGTGGCTGCTTTTTATTGGTGTACATCACTTGGGAGGACAGTGTCACTCGTCCACCCTATCCCTAAAGGATCAAATAATTTCTTTATGCATAGTATCATTTGTGTTTGGCAAAAATCATTCTTTGTCTCACCTTATTTAAAATTTTTCTCCTAAAATTAAGCTAATTTTGAAGTTATAACTTTTTATTTCACATTTAGCAAATAAGGTACTAAAAATTACTAGATATCAAAGGGGGAGAGGGGAGAGACAGTGGGGGGACTAAAGTAATGCATTGACGTTTTCATGGACTCAAGATTAGAAGGTTAATCTGGGAAGCTGATTATAGGGTACCTGACAAATAAAAAAAAATAATAATAAAAAAAATAAATAAATAATCAAATTGTAGTACCAGAGTAACCAGACTACCAGGCACCAGCGCCGGCAGGGTAAAATATAGAACTTGTCAAAGAAGTAAAAAACCTAATAACATTAAAGCATCCATCTGTGGCGTTTAGTTTAGTTGTAATATTTTCAAATTGTGTGGACCTCGGGTCAGTTAAAATTAGGTTTAAAAAATATGTAATATAAAAACAAATTGTTGCTTATCTAAGAAGAAAAAAAAAATCTGAACAAACATAAAGTGATCACATTGGAGGATGCAATAGGAATTAGGGAATCATTGCATGTCTCCTAAGATGATCAAAGGTTACCACTTTCTTGAAAGACAAAGTGGCTTTCAAGCTGCTGCTTAAGTAGCAGACAAATCAATTTAGATAACCTTGATAAAACTAGTCATGAGATAATAATGGTCTTATGCACTGCATACGTGCATAATTTCTTCTACAAGAAGTAGACTCTGCAGTTGTGTGACATCCACATATTATGAGAGGAATAATACATAAAATCCCTGCTCGAAGGAAGGATATCTATGGCTTTGAAAACATTTTATACTGCGGATTTCAGTGTGAATGACATATTTGTGTGGTATCCACATATTATGTGTTAAGCTGTCGGCACATATGATTTCGGTGTGAACTACATATTTGTGCTGATAATTCATCCACAGAGAGAGTTACAAGGATTGATGCCTACACACAGCTTTAGCTGCCAGCCTGCCAGGACAATTATAATAATTCTCAAAATAACAATCTCAAATACTACATAAATTTTCAAATGGTTACACAGCAGGTATGGGCAGTATCTCCCTTAAATGATCTTTTTTTGAGTTCTTTCTTACATGATCTGACCATATGAAAACACAAAGAAAAGAACAAAACCTCCAAACACAAATATAAGAATACAGCTCATGTCTCAAAAAAACGAAGTTCTATCATAAATTCTCGGTGCTTTGGTGAATACCATGCCACTGCTTTTGCTGAACCAAGGACTTGCATTGAATATTCAAGGGCAAATACAGGATCATCCACACGTACGGGCCAGTCTTGGTTCTCCAAATCAACTGTGACTCCTGAATCGACTCTAAAAAGAAAGGGTCCAACAATCTGAAAGTTGTACATTGAACTTGTCATGACTGGCAATGAGTTTATTAAAAGGCCATTAATGAAAAAAGAATATAAAAGACAATGAGGATAACTTTTAAACTATTTTTCCTAGCATGCCACTTTGTTCAAATTTTAAAAAGAACATCAAATGCTCAAAATCAAAGCAAACCATGTCCAACATTTTATTAAATGAGCATAAACAAGGCCATTTATTGTTGGCAACTAATGTAAACATCTTGTTGCCATTAATAAGTTATACCAGAATTAAATATGGTGTTAGAATCAACATGCAGCCAATATTTGTGAAAAAGTTCTAGCGAGAAGCATTGGATGCTTTCATTGGCAACTAATCTATTCAGGTCCAACAAGTAAAAAGGAAACAATGAATGCTAGCCTGTTCATCAACCAGCAGCTTTTGCAAAAAAGATAAGAGGAATAGTGATTATGTTCTTTGAACCAAGGAGCTTCCATAGGCTGTGTTTCTATTTTTTGTAAACAAGCTCTTAGCCCAATCAGGAAAGTACTTAAAAAAAAAAAAAAAAAATACAAACATGGAATATGATAAGAGAAATGTAGGCACCTGCTGCTGAAGAGAAAGGGATGCATTGGGGCAAATAGTCTGAATATCTTCCAGACTTGGCTGTTGAGAATTCAAAAGATCCTGCACTACATGTGTAGCACCTGCAACAAATCTTGAACCAGAAGGGAAATCCAAGCGGGCATGAAACCGGGTGAGATCAATGAATAGCCTTTGATAATTTCCATGCTGAGCTGTAAATGACACTGATGCAAACAGATCTGCTAGGAAGGCAGATTTCACTCCAGATGCCTCAAAAGAGAAGCCATTGGACTCCTGGGAATTGTCTTGGGATCTAACCGAGCAATCTCCAACAGAGGCAGTCAACGCAGCACCTATATGTTTGAAACAATGACATCAAAGAGTTATGCAGCAAGCATATAATGAATTTTATGTATTCAAATGTATTAGCATTGCAAGCTATGAATTGAAACTGATCATGATTCCTAGCATGTTCAGAATCCTAAGCAACAAATCAACTGGTTATGACTTATGAACAAATTATTGCCAGATCTTCTACATTGAGTCCAATGACTCCAACCTGAAAATTCAATGATGACATGATCACAAAGTGCAAATCACACCTCATAATAGAAATCCTATGATAGAGACTGTTAGATGGGAGAGCCACAAGAGTACTTTAGACCAATTCTCTCCTTTATAAATTACAAAAATGCAAGAGCAGAAGTTCAATGTCATTAATTACAAAAATAAAAGGTTTGATGTTTTTTTTTTTTTTTTTCTTGATGTGTCCTAGGCTAAGGATTCCTCCATTGAAGCAGGAATTAACCTCACTACAATATCAAACTCTACAAATCACAAGTAAGCAACGAGGGAAGTAGCTTACCAATAATCCCTGAAGCTGAAATGTGAGGATTTGAAAGGAACAAGTCATATGGTTGCACCAGTTTCAACTTGGGAGCTTTACTCCTCCAAAAGTCAAAATTCTGTTTGAAAGAAAAAGCACTTTTGACAGAAAAGCCGGGAAGGAGAGTAGCAGGTGGTCCATGGATGGTTTGATGATCATCACCTTGGAATTGGGTGGGTGAGCCCGTGTTATGGTGCATACATAGATGATAACTGGCACCGGAGTCAGAAGCAAGAGAAGCCATATCAATGGCCAAGGATAACGGAACATCCCAATAATTGCCAGACTTGTCGACAAAAAGTCCAGGCGAAACTGCCTCCACTGTTAGGTTGTGATTGGGAAACTGCAAAATGGTACATCATCCCCAAATGAAATCCTCCTCAAGCAGTATTTTCAAAAATTTTATCATTCATTGTTAGTAGTGGGTCTTAATTGAACCAACAATCTCACCCTCCACCTAGTAAGTCTTTCAAGGAAGAGAAGGGATATTGTGCATCCAGCAGATGCATCATCTCTCTCACACTATGTAAGCCCCACATAGTTTGGTTAAGCTAATAGCTCATTGACAAGTAAGAAGCTTATTTAGTAGGAGAATAACTCAACATATTATTTCCATTCTTTTTTTCTTTTCTTTTTTTAAAGATATGATAGTATTTGAAACTTAAGGTGTATGGTCCGAGATTATTGCTCTTTACCAACAAGTCAAGACAACATAGTCCCTTTCACAACAACACAGTTGACTTAACTAGTCCCTTATTTGACAAAAGAGACTTCACTAGTTGATTAACTAGAACACACCGCATAAATGCAATTTTAAGAACAATTAAAAAAAGCATAAAAAGAGGGAAATATTTTGTAAACCTTGTGATGAAGGATAGCTTTCTTCCGAGGCTTCTTGTTATCACCAAAAGTATAAGAATCCAAACTAAGAAGCAGTGTATCATCGGGTGTTAACATTAGTTCAGAAGAGAAACCAAGGGCATATAAAGAGTGATTCTGAAGGTGTCTCCCAATGGTTTGCAGCCAAGAGGACACGGAATTTGGTTTTTCTCCACTCCCAGAAACAGAGGACATGAACTTCTGAAAATTGAACTGACCCAACAAAGTCCCAAACCTGCATCTCTTTTCAGAACCCCCCCAGAAATATCAACCCAAACATCAACATCACTGGACACTTAACTATAACTATAATCACACAACAAATTTCACAATTTTGTGGGGAAATTAATAAAAAGGCCCACAGTTTATACCCGTTTCAAATTAAGTCACAAGTTTTTAACTTTATCAATTAAAGTCCCAAACTTATAAAACTGTTTCAACCCTATTCGTTTTTCATTTATGTTATTCAGTGGAGCATTAACATAGGTAGCAAATTTTGATCTTCTAACATCACTTTCTCACTCTAAACAAAACATTTATCTCCTCTAAACAAAGCCATCTCTCTCTCTACCCTCTTGTTCAATGACTACCAAATTGATTTATGAACAAGCCATTCTTTGGTGAAACACAAAGTTTAGTAAATGGTTTTCTACTTTTATCTACTGTTCATACCTACCCAGAATAACAGAAATGCTATACAAAGATGTACATACATAGGCCTTAAATTGAAACAATTTCATAAATTTTAGACTTCAATTGACACAATTAAAAACCTTGGACCTAATATAAAACATGGGTTCTTATATTATAATCATTTTTTTTACAACCTTAAGTTTTTTTTTTTTTTCTTTTAGCTGTGAAATTTAATGTTTGTGTAGCATTGTTGTTGGGGTTAATAATAAAACTGAGTAGTGGGGAGGAGTACCAGTTTTGAGAGAAGGGAATGGTGAGGGTGCGGTGGAGAGCGAAGCCGTCAGAAGCGGAGGAGTAAGAGGGGACAAAAGGCAAGAACATAAAGCGTTGCATGAAGTGGATCTGCTTAGCCCTCGATAGCCGAGTCCCTCTTGATACTCCCAATGGAATCGGGTCTCCCGGAACGGGTCGGGCCAACCCATCGGTTGTCATGGCTGTTGACATGTCCAGCTCCCAAAAGCTTCCATCCATTGCCCATCTCAGCTTGTTCATCACTTCCTCCTCCTAGTATTCGGCTGCTCTTACTCTCAAACACACATAGATAGATAACACTGTAACTGAACACCCCACCCCCACCAATGTTTTTTTCTTTCTTTTATGGGGTTTTAAAGGTTTAAAGGTTTAGAAGCTATCAATTTTGTCTGTCTCTATCTGCAATTAAAGAATTTTACTTTTTTATAAGCAAAAAAAGAGATTTATTTACATATATGACAAATGGACAATCATTTATTTATCATTAGATACATCAAGCAGATATACATTGACAAAAAGTCAATAACTTTCAAATTAAAAAAAAAAAAATTTATAGATATGGTTTTCCCCATTGAATCTCTAGCAGTCATGTCACTCTGAATCTCTAGCAATCGTGTCCCTCCGGGTAAATTTCAATTAGCTCAATTAATAAAATTTTTAACTTCGAATAAAAATTCTAATACCCAAATCGTGCATACATCAAAAAACAATAATCATCAAAAAAATAATTTCATTTCTCTTTGTCAAATTTCTAATTAGGGGTAGCAATATATGACACAACCTGTGAACTTGAAATGAATACATCGCAGTTTTTTCTGAATTAGTATTTGGTGTAAATGAATTCGTGTCAAAATCAATCAACACGCTCTGACACGGTTAATAAAATGGGTCAATTATAGGTTGACCTGCTTATCCCGCAATCAACCCGATTAATATAAATAAATGTCATTTTTACCTAACGTAAATTTGGATTCTAAATATAATGGAGCAATTAAAAGAATTTTATTGATTATATTGATAATTCTTTAATTAAGTGTGCGTTTAGATACCATTTATTTTGTTGAAAATTGAAAAAAAAAATTTCAATTACTATACACTTTTTAAATTATTGTTCATTTGTTTTAATGCATTGTTCATGTCCTATGAACAGTGTAAGAGGCGCTGGTAAAAAAAAAAAAAAAGAAAGCAAAAATGCCATATGTGAAACGCAATCAGCTATCCAAACGGGGCTTAAAACTCTGAAATCCCTAACTCTTTTACCCAAAACAATGAATAAAAACTTGCTATTCACTTTAGTTTTCTTAAATTATCTATTAAACCGGTTGAAACAGGTTTTGTCATGTCAAATCATTTAATAAACGAATTGTGTTAGAGTTGAGGGGTTTTGACATGATTATTAAATGAGTTGGGTTAGAATTAAGCTATGTATTCGAATACCCTTAACCTTGTCATGACAAGAACATGGCCCGCTAATACGAATTGCCACCCTTATTTCTAATTTTATGCTTGAACTATATATTTGATACTCAATTAGAAATTAACCTTACTTTATTTGATATTAATTTATCAGCCTATATATTTAATTCATTAAAATTAATCTTGGTTTAGTTAGTATTAAATAATTTGTTTAATTAATATTTAAATATAACCCATTTAAAGTTATTGCCTTGCCTCATATTATATTAGAGAAGTGCTAAATTGATAACATTTTCGCAATAAATCTTAGGTGATAAGTTGTTATGGTTCTAATTTGAACTCACTATTAAAATTACTTTTTTGTCCACCAGTAACAATCTGCAACTAAATATTTGCTGTAAAAATATTGTAAATATATCATTTCTCTATTATATCAAGCCAACCTTGCCTCGCATGTCAGCAGTTTATTAGATCTGAGGGCACTAGACCCAATCCTTGTCCAATATACAACCATTATTCATTTGCTAAAATCTTTTATTCACATATATATATATTTAGCCCTACTAAGGCCTGTTAATACACATGGTATTTATCATTATGTCACGTGGTATGAAAGTCGATAAGTCTATACAGGAGACTCAATTTTTTATTTAGCAAAAAAAGAGAAAAAAAAATCTAGCAATATCTATAGAATCCATGTCAATTAAAAAAATTTACTTTTATTTTTTGTGTTCCCCTTTATGTTTTATCAATTGTCAATCATTTGTATTCATCATACTACTTTTTTTCTTTTTCTTTTTGATAATTTTCTTTTTCTTTTTCTTTTTCTTTTTGATAAAAATTCATACCCAGACTTGAGATTCGTGATTCATAAATGAAATAGAATATCCCATCAAAGAAGCCAGACGGTGAGATGACACATATTTATTTGTTGCATGGTTTATACAAATCCCAAGGGAAAGTGTCATTTTATTCGGAAGAAGCCATTGCGTGAATCCTCAAAGAGGTTGGTGCAATTTATCCAATTTTTTTTTTTCAAAAGATCATCCATCAGGGGATTAAGCATTGCAGTTTTGATTTGTTGGTCATAACCTTCTTTTTTTCTTCAATAAGTTACCTATGTATTTCAATGGCGTTTTAAACCTACACAAGAAAGAAATGTCGCCTGAATTGAATTAGAGCTTGTATGATTTTTTTTTTTTGATAGTTTAATGTTAGAATAAGTGGAGGAGGAGTGAGTTGATCTTGATTCTCCTTATCTGTACATTGTTGATAACAATATAAAACCGAAAACCTCCTCTAATATCCATCTTTATCTCTCAGCAATATACTAGAATATATGGCATTTGGCGTAGGTAAATAGCAAAGCCATATGTTCCTCCAAAAAAAAAAGAAAAAAAGAAGAAGCATGGCCATACCTTAGCAACCTTATTTACCACGTTACCATTAGCCATTCTACAGAACACTGTCTGAGACAGCCTTGTCTTGTCAACTTAAAAATGATAGCTTCTACCATCATCATTGCCATCAACAACAATGAAGCCAACAAAATACCCTACTATTTTACAACATAAGGTTTGTGTTAATTGTCGATGATGTTCCCATTGAGCTGCGAATCGTGTTGTGAATAGGCATCACCATCATTGAGCTGCGAATCGTGTTGTGAATAGGCATCATGAGCAAGCGTCTGCAGAAGAGAAGGTATGTTTCAAAGTCAGCATATCTACCAAACAGAAAAAATTACAAAATGCTAATACCAATTTGTATTACATGTTTAAGAGGTCATGATAGTCCAAATACCTGTTCCTGTGAACGGAAATACATGAATGGTGTATAGTGTAAGAAGTTTGAGACCCTAGAGGTATATATATCAGCGTACCTGCATTATGAAGATTTTAAAATGACCATTTTTTAGGAGAATATTTAAAATTACACTTCAACCTCAGTTAATAGCAATGACTAGAAATCTGTACATGAAAATATGTGTGAAGCATCTCAAGAAAAGAGAACATACTTCTCAATTTGTCTCATCAAATGGCTTTTATCCCACAGCCCTGCACGTGAAAGGAACCCCCATCTAATGCAGAACAGGTGCATCATGTCAACTCTATGTTCAGAATGTGTTAAATCTTCACACATCACCATAAATATATAAAAATAAAATGTAACCATGTAAATGCATCAAGCCAAAAGTAAATTCAACATAGCGGGAATAAGTCGTTAAGTTTAAGAAGTTCTTAATGTGGGATGCAAGGTGAAGCAACAGATTAGATAAAAAAATTCATGTGAAAAAATTATTTGGGGGCTTGTAATTAACAACATCAAATGGTAATCTTGACCCTTCTGCATCAGTATTTGTATTTTCAATCCTTTCTGCATTGCACACGTTACATTCTCAAGCTTGTGATTGTATTAGTGAATAGTGATGGGGCAACTCCTTGTACAAAAAAAGTTGTGACATTCACTTTCCACATAATAACCCTGAAGGTCAAAGAACTTCAAAAATGTAAAGAATCACCCCCCCCCCCCCCCCCCCCCCCCCCCCCAACACAAAAAAAAAAGTGAAAATATAGGGAAGAAAATGAGAAGTACATTAATAATATATGACAGATATTCTAACACTAGATAACAACATGAATAAAGTCATCATCATGAGGCAGGAGAGTCAAGCGGATTAAGAGAAATGTCTTCTATAGCCTAAGGCTGTGATATAGCTTAGGTGACAATGATTTGGCCCAATTAATATTTAAACAACATCCAAGCCAAATAAATATTTGGTATAACCTTGAGATACAAACATACATACCGGAAGTAGTATGAGGCCAACAATATATAGATGATTCAATATGTTGAGAGAAAAGGGATTCTAAATTTCTAGTCCAAAAGTTCACTGAATCTTACCTTTTGTTGAAGAGCTCCCCATCTGCTTCTAGCATTGGAGCTATTTTTTCATCTAGTCTTTGCATAACAATAAGTAGCTTTTGCATGCTTTCTGTCAGTTCTTGATCATCCATGCTAGTTGCAGCAAGGGTCTGAAATACACACAGATTTCACATTAATTATCAAGAACTACATTGCTAGACTAACATTATTTCTGAAATCATAAAACTATCTAAGTATTTCTATTCATTTAGAACAAGAAGACTCACAAATTTCAAAATTGAGATCAATATAAATAATGAAAAGTAATATTTAGCATGCTAGTAGGAAGGGGATTATGAAAATAAGATAAGCATCACAAGACCAAAGTTCATGATGAATAGGGCAAGCTAATAATGCATAACTGGACACAGCTTACTTGAGCAGGACGTTCTCTTGTTCGCCTTTGGAGAGCAAGCCGAAGTTGGTTAAAAAGATCGCCTACAACCTCCTTTTGATTTATAAGCTCTATTAGTGAAGCTCTACGACCCCGGCTACGAATCAAAGCAGTATACTGCAGTTCCAGTATTTCATTAAACACAAACAACTCTTGTTAGTATTAATAAGCAAATTGAGTCAGAAATATCAAACAGAAAGTAAACTGACATAGCATTACAATTTATAGTTCAAAAGTGTTTTGGTCAATAGAACCAACACAATTCAATACAAAGCATCATTTGGGACCACCAAATATTCTTTTCGATTCAATTTTAGTCTCTACTATCATGTCTAATATACTATGCCCATCATTGTAAGTGATTCAACTATAGAGACATTTGAAATATTAAATACAAACAGCCATGAAAAGAAACTCCAACTGATGTCAGATACACTAACCTCTTCTTCCAATTCTCGACAAATTAGTGCAGTTCGCCATCGCAGATGAACTTTGGATTGACTTACATCAGTGTAAATGTGGTCACCAACATATAATATCTCATCTCCATGGATGTCTAAAGAATTCTCAACCATTTGAGCACTGCCTCCTGAATACAAACCCCCTGCAGAAGAAGATAGTAGAGTGAATGCATGAGAATATTGAATCATTTTGAAAAACTTAAGGTAGAGTAGCAATATCAAATGATCACTACACACCACAAAACACATTCATATAACTTGGCATGTATTTACAGATTTCTCAGCATTCTTATCATGTTAGTTGAAAACATAAATAGCAATTTTTTTTACCAATTTAAGAATATAATCATTCAGCTAATTTTGCTTCACAGAAATCATCATGTGGTCTGGACATATGTTTATAAAAGAAATCCTCATGGGGGTCTGCTGGTTACTTCGCATGCATTGCTAAGAAATGCATGACAGTTTGATGCTTTATGCTTGCTTAGTAAGCAATAATTTTATTTATTACATGATATGCCAACATTCATTACAGAAATTACCTACCGGCCAACTTAGCTTTCACATTGTGTACAACCAAACTATACAGAGTACAAATTCTCAAGTGTGTCACAATACACTTGTGCTTACCTTGCCACTTAGTCAGGCATTTATTTTTCATAAGCAACTATAAAACAATAAATGTGACAAAACAATCCAAACCTAACCATTATGGCATGTTATACAGGGATAGCATCTTAACTTCTTATAGCTTATTTATTTACTGATTGGTGAGCCTACTCCTAATATCTTCAGTAAATATAAAGTTCTTTACAATGTTATAATCTGTACAATAGAACAGAATAAGGTAACTAGCTTCATGCATCTTAGAAACGAAACCAAATGTAACTAAATGGGATAACATGATAAGGTAGAAGTTTGAACTTATTTGCCTCAAAAATAAAATATACAGTGCAATGGTTTAACAAGCAAAATAACTAAAACATCACTGACCTGTCCGAGCCTTGAAGCATGGACGCATAAGACCCTCCCCTGTTACCACCTCATACATCGGGTGTGACATTTGGAAGAATTCTGGCTTCCTTGCTGAGACTATTACCTACTCATGAGGGGAAGGAAAAGAAAGTTCACATGTACTGCTATTGAAGATCTGTTAGAAGACCTTTATTATTATTAATATTATTATTATTATATGTCAACCCAGTTATTTTTCCCCGTATATATTAAAAGAGAAAATAAATGATCCAAGTAGGATAACATTCTGAAAACAATTAATGGTGATGTCTCAGGCACAATTTGGGAAAGGATGATAACAACATTTTTTTGTACCATACTTCAGTAACAAATATAGTCATAACTGATGCTTGTCCTACTATAGTTTAAGGAACACCTAGCAAAGGACCTAGAGAATAATAACAGTCAGTGAGCCTAAAGAGAAAGAGATATACTCACAATATCAAATAGATCTCGCCAACCCATATCGTTGGGAAGAAATCTGTTAAAGGAATGCTGCATCATTTTGTCTGTGTAATGATAATCTGAGTTGGTAATAAGCAAGATCTTTTTACCAGCCTGAAATATAAAAATTCCCTAGTAAATAAGGATTAAAAGGATTTCACATGATATGCAAAGATAAAAAGTTACAAAATAATACCTCCTTTTGGTCCAAAAGTGCCAAAGGCAGTTCTGGATCAGGTTCAACAAACAGTTCAGGCTTAGACATTATCTCACTCTGTAAAATTGCCATGAATAAATAGAGGTGCTTTTGAACCAAAATATTGAACACCAGACAATCTATATCCATGGTTATAATATATATACCTTAAGTTGACCTTCAACATGTGCCCTAAAGAGGGCTCTTCCAACAGCCTGAAAACCATCTCAAGAGTTAATAAAGAAAGACAAGTAACTAACACAGTATACCACTGTCAAATAAAATTTTCTGGAGTAGATTGCCTTATAAAGCCCTTTGTAATCAAGAGGACCAAGTTCTGCACTTATAGCTCCATCATCCAATCTGTCAACCATCTGGAAGGAATTACACGACCTTAATAAAGCTCAAGACATTGTTGATTATACAAAGGATAACAGAAGTGATAAAATGACATGTCAAATCTCAACATCTTTGTGATTGCATGAGGTACAGTGCATAAGAAGCAAACAGAAAAATATGCTGTAGAATCTAAAGTTACCAGAAGTATCAAGACCATGACAGATGATATGAACAGTAAATTGGTAACACATTTGTTCACAGTATTGCCATGAAAGACAAAACTTGCAGCCTGGTTCTAACTTGTTTCAGTTCTCAACAAATTGATTCCCTATCTGCTTTGAAAATATCCAATAACTCTATTTATTTAGAATACAGCAAACTCATGTGTTTATTTGAAAACCATATATTGGGCATTCTCCATTTTTCTCAAATTTTAAAATCTTGATCACTCTCCACATAAAAATTTCTATTAATTTCATAGAACTTTAAAGGCAACTTGATATTACAATTAAATGGAGTTCTGCAAGAGATCTCTACAAACGGCTCAATGAAAATGAGATGGGATCAGTGGCCCCCCTAGCTTAAAGTATAATGAGAATGTGAGGATGGACTGGTAGAATTCAAGCCTAAAAAGAATTAGTGCACGCTAGATGACTAAGACGTTCAGCATTATCTTAGTCTATAAGGTAAACTACCTGCATATAAGCCACAGCCTCTGAAACAGAGAATAGCGTATTCAGGAACTCCCATCGACTCTCCTTCCGCAGATCCACCAGTTCCCTCCCATACATCTCACTTCCATGCATAGAAAGTTAAGCTTGTACCATAAAAAATATTACTCCAATTCTTCTACGAATGATACATCAAAATACTAAATGCTGATCTGCTCAATATATTTACTAGACAATGAGGGCAGTCTATGAGCCAAAGCATGAACATAATCCTTGCACGGGATAAATGCAGTAATTAACATTTTGTAGTGGCATATATACAATATGGGTGAAAGATTGAAACAGAACTTGAGGTATAATACCTTGGCCTTATTTATTTATTTTGTCTCCCCAAAAGAATGGTCATGATCAACATTTTGTATAAGCATATTAGCCAATTAATAATCTCGGTGTATACTTTGTGTGTGTGCAATTAGACCTCTCCGTTGCTCCGCAGTTCAGAAACTAGGTAGGCAACTTTACTTAAAACAATTTCCATAATCAAGCTGACAAGTTTTAAACACATACCTTACAGCCCGAGTGGATAGCATTTTGGTGCCATGCATAGCCCTCTTTACATAACCAAATCGATCAGCCTTAACCAAGTTACCACTCTCTTTGTCTATGACAAGGCCTCTAATCACCTAGATGAAACAATTGAACAGTTTGTGCTCAGTTACAGGAAAGAAAAACAAATGTCAGGACCAGCAAAAATGTCATGATTTACAAACTCTTAAAATTGTGTAGAAATGAAGATGTCACCAAGTCTGGGTCAAATGCAAGTCCATCAACAGGATAACCCATGTTCTTTAAATTTTCCATACAGTAGTCATATGCCCGACCTTCCCAAGCCTGCAAGAGAACAGACCCATGACAAAAAAATTCCAATTGCCCGACGAGGAACAGAACATTACTGTTTAAATGAAAAGTATAGAGGATACATATGAAATTGGTAAATAGCTTTATTCCTAATAATAAACTTCCTAGCAACATCAAACTCCAATGCTGGGGCTTTATATAAGGCATAAAAAAAAGGAATAAAGGTCTCCATCATTCTTTATCTAAGCTAAAAAAAAAAATTAAAACTAACCAATGCAAGAAAAGAAAACACGAGAATCAATAAAGCGCTATCTGTAATCTGATGCCTCATTAAGCATAAGTAAATCTGAAGATGACATTAGTCCGGTACCCAGGGCATTTACTATAAACATATAATGTAATTCAGAATCTGAAAAAAAAAAAAAAAAAAAAATCAAAACGTGCGTATAACATTATAAAACTGATTTACCATCACATTATAATGCATTAAGGTGTAGTCCATGTCATAGCCAATGGCACTGATTGATCGGAGATTCAAAGTACGACTGCAAAATATACCACGAGGTGAATGTCTTGATGAGGAGGGGCTCTGCATTTTAAAAATGAAAGTTATGAAATTGGCAAAAGAAGCACTACTAAAATGTTAGAAACTTTAGTTTTGGAGCATCATCACAAGACTAAATGCAGCTTAATTTGGGAAGAGGTTAATATTATAATGAGGAGATATGAAACAAGGCAAATAGAAGACTAGTGACTACCTTTTTGATATTCATATCAGAAAAATCATGGTAACTACTTAATAGACTAGTTACCAAAGATATCTTGAAAGGAGAAAAAAATGCTCCTTACTTGGCCAGCCTAAAAGCAAATATTTTTTACACATCTATAGAAATTAGGAGTCAAATGTAGGAAAAGAAATGATTTACTGCACCGGGATACCCAAGTCTCTTAGCAAATTCTCAGCTTCTTCAGCTTCCACTCTAGCCACTTGCTCAATTGGACCTTCTAAGGTTGTCTGACTATCAATTCCTACATGGGATGGGATGACCCAAAATGCCACGTGATTAGTAAAAGCCGTAACAAATCATTTATCAAGAGTAGCTCAGTGACATTGTCTGGTCTCCACTAGGGATCAAATCAAATCCCCCTTAAATTAAATTTTTTTTAAAAATGCATATTTTAAAGAATAGAAAAAAGTACATATTAACCAACCGATTAAAATGAAAGAAACAGAATTGAAGACATTGACAAGTAAAAGATTGAAAAAACGTATTAAAATGCTTGCAATTGTATAGCAATAGACATCCATGTTTTTTAAGACATCACATGATGATTCATTAAAAAAGACAAGTACTTTAATGTGTACCAAAAGCCTGAAGATGCTCTTGCTTGACATTCAAATCCCCTTTGGTACTCTCTCCCAAATAATCAACATCAGACTTGCTAGACGATGTGAGAGAGAACACGTCGCCACCGACTCCAACCGACTTGGCTTCAACGCTGCAACAACACGTCATGCGTGTGATATGAGAAGTGGGTTTGTTTCTGAAAACAAGATTTAGAACTGGGATTCTGAGATAGCTGGTGGACACTGCCATTGAATTTGATAAATGGGTCTCTCTGATTCTGAACAGTGTCACTGAGAAATTGCCCAAAACCTCTGTGGCAAACAACATCGTTTTTTTCTCCTAGTCAGTTCAGGTTTTTCCGGCAACAAGATTCCAAGACTGAAAAACTAGGAACAGGAACACAAAAATATCTTCAGTTTTAGTGGATGTAACAGTAGTGTGTTACTCCACATGGTACTGAATAATTGACTTGACCCAGTAGTGTGAAAGTGAAGGCCAAAGACACAAAGATCTTTTTTCTTTTTTGCTAAACAAGACACAAAGATCTTTTCGCGGATAAAGTTACAAGCTTTACCTTGTCTCGTATGGCCAAAATGATTCAATACCACTTTTTTTTGAAAATTTTAGTAAAAAATTACTCGTAAATAAATAGTAAAGTATCACTTTTTCTGAAAATCAAGTTTCAGAAACTCGAGTTCCTCTCAATTCTGCCACCGTAGCATTGCTGACATAGAATTTCTGTGATTAAAAAAAATTATGTGGTATTCGAGCTTGAGAAACTCGAGTTCCATGCAAAACAGTACTCAAGTATGCCAAACTCGGGTATGTTTTATAAATAAAATGCAGGAAAAAAAAAAATTTACACAGTACTCGAGTTTGGGAAACTCGAGTACTGTGTATTTTTTTTTGTTTTTTGTTTTTTGTTTTTGTTTTTGTTTTTGTTTGGGGATAATGAACAAATAAACATAAATGTAAAAATAAGTGACTTTTTTTATGTTTTTATTTATTTAAACAGAAGCATTGTAAAATATAGAGATTTTAATTTCAAAATATGAATTTAATTTCTACATTAATTAAAATTGTTCATTGTTTTCTCATAAAAATTGTTCACTGTTTTCTGTATAAACTATTTCTACGATTTTGCATAAAATTATTTTCTGTTCAGCATTATTTAAGAAATTGTTCACTCTCTTTTCTGCATAAATTATTTTCTGTTTACTGTTTAAAAAATTGTTCATTGTTTTCTCATAAAACACCTAGTGAAATCGTGTTTTCTAAATTTAAACGCCAACTCTGAATGCTTTTTCATGTTTGAATTTCACAATAATCGAATATATTTTTTTGCATTGATAAAATCTGTTTCTACATTAATAAAATTTGCTCTTTGCACATCATATTTACTGTATATTCAAATCTACTTATTGCATTCATTAAATTTTTTTTTTTTGCATAAATTAAAACTATTCACTGTTTTCTCATAAAAATTGTTCACTGTTTTCTACATAAACTATTTCTAGCATTCTGCATAAAATTATTTTTTGTTCAGCATTATTTAAAAAATTGTTCACTCTCTTTCTTGTGTATATTATTTTCTGTTCACTATTTAAAAAATTGTTCACTGTTTTCTCATGTAACACTTAGTGAAATTGTGTTTTCTAAATTTAAAAGCCAAATCTGGATGCTTTTCATGTTTAAATTTCACAATAATCGAATTTGTTTTTCTGCATTGATAAAATCTGTTTCTACGTTAATAAAATTTGTTCTTTACACATCATGTTTACTATATATTCGAAGTTGCTTACCGCATTCATAAAATTTGCTTTTTGCATTAATTAAAACTGTTCACTGTTTTGTCATAAAAATTGTTCACTATTTTCTGCATAAACTGTTTTTAGCATTGGCGCAGTTATTGCATTTAAATGGTTTTTGTGTTTTTTTTTAAATATGTAACCATTTGAATAATGGACAAACTCCATGAAAGAAAAATGAATGATTCGCATAGATCACCTAACGGTAAATGCCTCGAAAAATTTAAATTTGTAAAAAAGTTCGAATTAGTTGAATGTAGAACTGTTCATTAAGTAAAACTGTTTTCTGCATTAAGTAAAACTGTTCACTGTTTTCTCATGAAAATTGTTCACTATTTTCTGCACAAACTATTTATAGTATTTTGCATAAAATTATTTTCTGTTCAGCATTATTGAAAAAAAATTTCACTCTCTTTTTTATGCAAATTATTCTCTGTTCACTATTTAAAAAATTGTTTACTATTTTCTCATAAAACACCTAGTGAAATCATGTTTTCTAAATTTAAAAGCCAAATTTGAATACTTTTTCATGTTTAAATTTCACAAAAATCGAATTTGTTTTTCATGTTTAAATTTGATGTTTAAATGAATTCTATTGCGGTGGTATCTGTACTTAGTTTTGTAGGTTTGTCGACCATGATGTGCTCGACGCCTCTAAGACTCTCGTATGTGTACATTGGCATATTAAGGAAACTAGCTTTTAAACCCGTCCAAATGCACGGGAATTACATAAGTACATGTATTTTTAGGTTCTTGGAAAAAAAAAATACATCTATTTTCAACAAAATAGAAATAAAAATAATGTAAATTTTGTAAGAGTCCACAAATAAATTTTTGTACATAGAAATAATTAGAATCCGAGAAAGCAAATATATTCAAATAATTTTAGGTAAATATTTGGAGAAACATTTTGTTTCAAAAGTCATACTTAAATAAATTTAATTAAATAAGTATGTAGCTAATGCAATTGAATTTATAAATTTTAAAAAATAGCACTTGGTATGAATTTCAAATTTAAAATGTATATAACACTCAGTATGCTATTCATAAAAATGTGTTGTCTTACAAATTGATTTTCTTTTAAGCCTATTCTAAACAACTAAAACCGTAACATCCACTATGATGGAGAGAAAAATATTTCTAGCAATTGAAAAAAAAAATCCAGCTAAAGAGAATGGTGTGATCATCCTTCCTTGGAAGCAAATTTGTGGAGAGTAACCCAATCCAATTCCTTTTAATTTTGTTTTAGAATAACCCAAACATAACCTTTTCTATCCCAAGTTCTTTGCAGGATTTCATTGAACACCTAGTACTCATTTTAATACAGCTCCCCAACCAAAAAAGAAAATCTAATTAAAACAAAATTAGCCAACATTTATAAGGTTCATCCACTTCTGGATCTCCCTTTTGTTTAATTTTTCTTCCTTCTTTTTCTTATATATATATATATATATATATATATTTATAATGGACGTTCACTCAACATTCTCAAATTTGTTTTCAATATGCAACATTAAGAAGTAGGAAAGCAACAACAAAGTAGCATTGATCATATGAATAAGGACCTGAATAGGGTTGCTCTTGTGACTGCATTATTAAATCATCTTATAAATGAAAAGAAGTAACTACATAAAGTAAGAAATCAACACAAACATGTAAGGAGACCAAATGATTTAATTGATTAAATAGTAGTATGTTATAGCAAAAAGAGTGTTGAAATTACAACCAACCAAAAAAAAAAAAATAATAATAATGAATTTACTATAAATTGATAAATATACAAAATATAGAGATGAAGGATAACAATGCAACAACACTCATTAGGGTTCCAAAGGTAAGCATTGATTAATCACATCAAGTGCAACAACAGAAACAGAAAGCTACATGATAATTTCTAGAAACTTGCAAAGAAAACAATATCGTATTTCCACATAACTGTCAAAAAACTAAACCACGGGACCCTCAGAACCTCTCTCAGGAGCATAAATGATTCAAGGCAAGATTTCTACTTATAATCACCTGTCTGACATGATGAACAATAGCTTTCTCCTGATTGGTTTCCCTTAGTCCTTCAATAGACTGAAACTTCCCTTCCAAACATCCTTCATGCATAACCATTAGTTTATAGGCTACCTGCATAGTTAGAGAAAGTGCACAAACCCCAATAGTCAATAGTAAGTATTACCCTCATATTCAAATGAATAAGCAGAGACCTAGTTTAGACATGTTTGCATAGAAAATTTATGACATGCTTGCATTCCAAAACCAATGGGCCAATGCCCCTTGTAAAGTTTTAATTTACAACTGTATTTTTGTTGGCTTTTATTCCGTGCCAAATTTGATTGTAATTATGTTCAATCGTTTAAACCCTGTATTTGTTGTGGGACTTGTTGTAAGGGTTGTGTGATAGAGAGAGTGTGTGTGAAGACTCAAGAAATTGAAGACTGAAGAGTTTTTGCGGGTATCTCGCTACTAAGCATCCCGCGAAATGGTGCATGTGCCCTGCACGTGTTGGAAGCTGAAGAGTCATGCCAGGCTGTCATTTTCGCGAGTGTCTCGCTGGTAAGGCCTTCCCGCGAGACAGTCGCGAAACTTTCTGCCTGGAGGATTTTTATGAGTGACCTTCTTACCCTTCACCCACTCTATATATATACCCTCATTACCCATATATGTTGGTGTGGCTATTCAGAGAGAAAAAACCCTAGATAGGTTTTCTACAACTCACCCACCCATCTTTTGAGAGAGAGCTACTCCTCCTTAGTGAGAAATCATTGTAGCCTCTTCTCCATCCCTCTCCCATTATCATATCTTGAGAGGAGATTTGTACCCAAACACAACCCACACACATTCAGAGTGTAGAGAGTGTTTTGGAGCTGTTGGGAAGCATTAGAAGAAGCCAAGGATGGCAAATGCAACATGGAGTTTGTTGCGGGATCCAGAGAACTAAGACAAGACACGGTTCCGAGAAGCCTTGTTGGAGTAGGAGCTTGGAGGGCTTAGGTACATCGGGTAGATTAGGCTTGGAGGGTCTCTTGCTAACCTATGTATCTCAACTGATTGTCTAGTGGATCGATTTCCGCTTGGAGGGTGGCGGAGAGGTTTTTCGCCGAGTTCTTCGGTTTTCTCTTCGATAACACGTCTCGGTATTATCTGTGTTTGCATCCTTCTTCCCTACTCTTGTTTATTTCATTTTTACTGCGGTGTTGCTTTAAATTTGAATTAGAGTAGTTGTATTGCTCATACGCTTGTGTTTATACTATTCCGCACTTATCATTAAGTTAGTGTAAAATCAACCAAGCCATAATTTTAATTTGGGGGTCTAAACCGCTCGTGTGTTTTCGACACATTTTCGAGCTTTCACCCCTAGTGTAGACATGTTTAATGCAAAACAAAATGTCCTAGCCTAAAATTCACTTTGGAAGTTTTGCTAAAAATGAGATCAATCAACATGTATACATCTCATAAAATCCGTAAGCCTTTTTCCTTTCTTTTTTTAAGAAAAAAATTCCTTCACCCTTCTTAGTTTGACTACAAAGAAATCAAAGTGAATGAAAAACATTTTTTAAAAATTAATAATTTAAAACTAAAGGTCAAAGTTTACTTCTTTACAGTGTTTCACGTAGAGTAGATACAAAACCATGTTTTTAATAAGAATTCAAGTTAATTTCAGAACACAAACATGTCAAGTTCAATATATTGCAGCAAGAATCTTTGAGAATGAAACTACTACATTCTTCAAATAATTGGAAACTTGTAAATGCATAACCTCAGTCATGATTAGAAAGATATTATCATGAATTTCAAAAAATATTTGCTGCAAACAAAAATTATCTGCAAATCAATAGCTATAGCCCAACTAAAAACAGAAAATTAAAACCTATAAATTAGAATTTGATACAAACCAAGACAAAAATATTATATTACTCATTGAAATGTCTTAAAAAGACAAAAATAGATTATCTGCTATATGAAAAAAAATCATTAATGTAAGCATATATTGTTCACTCTCTTTTCTGCATAAATTATTTTTTGTTCACTATTTAAAAAATTGTTCATAGTTTTCTCGTAAAACACCTAGTGAAATCGTGTTTTCTAAATTTAAACACCAAATCTAAATGCTTTTTCATGTTTAAATTTCACAATAATTGAATTTGTTTTTCTGCATTGATAAAATCTGTTTCTACGTTAATAAAATTTGCTCTCTGCACATCATGTTTACTCTAAATTCGAATCTGCTTATTGCATTTATAAAATCTGCATTAATTAAAATTGTTCATTGTTTTCTCATAAAAATTGTTTACTGTTTTCTACATAAACTATTTCTATGATTTTGCATAAAATTATTTTCTCTTCAGCATTATTTAAAAAATTGTTCACTCTCTTTTCTGTATAAATTATTTTCTGTTCACTATTTAAAACATTGTTCGCTGTTTTCTCATAAAACACCTAGTGAAATTGTGTTTTCGAAATTGAAAAGCCAAATCTGTATGTTTTTTCATGTTCGAATTTCACAATAATCGTACTTTTTTTTTTTTTTTTTTTGCATTGATAAAATCTATTTTGATACACACTTTGTCAAAATTATCCAACAATGATGGATTGTGATTGGTTGTTTATCACTTTCTAATAAACTCACTATTTTTTCTACTTCACCTACAGTCTGCTGGCGCATGTGGTTCGTATGACTACAGTTGGTGCTACAGTAGCAGGCTAGTGACGTGTCTTCAAATGCCGTAGTTGGTGCTACATCATGTTTACTGTATATTCAAATCTTCTTACTGCATTCATAAAATCTGTTTTCTATATTAATTCAAACTGTTTTCTGCATGTGGTTCGTATAACTATAGTTGGCGTCTATGTAAATTATTTTCTGTTCACTATTTAAAAAAATGTTCGTTGTTTTCTCATAATACATTTAGTAAAATCATGTTTTCTAAATTTAAAAGCCAAATCTGAATGCTTTTTCATGTTTAAATTTCACAATAATCGAATTGGTTTTTTTGCATTAATAAAATTTGCTCTTTGTACATCATGTTTACTATATATTCAAATCTGCTTACTGCATTTATAAAATCTATTTTCTGCATTAATTAAAACTGTTCACTATTTTCTGATAAATTTTTTACTGTTTTCTGCATAAACTATTTTTAGCATTTTGCATAAAAGTATTTTCTCTTCAGCATTATTTGAAAAATTGTTCACTGTTTTTTCTGCATAAATTATTCAATGTTCATTAGGTGTTTTATGATCTGGATGCTCTAATAGCAATGACTACCCAGGAAAAAGCACAGCAATAATATGGAAGCATAAACAATGATAAAATAGATAATAAAGAAGTAAATAGCAAAATAGATATATTCAAAATAAGGTTAAAATAGAGTGTGAAATATGAAAATAGAAACTAGTAAAATCTTACTTAAATTAGTAAAATCTTACTTGAATAAAAACTTCAGTCTTTGATAAACTTGAAAACAAACTGCTGTCTTTGATACAAGCTTGCAAATAAAACTGTCTAAAGAGAAAGGTTACAAGATTACAAGAGGGGAGAGAGTACAAAAGTCTTTCTGAGGGAGATGGAAGGCTATTACAAAAGGCTTTCTAAAACTTGGAACTTAAAAGCTTAGAATGTTAGAAACTTGTCTTCTGTCATCATAGTCCGTCTCTTTTATAGGTGAAATGAACCATGGTAAAGTAACTTGAGTAGGTAAATTGAACTCAAGTTAATCTGTTGGTGGTATGGAAATTAGTACTGATGAGTAATAGTCTGTCTGGGAATCTTTCAAATCTTGGGAATCTAACAGAGCTTTTTTTACGCATGTTAGTAAACAATTGTAACTTTTGAACATCTGTCTGTATCTGTCTGGACAATCTAGCAAAATTGAGCCATTTGCATAGTGAAATATTGGTTAGTGAAGGATTTAATTCTTAATAATCTGTTTGGCATTTGCATAGTCTGTTTGGCATCAATTTCAACTTTTACCTTTTAGTTTTTGTGTACAGCTTTTTAAAACCTCATTTTTTTCCTGCATTATTTTTCACCTTTTCAAATTTTTTCAAAGTACAAATATAATTTAGCACACTTTTAGCAGAAAGTTTAGCAAACAACTAAATAAGCTGTAAACGGAAAGTAAGCTTAAAAATAGTAGAACCTTAGAAATTGCTATTATATTACCATTTTGTTTCAGTAGTAACACCCCATGTTCCACCTCAGGAATAATTTCAGGTCATTCCGATGTGTTTCGGGGTCATTCCAATGTGTTTTGGCCATTTTGGATTCAGAGATGGAGATAGAAGTTTGATTGAGGGGATTAAAATATAAACAAAAAATGTGTATCATCTATTTAGTATTAAGAAACTATCAACAAATAAAAAAATACAAAATAATTATTTCTTAATATATTAAAATACAATTTATCTATTAAAAGAAAAAACGACATTCTTTTAAATGACAAAAATCATCAATATTAAATTTGTACTAACTCATGATGTGTAGAGAGCAAATTTTATTAATGTAGAAACAGATTTTATCAATGCAGATCGATTATTGTGAAATTCAAAAATGAAAAAACATTTAAATTTGGCATTTAAATTTAGAAAACATGATTTCATTAGGTGTTTTATGAGAAAATAGTGAACAATTTTTTAAACAGTTGTTAGGTTCTAAGGTCTTAGGATTTTGTGTATTTAGAACTCTAATTTGTAATGTTGGCAAACCATGATCAAAACAATGTATTTAGTCTAGTTTAGGCTTGCTCAAAGTTGGTTAAATATTGTAAAGTTGGAATCGAGTGACTGCAGAAGCATTGGGGCTTCTCGGCCTGGCTCGATTGATCGAATGTAATTCTCGATCGATCGAAAATCGGCCCAGATGCGATTCTGCAGAAATTCCAGCTCAGCCCTAACTCTTTTAAAACATTTAGGGTTTTCTGTTTTTGCCCTAGGTATATAAGGCAAAACCCTAGCCACGTTTTCAGAGTTGCACAAGTTGTATTGTTGCTCATACATTGCGGTTTTGTGTAAATCTCTTGTGAGATCTAGAGGAGCTTTCCTTTACACAAAACTTAGGGTTTTCAAGATTGAGATTCTTCAACATCTTGATGATCAACTTGGTTGCTGCCATTGAAGCTTAAAGATAAACAAGCGGGGAGCTTGTAGCTGATTGAAGGAATACAAAGAAAGAAGTAGTCCGTGGACTCGGAGCCTGCGCGTGGTCGTGTCAGGAAGTTTTACTGGTGGGTAGCATTAGGAAGTCAAGCGGGGAGCTTGTAAGTCCTTTTGTAAGAACTTCAATTCTTTCTTAGTGGATTCCGTTTTGCCTTGAGGATCGGTGGGTAAAATCCTCCCCAAATTTTTCCGTGTGGTTTCCTGGGTGATCATATCACTGTGTTATTTTTTATTCCGCTGCATTATATTTTTGATATGATTATTTGATTGCTTTAACCTAGAATTGCTTAATCTGACTAAGTAAAAACTTGGCTAATTAATCTAGGCTACGCAATCTGGTTGTTTGTTTAAGGGGTCTAAACCCATCAAGTGGTATCAGAGCGGGTTGCTCTTTTGTTTGAGATTTTTTTTCTCTGAGCTGATCCTTGACCCCGGTTGTCATGGAGCATGGACACTCTCTGTTTGTTCCTCCTCACTTTGATGGGAACAACTATGCATACTGGAAAGTAAGGATGAAAGCATTCCTGAAATCCATTGATGAGAGAGTTTGGAACTCTGTTGAATATGGATGGGAGAAGCCCACTACTCCTGTGAGTGAGTGGCAAACTTCTCAGAAAGAAGCAGCTGCATTTAATAGCAAAGCTATGAATGCCATTTTTAAAGCTGTTTCAATGGAGGAATTTAAGAGGATCTCTAATGTTGAGGTTGCTCATACTGCTTGGAAAATCCTCCAAACTGTGCATGAAGGCACAAAGGCTGTCAAGATAAACAAATTGCAGCAATTAACTTTTAGGTTTGAAAGCATTAGAATGTCTGATGATGAAACCTTTGATGAGTTTTATGCTAAACTCAATGATATTGTTAATTCTGCTTATAATTTGGGTGAAGTCTATGATCAACCTAAGATTGTTAAGAAGATACTTAGATCCTTAACTGAAGACTTTAAACCCAAAGTGACAGCCATTACTGAAAGTAAGGATGTTGACACCATCCCTATGGATGAGCTTGTAGGATCGCTTCAGTCCTATGAGTCTGACCTACCCAAGACTACCAAATCCAAATCAATGGCTCTAAAGTCTGTTGATGATGTTGAGGCTGGTGGATTTGATGATGAGCTCTCTCCTACTGAGATAGCTATCTTGCCAAGAATTTTAGAAATTTCCTTAGAAACACTAATAGGAAGGCAAGGAATACCAACACTGTTGAACCTAGAAACTTTAGGAAGAATGATCACACTAAGGTTAATAATTTTTAAAAACCTAGAGAACAAGTAGGTCAATCTTCAAATAATTCTTTGGGTCCTCAGTGTTTTGGTTGTCAAGGGTATGGTCATGTCAAATCTGAATGTCCTACTTTCTTGAGAAATAAGGGTAAAGCTATGGCTGTAACCCTTAGTGATAATGAGGTTTCTGATGATGAGTCTGGTTGTGACGAGGATGGAAACTTCATTGCTTTCACTGCTACTGCTGTAGTCAATGAAAGCATATCTGCTGAGGAGAACCCTGCTGATGGGGAACTCTCTGAAGATGCAGATCTTCAAGAGGCCTACAACAAACTTTGCAAAATTGCTGCAAAGGATGCTATGAAAGTTGATCTAGGCCTGAAGAAAATTGATGCTCTTGAGCTTGAAAAGAAGAACTTGCTTGTCAAATTGTTTGATGCTAATGAACTTTTGAATAATGTTAAATTTGAAAACATGCTTTTGCTTGATAAAGTTAGAACTTTGGAACATGATTTATCTGTTGCTAGATCTGCTAGTTCTAAACTTGATCACATGCTGAATGTTCAAAAGTGTTCTTCTAATAAATCTGGGATTGGATATGTTGAAAGCATCTTTGATTCTACACCTCATTCCACTGTCTTTGTTCCTACTTCTTCTTCTATACCTTCTGTGAGTGAGGTTGTGAGTGAAACTGTTAAACCCCCTATGAGTGAGGTTGTTAAACCGGTAGAAGTTTCACCACCTAAGAAGATTAGGGTAGACTTAAGGGAATCTAAACCTAAGGAGCCTACCAAATCCAAGGACAAGATGCATGGTAAACCTGCTTGGGTGTGTCATTATTGTGGTAAGTCTGGACATATCCGTCCTAACTGTTACAAGCTTCAAGCTGATAAAAGAGCAAAGAAACCAAAAGTGCCTGTGCCTCAAGCACAAGATCCTATGGCACTAATTGGTGAATTGGTAAAGGCGTTAAACCTTTATTCCAATCCTGGAGTTGGGAATCACTCTAAAGTGAATAAGAACTCCAATGCTCGTGGTGCATCTAAAAAGTTTTGGATGCAAAAGACTCGAAATAACTGAGTCTTTCTGACATGGTCCTTGTGCTTCATTGCTCTATCCTTTGTGACCATTGTTCTTTGGTTTTTTGTGTCTTTTTGTTCTAGGACTTGCATTGCATTACATTCATGCATTTCATTCTAGGATTTATTTGTTTTCTCTTTTAATAAAAAAAAAAAAAAAAAAAGGAGAAAGCAAAAATTATGTTTGACACTATTTTTCTTGATTTCTGAAAACAAGGTTGGTCAATCTTTTTACACATGTCATGTCCTTTGTACTTTGTTTAACTTGGATGAGCTTATTTATTGCACTCTACTAGTTGAAACTTTGTAGTGCATGTTGTGTGGGAAAGATGTGTGTGGTTTTTAATCACTTTGCCTTAATCATGTAGTCACATGTTCTTTGACTGTCGGAATTGATCCTTTTGAGAAAGGCATAAATAACCATCTCACCACTGTTCACTAGCCAATCATGAACACCTTAGTGCATATTATAAGATTTTGTGCTCGAGAAAGTGTAGCACATGCACAAAAAGAACATAAGGTGTAGCCTCATTTAAAATTAAAACTGGTGTGTACTATTAGGCTGGATGCCAATTCACTTAATTCAAACCGGTGTGTACTATTAGGCTGAATGCCATTTCACATAAATAAGAGGCAAAAATGCAAGAAACTTACATGATTGCAAACTTTTGTTCTAGGAGATGTGGGAGTTATAGGATATAACTCTTTAGGTGATAGTCTCTTTTAAATTCTATGTGATGAATTGTGTAGACTTTGTGGTTGATTGCTATTCACATATCACCTCACATGTATCTCAAGTTTTTGCTAGTTTCACACACTTCACAAGTTACTCTTTGTTAAACATTGTACATGCTAGTGCGTGTGTTTTTGGTCTGACCAACCAAGTTTGAAAATATCTTGAGATTTGTGCACAACATATTTTGTTGCTTGAGAAAATTGAATGAAGGATGATTGGAACTTGTTTTTGATGAAACTGGGTTTGAAAATTAGGGTTTTTGGAAAAGCATTTCACTTCATACTCATGCATTTTGTTTTTCATTGATCAAATGCTTTGAGGAGTTGTTTTCAAAATTGGGTATGCATTTTTTCAAAACAGGGATTTTTCTCAAAATTTAGTGAGCCTCTGCCCATTTCGATCGATCCAGTGTGTTTTTCGATCGATCGAAAAAGTGTCCCAGAATGTTCTAAAATGACTGGAACATTTGATCGATCGAATGTATTTTTCGATCGATCGAAGATCGTGGAGAAACTTTTTTAAAAGAAGAAATCTGACTTTTTCAAAAGAACTATTCAAACTTTTTCAAACTTTTCTTTTCTCTCTCCGATGAGGCAAGAATCACAGTCAATTTTTTGTCGTTTTCTCCGAAATTTTTTGCAAGAAATCTCTCTCCTCAAGCCGGTAAGACCTTTTTGCCCTTTGTTTTGCTTTTATTTTCATGATTTCATGCATTTTTCATGATTTTTGGGGCGATTTTCGGACTTTGCATAAATAGGAATTTCTGTTGATTCAAGCCTTTTCTTTTGCAATTGATCAATGGGTTTTGGTGGGGACACATCATATACTAGTTCCTTGATGATTAATTTGATCAATTTTGAGTTTGATGAAAAATTGAAAATTCTAGGGTTCCTATTTGATCCGAATTGGGGCTTTTTGTGAAATTGAGTTTAATTGATGAAATTGGCTTGTGTAATTGATGCAATTAGTTATTATCATCTGTTTTCAACGTTGTGTAATGATTAATTCATCAATTTGTTGCAAAATTTATCAAGTGGTTTTCAAATTTTTAGGGTTTTTGTTAAGAAACTCTATGTTCAAGCTAATTTTGTGTAATTGAACTTAATTTGAATTGTGTTTACTGCATTTAGTTCATGCATCATAACATTGTTATTGTTCATGCATCATATAGATTTGTCATTCTATTGTTTTTGTGCTAACTTGCAGTCTGCCCTTGGTTTTGTTGTTTTTGTTCTTTTGGTTTTGTCCTTGTGTCCTTGTCCTTTCCTTAGCACCATGCCTAGGAAGACTAGAGCTCGTAGGACTATTCCCTCTTGTTCTCCTTCCCCCCCTCCTTTGACCGAGAGAGGTTTCCGAGTGAGAAAAACCAAGAGATCTATGAGAAGCTCAATCTTCAGAGGAAGATTTGGGCTGAGCGATCTGTCATTCTAGATGAGTTAGATCCTGCCATTAGGGCAAAATTTGAGCATAGAGGGTGGTTGCCCTTGTTAGATGTGTCTGACCCTCCTCCTCCGGCTACCTTGATTAGAGAGTTCTATTCGAACATCTTTATCCGCGTCTATGATTCCAACACTCTAGTTAGGAGTTGGATACGAGGCGTAGAGTACTCCATTACTCCTCAGGTAGTGGCTGATGCTCTAGGGGTATCGTTGGTTCGTGAGCATGTCTATCCTTATTCTGTGTCTCCCGAGCTGAGCGACGTTTTGTCTTACATCACTGGGACTACTGTTTAGTGGGGTTCTGATCCTAGGATCACTTCTGCTGAGCTCTCCGGGTTACATTATCTTTTCTTTAGGATAGCCTGTCATTTCCTCTAGCCCATCTCTCATGTTCACACCATTCCTCTCGAGAGGTGTGTATTTTTGTACGCCTTAGTCACCGATGCTCCTATTAGTTTTCCTCATCTTTTTCTTCGTTCTTTGAACGAAGTTTATAGGAGTTCATCTACTACTTATGCCCTTGTTCATCCTATTTTCATTCATAGGATTTTGCTGTATCTTGCTCTTAGTGACTTCCCCTCATCTGAGCCTGTACATGTCATTGGTCCTATTGGTGCGTCTTTTCTTAGACAGAGGGCCACTCATCTTCGAGCTGGTTCTAAACACCCTAGGTCTAAGTCATCTTCTAGCGCTCCTCCTCCTCCTTCGTCTTCTACAGGTCATGCTGGTGATGATATTCCTGATCCAGTTGGTGATGATGCTGCTGCTGCTGCTGTTCCTCCACCTCCTTCGGCCGACTTCGATGTTCGTCGTACTTTGGAGACTGTCATGACCGTTTAGGCGGCTCATGGTCAGATTTTGATGGACTTGTTCGATGAGATTCGGGCTTTGCGGGCAGATTTGGCGCGTCTTCATTCACCTTCACCACCACCTTTTGATGGCGACTCTTGATTGCCCTTTGGCATTCCGTCACAAAAAGGGGGAGTGGATATTTTTGACATGTAGAGGAGTTTTGACTTTTTGAGGAGATTTTGTAGTTAGGGGGAGATATTTTTTTAGCATGAGAAATTGTTTTGTGGAGTTTATTAGATTGTATCTAGGTGCTTCACTTTGTATATCATTTTTGGGGATATTCATGTTAGGGGGAGTAACATTGATATATTGATATACATTTTTCTTATTTGATTCTTGTTGTTTCATGATTCACTGCTTATTGATTTATATTTATGAGTTGATTCATTGATATATATCTTTATTGTGTGTTGTGTGAATCTTACAAGAATATTATACCTGTTTATATACTATTTTCTGCCACACATGCGTTTATGTGTTTGTTGAGTATTTCAGGAATATACAGGTTGATTCAACAAAGCTGCTGTCTACACTTGCAACCGATGGATAGTAGTTAGGGTTGAATTTGAGTTTATGAGCATTATTTATGTAAAGGGCTTTTCAATTGTAAACTTTGAGCTTTTAATTTGTGTTTTGTCAAGGATTGCCAAAGGGGGAGTTTGTTAGGTTCTAAGGTCTTAGGATTTTGTGTATTTAGAACTCTAATTTGTAATGTTGGCAAATCATGATTAAAACAATGTATTTAGTTTAGTTTAGGCTTGCTCAAAGTTGGTTAAATATTGTAAAGTTGGAATCGAGTGACTGCAGAAGTATTGGGGCTTCTCGGCCTGGCTCGATCGATCGAATGTAATTCTCGATCGATCGAAAATCGGCCCAGATGCGATTCTGCAGAAATTCCAGCTCAGCCCTAACTCTTTTAAAACGTTTAGGGTTTTCTGTTTTTGCCCTAGGTATATAAGGCAAAACCCTAGCCATGTTTTCAGAGTTGCACAAGTTGTATTGTTGCTCATACATTGCGGTTTTGTGTAAATCTCTTGTGAGATCTAGAGGAGCTTTCCTTTACACAAAGCTTAGGGTTTTCAAGATTGAGATTCTTCAACATCTTAATGATCAACTTGGTTGCTGCCATTGAAGCTTAAAGATAAACAAGCGGGGAGCTTGTAGCTGATTGAAGGAATACAAAGAAAGAAGTAGTCCGTGGACTCGGAGCCTGCGCGTGGTCGTGTCAGGAAGTTTTACTGGTGGGTAGCATTAGGAAGTCAAGCGGGGAGCTTGTAAGTCCTTTTGTAAAAACTTCAATTCTTTCTTAGTGGATTCCGTTTTGCCTTGAGGATCAGTGGGTAAAATCCTCCCCAAGTTTTTCCGTGTGGTTTCCTGGGTGATCATATCACTGTGTTATTTTTTATTCCACTGCATTATATTTTTGATATGATTATTTGATTGTTTTAACCTAGAATTGCTTAATCTGACTAAGTAAAAACTTGGCTAATTAATCTAGGCTACGCAATCTGGTTGTTTGTTTAAGGGGTCTAAACCCATCAACAGTGAACAGAGAATAATTTACGCAGAAAAGAGAGTGAACAATTTTTTAAATAATGCTGAACATAAAATAATTTTATGTAGAATATTAGAAATATTTTATGCAGAAAATAGTGAACAGTATATCATGTCCTACTTGAGCTAAAATCCATCTTACAAACAGTTTTGAGTGTTAAGGATCATAACATCAACATTCAGTACTTTTAACAGGCACAACTACTTTCAAACACCAAAAAAACACAGAAACAAATTCAAAATCATACACACAAATGGACACTCAAAACATGCTTTGAGGTAAAAGTCATAATAGAAAATAGATTCTATTATAAACATGTTTTTTTCCAGACATATAGATTCTATTCTCTCAGCCCCTAGACAAAGGGGAAAGTATATAACAAATCTGATATTGAAAGACTTAAAAAAAACAAAATATTTGGTCAAGAACCTGCTTCGAAGTTGTATGTGAAAACTGAAAACCCAACCTCCTACCTTTATTTGATCAGGTGGATGTAGTTTCTGTTTTTTTTTTTTTTTTTTTTTTTTTTTTTTTTTTGGTTGGTTGGTAATTTATGTTGCTTGTGACAACTTATTTAAGTACAGCAACAAGGACGCCCAATTTTTTATTTTGGCAGTTCTTTGGTCTAGATTTCCCACCATGTATTTTGTGGCATAGATTTTTGGATAAACCCAAAAATGTTTAACTTTTTAGATAAACTAAATAAGGAGTGATAGTAATAATAATAATAAAATGTAATAAAGGGAAATTTTCAATATATTATGATTCATTGTATTCAAATCATCTCTAATTTCTACTCATTTTGTCACACTTGTTCTATACTTCTACATGGTAGACTATAGGTGAAGTAGAAAAAATAGTGAGTTTATTAGAAAGTGATAAACAACCAATCACAATCCATCATTGTTGGATAATTTTGACAAAGTGTGTATCAAAATAGATTTTATCAATGCAAAAAAAAAAAGTTCGATTATTGTGAAATTCAAACATGAAAAAACATACAGATTTAGCTTTTTAATTTAGAAAACACAATTTCACTAGGTGTTTTATGAGAAAACAGCGAACAATTTTTTAAATAGTGAATAGAAAATAATTTACGCAGAAAAGAGAGTGAACAATTTTTTAAATAATGCTAAATAAAAAATAATTTTATGCATAATGCTAGAAACAGTTTATGCGAAAAACAGTGAACAATTTTTATGAGAAAGCGATGAACATGGTGTGCAGAGAGCAAATTTTATTAATGTAAAAACAGATTTTATCAATGCAAAAAAATAGATGATCTGTGCATCTAATGTAATTAATTTTCCATTAAGTTTACTCAATTTGGTATGTTCTTCAATTTTCATTTGAATTTTCACGATTTTACACACTCAACGAATTCAAATTTTTCAACAAATTCGTACTATCTGTACATCTAATGTAAACAATTTTTCCTTGAGTTTTCACAGTTTTGTACATTTAACGAATTCAAATTTTTAAACAAATTCATACGATCTATACATCTAACCTACATACTTTTCCACTGAATTTTCATTATTTTGTACTTTCAATGAAATCAAATTTCTCAACAAGTTTAGACTATCTGTACATTTTATGTACACCTTCATGATTTGGTACGTTCATTGATTTTCCATCGATTTTTCTCGAATTTCTACTTCAACTTGATGGGATAGCAAAAAATTGCATCTATGGTTCGTCCAGATGGGTCGTCCATCATGAACGGTTAGCCAAACGACCAGACCATCTCCTATTTGTCCAGACCTCTCGTCCTTGAGAAGTTGACCATTTGAATAAACCCTATAATCAAGTCGAAAGAGTCGTCCATGTGCGAAGCGCATGGACGACCAAACAACGGCATGACAAAGGGTCGTCCATAGGCATTGCACATGGACGACCACACAACACTTAGCAAATTCTGGTTATGTTCATCGCGGCCAATTCCTCCCAAGTATGTAACTTCCAGCGATGGTTATGGTTCCTATAGCAGTTGAGGTCCGGATTCCAAGAATCTGGGGGAAGTTATTCGAACCAATAACCGCCCCGAAGTACCCTATATAAGGACCAGTCTGAACCATGCAAAGGTAAGAAAAAATTTCTGAGATTTTACATCCAAGAAAGTTGGAACTCCATTTGAGGGAAGATACTAACTTTGCCATCAGAGGGTATTTGGCCGCTCCACCGCGGTCACCCTTTGATTTTTTTTCTCTTTTTATAGGCCTCCGCTAACACCGTAGACCACCAAAGCCGAAGTGTTCAACCAACTGATCTCTTCCACCATCAATATGCAGATTTGGAGTACCAAGAGTACTGGTATCTGACAATGGACGACAGTTTGATAACACACCCTTCAGAGAATTCTGTGAACAGTTTGGAATCAAGAATCATTATTCCTTACCCTCCCACCCACAGGCTAACGGACAAGCAGAAGTAGCAAACCGATCCTTGTTGAAAATCATCAAGACTCGGCTTGAAGAGGCAAAGGGAATATGGCCAGATGAGTTACCAGGTGTTTTGTGGGCTTACAGAACAACAGTGAGAACCCCCACAGGAGAGACTCCTTTCAAACTGGCTTATGGGAGCGAAGCAGTCATACCTGCAGAAGTGCATTTGGCCAGTCATAAGGTGATGAAGTATCAAGATGAGGAAAACAATGAACAACTTCGTCTTAGCTTTGATCTCATAGACGAGGTAAGGATGGACGCGAAACAATGAACAGCAAGGTACAAAAATCTCATGGCGAAGCAACATGATGCCATGGTGAAACCCAGGTGCTTCAGCATTGGAGATCTCGTCCTTAAAAGGGTCTCTTTGGCAACCAAAAACCCGGCCCATGGAAAGCTGGGACTAAACTAGGAAGGACCTTACAGAGTTATCAACTCCAAGAGACAAGGATCCTACTATTTGGAAGCCTTGGATGGACGAAAGTTAGAGCACCCATGGAATGTTGAACACCTAAGGAGATACTATCAATGAAGGGTGATCATGGACGAGCCCTGGCATGGACGAGAACCTTGGACGTTTGAAGTAATGCTTAATATTATCTACCAGTATTTGCTTATTACTATTGTGTTTTAAATGTATAAGTATTTTATGCTGCTCATGGATGAAGTTATGTTGTATTATGTGTTTTTAATTCCCTAAAAGCACAAGCTCTTAAGCATGTGCCATGATTGTGGACGAATGATTACATAGTATGGATTTCTAAATATACATATGATGTGTTTTAAATATGTATGATTGTATGGGAATCCCTCATTTTCTATGATTCAAAATGATCCACGGAAGGCGAAAAGCCAAGAACGAGTAAAATCCTTGGACGCAAGGAAGTATCGTCTAAAAGCTTTCCTTTAGATAAGGATAAAGCAAGAAAAATAAACAAGGTATGTCCGTCTAAGCTCAAGACGAGACAAACCTGAATTGTAATCGTCTACGCCATGGACGAACAATGTGCGTGTGAAAACACCACAGCCCCATAGACGAGTCTAACCAACTTAAACAATCCAGCCCATGGATGAGCATTCGTTGGGAAAACTTCATTAAGGACGAGTAAATAGTCGTCCTCAATTTGAGCAACACTTAAATATGCTAAAAGGAATTCATGGACAAACTTGAAAATGAACATCCCATGATGATTGAGGAAGGAATTCATCCATATGATCAAGACGAGGTAAAGCCTTGATAAAAGGGAAAATCCCACAACCACAAAAATGGTATGGACGATATGAATGAAACTTGTTCACAAAGCTTAAAGAATATTCAAACACAATGAACAATGAAAAGGAAAAGCATTCATACATTCATAAAATTTAAAGGGTGGACGACCACCGTGCAAAAACCCTTAAGAGTAGATTGCTTGTTCATAAAACTCGTCCATAAACTTGGACGAGGAAATTGTACTCGAATAAATTTTAAAAAAATAAAATAAAATAATAATAATAATAAGCAAAAGCCCAAAACACTGGGCACCTCCAAATAAAATTAAAATATAAAACTTTTCAAGGGAAACATGAAATCACTTGGATTGACCACTGGGAGCATTCTTTGGATCGTCTTGTGTCACCTCGTTATTAGCGTCGTCCACCACATCGACGTCCTCAGAACTCGTCGCTAGCAAAGAGCTCTCTGTTGCAAAAGGAAGCTTGAAGGAATCAAAGTTGAGGTCAGGGAAGGCTTCTTTGGCATCAACACGAAAGTCTTCATATCCAGCAGCATAATGGTTATCTAGACGATTCTTGTATTCGTCAGACTTCTTGAAGGCTGATATGGCTTCTTCATGTGCCTTCTCCAAGGACGAGGTAAGCCCTGAAACTTGTCCCTCCAAGTATGTGATGCGGGTATCTTTTTCAATAGCATCTGCATTAAGTTCCTCAACCTCGTCCTTCAGCTTCGTCTCAATTCCTAGCAAACGGTTGACTTCGTCCGTCAGCCTGATCACTTCCCCCTTTTTCAACAGTATTTCCTTGCTCAGCTCTTCAGTCTTCTCCTTCGCCGTCTTAGCCTCCTCAGCAAGTTCCTTCGCTTGGCACGTCGCTGTCTAAAACTTTGACATAGCCTGTACATGGACGAAAGAAAGTTAGAAAATTCTACTTTCTTGAAAAACTCTTTAAAAACACTCAAAGACGAATGAAACCCATACCTTGAAGAGATCATGGATACCAGAGCGTTCAAATTCCTTCACTGACATGTTGTAGCATTCATTAACTTCATTGTCAGTGACGATTCCTTTGAACGTCCTCCAGGCATAGCTCTCGTCCAGCACCAAGTTGGAAGGACGATCGGATGGCTCTGACGAATGAGGCTTCCGTGGAGTCTTAGTTGGAGTAGGATCAGTCTGAACAGGATGAATTATTTGGACGGGTTCCACATTGACAGGAGGCTCGTCCAGATTCACCGTCGGAGGAGTGAATTTGGGGACCTTGGGAAGAGAAGTCTGAGTGGTTTTTGGTTTTTTAGGACCTCGACGACTAGGAAGGTCGTCCAGGTCCACAGCACTTGAGATTTTCTTGGACTTCCTCTTCCTAGTCTGGATGGCAGCCTTCTGGACGACTGGAGGCGTAGGAGCATCCTCGTCCCCACTAGCTATTGTTTTTTCTTTGTTTTCCCTCATTGTAATTATTCCTATGACGAAGGAAATCAGTTAAAAAAAAAAAAAAAAAGAGGAGAAAAGAAGACAAAAAAGGAAATGATGTGGAGATGGATGACACTTACTTTTACGAGTAGTTTCTTCGTGGCTTAAATTCTTAGCAGTAGGTTCTGGACCAAGTCCCCAAGTAGCTAAACTGCTGAAGGTTACTAGTTCGTGAAAAGTCCTTCTAGGGAAGGCACGTACTTGGTCAATTCGATCCAAGTAAGACCTGTCCAAAGGTGGACGAGTAACAGCTGCACCATAAAAGAAAGGTGGTTAGACGATTGAAAGATAGAAAAAGTGTAAGGAATAAAATAAATAACATGGAAAGAAAACATATCCTCAGGACAAAAGCGACCTATGGGGCTGGTAAAAGGAGGGAAGGGGGCATTATTAACATCTGTTGGGTCCCCAGCCAGTTTCCAGAAATGATAAAAAACTCTTGTTTCCAGAGCTTATCAGACGAGCTACGACCCTTTATTAAACTATAGTATGAGCCTCTGGACGAGAACTGGTAGAAACCAGCAGACTTTTTTATTTCTGAGGGCTTATAATAGTAAAGGAACTCGTCCACTGTTAAAGGAAGGTTCCCTTCCAATGCCTCACGCCATAGCACTTGCATGGCAACCACAGTCCTCCATCCATTGGGGTTAAGTTGGTTAGGACCAATACCTAACCTATGAAGAAGACCTCTACAAAATGAATTTAAGGGAAACCTAAGACCAGCTAAGAGATAAGACGAGTATACTCCCAAACCAGAAGAAGGTGAACAACACCACTCTCCTTCCTTGGGCAGACGAGGTTCAAGTTCGATAGGAATTTGGTATCTATCTACTAAGGTTTTTAACTTAGGAGCGTCTAAGGTGGACGCTACCTCAGGTGCACAGCTATATATGATGTTTTCCTCTTCCTTCTCCTCGTCCTGAGAAGGGCTGGGTGGCGTTCTGGGCGAACTAGCCCCAGTTCCAGAGGCCATCCTACATTGCATTTCTTGCAATTCTTCTAAGGAAACGCCAGGGACCCCGGACGAATACTGCTCGTCCGAGGAACTACTACTAAAACTAGTGCTACCCTCACCACTCTCATAACTTCCAGACGAGACGTCCTGATACTCGTCTATTTCTCTCTCTGTACTACTAGGCGAAGACATAACTAAAGTAAAGATCAAAACGAAAACCTAAAGGGAAGAGGAAGTACCTGAGAACTAGGACAAATGCTAGACGAGAATCTTGGATGAGATAGCAGAAGGAAGTTTATGATAGAGGTGAAGGGCAAGAAAGAGAATGTGCCTATTTATAGGGCCCAGGACTGGGGTCAGCGAAGCGACACCATCCACTAAAAAAATGACACATGGCAATCGCGTGGGGAAATGTGATCAATTTAATTGCTCAACGAATTAAACCATGACACGTGGCTGTATAAAAGGGATAAAATCCCTATAATGTCCCTGGACGACACCCTGAACAAGGGGGCAACTGATGGGATAGCAAAAAATTGCATCTATGGTTCGTCCAGATGGGTCGTCCATCATGAACGGTTAGCCAAACGACCAGACCATCTCCTATTCGTCTAGACCTCTCGTCCTTGAGAAGTTGACCATTTGAATAAACCCCATAATCAAGTTGAAAGAGTCGTCCATGTGCGAAGTGCATGGACGACCAAACAACGGCATGACAAAGGGTCGTCCATAGGCATTGCACATGGACGACCACACAACACTTAGCAAATTCTGGAGCGGGTAACCAACCCATGTTCATCGCGGCCAATTCCTCCCAAGTATGTAACTTCCAGCGACGGTTATGGTTCCTATAGCAGTTGAGGTTCGGATTCCAAGAATCTAGGGGAAGTTATTCGAACCAATAACCGCCCCGAAGTACCCTATAGAAGGACCGGTCTGAACCATGCAAAGGTATGAAAAAATTTCTGAGATTTTACATCCAAGAAAATTGGAACTCCATTTGAGGGAAGATACTAACTTTGCCATCGGAGGGTATTTGGCCACTCCACCGCGGTCACCCTTTGATTTTTTTCTCTTTTTATAGGCCTCCGCTAACGCCGTAGACCACCGAAGCCGAAGTGTTCAACCAACTGATCTCTTCCACCATCACAACTAATTCGAACTTTTTTACAAATTCAAATTTTTTGAGGCATTTACCATTAGGTGATTTATACGAATCATTCATTTTTCTTTCATGGAGTTTGTCCATTATACATATGGTTACATATTTAAGAAAACACAAAAACCATTTAAGTGCAATAACTGCGCCAATGCTAGAAATAGTTTATGCAGAAAATAGTGAACAATTTTTATGAGAAAACAGTGAATAGTTTTAATTAATGCAAAAAAAAAAAAAAAAAATTTATGAATGCAGTAAGTAGATTTGAATATATAGTAAATATGATGTGCAAAGAGCAAATTTTATTAATGTAGAAACAAATTTTATCAATGCAAAAAAATATATTCGATTATTGTGAAATTCAAACATGAAAAAGCATTCAGATTTGGCGTTTAAATTTAGAAAACATGATTTCACTAGGTGTTTTATGAGAAAACAATGAACAATTTTTTAAACAGTAAACAAAAAATAATTTATGCAGAAAAGAGAGAGAACAATTTCTTAAATAATGCTGAACAGAAAATAATTTTATGCAAAATCGTAGAAATAGTTTATACAGAAAACAGTGAAAAATTTTTATAAGAAAACAATGAACAATTTTAATTAATGTAGAAATTAAATTCATATTTTGAAATTAAAATCTCTATATTTTACAATGCTTCTGTTTAAATAAATAAAAACATAAAAAAGTCACTTATTTTTACCTTTATGTTTATTTGTTCATTATCCCCAAGCAAAAAAAAAAAAAAAAAAAAAAAAAAAAAAATTTACACAGTACTCGAGTTTGGGAAACTCGAGTATTGTGTAAATTTTTTTTTTCTGCATTTTATTTATAAAACGTACCCGAGTCTGGTATACTCGAGTACTGTGTTGCATAGAACTCAAGTTTCTCAAGCTCGAGTACCACATAATTTTTTTTAATCACAGAAATTCCATGTCAGCAGAATTGAGGGGAACTCGAGTTTCTGAAACTCGATTTCCAAAAAAAGTGGTACTTTGCTATTTATTTCCAAAACAGTAATTTTTTGCTAAAAATTTCAAAAAAAAGTGGTATTTGGCCATTTTGGCCTCTGTCGTATTATAGTTGTTGTTTTTAGTATATACCATTTTAAAAAACAAGTTTTATCTCTCCTTTCCCATTGGAACTGAATTTCCTATGTCCATGTTGTTAAACTGTTATTAAGATTTCAATCACCACGTTGTTTTATATAAAAAAAAAAAAAAAATCACTATGTTGTTTGGACTTTGGACTTTCGTTGATTGAAATAGTTTGGGATAGCTGATCAAATGCTGAAATGCATATTCACAGTATTTTCACAACAAATTCTAAATGGTAGATTGTTATTGGTTATTATGAGTGGGTAAAAAAGTAATTTAAATTGTGAATCCAAATTAGAACCAATAATAACTTACCATCTATGATTTGTTGTGAAAATATTGTAGACATAGCATTTCTCTTTTTTATAATAAAATCACTACAAAAAAATTGGCCTGTGGCTGCGGTTTAAAAACGCGGCTATAGGTCACAAAAACGCGGCCATAGCCTGATTTGGCCTATAGCCGCGGTTTTTTAGGCCGTGCTTTCAAACATGGCCTAAAAACTGTGACTATAGGCTCGACAGGGTCTATGGCTGCGGTTTCTAGCCGCGGCCTAAGCCCTCGTCCTTAGGCCGCGCTGAAAACGCGGCCTAAACGCCAGTCCTTAGGCCGCGTTTTAAGCGCGGCCAAAGTACTCATCCTTAGGCCGCGCTTAGAGCGCGGCCTAAAAGCCAGTCCTTCGGCCGCGTCTAAAACGCAACCGTAGAACACGTATGGCCGCGCGTAAAATGCGGCCTAAGGACCAGGCCTATGCAGAAACTCATATATCAGCCACGTTTTTAGGTGCGGCTATAGGGCTTTTTTTTTTTAATTTTTTTTTTAGGCTAGATGACAAAATGCAAATTACAAAACGCTGCTATAAGTTTGTCAAACGCTACTATAAAAATCTGTCACACACACAATTCTTACTTGTTATTCTAGCTATAAAGGGAATATTTAACAAGTGATGGACAAATGATGATATAAGTGTTGTAGCTAAAGCAACAAATGGAATGAAAAAAAAACTATGGGATGTATAAGTATTCACAATGACAGTAGTCCTCACTTTCCATCATCACAACATCATTGTTTCAAATGAATATTCTCTCACTTATTACTTCACAACTCATAAACAATTTATTGAAGCATTTCATCAAACACATAATTTGCATTACATACCCACAAATGAAAATAAAAACAAACCCAAAACATATCATTGAAAATACCATGAAACAAGATGCACAAAAAAAATCAAACAAAACCCACAAACAATCAAATTAAACCCAAACAAACCCACAAATAAATCAAATAAAACCCACCAGAAAAACCCATATCCTTTGTGGATTTAGATTTAGGAAGAGAGACACGGAGAGCCCAGAGAGAACCAGTGTGCGTGAGAGTGAGAGATTTCTAAATTCTTGGGTTTGTGAGGGCATTTCAAATTCATGGATTTGTACACCTGAAATCTAAGATGGATTTGGGCCAAATCCAAATCCAAGTCTTTTAAGTTATCCAAACAAAAGATTTGGATTTGGACTCCCTCAAATCCAAATCCAAATTTAAATTCATGTCATCCGAACATGAACAGGTTTAAATCCACACAACTGAACCAAAATACCAGTGTAAAAATACAAAGACATACTAGTTACAATCTACACGAACCATAGTTAGTAAAACATTTTAATTTAAAATTATAATTAAACATTTAAAAAGGAAATACTTGCAGACCTTGTATGTAGTCCTCCTATTCAGCTCGAAAATACCTCGGATTACCGAAGTAGGGGTGAGATTCAAAACCCTAGAAATCGAATCATAAACAAGAAAAGTTAAAAGTTGAAACCCGAAGACCCAGATCGTGGAATTGAAAATTGCATACAATAGAAATTTGAAGGAAAGAGAGAAAAAGGGGGTAAACTCGCCTGACTCGACTTGGTGCTTGACAAATCGCCGGTGTTTTTTGAAGATCAATCTTAGAAAGTGGGATGGCGATGGTGCGTGGGTCGGCGATGGTGCGTGAGATGTAGTGGCGGGAGTGAGATTTAGTGGGTCGGCGATGGCGAGTGAGGTTGAAGATGAACGGAATCGGTGAAGGATGAGAGCTGAGAGCTGAGTGCTTTCGAAATGGGGTTAATAGGTTTTTATTGTGCTATTTATACAACCCATAGAGCCGCGGTTTTAACGTGCGGCTATAGGTTTGGGCCTGAAGCCCCGTTTAAAAAACGCAGCCTGATCCTTGGCTGAAGCCGCGATTTTAACGCGCGGCTTTACACCATGGGTTCAAGCCGCGTTTTTACACGCGGCTTTAGACCAAATTTAAAGCCGCGTCTTAAAAACGCGGCTTTACGCGGTTTTTAAACGGGGCCATAGCTACCCGCGTTTAAAATGCGGCCCAAGCCCAATGAAACGCGGCCATATGTCCAGTCTATGGCCTCGTTTCTGAAACGGGGCTTCAGGTTAGGTCTTTAAGCCCCGTTTTTTAAAAACGGGGCTGTAGCATATCTATGGCCGCGTTTTTTAAAATGCGGCCCAAAAAAACGCGGCCTAAAGGCCCCGCGTTTTGTAGTGAATAGATTTAGATAGAATTATATTCTAATCACTTTCTTAAAAAAAAATTTTCCAATCAAAATTCCTATAAAATTAAATCTTATACTTGTTGCGGGTCTAGCTTATTAAGTATAGATTTTATTTAACAGTGAGTTCTAATTAGTTCAACTGGTAAAGTCTCTAATGGTTGAATAAGAGATTTGGAGTTTAATCCTTACTTAAACAAAAAATTGATTGATGTCTTGGTCTGATGGTCTGATGATAAAGAGATATCATCAGAAGCGGATGCCATATGTTAAAATTCTCTAAAATATATATATATATATATATAGATTTTATAATTTTATAATTAATTTCCTTTGGTTAAAATTGTTTTCTCCATAAATGTTAAAAAAATGGCAGCATATTCCCTAAATATTCAATTCTAAAATAAAAATTATAAAAATTCACATTATATAAAACAATCATGGTTTGATGAAGGATACCTATCTATGACGATTGAATAGATTCAATGGAATTATAATCCAATCAAATTTTCTAAACTGCCTTTATAAAATTAAATTTTATACTTGTTGTGGGTCTAGCCAATTATGTATAAATTTAATATTTTTATAATTAATATCATTGTCCTTTGTTTAAAATTGTTTTCTCCATAAATTTTTAAAAAATGGCAGCATCTTCCCTAAATATTAAATTCCATTTTTTTTTATGATATGTAAAACAATTTTGCAATTTTTTTTTGTTGAAAAAAGTAATATATTTTTTTTCATAAGTTAATACATAGTTGAAACTGAAATAAATACATCATAGAGTTTGTCATTTGTTCTTTTTTTTTTCCTATTAAATTTCATACAATAGTGTAATTTGATTAAGCTTATACTTGCCAACAGTTTTTTAATTAAATTAGTACAATTAATAATTATAAATGAAAAAAAAAAGTTAAATGTTACTGATACTGAGATTATATATATATATATATACACACACACAGATACACACACTAGTCTTTTCGCGTGTGCGTACTTTGAGACTCTTTTATTTTTATTTTTTTAAAGGAGAAAAATTTTCAATCATCAAAATTTGGTTTATTGAATTTTCTAGTCACACAAAAATACTTAGATTTGTGATTGACAGGGTTTAGACCCCTTAAACTATAACCAGATTGCGTAGCCTAGATTAATTAGCCAAGTTTTTACTTAGTCAAATTAAGCAATTCTAGGTTAAAACAATCACAAAATCATATCATGCATGTAAAACAAATAAAGCAGCGGAAAATAAATAACACAGTGATATGATCACCCAGGAAAACCAAACCGGTAAAAAACCTGGGGAGGATTTTACCCACCGATCCTCAAGGCAAAACGGAATCCACTAAGAAAGAATTGAAGTTGTTACAAAAGAACTTACAAGCTACCCCGCTTGACTTCCTAATGCTACCCACCAGTAGTAACTTCCTGACACGACCACGCGCAGGCTCCGAATCCACGGACTACTTCTTTCTTTGTCTTCCTTCAATCAGGTACAAGCTCCTCGCTTGTTAATCTTTAAGCTTCAAAGGCAGCAACCAAGTTGATCATCAAGATGTAGAAGAATCTCAATCTTGAAAACCCTAAGTTATGTGTAAAGGAAAGCTCCTCTAGATCTCACAAAAGATTTACACAAAACCGCAATGTATGAGCAACAACACAACTTGTGCCACTCTTAAAACGTGGCTAGGGTTTTGCCTTATATACCTAGGGCAAAAACATAAAACCCTAAACGTTTTAAAGAGTTAGGGCTGAGTTGGAATTCTGCAGAAAAACGCTTCTGGGCCGATTTTCGATCGATCGAGAATTACATTCGATCGATCGAGCCAGGCCGAGAAGCTCCAATGCTTCTGCAGTCTCTCGATTCCAACTTTACAAAATTAAACCAACTTTGAGCAAGCCTAAACAAGACTAAATACATTGTTTTGATCATGGTTTGCCAACATTACAAATTAGGTTCTAAATACATAAAATCCTAAGACCTTAAAACCTAACAGTGATGAGATTTATGCGTTTTCAGATGTTTTTATATTTTGTGCTACATCTCATCATACTTCTAGCTAGGAATTTTGGTGATTGGAAAATGTATTAACCCCTAATTATGATGAATGAAAATTTTTTTCTTTTACAAAAAAAAAAAAAAAAAAAAAAAAGTATTGCCTTTGACCATGCGTATTAAGGCTAGTTTAATATAAGATTATTATTATCTACTTGAATTGCAAGTTTGGCTACAATATGATAGTTGGAAACCTAACCCCATTTATAAACAACAAATAGAATTGATATCTCTATCTCCTAGCTATATATTTTTTGTTGTTTTGCAATCATACAATCACACACATTCAAAAGTATGAAATAAAACCCTAAATTAAACAATATTTATACAATAAAACTGTATTTTGGCAAATTCATCCACCCAAATAACCAATTAGTTGATAGGGATATTGTATTCAATGTAGGGTCTATTGAATCACAAAAAAAGATATACAATAATAGACCCTACATTAAATAAAGGACAAAGCTTAGGTACAATACTTTAGATGCTGTTTCTTAGGTTCCCCTCTTAAGATTCAGCCTTGTGGCTACTTAACTAAAAAATACACTTCCATCCCATGAGAAAAAATCCACATGGCATAATCTTAAAAGGGAACCTAAGAAACAACACTTAAGTACTGTATTTAAGTTTCGCTTTTAAATAAATATCCCCACCCCATAATTTGAACTATCGACTTATTCATTATTTGGGTGGATGAATTTTCCAAAATACATTTTTATTGTATAAATACTGTTTAATTTAGGGTTTTGTTTCATACTTTTGAACTCATGTGATTGCGTAATTGCAAAACAACAAAAAATATTTAGTTGGGAGATAGAGAGGTCATTTCTATTTGTTGTTCATATTTAGGGTTAGGTTTCCAACAACCATATTGCAGCCAAAGTTGTAATTTAAGTAGACAATAATAGTCTTATATTAACCTAGGCTCAATGTCCATGCTCAAAGGCTCTTTTTTTTTTTTTTTTTTTTGGTAAATGACAAAAATTTTCATTTATCATAATTTGGGATTGATACATTTTTCAATCACTAAAATCCTTAGGAATGTGATGAGATGTAGCACAAAATATAAACACATCTAAAACACATAAATCTCATCACACATCTAGGTATTTTTATAATTGAAAAATGTATTAATCCCAAATTATGATGATTGAAAAGTTTCGTTATTTAGAAAAAAAAAATAGAAGTTGCGCATGAAGAGGCTAGTTAGTAGTATTTTAGTGTTGATAGATAGTTAACACAAACCACAAGCTTGTAGAATTGGAACAACAAACAAGTATAAGAGCAACCACATCAGTTTGCAAAAATGTGTAAAATGCAAAAAGTCCTCAATTTTGCCCATTCTAACCCAAAAAACACCCACATCAGTCTTTGTAAAAATGTGCAAATATACACCATGTTTGTGTAAATGAACAGTAACCGTGCATATATGCATGGTTACTGTTCATCCTGTAAATGATTTTTATTCTTTTTTTCTCTCTCCTTTCTCTACCTCTGACTCACCTCACTCTCTTTTTCTCATTTCCTTTCTCACCTCACTCTCACTGATCAACTCTCTCTCATTTCATCAGACTCTTTCATTTCATCAAATCAACTCTCTCGCCAACCTAAGCCCCATTGCCAATCTATTGGTTGCTAGGTTTTTTTTTTTTTTTTCCCTCCCATTGCCAATCTGTTGGTTGCTGGGGTTTTTGTTTTTTTTTTTGTTTTTTTTGTTTTTTTTTTTTTTTTTTCCCATCGCCGATCTGTTGGTTGCTGGTTATTTTTTTGTTGTGGTGGGCTATTCTTGTTGGGTTTTTCTTTTGGTTGTGTGGGTTCCGATTGGTTGCTGGTGTTGATCTTGTTGCACAGTGGGTTCCAATTGGTTGCTGGTGTTGATCTTGTGTGGGTTCCGATTATTCCGATGGTGGCTGTGTGGTTGTTTAGGTTGTTTTGAGTCTGTGAGAGATGATCGTGTGTGGGTTGTGTTGGGTTTGTGAGAAAGATGACACTGTTAAAGAAATGAATATTTTATTTGAATAAATGTGTATAATAGACAAACTGATGTGGGTGTTTTGTAAAAATAAGTGTGTAAAATAGAAAAAGTAGGTTTTAAATGTGCAAAATGGAAAACATTTTCCACATACTGATGTGTTGTATTGAGAGTTGAAACAAAATTGAAATTTCGTATCTATCTATTCAATATTTCCTGCATTTATTTATTTTCATTTATGTTTTCTTTTTGGGGTTTTGAATCCAATTAATTAAAGGTGTGTATGGCATTGATATTTTGCTGATTTTGGATGATGGTTCTCATTTCTATGAAAGAATCTGCTAACACAATTTCTGAATCAATTTTTTATTGACCTTCTATTTGAGAGAATGAGTCTGTCAAAAATATGAAAAGTAATCAAGGAAATTTAAAAAAACCAAAAAGTAAAAAAAGAAATGGAATTTCATTTCTCTTTATCATCTTTCTCAACTCAGTTTCAGATTTAGATTTCAAAATAGGGATTTGATTTGAAGAGGTGTTAAACGAATCAAGAGTTATGGTCATGGGTAGTTCAAAATAGTTTAGATTAAATTTTTTAATATTAAAATTAATGCCACACCACTCATAAATTGTCACATCATTGCTTTGTAGCGAAGTTTTTTTTATGAACAAATTTACTTTTTTTGATGAATTATTGCTTTGTAGTGAAGTTTTTTTTATGAACAAATTTACTTTTTTTGATGAATCATTGCTTTATAGCGAAGTAGACATTAAAACTAATGATTATTAATAAAACTAGCCGCTAACCTGTGCGATGCATGTGATAGTTTAACAAAATTAAATTGTTGCACATTAATTTTTGCAAAATTGTAGAAGAACTAAGAATATTTATTGAAAGCTTTCTCTAATATGCAAATGCTATTAAGCAAATATATCAAAAATAGTACATTGCACTCATATTCTGCATGATGACAATAACGTTATAAAATAAATAAGAGAGAAATTACACTTTATCACCATAAATCATAGTTTTGAAAACCGGACTAGACCGGCTGGTCCGACCGGTTTAACTGGGAATCGGGAGCCAGTCTGGTCCGGTTAAAACCCCTAACAATTGGTCAAAAACCAAAAAATTGGGCAAAAACCGGGGTTGAACCGAAATTTTTTTTAAAAATGATTCGATGCCTGGTTCGGTTTTTAAAACCATGCCCTAAACTATGCACTAGGTTACATTTTGTATTATAAACTATTCAAACACACACTTTGCACCCTAGTGTTACTTTTGCTGTTATGTTTAACGGAATGCTACTGCACATGACAAGCACATGTATCTTGCTTAGGTGGAACAGCCTTAAAAGACCGAAACACCCTACTTCAAAATCAATTAAAACAAAACCCAATTTTTTTCACATTTCTCTCCCTATCTCTCGTGCGTGCAGCCTTGTCCCTAAATTTAGATTTTTATTTTTATTTTTTATTATTATTATTTTTTTCAGGTTCTTCAATGGATGAATTCCATTGTCACTGATCCTTGGATATTAATGATCACGCAATTTTGCGCTTTGGTTTTTTTCAATTGGTGTTATGAATGCAAGAGGCATATTTGTGAACTTCAATTGGTAGAGAGTCTTTAAATTCTTTAACCCAGTGGGAACTTCCAAACTCCAGCATTACTTAACCTCAAACTCCACGAGCCTTGGCATTGCTTTCTCCTTTGTATTCCACTCTTGCAATTCTAACTCCTTGAATTTCAAATAAAGAAGTTGGGGAAAGCCTCCTTTGGAGCAAACCATGCTCTTCCCTATATAAGAACCAGAGCTGAGAAAGAGCCATCTAAGGTTGTGAAGCTTCTCTAACATTGGCATTGGATCATCTAAAAGTCTGGATCTTGTCAACTTAAGGTGAGTCAAGCTTTTTGGGAGTCCATTTGTATTTATGATGACCCTTGAGTAAGATATTAGCCCATGAAAGTGTAGGAGGGAGAGATTTTCAAGTCTTGACAAAGGCTCCAACCACAGGTGCCCGTGATGCATTGCATTTACATTGCCTGATGTCAACTTTAAAGAATGAAGGTGCTTTAGTTTCACAACATGATATGTCACTTTCTTTAGTAGGGTTTAAGGTTTATAAAAATCTGAATTAAGGGAAGAAGCTACACGCACGAGAGACAAAGAGAGATATGAAAAAAAATTAGGTTTTGTTTTAATTGATTGTGAAGAAGGGTGTTTCAGTTTTTTAAGTTTGTTCCACCTAAGCAAGATGCATGTGCTTGTCATGTGTAGTAGCATTTCGTTAAACATAATAGCAAAAGTAACACTGGGATGCAAAGTGTGATAAGTATGAAAGTTTAGGGTGCAAAGTGTAACTTGGTGCATAGTTTAGGATAGTAAAGTGTAATTTCTCCTAAAATAAGAGTTGAAGGGAAAAATACCAAAAGAATACAATTTGAGTGGAGAGAGAGAGAGAGAGAGAGAGAGAGAGAGAGAGAGAGAGAGAGAGAACAACTCATATCCAATATCAATCATCAAATACCTCTTGTATGCAAATATCTTACACTAGGAATTGATATTATAACAATGACAACCGACTAAATCAACCACATATAAGTGAAAAGTCTTGTGCCACTCAGTTGCAATCTCACAAACATTAACAACCTCCACATCATTAGGTTTTGCATGGATTGGGGCATTATGTACTCCATATAAACTTATTAAGAATTACCCTCATGATGCTCCTAGTTGTATTGCATCGGTTTGGGGTAACCTTTAGCAAAATAAGAAAAAAATAATATCTATCTAGATAAGAAGCTGAGTCAAAACAAATATCATATAAGCCATGAAGTCAATAAAAACGATTTTAAGAACAAATTGTTCAAGCTCTGTACATAACACCATTAAGGCATGGGAGAATATATAAATGGTTAAATCTAGACCTTACACGTGGAATGGCTGTGAGCAAAGGGATTTTGTCTTGGTTCATGCTAAAGGCGTGACTGCCTTGGGAAGGAAGTAAGATTTGCACCGACATGGTACCCAAGCACTCACAAAAAGGGAGATAGTGACTTTCTAAGATCAGAAGCTATGAGGACACCCTTTATTGGTTGAATGCATGTTAGACCACATCAGAGACACGTGTATCAATCATAGTACTCCTGATGTCTCTCTCAATGTCCAGGACTTGTTTCCCAAGTAGTGGCAAGGTCACCTACCCACGGGTCCTAGTGCCACGTTGGCGTAATTCTTATCCTCTAGTCAGTAGATAACATCACAACTGTGAAAATGTCCAAAATAGAGAAATGATGACTTGACACCTGTCTTTGTACTCAGCCATATTCCTCAGATTATAAGAGGAACATGCAGTTGTATTGTGAGGCAAGAACCCAAATAGATATCTGGAGAAGAGAGTAGAAGGTTGAGAAGATAGGAAGGAAAACATCTTTATTGTATGAAATTGATCTCTTTTCACACATAATACAGTCTAAGCAGAGCAAGAACATTCCATTCTTGCTCACACCGTGGTTTTTCATCTCTTTATAGGGTTTTCCACGTACATCCCATGTCTTTCTATTTTCTCATTATCACTTTCTTTCTATCTTTTGAGTGTCATGTCAAAGCTAGCATCTTGTCAAGCTTTCTCATGTAGATGTACTGTTAGATAAATTATTTTACTTCCCTATATAAGCTTAAATCTAATTTGCACGTACATTTTTGGCGACTCCATTGCGGATGTCTGGGTATTTCCTTTTTAAGTGTGTTTCCGATTGTGTTTTGGTTGGGTTATATACCTCTATTTGCTATTAATTTCTCCATGCCTCCAAGAAAGAAAGCTATGGGGATACTGATTGGTGTGGGTGAAAATCATCGATTAAAACCAAGTGTAGATCATCTATCTATGCATTCTAAAGGCACAGAGTCCTCTGGTAAGGCTAGTCACCCTGAGAACAGGATTATCATGGCTGCTATTAAAGACCTTCAGCATTCTCAGGCTGCTATATGGGCAGAATTCCAGTCCCCACGTCAGGAGACAGCCATACCTTATGCCCCTCAAGGTGGTTAAGGTCCTCAGGGATATCCTTGCTTGACCAAGGAAGACATATCTGTTATTTTGTTTGAAGCTAAGAAGTTGAAGAGTGCTGTTTATATTGATACCAGACCTCTTTATCCTGAAGAGATAGCTAGAAGACCTTATCCTTCTAACTACACTCTTCCTATCTTTTCCAAGTATGATGGCATGACAGGGAATGCTAGAGAGCACATTAGGTTGTATGTGGATGCACTGACAACTCACTCTCATAATCATGAGTTAAGGCTCAGGGAGTTCTTTAGATCCTTAGAAGGCCATGCCTCTACTTGGTACACTAGTCTTGCAACAGGATTGGTTCTGAGTTGGAATGACTTAGCAACTCAGTTCATGAAAAAGTTCTTTGCTTTAGAAGAAAAGCTCATGTTGTCAGATTTGCAACATGAAAAGCAAAGGGTGTCTGAAGGGTTGCTAGAGTATATTTGCAGATTTAGAGACTTTTCTTTGCTGTGCTATGATCTTGTAGAGGAGGAAAGGCTAGTAGATGTTTGTATCGCGGGTATGCTGTATGAATACCAACCTTATCTTGAAAACTTGCAAATCTCTAGTTTTACAAGGTTTGTAGAGGTTGCAAGAAGGAAAAGTATGTTTGTCAGGAAGCTTTCAAAGGGTTCGACTTCATAGGCTGTGAGTAAGCCTAGACAGCCCTAGAGGAGAGAAAACAAAAAGGTAGAAGTTGCTGTGGTAGAAGAACCTAAGAAAGTAGTCAAAGGTAAGAAGAGGTGGAAAGGTAGTATTCCCCCTTCTTTCATCGTGTCCATCGAAGATTTGTATTACATCCTAGGAGCTTGGTTGAAAGATGGCGTAGTGGTGTTGCCTGAGTGTAAACATGAACAGAAGAGGAAAAGCGAAGTCCACTTTATAGTAAGTATCATAGGAGATGTGATCACCATACCATGGATTGCTATGCTTTGAGAAATATCTTCCATGATAGGATAGCCAAGGGAGATTTGATTATCAAAGCTGGGAAGAGGGTTGATCTAAGGATGCGTAGACCAGGGGTGGCAATGACTTTCTTCATAGGTCGTGAGGATCCTATGGAAGAGGAAGCAGAGAACATGGCTAATAACAGCTCAGCACCTATACCTTCGGTAGATGAAGAAATGGCAACAAGAATTCAGTAGGAAGATAAGATACAATTCTTTCTTGAAGGAATAGGTCTTAGGCCAATGGCTAGAAGAGAGGTGGCTTGAACTTTGACCAGGGTGATGGAAAGGAATCATGAGGTGGTAGCTGTTGAAAGAAGTTTGATGCAAGTGGCATATTAGAAAGTAAAGGATTCAGTCACCTTTTCTAATAAAGATCTAGTCAATTGAGTGGTTGATGGCGACAGGCCTTTATATGTCACTGCCTTTTTGGGGGCATTTCAAATCAAGAGGGCATTGATAGACACTGGTGTATCCACCAATATTCTGCCTCTCCCAACATTTGATGCCTTGGGTATTTCGAGAGGAAGAATTATTCCAGAACCACTGTAAGTAGCAGGAATAGGAGCCTTACAGCAGAGTACCCTTGGGCATGTGTTTGTGGATCTTAGGGTTGGGTTAATTTGGGAACCCATTCTCATGCATGTAATGGAATGGAGTACATCCTACCACATCATCTTAGGCCGCCCATGGCTTAAGGCATATAAAGCTGTGACTTCCATATATCATCAATGTGTGAAGGCTGCTTGGGGGAATAAGCAAGTAGTTATTGAGGCCACCAAGATGCCTTTTGATAGAGCAGAGCTTCATTTTGCTGAGGCAACTTTATATCAAGAGTATAAGCCCGAGGGTGAGAATAGGATTCTTCCTTTTAATCCTATTGCTTTGCAAGTGGAAGAGGAAGGTGATGGCAAGGTCATAGATAAGAAGAGTCACTGGGCCTGATGGCCGGGTGATATATTAGTTTGACTGTTAAAGGAAAGGGATGAGGAGGATGACGAGACTAATTCCCTTAATCTGACACAATAGCCAGAGGAAGTTCATGTAGCTGAATAGCCGGTGAAAGAAGCCCTTGAGTGCAGGAATGACGTTGTTAAGAATGTACAAGAAGAACTGGTTGAGATCGATCTGAATGATGGAAAAGAAGGTGAAAGACTAGTAAAAATCAACAAGAGTTTGTCTGAAGAAGAAAGAAGAAAGTTGGTACCCTTGTTGAGGGAATACAAGGATGTTTTTGCTTGGAGCTACCAAGAAATGCCAGGTCTGAGCTCGAGATTGGTAATGCACAAGTTAAAGGTGGATCCTAATGCTAAACCTGTGAAGTAGCTGCCAAGGAAATACTGTTTGGATGTGGAGGAGAAGATAAAGCTTGAAGTGCAAAAGCTATTAAAGGCAGGATTCATTGAAGAGATTGAATGCCTAAGTTGGTTAGCCAATATAGTTCCTGTGAAGAAGAAAGGTGGTCAGATAAGAATTTGTGTGGATTTTCGGGATCTCAATAAAGCTTGTCCAAAGGATGAATTCCCACTTTCTAATGTTGATATTCTGGTAGATGCAGCAGCTAGTCATGAACGTTTTTCCTTTATGGATGGTTATAGTGGGTATAATCAGTTCTTTATGGACCCAGCAGACGCTCAAAAAACTATCTTCAGGACACCTTTCGGAAACTATTTCTATAAGGTGATGCCTTTTGGATTGAAGAATGTAGGTGCTACCTACCAAAGAACTATGACTTTGATCTTTGGTGATCTGCTTATAAATAGGTGGAAGATTATGTTGATGATCTTGTGGTGAAGGCAAAGAATCCTTCTGAGCATTTGTTGCATTTGAGGCAAGTCTTTGAAAGATGCAAGGAGCACAACTTGAAGATGAACCCTTCCAAGTGTGCCTTTAGGGTATCTTCAGGGAAGTTCTTGGGATTTCTTGGTCACCTGTAAAGGAGTTGAGAAGCTTTGTGGGAAAAAGTCTCTTACTTAAGAAGATTCATTCCAGGTCTAACTAAGATCTTGAAGCCTCTTATGGAGCAGACAAAGAAGAGAGTAACTTTTATATGGTATGCTCAATGTCAAAAAGTATTCAAGAAAATCCAGATGATATTGGTGGATCCTCACACAATGATGGCCTTTATTCTTGAAAAACCCTTGCTGTTGTACATAGCCAATACAGAGCAATCCTTGGGAGCATTATTAGCTCAGGATCAAGAAGGGGTAGAAAAGCTGGTATACTATATTAGTAGGCTTATGAAGGGACTAGAGTTAAGATACTCAACTACTGAGAAAGTATGTTTGTCTTTAGCCTTTGCTGTGTCAAAGTTCAATCATTTTAGGGCATCATGTGTAGCTGGTGACTAAGAGAAATTCTGTGAAGTATCTCTTGACATGCCCTCAGTTGTCAGGGAGAATGGCGCAATGGGTCATCCTGACGTCATGCCTTGATATCGAATGCATAAGACCAACTGCCATTAAAGGCTAGGCAGTAGTTGATCTGCTGGTTAACCTCCCTGGGACAAGTGATTTTTCACCTCCCTAACAGGAAATTCAGGTGGCAGAGGAGCAGGAGTGGTCAATGTATTTCAATAGGTCATCTACATTTCAAGGGGGAGGGATAGGAGTAGTCTTAAGGTCACCAGAGGAGGAACATACGTTTGCCTATAAGTTACGCTTTCCTTGCTTTAATAATGAAGTAGAGTATGAGGCCTTGTTGGTGGGACTGAAGGCTGCTAGAAGGTTAGGCATAAAAAGGTTGAAGATATTTGGTGATTCTGAGTTGGTAATAAGGCAGGTTGAAGGAATTTATGGAGTAAAGAATCCTAGTTTGGCTACTTATAGAGTTACAGAGCAAGGGATTATAGAACACTTTACTTCCATAGAATACATGGTGGTTAATAGGAATGAGGACAAGCTTGCTGACTCGCTAGCTACCCTAGCCACTAAGTCTATGTTGAAGAAAGAGAAAATGACACTTCGAGTGGAGAAACAACCTGGGTAGGCCAAGGATGAGCTGTGTCTCCCTCAAGATTGGCAAGAACCCTTGTTGAAAGCAATGACTTAAGGGAAGTACGTTGGGTCAGAGTTACCAGTAAATATGTAAAACAATGGGAATTTGTTTTTCAGGGGAGTAGAGGGTTTGTTGATGAAGTGTGCCTTGGGGTAGGAGGGATTGACATTGTTGCACAGGTTGCACTATGATATTTGTGATGTAAATCTTGATGTCAGCCTGTATAGAAGACTACAAAGGCTGGAGATCTTCTGACCAGAAATGACCAATGATGCTAAGGAAGAGCAAAGGAGTTGTAAAACTTGTTCTATTATTCCTCCAGATCAAGTAGAGGTGCTTAATGGCGAACTGCTGGAAGAAGATTGGTAGGATCCATACTTGAGATACCTTTTACAAGGTGTATTACCTGCTGTCGGGGAGGTTTTGCGACAAAGGTTGAGATTTTAGAAATGAGCCCAAAACTCCCATTGGGTTTGTTAAATTCGTTAGTTATTTGGAGAGCTAAGCCCAAAATTCACAATGTGAGGTACACAAAGGCTAATGGTGCTTTATGGAAAAAGAAACCAACACAAAAATGAAAACACAAGAAAGTGCAGAAACTATATATTCATAAATCAGAAATTTTTGCCCGCAGTCACCGAGAGGAAAAAATGGAGGGAGGTCCCGAGCATGAGAGGGAGAGTTCCCCTATATTGGTATTTTCACCTCCAGGCCTTCAAATCGCCCATACACTAGGTAGCTGATTGGGCTTTTGTGTCAAAGTTTTGGTTTTTTGGTAGGGAAACGTTTTTTTTTTCTCTTGTGGGTTGGTGATGCATATTTATATCAAGCTTTAAGGGATGCTTGTGACTAGTTTTTAGGTGGGAGGAAGGCCTTGGACCTTTCAGATGCTATTTCTATGAATTGGTGTATTATGTTTTATGCTTAGGGAAAGGTTTGGTTGCTTTTTGCATGATTTTGGAAACAAAATTGTTTCCTCTTCATAGCTGCTGTCTCTGGTCTTTGTAGGCCTTGAAAAACTACATTTGGGTGGCTGAGTGGGCTAGGCTGCTCAGCCTTTTTCATAGAGTTAGTTGTGCCTAGGTGTGGAAAATGGAGCTGGGCTGAAAATTAGGGGCACAGTCACCCAGAGCATGGAGCCAAATCTGGGGTAGAAATTTCTGACACTAGACCTCCTTTATGGGCCCTAGATGCCCCCAGCATCCCTAGCCCACTTCATGGCGCACACGGGTTGGGCTTATGTAAAATATCCAATGGGAACTAACCTAAACCCATCGAAATCATTCCTACTCAATTCTCCAACCATTCGCATGGGTTTTAGGCCATGTGACAGAGTAGAATACATTGATAAAATACATTAGTCGGACCCACTAAGCAATTGGGCTTAGTCATTCTGTCAAATCATAAAATTTGTTGCGAAAATGACTATTAACATTAGCCCCCCTCGCATGAGTGGCGCTTGTGGCATGCGTGTGAGCTTCACAGAATTTTTGCAAGCTCCGAATACTTGATGAATCATAGTATGGGCCCACACCTGATGTTAGCATGGCCCATTAAATCTTCACACGTTGTACGGACTAGTACATTGCCTGCGCTTTTTTTTTTTCCCTAAAATCCCTCTTCCTTATCTCATGTTGTTGCTGCCATCATTGTTATTGTCTTATACACATACATATATTTGTCCTACTCTCCCTTCCCTTTATTTCACGTCTTTTCCTTTGTTTCTTAGTCTTCATTTTTCTTCTTTTCTTCAAGTAACATGTGTGTCAAAGTTGGCTCCTTATGACTTTTGTCTTATACAAACACACACACACACACACATATATATATATGTGTGTGTGTGTGTGTGTTTGTATAAGACAAAAGTCATAAGGAGCCAACTTTGACACACCTGTTACTTGAAGAAAAGAAGAAAAATGAAGACTAAGAAACAAAGGAAAAGACATGCAAGAAAGGGGAAAGTCAGACAAATACATATATATATATATGTGTGTGTGTGTGTGTGTGTGTGTGTGTGTGTGTGTGTGATATTTGTCAAGCCATGTCTTCTTTTCTTTTGTTTTTTGGTCCACACCTTTTCCTTGGTCAGCCATGTACTTCTTTTCTTTAGTTTTTTTTTTTTTTAGTCCACACCTTTTCCTTGGGTAAAAAATGTGTCAAGCTCAGGCCCACATAAAAGAGTAGCCTCCCTCACCACTTGTTTACACCCATTAATATCAGGTCCACCTTAGAAAGAGAGACAAACTTCTCACTTTGCTATGTTGGGCACTCTGTCACTCCATTTGCTATCACCATGGCTGACCAATGAGGCAAGAAGAAAAGCCAAGAAAGAAAGAGTACAAGGGAGAGAGTGAAGAAACCGACACTTTAGAGGATGCAACCAAGTTCTCCAATGTAACTGCTAGCAACATCGATAAGCTCTCTATTTCGAATATCCCAACTAGATCACAAAGGTTTGAAATTTCAATTTTTATTTTTCTAGTCTTGCCTTCTCCTCCTACCATATGATCAGAGCCAAATGGGTTCAAAATGGTCATGTTCCAAGGGTGGCAGCACGAGTTCAAAGTGGTCATAGACTAAGGATAGTGGTGATTCTCCACCATCGACTAGTGGGTCGGTGGTTGACGACTTGCCGCTGAGACCACTTTGCAATCCATTGGTCACGACAACTTCGCCTTTCCCCTTTCCTTTGCTACTCGATCCTGTAACTTCGACTGAGGAAAAAATGGAGATTGGGTCTAACATTGTGGATTCTGATGAGTTTAATCTTCCACCGCCAGATAGCATGACAGAGCTCTGACTTCGTTGCCAAGAGGTACTTCTCGTTCCTCTCATTTTTAGTATGGAATGTGGCCACTATGTTAATTGGGATTTTTGGGTTGATTGTGAGTTGCAAGATATTGAGTTTGTGAATTTATTAAAGCAGTTTTGAATTTATCGTAGTGTATTATTGGTGTCCCGCGGTCTGAATATGAAAATAGACATTGCCGAGTTGCGACGTTTAGTTCGTAGGTGGAATTCGGCAACCCATACATTCTTTTTTGCTTAGGGCGAGGCCACTGTAACTTTAAAGGATGTAGAGAAAATTTTATTGTTACCGCTGGTGGGTTGCAGGCAGCCATGGCTGATTGTGTCAATTGAAGGGAGTGAGGGTGTCATTGAACAATTATACACGGGTTATGGTGGCCATGATGCTCCACTATGTAATAAGCATTCTTGATTTGTTGCATGGGTTCGGTATTTTGAAAACTTTGAGGGAACCCTTGTTCGTCGTGCTGCTTTTGTGGTATATTGGTTGAGTCGTTATGTATTAATTGAGTCCCCCTTTGATCTTATAAAAGAATATTTGTTTCCTCTTGCTGTATTGCTAGCTCGTGGTGAATCTCTCGTTGTGGGTGCCATGAGCTTAAGTAACTTGTATAATCATTTGGATGCTTTTCGCATTTCTGAAATGGAGGGATCACCGTATTATGCCGTGGTGACTCATTTAAACTTGCCATTACTGCAAGTTTGGGCGTGGGAACGTGCTCTTCCTCTCGTAACACATGCTCGTTCCGTCACAGCTGTTCTCAAGCGCTATCCACCAAGTCCTAAGAACAACCAGCTTGATTTTTTACAGAAATTCTGTGAATCTCCTCCCATACTTCTTAAGTGGATAGGAGTTAAGTCTCCCTCACTATCTTGGGTCGAGTTGATGGATAGGGAGGCTAACTTTGTTTGGCGTCCATATGTTAGCATTGCTAATGGTTTTTCATTTGCGTTTTTCGATGAAGATGTTGAATCTGACATGAGTGCATATAGTTCTTTGTTTGCTTGTACTCTGCTTTGGTTATTTTCTTGTGGTCCCTCAAGTTCTTAGGCACGGTACAACCCACACAGAGTTAGGCGTCAATTTGGGTATGATCAAGGTGTGCAAAGTGAGAACCTAGTGGTGCTTGACCATGAGCATTCTGTGACTCCATTCGTTCTGTGAATCAAGCGTTCTTGTTTGAATAAGGCACCTCTGCTGGCATTGCTTCCTGAAAACCCGAGAGTTGGCGTTCTTACCCGTAGGGCTTGTCGATATTGGAATGAGATAGCCGTTAGGTTCATTGATTACGCAGCGGCTGGTAGGGATGAATGCACTTTTCCTCCCCCTCCTTCAGCACCAATTAATAGGTCGCACCACATGAAATTTAGTTGTGGATTGGTCGCATATTTTGCAAAGGAGAAAATAAGTTTTGTGGCTTGGCATGATAAGGTAACGGCTTGGGTGGCGTACGCAGGTGAAGTTCCTGAACCTTGGAAAAAATACGAACCCATGGCTAAAGCTCGCGTCTTTGCTCCTTTGGTGTGTGGTGAGGCCTTGAATGCCAAGCCCCCAACCAAGAGGGAAAACTAGAAATTTTTGTCAACACCTTTGCCCTTCCTCTTCCCTTACCTAAAAAAGTCCGCTCCTCAATAGTTGCGGGCTCGACGGTTTTACCATGCACAGTGTTGGCACTTCGCGCCGTGAAGGATGATTCTCTCGCACCCTTAAATTGTGTTGTCACAATGTGTTCTTTGCCTGGACTTGAGGTTTCTGACAACCAGGTATGTCCATTTCCTTCTCTTTTCCTCATTGTCTCATTTATTTGCGCATATATATATATATATATGTACATATATATTTTTACAAAGATATTAAGCACTATTAAAAAACTTGGTATTAACATGTGTAATGATGAAAAACTGTTAAAACACCAATTAAAAAATAAAAGAAAAGCTAAATATGAAATGGGTAATTTCTGTGAACAATATAGTTTGTCCTCTTTTGCTCATTCTAAGCAAAAGAGTAAAAAACATGATAAAATTCACAAAAATTATAACCATAAAAAATATAAAAAATACAAAACTAATTATGTTAAACCTGATATGTTTTATGATAAAAAGAAAAATATTTCTAAAAGATCTTGTTTTAGGATATGAAGGATACTTTGGTCCTAGTCTTAGAGTATATGAAAAGACACACCCATTCCTGGTTTTTTGATTAATTATGATGACCCTGATATTGCTAATAGATTTGATGATGATAATTCAGAAGATGACTTTGAGGAAGGCGATGAAGCCGAAGATTCTAATTGGCTTTCCCAAATGTTTGAATATGGTTTATTAAACTAACAAACCATAGGCAAACCTATATTCCCGACATTGTTAAAATAAGTTTTCAAAATCCTCCTGCTTTAAAGATCAACGAAGGAAGACATTCCTTTGCTGGATCTGAAAGTCTCTCAAAAAGAGACAAAGATGTTGATGATATGTTGCAAAAAAATATTGAAAATTTGAAGTTAAAAGGTATTTCCACTAACTCTCAAGTTAGTACCCCTGTAACAAATTGGAGCTAACAGTGTTGGTATTTGCCCAATTAATGATAATTTTTCAGATGTAATGTTATTAAATCTGTTAATGTTCTTACTAAAAGTGAAGAAAATGATAATTTGTTATTAAAATTAATTGGGCAAATGGAAAACCCTGTTCTACAAAAAGAATATTTGGATAACTTTAAGAAAAACTTGTTAAAAGATGAAACTAGTAAAAAGCTAAAACCAATATAAGCTTTGAAGAAACTTTGGAAAGATTTAACAAATCTAAAAAGAAATCCAAAGATTTAACTGTTAATGATTTTCAACATGAAATTATCCTTATGGTGACATAAGGATATATATATATATATATCCTATTCTTCAAAGATTTAACTATTAATGATTTAACTCTATTCATGTTTCTCAACTGCGCTTGAGACCTCTACTACTGTAAGTTTATTGTTTATATTTTCAATAAACAAGTATTTTCAGTCATTACTCTTTCATATATTATTGTTGCTACCGCCACCTTGGACGGATTACCGCCATAAGGGATGGATAATATCATGGCTTTAATAAGTTTGTTGAAATCTTAATATAAGAAATGGAGATTCTCTGGAAATACCTTTTAACTTTAGAGAATCTATTAAACATTTAGTAGATCTAATGATAATTTTTCAGATGTAATGTTATGGTGACCATGATGGCATAATTTTCAACATGAAAAATTATATATATATATATATATATATTGTTTTGGCTGTTTTATCATTCATATATACATACACATATATGTATATATATACACGTATGTATGTATGTATGTATGTATGTATGTATGTATTTATCTATCACTCCACTGGACTAACATTGCTCACCCCTTTTTTTTTAGTTTCCTTCCTCTCCCGTGGTCTCTAAAGGAAAAGTGGACATCCTAGAATCATTTGAAGATGAGCCGTCGGACGATTGTGAGAATGTTGCAGTACCTATTGCTGCTACCTCTCCCTTTATCACCATAGGACAAAGGTCTTCAATAGGCACTGACAATGAGATGACAAGTGAAAGCTACGACGGGGCAAGTGAAAGTTTAGCTGGAACCACAGTGAGCCTTACAGCAAAACTTCCTTTCTGCCACTTCCCTTTTTTTTTAAAATAATAATAATAATAACAACTTTATGCCTCTGCTCATGTGACTTTTGGTGCATAGGGGACTTTAGATGCAAGCAAGGGAGTCGATGCTGTCGGGGAGGCGACCAACATGAAGCTTGTGATTGCGAAAGCCTCGGTGAGCATTTTAATGCATATATATATATATATATATGTATGTATGTATATGTATATGCATATATGTCTTTCACTTTTCTTCTTAGTTCATACATACATTTCAACTGGCCTTTATGCCATTTACCTACAAGTTCAGGTTACCCTCGGTACGGGCGTTGAGGCACCCGTTGATGCCACCATCATCTTAGATTCTTAGATTGAACCCATGTCCACATGTCTTGTTTCCCTAACTCTCATTTCTCATAGGGAGCACATCAAAGCTTTCTTGGGCATATTCAAACAAGACAGAAATAATGAGCATGAGGCTTCCCATTTCTACAACTTCGTAGGCCTAAGCACATGTATCCATCGGTTCTCAGTCCCTTCAGAGAGTGTTCCATTGTTGGAACATCTAAGAACTAGGCATAATGATTTCATCGGGCAGTTAACATTCGGTTTAGTTGTCGGGAATCCTTTATTGAGGATCCTGGCGGTGGTGCTTATGGATATGCAAGAAACTCAGGTGAATGCCTTAACTGAAGAACGGTTGTTTGAGTGGAGAGATGCTGTGAGAGACCTACATAAGGCTGGTTTGGAAGTTTCCTTTGTTCTCCGTCATGGTTTCGGAGAGACGTGAAGATTCGATTGGCATCTATTGTGCGTAGGATTTCTGAATTGGAAACAAAGCTCGCGATACTGAAGTCAGAGATGGCCCAGTTGCAAAGAAATCCTCCAAATGCCGTCATTTTGGATAACACTGCCGTTCACGACTTGCTTTGAATTTATGCCGTCTCCTTATCGCATGCCTCCTTTTTTTTTTCTATGACAGATGTATCTTGTAGGAAAAGTGCGTAGACCCTTTTATTTTTTTCTTTTGGGTCCTCATGTATGGAGTTCCCTCACATCTTCCTTTTTTTTTTTTAGGTTGTGTACATGTGCTAAACAACCCCTTTTGGCTCTGTATTTGGCATGTCGCTTGGATTAACCTGTCATGGTTAATGCGACTCCCATTTTGTATCTAAACATATTGTATCTAAACATATTATGTACAAAATATATTATCAAACGTGTTTTCGCGTTTAGCTTCAAAAAAGGTTGTTCATGCTTTATGGGTGTGTATGCATCTATTTTCTAATACTCAAATTAAAGTAGTTTCGTACCTTCCTTTGAGATCATGTATGTTTGCAGGCTATTACTTAGAAGCAAGTCACAATTAGTCAGGCAGTCAGCTTACCATTATTCCATTCTCCATGGAAGTGTCAATGAGCATGGTGCTTGATTATTGTGGCCCTTAAAGGGTGATTTGGGCCTTTTTGTACCTTATTCTTTGCGTGGATTATATATATATATATATATATATATTTTGGCTTGCCATTTAGTGGTTGCCTCCTCTGTATAGTATGCAAGGCCACCACGCTAGCATTTTTTGGATTGTATTTATGTGCGTTGCAGATCATGCCAGCTTGCCATTGTCTAGGGGGATGGTTTTGTTTTCCTATGTAGTCAAATAGTACACCTACCATCCTTACCTATGGCGGGCTGTGGCACCAGTTGTATCCTCACACTCAGTATCTCTGTTGGAATAGCAATTAGCCATTGCTTAATATGTGTTAATTTATAGCGTTTGATGCTAGCTTTTGATTCATAAGCGCACTGGCTGTTTTATAAGGTTTCAAGTATAAACATGCGTCATTGTCCTTCCCCCCTTTTTTTTGTTGGTCCCCTTACTATTTTGTAAGGTGTACCTTTGAGTGGATGTTAGGCTCCCTCTTGCGAATGAGGATTTAGCTGTGTCATTACTTCATTGACTTCCTCACCATTTTGTAAGGCTTGTCGTTGAAGTGGTGCCCACTTGGCTTCCCTTACCTTTTTGAGAGCATAGTAGTCTCGCATGTAGGGGTTTTGCCTTGATCGTGTTTTCATGAGTTCCCTTATGAATTTGTAAGGTTTGTTGCTTGAACAAAGAGATTTATGTTCTTTTGAGGCATGTCACATGTGCGTATATATATATATATATATACACCAGAAAAAAGGAAAAAGTGATACGAGAATGTGATGATGCCATTTTTTTTTAAAGAAAAATGGGCATTCTTATTGATTCATTACATTCATACATCATGTTTCCCACCATAAAATGCAAGGTAAAAAACTAAAATGCAAATCACATGGCGGATAACGCCTAACCTCAAAAATGAGCTGGTGTCTTTTCGCCTTAAAAAAGAAAAAAAAAGAACACAAGCAACGCATGATACCTATGTTTCCAAATCAGATCAGTGCTTCTTGACTTCATTAAGCGTGATAAAGCTTGAGCCACTTGCCATTGATGGGATCCGTTGTGGCAGACTCATCCATACTATAAAGGCAATAATACCCGCTTCCATGAGTCTCCTTCACAACATATGGGCCTTCTCAATTTGGTGCAAACTTGGAAGAAGGGGCTGCTACTTTTCTTCTTACATAATCTGCTACCCTAAGAATGAGTTAGCCTTCCATGAAGATCCATTCATGCACATTCTACTTATACATGCTGCTCATTCGCTGCCGGTATCGTCGTACCCTCTCATGTGTGATGTCGCGTGTTTCATCCCTTGTTTCCAAATCCACCATCTGTGCCTCGACACACATATTCACATCTATTTCAAGCTCTTGCCCCTGCAATGTGTGAGTTGTTGGCACCATCAACTCCACCAGTGAGATGGTTTCGGTGCCATATACCAAAGAAAATGGCGAAAAGCCAGTGGCCGTTTTGGTAGAGCTTCTATAGGCCCAAAGTGTGTTGAGAAGATGCGTATTCCAACCTTCAGCATAGTCAAACATCATCTTACTAAGAATTCCCAATAAGACCCTATTGGTTGCCTCCGCTTGTCCATTCCCATAAGGGTAGTAAGGGGTTGACCTTCAATGCTTGATTTTGTAATACTCGGTGATTGCTCGAACATCTTTGTTTATGAACGGAGTACTATTGTCGCTCACAATCTTGCATGGAATCCCAAAACAGCAGAGGATGTGCTCTTTGATGAAATTGGCCATAGCTGACCCTATCGCTTTCTTAAGTAGAATAGCTTCAACCCACTTCGTAAAATATTCGATGGCTACAAGGATCCAAATGTAGCCATTTGATGGTGGATGGATAGGGCCAATAAGATCAAGCCCTTAGGTGTGGAAAGGTCATGGTGTGCTCATGTCTTGCAAGCTCATAGGATGGGTATGGATGAGGTTCGCATATGTTTGACAAGTGTGACAGCATTTAACAAGCTCAGTGGTGTCCCTTTTCTTCGAAGGCCAATAATACCCCGTAGATAAGAGTCGTTCGTGAAGTTTCTTTCCCCCTTGATGCTTTCCCCACTCTCCACCATGTACTTCTCTCATTACGGCTTGTGATTCTGTGAGGCCCAAACATCTCAGTGGCTCACTGTTGTATCCTTTACGAAATAAAATCCCCCATTCAGCAAAATAGCGCCTGGCTAGCTTCTTGAGGTAATAAGCCTCTTTCTTGTTAGTAGGTAGGACTCCTTCCAAGATGAATTCCAGAAATGGTGCTCTTTAATCAATCATCTGGAAGATAGCATATGATTCTGTCCTATCGAACACATGTTGGCATGTTGGGTAATGGCTTTGCACTTTGCTTGCTTGGGTCTTTATATTAGGCCAAAAATAACCCAGGCGTTGGAGGTGTCGATAGAAGGGGATTTCGTTCTCGGCGTAGCAGGTCCTTTCATGGACTTTGCTCAACCTCTTCGCTGCTTCTTCTAAATTTACACACCTTGCTAACACTTCTCCAGGTAGCCTCCAATAAAGCTTGCCAGCAACAAGCGTGTAGTCTCGGAGCTATTTGGCATCAATTTCTATTCCCTGTTCCAATAAGGCATCTCTCAAAGGTGCCCGCCAATCTTCAGCTCTTGTGGTCCTATTTTTAAACTCCTCTTGCAAGAGTAGTGTAATGGGGATGCTTTTTTTGAGGATGGTAACTTTGGTGCTTTCCCCTTTGAACATGATTTTGGACCTAAGCGTGGCTAAGGCATCAGCATGGCGGTTGTTCGATCTTTGCGTGTGTTCTATGGTCAGCTTGTTAAAGTGATCCTCTAACCTCCGAGCCATTGCCTGATATGGGGCCAGCGAGGGCTCTTTTAGAGAGAAATCACCCTTCGCTTGACTTACCACAAGATTCAAGTCTCCCCGCACCTTGAGCCTCTTGATTCCCATTTCTTGTGCTATCATTAGGCTGGTAAGATATGCTTCATATTTCGCCGCATTATTAGAGCAAAGAAAGTGTAACTTGAAAGACATGGATATGACTTCGTTTTCCCCATTAGCTAGGAAAATACCAACTCCCTCGCTGGTGGAAATGGAAGATCCATCAAATGTCATCTCCCACAGACATTTATTCTCCTCTAGGCATGCCACTTATGCGACTTCTCCAGGCACTTCATCCGTGATTTGTGAGATGCCTTCTCCGGGGAATTAGGCTAGAAGCTCTACTATTGCCTGACCCTTAATTGCCCTTGGCATGACAGACACTATATCATATTCGGAGAGTTGGAGTAACCACTATGCCAGCCTACCCGAGAGAATGGGCCTTTACAAGAGCATCCTTATCGAATTGGACTTCATCATTAAGTGCATTGTGTGGGCTAAGAGATAATGTCGCAGTTTTTGCGTTGCATATATCAAGGATAGACAAGTGCGTTTAGCTCTTGGGTAACGCGTTTCTGTGTCTCCAAGGGCTCTACTCACGTAGTATACGGGCTTCTCAATACCATCTTCACCTTTTTGCATGATTAGAGCCCCAACAGCCTTGTCATTGAGGCAAGATACAACCACAGTGGCACGCCTGGCGTTGGTGACCTAACAATAGGTAGGCCGGTCATCATCTCTTGCAATTCGCGAAAAGCTAACTGGTGTTTATTGCTCCATTGAAACTTCACGGCTTTCTTCAATAATGGGGTGAATGGGGCGATCGCTGCCGCTAACCCCGGTATGAATCTCCGAATGTAAGAGAGCTTTCCTATGAAGGACTTTAACTCTTTGACTGATGTTGGGGGTTTCATTGTGGCTATGGCTTTTACTTTCAATGGGTCCATATCGATTCCCTTTTTATGAACAAGGAATCCTAGAAATTTTCCAGCTGTAACCCCAAATGCGCACTTTAAAGTATTCATGCACAGTTTGTAACGATGACACCTCTCAAAGACTTTCCTGAGGGTTCTCATATGACTCTTTCTAGTTTTAAACTTTACGACTATATCTTCGACGTAGTCCTCGAGTTCCCAATGCATTATGTCATGGAAGATAATGGTCATAGCTCTTTGATACGTGGCACTCGCATTCTTAAGCCCAAATGGCATCACGGTATAGTAGAAATTTTCGATAGGAGTACGGAATGCGGTCTTTGCTGTGTCTCTTGGTGCCATTTTGATTTGATTGTATCCCCTAAAACCATCCATAAAGGAGAACATCTTATGACTCCCGGTTGAGTCAATAAGCAGGTCCATATTAGGGAGAGGAAACTTGTCCTTTGGACAGACCTTGTTTAGGTCTCGAAAGTCGACACAAAATCTTATCTTTGCGTTCTTTTTCTTCATAGGAACTATGTTTAAGAGCCATTATGGGTGTTCAATAGGCTTGATAAACCCCACTGCTAACAACTTCTTAACCTTTTGAACAATTTAAGCTTCGATGTCAGGATGGAAAACCCTCCTTGGCTACACCACTGGTTTAGCCCCCGGTTCAATACTAAAAGCATGAGCCACCATTCCAGGATCTAGACCCGGCATTTCTTCGTATTGCCATGCGAACACATCGTGATATTCTTTAAGCAAAGACACTAATTCCTTTTTCTCTGGTGGCGTAAGCAAGGGATTGATGGAGATAGGTAGCTCCATATTATGATCATTGCTCAAATCGACTATTTCAAGTTCCTCATTGTTTGGCGACAGCTTAGGCGGGGTTAACACTTCTTGCGATACCGCTTTTTTTTTAGTTGGATCAAATGTTTCTTCTAACAGGCAGCAGGAGGTAGGACAACCCCCCTCTGTCAATCCAGGGCCCTCTTGCTTGGCGTATTCAGGCCCCGCGTGCCTTTACAAAAGATAAACGGTGCGCCCATTAGGTAGTTGAAACTTTTCACATCTTGGAGCATCATGGGTCATCTCTTTTCACTTTTTGTGTTTCTTCCTTCTTTCAAGGAGATCTTGCAAGTCCATTTCAGACCCTCCTTTAACATCCTCCTAACTAGGCAAAAGGGTGCCCAAGGGCTTCGCAATTGCATCCCTTCCACTTATGGTCAATTGATCATAAAAGGCCACTTCTAGATAATGAGCCTTTGATTGGTCGAAAGGAGTAGGATTGGCTGGGACATGAATCGGTTTTCCATTTAAGCGTCCTTTTACACATTGATGGTAAGTAGACGATATGAGCTTGTGCTTGTGCATCCATGGCCTTCCTAATAACACATGGTAGGACACAAAAGAATCAAGCACATGGAACCTGGTGAGCCCCACGAGTGGTCCGACCTTTAGTACATACTGAATGTGTCCAATGGTAGGCTTGCATCCTCCCTCGAATCCGGTAATCTCCTTTGGCAATCCTTGTATTTTTTTTTGGGGAAATGCCTGCTGTGACAAGAGTACTTAATGGAAAAATATTGAGGGATGAGCCGGTGTCCATGAGGGCTCTCCTTACATGAACTTTATTTATCATTGTTGGGACATATAATGGCCTCTTGTGATCAGGGTATTGGACTTCCATGTCTTCATCGGTAAAGGTGACCGCGTTGGTTGTCTCTAGAAAGGCTCGACTTGCGTGAGCTTCTGTTGTAAAACAATGGGATCTGGATGAAAACGCAATGCCGACTATAGCTTCCGTCGCTGCCGTTCTAGCTTCGAGGGTTAATCCCAATTGGTTGAACAGCGAATGAAATGCGTGACTTCTTTGCAATGTTTTAATAGTGGCTGGAGTAAGTGTGGCGGATATCATGGGATCTTCTTTTTTGTTGCCAGCATGTATGACCACATCGACTATCCCCTTTCCCCTGTCATGCTGAGGCAAAGGATTTCTTTGTACACCTTGAGTGCCACGACCTACTTCGAGAGTGTCGTCTGCCAATTTCTCATGAAACATCCTTCGTATGTAGTGACATTCCACAGTTGGGTGATGAACATATCTGTGGTAGCAACAGAAACGTGAATGTTTCTTGTCTTCCTCGATTGGCTCTCTATCAATCTTGTACAGTTTTACCACTCCTTTTGTGATCCACCAATCAAGGATGACATTCAATTCCTTTGACGTGCAAGATATGGGGGATATTCTTCAACTGCCTTGCCTTTCTTGCTAGCGGGCTCATTGGCAGCCACCAAGAGTGCTTGGGGAGCATTCCTCTTATCAATCTTTGACCGCTCACTCGTTTTCCAAGTTCTCTTGTTCGTCATCCAAGATGCTGCGGTTTTGTAGGCCTTTTAGAGTAGCGGAGCAAATTGCTTGATCTCCAAATTCTCAAGGTGAATTTAGTACTCAGAAAGCATATTATCAATGCAAATTTCAACCAATTCATGCTCCTCGTACTTCACATGGCATTCAAGGGCTTTATCTCAAAATCGTCGTATGTAATTGAGTAAATCTTTGTCAGTCCTTTGCTTAGTGTTGTGCAACCCAATCAATGTAACCTCCTCTTGCTCTTGGTAATACTTCCCACAGAAGCACTCCACCATGTCCTCCCACGACTCGATCGATCTAGCTGGGATCGTGAAGTACCATGAATAAGCCTTGTCAAAAAGCGAATTGGAAAACTCGTGAAGGCATACTCCGAATCACTGGCATATGGGCCCATAGTATCTATGAACTTGCTTACATGCTCAAGAGAGTTTCCTCGTCGTCCATCATAGAGTGAAAATGTGGGAACTTCATAATTTCAGGGATATGGTTTGTGCAATAGCTCAAACGGGTAAGGAGGTTGGCGGATAAATTGCCTTGGCACTTTAGAGATTTTCGCTTGTTCCCTCTCAATGAGTTTTGCTATGTCGACAAGCGTGACATATTGAGAAATATTATTAGCATCCAGAGTGTCACTAGCTTTATCCTACCTTGTCTTTTCGCTATTATCCGCCACCTTTTCATTTTGACCCTTTTCGAGCATAGGCTCCTCCCGCCGTGGATTCTCTTTATCACGAGCCTTGTTGGATTCTTCAATGCGTTGGATAGCCTGAATAAGGTTGTCCTGGTTCCGCTGCATGCCTCACATCATTTCAAATAATTCCTTCATTTGCTGAGGGGCTTGTTCAACCTCTTCCTTAAGATGTACTTCCCTTAAAGAGGAAGCGTTAGCGGCTGCCCCTTGAGATGGAGCAATGGTGTGAGACGTACGTTGGTTTTTTGACTTGGGAGGCATGATTTCTCCTTCCTTAGCTACTTGACTCTCCAGTGAAGTCGCCAAAATGTCGTGGAGGTTTTGCGACAAAGGCCGAGATTGCAGAAATGAGCCCAAAACTCTCCTTGGGTTCATTAAATTCGTTAGTTATTTGGAGAGCCAAGCCCAAAATTCGCAATGTGAGGTACACAAAGGCTAATGGTGCTTTACGGAAAAAGAAACCAACACAAAAATGAAAACACAAGAAAGTGCAGAAACTATATATTCATAAGTTAGAAATTTTAGCCCACAGTCACCGAGAATAAAAAATGGAGGAAGGTCCCGAGCAAGAGAGAGAGAGTTCCCCTATATCAGTATTTTCACCTCCAGGCCTTCAAATCGCCCATACACTAGGTAGCTGACTGGGCTTTTGTGTCAAAGTTTTGGGTTTTTTGGTAGGGAAACATTTTTTTTTTTTCCCTCTTGTGGGCTAGTGATGCATATTTATATCAAGCTTTAGGGGATGCTTGTGACGAGTTTTTAGGTGGGAGGAAGGTGTTGGACCTTTCAGATGCTATTTCTATGACTTGGTGTATTATGTTTTATGCTTAGGGAAAGGTTTGATTGCTTTTTGCATGATTTTGGAAACAAAGTTGTTTCCTCTTCATAGCTGTTGTCTCTGGTCTTTGTAGGCCTTGAAAAACTACATTTGGGTGGCTGAGTGGGCTAGGCTGCTTAGCCTTTTTCTTAGAGTCAGCTGTGCTTAGGTGTGGAAAATGGAGCTGGGATGAAAATTAGGGGCACAGTCACCCAGAGCATGGAGACAAATCTGGGGTAGAAAATTCTAACACTGGACCTCCTTTATGGGCCCTAGATGCCCCCAGCATCCCTAGCCCACTTCGTGGCACACACGGGCTGGGCCTATGTAAAAAGTCCAATGGAACTAACCCACACCCACCGAAACCATTCCTACTCAATTCTCCAACCATTCGCATGGGCTTAGGCCATGCGACAGAGCAGAATACATTGATAAAATACATTAGTCGGACCTGCTAAGCAATTGTGCTTAGTCATTCTATCAAACCATAAAATTTGTTGCGAAAATGACCATTAACACCTGCTGATTGGGTACAAAGAGAAAAGTTGAAAAAATACGTGACTAGGTTTAAAGTGGTAGATGAGAAGTTATTCAAGAAAAGCTTTCAAGGAATGTGGATGGTATGTATTCCCACTAAAGAAGTCAATGGTGTTCTTTTAGACTTGCATGAGGAAAAGCCAGTAGGACACCTGAGTGGGAGAAAGCTATGGCAAATGGATTTACACCAGGGATATTACTGGCCCACGATGTAAAGGGATGTCCAGAACTTTGCCAAAAAATGTCAAGAATGCCAAAAGTGAGGGGATGAAATACACACTAGCCATCAAAGTCTTCGTCCAACTGTGGCTCCATATCCATTCCACAGTTGGGAACTGGATTTTATAGGACCTGTAAACCCCCCATTTGAAGGATGTACATGGATATTGGTAGCCACTGTGCTATTTACCAAGTGGGTACAGACTGTGGTTATGAAGAAGGTAACAAGTAGCTCAGTGGCTAATTTCTTGAGAGAGAATATAATATGTCGTTTTGAGGTGCCTAACAAAATTATTTCTTTCAATGGCACACCATTCCTGAATGATGTGTGCCGTTTAACAGAATGATACTCCATTTCTCACATGACATCGAAACCTTATTATCCCAAAGGAAATGGTCAAGCTAAGGCCTCTAACAAAAGAATACTAAAAATATTGGGAAAAATGACTAAGGAGAATGGAAAGGGATGGAAGGAGGTACTTCCTACAACTTTGTAGGCTCATAGAACAAACAAGTCACAAGCTACAAGAGCTTCACCCTTTTCTCTAATCTATGGCACAAAGGCCGTTATCCCAATAGATTTAGTAAGTCGAGCAATGAAACTGGCAGAGATTGTAGGGATATCCAGAGAAGACACTTTGGAAGTTGTGGAAGATATGCGTGATAATGCTAGCTCTCATAACCACCTTTACTAGGCTAATATGAAGGCTAGGCATGAAGGCCAAATTAGAGAAAAAAGTTTCAAGTGGGAGAACTTGTTTGGAGAACTGTCCCGCATGTATGAGGAGTGGCTAGAGTTGTTAAACACAAGTTTTCTCCAAAATGGGAAGGACCATGCATAGTAGAAGAAGCACATCCAATAGGACATTATTGGCTAAAGGATCAAGCAAGTATAAAGGCGTATAGCTCCATTAGCAGAACTTACCTTAAGAAGTATCATGCTTAAACTTGTAAAAATATCTTTTTATGGCCATCATGTCAAACTGATATTGTGTTTTACAAAACTCATACTATTATAAACAAAGAATTATATTCAGCTATTTCATATGCTATTGTTCATAATATGCATGCAAAGTCTAAATAGCTTAGCAAAATAAAGCATCGTAATGTTTATAATACAACCCCATGGCCTCTCAAGACCATAAATTATTACAACTTGAAAATTAGATAATGTTTGTGAGAGAACTAAAATTTTCAAGGGAGAAGTCTGGATCGCTCAGAGCTCCTAGCTCACCTTCCAACTTCTCAATCTTTTTCTTCAAAGAATTTTGTTCTATGATGACACCTTCTAATTGAGCTTAAAGGGCAGAACTTGTTGAGTGATTAAAGTGATAGGTACCTGTAAGGCTAATTCTGTTTCCTTTGCTTTGTTGATGCATGAGTTCTCTTTAACTCTCAATTCACGAAGTTAGGACAAGGAAGCATGAACATAGGGTCTTGCCTTCTTTAAGTCCCTCAATGCAGTGACACGGCTCTTTAACTAGCCGACATTGACACTTAGGCTCTCAGCCTCACTCAATATGGAAAGGAAATTGTCAAGGGGAATAGCTAGACAATCCTTTTTACCCTTTGATTGCAGTTGGGATATAATAGACCCAATTTGTTGTAAGAGCAAGCCCCTAAGTGACAAGGTCCATTTGCTAGTATCCCTCATGGTTTTGGGATATTTGGAGAGCAATTAAGAACAGGTTGCTCTTAAATCGGGAGAAACCAATGAGAGCAATGGATCAGATTCTATTTGGGTGCTTTCACCCTTTTGTTCCTTGGAAATAACTTCTGTCAAATCTTCCTTCTCTTGAGGATTTTCAGCATACACCTTATTTAAATCCTCCCTTTCAATGTTAGACTCTATTTCTTCATTAGAAGTCATTTCTTGTATAGAAACCTCTCGGATTGAAGAAATGACCCTTGCTTTAGGTTGTGCTTGAGATACAAAGCTCGTAACCTATCAAAGGTCAAAAATGGAGAAAGGAAGAAATGTTACTTGTGCCATGGGTTAAAAGAAAAGGTTACAAGAGTTAGTCACTATAGAGAAAAGAGTGTACCTTGGGCTTTTTGCTAGAAGGGGTTTTTGCATTCTTCTTTCTCTTAGTGTCTGAAGGTTTGGCTTTTGGAAGGGGCTTCAAATTCAAATCTCCCTAAAAAATAGGTGGGACATCCACTCGTTGGACACCACTTTCCCCAAAATTCCTAACATGTTCTCTAATGTCGAACCACCATGACTTAAACCTAGGTGAAGCCAATCCATTTTGGTGGAGGAAGTAAAGGGGATTTCAGGGCTTGATACCAATATCTTGATAAGATTCTCTCTTTTAAAGGCTAAAGAGGCCACTACGACAGGTAAAGCTAAGGTAGAGAGATGTCCCAGTATGCCTTGTTCAAAACCAAATTAGCGGGTAAACCTATAGAGATTATAGGTTTGAGTTTCATACTCATCTTGAAAGCGTGCTTGAAGATGAGTAGGAAAAGCACAAGCAACAAAAGAGAGTTCTTCCTCAGACCAAGGGGTCTCTCTGTAATGAGAAACAAAAATACTTTCTAAGGAAGTGAACAGTGAAGGAAGTCCACCCTCCAAGGCAGAGTAGGGTCTGGCTGTCCAATCAGTAGGGTCACCCAACACTTTACTAAGGAAACAGTTTGAAGACACTGCCAACTTGTTCCAACGCCAAGAGCGTGACAGGCCTTAGGGTGATGGCAGACTGGTTTTACAAGAGTTTAACACCTTAGGGACAGGGGCATAGTTCCTAAAGTGTTCCCACAACCATATTTACAAAAAAAGCAACAAGTACAAAGGTTTAAACTTGAAATCTACCCCATGAGTGTTGCAAGTCAAGAGTAAAATGATCCAGGTGAGTATACAAAGTTCCTAGAAAATAAGGAGCAAGAGGAAAGGATTGTCCTTTGGCTAGTTTAACAATTGAAGGGAAATGTCTACTTAGAATCTTCTCATGAGGATATCCCTCAAACAGAGGGCAAGAAAGTAAAAAGGCAATAAAGGCTTCGAGTTCATAAGAGCTAGAGTTACCGTCTCCAACAACAAAGTCGGTGCCTTCCTTCAGGGAGTCTCTATTGGCTTCCTCATCCACGCCATTAGCATACTCCCTCCAGAAGTATCTGATCCATCCCCAGAAGTTGGCCCTAGAACCTTTGTCTTCGCTAACACTAGTATCTTCTGGTACTTCCTCGCTGGGGGCTTTCCCTTTCCTTGTTGCCTTCAAGACTAATTTCTTTAAAGTTTCCTTCGCTGCATCTTCAAGGAATTTTATAGCTTTACACTCATCAAGAGATAAAGTGATGTTAACTACTTCACCATCTCCGAATAAGGGAAGTCTCAATATCTCGTAGACATCTTCTAGAGATGGAGAGATTTTCTTGACACCCTGTGAAGAATGTATGAGTAGTAGAGTTCCACCGATACAGAAGAGAGAGCAGACTTTCACTATCTTTGCTGATCTCTAGATTAAAGAACATAAGAATGGTCTCCCCAAGTTTCACTCTCTGTAGGATGTCTATGAAGGGAGGATGAGCGAACACTCTTTGACACCAGCTTCTCAAACCTCTAGAAACAGAAATGTGAGATTTGAAGACCACATCTACGGTGGGAGCAAAGTCCCCTCTGCAAGTGCCAAGTCTAGGAATATGATTTAATTACAGATCCATGGTTCGGAGATCATCAGATTCCCGACATGCCGTGTAGGGAAGGTCTTCAGAGCAGGGGGCTAAGTCCCAATCAAGACTTTTATCAAAGATAGTTTTCAGAGAAAGGAGGGATAGTCCACTGTTCTTCTATGGAAGGATTATCATCTCCTCCTAGAAGGGGTTTGCTACTTTTCGAAGGGGAAGGTTCTACAAATTTGGCAGAACTAGATCTCAAGCCACTTTTTACACCCATGATTTGGCGTTTGAAAAGAATTCTGGGTTTCGAGTTGAAGAAGGAGAAGAAGATAAGGAAAAAGAGAAAAATAAGGAAGGGAAATATCTTTCTTTTCCTTTTATACTTTGAGGAGTTAACATTTTCCCACCAAAAGAGGATGGTTTGAAAATGAGACATCTTTTCAAAATTGACATGTGTCAGCATAAGGAGAAAACTGAATTTCTGACAAGAGATGGCAGTTGATGGTGCTGAAATCAAGGAAACTGCCTTCACAGACAAAGGGCAAAGGCATGGCCCTTCACCAATAGGCATGATTTAATTGGCTACATTTCACATTTTGTTAATTGACATGTTTACCCTTGTATGTTTTGTGTAGGAATTTTATATGTGATAAGATAAACATAATGTGCAACATAAATGAAAACAGCAAACATATAATAAAAAAAAAAACTTTTCCTTTCTTTTATATATTTTGTGTTTGTGGTGGGCCTTTTGTGATTTTGGGCTGAACTGCCTTTTGCTGCACTGGGCCTGAGTGTTCTGGATAGGAGAGTTGAGATCGGTCCAATTGCAACTCACTTTGGTCTGGCTTGTGCACAAACTATACCCCGTTTGTCGAAACTTTAGTCACATGCCCATGGCAGACAAAGTTGCCACAAAAGAATTATGGCAGATAAATGTAATAAAACAATGATAACAAAAGTACGTTACTATTAGGTAAAATAAGTAAGAGATTCTTAATTAAAAAACAGATAGAAAGAGCACGTTATAGGTGAAATTGCAAAGACAAGAGAAGAAACAATAGCAATAAATGGTAAAATCAAAGAAGTAAAAGATCAGTTTGCCGTGTTCAATTGTGTTACGGGGCTAAGGCCAAGGAGAGAATCACTTCCTCAACGTGGATAACCTTACAGGATAATCCTGTCGTAGAAATTATCCACTTTGAGGGAACGGGCTTGAATGGCATGTGCCTAAACGAGTTTTTTATCCTCAACAAAGGGTAGGCTTTTAGAGGGAGAGAAGGGATTGGCCTATTGGTGCATGTCTGTCATTCTATACTCCTTATTTCTTTTCTTTCTCTTTTCTCTCCATTTTTTGAGCCTTTGATTCTTTCCCACTCCTTTCTTTCTTTCTCAATGCTTGTTCATATGGTGTTATGGTGATGGTAGTGTAGTGATTCTCCTCTAGAGGTTGCTATGGTTGTAGTTGTGTTATTGTCCATAGTAAAGACCCTTTATATACTACTTGTTGTGACTATTTTTTACCATTTTAGCCTTTAACCACTTTTGTCTGGCTTAGGGTGTTCTTCCTGACCACCCACTGGTTTGTACCTGTACTGACTGTTCCACTCCCCATTACTAGACAAAGAAGGCTATTTTGTTTGCTTGCTCATCGTGGCATTCTCTCTTACTATCCCTTATGGCATGCACCTAGTGGTTCAAACTCATCCTGCCTTCTTTTGGGTGGTATGTCAACCCAGCAGGACATCACCCCTAAAAGAATATGAGCGGGAACCCCAGAATAGGCTTTCCTTTCTCCCCACCATCATACCATACCCGCTCTTACCTCTAACCCACGATCCAACACTCCTGTATTGGCTGGGTATAGGTTGGTAGTGCCTAGGCCTTGCGCGTGCTCCACTTCCTATGTACGTTGAAAGCTTATTTATTGCTCATGCGTTTGCCATGGTCTGAAGGCTCATCTGTGCATTTTGCTGCTCATCCTTGACCTCTTATGGCGTGAATTGTTTTCTGATCTTTCATTCTTTATTGGCTTGCTCCTTTCAAGGGCTGGGCCTTGCTTGATCATGGATTTTTCCCCTTTTAGCCCATTCTTTGCTCCTTCCGTAGTCTTGTTGCCATTCCTGCCATACTACTCTGCCATTCCTGCTGTGGTGTTATTTGACCTGTGCTTGCTAGGCCTCTCTGGGCCTGTTGCCTATTCTTCTCTCAATGACTCAATGTGGTAATTGGATTTATACTTATGCTACTTTGGGCCTTCTTAATCCATTACATTGCTTGTGGGCTCTTTAGTCCCATTTCTTTCTTCTTGAGCATCCTTGGCCCATTTGCTTTCCTTGGACATCCTTGGCCTATTTTCTAACTCTGCATTCCCGTGAACTTTTACTAACTCTTTTGGGCTTCCTTGGCCTAATTATCTTATTCTTTATCCTTGGGGCTCATGGGCTTTCCACTAACCCTTTACTTTTTTGCTTCATTACCTTAGGCTTGTTGTGGCCCATTCTCACTTTTCTACATCTCATAAGGCCTATGAGTTTACTACTTCTCTCTCTGGGCTCCTTTAGTCTCATTTGCTTTCCTCAAGGACCATTCATTTACTTTATGGGCCTATAATCCATTGTTCCTGTCATTGAGGCTTAATGGTTTTTTTTATTAATTCATTAACTCTACTCTACCTATATTGTTGGACTTTTTCTTGCTACTGGGCTTCCAAAATGAGCATCAACAGTGTTAAAGTTTTTTACAAAATTGAAAAGAGGGATTTACATGGTTTGGCCCTTGTGGCCTATCACCTCTTTACTAAATACAAAAAGAAACACATAATTATAACAAAATAAAGAAATATAAAGTTTTTACAACTTAAGCCAATAGATGGCTAAACAAAACAAACATAATAAAGAAAAAAGAAAAAAAGAGAGAACTACAGATTTGATGGCGGGCAATTCAAGGAGACCGTATCGCATAGGCATCCGAGTCATTCCCAGAGTCCTCTTAAAGATAATCTGGAGCCTGATACTCCATCTCATCTTCCTCCTTCTCCTCATCCTCCTCCTTTTTTTATTCCTCTTCCTCCTCGCCTTCATCATCCCCTAAGTCAGAGGAGCTGTTAGAGGAGTCTGACTCCTCAGAGTTAGAAGGCTTCGAAGCACTGGACTTTGAGCTTGATTGAGAGGGCCTTTGCCTTCTCCTGCTCCTGATGGGGGCGTCCATGAATGCAGCAGTTGCTGCGTCCTCATCATCTTCTTCAGCCTTTAGTCAAAGTTCTTCTGAGTCTTCTTGTTCTTTGTCGCTCTAGTTGAAGGTAGCGACCTCTTTAGGAATGAAAACCTGAGGAGGCAGAGGGTAAATGGGAAAAGGGAGAGGGGGATGCAATGGGCTTGGTGGTGGAGAAGGAGGGTGGTCGCTGGAAGCACTCTCAAAGGAGCACAAAGAGTGCTTTGGGGAGTTAGAACCAGCAGAGGAGGGGTTCGACATTTTTGTTTATAGAGGTTAAGGTTCTTTGAGAGAATCAGAAAGAGACAAAGGGAATGAAGATTGAGGAAGAAACATTCCCTATTTAAATTCTCATCTGCAGTTAATTGAACAGACATGGCATTTATAAGGAGTAATGTCTGTTTACCAAAACGCAAGAAATGAAGAGGCTCCAAAACGACTAGAAGCACTCCTGTGCACCACGTGTCCATGTTCGAACATCACAAAGCATGATTGCTAGAGTGTTAATGTTTGAACCAATGTGATTGTCAATGGTCTTTGCCATTAAACGTCATTGACAGTCAAGGGGTTAATGTATATAACACTATTAAGGCATGGGAGAATGTATAAGTGGTTGAATCTAGACCTTACACGTGGAACAACTGTGAGCAAAGGAAGGGGAAGTGTTGGCTAAGGGATTTTGTCTTGGTCCATGCTAAAGGCGTGACTGCCTTGGGAAGGAAGTAAGATTTGCACCTGACATGGTACTCAAGCATTCATAAAAAGGGAGATAGTGACTTTCTAAGATTGGAAGCTATAAGGACACCCGTTATTGGTTGAGTGCATGTTGGACCACATCAGAGACACATGCATCAATCATAGTACTCTTGATGTCCCTCTCAATGTCCAGGACTTGTTTCCCAAGCAATGGCAAGGTCACCTACCCACAGGTCCCAGTGCCACGTTGGCGCAATTCTTATCCTCTAGTTAGCAGATAATATCACAGCTGTGAAAAGGTCCAAAATAGAGAAATGATGACTTGACACCTGTTTTTTTACTCAGGCATATTCCTTAGTGAAAGCTCGAAAATGTGTTAAAAATATAAGAGCTGTTTTGACCCCCAAATTAAAGATTACGGCTTAGTTGATTTTACTCTAACTTATACTAAGTGTGGAATAGAGTAAATGCGAGCGGATAAACAATACAACTACTCGAAGCCATATTCATTAAAACATAATAGTAAAATCAAAGCTAAAAGAGTAGGGAAGAAGAATGCAAACACAAGATAACACGCCGATGTGTTATCGAAGAGGAAACTGAAGTACTCGGCGTAAAACCTCTTTGCCGCCCTCTAAGCGGTAAATCAATCCACTAGACAATCAGTTGGGATACATGAATAGCAAGAGACCCTCCAAGCCTAATCTACCCGATGCACCTAAGCCTTCTAAGCTCCTACTCCAACAAGACTTCTCGGAACTGTATCTTGTCTAGCTCTCCGGATCCTGCAATACGTCCGATTGCATCCGCCCAAGCTTGGCTTCTTCCAATGCTTCCCAGCAGCACCAAAACCTCACTTGATACTCTAAAAGGGTGTGGTAAGTGTTTGGGCTATCAACCTCTCAAGGATATAGAAATGGAGAGGCAGAAGTTAAGGAGAAACCACAATGGATTGTGTAGAGAAATGTGGGTATAACAATCTCTAACTCTCATGGTTTGTGGCTAGGTTTTTCTCTCTGAAGCACTCCTCAACATCTGTGGGTAATGGGGCTATATATAGTGTGGGTACAAAAAGTGTGTATCTGAAATAACAATTCAGCAAAACAGAATGTTTCATGGGTATCTTGTGGGAAGGCCTTACCCATGAGGCACTCACAAAAACTAGCTATCTCCATCCTGTCCTGACTCTTCGCATTCCAGTCATGTGCTGGACACATGCATCACTTCGCGGGAAGCTTACTCGCGAGTTACTCGCGAAAACAGCTTTAGTCTTCAATTGCCTTGAGTCTTCACACTCTCTCTCTCACACACAACCCTTACAAATAAATCGCACATAAAATACAGGATACATAAGATTGAACATAATTACAATCAAATTTGGCATGGAATTAAAGCCAACTTAATCTAGTTGTAAATTACAACTTTACACTTAGATTATAAGAGGAACATGCAGCTATATTGTAAGGCAAGAACCCAAATAGATATTTGGAGAAGAGAGTAGAAAGTTGAGAAGATAGGAAAGAAAACATCCTTATTGTACGAAATTGACCTCTTTTCACACATAATACAGTTTGAGCAGAGCAAGAACATTCCATTCTTGCTCACATCGTGGTTTTTGATCCCTTTATAGGGTTTTCCACGTACATCCCATGTCTTTCTATTTTCTCATTATCACTTTCTTTCTCTCTTTCAAGTGTCATGTTAAAGCTAGCATCTTGTCAAGCTTTCTCATGTAGATGTACTGTTAGATAACTTATTTTACTTCCCTATATAAGCTCAATTCTAACTTGCACGTACAAGCTTAAAACTAAATGCGTGTCCATTTTGTCCAACTTAATTTGTCATAAAATATCCCTATTCAAAAAGGAAAATATTAATGTTGTCCACTATTCAAATTTGTGTAGTTTGATTCATTTAAATATCCTAGAGCTATATCCAACCAAGAACCATAAAGAAAGGCAGAGGGAGGAAGACTGATTTAAATGAAGAAAAATGAAGGCCTTTAGAAGAATTCAAACTCGTATCAATAACGAGCATCACCTCCAATTTAAACATTAGAGCCCTTATATATGCTAAAATTATCATGCATGAATATGTTTATGGAGTGGTCTCACACCCTTGGACCAAATGAAATGAATTTTGCTGTAGTTTTAATTGAGTTCTTTGACCATATAATTCCTCGAGGGTTTACTTTCGGGTACACAATCATGAGGCCTGTCCTAAATTTTCAATAAAACCCAAAAACCAATGCACTATTGTGGGCTTTCAAGTGGGAAATCATAATTTTAGCTATAATACTTAAGCTTGTAACTTTAGATATACATGCGAAATCACTACTTCTCTTTTTGCATAATTGGATGCCAAACGCAAGCATTAGAACGTGATTTAATTTAGGTCTTTTCTTTATTATGCTTGATAAAACATGTATTTAGTGCTCAATGTTTGTTTCATAACTAGCTGCTAACCAATGTGATGCACAAGATAGTTTGATAAAATTAAATTGTTGCACATCAATTTTCGCAAAATTGTAGAAGAACTAAGAATATTTATTGAAAGCTTTCTCTAATATACAAATGCTAATAAGCAAATATATCAAAGAATAGTACATTGCACTCATATTCTGCATGTTGACAATAAAGTTGTAAAATAAGAGTTGAAGGGAAAAATACCAAAAGAATACAATTTGAGAGAGAGAGAGAGAAACAACTCATATCCAATATCAATTATCAAATAACTTTAGTATGTAAATATCTTACACTATAGCATTTGGAATAGAGAACAAGGGCAAGACTTAGGTACAATACTTAGATATTATTGATAGGCCACAAACTGAATGACCCCTTGTGATTTAAACTAATTAATTAATTTAGCCAAGTTATTAATTAATCAATTTAACATGCAAATACGTGGCAGCACAAACAAATCACCGAATAACTAAATATGCAGCGGAAAATAAATGACACGGTGATTTGTTCACGAATGGGGAAAAACCCTAACGGCAAAAACCCCACCGGGTGATTTTCAGGTCACCACTCCCGAAACTCCACTATTATCAAATCAAGCAGTTACAAATAAGGAATCCCAAGTACCTTATCAACCTACAGTTGAACTCTTACCCCAATACCCAATCGGACTTGATCTGTAGTGACAGTTCTCCCTTTTGATGCACGGCTCCCAAGTACGTGACTAACCAGATGCGCGGATCCCAGTACGCGACTTCAAACACCAACTTTAGGAAGAGAGGTTGGCTGCAAAGTTCTTCAGATCATCCTATGCAATGAAGATCAGGAAGATGCTTGGTCACAAAACCCTATGGTGCAAAGTACACAGCAACTTCTTGAAGAAGATGAACTAGGTCAAGAACTTCGTCTTAGATCACAATTTGCTTGAACAAGGATTGCTCAATGCTTATGCAACTTGTGTCTATGTTGACGGCTCTTAAAACACTCCTTAAATATGTTTAGGGTTAGAAGAAAAGAAAGCCCAAAAACACATTCACGGATCCCAAGAAAATCAGATTGGAATTCTGACTTTTTAAATCTCGACAGATAGCAGGTGTCGAGGTAGCTATCGAGAAGGTGTCGAGCTTTAAAAATTCTGCACTTCGACTTGCTTTTTCTTGGACAGACTTGATGACTTCAACACTTGATCTTGAAACATTGTTTCTTGAAGTATTAAAAACACTTAGAACTACCCAATTACAAGTATAGTGCGTTTTGTCAAAGGATTAGCCAATTTACATAAAATATAACATATGTTCTTAACATGTGAACACATATGTCCTAACAATCTCCCCCTTTGGCAATCCGTGACAAAACCACAACAAACAAACAAATGAACATATGAGAGAAGTCATAAATCACTCAACTCATATTCACTTGTTACATACAATAAAATCTATCCTAACACAAACTCTTGAAAAACTTTGCAAGAAGAGAGTTTATGGCAAGTAGACTTTGACAACCTGTATTTCTGAAACACTTTTAAACAAAACTCATCAAGGCATCTTGTGTGAAACAGAAATTAAATAGATTGCTTACAAATATAAAGAACATGTGTATAAAGAGAGAAAAGAAACAACACATGAAGAGATAGGTGAAAAAGAAAAAACATACATCCACATATAAAGAAAGATAAGTACAATGTATGTAAAACTGGTTATAAGACCTCATATTCAAGATCAATGTATCTATCAAGACTAGAAAAGAAAAAGATACATCAAAATCTCACTACATCCCTTAAAAAATATGAACACTCCCCCTATCAAAACTGTCCTATACTAACTATCCCCCTAAGATGACTACTCTCATAATCCAAAACTACTTCCCCTTTTTGTCACGAATGACAAAGGGTAGAGTGTCATGTAGACATCTCATCAGTAGAGCTAGCATCTCCATCATCATCATCTGAAGCATCATCGTCATCACCATCATCATCATCATCCTCAGAGTCAGAATCTGAAGCCACTGGAGGAGGTGGTAGAGGAGAAGCCTCAGAAGCAAAACCACCCATGGTCGCCTGCCGTCGTGCAATACGACCAACACGAACATTCACCTGATACAATTCAGTGGTGAGTGTATCGAGGCGAGCATCCATGCGCTGCAGCTGCGCCATAATGTCTCCAAGAGATACATCGCCTGAAGAAGAAGGAGGAGCCGATGTAGATGGAGCAGATCTGGATGGAGCCGAACGGGAGGGAGGAGTGGAATCCGGCTGTCTCGCCCTGAACTGTGCCTCACTACGTTTTACGGTAGCGGCATCTATAGCAGATATGTGTGTGAAGTGGTCGGACGAAGGGAAAGGGATGGAAAAATGGCGTAGAATCCTCGTGATAGCGGAAGGAAAGATGAGCTTATCACGGGACGCCGCATCTAAATGAACATCAATGATAGAGCAAATGAAGTGAGAAGGAAAATCTATCGTGAGATGCTCAAGTACAAATAACAAAAATCGAGCACGAGGCTCTGTAATAGAGTTATAGTGAGAGAGAGGATAAAGTACAAAGGTCATCACCATGTTAAGGAACCTAGGACCTTTAGCAAAAGGTCTACATGATGTGTACTGGTACTCACCCCAGTCAGAAGGGCGCTCACAAAAAGCAGAAATGAGCTCATCCTTGGACACAGTCCTCAGTCGCTCACAGGAAGGATAGTCAGGAAACTCTATCCTAGGAACCCTAAGCACATCCGCCACTAGCTGCGGTGTGACAGGGATGCGCGTACCTCGAACGCGAGTGAAAAAGAGAGGTACTGAACGATCAATCCCGTGCATGTTGGAGTAAAACTCCTGAATTAGCACGAGAGGACAGGTGACCGGGATGTCACACAGTGACCCCCATCCCCTACTGTGAATGACAGAGGGAAGGTCAGTGTCGGCAAAGTCTGCCAGAACAACGTGGCGTTCCGAATGAACACCTCGTTTAGAAAAGTTCTCAGTAAATGCCTTGTAGGCATCTCCATCACGGAACCGAAGATTATGAGGAGCAGTATCAGAAGATGAAGAAGCTCCAGAACGTAGAGGGTTCCGAGCCGGAGTGGATTTACGTTTAGGTGCCATAGATGCAACTAACGTAAAAGAATGAGAAAAGAGATAGAGAGGGAGACAATCAGAAAAGTCCCAAACAGTTCAAATATCAAAATATGTTGAACAAAATGGACGTATGCATGGGAATGCATGATCATGTGACATGCAAACATAAAAAGCATCATGGGCTCAGCCCAATCCAATCCTATCAGCACACAGACAAGAATCACACAACTAAATGCATGAAAATATCATTTTAATGCACATGGAATGCAATGTATGACATTTTAAACACATTTAAGTGAAAAACTAACCCAAAATTTCAAGAAAAACTCTTCAATTTTGAAAAACCCCAAAGTTTTCAAAAAAAAATCCCAAAACCTAAGATTTAAATCATGAAATGCATGAAAAGGAATGGAAAAGAAGATCATACCACTTGATTTGAAGCAAGAACAGCTGAAAATCACTTGGGATGAAGATTGGAGTGAAGAAAAATGCACAGGGAAGATGAACCGCCTCGGACAGATCGAAGAGAGATCGAGAAATGAGTGAAAAAATCGCGATCGCAGCTTAAATAGGCACCACAGTAAATCTCGATAGCTAAGGTGTCGAGAGGTATCGAGGGTGCTGTCGAGGTAGGTATCGAGGTATTGGCCATCGACAGCTAAGGTATCGAGGAGGTATCGAGGTACCAAACAGCTGAACCAATAGAGAATCTCGATCGATCGACTAGGTGTCGAGGAGGTATCGAGGAGACAGAGAGAATCTCGATCAATCCACAAGGTGTCGAGGAGGTGTCGAGATTGCGATAAGAAAAAGGCTTGAAAATCTCGACAGCTGATCAGGTATCGAGGAGGTGTCGAGGAGGTGTCGAGCCAGCAGAGAAAAGCAGTTTTTCGAGAAGAGAAAAACACAAACAAGTATGCAATCAAGACAAACACCTCAACCAAGATCCAACCAACATAAAAAGCTCTCAAAAATCATCTCTCAATGACAATTTAAGCACATGAATCTTCCAAGAACACACACACACACACTAAACAAGTCTAACCAATTTTATATTTCAAAAATAAGTCATGACAGTTTAGTGAGCATACAACAGTACATGTAAAACCTTTGTGATGGCCAAATCACATTGTACCTGCACATGTATCAAAAGTAGCAAAGAATATTGCGTGTTGTGTGTGAAAAACATCGCAAGATTTGCATATGTGTATACATGTTATGACGATCTGAGATATGAAGAAAATAACTTTAACTCACACACAATCATAACTGTTTGATGGGGACTATCACCTTCGAGGTACATCCTATAACTCCCACATCTCCTAGAATACACGCTTGCAACCATTTTTAAAGCATTTTTAATCTTTTTGCTTTTTATTTTCTTTGCATATTTTCTTTTTAAACATATCATGCATGGGCTTATGAGAAAGAAAAGAAATACCCATTGATATTTTGACATTTCAATTTTGCTATGCCGAAGCATACAGATGTCATTAATGATTGGCGGGCAACAGTGGTGAGATGGTTATTTATGCCTTTCTCTTAGGATTTTCTAGTCCTACCCGTCAAAAAGAGTGATATGAGTGTTAAGTCTAAGAAATAACCTAATCTTACTCATCACAAACACGAGCCACAAAGCTCACTTGCTTAGTTGTGCATAGGGATGCTCATCTAAGCTACAAGAGATACAAAGTTTAGAAAACTTTGTTTCATTGGCCATCTAAGGTACACAAGTACCAAAGTACACAAAACACACACTGTTTTTGTATTTTTCAATTTTTCAATTTTTTTTTTTATTTTTATATGAAAAACAAAATAAACAAAACTGAAAGTAAACACACAAAGACATGTTAAGAAAAAAAAAACAATGCATAAAACTAGACTGACTCAGCAAAAATGCAAAACACAAAAGCAATGCAACAAACAAGATAAACAAGAAGGGAGAAGAAAGTGATAAAATCACTTAGAGTCCTTTTTCTTCCACGCCTTGGAAGAACCTTTCCTTTGATTAATACTTTGAAACGGCGGTGAGGGGGAAGAATTACATCCGTTCAAGTTCGAAAGGAACATGAGGGCTTTCAGAAGATCTCTAAGGGGAGCAAGAGAGGATTGAAGCTGATTTTGGCTTCCAGATGCTGTCATACTGTTGCTTTGTTGGGTGGCTAGCCACTTGTAGCAATTTGGTCGAGTATGACCTGCTGCTCCACAATGATAACAGAGATGCTGCTTCTTTTGTTTGGCCTTTTGAGAGTTAGCCTTCTTATCCTTAGGGAGTTTAGCATCTTTCTTTTCTAATTTAGGGGGTGCTCCTAAGATGGATTTACCCTTGTCTACGTTCTCACTAGCTAATTCAGTTTTAACATCAATGTTCTCAATTTTAACAGTATCAGCAGGAGGAACAAAAACAGTAGAACTAGTAGAAGCAGAGTTAGAGAAAGAAAGACTATACCCTAAACCTGTTTGATCTGAAGCAGATTTCTGGTTGCTGAGCATCTCATCAAGTTTTGCACTTGAAGTCCTCTCCAGTTGAGCTCTGACTTGAAACAGCTCTGCTTCAAGCTTCTTGATCTTCTCAGCCAGGAAGTTGTTCTCAAACCTCAGTGCTCCAATAGTTTGATTGGCTTCATCAAACTTTGTGGACAATTCTTCTCTATCAAGTTCCACATCACTGAGCTTCTTGGTGGCCAGCCTGTACAACTTCTCATGCTTCTCAGAAAGCTTGTAAAGCTTCTCATAAGCTGAATGGATATCATCTTTGTCATCCATCTTCTCGCATTCAGTATCCACCAATTCTTCTTCCTGTTCCACTTCTTCAACAATCCCTTCAGTAGGATTAACTGTGGCAGTGAAGGCATTTAAGATTCCGTCATCTTCACTATCGGAATCATCTTCAGGCTCAGTGTCACTGAGGGTTGCAGCAAGAGCCTTGCTCTTTCCAATGCTCTTCAGATATGTAGGACACTCATTCTTCATGTGTCCAAACCCATGACACCCAAAACATTTTGGTCCTGCCGGAACAGTGTACTGACCGCCATCCTTGGCATCCTTCCTTCCTTTGTCTTGGCTCTTGAACTGTGAAGAACTGGATTGCCTTCGGTCCTTGTCGAAGCTCCTCCCATTGGCATTCTTCATAAACTTCTTGAACTGCCTTGTAATGTAGGACTTCATCTTGGAATCTTCATCATCGGAAGACTCATCTGTATCACTGCTCTTCGCCTTCAGGGCCATGCTCTTGCCCTTGCTTGACTTGCCTATTCTTGATAACCCTAGCTCGTAGGTCTGCAAGTTCCCAACCAACTCAGTCAAAGGAATTTTATCAATGTCCTTTGATTCTTCAATTGCCGTAATCTTGGCATGAAATCTCTCAGGTAGAGATCTGAGCACCTTCCTTACAACCTTGGGTTCAGGGATGGTTTCCCCAAGATTGAAGGCTGAGTTCACTATGTCCTTAAGCTTGGCATAGAACTCATCAAACGACTCATCCTCCTCCATCTTTATCTCTTCAAAGCTAGTAGTGAGCCTCTGTAGCTTTGAATCTTTGACAGCCTTTGTTCCTTCATAGGTTGTCTGGAGGATGGTCCACGCCTCCTTAGCAGTTTCTGTTGAGGATATCTTCTTGAACTCCTCATTGGTGACTGCGCTAAATAAGGCATTCAACGCTCTGCTGTTGAAGTTTGCCGCCTTGATCTTGGCTTCATCCCAATCGGCCGGCGCTTCTTTTGGCTTGGTCCAGCCAATCTCAACAGCTTGCCACACCTTTTCGTCTAAGGACTGCAAAAAAGCTCTCATGCGTACTTTCCAGTAGGCATAGTTAGTCCCATCAAATAAAGGAGGTATAATGAGGGATTGTCCTCTATCCATGACAGCAGGGGTCAATGGATCAACACAGCAAAGATTAACCTAATCAGAGTGTGCCTGCTCTGATACCATTTGATAGGCCACAAACTGAATGACCCCTTGTGATTTAAACTAATTAATTAATTTAGCCAAGTTATTAATTAATCAATTTAACATGCAAATACGTGGCAGCACAAACAAATCACCGAATAACTAAATATGCAGCGGAAAATAAATGACACGGTGATTTGTTCACGAATGGGGAAAAACCCTAACGGCAAAAACCCCACCGGGTGATTTTCAGGTCACCACTCCCGAAACTCCACTATTATCAAATCAAGCAGTTACAAATAAGGAATCCCAAATACCTTATCAACCTACAGTTGAACTCTTACCCCAATACCCAATCGGACTTGATCTGTAGTGACAGTTCCCCCTTTTGATGCACGGCTCCCAAGTACGTGACTAACCAGATGCGCGGATCCCAGTACGCGACTTCAAACACCAACTTTAGGAAGAGAGGTTGGCTGCAAAGTTCTTCAGATCATCCTATGCAATGAAGATCAGGAAGATGCTTGGTCACAAAACCCTACGGTGCAAAGTACACAGCAACTTCTTGAAGAAGATGAACTAGGTCAAGAACTTCGTCTTAGATCACAATTTGCTTGAACAAGGATTGCTCAATACTTATGCAACTTGTGTCTATGTTGACGGCTCTTAAAACACTCCTTAAATATGTTTAGGGTTAGAAGAAAAGAAAGCCCAAAAACACATTCACGGATCCCAAGAAAATCAGATTGGAATTCTGACTTTTTAAATCTCGACAGATAGCAGGTGTCGAGGTAGCTATCGAGAAGGTGTCGAGCTTTAAAAATTCTGCACTTCGACTTGCTTTTTCTTGGACAGACTTGATGACTTCAACACTTGATCTTGAAACATTGTTTCTTGAAGTATTAAAAACACCTAGAACTACCCAATTACAAGTATAGTGCGTTTTGTCAAATGATTAGCCAATTTACATAAAATATGACATATGTTCTTAACATGTGAACACATATGTCCTAACAATTATTCCTTAGGTTCCCCTTTTAAGATTCTGCCATTTGGATTTTTGCACATGGGATGGAAGTGTATTTTTTAATTAAGTAGCCACATGGTTAAATCTTAAGAGGGGAACCTAGGGAACATCACCGAAGGTACTGTACCTAAGTTTTGTCCTTATAACAATGACAACTGACTAAATCAACCACATATAAGGTGAAAGTCTTGTGCCATTTAGTTACAAGCTCACAAATATTAACAACCTCCACATCATCAGGTTTTGCATGGATTGGGGCATTGTGTACATGATAGAAACTTATTGAGAATTACCCTCATGATGCTTCTGGTTGTATTGCATCGGTTTGAGGTAACTTTTAGAGAAATATGAAAAAAAAAAAATCTATCTGGATAAAAAGCTAAGTTAAACAAATATAATATAAGCCATGAAGTCAGTAAAAACAAATTTTAAGAGCAAATTGTTCAAGCTGAAAACTAAATGTGTGTTCGTTTTGTCCAACTTTATTTTGTCATAAAATATTCCTATTCAAAAAGGAAAATATTAATGTTGTCTACTATTCAAATTTGTGTAGTTTGAGTAATTTAAATATCCTAGAGCTATATCCAACCAAGAACCATAAAGAAAGGCAGAGAGAGAAAGATTGATTTAAATGAAGAAAAATGAAGGCTTCTAGAAGAATTCAAACTCGTATCAATAGTGAGCATCACCTCCAACTTAAACATTAGAGCCCTTATATATGCTAAAATTATCATGCATGAATATGTTTATGGAGTGGTCTCACACCCTTGGACCAAATGATATGCATTTGGTTGTAGTTTTAATTGAGTTCTTTGACCATATAATTCCTCAAGGGTTTACTTTTGGGTACACATCATGAGGCCTATTCTAAATTTTCAATAAAACCCAAAAACCAATGCACTATCGTGGGCTTTCAAGTGGGAAATCATAATTTCAGCTATAATACTTAAGCTTGTAACTTTAGATATACATGTAGAATCACTACTTCTCTTTTGCATAATTGGAAGCCAAATGCAAGCATTAGAATGTGATTTGATTTAGGTCTTTTCTTTATTATGCTTGTTAAAACATGTATTTGGTGCTCAATGTTTGTTTTGTAATTAGAAACTTTTCTCAAAATAGTCTATGAATTGAAGTATACCTCACATTTCCTAGAATATATAAGGAACACATAAATAATATTAAATCTCATGCTCAAACATTATGTCTAGTTTAATAGTAGTTACTTGCACAAAACTATTGAATCTTTGACTTGTATAATCCTTTTCATGGCCAATTTTGGGTATCACCATCACATCTTCTACCTAAAAAAACAACAAATCCCAAATAAGAAGTCTTAACAACAGCAAACCCATGTCTCCAAGACATTTAATCAAACAGGTAGGATGTACAAACTCATAAAACACAAATGTTAACTTAAAGGGAACCCAAAACCATGTTAAATGAAAAACTGATATTTTTCACTATAAACAACACATCACCGGCAACAATGATGAAGAAGACAAAATTAAGGACGTCAAACATGCTTAGAAAAACAACATGTGTTATATCATACCTTTACTAAGTATAAAATAAGACAAAGTATTGTACCTATCCAAAAATATGTCTAATTCCTCTATCAAAATTATCCATTGATTGCATACCTTCACACACAATCAATTCTTTACATACAAAAGCTCCTTAGCAACCACCTATTATTTTGTAATACAACTCTACATAAAGTTCAGTTGATAATCCACTCCTTAAAATTTTCAAAAATCAAATAAACTAATAAAAAAAAATCTAAAGATTTTCTAAAACAAAACTCAATAACTATATGGAATCAAATCAATTGTGCCAAATTTTTTTTACTGAACCCCATAAAAAAAACTATCTGCAACACACAGGCCATATATATCACTGAAAATTCTTAAACCACAATCTACATCAATACATCAACTTTAATTTAAAAGAAGAAGAAGAAGAAGAAGAAGAAATTAGAGACAAAACAAATGGAGGAGGAGAGAGACTCTTACAGGAGTGGCAGAACTTGAATAGATTACCAATCTAACGAAATAAATTTAGAATGACCCTCCAATGAAATAAATTTAGTACAAATAATCCATTAAAATTTTGAAATTTAATCCAAATAATTCAAAAAAATTAATCATAAAGCCCATTCTTAGGCCTTTCAAAAACATAGAAACAAAAAAACCATTAAAAAAACACCATGGCTTTTGCCAAAACCTATTGCATGAACTCCAATGGCATGACCAGCATTGGCCTCTCTACACAGGCCAAACATGTGATAAAAATAAAGATTAGTGCAACAACAAACTCCTCCACATGGGCATCGAGAGTCTAGGTATTATTAGCACCACCGACCTATGTGCTTGGTTCATGTAATTCTAGAACTAAAGTGGCCTATCTAAGCTTAAGCTAAATCATATCTGCTAAAAGAACCTATATAGCAAAATAAAGCAGAGCTTGAAGCTAAAGCAGATCTGTAGGGTTGTTGTCAGATTTTAAGGGTTGGGAGGCTCTTCAATGCTATCTCCATTACAAAACCCATCCATATCCACAATAATTTCTTACCAAACTTGTAGAATTTGATTTTCTATGAGTGTTTCCTTAACTTCCACAAAAAAAAAAAAAAAAAAAAAAAAAGAGAGAGAGGAAAAAGAGATAGGAATTGAAATCCATAAATTGACAGAAAACCTAATTGAAGACATAATCAATACTTAACTTTTAGGCTCTGTTCTATTTAAAACAATTTCATTATGAATTTTAACCCATATCGATAAAAGAAAATTGAAACTTGAAAAAGATTAGATTGGAATTTTTCATACTTGAAAAATTGTCCAACATCAGAAAAGAATCCAAATTCTTTAAGTAAGTCCTGAAAATCAAATGCCTAGAAAAGGGGACCAAAAAATAGTCAATACCTAGATGATAAAAACTCAAGAACAAAAGCCATGGTGAGTCTTGAATTTCGAAGCTTTGAATTGAAAGAACACAAATTTGTAAACCAAAGTGCTAAACTGGACCCAAAAACCACAATTTCACTCCCACTAACAAATAAAGTGAACAGGTTAGGGGAAAAATCCTAAAATAATTAAGTAGAAATTTCACTAACCATTCCCTAAAATGCCAAGAGACAAAGCCTAGGTAAAATTTGATCTTCTATGGTGTTTCCCTGGGGAAAATAAAAAAAGTACAAAGAGGAAAACAGATTAGGAATTGAAATAAGAGGAAAACAGATTAGGAATTGAAATCTATAATTGCAGCAAACCCCAATTAGGAATTGCCAAATCTCAAAATTAGTAATTTTTCAGTGTCCTTGTTTGTTTTCTTAATTTCCTACAAACATTTGAGTCTCAAAGTTATTTTGTCTTTCGTCCTAGTTCAAGAATGTTCAAAATGGAAACAAAAAACCACAAATTATTCATTAGCAAATTTAGGACTACAACAACAAAAAAGGAAGAGGGTAGTGAAGATTAAGGATTAATTAGAGTAGATGAAAAAATGAAACAGTAAAACAGTGTGATTACATTCATTTTTTTTTTTTTGGTTTTGTTTTTGATAAACAGAATTATAGACATTACTTATCATATTAAGTAGAGAAGTGGCCACAGACCTTTAACCAGATCTGTATACTTGGTGTTTGCAAATATCATATGTGAACTTCAATAACAGTTCTATTAGTTCACATGAGAAAACTAAATGTTTGTTCATATCTTGATTCTTTATGGTCATATCATTTTATGTTTGGCTCACATAATTTGTCATGTAATTAGGGGATAAGAAAGTATACTCCACTTCAACAAAAGGACTTTAAATCAAATCTTCACCGGATTTTTTTGAACATAGAAACAATAATGTTAGCAAATTGAATTTCTGCAGGCACAGATTACACCATTCAATTGAATTTCTATAGTCACAGATACTACTAAAATTATATCATTCAATTTGCTAACTATTAAAACTCCTATTTATAGCTTCACATGGATTACACCATATAAACCAATAACGTTACAATCTCAAACATTAAAGGAAAAAAAAAAAAAAAAACCAGATCAATTTTAAACTTAGAAACAAATAATTATATATCAATACAAATACCCAACCCAAATACATAAAAACCCATATATGACCCACAACACAAAAGAGGTAGTAACAAAATTAAAAAAGAAAAAAAAAAAAAAAACAGCAATAAAAAAAATACAGTACTATTAATCTAATCCTTACATTCAACTATTATGTAGGGTAGTCACAAGAATAGAGGCCAAGAACAACTAGAATTTGGAGATACCTAACATAAATCATCTAGCTTCTCAGTATTAATATAGAGTGAGGAGAGGAAGAGATGGAGTTAGAAAACCAAAGTCTGGCATTAGGAAGCTGAAGAGTTGCTGTTTGAGATTGTAATTGTGGAACACAAAGGGTTGCCGTTTGAGAGTATAACCGTGGAACACAAAGGTTGTCGTCTAAAATTGTAATCGTGAAACATAAAAGTTGCCATGTTCAAATTTGAGACCATGAAACATACGCTTGGGTTTGGGCTTTATGGTGGAATTAAAGCTATAAAGATTGGGCTTTATGGTGGAGATAAGGCTAGGATTCCCTTTATTAGTATCTTAAAATTTAGGAAAACTACTTTTAAATTGTAAGACAAATGGAAAAAGAATAGTAATGACATGACTGCTGATGTGGCTCAATCTGAGCGTAGCAACATTAAATGCTATGCTTTAGCTTTTAGATATTTTTTTTTTTTTAGATTTAGATTTATATAGATATAGATATAGATGACTAATAACACTTTTTTTTGTTTTTTTGTTTTTTTTAATTTTTTAATTTTTTTTGTAATTTTTTAACTTCAAATACTGATACCAAGCACTTGAAAGTTAAGAGACCAACGTTTCTCAAAAAAAAGAAAGCAAGTTAAGAGACCAATAATATTCAGTAGGTGGACTTCATGGACCAATAATGTATTTTGGCTTTAAAAATTTGTTATACCCTTTAAATTATAGTTTATATTACTTTTTTTTTTCTTTGCACAGATGCAATTGACATTTTGTTGTTTAATAGAAAACCTTGACTTAGCATTTATTTATTGGTTTTTTTTCCTATTATCTAGAAATTTTTTTGGATGAAAATTACTCACTCCCTCCTTTTGCCTTTATGAACGGTTTTGGTTGTCTGTAATAGGAGTATTTAGTAAGGTGGAGTAGGTTTTTTTTTTTTTTTTTTTGGGCATAGTGCACCTATGCCTACTAAATAAAAATTCTACAGTACATGAAGTTTTGATACCATCCTCCTCTCTACTTTCAATATTTTCCATCAAAACTACTACAACTTACATTTCCATCGAAAACTACTCCATCAAAACTTCATGTACTGTAGAATATTTTATGTAGAAGGCATAGGTGCATGACTGTGCAAGTGTGGTGCATGAATAATGCAGGGTTAACAAAATAGATAATACTAATTTATTTATTTTATTGTGAGAATTTTTGTTAGAGAATCAAAAAAATACCGAAAATTGATAGAGGTGGGGTAAGGTTCTTGAAACAATTGACAACTAATAAACAATTGACCAAAAGAGAACGGTTGCAAATTCAAGAGGGACGTTGGAGAATATTATTGAGTGGATTGCATAACTCAAAATCCTCAAGAGTTTAAGGGTCCGTTTGGTTAGAGATTTCTATTATTGTTGTTTAAGTGTTGTAGAAATACGTTAAAAATATTGTTAAAATATGTGTTTTAGTGTTTAAACAACGAAAAATATTATTTAAACACATGTACCAAATGCCCCTTAAACTTCAGTACACCGTTCAAAAGAATAATCATATTGTACGTGAAACAAACAAAGGAAAGGAGTATCATTATAACTGTTTTTTTTTTTTTTCAACTTAAGGCATAAATGCACTTTTAGTCCTTATATTTTGACCCGATTTCTATTTTGGTCCCTACATTTTATTTTTACCACTTTTAATCCATAAACTAATTAACGTGTGACATTTAAGTCCTTACCGTCACCCAACTAACAGAAAATGCTGACGTGGTTGACGGCACAGTAAAATAATAATTAAAAAATCTATTTTAGCATTAAAAAATTGCCACGTCAGAATTTAAATTAAAAAAACTAATTTATTAATTTTAACTAAATGAAAAAAATTAAAAACAAAAAATAACCCCAGTACAGATCAATACACCACAATCCTATCTCAACGGTGCTTGTGGTTTCTTTTTCTTTTTTATTTCCTTCTTTCTTTTTCTTTTTCTTCCCCAAAGCGGTCTCTCTCTCAGTTTCTCTGCCTCCATTCTTTCCTTTTCTTCTTTCTTTCTTCTTCTTTTTCTTCTTTCTCCCTTTATCTTGGTGCTTAGCCTTCTTAAACTCTCTTTATCTCTTGATTTTGCTCAAACCCAAACCCAAACTCAAACCCAAACCCATATGCCTCAACCTCCTCTCTCAAATCAATGGGTCTCTCTCTTTGGCATTTTTTTTTTTTTTGTGGGTTTTTGTGCATATGGTGTTGCTGACTTGCTGTGGTGAGGTGGAGGGCGTGGGTTTGTGGGGATTGGCGTGGTGGAGGGTGTGGGTTTGTGGTGATCGGCGCCTGTGGTGGAGTTTTGGTGATTGTTTAGTGGCTGGATCGATAATGGTTGGTGGCTAGATTGAAGTTTGGTGGTGGGTTTCAATGGCTAGATGGAACTTTGGTGGTGGGTTTCGGTGATGGCACAGATCGAAGTTTGGTGATGGGTTTCGTTCTCAGATCGAAGAGGAATGGCGCTTGAACTAGCTGAGTTTTTTTTTTTTTTTTTTTCCTTAATCAAATTTGGGTAGGGTAGTTTGCTCTGATGGGTTTGTGTGGGTAGTGGATAGGTTTATTGTTTTGGATTTGTGGTGGATAGTTGATGGTTTTGTGGCAGATTCTGGTGGATTTGTGGTTGTGATTTGAGGGCAGTCACGGGTCAGGAAAGAAAATTCTGTGTTTAGGTTTGTGTTCTTGAGTTCTTTGATCTGGGTTGGAGTTCTTGTTTTCATCATATTCTTCCCAAGTTTTTTTTTTTAATAATTTTTTCATTTAGTTAAAATTAATAAATTAATTTTTTTTAATTTAAATTCTGACGTGGCAATTTTTTAATGCTAAAATAGATTTTTTAATTATTATTTTACTGTGCCGTTAGCCACGTTAGCATTCTCTATTAGTTGGGTGATAATAAGGACTTAAATGTCACGCATTAATTCGTTTAGGGACTAAAAGTGCTAAAAATAAAATGTAAGGACCAAAATAAAAATCAGGTCAAAATGTAGGGACTAAAAGTGCATTTACGTCTTTATTTTATTATTTCCCTTCCAAATCAACCAATATTTCACTCTTTTTTGTTGTTTGTGTTCACTAAAATGAATAAAGAAATAATGAAAAAATAATATTTAAATGAAAAATAAAACAAAAGAGTGCATTTAAATAGTGTATTTGAAAAAGTAGGGTAAAATAAAAAAAATTGACGCAGCTTGAACAGCCCCTTTGAGAAGCCATGCACGAGATTCCCTTATGGCATGTTTGAGGAATATATGTGGAAAAAACAAAAGGCTTCTATAACTGAATTGTTTGGGTTGAACTTATTTTGCCATTTTGTTTCCCCAGTTTGAACTTTAATTTTGACAAATTTTCAACTGTCTGTAGCCTATAAAGCCAGGCTTGTTCAGAGAAAGTGCAACTGCCACATTAAGTAAACATCTAAACCAGTGATAATTTTTGAGTGTTCTTGTTGATATTTTAAGTTAGGCTAATATTTCTTGGAATCCAATCTTGGAACAAATTCTGTTCTTTTTCTCTTTCACTATCAGCCATAAGTTTTAAAAATGAGCGCAATTAATAAGAAAGAGGATATGGGTTGAGTGTTCAGAGATAGTGCAGCGGCCACATTAAGCAAACATCTAAACAGCAATAATCTTTTGGGTGTTCTTGATATTTTTGGTTAGTCTAATGTTTCTTGGAATCCAATCTTGGAACAAATTCGTTCTTTTTCTCTTTCACTATCAGCCATAAGTTTTAAAAATGAGCGCAATTAATAAGAAAGAGGAACTGGGTTGCAAGTTGTATTAGTTGGCAACTTTGTTGATCATTTCTTTGTTGCTTTGTTGTCATGCTATCTTCGGTAAAGGCAGGAATGGTTTCTTTTGCCTGAGTGTTGCATACGGTCTGATTTTTAGATTTTTTTCTTAACCTAAATAACAACATTGGCTAATGCAAATGATTGGTTTTTTTTTTTTTGGATGTAGTTTCTCCTTCTTTTCCCCTAAATATTGTGATTGATAAGTAAATACTCAATACCACCTATTATATCTTTGCCATGATTCCACAGAATGAACTTTAAATATGCTAATGCTTTTGAAAGTATATTTCACTATAATGGGGTTCCCAACAGATTCTCTCTCTCTCTCTCTCTCTCTCTCTTGATTGCTCTGTAAAAATTGTTTGGCTTTTTGGTAACAGCTTCTTCTCATTCATTCTTGTATCCCAAACTATTTCATTTGGTTTGTGCTTGCACTGAAATGATGTTCTACAAACTCTGGCTTGTGAAGTTTCCCTTGATGCCAGTTCACTGAGGCTAGTTAAACCAACTCCTTGTTTGTCAGTCTGTAATTCGTGTACGAATTTAAAATTTTCTTAACTTCCTTACAATTTATTGGTTTTGAGAATTAAATTTTGATTATTGTTTTTATTGGTTAAGTTTTCAACTTTGCTTAAAGAGAAATACTAAAAAAAGTGTTCCTTGGTTTATTTTTCGGTTAATGCATATATATATATATATATATAATTTTTTTTTTTGATCTTGTTTCACATCATTAGATTGAACTTAACTCATCCATTCTGCCTTAACTATGGGTACTAGTTATGTTTGTCTTGCAGCTGTGGTCATATAATCAAAGTTCTTCAAGGTGATAAACTATAGCAAAATAAATATTGCTGCAGGCAACATGGCCAAAAAAAATACAAACAACCAACAACATTCAAACAAGACAAAAGGGAAAGAGGAAAGCACTAATACAGTACCATACTACAAACTTTTCTCCTTTGCTGACCGCCTGGATTATCTATTAATGTTTGTTGGCACAATTGGTGCTGTTGGTAATGGTATCTCTATGCCTCTCATGACCATGGTCTTTGGAGATATTCTTGATTCTTTTGGAAGAACTGTGAATACCAAAGATATAGTTCATGAGGTTTCTGAGGTACGTACTTTTGCAACAAAAATATGGTAATAATTCATCTATATTTCCCATACAACTATGCTATATTTCTCAAATTTGAGTTTGTCTTCACCATGCTACATGAAGAAGAGCACAGTTATACTCTATACTAATCAACATTCACAGAAATTTGGACTCCATTTAATCTTTTAACAGTTCTTTGAAAGTGCTTTCTTTGTTCGCTGATATGCTTGCTCAAGTACAATGTCTATCTGGTTATGCTTAACTCGATACCAGGGTATGCTTATCCCAATAATTTGCCGTAATCAGTGGTAACTTGATTGTTTTAATTCTCAGGGGACCCTAAAGTTTTTATACGTGGCTGTGGCATCCGGTGCTGCATCATTTTTCCGTAAGTACATAAGCTTTCTTGCTGAGATAAAAAGAGTAACAAGGAGATGACTTAATGAATATAGTGGTTTATTGGAACCTGAGATACCCCACTTTTTCTATGTGCCAGAGATGGCTTGTTGGATGGTAACAGGGGAGAGACAGGCTGCACGAATAAGAAGTTTATACTTAAAAACGATTTTAAGGCAAGATATTGCCTTCTTCGATAAGGAAGCTAGCACTGGAGAAATAATTGGGAGGATGTCAGGAGACACTGTTCTTATTCAAAATGCCTTGGGTGAGAAGGTATTGATGCACTGCATGCACACCTAAAACCATTACTATCTCCTCGAAGCATCCCTAGTTGGAGTTTAAAATTCTCTCTTATTTAGTCATTTATTTTTGTAATTTGCAGGTTGGAACTTTTGTACAGTTGGTAGCAACATTCATAGGAGGCTTTGTTGTAGCATTCATCAAGGGATGGCTTCTCACTTCAGTCATGCTATCTACAATTCCACCTCTTGTCATCTCTGGTTATTTCATGAGCATAATTATACTAAAGATGGCGTCCCGTGGGCAAGCTGCTTATTCAGTGGCAGCAACAGTAGTAGAGCAGACATTTGGTTCAATCAGAACTGTATGCATACTTGGCTTAAGGAAGCTTTGATTTTCCCTTTCCATTTTTATAGAATAATATTCAATCATGATGGCAATTCTCCATGCAGGTTGCATCATATACAGGGGAAAAGCAAGCTATAGCTAAATACAACAATTCCTTAACCACAGCTTACAAGTCTGGTGTCCAAGAAGGCTTGGCTGCTGGGTTGAGTATTGGTGCAGTTACGTTTTTTAAATACTGCAGTTATGCTTTGGCAGTATGGTACGGTGGGAAAATGATAGTTGACAAAGGATATACTGGAGGGGATGTCATTGTTATATTGTTTTCTGTTTTGATTGGCTCTGTGTAAGTTGCATTTTACTTCATAAGTTTTTCATAAAATTGATACATTATCCTCATACTATAATCTGTCACATATACACTATACCAAATCTGCATGTTTTTATCTTGTGCAAGATTGAAAATTCATTCCCCCCACAAGCCCCACTTTTTCCATATATCACACAAAATGTGATAGTTGATTAGTCCAAAAAGCTGAAGATACATTTTTAGTAAATTAATTTTTATTTCCAGGAATCTGGGGCAGGCATCTCCATGCATGAGTGCTTTTGCTGCTGGACAAGCTGCAGCATTTAAAATGTTTGAGACAATTAAAAGGAAGCCACAGATAGACGCTTATGACAATAGTGGCCTGAAGTTAGATGATATTCATGGAGATATAGAACTAAGGGATGTTTGTTTCAGTTATCCTGCAAGACCTGAAGAGCATATATTCAACGGTTTTTCTCTTTCAATACCTGGTGGTACAACCACGGCTTTGGTTGGACAGAGTGGAAGTGGGAAATCAACAGTTATCAGTTTGATTGAGAGATTTTATGATCCGCAAGCTGGTGAAGTTCTTATTGACAAGATTAACCTCAGAGAGTTCCAACTAAAATGGATCAGACAGAAAATTGGCCTCGTCAGCCAGGAACCTGTGTTGTTTACTTGTAGCATTAAAGACAATATTGCCTATGGGAAGGACAATGCAACTACTGAAGAGATAAGAGCTGCTGCTGAGCTTGCTAATGCTGCTAAATTCATAGATAAACTTCCTCAGGTTTAATTCTTCATCTAATCTTTAGTTTAGAATGATCTACTAGTCTGCAATTCTTTTTGGAATTTTATATTTTTTTATACTATGACAGAACACTCTTGGGATTTCCATGATTGTATTCTCATGTTTTCATTTATTTTTTCTGTAGAAATATGAACATATGTGCCTTGAGTTTCACCGAATTTTAACTATTCAATAATGTGGTTTTGTGTCCGATGTCTTCAGGGACTAGGCACAATGGTTGGTGAGCATGGAACTCATCTATCTGGGGGTCAAAAGCAGAGAGTTGCTATAGCCAGAGCAATTCTGAAAGACCCAAGAATTCTACTTTTAGATGAAGCCACAAGTGCTCTTGATGCAGAATCTGAGAGAATTGTGCAGGAGGCTTTGGACAGAATTATGACAAATCGGACAACCGTTATTGTTGCCCATCGCTTGAGTACAGTGAGGAATGCTGATACTATTGCAGTGATACATCAAGGAAAAATTGTTGAAAAAGGTATATATAATATATTTGTTTGATTGTTCTTTTCTAGCAGCGAAGTTCCACAAGTTTCCCATTATTATTGTGAATGTCTTAGCGATTCATTGAATATTCATGTTTAGTTATAGAATTTTGATAATTTTTTCAGAATGACAAGGTGCCTCTATCTCAGCGTTGCAACTTGCTTGAAGTTTATTTACATATATCTTTTCCCGGTTAAATACCAAATTCAAATTACTAAATTGATCACCATGCTAATTAGATTATTTTTTAGATAAAAATAGTACTGCATTCTTATCCCTCTTGACTGATCAGGCTCACATTCTGAACTAATTAAGGACCCTGAAGGAGCTTATAGCCAGCTTATACATTTGCAAGATATTAGCACAATGTCGGAACAAAATGCTCTAAATGATCAGGAAATGCCAGAAATTCCTAGAGGAAATTCGAGTCACCACTCATACTCAAAATCTCTTGGAGTGGCTGATACAGTGAGTGTGCAGGAAACAACACCTGCAGAAACCACTACTCCTGCTTCAGCACCAACCAAACTTCCTCCAGAAGTCTCACTTCATCGCCTGGCTCATCTTAACAAGCCAGAGATCCCGGTTTTACTTCTAGGCACAATAGCTGCTGTGGCCAATGGATTAATTTTACCTGTTCACGGGATACTATTGTCCAACACAATCAAAATTTTCTATGAGCCAGAAGATAAACTCTGTAAGGATTCAATATTTTGGGCATTAACTTTTATTGTTCTTGGTGTGGCATCTCTATTGGCTCAACCATCAAAGTCGTACTTATTTGCTATTGCTGGGTGTAAGTTAATAAGAAGGATTCGGTCAAAGTGCTTTGAGAAAGTAGTTTATATGGAAGTAAGTTGGTTTGATGAAGCTAAGCACTCAAGTGGTGCACTTGGTGCAAGGCTCTCTGCAGATGCAGCTTTTATGCGAGGGGTGGTTGGAGATGCACTTGCTTTGCTTGTTCAAAATATTGCAACTGCTATTGCAGGCATGGTTATTGCTTTCACAGCGAACTGGCTACTGGCTCTGATAATTTTTGTTTTGCTACCTCTCTTTGGAGTAAGGATATATGTCGAAATGAAGTTTATGCAACGATCCAGTGCAGATGCAAAGGTTTGCTTTAAACTTCATAGTCAACTAGCTCCAATGCATAAAAAAACATTTAATTTCAAATGAGTGTGGAACAGAGGGGAAAGAAACTTTTGATTCTATCTGAAAAGATGTAACTATTAAAAAACCTTTTAAAGAAATCCCAACCCATAGTTAAGTTAATGGTTTAAACATCTGAAATGAACTACATATGCATTCAAATAATCCCTTTGAAATATACTGAAGTTGTAAATGGTCACAGAAAATGTATGAAGAAGCAAGTCAAGTTGCAAATGATGCAGTAGGGAGTATAAGAACAATTGCTTCTTTCTGTGCTGAAGAGAAGATGATGGAATTGTACCATAAGAAATGCGAAGGCCCTATTAGGACAGGAAAAAGGCAAGGGTTAATCAGCGGGATAGGTTTTGGGCTATCGTTCTTCATAATGGGTTCAGTCTATGCATGCTGTTATTATGCCGGAGCCCAACTTATTAAAGATGGCAAAGCAACATTCTCTGAAGTTTTTCAGGTGAGTTCTTCTGGCTTATCTACCAAGTCAGGCATTCAAATTTTGTTTTAGCAGTTCTAATTAGCTTTTTATTACTTTAGAGGTATTCTTCATTGGTTTATCCCTTGATAAAATCTTGTGTGTCTAAATTACAGGTTTACTATGCTCTCACCTTGGCAGCCTTTGGAATTACTCAGTCAAGCTCCTTGGTCCCAGATGCCAGCAAAGCAAAGAGTTCTGCTGCTTCTATATTTGAAATTCTTGACAGGAAATCAAAGATAGATTCTAGTGATGCCTTTGGAATGAAAATAGAAAATGTGAAGGGAGAGATTGAGCTTCAACATATCAGCTTTAGGTATCCCACTAGACCTTATGTTCAAATATTCAGGGATCTGTGCTTGGCTATTCATTCTGGCAAGGTAGCTTGTTCGGACTTGGCATCATTAGTTATTCTTGTACTTTACATTATGGCAGGCCTTGCAGATTGTTTGAAAAATTTAATCTCACTTTAATATGCATATACTAACAAATTCAATTTTTTTTTAATCAGACGGTTGCCCTGGTTGGGGAAAGTGGGAGTGGAAAATCAACAGTGATCGCATTGCTGCAGAGGTTTTATGATCCTGATGCAGGTCACATTACACTAGATGGTATTGAAATCCAAAAACTACAACTGATGTGGTTAAGGCAACAAATGGGTTTGGTGAGCCAGGAGCCTGTGTTATTTAATGACACTATTCGAGCCAACATAGCTTATGGTAAGGAGGGAAACGCAACTGAAGCAGAAATTTTAACCGCAGCAGAATTGGCAGATGCACACAAATTCATTAGTAGTTTGGAACAGGTAAAAAACTTGAACAATAAAGGTGCTTTAGTGAGATAGACTAGTTAGCAACTACATGATATCAAACTATTATGAGTTCATGTGCATTCAAGGAAGACAAAAACTATTTAGAAGCCCACTCCATGTTAATTAGCTAGTCCTTTTTATGATTCTAGTGTTCAGATGTCAAAGTAATACATTTGACACCCAAGGAGAAGGTATCAAATTCTTTATAATAAATCTCACCGAATTCAAGTAGAACATAAAAAAGAGTTCTCAATAAAATGGAATTTTTATTGATACTTAAAATGTTACAAACATTTTGCTACAGAATCAACATACTTAACTATTTCACTCTTTGCTTTTCTATTTTCTTACACTTGCATTTGCTTTCTAGTTTATGCACTTATTGGGTACTACACATATTGGATGCTACTACAACTGGTGAGAATAACTATATATAGAACACAAAGGAGAAAAGCTCCTAAATTCTAGCAAAGGAAAAAAGTAAATAAAAGAGGCTCATCTTTAACTAAGACTCTTCACTACCGCGCACCCTTGGCGTGATGGTTACTTCACGAGTACAAAATTCTTTTGGGGAGAGGGGGCAAGAGCCGGAGTTCAAGTTTTTAGGATAGAGCTTCACACACAATTACACTGAAGTTACGCTAGAGTAGAATTTCTATCTTGTATTAAAAAAAAAAGAAAAAAAAAAAGAAAAAAAAGAAAAAAAGAAAAAAGAAACTAAGACTCTTCCACCTAAAAGCAAAAGAAATCTATACTACAAAACGTTTCACTTTCAATTGTCAAAGATAACAACATACCTACTAAATACAAAGAAAAGAGTCATTTTCTTCTTACCCAAAAGACATGCATTACACATAAAAGAAAACATGCATGCAACATGCTAGTCAGTAATAACTCTTAACACCTTGTAGGACTAGGTAACTTGTCTTGCAAGTATAGGTTTATTAGGCTTACAACACATTTAAGCTCAAGGATCCTAATAAATCTAACAAGCCTATATGATGAGGTTGTTTGTAATCTATATGTGCTTGTAGGGCTCATAATAATTATAAGGAATGTGAAATGCAAATGCAGGGGTATGATACAACAGTGGGTGAGCGAGGTGTCCAGTTGTCTGGAGGACAAAAGCAAAGAGTGGCTATAGCACGAGCTATAGTGAAGGCTCCCAAAATACTACTACTAGATGAAGCCACTAGTGCTCTGGATGCTGAGTCTGAGCGAGTGGTTCAAGATGCATTGGATCGATTAATGGTTGATCGAACCATTGTGGTGGTAGCTCATCGTTTATCCACAATCAAGGGTGCAGATTTAATTGCTGTGGTGAAAGATGGAGTTATAGCCGAGAAAGGAAAGCATGAAATTTTAATCAATATCAAGGATGGTATTTATGCTAACTTGGTAGCATTACATACAAAAGCTTCATCTTAATAGCCTCTTGTTTATTTGAAAAAAAGAAAAAAAAAAAGAAAAAAAAAAGAAAAAAAGAAGCAAGCCTCTAGTACTCATCTTTCCCCACATGTTAAAATAGTCTCTAAAATTTCCCATGATTAGAAATCTATGTTGAGGAAGATGGATTTGAATTTATCCCCTGATGGTAATTTTTAATAAAGTGAGCTGATTTTGTAACTTTCCTAACCGTTCAAGAACTAACTTTTCATCATTCCTATGTGTAATGCACATGATATAATAATGTGTTTAGGATTGTGAAATATCAAAGACATTGGTGCCTTAATATTTGCAATGCATCCCTCAACAACCGTATTTTCACCTAACTTAGGAATCAAATGGTGTTTCTCATCTTTCAGCTTAAGATTAAACTAGCCTTCTAGTATTTTCTTAGGTCACCATATTATGTTGTTCTTTATTCCGTTACTATTACTATTTAGTTCCGAGATTTTAAGATTTGCTATAGATCTTCAACATATTAGTTAAGGCCATTCATATATATTTTTGCCTCTATAAGGTCAATTGAACAACTCAAGTATGCTAGTGCTATAGGAAGCATGATGTATGCCATGCATTGTATAAGATTGATATAGCCTTCGCATTTTGCAGACTTTATAGAAAAATTCAAGACACTCATAGAATGAATTAAGATATTTGTCTAAGAATAGAATAAGAATGAATAGAACAAGTATGATCATTTATCAAGATGACTCTGATAAGAATTATGTCATTACTTATAAACATATGTATATGGTGATGTTTATCTTTTGGTTTTTCTATTACATGTGAACTAAATTTGTATACCCATAAAAATCACAAATTAACATAGAGATTATTATTATTATTTTTTTTTTTGGAAAATTTGAGACAAGAATTTGTTTCATGTAAAGTAAAAACAATTCCAAGCTTACAAAATAAAATTTTGAAAAAAAATATTTAAGTCAAGTAAATTGGCAAGATAAGACTAAAGAGATGCTTAAAAATTCATGATATAAGATTTATTGGGAGCCATGTATAATAAACCATTATAAAAAGAAACAAAGGCAGTAAATAAAAATTTAAGATGCTAAGTTACATTTAGAACCATTTAGGAGATTCATCTAAGATTACTATGAGGAAGAATTGAAAAAGAATTGTCATTTACCAAGACATTTCCTATCATAACTATAATATCCAAATTGACAAGTGCATTTAGACATAATTATTTATACATATGTAAATGGTTATGTCTATGTTTGTCTCATCATATTGCATGTAAAATAAAATTTTCATACTAAAGAAATTATGGATTAAGTTTTAAATCACATATTTACAATTTTGAATAGCAAGTACTAACCTAAAAAAGAAATTTTAGAACTATGGATATAAAATTTATGCAATAGCTATATGAATTTGAATTGTACATGAATATAGACATCTATAATGGCTTCTTTTGTTACAACTTTGACGTTACCTTAATAATACATTAGAGAAAAAAAAATATGGAAATTATGCAGACGAGAAGTGTGAAAATTTGTTTGCCCTGAGCCCAACTAAAATGGAAAATGTTTAGCTCCAAACCAGTTTGGAACTATATTTCTCAACTTTAAGAACCCTTAGTTAATTAGGTAATAAATGGAACTTACATATAAGTCATTTTGCCCTATCCTTTCTCTTAATATAAGTATTTTTTTTTTTATTAAAAAAAATGAAGATAAGGAAGTGTTGCTTTGATGATTTTCTTGTAAAGAAGGAAATGTTGCTTCGAAACATCGTGCTATCCTATGTGGGTATTCATCAATTATGTTTAGGTGCATTTGGCTATCTGTGGATAAATAGATTAACGTAGGTTTTGTCTTTAGATCGATTTTAACTTGCGTGCTAAACTACCATATGCATTTTATTACACAAAAGATTGTGTTGGATTCAAAGTAGATAAATGTTACATCCACAATCTTTTCATAACAAATTCTACCTATGTGGAAAATTGTTATTGGTTATTATTAATGGACAAAATAGTATATTTTAGTGGTGTGCCCATTTTAGAATTAGTAATAACTTGACACTTAAAATTTGTCTTGAAAATGTTGTAAACATAATAGTTTTCATGACAACTTTGGTGGGTCCACTGCTTCTGTCTAAATCCTGTTCCACTAAGAGACATAGAGGCCTAGTTGCTCTCTCAAAATTTATATTTAACTGTGGTCAAACATTGTCTTTTCTTATGGTTCTACTATTAAATTATGTAAGTACTTTTTGTTTTAAAGTTGCATTTGAATACTTTTTCTTTCAAATATTTTTAAAAAACAAAATCTATTAAGTTAATTTATGGTTTTAATTACTATGAAATTTAACTTCATAATATATAGAATATGGAAAAAAAATAAACATCACCATATACATATGTTTATATAAGTACTATTTACTTCTTAAGGTGAAAGTCATTGTAGTGACAAGAGAGTATTTGATAAATGATTGTAGTTTTTCAAATCTTTATAAGTATATCCTCATACACTAGTAATCCTAGTGTAGAATATTGGAAATTAGTTGCTAGAGACTTGGTTATATGAATTATACCAAAGATTTAGAAACGTTTTGTTATAAATTTCTAGCTGTGTTGGAAGGTTATTTAGATGCAAATTGAATTACCAATGTGAGTGATAACAAATCCACATTAGGTTAGATATTCACTCTTGGTGGGATGCCATTTCTTGGGCATCAAAGAAGTAGTGTGCATCTCACATTTTACAATGGAATTTGAGTTTATAGCATTAGCGACAATAGATAAAGAAGCAGAATGGCTAAGAAACTTATTGTTAGAAACAAAGTTGTGGCCATAACTAATGCTAACCATTTCATTGTTCTATGATATTGAAGCTACAATGACTAGAGCATATAGTATAATTTATAATGGGAAGTCTAGACATATAAGTCTAAGACATTAGTATGTAAGACAATTAATAGAAGACATCACATCCTTTTTCATAGTGGTCATTAAGAAACTTAAATTATACAAAATTTAATAAAAAGAGAACTTCATATATTGACCACAAAAAAAAAAAAAAAAATGCAAATACAAAAAGTTTTTCGATTTCCTTTTTCACAAGTTTTCATATTTTGAAATTATTGCATGATATTCTAATTATTAATGCTACATGTTATATCTCTTTCAATGTACACAACCAAACAGTCATTCATCCCATGATTTTCCATTTGATTGTGCAGTTTATTCTTTATATATTTCATTATTTAAAAAGTTCTTTCTACTGTGCAGTATGATAGGAAAAATCAAAACTAACTTCACAAGAAAATAGATTAATGGATATATGATATGCTTCTATCTCCACTAAATTTTTAGCAAGGTTGCCTATTCCCTTAAGCTCTAAAAACGTGTTATTGTTGTGCATAAAAAAAATATAATTCTAAAGTTAACCGTTAAGTACCAAGAAATTTGTCTTAGCAAAATCAAATGGATAGAACTTTGTTTGTTGGACATTTCAGTATTGTTTGTAATGGCCTAATATATTGTTAAGAATACCAAAGTTTAATTTTGTTGAGTTTAGAAAAATATAGGATGTTCACAATTTTTTTAAGGGCAGACAAATCATAAAATTTTTAACAATATTATATATATAATTTTTTTTTCCAACACCCTACCTTTAATGTGGAGTTGCCCCTATAGTAAAAGCATTAAACTTGTGTATCATTTAGGATGGATTAGTGCAATTTGTTAAAATTAGTAAGAGCAGTTTAATACTCTTAATGAAGTTCAAGGTCAAAATGGGCAAATGCCCTTTTCTCCTAAACTAAGTAGTGTTTTGTCCCATTTTCCAAACTAATTAGGGAAATGCACCTCTTTTGTAACTCGATTTGAGATAAATCGAGTTAAAAAAAAAAAAAAAAATTCTTGGAGCCCTATAGTGGCGTTTTTAAAGACCTATAGTGGCGTTTTAAGGACCTATAGCAGAGTTTTGTAACTCGACTTCCATGAAATCGAGTTATAGGCATTTTTTTTTTCTACCTATAACTCGATTTCATAGAGGTAGAGTTACAAACTGCCACCATGGGTCCTGAAAACGTCACTATAGACTCCTAAAAAAAGCCACTATAGGGCCTAACTCGATTTATCACAAATCGAATTTTAAAAGAGGGGCATTTCCCTAATTAGTTTGGGAAAAAGGGTAAAGAGTTGCTATTTTTGCCTGAAAAGGGCATTTGACAATTTTTTTCTTGAAGTTCACAAATAAGTAATACATGTGTAAGAAGAATTAAAGACAAAATTTCACATTTGTAAGCATAGAGAGTGGTTCCACTTCTAGTAAGAGTAAAAAGGTTTTATGTTGTAAAACACTACAAGAAATCTGGGTTTAGGCGGCGTTTTTTTTAGCGACGTTTTTAAATTTGCCGCTATACGTAGCATATTGTGACGTTTTTAACAAACGTTGCTAAAGAGTGATCCTTTCGCGACGTTTTTGAAAAAAAACGTCATTATAACCCAAAACAATAGCAGCGTTTCTTAAAACGCTGCAAAAAGTACACTTTTAGTGGCGCATATTTTGTTTATAGCGACGTTTTTATAAAACGTCGCTATAGTTTTTAAGATCACCAACCAGAATTTTGTGGAAATATATAGTGACGTTTTTGTAGCACATATAGCGACGTTTTTAAAACGTCGCTATATGTTCCCCAAAAATTTTGTCATTTTCCCGCACTAAACTTTTCGTGACTTTTCACTTCCCACGTTTTTGGCCCTCCTTTTTCCCTTTTTTTTTTTTTTTTTTTTTTTTTTTTTTTACTTTTTACCTTACACTTTTTTTCATTGTCCTGCACTTTTCATTGTTTTGTTTTTTTAGCTCAGGCAGAGAACTTCATTTCTCGGTTCTACATTCTCCCCCTCCCCTTATCACTTCTACAAGCTCTTCCTTCTCTAGCCACCACCCATTGCCACCAACATAGCCACCGCGGCCATCATCGACCTCCACTACCACCCAATGCCACCACCAACGTTTTTTCCCTCTTTTTTGGTGTTCAAGTTTTTTTAAAGGGTAAGTTTTTCTATTTTAGCTTATGGGTTTGCTTTTATTTAGTTTTTCTTTAATGGGTCATGGTGTCTTTGTGTTTTGGCTTATGGGTTTGCTTTGATTTATTTTTTCTTTAATGGGTCATGGAACTTTTGTACTAATTTTTGTTGTTTGCTTGTTTTGGTTGGATTTTGTTACAGAAATCTCTTATTCAAATTTGGATTTTTGAGCAAAAAGACTTGAGCATCAAAGGTTGAATCATTGTAAGTTTATGTATAGGTTTGTAAATCTTGTATTTTTTTTCTACGTAATTTTTCTATACCATGTAGATTTTGAATTTTTTTTTGTTATTAGTTTTGTGGTTTAACTAGCTGGAGATTTTTTTTTTTTTTTTTAAAGCCCACTGCCTAATGTGTTATCATTATATATATATATATATATATATATATATATATGTATGTATGTATGTATATATATATATATATTTTTTTTTTTGAATTTTTTTTGTTATTAGTTTTGTGGTTTAACTGGCTGGAGATTTTTTTTTTTTTTTTAAAAGTCCACTGCCTAATGTGTTATCATTATATATATATATATATATATGTATGTATGTATGTATGTATATGCTTGCTTTAGTTTTTATTTTTTCATTGAATGCAGAGAATGAGAATGAGAGAGAATTACTTATGGATGAGAATTAGTTTTTATTAAGCTGTGTTTTTGTGTGTGTGTGTGTTATTATATTAGAAATTACAATTATTGCTTTATATGAAATTATAGTAATTTTTTATAATCTTGGAAAATTAAGAAAGTTGTGGCTTTCTTTTTTTTTGCTAGTTTCATTTGGCATTATTGGCATAGGTGTTGGGGTTTCACTCTTGTCGTGAGTAAATAATCTCAACTAAATGCTCTCTCTCTCTCTCTCTCTCTCTCTCTCTCTCTCTCTCTATATATATATATATATATATATATGTATGTATATATATTGTTACTAAATTTTCATGCACCATGATTCATTAAAATTTTTTACAATAGCATTCTCATATGCAAAACTTGGATAATTTGGAGTACCTTTTTCAGTTGAGACATTTAGGCATAATGGGTAAGTTTTCTTATGTGTACCAAATGACAAAGTTTGGATACAATTAAACTTCAAATATTTTTTGCAAAGTGGACCTTAATTATTTGCCTAATTGTTCCAAGTCCTAACTCATAAAATTTTTCTGCAGTGGCACCTTTATTTGCCTTCCACATCATTTAATTGTCCTCTTTTATTTTGTAGGTTAAGTATTCATTTATTGTGATAAGCATGGACTTTTTTTTAGAAAGGTGATTGCTTGGCTTGAGCATTGTAAGTAATTTTTGCTTAAAACTTTATACTTGAAATGTTAATAATTGTGTTGGGGTGGATTGTTGAGTTTGAGCAAGCGGGTGGCTTGCATGGTTATTGGAAGTGCTTATTTTTTTTTTTATAATTATATAAATTATAAGGACAAAGTTATAAAATCATAATAGGCTAATAGCAAAAGGATATGTGAATTTGATAACCACAATTTTCCACAAAGAAAATTGAAAAATTTTCATGTGAATTTAATAGTGCTTGGTTTGATGAGATTGAAATTAGTTGTAGTGCATGAAACAATGTCACCTTTTGTTTGTCTTGTTATCATTTCAAGTTGACACTTGACATTGGAAAAGAGCCAGCAATTGAAATTTTTTCTTTTCACTTACTCACACAATAGCACAAGACATATAAATTAGTCTTTACACCATTGAAAATTTTATAATCCCACACTAGATGACATGGGTTTGTTACACTCCAAAACATAAAGTAGTTAGGAAATTAAAATAACAGGGGACCCACCCCATTCTTAATATATTGAGTAGAAAAGAGAAATAATATTTTATAATATTTATTCATTGTGAAGAATGGAAAGAATGAGGAATGATAGAGGGATAAGCTCTTTTTTAGAACATCCTATTGTTTTTTTGTCATCTTTTCCCTTGTAATTTGTAGCTATACTTTATATCAAAATCATAACTACTGGGTTCTGCAAAATATTCAGTACTCAAGACTCTTTTTTGGCAGTTTATACTTATAGCTCAACAGCACCTAGGAATAAATATGCAAACTTAATAAATAAGAAAACCATACCCAAAATATACACTATTTATATAATGTACATGAATATGACAAAATGCCTTGATGAGGGCAGATGAATAATGGGGTTTCCCTCAAATTCTTAGGGATCACTTTTTAGTGCAAGAGATGACTATATACACTATTTATATAATGTACATGAATATGACAAAATGCCTTGATGAGGGCAAATGAATAATGGGGTTTCCCTCAAATTCTTAAGGATCACTTTTTAGTGCAAGAGATGACTAGATGAGCTTTGGGACATACCTATTTAGCTAGGCCTTCCAACTTTTATGGTGGCAGGGTTTTCCCTTTATTTCTTTAAAGACTTGACCTTTTTATTAGGCATTAACTATTATTAATTGGTTGAAATTTGATACTGTGTCTTTTGCTTCTACATTGATTAACTTGATTCTAAATTGGAGAAACCTTCTAGCAAGGCCATAGATGGTAAGACTTAAACATATTTTAGAGAAAGCTACAATGTGCCCACTTTAGGACATGTTTGGCTCTTTCCACTTCTCTTGTTTGCTTTTTAAGCTTTTTATTTGAACTTTGTAACTATGCTTGATTCTTTTATTAAACATTATCCCATGTTCATAGCAAAAAAAAAAAAAAAAACATTGCCTTTTCCCTTTAGGGACAATTTATGGTATGTTATTTCAAATGTGTACCACATAATGCTACTTCCTTACTTAGAATCTACTGGCATGCACAGCACTATCATCATCAAATTTTGGTGCAACCTTCTTGCTTTTACGAAGGTAGCATCTTAGATTTCCCAATGCAAAGCCTATTTTACTTTCAAAGGGACAAAGTACCAAACTTTTTAGGATACCCACAAAAAGATAAAAGGAAATAAAGGAAAAGAAAAAGAAAACTAAAGTGGAATGATTTTAATGTAGTATAGGCTATAGCATTATCCTTCCTTAACATTCATTTCTTAAAACCAAAAAAAGATTTAATTTCAAAGGTGATTACATCCTAAGAGAGTATCTAAAAATAGGTAAAGTTACTGTCATTACATTTTAACAACAAACATGATTACCAATGTGGCTTAGTTCAAAAAATAATCACACATGTGAGTCATTTCTTGTAGTTGTGATTACTACAATTGTATTGGGAAGATTGTTGTGTTGGAGCAAGCGGGTGGCTTGCATGGTGTTATAAGGCGGTTTATATTCATATTGGGAGTGTTTATTAAGTTTGGAAATTTGGATGGATATGGCTGAGTTATGGTTGTTGATTACTTTTTAGACTTCAATACTTGTAAGCATTCTATATTGTTATATTGATAATTGTTTTGTGGTGGATTGTTTAGTTGGAGCAAGCGGGTGGCTTGCATTGATAATTGTTTTGTGATAGATTGTAGTTTGATTATTTCATTTCTTTCACATGTCAAACATGCAAATTAAATGGCAATTATCAAGAGATATTGATTAGTTACCAAATGTATTAATAAATTACTTATGAATTTTGACTCCTTATGCCTACACTTAGGACCTTGGTGTGACTTGCAAGTCATTATCTCAAATTTGAAAATTTTGCTTTGTTTTCTTAGAAGCATAGGTTTGTTTTGTATTCAGGGTGGTTTTGGTTTAGATCATCAATCTCCAACTCCTTACAGATCACATGCTTCATCCCATCAAGAAACTAGCATATAGCAGTACATGCAGTGTTTTAAGGACTCCATGGGCTATGACATAGTTGTTTTGAACAACCACAATTATTTTGGAACTATTGTATTTTGTTTATAATATTGCCATAGTTTGGGTGGTTGTTTTTTTTTGGTATAGGTAGACAAGTGTTCTATTACAACCACATTTATTTTGGAAGTATTGTACTCTATTTAATATTGTCATAGTTTAGGTGGTTGTTTTTTTTTGGTAGATAGACAAGTATTTTGTTCAATTCAAGATGATACATGTATTGGTATTAAACATATATATATATATATATATATTGAATCTATGGTTAATGTGTTATTGTGGAATATTGATGATCAATAGGTATATTTGATCTATTACAAGCTTGTGTTAGTTATTGTTGAATTTTAAACAGGTTTATATTGCATTAAAAAAAAAAAAAAAAAAAAGAGGTTTTTGTGACATTTTAAAAACGTCGCTAAGAGGAAATCCTTTTTAGCGACGCCTTTAAAACGTTGCAAATAATCAATCCTATAGCGACGTTTTAAAAATGTCACTATAAAACAAGAGGATAAATGCTTTTGCGACGTTTTTTGAAACGTCGCTATAGTTGTGACTATTTACGGCGTTTTTAAAACGTCGCTAAATGTATTTTCCTACATTATATACGAAAATGGTATATTATTTAGTGACGTTTTATAAAACGTCACTAAAAGTTTTTGAACGCCACTAAAGAGTAACATATGGCGACGTTTTTTAACGTCGCAAAAAAAATGTCGCTATATGTTATAGTGACGTTTTTTGGGTTTTTAGTGACGTTTTTAAAACGTCGCCTAAACCCAGATTTCTTGTAGTGAAAGTTGACTAAAACCAAGTAGTAGCACAGGCCTTAAGTGCTAACAAGGGAAGAAATTATTGCGTTAAGAAAAATGGTGTGTGTGTGATTTCCAATTTTGGGGCATAAGAGTTTTGGTTAAGTATCAAACCACCATTAACTCTCTTAGAAATTTGAAACGACTACACTAAGAGAAGGTTCAAGTTGAAAAATGATTCTTTTAATGATGATATTGTGCGTTACAGATTGAACAAATATTACGACCTAGTGGAGGATTGTTGTATATTTTGATATATACGTAGGTTGTAATATTAGAAGTTAGGTTGAACAAAATTCCAATTGGCAAAGAGGAAAAAAAAAATTCTAAAAAATCTTGGTCAAGTAAGATGTCAAGTTAAAGAGAGGCGAGTCGCTCAGTGGATCTTTGTTTAAAATTAAAAGAGTTAAGTCAATCGAGGTGTCAAGCAAGGGAGAGGTGAGACTTCTTTATTGGTCTTTGTTTGTGAACTAGGTCGACCGAAGCGTCAGGCGAGTGATGGGCGAACCTCTTTGACTTGAAATTATGCATAAAACGCTTGAGCAAGTGTTAGACAAGATTGAAACATTTTTTTTTTTTTGGGCAGACTTTCTTAAGATTTACTAATTTATTTGACATGGTTTCATGTGGCCAATAGTCATAATTTGTTCCAACTGTTTTTTGATAGAGTATAACACATAATTAGTGTCATTTCATTGTGCCTTTTTCACTTAAATCCTTACCACATCTATAAATAGAGGAGAGGTTCAAATATTTCCTGCAACTTTTCATATTTTACTATAGAACACAATATTCATAGAAGTTCTTGAATATTTTAGAATGGCTATCTACAAGTACTCAGGATTCGTTGTATCTTGGAGACTGATTGCCTGTAAGGCTGTAACCTTTAGCAAACTCTTTAGAAAGAGGGCAAATCAAGTCATATGGACAACGGTTATGCGCATCAAAGCCTTTCAATTTGTGCCACATTATCCCCAATAAATTGTTGCGCAACCAGTTTAGAGAGTCATTTCTTAGCTTGAAAAATCATCCTCTCTCTCATTTTATTTTGGTTATTGATCTCATGCATTTATTTATTTTTGAATCTCCATGATATAGCGAAGATCCTAAAGAAATTTTGCCTATTGCTTCATAGAAAAACCCAAGTACTAATCCACCCACCTTTGAATCCCAAAGGGTGTGTTTAAGAGATTAAAACCACATGGCTAGATTTCCAATTAAATTCATTGCAACCAAATCTTTAGGAGGTTACTTGGAGATTAAAACCACATAGCTAGATTTCCAATTAAACTCACTAACTTTTGTGAGCAAGGAGTTAGTGGAGGAGATCACTACAAAAGGATTCTAGAGATATTGGGACTATTTGATGGGTATACATGTGTGAGTGAAGTCCTACATTGAATAATGAATGGTTAATATAAAAGAATTGAGCTCATATCCATTGGACTCAGGCCTTTTGGATTAAGTGCATCTCCAGAATCTTCTCTAAGGTGCTTGCTAATCGCTTGAAACGCGTTTTGCCACAAGTAATATCCGATGCCTAAAGTGCCTTTGTTCCTGATAGGTTTGATAACTGATAATACTATTGTAGCTTTCAAGTTATTACATAGGATGGGGAATAAATGGAATGAGAAGGTGGGATAAATGGCAGTGAAGCTAGATACTAGTAAGGCATATGATCGTGTTGAGTGGGGTTTTCTCTATTGTATGATGAGCAAGATGGGTTTTGACAAAAGATGGATGAAGTTGGCAATGGAAATAGTTCACACGACTTCCTATTTTGTGCTTATAAATGGAGAACCCTAGGGCTTTATTACTCTCTCTCGTGGAATAAAACAAGGTGACCCTCTATCTCTCTATTTGTTTCCAATATGTGCTGGGGGGTTATCTTCTTTGCTTTGGAAGGTGGAGCAGAATCAGTTGTTACAGGGCATTCTATCTAGCTCTTAAGGGGTCTAAATTTCACATTGTCGGAAAATTTAGACCCCGGTTGATAGAATTAATAAGTTTTAAATCCAAGTTGTTAATTAGATTTATTATGAATAAAATTTGTCAAAATAGACAAACATCAATATCATGTTAAAATCATGCAGCGAAAAAATAAATAAGACAGGATATGATGACCCAGGAAAACCAATGAAACAAACTAGTTTCATAGTAAAAAACCTGAAAGGAAACTGAAAATTCAATATGTGTATAAAACACCCTTGAACATTTAGACCCCAAGTTACAAATTACCAATTCAAGCTTATTATCAAACAATAAATGTGCGGAACATGAACATAAGCTAAAACAAAATTGATAAACAATCTAAACCATAGATAATCACAACCACAGCAGTAATTAAATGACAAAGATAAATGAAAGAGAGATGCAAACACAAGGACAACACTCGATATGTTATTGAAAAGGAAACCGAAGCCCTTGGCGTAAAACCTCTTCACCGTCTTCCAAGCGGTCAATAATCCACTAGAAAATGTAGTTGGGATACATGAACAGTAATAGACCCTCCAAGCCTAATCTACTCAGTGTACCTAAGCCCTCCAAGCTTCTTGCTCCAACGAGGTTACGCCGAACCTTTGTCTTTTTTAGCTTACCGATTCCACTATAGCCCATAGCATCAACCAATATGAATTGGTCCCTTCCTAACTGCTTCCCAAATCACCAAAAAGCCTTCTCACAGATATGGGTATAGTGAGAATAGGATTTGACTAAGAACCTCTCAAGGATGTAACATTGGAGAGGGTGAAAGTAGAGGAATTTGCAGAGTCTCTTATGTGAATATTATAGATAAATCAATTTTGTTTTTCTCTAGGGTTTCTCTCTCAAAATTATCTCTGAAAACTCTCTACATTTTGTGGGTATAAGGGGTATTTATGCTGGGGTGAGAAATGAATGCGTAGAGTCAGTTTTTTCCAAACAAGGTGGTTTAGCGATTTGGCCTCGCGACTGGACTGAGTCGCGAGTTCAAGTCACGCACTAACGGCCTGGCCAACCTGGGACTTTTGTCTTACAGTGCAACAGTTGGCATGACTCTTCAGCTCTCCTACATGTTTCACACGTGTGCCAGCTTTGGTGACTTACAAGCAATGAGCCACCCGTGAGATCCAACCGTGATTCTCTGCTTCACTGCACAGTCTTGAGCATTTCTTCACACTCTTTCACACACTACCCTTACATGATTCTCACCTAAATACAGGGTTTCTAAATGCTGAATTACAAGTAATTTTGGCACGAAATAAATCCAACAAAATGGTTGATTAAATTCAACCTTACAGAAACCTTCCCGAAAAGCAATCCACTATAGTAAAGAGAAGTTTTAGATCTAGTACAAAATTTTTGTTCCTAGACTCTACAATCCCCGTAGATGAACTCATAGCAGAAACCTTCTACCACTTCAGAACCTCTTAACTCTTCAATATATGAACGCCACCCTTTTGATGCACGAATCCTAATACGTGACTAACCAATTGCGCGGATCCCAGTACGTGACTTCAATCACCAACTAGAAGAAGATTGTTAGCTGCAAAGTTCTGCACTTCATCAACAATGAAGATCAAGAAGCACTTGGTTACAAAACCCTAAGGCACAAAGACGCAGTAGCTTCTTTAAGAGAGAATAAAGTATCGGTCACCTTTTACATATGTTCTCCTTGTATTATCTTACGTGACGGCCTTTAAAATAAGCCTTATATAGGTCTAGGGTTGTGAGAAAAGAAACCCTACACAAATACAAAAACATGGGCCGAAAATTAGATTTGAAAATTTGAATTCCCGTAATCTCGATCGATCGAGAGGTGTCAAAGAGGTGTCAAGATTTAAACTTCGATAGATATAGCTATCGAGAAGCCATCGAGGAGCTGTCAAGGGGACATAAACTTTCTCGATCGATCCACCAGCTATCAAGAAGCTATCGAGATTGCGATAAGAAGAAGTTGAAAATCTCGATAGATAGCCTAGTTATCAAGAGGTGTCGAAAAGCTATCGAGCTATCCATCCGCAGGTGTCGTGCTATCTGTCCAGCTTTATTGAACAGCTTTTCTTCACTTATTTCTTGGTCCAATCTTCATGGCTTTAATACTAGACTTGAACAACATGTTTCTTGAAGTATTAAATACATCCTAGATCTACCCAAATACAAGTAAAGTGCGTTTTGTCAAAGGATTAGTCAACTACATAAAAGAATGACATATGTTCTTAACAAGTGAACCACATATGTCCTAACACACATCTTCTCTTCGCAGATAATAGCTTATTGTTCAGCCAAGCTATTGTGAATTAATGCCAAAATCTAATGAATATGCTGGGGCTTTATGAGGCAGCCTTAGGTCAGGCTATTAATAGGCGCCAAAAAACTTCACTCTTCTTTAGTAAGAGCATGAGCCCACAGTAGAGAATGGTTATCCAAGGGATGCTAGGTGCACGAGTTATGTCGGATTGTGAGAGATATCTTGGGCTACCAATGGCTACTGGTAAATCTAAGGCAAATACTTTCAAAGATCACTAAGAAAGAATTTCGAAGCGTGTGATAGGCTAGAAAGAAAAATGTATCTCCAAAGCAGGTTGGGAAATGTTGATAAAAACAATGGCTCAAGCAATCCCAACATATTCTATGAGCCTCTTCTTGTTGCCAAAAAGCCTAAGCAACACAATAAATTCCACGTTAGCCAAATATTGGTGGGGCCAAATTAAGAATGAAAGGAAGATTCATTGGATTCATTGGAAGAAATTATGTTACCCAAAGAATAATGGTGGAATAGGTTTTCGGGATATTCATGCTTTCAATCTCGCTATGTTAACTAAATAGGCGTGGAGAGTACTACACAATCCAACTTCGCATTTTTTTAGGGTGCATAAGGCTTGTCATTTCTCAAGATGATCATTCATGGAAGCCGAGTTGGGCAACAATCCATCCATCGTATGGTAAAGTTTGTTGGCAACAAGGGAGCTTCTATGAGCTGGGTCAAGGTGGAAGGTAGGGGATGGTAGATCAATAGTTGTTTAAGATCCAAATTGGTGGACTTATGCTACAGTTTTCACAGGGGTACCGGTACCAGCCATGAGAGTTGGTGAGCTTATTGATGAGTCAACAAAACAATGGGGTCGTGGGAAGAATTATTTTCTGTTTGATCATAGAACCCGAGGGGAGAATCTTGCTATTCCCCTGCATAATACATTCTCTCTCTCGCGAGATAAATATATATAGAAGGAAAATAGAACACAAGTGTTCACTATAAAATCTGCTTACCAGCTAGCCTTTGGTCTTCAACAATTAGGTGGTGAGGAACACTCTTTAGCTAGAGGAGATAGGCCTATTTGGCAAAAGTTAAGGGCCTGTAACGTGCCACCTAAAGTACGAAACTTTGTCTGGAGAGCATGTTCTAATATTTTGCCTACCAGTGATAATTTGAGTAAAAAGAAGTTGAATGTGGATCCTTGCTGTGTGATTTTCTGCCAACAACTTGAAACAACTGGTCACCTATTGTGAGAATGTCCCCTAGCTAGAAACTTTTGGGCTTTGTTTAGTAACCATGCACAAGAATTTTTCCTATTATTCAAACAAATGATTGAAAAGCTAGACTTGAAGGATCTCAAATGATGGGCAATGACTTTGTGGGTCATTTGGAATGCATGAAATAAGTTTTGTTTTAAGAAGATTCAAACCTAGCCGAGTCGCATAGTTGATGGTGTTGTGGGTTTCTTGGAGGAATACTAGAGGTTGATGGTTGCTCGACAAAAACCTTGATTTTATACACTCAATACTTTAGTTTAAGACTTGTCTTTGTTTTCTGTTGCTTCCTGTTGGACTGTTTGTTGTCCGTTGGCAAGTTAACTCTACCCGTGATTTTGGGGGTTTTCTTTGTATACTTTTCTTTCAGTTTTCGTTATTAATAAAATTTATATCTTTTCTATATAAAACAAACTACTAAGGAGTCTTCCCAATGTATTTATCTTCCTAATATTATTACGGTAAGAAGGCAGTGTATATATATAGGTTGCATAAAGTCTTTGTTGTAAGTAGGGCTATCCAAGGGTCGGGCCAGGTCGAGTTTGTACTCGACCCGAACTGACCCGAATTTCTTATTGGATCGGCCAGTTCGAGTTGTCAGGTTTTGAGTTGTACTGGTCGATTTCGGGTTTTGTCACCGGGGCTGAGATTTGGCTGGATTTGACGAGATCTATCTCGATGGATTTGAGGATATGAGAGAGACACCGTCGATTGGTTTGGTTTTTGTTGGGTTTCCAAACCCAAAACCGCCACTTAAGTTGCTTTGATCGGGTCGATCAACTTTGACAGGTCACAGGTTGACTTGGATAGCCTTAGTTGTAAGGGTTCATTGAATATTATTTAGTGGATTTATATGATTCTTTGATTCTCATTAGTGGTTTTTTCCTTGGATATTTGTGGTATATTATATATGTGCGCGCCTGAAATGAGGCTATTGGGCCTAACCTCACTTGGGCTCATAACTTATTTGTAAAGTGGGTTTAGGATTTCCTACTATGGGTTGTTTTCGGTGCTGAAACTCAATGAAACTCTCTCTCTCTCTCTCTCTCTCTCTCTCTCTCTCTCTCTCTCTCTCTCTCTTGAGAACTTGTTCCAACCCCCTTTTTTCTCTCACTTCTCATATTTATAGCTCTAATTTAGTAGAGAGATCATGATCACTTCCATGGTTAGTGCAACGGGCTGTCCAATATCATTAATCATAAGTGGGTGGTTAGGTGGGAGTGGAATGTGGTGAGAATGGCTTTGGAACTTGGTTCCCACTTCCACAGATATGTTCGGCAACAATGTTTCCTATGGCATTGCCAGGTATGCAAGGGATGGCGTGTTTAAGCGTCATTCTTTCTTCATTGCTTGGGAAAGAATTTCCGAGCAAGTATCAGGTGGCAAGACTTGAGCCCGCAGTTCATGTGTGTTCAGGCTAGGCTTTTGGGTAAATAGGGGTGAGGTTCATGGGCCGCACTTCTATATCAGAGCCCCAGGCCCAAATGGTTCGAGTACATAGTGCAGTACAATATATATATATATATATATTAATAGGTAAAACTAAGAGAAAATCCAATTAGGTTTTAAATTGGATTCTAATTGTTGTCTAATTTTGTGTTACGTGTACTATTTAAGTTTTTTTTTTTTTTTTTTTTTAATTTTTGTTCTAGGTGAGTTAATGAAGTGCAAAAGATGAAGGGTATAATATAAATAAATCATCAAAAACTCAAAAAGAAAAAGAAAGAAAGAGTAAACTCATGTGTATATCCAAAAAAATTAAAATAAAAAAATAAAAGAGAGAGAGAGAGAGAGAGAGAGAGAGAGAGAGAGAATAATTTGAATCCAGATATATGTGTAATTGTAATTTTTTCTAATTGTACCGTGCATATGCACAGGTTATTCACTAATTTTAATTAATTTGTTGAATTAATTTTTAATTAGTGTGTTTCATAGTGAAATTCAGAAATTCTACATTATTAAACACATAGGGGTCTAGAACAAGATTGTTCAAAGGGTTGTTCAGTCAACATAACTTTTCGGCAATAAGAGATTGGAAAACACAATAACAATAATAAAAGTAAGAAAAATTTTATGTCCACAATATTTTTATAATACTTAAAGATGATAAAAAAGTAATTTCAATGGCGGGTTCAAATAGAAACCCACAACGACTTACCAAATAATATTTTTTGTGACTTCTCAAAAAGTAATGCAAATAAAATGGACAAATTAAAAAAATGGTAAATTACAACTTATTCACCTGTGGTTTGACCGAAATTTAAGTTGACTATATGTAATTTGAAATTTGACACTTTACTTACCTGAGGTTAGCTTAGTTAGATTTCCTTAACCCAATTCTATTAAAAACAGGGCTAAATATGTAATTTTGCTCCATTTTTATATCTCTCTTATCCAAAAAAAAAAAAAAAAAACAAAAAAACAAATATAAGATCAAAAAAATCCAGCAAAACACTTGCATCATGAAAGTTCAAACCATAGGTAAACAATTTAAATTTGAATCAAACTTTAGGTAAATAAAGTATCAAACTTTAAACTATAGATAGACAATTTAAATATTAACCAAACCAAATTTAGGTAAGTTGTAATGCATTAAAAAGAAAAAAGAAAAAAAAAAAAGAGATAACTTGCATTAATTGAATTATTGAAGAACGTGATATTAATTACACTACAAGGAATTGCACATAATAAATGTGTTGCCATCTCCATACACATAACGGATGCATGCATGGCAAAACACACATGTATTGCCATCTTTATCGTTTTCCTTAATAAACGGTGGATGCCTCATGAATCGTGATTCATGCATGGCAAGACAACCACGTGCAGGAGAAATTACACAGTTTTTTGTGAACCAAGTCACTTATCCACCATTTCACTAAAAGACTCTCATTTGTTTAAAATTGTTGAGTTAGTAATTAGTTTTTGTTTAAAAAAATTTTCTAATTCAGCAATTTTAAACAGATGGAAGTCTTTTAGTGGAATGGTGAACCATGTCATTTGCCTACCATGAAGACCTTATAATTTCTCCACGTGTAGGCACATTTACCCGTTTAATGGTTATGTAGCGACATTTTTTCTCCTAATGGATGATGGGTGCACGACTGCATAGCAATACACTTGTTTTGTTGCATGCTTTCTTATAATTTAGTGTAATGATTCTAAAAAAAAAAAAAGCACATGTTTGAGTGATATCAAAAAATTACAATTTTCATATTAATGTAAATGGTAGAAAACTTTACTCCAACTTCAAGGATCCAAATATAAAATATGTCTATAGCCATTATTCTTTTCAAAAATATATATATTTTTTTTTTCATTAAAGTGATATATTGTAAATGATAAATAATAATTAAGATGGTATCAGTAGATCATCTGAATCAATTATAATAATTTAATAGTTCAATAATTATAAAATTTATTATAAAAAAGATTGTGCATGTAACATTACTTACAAATATAACAAAAATATTTCCACACTGGTCCGCCTGAGTAGCCCATTTGAGAAGCCGTGCATATTTCCATTTTCGCTTTATAGAGGCCATATACGTTACAAACAAGGGCGGTGCTAGAGGGTAGGGGCCTAGGGGGGCAATCGCCCTGGCCTGACTCCACACAAGGTTCCCCCTACCCCCAAGGTTTGTTTATAATTTATTATTTTTTAAGTTAGGTTCCACTTCTTTTATTAATATTTAAAAGTAAAAAATTTAATAAATTTCAAACTTAACTTCTTATATTGAAAATAATTTTTAAGTCTCTTTAACATAGTCACAAAAAACATGGTATATTATCGCAATGTCTCCTAAACAATATGTGTTTATATGTTGTTGTTGTTGTTGTTGTTGTTGTTGTTGTCGGTTTTTTTATTTTTTATTTTTTTTATACAACATTAAAAAAAAAAAAAAAAAAAAAAAAAAAACTCACCATTTTATACTTGTGAATGAAATCTAAGACATAAAAAAACAAACATTGATATTTTTAATTTGATTCAGAATATAAATGTCATACAATGTTTTTAAAAATCAAGGCATACATAGAATATTTTAAAATTTTTGAGCATATGATCATATTATTATTACTTCTAAGTTATTTTATTTTTTCATTGTACTTTTTAGTACTTATATGATTTGGTTGAATGTCTCATATTTAGCTCAATCTTTTAACTTCATTTATTAATTAATATTTATTGCTTTTTTTACTTGTTTGAAAAATATATATTTGAAGTCAATTTAAATCATGAAGCAGCTTAAGGATAACAAACTTATACTAGGCTAAAAATAAAAAATTGAAACCAAGCACAAAAGGAACAAATTATAACTTACATTTACATTATATTTTCTATGTTAATAAAATATTTTGTTTAAATAAATGATTTTTTCTTGTATTAATAATTTTTTTAATTAATTTTTTCTTCAATATTTTATCTCAATCTTGCCCCTCTAACAAAAATCTTGGCTCTGTCACTAGTTACTAGGGCAGTTAACGAGCCGAGCTCGAGCTCATCACCAAACAAAATTTTACGTTCAAGCTTGGCTTATTTTCTTATCGAATAAGCTCAATCTTGTTCACGAGTTACATAATTAACTTATTCTTTTCCTATATATTGTGAAACCATGACTAAAATATTTTATCTCTTTACAATTTTATTTATTTTTATTACGGATAGACTATTTATATTATCAATAAGTTACAAATAATAATATAATATCATATGAACCTATTGACAAACTTATAAAATCCAACCTAGAGGACCTTTGGCATTCTTCCTTTCACTTCAAATTGCTTACTTGACATTGAGAGAGTAGACGTTAACATCAAACTCCAAAGGTTGAAATATCTTTTGGATGATCTTGGTGTTCCACAAACCTCACCCATCGTAATCTACTGTGACAACCAAGTGGCCATCCAAATTGCTATGAATCTGATGTTCCATGAATGTATAGAACATATTGAGCTTGATTACCATTTTATCTGAGAAAGAAATCCAATTCAAATTGGTTCATCCTTGTCATATTCGATCCTATGACTAAATTGTTGACATTTTTACCAAACCTTTGGGTAGGGATCTATTTAATCGTTTTATCAGCAAGCTGGGCATCTTGAAGGGAGTATTTTCACTCTGCTCGCTTTACAGTACTTTTAGAATTTGAAGGATGGAGAGACAATCACGGGATTCCCATATACAAAGCTATTGGAATTTGAAATCTAGAAGTCTACCCTTTAAGTTGTAGCCTAAACTCTAGTGAATCAACGATAATTATAGGATAGCTCATTAGCTTAAATTTTGGAATTAGGTTTGCCAGGCAAGGATGAAGCTAGGATTTCGAGTTAGGGGACTATTGATCTGCGTGGATTATGGTTGTTTGGGTTGATCAACCTAAAAAACATGGCTATAGAGCTAACCTATAGCCACGTTTTAACAATGCGTCTAAAAACGCGGGTATAGGCAATATCAAAAAAATGCAGCTAAAAAGTAAAAATACATAAAAAAAAAAGTAAAAATACATAAAAAAAATGCGGCTATAGAGCTAACTTATAAAACGTGGCTATAGGTTAGTAGTTTAAGTTGCGTTTTTTGAAAACACGGCTAAAAAAATACATGACTTTAGCCTGCATTTTTAGTAGTATGATCTGCAATTGATCTGTAAAGTTGTTCGGGCTAATTTGTGAAGGGGGCCAAGATTTATTTTCTTGAGCCCAATTTGAATTAGGCTTAATCTAGACTACTATTTAAGGGGATTCCCTTGTTTGGATTCCACATTTTTTATGCCTAAAATACCCTCATCATACCCACTTACAAGTTTTTAACTAACGGGGATAGATATGTAAATTCTTCAATTTTGATGCCTAAGATACCCTCATCATACCCACTTATAAATTTTTAACTAACGAGGATAAATATGTAAATTAAAATTTCTATACTTTAAGACCCACAAACTCATGTACATTTTGCCAGTTTCTCTCAGTCTTTTTCAGATTGAAAACATTCAGTTTAGCTCTACATCTTCTTCTTTCTTCTTCTTCTACTTTTAGATTTGGTTTCTAAACAATTTAAACGGACTTTATCAAAGGCTCCAACGGCTTTTCAGGTTCTATTTTTTGCAAGTTCATCTTTATTTTCTTTTCTTTTCTTTTGTTTCTCATTGACTTTTTTTGAGTTCTTACCTACCATGGTTGCCAAGTACTTACCCGTGAGTGAATGTGATTAGGGATTTAAAGGTATTTAATAATTGCTTAGGCCATGTTTGACATAGAAATTTCAAACAAGAGGATTTGTACTTAAACTGGCTTCTTAAGAAAGGATATTGGTAAGGCTCTTTCTTTTTCTTTTTGCAAACTCTCTTTTGGGTTTTTTTTTTCTTTTTTTCTTTTTTTGGAATTTACGCTATTTTTTAAGAGGATTAGGCTACTTGGTCTGTTTTTTTTTTTAATCTCCTCTTCCTTAGTCCTTCCTTCCTTTCTTTCTTTCTTTCTTTTTTTTCTTTTTCTTTTCTTTTTTGTTTTTTTAAACTCAAATACTCTTAACCGTTCGGTTACTCCTTTTTTTTTTTTAATCTTTTTTTATAGGGAAGTATGTTGGGTTACTTTTAAAGAACAGAAAGAAAAAATATCAAAAAACATATTCTCATATCAAAATCACAGTTTTTTTAAATCTTAAACAAAAATAATTAAATTTAAAACAAAGTGATAAACATCAATTAGTTATAGATAAACTTCTCAGATTTCTAAGGTACTTTTCTAATAGATTTGTTTAAATTCTAACCTTTTTTTTTTTTTTTCACGTTCAGACTTTTTTTTTCTTTTTTTTTTAAATACTTTCAACAATAGAAATCCTTAAATTTAGGTTTCTTTTTTCAGTTTCTTTTCACATTCTATTTCGTTTAAAAAAAAAAATATTTTTTCATGGTTTGGTTCATCGGGTACCGATAAGGATGAGGTTTTTTTGTTTTGCTATATATTTTCACATTCTTTTTTATTACGTAAGGATGAGTTTTTATTTATTTTTTTTTTTAAAATAGAATTATTGATGTAGGTTACTGTGGGATAAGGATAGAGTCACACCAATTCTCCAAGTTGATCTTTTTAATTTCCCTAAAATTTAGTTTTTTTTATTTTCTTTCAAAAACAGATATACTAAAAATTAGGTTTTTTTGTTTTGTTATATATCTTTTCACGTTCATTTTTATTCTGTACATATGGATGAGTTTTGTTTTGGATAAAATTATTGATGTAGGTTATCGTGGGATAATGATATATATATATATATAATTTTATTCAACTAACCGTGGGTTTTTGTTTTGATAGGGTTTTTTTTTTTTTTTTTTTTTTTTTTGAAGAGTTTTGATAGGGTTGTTTTGAAAACATGAGTTAGAGGGAGAGTGGTTTTATTTATTTATCATCTATATCTATCTATACTATTATTTAAGGAGCTGCCCCTGTTTGAACCGGATTTTTTTTTTTGTTCCAAAATACCCCTACACCTGGACAAAATTGGAGGACAATTAAGTAAAATTATATTTCTAACTTTTAAACAACCCACTACAAAATAACTTCACATCCACTAAACCACTACTACTAAAATTCAAATTTGCTACAAACACTCTTATCAAAATCAAGCAACCAACTATCCTCTTCTTTTTCTCAAAAAAATGAACTATCCTCTTCTTCTTCTTCTTTTTTTCTTTTTTTTTTTTTTAAAAAAAAAAAATCTATTTTGCAGGATCTCCTCTTTTTTTCCCTCTCCTACACGTTAAATTGCTTTTTAAAAAAAAGCCTTACTTCTTTTTATGGGGAAAAAAACCTTATTCTTATCCCTTTTTTTTTATTTATAATTATTATCCTTATCCCATCATTAAAAAATAATAATTTTTTGCAAGAGCCTTTTTTTTTTTCCTCTCCTTCACGTTAATTTGGTTTTAAAAAAAAACTCTTACTTTTTTTTTTTTTTATTCCTTATCCTTATCCGAAAAAAACTCCGTCAGGAAAACTCTCCACGTGTTCCTTGCAATAACTTCCAACTAAATATTACTGACAGCCCAGTAACAATGGTCACTAACTACAACAAATTTCTCCTAAATTCAAGCACCGAATTATGCTATTGAAATTTTAATAAAAAAATAATTGAAGCGTGGTATTTTTTGTTCAAATGAATTCCAGCTTTTTTTTTTATTTTTTATTCCAACTTCTCATCATACCCACTTACAAATTAACTAACGGAGATAAATATGTAAATTAAAACTCTTATACTTTAAGACCCACAAACTCATGTACACTTTGCCAGTTTCTCTCATTCTTCTTTAGATTAAAGATATTCAGTTTAGCTCTAAATCCTCTTCTTTCTTCTTCTTCTACTTTCAGATTTGGTTTCTAAACAATTTAAACAGACTTTGTCAAAAGCTCCAACAGTTTTTCAAGTTGTATCTTTTGCAAGTTTTTATTTCTTTTCTTTTGTTTTGTTTATCAGTGACTTTCTTTTAATTCTTATCTGCCATGGCTACAAAGTATTCAATGATGTTTGACGATTTCTTATTGCCTGTTTGTGCTTGAACTAGCTACTTTGCTTGAGAAAGTATATTGGTAAGGGCTCTTTCTATTTATTTTGGTGTAGAATCAAACACACATTTTTTCTTTTTCTTTTTTATAGAAATTTTCTTTTATATATTTTTTTAAAGGAGATTACGCTACTTGGTAGTTTATTGGTAATGGTGAAAATACAGTGCTTGATTCTCATATTTGTGGGCACTTTTGTTTGTGGTGTTTCAACTTACTTCTTAAAATGGAACAAGCGGTTCTTGGTTTTGGGGACACAATTTGCTAGGCATGTATTTTTAATTTAACTTTGTTTTCTTTAAAAGTGATTTTTTTTTTTTTTTTTTTAACTTTGTTTGTCGTGTAAGTTGTAGAATTGGAACGTGTTTTGGGTTTGTAATCCCTCAAAACACAAATTGTTTTTTTTAATAGGAATTTTCTTTTATATTTTCTTTTCAATGATTTTTTTTTTTTAAATGAACCCGATATAAAGCTTTTTCTTTGTTTTCCTTCGTTTAACAAAAAAATCACAAAAACGTTTTATTTACCCGAAGCCATTCAAAGTCATGCAAAGTGTCATTCAAAGTCATGCAAAGTGTCATTCAAAGTGTGCGGACAAAAAGTGTCATTAAAAGCCATTGTTAATTAAATTTTACTCTTTTTTAAAAAAAATATTTAATATACTTGGTTTATTCAAAACTAGCCTCTGAGCACGCGCGTGAGGCTCTTCTATTTTTTTGGTAAGGGTTAATTTAGAGCATTTATTATAATTTGAAATTACTACATTCTCCAATCACAAAAATATCTAGGGGTGTGATGAGTATCATATGTGGAGAAATAATTTTTCATCACACCCCTAGATTTTTTTGTGATTGGAGAATGTAGTAATCCCAAATTATAATAAATACTCTAAATTAATGCTTACCCAAAAAATAGAGACCTTTTTTCCCCCCTAAAGGACAACTTTTTATTTTTTGGGTAAGGGTTAATTTAGAGCATTTATTATAATTTGGGATTACTATATTTTTCAATCACATTTTTTTTTTTTTTTTTTTTTTCTAATCTGCAACTCAGGGTCCCTTTGTCTCTGTCCCTGTGCCTAGGGGTCCCCTTGTCTAGGTTCACTGTAACCTGATCTATATATTCAGACCGATTTAAAGCTCTCTGTAAAATGAGAAACAATTCTAACAAAATGTACGTCCTTCAATCAAGAATTCTTTTATGATGGAATCTCTTCAGTTTGTTAGGATTGGGTTTGGTCTTTTCAACTCTCAAGACCAGCTTATATCGACGTATATAATGGTCTCGATTTTGTTCTCTCGATTCTTGAGACCAAATTTTGATCTCTATCTCAATTCTCAGGACCACTTTTTTTTTTAAAGGGTAATTACGAGGATAAAACTCCTGAGTTAACCGTTATTATGGAACCGAGTAACACTAGTCTACAAGACCCGCTGATATTTTTCAGGACCACCTTTGATTTTGGTCCTGACGTTATAACCGATTTAAGATTACTATTTTTAAGGTGGAGTAGGTTGATATTGAAAACAAAGAGGATAATGAATGGATGATAAAACAAAACTGCATTTGCTTTTACGTTGTAGGCTCTAGGCATAGGTCATTGATTATAGGTGCACAACGGTACGTGTGATGCAATGGAAATCTGGATAACGTCGGAACCAAAAAAGAGTTGACAAAACATCAGCAAAGGTGTTGCTAGTTTGATTAGCTTATTTGTTTCTGGCTTAACTGAGACCTTTATGCGTTTTTAAGGAAGATTGTTCAAATCTTCACCTCCCAACTATTGACAGAATTTGGCTTGAACGAAAGTGAATATATATATTACCTTCATGACAAGTCTAAAAAAACCAGACCTTAGACCCAAGTTTTGCCCTTATCGAAACATTTTTTTTTTTTAATATATATAAAAAAGTGAGATAAGAATGATTTTTATGGAAACAAATTGGTTTATTTGTAAAATAAATCTAATTTATTTGTTTTTAGTAAACCTTTTTATCTTACCTTTATTTAAGCAAATAAGCTGATCAGATGCATATTTCAAATTGGTTTATTTGTAAAATAAATCTAATTTATTTGTTTTTAAAAACCTTTTTATCTCACCTTTATTTAAGCAAATAAACTGATCAGATGCATATTTACGTTTCAAGTGTTTGTTTAATGCTTTCTAAAAAAAAAAAAAAAAAAAAAGTGATTGTTTAATGAAAATAAGATCCTTTGAATTGAACCCATCTTTACTGCCGGCTCAATGGGTGACCCAAATAGGCAACCGCCAAAGGCTTTCAATGAAAAAAAACCCCTAAATTTTTACCAATAGAAATATTCTTGTACCAATAGAAGTATTAATTAAGCCCTAAATATTCACCAAAAAAAAAAATTGTTGTTTTTTATCAAAGAAAAATTAGTTAAAGAAAAATATTTTCATTGGATGGGTCAATCATTTAATCTCTCACACATAAATGTTAAAAGAACTCATTAATCTTACACTAGTAAATAAATTTATACTCAAATTCTATTTAGAAATATCAAATATATAACTTTATTAAAATTTTCATTCATAATTTTTTAGTATTTGGTTACTTCATTCAATAAATAGTGTTTATTTTAGTTGTATAGTCATTGAATAATGCGATGAGTTTGTTTTAATTTGTAATTTTTTTTTTCTAAAAAAATAGATTTTAAATATAAAAAAAAAAACCAAAAGTTAAATAAATATTTTATTTATATTCAAAGTATAAGAATAGACCTCATTAAAGTTGTCGCCTTAAGCCCTACAATACCTTGAGCCGGCCTGCCCATCTTCCCTCTTTCCTATCTACCTAAAAAAAAGGGGGAAAAGAAAATTCTCATGAAGATAGTGGGGCAAGGTTCTTGAAACAATTGAAAGTTATAATGGCTGCACATTGCAATCTCAAGTAAACGGTGGGGAATAATCGACTGGACTCCATAACTAAAAAATTAGGAGTGTCAAATGGGTGGGTTTGGAGTGGGCATAATTGGGTTGGGTATATAAAATCCATTTACCCAATAAAACCCATTTAACTAATTGTTTCTAACCCAAACCCAACCCAACCCAATTATAATGGGTAAACCTCAACCCGCCCAATTATCAAAATGACCAAAATGCACATAAACACAGTAACAGATCAGTGATAGGAAAATAGAGAAATAAGATAAGAAACTAAGTAGTCAACTGTTTGGTTGCTGAGAAAATTAAAAAAAAAAAATAAGGAAATGAATTTTGAAAATTGGATTCCAATTATTTACGAACCAAAAAAAAAAAGAGCCAAATGAAGCAACTTCGACTCAATCAAACCAAATATAGTCAAATGGCTCTATCACATACACCAAATTAAAAAAAGAAGACAATGAAGAATAAAAACTGTCAATTCCTCAACTTTCTCAGCAACCAAACGGATTTTGGATCTGAAAAATTGGAAACGAACAACATGTTCAAGGTGAACAGACCCACCCACTGTTGCCTACATCTCAGCTCATCCAATGCCCAATAAACTCAAAAACCTAAGATCCATATCCTTCCAAATCCCAAGAGTCCAAAACATCGTGTCTATCAGAGAGTGCTCTGCCATTGCCATTGAAATAGGACAAAGAGATAGAGATTAATTGAAATAAAGAAGAAATTAAGAGATCGAGAGAGATGGGAGACCTTCGAGCTGAACTGATTGGTGTTGGGAAGGTGGATACGCTTGATGACGATGCGAGTGATGAATTCTTTGACAGTATTTCAGAGAGTGCTTGATATGGGTATGGGCTTACAAAGGAGTTTTAGATTTTAGCTTGAGGTTGAAGATAAAGAGATGTATGCAAGCGATGAACTCTGTTTTGCTGGGAATTTTTCTGGATTTCAGAGAGAGTATTTGAGTGTTGTTGTTTGGTTGCCAAGAAAGTGAGAGAAAAGGAAATGGCAAAAATTTTCTTTGTGGTTTCTAAGAAAAGGAAAGAAAGGACAAGAAAATGAATTGATTTTAAAATTGAGAAATTAAATTTTTTATTTTTTTTAATATGAAAAGGGCTGGGTTGAATTTGGGTATATTGTTTTTGGGTTAAATAGGGTTCAATGGGTTTTTAGTTAAAACCCAATAATTATCGGGTCTAATTGGGTTGATGCTCATTTAACCCAACTAATAATTGGGTGGGTTTGAGTTCAATTATAGTGGGTGGGTTTGGGTGGGCAAATGGGTTTGGGCTTACTTTGCCACCCCTAAAAATCCTCAAGAGCCCAATATTCTGTACATTATTCCTAGGATGTAGCGATACTTCATTTTGAACACCATATCCATGTCGTATCTACTGTATTGTAAAAGTATTTTATTTTTCCGTATCATGTTATTATTTTTCACAAATTACTCGAATCCAATATCATACTTGTACCCATGTTTGTGTCCATGCATCCTAAATTATTCAAAGGATAATCAAATTGTATGTAAAAAGGAAAAAAGGAAAAAACTTTTTAGAACTTTTTGGGTTCAACTTATTTACGATAAATGATTTATTTGTTTTTAATTATTACTCTTATTATTATTATTATTCGATTTTCTAGTTTGAACTTTGAACTTAATTTTAACAAATTCACCACTGACTGTAGCTTATAAAGCCTTGCTTGTTCAGAGAAAGTGCAGCTGCCACATTAAGCAAACATCTAAACAGTGATAATTTTTTGATTGTTCTTCTTGACATTTTTGGTTAGTCAACTGTTTCTTGGAATCCTATCTTGAAACAAATTCGGTTCTTTTTCTCTTTAACTATCATCATTAAAGATTACATATGAGCAGTACATGGGTTGCAAGTTGTATTAGTTGGCAACTTAGTTGTTCGTTTCTTTGTTGCTTTTTAGTTATGCTATGTTCGGTAAAGACAGTAATGGTTTCTTTTGACTGATGTTACTTACTGTCTGATTCTTAGAACAGTTTCTCATTCTAAATAACAACATTGGCTAATGCAGATGCTTGTCATTTTTTGGTTGTTAACTTCCTCTTTCCTTTCCCCTCAATATTATGATTGATTAGTAAATACTTAATGATGGTGAACCAATAATTGGACCATCTCCAATTCATCCATAGTGTCGTCCAAGTCCAAGAAGGTCGTCCAGCATAAGAAGGTCGTCCGAGGGTAAGAAGGTCATCCATCATGAAAGCACTTGGATGACCTCTCAACACTTAGAAATTTTCAGAATGGATTTATGTTCAAAAGCTTATAATTCAGGCCACATTTTACTATTTTGAAGTATGAGCAAAACCCTTGTTCATCGCTATAACTTCCTACTAAGTTCTTAACTTCTAATGATAGTTGTAGAAAATAAGATTGAACCTTCTAACTTCTATAGTAGTTGTGGAAGTTAATCTAAACCTTCTAACTTCCATATACGTCGAGAAAGTTACTAAACAAGTAACCACTCCAAAGCTTACTATGTAAGGACTCATCCACATCAAATGAAAGTAAGTTTCCACTACTCCTAAAGTTGGAATTCTTGAGTTCTAAAGGGAAAACAAACTTAAGCATCAGAGGGTTCTTGGCCGGTTCACCCCGGTCACCTTTGATCTTGTGTTTTTTTTTTTTCAAGCCTTCCAAGCAACTACTAGCCCATTGAAGCCCAGAGCATTCAGCCTATTGATTTTTTGTGTATCATTAGTTGGTGCAGTCTATGGGAGGGATTAAATTCATGTTTTACAATTTATCTTTCTTTGACAAAAGGCTACATGGTCCTGACAAAGTCAATTGCCACTAGACCAGGCCACTAGGAGAGTGGGAACTCTTCCAGCCACCCCAACCATGCTCACCAGTCAGCATTTGTTATGCAACCACCTTCCGTCTAACAAATACAATCCATGGCAGCCGCCATGGCAGAGCTAACCCATCAGAATCAAAAGCTGACTTGGGAGATCAACCAAAGAAGGCAACGTCATGAATGATGCATGGAAGGACAAGCTTAGAGTCAAGAAGTTAGAGAAGGAGAAAATGTTGAGCGCGAGAATCACTCAAAGGGTATCACTTCACATTGGGTGCTGCACTTGGAAAAGGTGATGGATTAAATGAGGAGAGCCATGAAAGAGATGAGGGAGAATATGAGAAGGACGAATCACATAGATGATTTAGTTCATTGAACCGATTCCCCTTTCATAACTTCCATTAATAGTCATCCTCTGCCTTCCAAGTTTAAGATGCCTTCGTTGGATTTGTACGATGGAACGCGTGACCCATGTGATCACATTGCAACCTTCAAGACCACAATGCACCTTCAAGGAGTTCCAAATGAGATAATGTGTAGAGCCTTCCCAATCACTCTTAAACGACTGGCACGAGTGTGGTTTAGTAAGATAACTCCAAACACCATTGGTTTTGTTGAAGAGTTAAGCAAGTTATTCATCAATAACTTTATTGGAGGTCAAAGGCATAAGCGTTCCTTGTCCAGCCTGCTAACTATAAAGTAAGGAGATAATAAAAGTTTGCGGTCCTTCATCACTCGCTTCAACAGGGAGGCCTTAACAGTGAATAAGATGGACAATAATCTCATCATCAATAACTATCATAACCAATCAGCACATCAATGTTTGTGAATCAAGTACATAAACACAAAACTGAAAGCTCGTAAATGTGTCGAAAACACACGAGCGGTTTAGACCCCCAAAATAAAATTACGGCTTGGTTGATTTTACACTAACTTAATGATAAGTGCGGAATAGTGTAAACACAAGCGTATAAGCAATACAACTACTCTAATCCATATTTAAAGCAACACAGTAGCAAAAATGAAATGAACAAGAGTAGGGAAGAAGGATGCAAACATAGATAACACCAAGACGTGTTATCGAAGAGGAAACCGAAGAACTCGGCGAAAAACCTCTCCGCCGCCTTCCAAGTGAAAATCGATCTACTAGACAATCAGTTGGGATACATGGGTTAGCAAAAGACCCTCCAAGCCTAGTTTACCCGATGTACCTAAACCCTCCAAGCTCCTACTCCAATAAGGCTTCTCGGAACCATGTCTTGTCTTAGTTCTCCAGATCCCGCAACAAGCTCCATGTTGCATCTGCCATTCTAGGCTCTTTCCAATGCTGCCCAGCAGCACCAAAACATCACTCAACACTCTCAAAGGTGTGGTAAGTGTTTGGGCTATCAACCTCTCAAAGATATGGAAAATGGAGAGGGAAGAGTTGAGGAAATACCACAAGCAAGTGTATAGAGAAAAGTGGGTATGATAATCTCTAATTCTCAATGTGTTTGGCTAGGGTTTTCTCTCTGAAGCACTCCTCAACATTTATGGGTAATGACGGTATATATAGGAGAGGTACAGAAAGTGTGAGTCATTCAGTACAGGCTAGCAAACCAGAATGCCTCGCGGGTGTCTCGCGGGAAGGCCTTACCCACGAAATACTCACGAGACACAGCTGTCTCCACCAGGCCTGACTTTTTGCATTTCAGCATGTGCAAGGCACATGTTTCACTTCGCGGGAAGCTAGGTCGCGACATACCCGCGAGAATTCTTCAGCTTCCAATTTCTTGAGTCTTCACAGTCTCTCTCTATCACACAACCCTTACAACCAATCCCACAAAAGATACAGGGTATAAACGATTGATAATAATTACAATCAAATTTGGCACGGAATAAAAGCCAACAAAATACATAGTTGTAAATTACAACTTTACAAAAACAAATATAAACATCAAAACCAAAGAAAAAAAATACATCAAACTCCCCCTAAACATCAAAACTCTACTCCCTCTAAGTACAAAAAGTCCTAAACCTACTCCCCCTTTTTGTTACGAACTGCCAAAGGCAAAATCAGTCATTAGAGGGTGGAAGAGGTGGAAAAACACTCCTATACTCCATAAAATCTGCTCTCAAGGAAGCAACCTCCGTCAACAACTCATCGAGAAGCTGTCCATGAGTTGCCTGAGTAGTCATGAAAGATTCCATCATGGCACGGAGTGAGAGAGGAGGGGCAACAGTAGGGTTTGCATCCTCAGCACCACCAGAAGGATCCACAGCTGCAATCGGATCCACAAAAGTCTCCTCAACAGCAGGCATAGCACCAGAGGCAAAAGCTGTAGCAGAAGCTTCTCCTCATGATCTGTTAGACGTCCTAGTGCTTGGCTCAGCATTCTTCATCTGTGCCTATTGCTGTCTAAGAAAGGTGGCTCCTATGGGGGCAATGATATGAACTAACTCTAAGGGAGGAAACTTATACAACCCTAAAAACCTCAAAATCCTATATATGTACATGGGGAAGAACAACTTTTGAGCTTTACTAGTACTCCTATAGATATCAACAATAGTTTGAATAAACATAGAGGGAAAACACATAAAACCATCAGAAACAAGAGCATAAAGAAAAGAACATCTATCTATGGGAACAGTACGAAGATGAGAAATAAGATAGATGTTATGACAGGAAATCCTTAAGTACAAAGAATTAAGCTTAGTGAGTTCACAAGAATTGATTCTTGGTTTAGTGTCCCAAGAAACAGGATGACCATAAAGAAATGACATTGTGTCATCAACAGCAGGAAAATCAAAGTATGGGTATGTGGGTTTATGAACTACAAGCACTCTTAAAGCTTCAGAAATTGTTTGCTTATTTTTGGTAAACTTTTGACCTCTAATCCAGGAAGTCAAGTAATGACCACTTGTCATTTCAGGATAGATAGAGAGATTTGAATAAAACTCTCTAATCAAAGTTGCAAGAGGAGGATTAGAGACCTCACACAAAGAAACCCAATTCCCAAACACAAAATTCCTATGGATGAATGGATCTAATTCACTCAACATAATCTCCCTTTCACCCCAAATAGACCTATATTTAGTTAAGGTCTCATAAGTCTCTTCACACTTATTAGTGAGAAACCTAACTCTATCAACATAAGCTGAACTAGAAGAGGATGAACCAGGATTCCTATTTTCTCTAATTTTAAACTTTCTACCAACCTTAAGAGCCATGACTAAGGATAGAAACAAAAACAACAAACAAAACCAAGGGTAGACTGCATTAAGAAGGGTTACAAACAAGATAACATGCAATTTTGAAAAACTATATGATGCATGACATTTAAATTCATATGATGCATGCTCTAATGCTCTAAAATAGCTCAATTTCATCACAATCTTGAAAAATTGACCAAGAATTTTAAGACCTTTAGAAAATCCCCAACTTTGAAAAACCTAATTTCAAAACAAAAAAAAAAAAAAAAAATACTTCATATTGATCAATTGAACAACATAGCAAGCATAAAACATGTTATAATCACTCAATCTATCAATCACATAGGTCAATTTTATCCAATTTAGCCCAATTTCACAAAATCCCCAAATCTCTCAAGAACATTAGAACCCTAATTTCAAAAAATTTGAAATTAAAGCATGTGAAACATGTTTATATGATGCATGAACAAAAACCCAAGATTTAGTTTTGATCAAAAAGCCAAAGAACATCAAAAACCTCAAAATTTTAAAAGTGCGAAAATCCTAGAAAAATGCATGAAATTATGTAATTTGATTAAAAGGAAGGTCAAAAAGGACTTACCTTAAGTATTTGAAGAAAAGCTTTGAAGCTTTGACCAAGAAAACGACCAAAAAAAAAAATTGTGAGAAGGGATCGAGAGAGGAATTGGAGAGAAAGACAAAGAGCCTTTGAAAAAGTTAGATCTAATTCCTACATGTTTTTAAAAATCGAAATCCGATCAGTCAAGAGAAATTAGAAAAGAATCAAAATGTACATAAAGAAAGGTTCGACTGGTCAAAAGGAATCAGGAAGGAATCGAAGGGACCCAGGACTTTAAGCTGAAAAATTGATTTTCTTCTTCACATTTCGATCGATCGAAAAATAGACTCGATTGGTTGAATTCTAAAGAAACAAAAATTTTGAAAAATTCTGGAAAATGTTTTCTGCAGAATCATTCGAAAAACAGTTTTTATGATATGACATGTATGTTCATGACTTTAAATGATTTTCCAAGCCAATCTTTCGTAGGAAAAATCAAACCTTTATCAAATTTCATTAATCTTTTCTTTCCTCACTCCCCAAAATGCATTAAACATATCAAAAAGTTTAATTTTGGATGGCCACAAAACTTAACACACAATTACATGTACCAAATTTAACAAAGTTTTGCTTGTGGTGTGTGCAACTAGTAAGTGTATGAGATACTTATAAGGTGATATGTAGATAGAAAATAAGCACAATTTCTACATTATTTATCACATAATTTTAAAAGTGACTATCACCTAAAGAGTTACATCATATAACTCCCACATCTCCTAGAAAACACGCTTGCAACCATGCTTCTTCTTCTTTTCTTTTCTTTTTCTTTTTTTAATTTTGCTTTACCTATTTCTTTAGAAGCATATTTTTCTTTATTTTTCATTTTTCTTTTTGCTTTTTTTATCTATTGTACAGTAACACCTTAAGTATTTTGCTATGCAAGTACTACACCTTACCGAGCACAGCTTTTATAATTTGCACACAAGTGTTCATGATTGGTGAGTAACAGTAGTGAGATGGTTATTTATGCCTTTCTCCTAGGATTTTTTTAGTCCTTATAATCAAAAGAATGTAACTTTAAAATCAAGAGCATGTGATTAAAAATCATAAACAACTCACACAATATAAGCATTACATAGCAAAAACTAGCAAAGTGCAGAAAAATAAAGCTCATCAAAGCTAAACAAGATACACAGTCATGAAATGTAAATTTCATAGGCCAACCTCAATTACATATCTTGAAGATGTATAACACAATACCTTTTTTTCTCTTCTGATTTTCTTTTTAAAAAAAAAAAAAAAAAAAAAAAAAAAAAAAAACTAACAAACAACCAAAACAAACCTAGAATGCAATGTATGAATGTTATGCAAATACAAATCCTAAAGAAAAATAAATTTTGGTCACAGGGATAGAAAGAATAGACATAAGGACCATGTCAGACAGACTCACCGAGGTTGAGTCTTTTTCATCCAGACTCTTTTAGATGCAAACTTAGAGTTGGGATTTCTATTTGGATTGACCCTAATTCCAGCTCCAGTATTGGCATAAAGGTTAAGAACCTTTACAAGTTCATGAATAGGTGCCATAGGATCTTGTGCTTTTGACACAGACACTTTTTGTTTGGATTCTTGCTTTAAAGCTTGCAACTTAAAGCAATTTGGCCTAGTATGCCCAGCTTCATCGCGAAAGTGACAAAACACTGAGGTTTGAGATTTTTCTTGCTTCCAAAATGATTTGGATTCTTAGTTTTAGACTCACTCAGATCTACCATAGTTCTTCTAGAAGCTAGAACTTCTTCCTTATGTACCTTAATTTCAAACATAGATGGATGAACAACAAAAGTAGATGTAGCAAGTACAAACTTGGGAGGATTAACAACCGAAGAAGATCCAATCTCAACAAACCCTAAACCTGTCTTATCAGAAACATACTTTTGAACATGTAACATCTCATCTAGTTTAGAAGTAGAAGTTCTATCTATTTGTTCTCTAGCAACAGATAATTCTAGTTCTAAACTCTTAACTTTTTCAAGCAAGGTCATGTTCTCAATCTTAACAGAGTTCACCGATTCATTGGCATCAAACAATTTTAATGATAAATTCTTCTTTTCTTGTTCAAGAGTGTTTATCTTTTTCAAACCTAACTCAACACTCATAGCATCTTTGGCTGCAATCTTGCATAGCTTGTTATAAGCCTTTTGCAAGTCAGCATTCTCAGAGAGTTCCCCATTAGAAGGGTTCTCATCGGTAGTCTCAATTTCACTTACTACAGCAGTAGCAGTGAAAGCCATGAAGTTTCCTTCTTGATCACTTTCAGACTTATGATAAAAAACTTCATCATCACTCAAAGTAACAGTCATAGCTTTACCTTTAGATCTCAAGAAAGTTGGACACTCAGATTTTAAATGACCATAACCCTAACAACCATAACATTGTTGTCCTAAAGAACTATTGGAAGATTGACCAACTTTATCTTTTGATTTCTCAAAATTGTTATTTTTCATGGTGTCATTCTTCTTCACATTCTTAGGGTCAACATTGTTTCTATTTCTTGCCCTCCTATTATTATTTCTCAGAAAATTTCTAAAGTTCTTGGCAAGATAAGCAATTGAACGTTTTTAAACCCCTTAAACACAAACAGATTAACTTAGTTATTTAGCCAAGTGATTAACTTAGGTAAATTATTCAGATCTAGGTTAACACAGATAATCATATCATTGAAACAGTGTGGAAAATAAATAACACAATGATATGATAACCCAGGAAAACCAAACCAGTAAAAAACCTGGAGAGGATTTAACCTAGCTATCCTCAAGGTAAAACAGATCCACTATGAAAGAATTGAAGTTTACACAATAGCGACTTAGACCACTAACATCCTATTGCTACATCAAGTAGGAAACTTACTACCATGACCACGTGATAGCTCCGAGTCCGTAGACTACTTCTTTCTTGGATTCACAGCAACCACAAGTACTCCCACTTGTGTTTTCTTTAAGCTCTTTATGCAACAACTGAAGCGATCATCAAGCTCTCGACATAATCTTGATTCTTGATAACCCTAAGTATATGTGAAGGAAAATACCTCGAGATCTCACAAGAGATTTACATACACAGCATAAACAACAACCATAAAATGTGGCTAAGGATTTTCCTTTTATACGTAAAGCAATACATAAAACCCTACACATCATATGAGTTTGGGCTGAGTTGGAAAATTCTGCAGAAAAACAATTTGCACGGCTTCGATTGATCGAGTGAGCCTGACAGATTTACACAATAAATCCTGCAGTACACTCGATTCCAACTTTACACATAAACATACTTTGAGCAAGTCTAAAAGAAGACTAAATACTTTGATCATGGTTTGCCAACATTACAAAATAAAGTTCTAATCTTGTGTTTTGATCATGGTTTGCCAACAAACTCCCCATTTGGCAATCCATGACAAAACACATAATAAACAAAATGCTCAAAGTTACAAAAATACCAGCCCATTACAATATAATTGCCCAACAAACATAATTCACCCTAACTACTATCTATCAGTTGCAAGTATAGACAGTAGTATGACTGAATCAACCTGTATATTCCTATAACACTAAACAAACACATAAACACATGTGTGAAAAATGCAAGTAAAACAAAATAAATTCTTGATTTCACATAACATAAGCTACAAGACATATATTATGAATAACCTCATAAATATAAATCAATAATTAATGTAGCACAATGTGAAATAAGAAACAGAAATAAAAAAACAAGATGTCTCCCCCTATCATATACAACTCATAAAAAAAAGACATCAAAATAAATACATCATGAGCCAAAATAAGTACAAAGTGAAGCACCTAGATACAATCTAATGCTCCAAAGCTCCAAAACAACAAAAATCTTCCCCTAACTCCAACCATATGTACTCCCCCTTTTTGTGATGAATTGTCAAAGGGCAATCAAGACTCATCATCAAAAGGAGGTGGTGGTGACCGTCCAAAACTCACCAACTTTGCACACAAAGCTTGAAGCGCCCTGAGAACGTCCACCAAAAGCTGACCATGAGCTGCCTGAATGGTCATGACAGTATCCAACATACGACCAGTGCTGGAATCATCCGAAGTAGAAGGTGGAGGAGCAGCAGCAGCAATCGGATCAACAAACGCATCAACAACCAGATCACCTATAGAAGGAGGAGAAGGAGGAGGAGGTGCAACACCCAAAGTGGAAGAGTCTACTCTAGGGCATTTAAAGCTAGCTCGCATCTGAGCAACCCTCTTCCTAAGGAAGGTGGCACCTATAGGAGCTATGATATGTATGGGCTCAGAAGCCGAAAACTCATCTAAATCAAGATGCAACAAAATACGATGAATAAAAACCGGAAAGAAAAGAGCATAAGCAGAAGAACTACTCCTATGAACCTCAACCAAAGAACGAATGAAAAAATGAGGAAAACATATAGGAACATCTGTGGCAAGAGCATACAAAAATGCACATCTCTCAATAGGAATAGTATGCAAATGAGAGATGGGCCAGATAGAATGGCAAGAAATTCGGAAAAAGAGATAATGAATCTCGATCAACTCGTGAAAGGTGATCTGCGGATCAGAACCCACTGGATGGAAGATCCAGTAAGATATGACATAATGTCATCAATGGGAGGAGACTTATCATAAGGGTAAATGGGATGCTAGACCCTAGGCACCCCAAGAGCAGAGGCCACTACCGTAGGAGTAATGGTATACTTTTCACCTCGTATCCAACTTCTCACAAACTGAGTGTTGGAATCATTAGAGTGGACAAATAGATTCGAGTAGAACTTTCTGATCAAGGTAGTTCGAGGAGGATGGTCAACATCCAACAAAGTCAACTAGTCCCTACGCTCAAAGTTTCTCCTAATCTCCATATCAAGCTCATCTAAAACTACCTTACACTCAACCCACACATTCTAAAGAATGTTCAGCTTCTCATATGTCTCTTGGTTTTTCTCACTCAAAAACCTTTCACTATCAAAAGGTGCAGAAGAAGAGGTGGATGTCCTATGGGCTCTAGTCTTCCTAACCATGATGCTAAAGAACAGAAAGGATAGACAAAAAAGAGACAAAAGACAAAAAAAAAAAAAAAAAAAAAAAAAAACCCTAGGGCAGACTGCATCAGACATAGTTAGAGCAAAAACAATATTGAAAATAACAATCTATATGATGTTTGAACAATATTAACACATGATGCATGCTCTAATGCAGTGAGAAAAGTTCAATTATACTTTAAAAATCACAAAATTTGGCTTGAGCATAGAGTTTATATCAAAAACCCAAAATTTTGAAAACCCACTTTCAAAAATCCCAACAAATTGAGTAATTGATCATTACACAAGATAGATAATGGAATATAATGACCAAATCAATCAATCAAATAAGCCAATTTCATCAATTAATGCTCAATTGAACAAAATCCCAATTTGGGTAGTTTCAAGCCCTAGAAAATCCAAATTTTCCTAATTCATCAAATTGATCAAATTATACCCCACAAAGATCATTTTACTATCATCCAACAACAAAAACCCATTGATCAATTTTGAAAGAAATGATTGAAAACAACAAAAACCCCAAATTTTCATAGGTTCGAATTTCTCCCTAAAATGCATTAAAAAAAATGCATGAAATATGAAAATAATTGAAAAATGAAGGGTAAAAAGGTCTTACCGGAGTATGAAGACAAAAACCTTTGAAAAAATTTGAGGGAAAACAACAAAAATCTTGACTTTGAATCTGGACCGGTCAAAAAGAGAGAGAAAAGCTTTCTGAAAAAGTTGAAAAAGTGATGAACACGTGAAAAGCTTTTGTTTTTAAAAAACTCTCTAAATGATTTTCGATTGATCGAAAATCACATTCGATTGATCTAGCAGCGATCGAGCATCGATCGAGCCAGGTAGATTTAAACCAAATTTTTAGTCACAATTTCAATTGGTTGAGCAACAGGTTCGATCGATCAAAAATTTGGAAAAATTATATTTTTGAAAAACAGAGCAATTTTGTGCAGAAACTCCTTAAAGCATAGTGTTTCATGAATGAAGTGCATGAGTATGAGATTAAAATTTTTTTCAAAAACACTTGAATTTAACCCAGATCTCCCAAAAACAAGATTTTCAATCAATTTGTCCTCAAATCTCAAAGTTTAAACATATTTTGCATTAAAGTCAAGGAACTTTCAATTTTGGATGGCCACAACAAGATCTCACACAATAACATGTACTAAGTTTAGCAAAGAGTAACTTATGTAATTTGTGCAACTAGCAAAAGCTTGAGATACATGTGAGGTGATATGTGAATAGTAATCAATCACAATTTCTACAAAATTCATCACACAAATTTGAAAGAGACTATCACCTAAAGAGTTATATCATATAACTCACACAGCTCCTAGAATAAAAGCTTGCAATCATGTAAGTTTCTTGATTTGCCTCATAATGTACACACCAATTTTATTTGATTTGAAACTTATTAAAATAGCCAAGATAATGTACATACCAATTTTATTTAATTGTGAAGTTATTATAGCCCATTAATGTACACACCAATTTTAGCATTTAATCCGAGGTTATATTTTATGTTCTTTTTGTGCATGTGCTACACTTTCTCGAGTATAAAATCTTATGATATGCACTAAAGTGTTCATGATTGGCAAGTAAACAGTGGTGAGATAGTTATTTATGCCTTTCTCATTAAGTTCAAGTCCAACAATCAAAGGTATGTGACTTCAAGATCAAGATCAAGATCAAGTGATCAAAAACCATGAGCAACTTCCACACAACATGTACTACAAAGCTCAAATTAGTAAAATGCAATAAATAAGTTCATCCAAGCTAAACAAGGTACATAGACATGTTATGTAAAAATAATATGGCCAACCTTGATTTCAAATCCAAGAAAAATAATGCAAAACACATTTTACTTCCCTTTTTTTTTTTTTTTTTTTTTTTTTAAAATAACAATAACGACCTTGAATGAAATGCATGAATGTTATGCAATGCAAATCCTTGAAAAACAAAGAGAATAAAAACAATAAAGAAGAATGATAACAAAGAATAGAGCAATGAAGCACAAAGACCATGAAAGCCAAAGATGATCAAGGACACAGAATCACACCAATCACTTGACGAAGTGTCTCAAACTTACTTTTATCAAGAGGTTTGGTGAAGATGTCAGCATTCTGACGTTCAGTAGGGATATACTTAAGAACCACAATCTTTCTTTCAACAAGATCCCTAATAAAGTGATATCTAATCTCTATGTGTTTAGTCTTAGAGTGTTGAAAAGGGTTCTTAGAGATATCAATAGCACTAGAATTATCACAATAAACTACCATGGTGTCTTGTGTTATCCCATAATCACTCAAAAGTTTTTTCATCCAAAGAAGCTATAAACAACAACTTCTAGCAGCAATATATTCTGCTTCTGCAATAGACAGAGAGACAAAATTTTGCTTTTTACTCATCCAAGCAACAAGATTGGCTCCTACATAAAAACACCCACCAGTGGTGCTTTTTCTATCATTAGCATTATCGGCCCAATCTGAATTAGAAAGTCCAGCAAGAGACAAATTTGACTCTTTGCTGTAGAACAAACCATAATCACAAGTTCCACTAACATATTTTATGATTCTTTTAACAACATTTAAATGCGAAACTTTAGGATTAGATTGAAATCTAGAGCATACACCAACACTAAAAGTAATATTAGGACAACTTGCAGTTAAATACAAAAGGCAACCAATCATGCTTCTATATAGTGTAACATCAACAGATTCACCTGAGGGATCATTGATTGGCTTTGCATTAGCAATCATTAGTGATCTAGCATGTGCAGCCTTGTTAAGTCCAAATCTCTTGACTAGATTTCTGGCATACTTTGCTTGGTTAATGTAAATTCCAGAATCCATTTGCTTCACCTGCAATCCCAAGAAATAAGCTAGTTCACCAACCATACTCATTCCAAACTTCTTCTTCATTTATCTGCATAAGATTGAGCAGAAGAGTCATTAGTAGCACCAAAAACAATATCATCAACATAAATTTGAGCTACTACAAAATAATTTTTATCCTTTCGTATGAAGAAAGTAGTATCTGCAAATGCTCTTTTGAATCCATGCTCAATGGGATATGCGGTTAACCTATCATACCATGCCCTGGGAGCTTGTTTCAAACCATAGAGGGCTTTCTTCAACTTGTAGACATCATCCGGTTTGTGAGGATTAACAAAACCCTTTGGTTGTTCAACATATTCCTCTTCTTGCAACATCCCATTCAAGAAGGCACTCTTGACATTCATTTGATACAGCTTGAAATTCAAATGGCTAGCAATGGCCAACAAAATCCTAATGGATTCTAGTCTTGCTACTGGTGCAAAAGTCTCATCAAAATCAATCCCTTCCACTTATGTGTATCCTTGAGCAACAAGTCTTTATTTGTTTTGAATAACAGTACCATGTTCATCTAACTTGTTCTTGAAGATCTATTTAGTTCCAATCACATTTACTCCCTTTGGTCTAGGAACTAATTCTCACACATCATTTCGAACAAATTAATGAAGTTCTTCATACATAGAATTAACCCAATTAGCATCTTGAAGTGCCTCATCCACCTTTTTCGGTTCAAATTGGGATAGATAGCATGAGTGAGTAATAACATTCAGGGCTTTGGATCTCAATCTCATGTTATCATTCAAACTTCCCAATATACTTGTGACAGGATGATTTAACTTCACTCTAGAAGATGGACCTTTAACTAGAGATGTGGAGGCACCTTTTTGTTCTAATGAAGGACTAGGCTCACCTTGTTCTTGTTGAGTTTCATGAATCGGTGTAGATGGTTCTAGACTTGATGGTACTAAAACAGCATCATTTAACAACAGTAGCTCTTCATCATTATGTTTCCTGATATAATCATCAGGAATAAGATCATCAACTTCCACAGTCTTTTCTTGAACCGAAAGAGTGTTTTCTGAATGAGTTTCTGAACACAGTTCATCATTGATCACCACATTTGAAGACTTCATGACTGTTTTAGTTCTCAGGTTGTATACTCTGTAAGCTCTACTAGTGGAGGAGTATCCCAAAAAGTATTCCTTGTCGCTCTTTGCATCAAACTTTTTTAGGTTCTCCCTATCACGCAGAATATAACAGTCACTGCCAAATATTTGGAATATTTGACAACAAGTTTCTTTCCTCTCCAGAGTTCATAAGGAGTTTTCTTGGAATCAGGTCTGAAATACACCTGGTTAAGTGTATGACAAGCTGTGTTAACTGCTTCTCCCCAGAAAGACTTGGGCAACTTTTAGTTATGTAGCATGACACGAGCCATCTCTTGAACAACCATATTCTTCCGTTCCACTATTCCATTATGTTGTGGTGTCTTGGGTGAAGAGAACTCTTGATGTGTGCCTTGATCATTGCAGAAGGTAGCCAGCTTCGTGTTTTCAAATTCCCTTCCATGATCACTTCTAATTCTGGCTATCACAGTTCCTTTCTCAACTTGCAATTTCTTGCACAGCTGTATCATCTTTTCAGGAGCCTTAGCTTTATCTCTCAAAAGCACAACCCAAATATATCTAGTGAAATCATCCACAACAACTAGAATATACTTCTTTCCACCTAAACTCTGAACTCTGGCAGGACCTATGAGATCAATGTACAATAACTCTAGAGGTCTTGAAGTTTGAAATTCAATCACAGGCAGATGTTTAGACTTTACTTGTTTACCCATCTGACATGGTCCACATATGCACTTTTCTATCTTTTCAAACTTGGGCAAACTAATAACTGCATCATACTTGGAAATCTTCTCTAATTGCTTGTGACTTGCATGTCCTACCATTGATGCCATAGGTCTACTTGATTGATCTTTGCACTGAAACACTTGTTGCTTATACTAGGTGTTATACTATAACAGTTGTCAGCTATCCTAACACCAATACACATGCAGTCACCTCCTCCATCAAGTATCTCACATTCATACTTGGTGAAGAGAACATTTAATCCATTGTCACAAATCTGACTGATGCTGAGTAAATTAGCCTTCAATCCATCAACATACTAGACATCTTCAAAAACTAGCAACCCTGGAATGTCCACAGTTCTAATGCCTCTAATCACAAATTTGCTTCTATCTCCAAACATGACTGTCCCAATCTTTCCTTTAAAGAGTGTCTTGAATAAAACTTTATTTCCTGTCATATGCCTGGAACAACCACTATCCAAATACCAAAGACAAGAATCACATGCCTTTAAGGCGGTTAAAGCAGTATAACACAGATAGTTATTATCACATGTAATTATACCAAGATACTCAAGGAAAGACTTAACAAAAGCAACAAGAGACACAATCCAAAAGTAGACAAATTGAAACTTTAGCAATAAGAACTTTCAAGTATCCATGACAACAGGGGTCAAGGATTAACTCTTAAATCAAAGGATCTAAATACTAGAGCTAACCCGCTCTGATACCACTTGTACGTTTTTAGACCCCTTAAATACAAACATATTAACTTATTTATTTAACCAAGTGATTAACTTAGGTAAATTATTCAGATCTAGGTTAACACAAATAAATCATATCATTGAAATAGTGCGGAAAATAAATAACACAACGATATGATAACTTAAGAAAACCAAACTGATAAAAAACCTGAGGAGGATTTAACCTAGCTATTCTCAAGGTAAAACAAATCCACTATGAAAGAATTGAAGTTTACACAATAGAAACTTAGACCACTAACATCCTATTGCTACCTTAAATAGGAAACTTACTACCACAACCACGTGACAGCTCCGAGTTTACAGACTACTTCTTTTTTGGATTCACAGTAACCACAAGTACTCCCACTTGTGTTTTCTTTAAGCTCTTTATGCAGAAACTAAAGCGATCATCAAGTTCCTAACATAATCTTGATTCTTGATAACGCTAAGTATATGTGAAAGCAAACACCTCGAGATCTCACAAGAGATTCACATACACATCATAAACAACAACTGTAAAACATGGCTAGAGTTTTTCCTTTTACACTTAAAGCAATACATAAAACCCTACACATCATATGGGCTTGGGCTGAGTTGGAAAATTCTGCAGAAAAACAATCTGCACGAGCTTTAATCGATCGAGTCTAATTTTCGATCGATTGAGCCTGACAAATTTACACAATAAATCCTGTAGTACACTTGATTCCAACTTTATACATAAACATACTTTAAGCAAGTCTAAAACAAGACTAAACGTTTTGATCATGGTTTGCCAACATTACAAAATGAAGTTCTAATACATTTAAACCTAAAGTCTTAGAACCCAACAGCAATCTCAGTAGATGAGAGTTCATCATCAAATCCACAATCATCAATAGATTTCAAAGGCATAGATTTGGATTTATTAGTTTTTGGTAAGTTAGATTCAAAGGATTGAAGAGATCCTACAAGTTCATGTATAGGAATAGAGTCTACATCTTTACTTTCAGTTATGGTAGTTACAATCCAATCCAAATTCAAATTCAAATCCAAATTATAAGGAAGTTCCAATCCAAATTCTTGACTGCAAGGATCAAGTGCTACGCACCAAGACCATATCATTGGTTAAGGTCCTTTGGAAGAATCACACAGTGAATGAGGCATCTTGGGAACGAGAAGATGAGATGAAATCAAATTATCCAGAATTGTTCGATAACGAAGGTATGTACAATTTCGAGGACGAAATTTTTTTTTAAGGGGGAAAGGATGTAACACCCCTTAATTTTATTACTTATTTAATTATTATACGTAAATTATAAGGAGGCCTACAATTAAATGGATTAAATTGATTTGGGCCTAAGATATAAAAGAATAAGATAAATGCTATGGGATATGAAGCCCAAGTGAGGTGGCATAAGTAAAAATATGGGCATTGATAACCCTAGCCTTTTACCTTTTAAGTTACACGTGTATCCTTTTTGTTTTCAGCCGCAACACACTAGTGAGCTGTTTCTTTTCTACTCTACGGCTATTGCACAAGTAGTTCATGTATGGTTTGTCTTGCTCTAAATTTAAGAAGTTCGAATAGTCAAGCAATTGTCATGAACCTAGACTATCATAATACTAATAGAAAAGGGCTCCTATAATTGTATTATATTAGATAAAGAATGGTCAATATGTCAGGAAGCTTTGAATTTGTGCTTGATGGAGTAATAGGCTTGGACTTATCAATTAAAGTTAACACCATGTGAAAGGGAAAAAGGGTTGCTTTGTGGTTTATATATAATTGTTTATAGTCTCACTCTTTTCACCACCATTGTCATTGTCCAAATAAGTGTCCAGCGGTGTCCTTATGCTTTACGGCATCAAGAGGATTATGGGTCTTTGGGTTGATGATTACAATATTATAATAAGGATTGTTTATATATAGCCGTATGGTCCAGGCTTTGAAATTGATTACGTATGAATAGTATGTATAGCCATATGGTCCTCCATTGGCTCTAAGATTGATTTGGCAGAACTATATTATGTGGCTTCTACTTTTGACCAATAGATATAAATATTAGGTTGATCAAATAGGTTTTTATATCATGTGGTTTCTAACGAATAGTAGAATATATGATGGCTAGACCTATAGTGAATTGCTAGAGTTTTATAGAGTTGCAGTACAATCATGCTTATTAATGGATAGTAAAAATACATGAAATAGAACAATTAAATTAAAGCGGAAAGTGAACTGGAGAGTTACGTAAATAAATGTAAAATTTTGGAAATATCAGTGTTGTTTAAGATTATATTGTCTAAATATGAAAATAGATTTTAGTAGGAAATTCGTGTATTGATGGACCTATTTTTGGTGTTGCTAGGCTCTAATTCTACTGATTCATTGTGACTCAAGGGTGATTGATTCCTTTTATTTTGCAACTAAGAGGTAAGTGGTGTTTACTAATTTTGGGGGTTTTCCCAAAATAGTGTTGATTATCAAACTATTCTCATATCAAGAAATATGTTGATATTCTATATATAAATTGATATTTTATAAATGTTTGATGTGCACATTGACTATTCATTTTATGAAAAACTTGTGGGACAACCTGAAATTATTTAAACTTGTATGTGTGAATATATTTTCATATTTTTGAGAATTATGAATGGATTATTTTTGTGAGCATACTGAATATGTTTTGAAAACCTATGACAAGTCGTGATTAAAAGCTCAGTATTGTATTTAGTCCTTAGTAAGGTACAATCATACTGCAGCTAGTCCTTAGCAAGAGACAGTCCCAGAAAAGGGGACAGTGCACATTTGATAGCTCCTTAGCAAGGGAGTATACTATTGAGGATCTAAAAGAGAAGCTCCTTAGCAAGGGAGTGCACATTTAGATTCGAAATGAGCCATCCTTAAGAAAGGGGATGAAAATGAGGTTTCAGTCCCAAAAAGGGGACAACACAAGACTGTTAATGGGGCGTAAACGTTGACCACGAGAAAAGCCTAGGAAATTGTTTATGTGATTGTATTAATATATATATATATATATATATTATGATGGCTCACAATATAAAGATATTTTTATATATATGAAGTATTTGATGATAAATATTGATGAGTTACAGGTTATGAAATCGTTGTAAGAATTATTTATTTAAAAGGTTTGTTCTCACACTCCAATGTTAGTGAATTTTCACTTATTGAGTTATCTTACCCTCTCTTTTATTTCCCATTACAGATATATTAGAAGGATTATTGGAGTAGAGATTTTTGGGAGACAGCAATTACAAACTATTTTGTGGAATTGAGGATTTTATTGTTATTTTCATGGCATTAAATATTGTATTTGGAGAATCATTTTAAGGATGTTTTGTTTTTGGTAAATTAGAGCTCTGACATTTTTTATTAGATTTAAGATTGCTGGATTCTTTTATTTAATATTTTTATGGATTATTCAGATTAAATAAACTTTTATTGTTTATGATTTTGGGGCGTTACAATATTGACATGATATTGATGTTAGTTTGTTTTAACAAGGTTTATTCATAATAAATCTAATTAACAACTTGAATTTAAAACTTATTAATTCTATCAATCAAGGTCTAAATTTTCCAACATAAAGCTATTGGAATTTCAAATCTAGAAGTCTACCCTCTCACTTGTAGCCTAAACTCTAGCCAATCAGCTGTAATTATAAGATAGCCAATTAGCTTAAATTTTGAGATTGGGTAGCAATTAATATTCTATCTAGGCAGAGACAAAACCAGGATTTTGAGTTAAGGGACTGACGATCTGTGTAGACTATGATTGTTTGGGTTGATTTGTGGTCGTTTGGACTGATCTATAGAGTTGTTTGGGCTGATTTGTGTAGGGGGGCCAAGATTTATTTTTCTTGGCCCCAATTTGAATTAAGTCTAATATATCTACAAATAAAAAATAAAAATTCTGCAACTCAGAGGTCCCTTTGTCTCTGTCCCTATGCCTAGGGGTCCCTATGTGTAGGGGTCCCTTTGTCTAGGTTCACTGTAACATGATCTATATATTCAGATCGATTTAAAGCTCTTTGTAAAGTGAAAAACAATTCAGACAAAATGTGCGTCCTACAATCAAGAATTCTTTTATGATGGATTGGGTGTGGTCTCAACTGTCAACTCTCATGACTAGCTTACATTGAGTAGATAATGGTCTCGATTTTGTTTTCTCGATTCTTGAGACCAAATTTTGATCTCTATCTCAATTCTCAGGACCGCATTTGATTTTGGTCATGACGTTGATACCAATTTAAGATTACTATTTTTAAGGTGGAGTAGGTTGATATTAAAAGCAAAGAGGATGAAGAATTGATGATACAACAAAACTGCATTTGCTTTTACGTTGTAGGCACTAGGTATAGGTCATTGATTCATAGGTGCACAACGGCACGTGTGATGCCATGCAAGTCTGGATAAGGAAGGAACCAAAAAAGAGTTGACAAAATACTGAATTTTGATAGAGGTGAACAACATCAGCAAAGGTCTCGTTAGCTTATTTGTTTCTGGCTCAACTGACACCTCTAAGCGTGTTTGAGGAAGATAGTTCAAAAGTGGACATATCACTATCATGCCAAGTGTGTAATCAGACGCTAGACCCAACGAAATATTTATAAATAAAAAAAATAATAAGTGAGATAAGAATGATTTTTAGGGAAACAAATTGGTTTATTTGTAAAATAAATATAATTTATTTGTTTTTAAAAACCTTTTTATCTTACCTTTATTTAAGCAAATAAGCTGATCAGATGCATATTTTGCTTTAAAGTGATAGTTTAACGAAAATAACATCCTTTGAATTGAACCACCTCCCCTCCTTCCTATCTACCTGAAAAAAAAAAGGGGAAATAGACATGCACGTGAAGGTGGTGGGGCAACGTTCTTGAAACATCTTAAAGTTATAACGGCTGCACATTGCGGAATAATTGACTGGGCTCCATAACTTAAAGTAGAGCCTAATATTATATACATTATTCTTAGGATGAATGGACACTTCAACTCATTTCTTACTTATGTCGTAACAATGTTTTATTTGTCCGTTTCAAGTCATAATTTTTCAAAAATCGCTTGTATTGTCATGTCATACCCATGCCATGTCCATATAATTGCATCTTAGATTATTCAAGGGATAATGAGATTGTTTGTAAAAAGGAAAAAGGAAAAAACTTTTAGAACTAAACTTTTTGGGTTCAACTTATTTACAATAAATGATTTATTTATTTTTAATTATTACTCTTCTCATTATTATTATTATTATTATTCAATTTTCCAGTTTGAACTTTGAACTTAATTTTGACAAATGTTGCATTGACTGTATCTTATAAAGCCTGGCATGTTCAGAGACAGAGCAATTGCAACATTAAGCAAACATTCTAAACAGTGATAAGTTTTTGAGTGTTCTTCTTGACGTGTTTGGTTAGTCTACTGTTTCTTGGAATCCTATCTTGAAACAAATTCTGTTCTTTTTCTCTTTAACTATCATGATTAAAGATATACATATGAACAGTACTTGGGTTGCAAGTTGTATTAGTTGGCAACTTGGTTGTTGCTTTTTAGTTATGCTATCTTCGGTAAAGGCAGTAATGGTTTCTTTTGACTGAGTGTTGCATACTGTCTGATTCTCAGAATAGTTTCTTATTCTAAATAACAACATTGGCTAATGCGGATGCTTGTCATTTTTGTTGTTGTTGATTAGTAAATACTTAATACCACCTATTATACATTCCCCATGATTCCAAAGAATGAACCTTTAATATGGTAACTGTTTCAAAAGCATATTTATTTAGAATGGTGTTTTCAACAGTTTGTCTCCGTCTCTCTCTTGCTTGCTCTCTGAGGATTGTTTGACAATTTGGTAACAGCTTCTTCTCATTCATTCTTGTATCCCAAACTATTTAATTTGGCTTGTGCTTGCACTGAAATGATCTTCTACAAACTTCATTGAGTTATAAATATTCTTTCGTATATTACTACTTTTTTGGTTTGTGAAGTCTCCCTTGATACCAGTTCATTGGGGCTAGATAATCCAACTCCTTGTTTGTCATTTTGTAATTCATTTAGTGATTTATATTTTCTTAATTGCCTTAGAATTTATTAGTTTTGAGAATTAATGATGAATAGAAAATAAAATTTTATTATAATTTTTATTAGATGAGTTTTAACTTTGCTTGAAGAGAAATACTAAAAAATTTGTTCCTTGGTTTATTTATCAGTTAATGCAATATACACTCATGATCCTAAATCGAGAGAAGGCTTAAAATATTTCATCATCTTGCTTCACATCATTATGTTGAACTTCACTCATCCATTCTGCCTTAACTATGGGGTGCTAAATATGTTTGTTTTGCAGCTGTGGTCATATAATCCAAGTTCTTGAAGGTTATCCTGTACCAAATAAGTATTGCTGCAGGCAACATGGCCAAAGAAAATACAGACAACCAACAACATTCAAACAAGACAATGGGGAAACAGGAAAGCACGAATACAGTACCATACTGCAAGCTTTTCTCCTTTGCTGACCACTTGGATTATCTATTAATGTTAGTTGGCACAATTTCTGCTGTTGGTAGCGGTATCTCTATTCCTCTCATGATCATAGCCTTGGGAAATATTATTGATTCTTTTGGAAGAACTGTGAATACCCAAGATATAGTTCATGAGGTTTCCAAGGTATTTTGCAACAAAAACCTGATAATAGTCATCTATATTTGCCGTAAATCTATGCTAAATTCTGAAATTTGAGCATTTCTTCGCCATGCTGCATGAAGAAAACATAATTTTACTCTATACTAATCACCATTCATCAGAAATCTAGACTCCATTTAATCTTATAACAGTTCTTGCAAAGTGGTCCCTTTGTTCTCTAAAATGCTTGCCCAACTACAGTGTCTCTCTGGTAATGCTTAACTCAATACAACGGTATGTTTATCCCAATAATTTGCTGTAATCAGTGGCAACTTGATCGTTTTAATTCTCAGGGGTCCTTAAAGTTTTTATACTTGGCTGTGGGAACCGGTGCTGCATCATTTTTCCGTAAGTACATAAGCCTTCTTGCTGAGATTACACATTAAAACCTACCAGATGGCTTATAGACTAGAATGTTTGACTGGAACTGAGATACCCCACTTTTTCTTTATGCCAGAGATGACTTGTTGGATGGTTACTGGGGAGAGACAGGCTGCACGAATAAGAAGTTTATACTTAAAAACAATTTTGAGGCAAGATATTAGCTTCTTTGACAAGGAAGCTAGCACCGGGGAAATAATTGGGAGGATGTCAGGAGACACTGTTCTTATCCGAGATGCCTTGGGTGAGAAGGTATTGGTGCACCACACAAACACCTGAAACCGTTACCATCTCCTCCAAGCATCCCTAATTGGAGTTTAAAATGCTCTCTTATTTAGTGATTTATATATTTTTGTAATTTGCAGGTTGGAGCTTTTGTACAGTTGGTAGCAACATTCATAGGAGGCTTTGTTGTAGCATTCATCAAGGGATGGCTTCTTGCTAGTGTCATGCTATCCACAATTCCACCTCTTGTCATCTCTGGTGCTTTCATGAACATCATTATAAGAAAGATGGCATCCCGTGGGCAAGCGGCTTATTCAGTGGCAGCAACTGTAGTAGAGCAGACAATTGGTTCAATCAGAACTGTATGCATACTTGGCATAACAACTCTTTGATTTTCCCTTTCTTTTATTAAAATAATATTCAATCATGATGTCCATTCTCCATGCAGGTTGCATCATATACAGGGGAAAAGCAAGCTATAGCTAAATACAACAAGTCCTTAACCAAAGCTTACAAGTCTGGTGTTCAAGAGGGCTTGGCTGCTGGGTTGAGTCTTGGTGTGGTTATGTTTATTTTATACTGCGGTTATGCATTGGCAGTATGGTATGGTGGGAAAATGATACTTGACAAAGGATATACAGGAGGGGATGTCATTACTGTAATGTTTGCTGTTTTGGTTGGCTCCACGTAAGTTGCATTTCACTTCATAAGTTATTCATTAAATTGATACATTATGCTCATATTACAATCTGTCATATATATACCAGACCAAATCTGCATGTTTGTTCAAGATTTGGCTATTCATTACCCCCTCAAGCCCCATTTTTGCCACATATGACACATCAAAGGAGATATTCTATAAGTCCAAAAAGCTAAAGATTTTTACATTTTATATAAATTAATTTTTATTTCCAGGAACCTGGGGCAGGCATCTCCATGCATGAGTGCTTTTGCTGCTGGACAAGCTGCAGCATTTAAAATGTTTGAGACAATTAAAAGGAAGTCACAGATAGACGCTTATGACAATAGTGGCCTGAAGTTAGATGATATTCATGGAGATATAGAACTAAGGGATGTTTGTTTCAGTTATCCTGCAAGACCTGAAGAACATATATTCAATGGATTTTCTCTTTCAATACCTGGTGGTACAACCACTGCTTTGGTTGGACAGAGTGGAAGTGGGAAATCAACAGTTATCAGTTTGATTGAGAGATTTTATGACCCGCAAGCTGGTGAAGTTCTCATTGACAAGATTAACCTCAGAGAGTTCCAACTAAAATGGATCAGACAGAAAATTGGCCTCGTCAGCCAAGAACCTGTGTTGTTTACTTGTAGCATTAAAGACAATATTGCCTATGGGAAGGACAATGCAACTACTGAAGAGATAAGAGTTGCTGCTGAACTTGCTAATGCTGCTAAATTCATAGATAAACTTCCTCAGGTTTAATTCATCATTTAATCTTTTGTTTAGAATGATTTATTGGTCTGCATTTCCTTTGGGAATTTTATATTGTTTCTACTATGACAGAACCCTCTTGGAGTATCCATGTTTGTATTCTCATGTTTTTATTTCTGTTTTCTCTAGAAAGATGAACTTATGTGCACTGGGTTTTACAGCATTGGAAGCTATGTCATAATATGGTTTTGTGTCTGATGTATTCAGGGACTAGACACAATGGTTGGTGAGCATGGAACTCAGCTATCTGGGGGCCAAAAGCAGAGAATTGCTATAGCCAGAGCAATTCTGAAAGACCCAAGAATTCTACTTCTAGATGAAGCCACCAGTGCTCTTGATGCTGAATCTGAGAGAATTGTGCAGGAGGCTTTGGACAGAATTATGACCAGTCGGACAACCATTATTGTTGCCCATCGCTTGAGTACGGTGAGGAATGCTGACACTATTGCAGTGATACATCAAGGAAAAATTGTTGAAAAAGGTATATATATTATATTTGTTGGTGTGTTCTTTTCTAGCAGCTACAGCTAAGTTCCACTACAAGTTTCCCATCATTATTGTGAATGTATTAGCACTTCGTCATATATTCATGGTTAGCTGTATAGTTTTGATAGTTGTTTTAGAAAGACAAGTTGCCTCTCTCAAAAGGAGTCACAATTGAGACTCCTTGCAGTTATTAATAAAACCCAGTTCAACCTAGTAAATACTTGATGTGGGACTCATTCTCGTTAGGGCCCACTTTGTGAGGTAGTGTCTCCGAGCCTACACGGGATTACCAGGCCAACTCTGATACCATATGTAACAACCCAAGAAAAAGCGCTAGCCACATTTACGCTGTACCTCAAAAAGACTAGTCACAATTGAAACTCCTTGCAATTGTTAATAAAGCCCAATTCAACCCAATAAATACCTGATGTGGGACTCATCACACACTTACACACATCACACACTCAATCAAATTGGGGCATTACAATCTCCTCCACTTAAATCTCTAACATCCTCGTTAGGGCCCACTTTGTGAGGTAGTGTCTCCGAACCTACACAGGATTACCGGGCTGGCTCTGATACCATATGCAACAACCCAAGAAAAAGCGCTAGCCACATTTACGCTATACCTCAAAAGGACTAGTCATAATTGAGGCTCATTGCAGTTATTAATAAAACCCAGTTCAATCCAATAAATACTAGATGTGGGACTTATCACATACCCACAGACATTACACAATCAATCAAATTGGATCATCACAATAACCTGACTCTGATACCATATGTAACGACTAAAGGAAAAGTGCTAGTCACATCTGCGCTATACCTCACAAGGACTAGTCCAACCCAGTAAATACCACATGTGGGACTCATCACACACCCACACATATCAGACAATCAATCAAATTGAGGCATCGCAATATAGTCCATTTATAATTCTCAAAAATATAAAAATATATTCACGCATATAAATTCAGGTTGTCCCACAAGTTTTTCATAAAACGAATAGCTAATGTGCACATCAAGCATTTATAAAATATCAATTTACATATAGAATATCAACATATTTCTTTGATATAAATATTTTAATAATCAATGATGTTTTGGGAAAACCCCAAATTGGGGCATCACAATAACCTGGCTCTGATAGCATATGTAACGACCTAAGAAAAAACGTTAGCCACATCTGCGCCATACCTCAAAAGAACTAGTCCAACCCAGTAAATACCCGATGTGGGATTCATCACACACTCACACACATCACACAATCAATCAAATTGGGGCATCACACACACACACACACACTCTCTCTCTCTCTCTCTCTCTCTCTCTCTCTCTCTCTCTCTCTCTCTCTCTCTCTCTCTCTCTCTCTCTCTCTCTCTCAGCATTGCAAGTAGCTTGAAGTATGTTTACAATATCCTTTTCTGGTTAAATCCAAAATTCAAATTACTAAATTGATCACCATGCTAATTAGATCATTCTTGAGATAAACATAGTATTGCATTCTTATCCCTCTTGATTAATCAGGTACACATTCTGAACTATTTGAGGCTCCCGAAGGAGCATATAGTCAGCTTATACTGTTGCAAGATGTTAGCACATTGTCGGAACAAAATGCTCTAAATGATCAGGACAGTACAGAACTTACTAGAATAAATTCAAGTCATCACTCATTCTCGAAGTCATTTGGTGTGCCTGATGCAGTGAGTGTGCAGGAAACAACACCTGCAGAAACCACTACTGCTGCTTCAGCAACAAACAAACCGCCTCCAGAAGTCTCACTTCACCGCCTGGCTTATCTTAACAAGCCAGAGATCCCAGTTTTACTTCTAGGCACTATAGCTGCGGTGGCCAATGGATTAATTTTACCTGTTTACGGGATACTAATGTCCTATATAATAAAAACTTTCTATGAGCCAGAAGAAAAACTCCGCAAGGATTCAAAATTTTGGTCACTAGCTTTTGTTGCTCTTGGTGTGGCATCTCTATTGGCTCAACCATCAATGTCATATTTGTTTTCTGTTGCTGGGTGTAAGTTAGTAAGAAGGATCCGGTCAAAGTGCTTTGAGAAAGTAGTTTATATGGACGTAAGTTGGTTTGATGAAGCTAAGCACTCAAGTGGTGCACTTGGTGCAAGACTCTCTGCAGATGCAGCTTCTATGCGAGGGGTGGTTGGAGATGCACTTGCTTTGCTTGTTCAAAATATTGCAACTGCTATTGGAGGCTTGGTTATTGCTTTCACAACAAACTGGCAATTGGCTTTAATAATTCTTGTTTTGCTACCTTTCTTGGGAGCAAGGGTATATGCCCAAATAAAGGCCATGCAAAGATCCAATGCAGATGCTCAGGTTTGCTTTAAACTTCATAGTCATCTAGCTCCAATGCATAACAGATATTTAATTTCAAATGAGAGGGTAATGGAGGAAAACAAACTCTTTTGGGGAAAATTAGACTTTACCGCCCTAAACTATACCCCTGATTACACTTTAAACCCTAAACTTTTTGAATGCATGTTTTGCACCCAATGTCAAGTTTAATTTTTATAATATTTGAATAGACTTAACTATTAAAAGAACGTTTCAAGAAATCCCTATCCCTAGTCAAGTTAATGGTTTAAACATCTGAAATGAACAACATATGCATTCAAATAGTCCCTTTGAACAATACTGAAATTTTAAATGGTCACAGAAAATGTATGAAGAAGCAAGTCAAGTTGCAAATGATGCAGTAGGGAGTATAAGAACAGTTGCTTCTTTCTGTGCTGAACAGAAGATGATGGAATTGTACAATAAGAAATGCGAAGGCCCTACTAGGACAGGAAAAAGGCAGGGGTTAATCAGCGGGATAGGTTTTGGGCTATCATTCTTCTTAATGGGTTCAGTCTATGCATGCTGCTATTATGCTGGAGCACAATTTGTTAAGGATGGCAAAGCAACATTCTCCGAAGTTTTTCGTGTAAGATCTTCTGGCTTGTCCACCAAGTCAGGCATTCAAATTCTAACTAACTTATTATTACTTCGGAGGTAAAATTCTTCATCGATTTATCCCTTGATAAAATCTTTTGTATCCTAAATTACAGGTTTACTATACTCTCACCTTGGCAGCCATTGGAATTTCTCAGTCAAGCTCCTTGGCCCCAGACGCTAGTAAAGCAAAGAATTCTGCTGCTTCTATATTTGCAATTCTTAACGGGAAATCAAAGATAGATTCTAGTGATGCTTCCGGAATGACAATAGAAGATGTGAAGGGAGAAATTGAGCTTCACCATGTCAGCTTTAGTTATCCCACTAGACCTGATGTTCAAATATTCAGGGATCTTTGCTTCGCTATTCATTCTTGCAAGGTAATTTGTTAGGACTTGGCATCATCATAAGTTATTCCTGTACTTTACATTATGGCAAGCCACACAGAAGGTTCAAAAAATTAGTCTCACTTTAATATCCATATACTAACAGATTCAATTTTATATTAATCAGACGGTTGCTCTGGTTGGGGAAAGTGGGAGCGGAAAATCAACAGTGATCTCGTTGTTGCAGAGGTTTTATGATCCTAATGCAGGTTACATTACACTAGATGGTATTAAAATCCAAAAGCTACAACTGAAGTGGTTAAGGCAACAAATGGGTTTGGTAAGCCAGGAGCCTATGTTATTTAATGACACTATTCGAGCCAACATTGCTTATGGTAAGGAGGGAAATGCAACTGAAACAGAAATATTAGCCGCAGCAGAATTGGCAAATGCACACAAGTTTATTAGTGGTTTAGAACAGGTAAAAACTCTGATCAATCAAGTTGCTTCAGTGAGATAGACTAGTTAGCACTATATGTTATTAGACTATTCTTGAGTTCATGCGCATTCAAGGGAGGCAAATAAACTATTTAGAAGTCCATTACTTGTTTATTAGCAAATATTTTTTATGATCCTTGTAGGACAAGTTAGCTAATCTTTTTTATGATCCTTGTAGGACTAGATAACTTGTCCTGCAAGTATAATTTAGAGTGATGACTTGACATGTAAGTATGGGCTTACAACAAGTTTGGGCTATAGAACCCTAATATATCTAACAAGCCTATTTGATGAGGTTGTTTGTAATCTATATGTGTTTGTGGGACTGATAATGATTATAAGGAATGCGGAATTTGAATGTAGGGATATGATACAACAGTAGGTGAGCGAGGTGTCAAATTGTCTGGGGGACAAAAGCAACGAGTGGCTATAGCACGAGCTGTAGTGAAGGCGCCAAAAATACTACTACTAGATGAAGCAACTAGTGCTCTAGATGCTGAGTCTGAGCGAGTGGTTCAAGATGCATTAGATCGATTAATGGTTGATCGAACCACCGTGGTGGTAGCTCATCGATTATCCACAATCAAGGGTGCAGATTTAATTGCTGTGGTGAAAGACGGAGTCATAGCCGAGAAAGGCAAGCATGAAACTTTAATCAATATCAAGGATGGTATTTATGCTTCCTTGGTAGCATTACATACAAAAGCTTCATCTTAACAAGCAAGCCTCTTGTTTTTGTCTTTCCCGAAATGTTAAATTAGTTTCTAAAATTTCCCATGATTAGATATCTATATTGAGGATGGTGGATTTGAATTTATCCTTTGATGTGAGTTTTTAATAAAGTGAAATGGTTGTGTAACTTTCTAAACAGTTCAAGAACTTACCTATCATAATTTCTATAGCCTATGTGTAATGTGCATATATATAATAACTAGTCGTAGACCCAAACGATGCGTGGAATAAATAATTATTTTATAATTGTAATATAATGTATAATTTGTTCTCTAAAATTTTTTGAAGATAATTTTTTCTCCCTAAATATTAAACAGTTGTTATTTGGTCCAATTAAGCCTACTTCAGTCCAATTAGATCTACTTCAATCCACTTCATTCCAATTTGGTCCACTCAGTCAATTTCGATACATTTTGGACTAATTGGACCTTAAATTGATTCTTTTTTTTAGATTGCCTTTTTAAGTGTAGCTCAAAATTTCATTTTTTTTTCCTTAATTTTTGGGTTGAAAAGTATGAGATTTTATTATATTTGGGCTAAACTCTTTAGTTTTGAGTTAAAAAATACAAAGAAAATAGACATTAAAAATATGAACCCTGAAAACGCAATAAAAATGATAAATATTCAAAAGTCTTATTCGGTTCACTTTGGTTCTATTTGGTCCAAATTGGTCCTATTTGGTCCATTTTATCTCTTTGGTCCTATTAAGCTAACATTGGTCATCTTTAGTCCACTATGGTCCTATTCGGTCCTATTTATTCCTATTTGGTCCAATATGTCCACTTTCGTCCTAATATGTCCATTAGCTCTTTTTCAGACTACATTGGTCCACCTTGTCCTATTCAGTCCACTTCGGTCATATTCTATCCATTCGGTCTACTTTGTTCCATTTAGTCTATTTGTGTCCACTTCGATCCATTCGGACCACTTCAATCAATTTTGGTTCACTTTGGTTCATTTTTGTGCACTTTGCTTATAGGGAAAAGACATGTTTAGGTTGAGAGTACTTATTCTTAATTCATGTTTATTTTTAAAAAAATAGATCTTAAACTCGTAATATCTAAAATCTTAAGTATAACATTTATTGTTACTACACTTTTGTTAAGCCACATTAACGTAGTATTTCAGTCTCTTTCGATTCGGATAAATTTAAGTGAATGTCTTTCTAAACATTAAGGCTATGAATATACAAATATAATCTTTAAGGCAGTTACTCATTTGTTTTAACATCATTACTTTTAAATGAATTGCATGAGATTGATTATACCTTCAAGAAAAATAAATAAATAAATAATAAATATATATGTGTGTGTGTGTGTGTGTGTGTGTGTGTGTGTGCATGTATTTATATATGTATGTATTTATAATTTTTATTTAAATAAATTATTCAAATTCTTCATTCTCTTAGAAGATATTATTATGATAACCAAAACTTATAACAAAATTCTATTGAATATGTATAATTTATTCTCTAAATTTTATTGTAGATAATTTGTTTTCTCTAAAAATTAAACAATTTAAAAAAGTAATTTTCATCACTCTATTTTTACAAATATATAATTTTATCATTTTTTAAAAATTTTTTGATTGATATTATTCTTTTATGAAATGGTGCATATTCTTCTAACTATTGTTATTATGCATTATATTTTCCTAATTTCTTTTGGTACAATTAAAATTTTTAAGTTTCAAAGTTATTATTCAAATTATTATTCTTTTAAGAAGATTATTATGATAACCAAAATTTATCATATAACTACAATTTATATTACTTAAATAATTAAGGAGATCATTAAATAATTCTTATTCTCTCAACCTAAACTTGTATTTTGCCATGCTTAACAGATTAAGTAGGTACACCAAATTGGACCGAAGTGATCTAAAATTAACCAAATTGGACCGATAGACCTAAGTGGACGAATAAACCAAATTGGACCAGAAGACCTAACTAGACCGAATGGACCAAATTGGACCGAATATACCTAAGTGGACCATATGGACTGAGTAGATCAAAGTGGACTGAATGGGCTGAATGGGTCAAATCAGACCAAATGGAATAAATAGCACCAAATTGACCAAAGTAGACCAAATAGACTAAATGGACAGGATAGACCAAATTGGACAAATTTGACCAAAGTAGACTGAATGGGCCTAATTGAACTGAATTGGACCAAAGTAGATAGAATTGGACCAAAATTGACCGAAGTAGACTAAAGTAGACCGAACTAGACTGAAATGGACCAAATGTCGATATGTTATTAGCATAGGCAAGATTGTATTTTGATATAAATTCTAATTCTTACTTCCAAAAAAATCAAGTATTAACTCAAACAAAAATCAAACCAAAACTATAAAAGAGAGAGATATATACTTCTTGTAATGGGGAACTAAAACAAAAATATCAAAATGTATGAACCCAAAATGGAGTTTTAAAAATCACAATAATTCATCAATATAAAATATAGCTGCAAGAAAGAATTAAATGGAGAGAGAGAGAGAGAGAGTAACCACTTTTCAAGAGAGAATGTGAGAGAACAATAAGATATTTATAAAAATAATGTGAGGAAAAAAAAAAGTAAAAATAAAAATATTGTAATAAACACCACATTATCCAAGTCATGTTATGTTATGTAATGGGGTGGGCCTTTTTGCACTTCTTGGCTGGATCGATTCCTACCGCATTGTGGCCAAATAGTTCTGGGGTAGGAGAGTTGGGACTAGCTCGATTGAAACTCAGCTCAAATCAGCTTGTGTGCAAACTAGGACCCCTTTGTTAAGATCTTGGTCACATGCCCATGGCAGAAGACACTGTCACAAAAATGTTATAGCAAAAGGGCATAATATAACAAGACAAGAAGAATATATTTGCTGACAATGATTAAATCACTTTCCTAGTAAAGAAAACACAGTAATATAAGTACGGCAGAAACAAGTTAGTGACAATAATTAAAGGAAAAGAAGTAATGCTAATGCTTGATCAACTTAAAGAAAGGAGTGGATAGTCTGGCGTGCTTGGTTCCTTAGGAGATTTAAGTCTAAGAAGGGAACCACTTTTCAATGTGGGCAATCTCACAGGGAAATCCTGCCATGGAAATTACCCACTTTGAGAGAATGGGCCTAAATGGCTTATCATCGGATCCTTTTAATCTTACTAGAGAGTAGGCTATTGAGAGGGAGAGAAAGGGAGTAGCCTATTGTTGCATGCCCCTATCACACTCTTGTTTCCTCATTTCTCTATTTTTCTCCATTTTCTCTCTTATTCTTACATTCCCTTTTTTCTTCCTTGTTTTCCGTTTCTTTTCTTTCTTACTATTTTTCTCACTTATTTTTCCTTACTCTTTTTTATTGCCTTTTTTCTCTTCTTCTTTCTGCCTTCATTGTGCATAGCTAAGGCCTTTTTACTCTGCCTGTCGAGATGAGTTTTACTGTTTTACCCCTCAACTATTTTTGGCCTAGTGTGGGTGTCCTTCCCAGACCACCCATTGGTTTGTCGGCTGCCCAGCCATCACCATTATCCTGTGCTGGTCGTGCCACATTCCATTTCTAGACAAAAGAGTTTTATTTTGTTTCCTTGCTTTCTGTGGCATTCTCATCTAGATGAGAGTTGGGTATTCTCTCTTACTAACTCCTATGGCATGCACCTAGTGACTCCAGCTCATCTTTCCCTCTTTTGGATGGTATGTCATCCCAGTAGAACATTTCCCCCAAAAGAGCTTAAGCAAGAACCCCCAAAATAAGCTTCCCCCTTCTCCCACCGCTAGACCATACCTCTCTTACCTCTAACCCATGGCCCACCGCCCCTATATTGGCTAGGTACAAATGGGTGGTGCCTGAGCCTTGTGCGTGCTCCACTTTCACGTGAGTCCATGGCCTGTTTGCTATTCATGTGTTTGCCATGGCTTAGGGGCTGTTTGGACTTTGCTGCACATTCTGCTGCTTATTCTTAACCTCTTGTGGCATGGATGGATCACTGGGTTTTCATTCTTTGCACCTCATTTCATTCTTTGGGTTGGGTCTTGCTTAGGTACGGCCCTTCTTCCTTCAGTTCGGCCCTTATCTTTCTTTACTTGTGGTTTATGCGTTAACTAGTGTTCATGCCATGCCATTCTATTACTTTTACCATGTTACCACTTGACTTGTGCTTGTTGGGCCTCTTTTGGGCCTGCCATGCACTTTTCTTTTATTCAATTCACATTGGCCAGTGTTTCTGCTAGGTTAATCCTCACACCATCTTGGGCTTCCTTAGCCCATTTTATTCCTTTGGACATCCTCGACCCTCTTTATTCCTTTTGGGCATCCTTGGCCTATTCCATTCTTACATTCCCATGGGTTTTTGCTACGTCATTTAGGCTTCCCTAACCTAATTACCATATCCTTTACTTTTGGGGCTTATTGGCCTTTGTACCAATCCCATTTACTAATTCCTTTTTTTGGATTCCTCCGACCCATTTTAGCTTGTTTTCCATTTTTTATAATTCTCATGGGCTTACTACTTCTTTCTTTGGGCTCCTTTGGGCCCGTTTGTTTTCTTTAGGGCCTTTCTACTATTTTACAGGCTCATGGACCATTATTCTTGCCATCCGGGTTTAATGGTTTTCTTCTCACTTTACTAATTCTTCTTTCTTATTCCCTTCTATATTGTTGGGCTTTTTCTTGTTATTGGACCTTCTTGCCAAAGTAGGCATCAACAGTAATAAAATAACATTATATTCTTTTATATTATCTTTATATATAATGCAATAGGATAACATCTATGAAATCAAAAAGAAGAAAAAAGATAAAAACTTAAAAACACAACTTAATTACATCAACCCAAAATAGAGTTCCAACTAATACAAAAACTCATCAACTTAAAGAAGAGATGCAAGAAAAATAAAAAATAAAATAAAAAAATCCACCAAAAAATAAAATTTTTGAGAGAGAGATAGAGAGAAATAACCTTATGTGTGTAGGAAAACAATGTATAAAATGAAATAAAAAATTGTAAATTTATAGTAAGAGGAGGGGAAAAAGAAAAGCTAAAAATAAAAGAAGATAAAGGGGTAGAGGAAAAGTAATATTAAGATAGATAGTAGTGGGGAGATGAAGGAAAATTATTAGATACTCCTAGAGTATCATAAATGCGTACTCCTACCTCTCACATAAATGATGGGTCCTACCATGAATTTAATTAGTGGGACCCACCATTCATGTGAGATGAGAGAATACGCATTTATGGTACTCCGAGAGTATACAATAATTTTCCGGAGATGAAAAGGTAAAAGGGAGGAGAAGTTGAAGAAGATATAATATTAAGTTGGGAAATTAATAAGAAGAGAGAGAGAGAGAGAGAGAGAGAGAGAGAGAGAGTGTGTGTGTGTGTGTGTGTGTGTGTGGCGGCGCCACGTTATGCTCAAGGTGTTCCTAGGAACACCCTAAACTGAAAATAAAAAATTTATATATAATAATTAAAAAAAAATTATTTGTTTACCCTTTAAAAAAAAATTAGGAACACCCTATAAACTAAAATCTGAAAATAAATAAATAAATTTGTAACAGAGCAAGCAGTAAGCCCACGGATTCTCAAAAAAAAAAAAAAATGGACAGCAAGCCCAACATCAAGCCCACAGCAAGCCCAACAGATGGTTGCAAACCCAATCAGATTCTTAAAAAAAAATAAATAAATAAATAAAAAAAAAAAAAACCTAACCTTATATACTAAAATCAAATCGGGCCTCAAACAAAACCCAAATTAAAAACTCTCTCTCTGTCTCTATCTCTAAAAAAAGTTTGAAACTTTTCAAAAACCCTAATTGAAAAAGAAAGGAGCAAAATGGTCTCTCTCTCTGTCACACTCACTTGGGAGTAGGAGTGGTGCCAAGGAGGTTGGCATTTTAGAGCTCAATTTCGGTGAGTTGTTGGTTGTGGTCCATCTCGATGATGAGTGGCGTAGCCAGGATCAAGAAGGTGGTGGGGGCGATCCACGTCGTCTTGCCAGTGCTACGGAGGAGCTTTTTGGACACGACAGGGCTTCAGAGGCGGTGCGCTTGGTGTGGATGACGATGGACGACTGGGATACATTGCGGCTGGCCCTGGATATGAGGGAATGTTTGCTTTCCTTGCCTTGGGTCACTCGCTTTTTCCCTGAGATGACCAACGGAACGAACGGAGAAGGAGATCGCCAGATCGGGCCTTGAACTCGATCTCCCATTCAAACGGAAAGAACATGATAAGGCTGCCAAGCACCAAGTGCTAGACCCCACGACGGTCCATGGAGTCACTCCTTTCTCTGATCTGTCGGAGGAGGAGTTTGTGGAGTTGTACACAGGTGTACTCAAACTCTCTCTCCCTCTCTCTCTCTCTCTTTAAGACTTTAAACTGTGATTGTCATTTGTCTGTTGTTTTGCCTTTTGCTTAGTTTACTTTATAAATTTTTATTAATATTTGCCTTGTTTTTGGAGTTATCCAATGGTGTATTTATTAATATTTGCCCTGTTTTTGGAGTTTTTCGTTGGTGTTGCTGTGGTGTTGGTGAGATAAATTAATTGTCTTTTAGTGTTGGTGTTGTGTTTTTGTGATATACAATTAATTGGCTTTATTTGATTGGCTCTAGTCTTGTGATTGGGGGCCATGGGGCATTGGGGCTTGTCTGTTGAATTGAGGGGTGGATGGTGGCATAAGGCCAAGGTTAATGCACATGGGTGTGTGGCTGTGTGCTAATGTAGCAGTGCAACTAATAAACAATCATTTAATTAACCAATAATTAATTGGAGGAAGCAACTAATAAACAATAATTAATAATTTAATTAATCAATAGATTGTAAAAGACAAACAAATTAAATTATGTTACTATATTAGGCTAAACAACAATTAATAATTTTATAATTAATGAAAAAACAATATAATAAATTATAGTAGTTTATAAAAGACAAACAAATTAATGAAACAACTAAACAACAATAATTAATAATTTTATTAATATTTCAAATGAACTTATAGTTTATTGTTTATTTTTTTGCTAGAATTATGGACAAGTATTGATAAGAATACCACGTACCCAAGATTCATCTCCTGTGCAAAATTCATCTTCATCTTCTAAGTGAATTCGTGTTGACTTTAACTTAGAAATTCTTAAGGAACACCTTGGGAAAAATTCCTGGAGCCGCTACTGGAGAGAGAGAGAGAGAGAGAGAGAGAGAGAGAATGTTGAAAACGGGTGAATAATGTGACCACTAATGTGGCTCAATATGAGCGTAGTAACAATAAATGATACGTTTCAGTTTTTAAATATATATATATAGATATATAGATGTGTTTAGGATTGTGAAAAATAGAAGATGTTGGTGCCTTAACATCTAAAATGGCCCTCTCAACAACCATGTTTTTATCTCACACAATAACAAAAGAGAGGTGCTGATTACTCCAAAAAGCATACAAAAGCTTGCTTCATCTGCAAGCCCATCTAAAATTTTTGTTAAATGTTTCAAATGGTAAGCTTTTGTTTTGTTTTATTCTTATTATTTTTTTTTCAACATTAGTCATCTTTTTATTAAAATATATATATATATATATCTGGTGGTGGGGACTGCCATTGCCACCAGAGATTAATCTGATGACCATGATCTAACCCACTACCTATTACAAACTCTCGAAATGCACCCCAAAATTCGAGCTTTTGTTTCAGGTCTGAGGAATCCAAGAATACGATTGATGCCCCCTACTTTATGAGAAATTATAAGGTTTACATGGTGGACAAGTGATATAGTCCACTATTCCACTAAAAAACTCACACTTGTTTAAAATTACTGAGTTAGAAAAAAATTTTAAACAGAAACTGACTACTGACTCAGCAATTTTAAACAAGTGGGAGTTTTTTAGTGGAATAGTGGATAAGTAACGTGATCCACCAGAAGACTGTATAATTTCTCCTACTTTATGGTCACTCTTTGTGGAGTCTATAAAGATAAAAATATATATATAAAAGATAGAAAGGAAGGAAAGAGCTAAAGTTCTACCAATTTTATTACAATGAATTTAGAAATTAATGTAGTAATGAATGTAATTGATACCACATTCATGACATAATTAATATATGTCTTAGTTTTTTGTTTTTTTTTTTTTATAGAAAAAACTAATTGCTAAACACATTTTACTTAATATATTCTTAGTTATTTCATATTTGAAAAGTGTTTAATGGACACACCCTAAAATAAAAAATAAAAAATAAATGTGTTTAATGGACACGTTTCTCAAAAAAAAGTGTTTAATGGACGTGTTATTTTATAAAGTGCATGTAATAAAATTTATAGTATATCTAAGATCTGTTTGGATATCGTTTATTTTTCTAAAAACTGAAAACTCAAAATACTGTAGCAAAATAATTTTTAAATGTGTGAATAGTGTTGTGGGACCCATTTTTAATAAAAAAAAGTTGTTGAAAAAAGAAGTTTGTGGGTCTCATGCATAGTGCATGGGACCCACTGGCAGGTCTATGTTCACGTGCTTCTCAATTAAAAAAGAAAAAAGAAAAAAGCGTGACACGCCAGAAATGCAGACGCAAGATAGAATAATTTCTATCCAAACACATACCTAATATCAAAAGATCTTAATCAAAAAAGAAAAAAAATGTGCTCAATGTTGTTGAGTCATCCCACATCGATAAGGTGTAATATTGAAAAATGGTTTATCACTTGCCCTGCAACACCAACTGCCGCACGTAGTTTTGGTGTAGGCGTGTGAGTGAATTCCCTTATCTCATCCTCCTTCCCCTATACGTGTGTGTCTTAGATAGTATTGTCTATCAAAATGTGTGTGTGTGTGTGTGTGTGTGTGTGTGTGTGTATACTAGTATTATGCCCGTGTTATGCACAGTTTAATCAAGAATCATGTATAAACTAAATAAAATAGGAAAATATTTTCGAATTTAAATAAAATTAAATAATAAAATAGATAGAACAATTTATCATCAAATTTATCAATAATTGATTCTCAAACCATAACCATATGAATCAAATAAAACTTAATAAATTTAGATTAAACAAAAGACAAAAAATACACAAAACCTATTCAATTTGATGAAAGAAATTAGAGTAAACAAATATATAAAAAATTAGTGTAAACTAATGGGACTGACGAAACCAATGATCAGAATGACGAGATAATCTTCCAAGGAGACAGACGACGAGATGCTTGGACGAGCATATCTTATACCCACGTCACTGACGAAGGTAAAGCAATACATTCAATACAGCATAATTACACCCAGAACGGTTACAAGGCCAACTGTGTGAGCTGTTGGAGCACATTAAAGCCACATTACACAGCACCAGGTGTTACCAAGAGAAGCATTAAGACCTCCATAACTACCTCAACAGCTAGAAGATGGGAAAGCCTATATAAAGCCCACACATTGCCAAGTACAAGGTACATACACACATAGACACTAAGAGATCTCTTTCATTCTGTTCAATTACATTGTTTATTCTCAAGAGAGTTTCTTATACTGACTTTGGCATCGGAGGCATTGTGGTAGGCACCACACCGGTGACCACCCTTGAGGGCTGAGTATTACTTCCATCTGACTAACTCTATTGACGAACTTATGCTTCATCATAAACAAATACATACCTGTGAGGTTATAAGTAGAAGAAGAGAAGAATAGAAGAAGAAAAAAAAAATCATATAGTAGGTATTTATTATGAATTATTTGATATATATATACTCTACATTGAAGAAGTTGATATGAACAAAAAGTCTAATGCCACTCTAATTTGTGGAAGTATGAATTATAGGAGTAGAAGATAAGAACAAAATATTATATCTATTTTTTTTTTTTTTGAAAATCTAAAAAATATGAACTAATAATGCTAAAATTTTTAAGTTGATTTTAACATATATACATGATATAATTTATGTTTTTTTTTTAATATCTAAAAAATACTAATAACATTGCTGTTTTTGGACGTGTAGTAATATAATTTACGTAAAAAAAAAAAAAAAAAAGAACAATAAGAACAATTATAATTTTGTGTCTATCCATGAGGTGTTTTAAAAAAATAAAAAATATAATTACAAGTTGATATTAGTAGTTGTATACATGTACTATGATTTTTTTTTTTTTAATTAATGTCGATATGAACAATAAGTGTGAAACCAAAATTCTAATCCCCTAGAATGCTAGAACTCATAAATCATAAAATTAAATAGATCTCCTATTGCTAATTAAATAAATCACTTAGAAATTATAGATAAATTAATAATAAAAAGGATTAGATGAAGAATCTGAATTGTCTTCAAATTGAAATTTTTATCAACTTAGAAATTATAGGAGAAAAAATAAGAACAAAAAAAAAATTATATATATATATATATATTTTAAAATCTAACAAAATTTCTGCAATTTGGTAAAATCACGTGGTCTAACCATGGCTTCTAGTTTTATGCCTGTGCGATGCACGGCTTAGTAAAAGAATTATACATAAATTTTAAAAAATATTTTTTTTGATAATATAATTAAATTTAATAACAAATAAAATAGTAAAAATATTCTATAGATAATGGCAAGTTTTAAATTTCTAAAGGCTCTTGGTAGTAATTTTATTTGAGAAACACTAATTAATGATTGGAGAGAAATGTTATATCCAGTCGGACTAAGACATAACTTTTACGTGTTCAAATAACAATTAAGGCGAAGTAAGGTGAGGAACAACAAATAATAATTATAACATACCAACATAATAACATTTATATTTAATTATAATGACTCGCTTGCATCTCAAAGTGTCAAATTAATATCAACACTAAACATGCTAGGATGTTTATGTTAATTAATGTAAATAAGCAAAAAATTAATATCAACATCTAACGCCCTACTATTGCGTGAATTATGATTAAAATTGACCTTATATTTTTTACTTTAACCCCAAGAAATCATCCTAAGTTTACAAATTAAAAACTACCCAAATTTATAAATAAATAAAAATTGAAAGCAAATTTCACTACAACACACACATAAATATATATATACACACAAAGAAACTCTGAATTCATTAATTACAAACAATATAAATTTCTAAACATTAAAAAAATATGGAATTAGAGTTAAAGTAAAGACACTTAAATAAAAAATTTGGAATTAGAGTTAAGTAAAGACACTCACATGAAAGTTGAATTAACTTTGACAAAATGAGGAGACAAGCAAAGTCATGTAGATTTCACATCACCTTAAAAATCCATTGTTTTTATATCACCCTTTATATATTTAATCAATTTTCTATCTCCATTCTTTGTGGAGTGATGTTCATTATCATGGTTTTCGATGCTCAAATCTTGGTCTCATGGCTACTTGTGAATGTACATATTGGAAAAATCAGTAATAGTACCTTACTTTGTTACTATTTTATATACATACATATATATATATATATATATACACACACACACATATATTACTGTAGGGTCTGGGTTTGTGCTCTACTCCTGTGGGATGAGTGGACGCAAACCCAACTAGCCTTGTACAATGAATTTGTAGAGAGTAGGCCAAAGAACTAGGCATTAGTGAATCGGGTAACGGTTATAAGGATTTTTACAAACAATCAAACAAAAGCAAGCTAAGCTTCTATAAGAAAATTCTCCCTCGACTCATTCCGAGGAGCCTTACTCTAGTACATTCAATGATCCAGAGTTCTTGGGATCGCCCCCCTCCTCCTGGAGGACTCCTTAAATTATATACTCCCTTATAGTTGATCTTGACCCTCCATCTGTTGACCATGTAAGTCACTACTTGAGTGCTTGTCCCATCAGCTGTCTTCTTCAGCTTTCTGTGAGCTGCAGCAACCGAGACAATACTGCTTAGGAGTCATTTCCTCATTAATGCGATCAGAATGTTAGTTGTGGGCATTTAATGTGGAGGTGACAGTTCTTTCTGGAATGGCTCCTCCACCATGCTTCTAAGGCTGATCCATTGTACTTGTCTTTTCTTGGGATCCTTTGGGAGGTTGCCGTTGATGGTGTGCTGCTCTTCCATTCCATGATCTTGGCTGGCTGAGGATAGTCATCCTCGATGAGGTTCCTTAGGAGCCTGGATGTCCTGCATTCATACTTGGACATTCTTACCTCCTCGGCATGGGCCTTTGGGCCCAATATGAAGTAGGTTGGGGTCGCCAAAAATCCTAGGCCCCACAATAGCCCCTCAAAATCCTGCTGTTTGGCTTCTTGGCCGGGGAGGAGGATTTTGATATCCTCGGGCCCCTGCTACGGTTAGTCAAGTCTTATCTTCCGTCAGTGCCAAAGTCTTTTCACCTGTCTAAGGCACGTTTCTGGCGCTTCAGTATGCGGAGCGCACTCCTCATTAAATTCTAGCGGCTTTGTGCCCCCTACGTTCCTTGGTGCGATGTCAATCCAACAGCTGGCGTTTTTATTGGTTACCGAGCTAGAGTTTTCCCACTTCTGGGTTTTGTTTTTGATATAAATGTCTTTCAAGTTGACCTTTTTCACTACTTTAGCGTTTCATGTGCTCTCGTGCGCATACATTGAACCTGTACACCCCTTCCGCATACCTGTCTTTATACGTACTCAACGCTTGGCCGAGGATCCCCCCACCCGTCTTGTAAGTCCTCTCAAACCTTTCTTCTTTGCTATTCTGTACTTTTTCCCTCTCTCTCTTTTTTTTTTTTTTTTTTGAACATCTTCGGCCCCATTCTCACTCCTTAGTCCTCTTAGTTCCCTATTCCATTTATAAAGATGGGCAGGTTCAAGAGTTTAGTAGATTTTGAGGAGGCCATGGCGAATTTTAGGGCCCAGTACAGGATTCCCCTAATGTTGGCCTAAAGTATTGTGAGAAGGGGGAGTGGTTTGAGAAAAGGTAGGAGGGTGAGGTGGCAATCCCCATGATCGCCTTCACAGAAGGTGGCATGAGGATTCCTATGGGGGAGGTCATAAGGAGTTACCTTAGGTTCTTCCGATTAGGCCCTACCCAATGCACTCCCAACGTGTTTAGGATATTAGGCTGTGTAGATGAGCTAAATGAGAAGATGGGGTTAGGGCTGACTCATCATGATGTTAATTTGGTGTACAACCTTCATTATTTGAAGGGGAAAGAGTACTCCCTGAAGACGAGGAAGCCCACTATTAGACTGATACAGTGCCTCCCCGAGTCCAGTAAGGGCCTTAATAAGGACTTTTTAATCATATCTGGGGAATGGCACGATGGCCTTCCCTGCCCAATGCGAGAAAGGCAACCAGGTGTGGTTCTAGGAGTAGCGTGAATAAATGGGCTTGTTGTATTATGTGGGGCTGGGGTTAATTTACTGTTACTGACATATTCTTCGTGGACCTTGCAGACATACATACCTTTGAACCACATTTCGGTTTGGTTAACAGGGAGAGTTTGGACAAAATTCTCAAGGCCGAGGTGTTCATTAACGAGAAAGACAGCCAACTTCAGATGGCACATCTGATTCTATGGGTCACGCCCATCTCACGCGCCTTCCAAGCACCCAAGTGTGTGATAAAGGCTAAAGATCCCCGTTTGCGTCGCATTACTGTTGCCATGGAAGGATTTCTTCTTCCCGAGGACAATGTAATCCCAGAGGGTGTATCTTTTGTTGGTTCCTCGTCTTCCCACCTCGCGGTGAAGGAAGGGGAGCAGGAAAAGTCAGGGTAAGAGAAGGAAATTGTTGACTTAGGTTCGTCCGAGGACGAATTCGAAGTCTTCGACAAAGCCCAATCACCGGAGGGTCCTCCCGGCGATCTAAGGGATCGGAGTTATGAGAAAGCAGACTTTATATCGGCGAATATCACTTCGGAGAGGGACATGCTCATTCAAAGAAAACCGAAAAAGGGCTTGCTGGAGCTTATTGAGTCTCAGCCAAGGAAAGGTACACCTAGCAAATCGTCTCATCCCAAAATCCCTCCTCCTCCCACAAAACTTCCCCTCCTTCCTGCTCAACCGTCCTTGCCCCCCAAGGTAGAGCCAGTGGCCCTAAAGAAGAAGAGAGAAGAGAAGGGTAAGGATGTGGTGGAGACCGGGAGGTCCCACTCGGCGTCCGAAGATGAAACCCAACGGGCGACGAAGCAGCTGAAGATTGGGTCGGGGGGACAAAAGGGCTCAGATAAAAGGGATACTCAGCCCCTCGAGCCCTAAGATTGGCTCCCAGCTCCAACGCTCCATGGTGAGCCCCTGAGAGAGAATGCATCTATCAAGGACTTCCATGGGGGCACTAGATGTCATATGGCCTCAGTTTTGGAGGAGGCTCTACTGCTCCCTTTTGACATGGCCGAGTTTCGGAGTATCAGGAGGTCAGAGGTTTTCCTAAACCTCAAAAGATACTTGGGCATGGTATGTGCTCGTCCTTTCTCTCATACTGCTTTATTGTTGCTTGTAAGGTCGTTAACCCCTTTCCCTTTCTTCCTTCCTTTTCATTCACCATTTTCTTTTTTAAGGCTGTCCAAGCTATCTTTAGGATTGAGGAGATGACCAACTCCAGCTACCGTCAATTGGACGAGGAGAGGAATAGGCGATCGGCGATTGTAAAGTCCCTTAAAATTGCCGACCACTCTAACCAGGACCTAAGGAAGAAACTGACCAAGGAGGAGTAGGCGAGAAAAAGTGCATACTCTGCCCTGGAGGGTGAACAAAAACAAGCCGAGGACCAAAGGTTGCTTCTGCACAATGCCAAGGAGTAGCTGGCTTCTTCTAAAGAGCAAGTAGCAGCTCTTTAGAAGAAGTTAGCTGAAGCCCAAGAGCAGAAAGATCATGTCGAGAGGGCTAGAGAGGAGGCCGAGAAGGCCCGGAAGGAGGCCGAGAAGGCCAGAGAAGACGCTGAGCCGCATGGCTACAACGTAGGAGTTGCTGAGACTGAGGACACCCTTAGAGCTGAGGTGCCAGCTGTATGCCGCATATACTGTGCGTTGACCTGGGAGGAGGCCCTCAACCAAGCTGGGGTCGAGGTTTTTTCTGGGCTAAGGAAGCCAGAGAAGGTCCTCTACCCTCTAGCTATCAGGGCCTCAGAATCTCCCCTTCCAAGTGGCAAAGCAGCCTCCGCCGTCATAAACCCTGTCGAGGGGCCTCGGCCACAGGATCCTCCTCCTCCCCCCGCTCAGCAGGAGCAAACAGAATGAATTTAAGCTCCCAAGACAACTCTAGCTGATGTGGGAGGTGCTTTTGGCAAGGACGCAAAGAAACCATCAGATGGGGTCGCCTCTCAAAGCTTTGAAATGGATTTGGCTTCGGTAACCATGCCTGCCGAGGGGGATCCTAAGGGGAATGTGAAGGCAACCCTTAGGGAATCATCTACCCAGGTCGAGAAGACTTCCAAGGGTAGCCCCTAGATAAAGATAAAGCGATGAATTCTATTTTAAAATGGCGTTGTAGTTTTTATAATGAAGTCTTCTTCTCTCTTTTCTCTTTTTTTTTTTTTTTGGTAATGTGACTCCTACTATGCAATTTCTTTTGAACTTAATAAAGTGCACGCTTTACTTTCTCTTGTTTGCCCTACTTACCTTTTTCACTTGCGCAAACCTAGCTCCAGCTTTGCCTTGGCTATACACAGCAACAATTTCAAAGATGTAAAGTGGTTTATATAGATGAAAACCTTTCTTTCTTCTGTTTAGAACCAGAATGGATCAATATCACTCAAACGAACGCTCAAACTTCTAGTGGGAAATCCCTCCGGGCATGGGTTAAATATAAATGGCGCCCATGGCACCTTAAAAGGCTTTAAGTGATGCCCATGGGATTAAATCTAAGGTTCTTATTATGAGAAAAATCATCATTGTCTGCAATGTTCACAACGGGCATCAAAGTAGTTAACTAAATTAGGCTAGCTCACTTATAGACTTTGTTTGATACCTAGGTGAGTTCTGCACGTAGTTAATTTTACCAAAGCGGGTTATCCCAGGACGACGCATAGCTCAAGTTCCGTCTAACACTCAAATATTACTTGAAGTAGTTAGTTTCCCCATAGGTTTAAATCCGAAGACCATGTAAGACATTGGTTCTGTCCAGTACTTAGATTCTTCTTAGAGTAACTAGTTCCCCCATAGGTTTGAGTCCGAGGACCATGCAAGACCTTGGTTCTATCTAGTACTTAGATTTTTCTTGAAGTAACTAATTTTCCCATAGGTTTGAGTCCAAGGACCATGCAAAACCTTGGTTCTGTCTAGTACTTAGATTCTTCTTAGAGTAACTAGTTCCCCCATAAGTTTGAGTCCGAAGACCATGCAAGACCTTGGTTCTGTCTAATACTTAGATTTTTCTTGAAGTAACTAGTTTCTCCATAGGTTTGAGTCCGAGGACCATGCAAAACCTTGGTTCTGTCTAGTACTTAGATTCTTCTTGAAGTAACTAGTTTCCCCATAGATTTGAGTCCGAGGATCATGCAAGACCTTGGTTCTGTCTAGTACTTCACCACCACTGCTTGGAGTGAAGGGACTTGTCCTCAGCGTTGGAAAGCTTGCCCCTAGAGTGATAATGGCCTCGAATTTGCCTTGCCGATGAGGGCTCCTTCCATGGACTGGGTCCCTGGCCCAACACCATCCTGGGCGTGGGTGACTTGGTCTTCTACCCCCACATATGATAGTAGCCCCATCGCGCTACTTTTTCACCACTTTTAATTACGAGGCGTCTCTTGGCTATTCGAGTTATGTACCTAACATTTCGGTACGCAAGGCACGCCTTTATTAATATCCTCATGGATTAATGCGGATCCAACGGCTGGTGGCTTCATTGGAAATTGGACGAGGATAATATTGCTTGTAATTCCTCCTTTGAATTCTGTGCGGATTAATTTTTGCCAACCTTCGCTTTCTATATAAGGTGTTCCAAAGGGCTTGTTCTCTCACATGTTACAAATCCTAAAGTTCAATAGGAACTTTAAGTTCTCCACCTTCTGGGTGTTTCCAAGGACCTTGCTGAGATTGCGAACAAAGCCTAGGGAAATGGGATGGTCCTGGATAAGGGCAAGGGCATGGAAACATGGGCCAAAGGTGTTCCTTCCTGTCAACCAAGCAAGGAAGAGGACCTTCGTCCTTTAACCGAGAGTCGAAGCGGGCGTAGATAACATCCTTCTCTAGTATGTGGATTCACCTGCCCTTCAAGCTGGTAGTGATTCGCATCCAGTTCACTTGCCGATGGAGGTTTGTAAGATTGCGAGATGGCTGATGCCCCAATGTTGCCGCCTCCAATGCTTAATTATCATGAAACTGGGAGAGAATCAAGGGATTATCATGGGATGGGGCCATCAGGCGCTTCCGCTTCTTCTTCTTTCTCACCGCTGGTTCCACCCATGCTGGCTCCACTGTTGTTGGTAGCCTTAAAACAGGCCTGCCTCAGCCTTTCTTTTTATAGTTGGCTTTAAAACAAGCCCGCCAAAGGTTCTGTTTTTATAGTTAGCTTTAAATCAAGCCTGCCTAAGCTTTTGTATTTACAGTTAATCTTAAAACAAGCCTACTTAAGTTTCTGTATTTATGATGTACTTTTTATAAACTTTTCTTTCATTTAATAAAAAAGAGCGGTTGTATTCTTTAATTACTTTATTTTCTGAATACCTCATTTCTTTGTGATAATTGCTTCATGAGTGAATGTGTTGTTTTTTTCCCCTCACCTGGGGTTTGGAGTTGGTGTCGTTGATAGTAATGAGAAAACGTCGCCCCGACCTTAACAAAACCAACAGTAGCATCCAACCGCTAACTTTAAACGAGCCAACCACGTGAGAATGATTAGGAACATAACCGTGTGTCATACATCGCAAGTTGCGCAATCATCAAAAAATGTGCCAATGCGCGTTGATTCTCCCGAGGTGGGAGGTCCGAGGACCTGGCCTGGTTGAGGCTCCGTTTAACCACAACAAACGAATCCAGGATATCAGCATGTTCTTCTTGGGCTATCAAACCCTCGAGTACCAGCCCTTCGGAAGGGGTACGAAGCGTATATTCAACGTCCGAAGCCCCTAGGACTGTTTCTCATTTAACAATCCTCCCCGCGTAATCAGTGTTTCGAGGTGTATACTTGAGCGGAGGCTAAGTTACGACAACGACTACGCATACGTTCTCGAGGATAAAAGAAGGAGCTCTTGTTTGGTCTATACCGCCGTCGAGATGACCCTCTTCAAGGACTCTTGCTAATGGGAGCTTGATCTTACCATGATTAACCATTACACGCACCAACACACAAGTTCTTCCCACAGGCAGCGCCAATTGTAGGGTCTGGGTTTGCGCACTACTCCTATGGGATGAGTGGACACAAATCCAACTAGCCCTATACAATGAATTTGTAGAGAGTGGGCCAAAGAACTAGGCATTAGTGAATCGGGTAACAGTTATAAGGATTTTTACAAACAATCAAACAGAAGCGAGCTAAGCTTCTACAAGAAAATTTTCCCTCGGCTCCTTTTGAGGAGCCTTACTCTAGTACATTCAATGATCCGAAGCTGTTGGGATTGCCCCCCTCCTCCTGGAGGACTCCTTAAATTATATACTCCCTTACAGTTGATCTTGACCCTCCATCTATTGACCATGTAGGTCACTACTTAAGTGCTTGTCCCATCAGTTGCCTTCTTCAGCTTTCCGTGAGCTGCATCAACCAAGACAACACTGCTTAGAAGTCATTTCCTCATTAATGCGACCAGAATGTTAGTTGTGGGCATTCAATGTGGAGGTGACAGTTGTTTCTGGAATGGCTCCTCCACCACGCTTCCAAGGCTGATCCATTATACTTGTCTTTTCTTGGGATCCTTTGGGAGGTTGCCGTTGATGGTGTGTTGCTCTTCCCTTCCATGATCTTGGCTAGCCGAGGATAGTATCATCCTCGGCGAGGTTCCTTGGGAGCCTGGACATCCTATATTCATCCTCGAACGTTCTTACCTCCTCGGCATGGGCCTTTGGGCCCAATATGAAGTGGGTTGGGGTCGCCAAAAATCTTAGGCCCCGCAATTACAAATTAAAAGCTACCCAAATTTATTTATTTTTTAAATTGAAAGAAAAATTTACTATAGCACACACATAAAAATATACACACAAAGAAACTCCAAATTCAATAATTACAAACAATATAAATTTCTAAACATTACCAAAAAAAAAAAAAAAAAATCTAGAATTACAATTAAAGTAAAGACACTCACATAAACATAGATTTTTCAAAAAGCGAATAAGATTTTTGTTAAAATTAATCTGCTAGTTCTCATGGAATATTTACCATTGAATGGAAGATATACCATTGATTCTGAAGACCATATATAATAAGCATATAAATTAGATAAAATTTAACAAAAATAACTTAAACTAAAGGCAACCCGCACACAAAACATGTTCAATTTGATGAAAAAAAAATTAAGAACAGAATTTTATGAAAAAACAAAAAGAAGAAGGCAAGTACGTACATGCAAGTTTCATAGGTAAGGTATGAGAAGGAAATAATATCAACAAACCGTGCAGTAGGAAAAGGGAAAAATACACCAAAACCGTATATATACCCCCACTTTTATATTAGATAATTTTAAGTTGTGAAGAAATTGATAATTTGATATGAACAAAAAGAAAAATGAGTTTACCTAATCAAGAAGTTTAGGTTAATTACATATTAGTTTTTTTTTTTTTTTTTTTTACTTTATTCTAAAAGATTAGTTAACTTTATTAGCTAAATTGTTATTAGATTTTTTTTTAATTTTTTTTGTTTACGTTAAAGTTAATACATATTACCTTCTTTTATTTATTTATTTATTTATTTTTGTTACAAAAAAATAAAACTTTTAAATTTGTTACTATTAGAAAATAGATGGTATAGGATAAAAAAAAAAAAAAAATTAACGTAAGCTAAGATACAATCATTTATTGTTACTTTATCCAAACTCTAAAAAAGTTGATAAAATCAAAAACTTTTTGTTTTTATCTAAAAACTTACTGTAGTTTGGTGCAGTCACTTAGCTTAACAATTATATATATATTTTTTCAAAAATATAAAAAAAAAATTCTACAATTTAGTGAAGCCATTTAGCGCAATCACGGCGTCTAAATCTAACTTTTATTATATAGTATATGATATCAAAAGATCTCAAAGTTGCATACTAAATAAATAAATAAAATAAATAAAAAGGGAGAGAACAATTAGACAATAATAAATGTGAATGGCCATAACCTTTCCTCCACTTTGGATTTGTTTCAAATATTTCATCACAGTTACAAGGAAAGTGAGTATATATTGCTCTTTTATTTTATTATAAATATTATCAGTGGCCCACTGATAATATTTATAATAAAATATTATAAATATTTATAATATTATAATATTATAATAGTTTGGTCAGTTGGGTAATGTCAATGGTGCTAAATGACTTTCTCATTATTCAGCTCCCAATTTTGTTCATCAATGCCAATTCTAACGCTACAGGACAAAAAAATTCACAATCGGTTAATGTGGTAAATTATGATTGGTGCAACATTATTTTCTCATAAGTCCACAATTGATATCATTTTTATCATACGCCGATCAAAACACATAATCTTAACAATTGTGAAAAAGTTGTAAATTTGTTTGTGTGTTACTAGATTTTATTGTTATTTACAGATACAGACAGGTCTTGTAATCACCTTGACTGGGATGGGAAAACGATCTCATCATGTTCAGCCGAATTCTGCAAATGCAAGTTTGCTAAGCAATCGAACTAAGTTGTTTAAAGGCACATCAAGTTAGGCACGGTTGGAAGTGGGACGGTGTATCTCAAGCATTTTTTTTTTTGGTAAATGTATCTCAAGCATTACGTGACTGTTGTTGATGCACTAACCAAAAATAAGATAACAACAAAACAATGAATGATGACCTAAAGCAACAGAATTAATAAGCACGTGAAATGGAGTAAAAGCTATTAAAATTTTATCAAATGCAATGAAAGAATTCAAATATTCTCAAATGACAAATCACAATCAGAGCAACAAATGGCACCATCATGATGTGAAGTTGCAACAAACCAAACAGTAAAATTTGAAGTTTTCCTTCAAAGGGAATTACACTTGCACTTCCAGCTTTCTTTTCCAATACCATTTCATCAACTAGTCTGTCATTTACAGTTTTCACACGCTTATATAATAGAACACTGCATGAACACAGTGTAACCAGAATTAATTGTCTGCATTTTACATTTGCTGTGAATGCCAACTTATTAAGGCTAAAGATGCATTAACATATTTGATCATGTGTGTGTGTGTGTTTTTTTTTTTTTTCCAATCCAAACCAGATTGATAAGACCAATGATGTTGCTTACCAATTATGCTTTGCAAGGAGCTGGTGCCTGGAAGGAGATGCATCAGGCAGTAGAAATTTGTAGCTATATTTCTGTGAAGGATTCTAGCAATTCAGTTTCTTGCTTTCAGGTATTGTCTATTTTGTATTTCAACCCTATCTCACAGTGTTTCCCTAGCTACTTTTTGACCACTACTCCGCAATTAGCCCAAGAAAGTAGAAAAATGCTAAACTGCTACAAATTTTATTATAAAATGCTTACAAATAATAAATAAATATTGAATTACTTTTCTATGTTCATTGACACATTAATTTATAAAACTTATTATATTTAGTCATTTTGTAGTATTTTAGACAATAATCTAAAAGTGTATCTAGTATTACATCATTTAAAATTTTAAATACAATAACTTTAGGATCACAATAGCTATCACAAAATTTTCACAATTATTGAGATGACATTTTAAATGGTAAATAACAAAATAAATAAGTGATGGACTTAGATGAAAACTGTTAAAATCTTTGCCAATTCAAATGTTGTAAAAAATTTGCTCTTTTAAATAATGTGACAGTGAACATGGTTGGATTTAGGAAATAAAACCTTGACCACATAATAGTTTCTCTCCATTAATACGTTCACGTGCTATGCTAATGATAAACCGGCGGTGCAATGTGAACTGAAAACGGATATCACGCCTCCTTTTTAGCACTACACTTTTGTACTTTTTGTTATTTCCAAAAGGCATTATTGTACTTGTCCTCTGCACCCTTTTGGTTTCTCAAGAATGATCAATTGCAAATATAGAAAATTGATTCTTGCAAAATGTGATCAACATAGGACCCTTTCTCAAATCAAATCAAACTGAGTCGAAAGAACCCGTGAACCGTGATATGTATATGGTGGTCCTAATTAGGTTTTATCTTAAGTAGGCAAATATGTTATACGACTTCGACTCTTGTGTGTGTGTGTGTTTTTTTGACTTCGAGTTGAAGTGGCATCAAACAAGTACTTTTGGTGTAGAGTGTCCAGAATGTGCACTTAATACTCTCCCTAGAAAGTCACACAATGGTGTTTTAAGAGTGAACTAATCAACTTGTATACTATTGGAACAAACAGACATGTTCACATTAGACCCATCTGAAAAATCCCAGAAAAGTTTCTTAATCGCTATCTCGGCTAAAATGTTTGCAAAAAGGCCACAGCCACATGGCTCTATATTCCTTTGTCACATTCATGCACTCCTTAATGCAGCAAGGTCAGAGCACATCTAGACATCCTCATATGCCTAAAGGCATATTGCCATGTTTTGAAGCAGATTTCTCGTTTGATTTTAATTTTAATTTTAATTTTTGTTTACATCAAAAGGAATGATGATAACCCATCACTCCCTCTTATGAATTGCTTTTGGGCCTTTTAATGCAGTTATAATATATATAAAATTCACTTTACGCAAAGGATCATTGAGATTTGAGACCATACTTTTTGAGTAGTTTTGTTTTGTAAATTAATTTGGTAAAAAGATCATTCTTACTGGCTTTGGATGAATTTCCAATTGGTAACTCTCTCTAGAATCTAGTTTAAATGTCAATGTTTATTCTTCCATGTATGAAATGGAAAATTCATGCTTTAGTTGCCAAAAAAAGGTGGCCAACTTATAAGTATATAAAGGGATTGTTAGGTAAGAAACACCCAAAACCACAGTTAATTTCACTGGTTGTTAACATATTATTAGCTAAAAAGCTACAGCCTCGGGGGCTGGTCTGTTTTTCTAATTTTGTACAAACAATTGTCAATTTCTGCTCAAGCCCACCAACAAGAATGAGGGTCTCAATCCATTGCCTAATTCTTTATGTTTAACCGTATCCTCCCTGTCCAAACCTATTCTTAATTTTGCTTAACAGATACGACAGATAGTGTGTTAGAGTTCCTAACCAGAACAAATTTGATTTTGACATTTTTTTTTTTTTTTTTGGTTGAGAAACCAGACCCGAAGGCCATGTATTATTATTATTTTTTTTTTGATATTGACATTGATCATGAATATGGTGAAGAATGGGACCCATTGTTTATTATTTATTTAAATTTATCTTTTGCTAGTGGCAATCACTATTTCAAGTCACATTCTTAGAGCACTTTCACAATTTCATCCACTAAAAATCGAGTTGAATCTTGTATAAAATTATTGTTGTGACTTGTCATCATTGAGGTGATATTCCAATATTGAAACAAGTAATCGTGGAACAATCACAACCAACAGTAAAACTTTTATAATTTATTACAAAAGAATAACATTTATATAACCAAAAACCATTTCAAAAGCTAAAAGCAAAAAGATAAACAAAACTATTGACCTCTAGAATAGGACAAAAATATTTTTCTCATAAAGAAATTATAATTGCAAATGCATTAAGATGCACCAACCCCTATAAAGCCTAAAGGGTGTTTGTTCTTAGTAAATGGCTTTAAAGACCCATTATTCATTAACGTGTGTTTGAGACAACCATTTGGAGGTTGAAGAAGAGTTTCACCTTAAGAAGACAACTTTTATAGAATGAAAATTATGCTTTTTTTTTTTTTTTTTTTTTTAGAGAGAGTTTTAACTTATAGCGTCCGCTCTTAATGATAACTTTTTATCATCAAACCAAGACACTAATTAGTTTTTAGTGTAAGCAGGAATTGAACCCCAGATCTCTTATTCAATCATCAGAGACTTTACCAATTGAGTTAACTGGAACCCACGAAAATTATGCTTTTAATACAATAGAATTGAGTAATAATTAATAATTAAGCTTGTGTAAGCTTTAAGATGACAGCTTTGGATTGTAGTCATTTTTTTATAGAATCCACTACCCAAAGTTGGTCTTCATTTTTATTCAATTATATTGTATTTGAATATGGTGCTCTATTTTTTTACTATATAATTAAAACCATCTTTATTATAAGATGCTAATGGCAGCCGTCTGACCACGAAAATGATCTTTATGAAAAGGACATTGATTAAGATAGAACATTATAGGAAACAGAAAACACGTTCGGCAACTAAAAAAGGAATACTTTAAAAAGAATGAATTCAATGCAAGAAATAATGAGATTAGTTAGGTAACATATTGTTTTCTTGAAATTTTAATGAAAGGGTAATGTTTAAGAAATTTCATTAATTTTATTATTCTCTGAATTTTCAAAATTAATGAGCTAGTAATAAAATATTGAAAATGATCCCTCCAGTTTTCAAAATTTAAATGTCGAATAAAGTTTTTAGGGTGGTACTTACTGAATTCCGTAAAGGATGGAAACATCCAAGAAAATTTGTTAGGCCAGCATTTTTGCATTATTTAAAAAAAAAATTCATAAAGAGGTTGAATTAGGAAATACTTATCCGACACATTAAGTTTTATATACATTTTTTTTGTTGAAAAGATACATATATAAAATTAAAATAGATAGCAAAACGTGAATTTAATATTAAAATTTTGAAATCAAGAGTTTTATAATTTAATTGGTTGATACTCTTAATATTTTTAATGAAAATATGGAAGATTAAATTCTCCCACCCCCAATTATTGAATTATAAGATTCTCAAAATAAATAAATAAAACTATTGAATTATAAAAAATATTAAAAATTTGAAACAAAAAGAAATTTCTAAATCCTGATATTGTGATAATAGCATGTTATTTAATGTATAATATTGACATTTTAAAAACTTACAATTATCATTGGCATAGTGGCATAGTGACTGTAAGATAAGAGTGCCATTGACTTGGTTTAAATTGAAACTATTGAAAATTTTCTATTCAAAAAAAGAAACTATGGAAATTAATATATATATATATATATATATATAATGTGTAATCAGGGGTCCTACCTATGCTCCTATTATAATTAAATTGAATTAAAAAATAGGAGGTTGTGTGGCCAGAGTAGTGTGTACTCGAAGAATGAAGATGAATTTAACCCCCAAAAAAAAAAAAAAAGAAGAAGAAGAAGAATGAAGATGAATTGAAGGGTTTGATTCCTTAAAGAAGGTCAAGGACCTAACAAAGATTAGTAGCTGAGGTTTTGTCTGATATGTTTAGGGTCAATGCAATTGAAGAGCAGGAAGAACAATCAAACCCCCTATTATTTGTGGGTTCTTGTGGGTCAATAGTTATTACATAGAGACAACAACTCAAAATAAGGTCCATTGACTCTCATTCTTCCTTTGGATGAAATGATAAAAAGGGCACAAACACAAGCCTCAAGATTCCATGCAGCAATTATTCATATCTTAGAATTTTGAAGAGAAAAAGAAATCCCATCTTCTCTTTTTGCCTTCTCAGAAATCTCAGTCTTTTGCTTCACTTGCATTTGCAGACCATTGTTGACTTATATTGTAAGCCATGAAGCAAGGTACACCTCCACCGCCACCACCACCAGCATCCACTACAACAACAAGAAAAAGAAATGAATGCAACATGTCACCGTCCACAACCCCATCTCGCTTAAGAGCTTCTCCTAAAGCTAAGCCCAAGGACTCTCCAATTCCAAAGCCTACACCACCATCATCAGCCAGGAGGCCTCTTCTTCTGACCAAGCCTAAATCCATTGACCACTCTTCTCAAAAGGGTACCCAAGTTGTGGACTTTAACAAAGCTATGACTCGCACCAGTACTGGAAACCGCCATGTTGTTGAGCAATTTGCTCGGCCACGCCAGCTGCGGTCTTCAAATCCCAGAAACGAAGATGACCCAGATGGGAAAAACAAGGACTTGAATGAGAATTTGCAGTCTGAGGTATTGGCCTTGAAGGCAGAGTTGGACAAGGCTCAGAGTTTGAACTTGGACTTGCTTTCACAGAACAAGAAGCTCACTGAGGATCTTGCTGCTGCTCAAGCAAAGATAGCAGCTCTTAGCTGTCGTGACCAGGTGAGACTTTCTTATAAATTTATCAACATTTTTTAATTTCGTTTCTGCTCTAGATGCTAATTGCAAATTTTTGTTTCAAAATTTAACAGGAATTATATTTATATACTCATAAGCCAATCATCACTTCAATTACTTGTCAAATGTTCTTAAAAGTTACTAACATTCACTTAAAACATGCAATAAAAAATCAATCTTGTACCAGCTTAATAAAGAATAGATATGAGGGTCTTAAAAATTTTCAAGTAGTGTAACAATTTTGAGTTTTTTTTTGGATGAAGAGGGAGTCACTTGGAGAGTACCAGAGCCCTAAGTTTAGAGACATTCAGAAACTAATTGCCAGCAAATTGGAACACTCAATTGTGAAAAAGGAGCCAATCAATGAGGTGAGTACTATTCAAAAACCACCACCTCCACCACCACTAGCAATACGTCCGATTCCCAAAGTCGCAGATTTAGAAAGAAAGGCTCGACCTTGTGCATCCTTGCCACCACCTCCACCACCACCACCCCCACCTCAGCCCTCAGCTGGTGTGGCTACTACTCAAAAGGCTCCAGCACTCGTAGAATTTTATCACTCATTAAAAAGGCAAGAGGGGAAGAAGAGAGACTCTCCAGGATCAGGGAATCATCATAAACCAGCAGCTATTAGTGCACATAGTAGCATAGTTGGAGAAATTCAAAACCGTTCGGCACATCTGTTAGCTGTAAGCATTTCAATTTCCTACCGATTAACTGCTTGATTTATTTCTACTCATACTGATTCAGTTTGAAGTTTGAACCGTTAATTAACAACTGATTATGATTTCCAGATTAAAGCAGATATTGAAACTAAAGGAGATTTGATCAATGGCCTTATCCAGAAGGTGCTAGCTGCAGCTTATACAAATATAGAAGATGTCTTAAAATTTGTAGATTGGCTTGACACAGAACTCTCATCATTGGTAATTTATAAAGCCTTTTGATATAATTATGATTCTGCTTAATCAAATAAGATCCGATATATGTCTACACAAACATCTACTCTTTCAGTTTACTTGGAAACTCTGAATTGTAAGTCTCAAGGTACCTTAGAAGCCGTTGCCCCTATAGGTATGAGATGATAGCTAGTCAACGTCTATCAAACAGGACGAGGATAAAATTAGGCCAGAGTCCAATTGAGCTTGGTAGACTTACACTATTTGAACCCCACACATTCTCTCTCTTGTATTATTTTTGGCCATTATGGTAATTATATATGTTAATCTATCATTTTCTGGAGATTTGGAAATTTACACCTAAGGCATTATATCACCTAAGGGATGCTTAGTTATTAGAGAAATTCAGATTCATGAATAGGTGCATCACTTTTTTCATGTCATAGTCTTAGTTAAAGGCATACTTACAGCAATTGTATGTCTTGTGATGATTGGATTTGCATCACATGCAGTCTGAGTTTGATGCATAATGTATGTGACCAGCTTTGAATCATTTTACTATTTTGGACTTTGTGTACATAATGCTAGAATGCTAGTAATTACTATAATATGTGTGATGACAATGTCTAACAGCATTCTGTGATGATCATTTGTTTCCTCCAAAGATGTGCTTTTCCTGTGCATAGTGCTAAGATAGCATTTCTGAAGATGAGACATTTTTTCTTTTATAAATAAATAAAGGCATGATTTATGGAGGACATTTACTGTGGTCTTCTGGTTCTGTAGGAGAATTGCACATTGGCAATAACATTGACTCTTACTGTTCTGTATTTTTCTTCTTCTTCTTATTTTTTTTCCTCTCACATTTGACTTATATCCTGTCTTTACAGGCTGATGAGCGGGCTGTGTTAAAGCATTTCAAGTGGCCAGAGGGGAAAGCTGATGCTATGCGAGAAGCAGCAATTGAATATCGTGACCTTAAACTGTTGGAAAGTGAGATCTCTTCCTATCAAGATGACACTAACATTCCCTGCGGGGCTGCCTTAAAGAAGATGGCCAGCTTACTAGACAGGTAGGAACTAAGTGAAATATGTTCTAATTCTTTTATCAATTCATAATCATATTCATAGCCTTTTATCTAGTCAGAGTGTTGATTTTCCCCTCTCTTGTCTGATCATGCAAGGTCGGAGCAGAGAATACAAAGGCTGATCAAGCTGCGAAATTCAGTAATGCAGTCTTATAAGGAGTACAAAATTCCTACTGAGTGGATGCTTGATTCAGGAATCGTGAGCAAGGTATGCTCTTCCAAATTACCAAGTGGGAAATTTGGAAGCTATGTCACTATTATTGCACGTTCTTTAAATTGTAATATGGTGTATTGAATTTTTTTTTTTTATTCGCAATATTGTACAGATAAAGCAGGCTTCTATGAATCTCGCTAAGATGTACATGAAAAGAGTGACATTGGAGCTTGAGTCCATTCGAAATTCAGATAGGGAATGTGGTCAAGAATCTCTTCTGCTTCAGGGTGTGCAGTTTGCATATAGAGCTCACCAGGTAATCCTTACGTCAGCAGTTTCTGTGATCTCAATAATTTTGAAATATAAACTGGAAAATTCTCAAGTCGAAAAGGTAAACATAGCGATCCCATTGGAAGCATGTGAAGAGTAAGGACTGTGGTGATTAGACCTCACTACATTTTAGTTGTTAGGCTGTCTATAAAGTCTACCGAATAGGAACTCAGTTTCCTCTAGTCCAAATCTCCTTCTATGGGAGTAAAACTGCCAGGTTGGCAGAATTAGATTAATTTCTTTTCTTTATTATTTTACTATTGTTTCTTTTCCCTACTCTTTTTAAACATGCACATGACTTTCAGATATGCTAAAAAGGTTGTACCCAGTGCATTAAGCACCCACTTTTGCAGGGTCTGATATACTACAAGGACAAAAGTTTGTAAATTAAAAATGTAATATTTAATGAATACAGCTGAAAAGCCAGCAACAAAAGAGATAAAAGTAATTGTGATGGTGCAGTTTGGCACTGATTTTAGTTTTTTCAAATTTAAAATTCTTTGCAAACTTTAGTAATTGTTTAAATTCATAAAGCATGCTCTTGTGAGCTTAGCTTGTGATATGGAATTTTTTTTTCTTGGATAAAAATTGTGAAAATTCTTCTTCATTCAGTTTTGTGGTATGCATGTCTGCAGTTTGCCGGTGGTCTCGATTCAGAAACATTGTGCGCTTTTGAAGAGATAAGGCAGCAAGTTCCACAATACCTAGCTGGGTCTCGAGAATTGTTGGCTGCCATACCATCATAACGAGCCATGTGAAAATTACAACAGCTAAATCATGGATACTCAGCTGATAATAGATAAAAAGATCAAATATACAAGTTCCTTCGGGTAGTGAATGAAATGTCCTTGAGAAATATTCCATACTTTGGTAAGATGATGCGATTCCAAACTGGATATCACATGGGCTCTTCAACTGTCAAAGTTCCATTAGATTGACTGACTGGAGTAATTCTATATTGTTGTAATACTATGGCCAACTCATTTTGTACTGTTGTACTAGATGCCAGTGGCAGTGAAGTTTGTGCTGGCTAAGGCAGTATTCAAAGTCCAAACCCACAAGAATTTTGGGAGGAATTAGGGCCTAGCTACTTAGTTTGTATAAGCAGGGTGTAGTTTGAATTATATAAAGCCCATCAACAAATTAGCATGTTACCAATACCATTATTTTTTGACATTTCAACAAAAAGCAACTGTTGAACCATTCTATTAAAGAATGTATTTTGTGAATCTCCTATTTGTATGCATGTTGGTTGTAATGACTTCTATAAGTGCGTGGCTTGTTCATTAGTACTGCCTTCTGGTTCGTTAGGCTGGTTGGCAAACCTGTTAGTGTCTTTTTTTTTGGCTGGAGAAACTTTTGGTTCCATCATCAGATTCAGATCGAGTTATCATTAAGATAGTCAATGAGCTAAAAAAAAAAAGGCATGTTGGACAATTTAAGCTTATTAGAGCATCCGCACCCATGGGTGCAAAATACAAAATGTGCACATATTGATGCTAATGCTCTTAGAGCATTTTGTACTGTTTGAACAGTGAACATTGATATTTAGCTTTTACTTACTTACCTTTTTAAATAAACTTTCTAATAGATTCTTTATCATTTTCTCCATATTTAAATATTATTTTTTCATTCATTCTTTATTCATTATTTATTCTTTTTTTAACTAAACATCTTCCAATATTTTTTTATTCAATAGCTAATTATTATAATAGAAAAAAAATATTTGTAGTGTGAACAGTAAACGCTACAGTGTTCTCTACTTGTAGAGAAGCACTGTAGTAATTCTAATCTAAAAAATGGAGATGGAGAAGCTTTTGGAATGGGTTTTTGAGGTATTTTCTCTCTAAAATTGACTTTAAAGAAGCTATTGGATATGCTCTTAGTATTTATTAATGTGAAAGGCTGGTTTTTGAGCCTAACTTCTTTGGGCTTTAAAACTCAGCTAAACAGAACTCCATTTTAGGGCCAAATAGGTGGACATAATGAGGCTTATTTGGGCCAAAGAATAGACAGTTAGAACAAGATGGCTGTTGGCCCACTACAACCTAAAACAACATAAGCATATTGGTTGAGCAATTACAAAGCTTAATTTATAATAAATAAATTTTTTTTTTTAAAAAGGTGACAAGGCATAAGGGTTTTATTGAATTTAACCCAGAAAAAGTCAAACTCATTCCCAAAGAAGGTTAGGTCTAAATTCTTAAAGGATGCGAGGAGTTTATTTACCAATGTGTTATTCCACTTTCAGCTAAATATAAGTTTGGAATTCGGAAACTCTTAAGAGAAGGGCAACAAATGACATCAACTATTGTATCTTGCAACTAAATTTTCTCTCACCTTTTCGACCAAAGCAATGGGAAGTTTTTAGAGTAGTGCCTTCCAAGGAGGCCGATTGCTGTTCTCTCCTCTTTTGGGAAGGAAGACAATAATTGGGGTGGGTTTTTTGGACTGTAAATAAGAATGAGTGAGATGATTTATTGGATAAGAATGAGTGAGATGTGTCACCAGAATACTCTAGCAATTGAGACCATTGAATAGTTTACCTATGCAATGAATTAAAACTTGGATTGCAGTGCACTTAGCTGTATGGACTTTAAATCAATAGTTAATAATAACTCAGAAATCTTATGTAACTACCTTATGAAATCCCAAGGCAAGCTGCCTTAACTCGCCCACCTAATAAAGGAGCTAACTAATTCAGCAACAAGCCTTATCCCTTTCCCTTGTGGACCAAACAAAATTGTCTATTAAGATTTGTCATTGAGAAGTTTTATTAGAATAATGAATTTAACACTCAAGAAGAAAGAATAAAATATTTTGTAAAATTTCCACCACACTCAAGTAGACTATACTAAAGAATTCTCAATAAAACAAATTTTTTATTGATACTTAAAACATTACATACACTTTGCTACAAAATCACTCTTGCTTTTAATTTTCCTTACACTTAGTTGATTTCTTGCTATTTTATGTGTTGGATGCTCTACAACTGGTGAGAATAGTTATATACAACCCAAAAGGAGACAAGTTCCTAAATCACTCACCTATAGTTGAAAATGATGCAGAGGAAAAGTCAATAAAAGTAACATCGATTCATCTTGAATTCCATGTTCACGTTGCTTTGTTTTGCTCACAATTTAAAGTGTGAAAGACAACCGCCTACTAGCTTAACCTATTGTCCGTGTCTTATTTTCTAGTCATCCTAAAAGACATGCAAACATATAACATACCAACATGAAAACTTACTAAATGGCACATGCAAAATGCTTGAAGAAAAATCACTATTCAATGTTAGTGATGAATCTTATATTGCCCACCCAAATCTTATTTCTAAGGGGTGCAACCAACCCTTGAAAAAGGTGCACACCATCTGCCATATGCAAAAACAGGACGCTGACTCCTTAATAATGGGACCATGAAAATTTCCAACCAAATCAAGCTACTCTCCATCATAAAAGGGGATCAGCTTACACCAAAAATCAAAAAGAAACTTAACATATTCCTTTTGTCCTATAGGATCCATCTCATCGTTCAAATAACATTCCTAGTGTCTCATAATCTTTTTCATGCACCTATTGTTTGCATTCTCTCATATTTAAACTTACATATGTCGGGTCTTGTTGATCCCATCTTTTGTAGGTCATTGCAATAGGATACAAAATTTCCCTAAAATTGAATAGAAAATTTTCATAAAATAGAATAGACAAATTTCTCAACATAGAACAATGCAAATTCTATCTATGTATCATTTTTTCTTCATTGGCATAACTCCAATCAATGTGAAATTCATTATAGGAGATTTTTTGTATTGTAAACAAAGAGTTATTAATATGACGAGTTCTTAATATGAGTTATTATAATCTTTTTTTTTTTTTTTTGAATTAACCCAATAAAAAATCATTCAATTTTCAAATCAACGAGGGGGCCTGCACAAGCGGTGGAACATGTGGTTTAATTCAATGCAAAACAAAGAATAGTTGAATAGGGAAGATTTTCATCACTTAACCCGAAAACTTCCCCCTCATTTATTTATTTATTTTTTTTTGATAACCAGACATTTTATTAAACTAAGAAGAACTACAAAAGGAACCCCAATCTTGCCTACAAGCCATCAAAATAGGGGGAGGCAAATCATAGCCATAGCACAAGAAACCTGCCTTAAGAGCAACAGCATATTTGGCAGCAAAGTGAGCTACTGAGTTCAGAGATCTCTTAACCCAGCAAAACTTACAATTATCAAAAAGTTCACTCAACATAGCAGTATCCCAAATGATGGAGGAAATGGACCAATCAGATGGTTCTTCCGCCTTGGACAGGGCATCAAAACATATTTTTGAATCACCCTCCACAACAATGTTGCTCCAATTTTCATCAGTAGCCAAGTTAAGAGCCCACAGAATTGCAGCTGCTTCAGCTTGAGTAGGGGAGCATGAATCATGAATTTTAGTCCATACCTTTAACACCTCACCACTCTTATTTCTTGCTACCACTGCTAAGGAGGTGAAAGACTGTGAGACTGCAGCATCCACATTTAGTTTTATGTAGTTTCTTGGAGGGGGCTTCCATGAAGTTTGTTCTTCACTTCTATCTTTGTCATGCTCATGGTCCATAGCCACAAGATATTCCTTGACCCTGTTTTCTGCATTGCATATGGTAGAAATAATGTTCACCTCACTGCCATTATGCCGAACCTGATTCCTGAGGTGCCAGATAGCCTCCATGGTGACTGCCATTTGGAGAGAACTCAGCTCATCCAAGTTCAAGACTACTTTGAGGATGTCTTCGTTTGATGTAATATTCATTTTGTCAGCTCTTATGCCCCAACTACATCCAAACCAAATGGCCCTTGCAACTTGGCAATGAAAGAATAAATGAGTTGATGTTTCAGGTTCACTGCCACAAAACACACAGTTTGGATCAAATGTCCCTATTCTTAATGCCAGGTTGTTTTTGGTTGGTAGAACATTGGACCCAATTCTCCAAAGAAGCATCTTGATTCTGTCATGAGCTTTGATCTTCCATATCTTTTGCCACTGAATAGTGGAGCTTCCTCGAGCAGGGGCTTGGGTAGCCATATAAGCAGATTTCACAGAAAATGTCCCTTTGTCATCCAGGACCCAAATAAGCTTATCAGCTCTACTCCTCAAAGGAATATGGATTTTTTTGATAGCTTCAACTGACTCAGCAATAAACAGCTCATTAAGCAGAGGAAGATTCCAACAATGGTCCTCAGTAGATATCAAGTTTGAAACCATCAAAGGGTTTCGTTGAATTGAGTCATCTTTTGGAGTTGGTTTAAAACCATCTAACCATGGAATCCATGGGTCCTCCCAAACACTAATTGAATCACCATTTCCAACAAGGTAACAAGCACCCTTAGCAATAAGTGTTTTGGCTTTCTCAATTGCTTTCCAAGTTGACTTCCCCCTCATTTATTAATCTTGAAAAATGAGATTAGTTGCATAAATTCAACCCAAGGTATGCTATAACCTATAAGCGGCAAAATGTAAGTCTATTTAGTAGAAAGTTTTAGGCTTTACTCCCTCTTTATTTAAACTTAATTCCATCTATCAATCAACCATGTTATGACTTGTAGCTAAGCCAAAGAAAATCATCCCACAATATAAAAAACTAAAATGCATACTCTTAAAAATGAGTTCTAAGATTATATGAAGATTAAGTTGCATAAACCATTACACTTAAGAAGTTAAAAAATCATCAGAACAAGATTTGGGAAATATTCTCATGCTTATTGGGACTTCGACATCACATATGGTGACATTACCAATAAGCTATCATTTGAACTCCAATGGTATGAACTTAAATCCTGGAATCTTTAATCTTTTATATAGTATAGATTTATTTATTTGTTTCTTGTTAAATGTTAAATAGAATTATTAAAATGAAAGGAATGCGAAGCTTCTGGACTGTGGAGAATATGCTTTTACCAATATGCTTCCATTCTGTCAATGAGTCAGTCAGTCACCAACATTACAACCTATATATTATTCGACCAATAATTAATTTTATTTAGAATAGGAGCTGTGTAGATCCGAACAAGGGTTCAAACATTTGAACGGTTGAAAGAGTCTTTTAATTAAGCTACAGCGACAGCTAAACCTACGTGTCAGATTACGTGGCACCACGTGGGTAAATCAAGACCGTACGATATAATCCAACGACTACGAGGAAGCGGCTCCGTGTGTCGGCAAGAGGAAAGTGCGTGGGCAAACGAAAACGGTCACGAGCCTCGAAGGTTAGGAGCCACGTCATCATTAACGAACCGGAGACGGCCACGTATGCAAACAGTTAAATTCGAACCTACCACGTAAAAACACACTTTTGCCTGTACTCTATAAAGAAACCTCGTTCTCTAGTTCCCACAGTTTGGTTCCAAAATTTTAGATAGAAAGTCAAAAAAAAAAAAAAAAAAAAAAAAAAACTCTGCGGTGTGTGTTGGGTTTTCAAGTTTCAGCGTCAGAATGGAAGTTTCCGGCGTGACTTTCCGGCGGGTTCCTTGTCTTTCCGGCGGTGTGATCGAGACCCACTTTGAAAATTCCAAGCCATGTAGAGCTACTATGAGAGTGAAACCACCCAGAAAGTTTTCTATGGTTATGAATTCTGGGTTTTGTGATAACCGGCATACACAGTACTATTATGAGGGTACAGGTCTCAGGTGTGTTGGACTTGAGAAGAATAAGGAGAAGAAGAAGAAGAAGGAGAAGAGTGGTTCGGATGAACTTACACCAAAGAAGAAGTTGAAATTGCTAGAGTCTCTCACAAGGGACTTGTCCAAGTTTTCTGATATTGGCTTTGGCTTAGATTCTGACGACGATTTGCTTCATCAAGTTCAAGGGAAGGTGCTCTCGGTATGTTTTTTTGTTTTTATCTTTTCGAGTCTTTTTAACCTTGATTTAAGTTGATCTTGTGGAATAATCTGTGGCATTTAATTATGGTTGAAGTTGGTTATGGGTCTTTGTTGCCTGCACCGTTTTTGTTTTGTAAATTGGCTGGACTTTTAAAAAGGAAAGTAAATAATTTGAAGTTTGTGTTGGAGATTATTAGATTGAGTGATGCAAGGATATTATAAATTTCACTTCTTAAACCTTACAAAATCACAGGTTTCTAATCACAAATAACAATTCAGATATTTGTTAGATTGTGCCAGGCACATTCATTGTCGCATCAATTAGTTAATAATTTTTTTTAGCAAAATTGACAGTAATTTTAGCAATTTCCTTTTTAGATTAGCTAACATGAAATTCTGTAGGATGTATCAGCTTCTTTATTTATATTGGCATAGATCGAAACTATTTGATTTTTATTTAGATCAAAAAGCCTTTTTTTTTTTTTTTTTCCTTTTAGTTTTTTGATATTGTTGTTTACGTTTTGAAAAGTTGCACAAACAATTTGTAGATGGTCTAGTTTTTCTTGCATAGAATGAGGAAATTATAGACCGAAGTGCTGAAATTTTTTCCTTACATTTCTATTTTACCCTATGTAGGATGCAGCAGACGTATTGATGAAACAACTGCAACATCTAAGAGCGGAGGAGGAGGAATTGAAGAGGAAAAGGAAAGAAGAGAAGGCCAAGCATAAAGCCACACAAATGAATAGGATGGATGATTGTGAATCATCATCATCTGAATCTTCTGAATCGAGTGACAGTGAATGCGAAGATGTGATTGACATGAGCAGCCTGAGAAACGAACCCCTTGCACAAACAGCAGAACCAGTAGTAGATGTGCAATCACTTTCTCAAAAAACAGCAGCTACATTGACCCTTCCTAGCACGCTGACCCAAGAAGGGAACACAACTGAAGCAAATGGTTTGGGAGATCGCAGATTAGATATTAATGGAGTAGAATGCTGCACTAGAACTAGTACTAGTTTTAGCAGTAGTAGTGCTGTTAGCCATAATGAAAGTAGTAGCTCAATTACAGTACAATCATCAGCAAAGAGGATTGAGGTTTGCATGGGTAAAAAGTGTGGAAAATCAGGAGGTCCTGCATTGTTGGAAGAATTTGAACGGGTAGTCGGTGTTGAGGGTGCTGTTGTTGGGTGTAAATGCTTGGGCAAGTGCAAAGATGGTCCTAATGTGAGGGTTTTGAACAGTGTTGATGGCAGTCATGCTGAGGGAGTAGATGTTTCTGTTAGGACTCCAACGAATCCCTTGTTCATTGGTGTGGAATTGGACGATGTGGGTGTTATTGTGGCTAATTTCTTAGGGGATGAGCAGAAAGAATTGGGTTTGGCAGCAGCAGTTTAGAAGAGCTGTTTGCTTTTTGTGAGTGATATTTGGTGCAATCGGCTCACTTGCGATAATCAAGTTTGCATTATTATTGGCATTCTTGGAGATCCTCATTTCACTTGTGTAAAATGTAAATGCAAACACAGATTGTAATTGGCAATTATTTCGTTACATGCAAGGGTGTGATCAGGGTTTATGACATCACTGCAAATGTGCTAACTCATCCCCGCTTTGCACGCATACACGCACATAAAAATACAAAACAAAACGAAGTTTCTTATCTGAAACTTGTATTACAGCAAAATGTTTATTTTGAGACATGTCTACTCCAAAACCATTTGGATTGATGGTATCTTATGCAATACTTAGATACAATTAGGGTTTCCCAATTGAAAAATTGTATGACCAATTTAGTTGAACAAAGTTTAGTCCCAAATTTGATCTAGCTCCTTTAATCCATTACCAATACAAAGTTTAGTTCCAAATTAGAACTAACTCCTTCAATCCATTACCAATACGAATACGTGGTGATTTATAAGATTATTTGTGTATTATTTAATCAAGTCGCTAATTCATTAAAGGAAAAAAGTCATGAATAAAACTATACATAGATAATTTCCTAAATCGACACTTGGAGGAAGATAACTCCAAATCTGGTTTGAAGCTAAACGTCTCCCTGCATTTATGAGTTATCTTTTATTTTTACTTTTTTCACAAATAGGGTAGAGTGCGTCTGAGGTTGAAAACCCACTGGTAAATGTGTAACAGTGTAACTTACAAGTGGAAAGAAGGGGGGGAAATCGTGTAAAGTATATGGCATATGTTACACTTCGTCTTCAAGTGACGTGACAGAATTTTAAAATCTACAATTTGTGTGTGTGTGAGAGAGAGAGAGAGAGAGAGTGAGAGAGGAACTTCCACCGCAATAATCATACGCTTCTTTGCAAACAGACTACCAGTACTACCACTATATAACAATGTTCACATCAGCTATACCGGTGTATTCATATTGAATGCTTATGTTACAAAAACGAAAGAAAGAGAAGCCCAAGATTGGATCAGGATCCTCTACATAAATCTACATGCCTCAGGTCAACGGGGTTAGTTACCGATCCTAAATCCAAGTTCGGGGTTCCTCTTCCCTTGGAGTGCTGGGGAAAACCTTCAACTTCCAAAACCCACCAAAGCATTAAGAACAACAAAACTGCACCACCCTAACAGTAAAATGGAGGGTGAAGAGGACACAATATGATGATAATACTACTGCATACCTCGAGTCTCTAACCATTTCGTGAAGGCAATTTCCATGTGCCTGTACATTTGTAGATATGCTTGTGTAAGAAAATAAAATATTAACATTGTCACAGGGTGTACAGCTCAGTGCTGAGAATGTTTGAGCTTGGGCTGATGTTCCAAGTCATCCATGTTGCTACAGCGCTTCATATAAGAATCGAGTGTTTTCTGCTTTGCAGGGCTGCTGCTTGTCTGGCTGGATGAAACTTCCAAGGTTTTCTCATGGCCATCAAGCATCTGATTGTTCAGTAAATGAAAGTCAGATTATAGACTAAAGGACAAAATCAACCGGTACTAGCATTAACCCCCAATTGCCAATCACAGCATATAAGAAATATTTTGTTCCCCATGTTTCTTTTTCCAAGAGGTAAAGTCGGAAGAAAACTTCAATTTGTAAGGACTTCAAACCTACTGGAGAGGAATGTAGGAGCTCTATATCAGAGCACAGTGCTGTGGCTGCAAATGCTATATTTTGATATAGAAACAACCTCAGAGCTCCCTAGAAAAATAAAGACAAATCCACATGAACACACACACAGAAGCAATATTACCTGTCCTAAATTTTCCAACTTGCTCTGAACAACATCCCTGTGGAGAAATAATATATCAAAGTTACTTACCAACTCATTGTCATCATCATCATCATCATAATCAATACCCACAGCCCCATTCAACCGTTCAAACTCCAATAAAGAAAAAATTCATATCATTTAGGTAAAGCAAATAGCATATGAACGTACCAAATGATGTCATCAACTGTATCATTTGCTAGCAGGTAGTAGATATTGACGGCAGACACCTAGAAACATAAAACAAGCATGTCAGAGAACAAGACAAACACACATTGAGGAGGACAGCTAGTAGAATTTTCAAGAGAACTCAAAATAATGAGCAATACAGGTACAGAAAATTCCGAATTAATTGAGTAATATCATGTCCTTGCACATGCGATCACTGATGTGATGGAATCACATATGAGTCAACACTGGGATAATCAAAAAGTAAATATAGACAAGGACATGATGGATAGAGGCTTGCTTGCCAGCCACTCAGGTTTCGTGTTTTATTTCCATTATCCTAAATGTCTCCTCCGCTCCACCAGGAGCCTAGCCCCTTCTATCTTATCTACTGTCTTGCTCTCAACTCCCTATAGCACCAGCTGCTCTCTGTAATAGCTTGCAAAGAACACATGCCAAACTACAATCTTGCCAAACAAATGTAAATACAATTGGTAACTCTGAATTAATGTGGACAATGTCTCTTAACTCCAGAAAGCTATTTTCCTGTAGTTTACCTGACCAATCCTATGGGCACGATCTTCAGCTTGAATCAGATCACCTGGAGTCCAAGACAACTCTGCAAAAATAACGGTGGATGCAGCCGTTAAAGTTAACCCAACACCTCCAGCTTTGATAGATAGCTGCACAATGACAATTATAAATGCAAAATTCAGATTCGGATTATAGGTTTAACACCAGAATTCCAAGTAAACAGAAGATTGATGAGACAAAACATGTAACAATCTACAGAAACAAATGAAGCAAATTGACATACTACTGCCGCCCTAGTAGCATCTTTCTCCTGAAAATCTGTAACCAAAGCTTGCCTTGAAGCTGCAGGAGTACCGCCATCAATACGAATGCAACCCACTTTCTTCTTCTGTAATTTTGGTAGCTCTTATGAGAATTGATCAATCGTAAGAAAGTTCAATTCAGTTAAAAGTGATCTTACAAGAAGAAATTGATATATTGAGTCAATCATTGGCTGGTGGTGTGCAAATATAAGGAACTTACATCCTGCCTGCAACAATCAAGTGACAATGTTAACAGGCTTAAAAAGAGTATTCAAGCTAAAATGGTCCGAGAATACTTTATCATAGATCAGAGAATCATAACAATAATAACAATAACCAAGCCCTAGTCCCAAAATTTGGGGTTGGCCATGGATCCTCGATAGGCTAATCAAGGTTGGCCATATGTATTCTTTTCTCCCATTCTATCTTATCCAAAGTCAGAGAACCATAACCTCACATTTAGTGAGATAATTAACTCAGTAACACAAGCAATCTAGACAACTGAACCAAAGGTCACCACTTAAGTGGGATTTAAGGAGAAGTTCAGTGGAAACCTTAGTAGTTTGTACAGGTATAAACATAAGCATTGCAGTAAAAACCTAAACAGGAAGTACTTTGACAAGGAAAATGTAAAGTTGTCCCATTACATGTAATAAGAGGTTTACAAAGGCATGTCAATTTGAGGAATATCACATATTCAATTATTTAAAAAAAAAAAATTAAAAGTGCCAAAATTGAAACTTAAATTAATTAAGCGTTCACAATATATATATATATATATATATTTTTTTTTTTTTGATAAGTAAGAATGATATATATACAAAAGACTACTCTATGCAAGAAACGCACAGAGCAAACCAGAGGATTACAAGAAGGAAAAAAGAAAACAGAGAAAATACAAAAAAAGAAAAACAAACAACAAAATAATTACAAAAGAGAAAGAGAACAAAGAAAAGAGTGGAATGAATCACTAGTCGTGAGTTCCCAAGCCCGAGACCAATCAAAAAGAGTTCCACTAAAAGATGCAAGTATCTGACCACCGAAACTATCCAAATCCTCAAAAGTTCGTCGATTTCGTTCCTTCCAAAGACACCATAGGATGCACAATGGAACTAAATTCCAGATCTGAGATGAATGCTTCCCTAACCAATTCCACCAGCCAAAAAGCAAATCTAGAATCAATCTAGGTATGACCCACAACACTCCAAAAGTTATAAAAGCAAAGCTCCATAACCGAAACGCCATCTCGCAATGAAGAAGTAAGCGGTCCACCGTCTCCCCACAGTGTTGACACATAATGCACCAATCCACAAAATCCAAGCCCCTCAATCTTAGATTATCACCCGTTAGGATCTTATTCCAAGCTACACACCAAACAAAGAAAGAAACACATCTATGGACCTTAACTCTCCATATACCTTTCCAAGGAAAGACAATTGTGGGGAGAATTCTGCAACTTATTATAATAAGACCGGATGTCAAAATCCCAATTAGGCTTCAACTTCCATCTTAACCAATCTCCAACTATCCAAAACTACCACTTATAAGGGGCTTCATCCATGTAGCTAAAACTTAAAAGCAACGGGCAAAGATGAATTGCATAAACATGCCCCATAGACTTCATCATGAATGTAAGCACGTCAAAAGTATGCAGTTACACAAATAAATACACACACACACACAGATTTTTAAAACAGTGTACTGGTAAAACATTTGCAGGCATTGAGCATATCACCAGAACCAGATCCCATCTTTTATTTTGGAGATTTCTCTGAATACATTTAACCCTACACTGGCTTTTTGCAGTGGTGCTCTCCGTTTGTTTTCAAAGTAAAATATTTTTAGGAAGATATTTTCACATTTTCAGTGTTTGTTTTGTAGTTAAATATTTAGTCAAAAGTAAAATATTTTCAGTCAACCAAAACAACCAAGGCAAACAAGTGTAAAATGTTTTACACTTGAAATATTGGTAAAACATTTTACACTCTCTAAACGCAGATCACCCACACCCCCCACTGTGTGGCTTCTTCCCTCTTCTCCTAAACCCCCTCCTCTCTATTCTCATCTTTCTGGCAGTAACTTGGGACTCCAACTTATGCTGGTGGTGAGGACGGTCAGCCTTGATGTCTCTGGTGTGGAGGTCGCAGCAGTAACGCGGTGCAGATCTTCCTCCTCTTCCTCAATTTTTTCATGCTGCATCTCTCAAATCTAGGTAGTTATGGTTGCGGAGGTCTTGGTGGCTGGCTGGGTTTGGTGTTGCTGGGTTTTGTGACTGTAATGGCTGAGTTTATGGTAGGTGGTGGTGGCGGTTGTGTGGCTGGGTTTGAAGTTGTTGGTGGTGGTTGGTTTGTGCTTGCATTTTCAAGTGCTTAGTCATGCCAAACACTTGAAAATGTCTTCACTGAAATTATTTTCATGTAAAATATTTTACATTTGAAAGTATTTTACTTCAAAACAAACGAAGCGTAAATAAATAACGAAGAACATAATTGAAGCAGGGGTCAAGGTAGAAGTACCTCGATGACAGTTCCTAGGTAATCTAGAACTGCAGGAATCTTGGCTTCAGCAGAACAAGTATATATCTGGAATCAAATAAAAGAGTTTAGCAAGTGAGAGAATTTAGTTTAGTAATAAAAATATAAAGAAATACAACTACACTTGGAACAGTCTATATAAAAAAGGGGTTAAATATGAACCTATTTCACATAATTAATAAAGTTGTGTAAGCAATTGTACTGACCTTTTGAACAAATTATGCCCTATAAATTCTAAGATACGTTCAGAATGCAGATTGATACCTTGTTAATAAGATTCTTCTGATTAAATTTGAGTGAATCAATCTCCTCTTTTGATTGGCAGGCCTTAATTTTGCCTTTTACTACCTCCAACTACAAAACAGACATCAATATGAGCTGCATTCTTTTGTCCTTATTTTCTTCAAGTAAACAAAAAAAACCCTGCAGCTTTAAGAACTTTCAGAAATCACTTACAAAGAATGAATAACACACATACTTTGTAGAAGATAATAAGACTAGCATGCATAGGAAAAGTAGAAAATACAACTGTATAAGATATGTGGAAAAGAAATATGGGAGCCTTTTAGAAGAAAGAGTAAGCAAGGAAAAACCAAGCAGTGAAGTAAAGGACAAAGAATTGTGCTAACAAAAATTGGGAGGAGAAAAATGCTCCACTTGCTCAGTCACTTTTGGGATGTATAAGTCCAATGCAGTTCAACATTATAATATCCATCAAATAAGTGATACGTAGTTTAAAATCAAAATATATCCTCAACCAGCAGCCAAGGATAAGTCAAATTGACCCTAGAAGATTTACCTAAGAATCACTGAAACTGGTTCCAGTTGTTTGACATCTTTAGCATCTGTTCAATATAGTTTGAGCTGGCCAAAGGACAGGATTTTAAAGCCCCACTTTTTCAAGGTATAGCTATACTTTTTTACCCAGTTATTTATTTATTTATTTATTTATTTATTTTACAGAAAAAATAAGCCAATGGAAATAGGCTATATCAAATGCACACTCAGAATCACATACCATGCAATCATGCAACCATGAAACCGTAAGTATTACACAGAATTTCCCTAGGGCATCATCCAAACTAAACTTCCATAACCAGCTACAGTTGCAACTCATGAGTGACCAAACTTTGCTTTCCAAAATATTCATAATTAATGTTATCAGAGAAAGTTAAATAAAAAAAATCAACAAGTAAAATTACCTCACGGAATAAAGCATTGATTTGTTTCATGTCCTTTTCTGCCAATTCTAGGAAGACCTAAGAATCAATTAAGAATAATTATAAAATGTTACACAGGAACCATAAAGATAAACATATTTTCTAACTTCCTACCAATACATATACAATCTTGGGCACAAGGGCTTGCAAATGCACAGACAGAAATGCTTATCTGTGTGCATATATATGCACTTGTGCGAACACATATCCCCCAAAACACACACACATGAACCACATACACAAGCAGAGAGAGAGAGGTACTATGGACAAGAATTACTAAGCATTTTGGCAATGCCAAGTGAATTTCAAATTAATGTTTATTTCTTGTCTGGATAAGAGAAAGAGTTCCAAAAAAAATTAATAAAGGTACTTCTTGTTATTTTTTTTTTAATAATATCATGTTATTTTACAATAGCATAAGGTTATTCTTGTAATCATATCATAAACCCTAATAAAGACGTGCTAAGGTGAGGAATTGATTAACAAAGCACTACACATTTTCTCAAATATCTTTTTCTCTCATATTTTACAACTCAACTAGGTATCAGAGCATATTGATCCAACCCAGAACACATTAGAACAATCTGGTCGTCAACATCATATGACCAAGCCACCAAGGTGTGCTGACATCACCATCTGTACACTGACTTTATCATTTTCAATCAATTTTTATTCCCAGCACATCAGAGTTTCATCCACAATATGGACTTTAAAATGTCAAAAGAGCCGCAACAAAATTCTGGAACAAAAGTCTCCAAAACCAAACTGCATGGCTTTTCCCAATTTGGATTGCAAGACTAAATGCCTGCATCCCACAAACCCACTGATGCTACAGACCAGCCTTTTTTTTTTTAATTGGAGCAAAATAAACCACTCAGTAATTACAAAGGCAAAGAGAAATCATTTGCTACGATGCAACAACATTATAAGAGTTAACATTTATCAAATGAAAAGAACAAAAGAAAAGACCAACTACAGATTCAGCTGCAGATTAAAGACAAGGAAGGAAAAACTACCTGTTGCCTACGCTTCACAGGAAGCTCAGTAAGAACATCCCTTTTAAGTCTGCGGATCATCACAGTTGCCTTGATCAAATTGTGCAATTCTTCATGGTTACTTGCACCTTGATAAATTCCAAAGATTCCCTGCAAGATAGACAACAGATGTGGCATTTTTAAAGAACTATATAACAGTAAAATGAATAAACTATACAGGTTTTAAATTCAAAAGGACTTGTCACTTACACCCTTGCAATACCGGTTACCATATTCGTGAACATTCTTATATACATCAGGATATAATGCTTCCAGCTGCAAAGTGAACCACAATTTTGTACGGAATGATTATAAATTTTGTTCTTTTGATGGTAACACTTTACTATTAAAATAGCAAGCAAAAGTACCTGCTTGAATAGCTCAATTGGTCGGGATAAAGCCGGAGTTCCACTAAGCAATATTGCATATTTAGCTTTCTGAAATCATTAATAATGTCAGTTTTGTATGGACAAAGAACAAGAGAAAAAAGAGACATATGTAGATCAACATGCAGCTGGACCACTTTACATGAACTATATATTTTTTTTGATAAGTAACCTTACATGAACTATATTCAACACTATTGCAGACCAAAATAAAAAATCACAGAGAATGAGCTAAAATATCTACAATGATTGTTTGCAGTTTTAGCGCTGACTTGCACAAAAAGGTTTACATTCAATCATGAAAAAGTATTGATGTATTCGGTATTTTCAGTATCCTAATCTGCTATATCTATTGAACTTGTCCATTTGAGATAGAGAAGAAAATTGCATGGCAAGCTAAAAGGTGCTTCTCATACTAACAGATGAGCACATTTTATTGGGTTTAGCAAGACCAAAGGAAAAAATGTAACTGTTTAAGCTTCTTGTGTGCAAGGGGTGTGTTGCGGGGAGCATGAAGAAAATTTTATCTTTTTTTTAAAAAAAAAAAAAAAGAAAATTTTATCCTTTTTTTTTTTTTTTAAGTATGAATAAAATTTTATATTAATTTAGTTTTATTTAATTTTGGAAGTCAATTATATTTTTATTCGTCAATTGGATTTTATTTTAAGTCTTATTAATTAGTTAGGTTATTAGCAGTTTATTTAAATTTCCTAGAGTCAAAGATATTTTGTAATTCACAGTAAGTCTTTCCACCCAATGATGTACAAACCAGAATTCTATTGAGCAGTTTTGTGTGGTTTTTAATTCATAATCAGCCTTCACTCACCACCACTGCCTTCACCTCTTCTTCATATATAAACATATACGTATAATAATATGACCTAAGTTGAATAGAATTAGGGTTTAGACCAAGTAGTCTATTGTACTCCTATAGAGACAAGTTAAGGATATATAAAAATTTGGGATAATTACTATAAACCCACCTGTTATATGGCCTGTTTTCACTTTGCCTACCTATGGTTCAATCATTTACACTATGCCCACCTGAGATTAGTCCCGTTAGCCTTCTGTAACCCACCTCTCCATTTGCCGTTAGAAAAACACATTTTTAGGCAAAAACAAATATAACAAGAATAAAAAAGCTAGGGTTTTTCATTGCTCTCTTAAAGTCTTATATATCTTCGTCATCAGGAAATTTAAGAAACGCAACTAGATGGAAGAATCAGCAGGTGGGGGAATTCAACAACAAGCAGACACTTCAACAGAAAATCAAAATCAAAGTACTGAATCTCACAAGGAAGCAAACACTTCAAGTGGAAATGAAAATCACAATAAATGGTTGGTAGATAACATCGCAGCACAGCTTGAAAGGCCAACGACTTCATCAATTGACTATCGTATCACCAGAGTTCCAGATCACATTTGCAGTGTGAATCCACAAGCTTACACTCCTAAGGTTATTTCAATTGGCCCTATTCACCACTTTGATGAAAAATTACAAACCATGGAAAAGCATAAAGTAGCATACCTTAGGTATTTCATTGTTTGGGTTAATATAGAATTGGAGAAGTTCCAAAGCACCATAAAGGAGATGGAAGCAACGATTCGCTGTTGCTATACAGAGACCAGTTTGCGTAGCATGAGCAGTGATGATTTTGTGAATATGATCTTTCAAGATGCGATCTTCATTTTAGAGCTTTTCCATAGATATTATACCGGAAGTTGGGAAAGAGATGATCTGATGCCAACAAACCTCTGGATGTCTGCTTTCTTGAGGCTTGACTTGGTATTACTTGAAAACCAGCTTCCATTCTTTGTTCTTGAGAAACTATACAATCTTGCTTTTGACCATCACTCAAACTTCCCTTCTTTAATTTTAGAGCTTTTCCATAGATATTAAAACCCTAACTTTTTTATTCTTGTTATATTTGTTTTTGCCTAAAAATGTGTTTTTCTAACGGCAAACGGAGAGGTGGGTTACGGAAGGCTAACGGGACTAACCTCAGGTAGGCAAAGTGTAAATAATTGAACCACGGGTAGGCAAAATGAAAACGGGCTATACCACAGGTGGGTTTACTGTAATTATCCCTAAAAATTTTCTTGATATTTTTCCAATGGTCTGGTACCAACTCCAACCAACCTAGGTGTTGATTCCTAGTACATAGGAAGTGTACAGAGGGGTCAAGAAATCAATACAAAAATTACAAGAATCGAGAAAATCAAGAAAAGAAGAGAATGATTGGTTTTGTAAAGTAGACAACCAATCCAATAAAGTTATAAAGAAAAATAACTTGAGGTCTGGTATGGATCTGTCTTTATCTTCAAAGCACCTACTATTTCTTTCCCTCCAAAGAAACCACATTAAAAAATGGTGAACAATTAACAATATATGACCATTTCAATGACAACCAAGCCTGCCTTGCCAGCAAGCTAGGAGCCTCACAACTAACTATGCATAACCCAGCTTACTCCAAATAAACTCAAAACCATAGACCACAAATCCATAGCAATTGGATAATGAAGGAAGAGATGGTCAACCAATTCACCATTACACTTGCACATATAACACCAATCCAATATCCAAACCTTACCTTCCTTTTTCATAAATTGTCAATCGTCAAGCATTTCCTTAAAGCAGTAGTCCAGACAAAGAAAACCACTCAAGAAGGAATCTTCTACTTAAAGAAAGCCACTCAAGAAGGGATCTTCTGATTCCGAATACTTTTCTAGGGAAAACAAAAATCATTAGAGCCCACTAGAAGACTATAATAATCATTAACCATGAACCCCTTATTTTTATCTAATTTCCAACTCATCTTATCCTCACCAAACGCCCTTACTGTAGAGAAAAAATATGGTATCCATGAAGCTCGACACAGCCTCCAATTCCCAAGCATGAACACCCCTAAAGAAACTTACATCCCAAAAAAGGACCCCATTAGAGAACTTCATAACCTCAGCCACACTTGCCTCCTTATCTCGGCAAAATCTAAACAAATAAGGATAGCTGACAGCAAGAGGTGTCTCTCCACACCAACGGTCTTGCCAAAACTTCACCCTCGCCCCATCACCAATATCATACAGAATATAACATGAAAAAGAAGGCCATCCCCGATTAATATTTTTCCACAAACCAACACCATGTGGAGCAGAAACTGGTCTGGTACACCAGCCACCCCATACAACCCTAGATGCCAACTCTAAGCTAATTTTATTGTTTTTGTTCTTAATTTTCATGTTGTATCAAATTTTGGTTTTGTCACACATCAGTTTTGAAATCAGAATTTGTTCTACATCCAGGTGTCAGATTAATTTGTTCAAAGTTGTCATCAAGGTTTGTACGAAGTCAATGTTGTCCACTACAAGCAAATCTAGTGACAGATTACATAGCCACCGGAGTTTATAATGTGATGTGATTGAAGATCATCATAAGGTTTCCAATTCGAATGCCTGGAGATTAGTGATAAAGTAATACACTAGAAAGTATAAAAGACCTATCCCTACAGTTATAGGCCTATTCAGGACTTGAGCATTGGATAGACGAATATACAATAGATAATAAATTCCCAAACAGAATATTTCAATCCAATTGCTTCCTTAAAAGAAAATTAAAATTCCTCAAACCGACTAATAAGATTTCTTGAAAAGCCATTAAAAAGAACTAGCTCACAAATAAAATTAACACTCCTTCAAATAGCAGAAGGGGGACAACATTTGAGAAACCTAAGCATCATGGTTTTAAAAACCAGACCGGGGGCAAAAGCCGCAAAACCGGATTTGCCTCCGGTTCCTGGCTTTCACTGGTTTAAGGCATTTTTTTTTCCAGACCAGACTGGTGGCCAGTTCCCGGTTCAAGCAGTCGGACCGGCCAGTCTGGTCTAGCTTTTAAAACCTTGCTAAGCATTCAAAATGGAGTATCAGTTATAGAGAGGCTCAAGCATAATGATGTACTACAAAAGAGCAAGATCTATGATTAATATTTGTGAATAAACATAGTAAATGAATAAAATTAGCAGATGCAATCATAGAGTAATCTTTTATTAAGAAAGACAGACCTTTATGACTGGAAGGGAAGCAGTTGTCCTTTTTGCTTGAGCATTTTTGAGAAAGTGTGACTCATCTGCAATCACAACCTGAATAACAAGAATTTATGAATCATTTCTAAGAGCAAATATATTTATCAATAAGAAATTATAAGCTACTTGAATATATGTGATGTACAATCTCTCCCTCTTCCTTAGCCAAAAAATTCTAGAAGAAATTGTTATACAGTTTAAGACCTCATATAGAGGAAAAATTATAACATGGAATAATGACCAAATCCATTGCATCATATTGTTTAATGCTTTTTCTTTTTAAAAAATAAAAGATAATAAGCTTCATAACATCATCTTTGTTACTTAAATTTCCATGTTTAAGAGGGAAGGATTTTATCAATTTTACACTGTAATTTGAGATATGTACTACAATATACTTTATTTAAAAAATTCTATTTGAAAGAAGTATATGAAAACAAAATATATATGATACAATTATCCAATAATTTTAAGTTCTTTAGAAAACAAAAATACGGTGTGTGTGTGTGAGAGAGGGAGAGAGAAAGAGAAGCCTCTCATCCATCTGAACCTCATTTCAGCTGCTATTATTTTTTCATTCACATGTTTCGAAGATTCAGAATCATGATTACTTTATTTTAAAAAAAAAAAAAGATTCAGCATCAAACTGTCTCATTTACTATCATATCTTTCATGACAAAATGATGGTACAAAAGTAACTCCCACTACTAATTCTACACTTCCAAAGAGTTATGACTGAGGATAATTGAATTTATTGATTAATTATGGAACCATAGTTTGAAACCCGGAGTAAACTAGGATGAGGGTGTTTGTCTGAGAGGCCCGGCTACCTCAAATTAGTCAGAAATATTGTTCCCGGTTAATTTTTTACTGTTTTGGATAGATATGGGTGGATTTCGCAGTTTTTTTATTGAATCGAAGTTGTTTCAATTGGTGGTTGAGGAAGGGGGGAATTTTTTCTCCCTTAAGATTTTTGAAAGGGGGAAGTATTTCATGCAATCAGTTTTTATGGGTAGGAATGCAGCACGTTGGTTTATGCAAAGCTTGGAACACATGGTGATTGGGGTTAATCCCAAACACTTCTTCACGCTTAGGGAAGGAGACACCGCATACACAGTGCAACGGGATTCTAACTCGTTTGGGCAATATCTGTTGGTAACAGAGTTAAAAGTTGGCGGGATGAGAAGATCGATCATTATTCCTGCAGGTAAGGCAAAACAAGGCTGGAGGGTCTTTGGAATTGAATTAAGGAGAATGTTGGAACCTTCTCATTATGCGTTGGGTGGACCAAAAGCTTTACCGTACAAGTCTAAGGTGGGTTCAGAGATTCACCCTTCTCGGTCCTTTGTTGATACGGTAAAAGCATCTGTGCAAGTAAGGAAGCATTTGCACCAGCCCTTCAATAAAGAGACAAAGAAGAGTCAAGTAGTGGAGACCACATTGCTGCCTCCGAGAGACGAAGCGGGGATTCAGGTGGTGGCTGTTGAAGTTCCGTCGAATAATGCTATACCGATTGCCGTGGGTGGCGTGGAGGGGAGTCACAGTGGTATTAACGCAGATGCTAAGTTTGAGGAGAAATTCCAGGAACAAAATAAATTCAGATTGAATAATTTGAATTTGAAAGATGTTGATTCTGGTAGGGAGCGTCAAATTAGGAGGTCTAGCTGGTTAAGGAAAGGTTTGATTGTGGAAGTAAATGAATTTGGTAAGAGGCGGGTGTCTTGGCAACGTTATAGGAGTGATGAGCAAGCTGTAAAATGGGTGGCACGTGAGGATAATTCTGCACAGGTTGTTATTAAGGGATTAGACAATGGGCCTCCTGAAGCTTGCTTAGGCCCACCATTGACTAGCCCTTTTGTTTTTGAGGCTGGGGCTTGCTCCAAGCAGCCACTAAATAAACCCAGCCCAGATATTACGGGCCTAATTGTTGAGGATGGTAAGTTAAAGTCAACCACAGCAGGCCTGAGCATAAGTTCGAATGCTGCGAGTGCTACGGTGCTCCCAGCGAGCTCGGCGATTGACTCCCAATCACCAAGGAAGAAGGCGGTGGCTCCGATGGGCAATTTGGGCTCGAGTTCTCTCATATCGGCACCGGAGTTTACTGTTGGGAGTGGGTCTTGCGTCCAGGTGAGCTCGAGCTACCTTACCCAATCACTTAACATGCCGATATTGTCTGCGGAAGTAGCCCAGGCTGCGGACGAGCTGGGTTCATCATCCTTAGCTCCAATATGTCCTTCGTTGGAGCCGGAGGAGATGGAAGTGATGTCTTCAGGGGACCCGATAGAAAAAAGGGCTAAGAAGTTGTCATTTTCGGCGGCGACGAAGGAAGAGGATGATGAATTGTTGGGTCTGGAGGTAAGGGCCACGGAGCATGAGATTTCTAAATGTACGGTAGAATCTAATTCTTCTCTCAGTATTAGGGAATTGGTAAGTGACTTGGACAAATCATGGGGTAATTCCACAGAGTGGATGCTACAATTGCGGGATGGTCGACAAATAGTGATTCCGCTATCTCTGTATCAATCTCCAGAGAGTATGTCTGATTGCTCAGTCACTGATGTAGAGACTGTAACAGGTAATGACTCTTTTATCAATGACAGTTAGATGGTTAGCTGGGCAGAGGATTGTGAGGGGTTTGTTGATTCTTTCTCTATTGTTGATGAGGCAGAGGAGGAGATGTGGGATGTTGATGAGAGGTCGATGTCTTGGGAGTGTAGTGGCAAGCCTTTAGTTGTGGTACCCTTGGCCACAGAAGTTCCATTGGAGTTGGACTGTAGTTCCGAGTTGGGGGGTGGGTGTAAGGAGGCGGTTGACGGTAATAATTTATCACAATGGGTAACAAATCGGATTAAGGCCTTTAGAAGATCAGTGGGCACTTCTTTGGAAGGTTTTGAGGAGCAGATTACAGGTTTGTTAATAGCTATAGAGGCCAGGAAAAAGATTAAAAAGCTTAAGGCAGTAGATGATCAAATGAAGCACAACAAGTTGGGGCAGAAAGGGCAGAGGGAGTTAAAAAATTTATTGTCCTCTATGAATGTCGAGATTGGTTCAATGAAATCAAGGAATGTAAGTAAGGAGCGGGCTGTGGTGGTTCATCAATGAATTTGAAGATTATTTCTTGGAATATTAGAGGGCTGAATGACAGGGACAAAAGGCTTCGGGTTCGTAATATGGTCAGGAGATGGGGGCCAGATGTTATTTGTCTTCAAGAAACTAAAATGGAGTTGATAACTAGAGCTGTGATTCGCAGTTTGTGGAGGGGACAACATGTTGATTGGTCTTATCTAGGCTCTTGTGGAGCTTCTGGAGGGGTGTTACTAATGTGGGATACACGAGTTGTGAATAAAGTGGAGGAAGCTGTGGGGCGATTTTCGGTTTCTTGTAGATTTACAAGTGTGTCAGATCAGTTTGTTTGGGCATTTACTGGCATTTATGGTCCTAATTCTGTGAGAGAAAGACGGTTATTATGGGAGGAATTATTTGGTTTAAATAGTTGGTGGAATGTTCCATGGTGTGTGGGTGGGGACTTTAATGTGGTAAGGTTTCCCTCTGAGCGTCTTGGTGCTACCTCTTTTACTGCTGCTATGCGGGAGTTTTCCAATTTTATTTCTGAGCAAGGCCTTGTTGACATTCCGCTTCAAGGGGGATCTTTCACTTGGTCTAATACTCGTGAAGTTGCTTAGAAGGCTAGGCTGGACAGATTTTTGTTTTCTGCAGATTGGGAGGATAAGTTTCCATCTGTCTCTCAACAACGCTTGCCTAGGCTGTTATCTGATCATTTCCCGATTGTTCTTGAGGGTGGTTCCTTTCAGAGAGGTAGGAGGCCGTTCAGATTTGAGAATATGTGGCTTAAAGATGAGGGTTTTGTGGAGAGGGTGCGATCTTGGTGGGGATCTTATAATGTTTTAGGAGCTCCAAGCTTTGTGTTGGCCAATAAATTGAAGCTCTTGAAAAATGATTTAAAGAAATGGAATGTGGAGGTTTTTGGTAATGTTGAAGATCGGGTGAGAAAATTGTGGCAAGAGCTTAGTGATTTAGAGATGATTGAGGATAGTCGAGATTTATTGGAGGAGGAAAGGCTGGAGTTGGAGAGAGTTCGAGGTGAATTAGAAAAAGTTACTTTAATGGAGGAAATCTGTTGGAGGCAGAAGTCTAGAGTCCTTTGTATTAGAGAAGGAGATAGGAATACCAGATTCTTTCATCGTATAGCTAACTCTCACAGAAGATTTAATTCCATTGATAGACTTATGGTGGATGGAGAATTGTCTTCCGATCCGGAGGCTATAGCTGGTTGTATTTCCCATTTTTATAGGCAGCTATATGCTGAAATTGTGACTCATAGACCTTTATTAGATGATGTGGAGTTCTCTTGTATCTCGGAGAAAGATGCTCTTTGGCTAGATAGGCCTTTTGATGAGGATGAGGTGTTTGGGGTGATTAGTGAGTTTAAGGGTGATAAGGCTCCTGGCCCGGATGGATTTTCTATGGCGTTCTTTCAGGCTTGCTGGTGTATCTTGAAGGCTGAAATTATGGCAGTATTTCAAAATTTTCATACTCAGGCTGTGTTTGAGAAGAGTCTTAATGCTTCTTTCCTTGCTCTTACTCCCAAAAAGGTGGATGCTGTGGAGATTAAGGATTTTCGGCCTATTAGCTTAGTTGGTGGCATTTATAAGATTATTTCGAAGGTGTTGGCCAATCGACTTAGAAGGGTGGCACATGGGCTTATTTCAGATTCTCAGAATGCTTTTGTGAAAGGTCGACAGATATTGGACTCTTTCTTAATTGCTTCAGAATGTATTGATAGTAGACTGAAGTCAGGTGTTCCAGGAGTGTTGTGTAAGTTGGATGTGGAGAAGGCATATGACCATGTGAGTTGGGGTTTTTTAATGTATATGCTTCAGCGCTGTGGGTTTTCAGAGAAATGGAGAAAGTGGATAATGTGTTGCATTTCTACTGTTAAATTCTCTATTCTGATCAATGGTAGTCCTTCTGATTTTTTTGGTAGTTCTAGGGGGATTCGGCAAGGGGACCCCTTGTCTCCGTTGCTATTTGATATTGTTATGGAGGGTTTGAGTCGTATGCTGGATGTGGCTGCTACTACTAGTCAGTTCTCAGGCTTCTCTGTAGGTAATACGGCTGGTAATTCGGTGATGGTATCTCATCTTTTATTTGCTGACGACACTCTTATTTTTTGTGATGCTGCTCCTACGCAAATAGCTACTTTGAGAGCAATTCTGGCTAGATTTGAGGAGGTCTCAGGTTTAAGGATTAACTTGGGGAAATCTGAGTTGGTTCCTATAGGGGTGGTGCATAATATGGATGTACTGGTGGGGATGTTGGGTTGTAGGCAAGCCTCTCTTCCATTGAGATATTTGGGGCTACCGTTAGGAGCTAAATTTAAGGAGTTGTCAGTTTGGAATCCTATTTTGGAGAAGATGGAAAGGCGATTAGTAGGGTGGAAGAGGTTGTATCTATCTAAGGGGGGTAAGGTAACTCTTATTAAAAGTACTCTTTCCTCTTTACCTACATACTTCCTTTCCCTTCTGCCTTTACCTGGGAAAGTGGCAAATCGTATGGAGAAGTTACAACGAGATTTTCTGTGGAGTGGTATTAATGGTGATCCTAAATTGCACTTAGTCAATTGGGCTCAGGTTTGTAAGCCGTTGCAGGTTGGAGGGTTGGGTATTAGACGATTGAGGAGTTTTAATTCTGCCTTGTTAGGAAAATGGTTATGGAGGTATGGCATGGAGACTAATGCTCTATGGAGGAGGGTTATTGAGGTAAAATATGGGAATGATTGGGGTGGTTGGTGCACGAAAAAGGTGACCAGTGCTTATGGTGTTAGTTTGTGGAGACATATTAGAAGTGGTTGGGGGAATTTTTCTAAATTACTTCTATATGATGTGGGAGATGGTACTAGAGTGAAGTTTTGGAAGCATGTGTGGTGTGGAGATCGTACTCTACAAGAGGCGTTTCCGGAACTTTATTGTATTAGTAGAACAAAGGATTCTTCAGTAGCGGAGGTTATGTGTTGGTCTGGCGGGAGGATTCATTGGGATGCTAAATTTCGTCGTCCTCCACAAGATTGGGAACAAGAATCCTTTGATTTATTTATGGATATGGTCTACTCTTCGACGGTATGGGGATTGGGACCGGATCGGGTGTGTTGGAAGCCAGCAAGGGGTAGAGGTTTTGAGGTTAGAGGATTCTATCGATCTTTCTACCCTCCTACCATCTTATCCTTCCCTTGGAAGATGATTTGGAAATCGAAGGTTCCTCCAAGGGTAGCTTTCTTTTCATGGTCTGCTTCCTTAGGTAAGATTTTAACAACAGATAACCTTCGCAAACGACGTGTGCTAGTACTTGATTGGTGCTATATGTGTAAGAAGTGTGGGGAGTCAGTGGATCATCTTCTTCTTCATTGCCCCATTGCTTGTGAGTTGTGGTCGTTGGTGTTTTGTTTGTTTGGAATTCATTGGGTTATGCCTCAGAGGGTTATTGAGTTGTTTGAGTCTTGGAAGGGTAAGTTTGGTCGACATAGAAACTTTGAGTTGTGGAGAATTGTGCCTCATTGCTTGTTATGGTGTATTTGGCGCGAAAGGAATGCTAGAAGTTTTGAGGGATGTGAACGCTCTATGTTAGAGATTAAGTCTTTCTTTTTACACACTCTCCTCGATTGGAGTGTGGTCTTTTGTCATTTTTCTTGTTCTTCCCTTCCTGTTTTACTTGATCGTTGTAATCTTGGTTTTTGATTTCTGCCCCCATGGTACATTCCCAATGTACTCGGGTTGGCTGATTTTCATTTTTTAATAAAATTTTCGTTACTTATCAAAAAAAAAAATTCTACACTTCCACAGGCAATGTCCTCTTTAGAGTCACCTAATTGCAAAGATCCAAGATGACAAGGAATAGACAATTGAATATTGACTTAAAGGAAAGCTCGGTGAAAAAAATGTAAAATGAGCAATACTTACCTTAAACTCAGATGCCATAAGCAGATTCTGTAGCTTAGGGACTACATCATAGGAGATGATGTTGAATAGGCCATCAAGACGAATGCAGCCCTTGGTACTTGATGACACTATTGTATATCCGGCTCTGTTTGAACCACCACATTGAGACAGAACAACCTAGACATTAACTCGTTTGCAAGGGAAAAAAAAATACATTATAAAAAATTGACCAATACAACAAAAACTATATTAGAGTTTCACAGAAATAGAAAACATAGACAAGAAAAAAAAAGTGCTCAAAATTCCAGCTTCAGCAATGAAAAGTAAAGGCAACCAGAAAATTTTTAGTTTAGACAACATACAAGTATATCTGATGGAGGAATATTCAGCCATTGCTGAATTGTCTGCAAGAAAGGAGAAAGTAAATGCAATGTGGGCAAAAGCCACCTTTTTAGTCTGAAATATGAGGTCAAAGGAACACTTACAGAAGCCCAGTGCAGCCGTAAGGAAGATGGGGTAAGAATAAGAACAGGCCATGAATCACGGATGCATGCACTTACAGCAATAGCCTGCAAAACCCACATGAAGTCAATATACATGCTTAAACCTCATGAAATTTTATTCAAGGTTCAAATGAGAATAAAATGCCTGCAAAGTCTTTCCCAATCCCATTTCATCTGCTAGGAGAACACGCCCTCCATGCTGCAACACAAACCTAAAAAAAGCAAATAAATATGCATTTTATTTTCAAATATTACCATAGTTCAATTATAATTAAGGAAGAAAGAATCTTCAACATGTTACTGGATAATATTAATCAATGCCTGTCCAATGACAGTGGTCTAATGAGGAAAAGTACCTAACACCATCTCGCTGAAAAGGCAAAAGCTTAGATTCAATAAAGCTAGGCATCCTGTCATATCGGTCTTGAAATAAGGCAGGACAAAAGAAAAGCCTCTTCAGAAAGTGTTTAAAAAATGAAAAAGGAATCCAAAAAAGTATATAAAATACTACTTTAGAACAAAAAGACATAAATAAATATATAAATTCCAAAACGAAGCCCCAGAATTGTCCTGTCATTGAGCATAAAATCCACTTTCAATGACACTTTAATCATCATTGTGCATGCTTATTCTATTTTTGGTTACTCATAGATTTCAAATGGATATGATGTTAGAAAAGCATGATGATATAGACTAAGCAATGTGCCCAAGGGGTAGCACAATCAGTTGAGGATCACACCTCATGAAGTGGAGGTCACTAATTCAAATCAGTTTATTACACATGCACATTGCTTACCTCGAAGATCTGGAACAGCAGAGGCAGCAGCAATAGCACGATGCACCAAAGGATCCATGTCCTCCACCTGGGAAAAAGTATCATAAAATCACCTTAGAAATAATGGAACTTGATTCATATGAGTTCAAAATAAACCACCATTGGAGGCGCCCAACTATAAAGAGCTGGAAAGGGCAAAAGTATCACCTCAACATTGTAACCAGGTATCTCACTAAGAACTTTTTCTGCTGAAGATAAAGAAGATATCGGGAATATCCACAACCTACAAGTCTAATAGTTATACACTTATACATCAAACTGAGGCAGCACCCTCAAAATAACTCTGGCAAATACGTAGAACAAGCAATCATAACTCTGAAGTCATACAAGATATAACTATAAAAAAATAAACACATAGACCTTTCTTTTGCATTCCAAGAAGCTTTGGGAATTTTGTGGAACGCAGCTACTAGTACCTGATACAAAATAAAACATAATGCATAAGCAAGATAAGAGTCACACTCAATGATAAAGAATAAACACACTACAAGCAGATGGAAGGTAATACCTGGTCATATAAAAATTTAGCAGCAATGTTTCCAGTGGCATGAAGAAAAAATTTGACAGATGCCTTAGGTAGTTCCTTTGACAAAGGTTCATCTTTGATCACAGAAAGCCAAATATAGTCAGACACTAGCTGACACGAATTTATAATCATAAATTACAACCAAAATGACATAACAAGAAGGGCAATTAGATTAGTTGATTTACTGAGTAGGGACAGTTAAAGAGACAAATAAATCCCTTCTATTATGTGTGTTTATATTGTTAGAGATATTATGGCCCAAGAGGCCTAAACCTATTTGTAGGTCCATGTACTTGTAGAGCAAGCACGCTAATCTAGGTTAGTCTAGGGTTCTCTAATACTATATAAACCCTACATTGGGTTCATAGAAATACAAACACCCCAATAGCAATGAGGTAGCCATCAAGGGCTTTCCGCTATGGATGTAGGCAGTCAAGCCAAACCTTCCACTTTTCTCTTTTCTCTCACATGCTCAATCATTCAACAACTTTAATCTTCAGTGATTGTAAAGAACTCTTTCTTAATACTACAAGAGAAAGAGAGTCACAGTCAGTCCACAATGGGTAGAAACACCTCCACCTCTACAATAATTGTTTCATGTATCGAATATATACATCCTCTCCTTGAAGCTTGTGGACCCCACATATACGATGTACTAGGGAAGCATGAACGCGGATACGGGTACTACACGGCAACATGAGCAATTTTTGAAAAATTATAACATGACATGTCGGGTAAGACACATCGACACGAGCAAATTATGAAAAATTATAACATGACATGTCAGGTAGGATATGGATACGACATCCCAAATGAAGTGTTGTGCAACCTAGATGATGCATGAGATACTTTCTCATACCTTTGGGCTTAAGGAAACAAAATATAAAGGAAAATGCTAAAGTTACAACAAATTTTACTACCAAAAAAAAAAAAAAAATCTTACAAACTAATGTGGCAAGAGTATGATTGGTGCCCCCTTAAACAACATAACAAATGAGTGTTTGAATTACTTAGTTGTGATGGTGTTTGAATTACTTATTTGTGATGGTGACATGTCAGTTTGTAAGGTCTATGTAGTAAAATTTATAATATCCAAAGCATCAGTCAAATAAAAAGGCATATAATTTTGGAGAAAATGCAAGGCACATAATTGGTTTAAAAACAGAAAGAAAGGAAATAGTAAACTAGGTTAAAAAAACATACCAAAGTTTGGTTTAGATGTGATTGATGAGGGTAATACTCCGGACCGAGGAGATATTGGCAAAGCTTGTTCAACCTGTAAAAATATATTTACAAATATAAACCATCACAATTCAAAAAAAAAAAAAAAAAAAAAAAAACAAGCAGACTGACATTAGGTTAAAGATATTATGAACTTTAAATAAAAAATAAAAAATAAAGAACCCTAGAAATTAAAAGAAAAAGAATGGAGTAAAACTTTAGTAAAAAGTTTATAAAGAGAGTGAGAGAGTAAAAAATAAAGACCCTGTTAGAGGAATAAGAAGAAGCAATGGAGTTGGAGGGGGAGCGATCAAAGTAGTGGTTATTGTCGTTGAAATGTGAAGAGTGCGGTTGCTGTTGTTGTTGTGACGGCGGCGGCGGTGTTGGTGGTGGTGGTGGTTTAGAGGCGAATTTCAAGAGAGCGTCTCTTTCGAGAGCATCGAGTTCTTCCGCACTCAAGTCCCACTCCCACTCTTCATCATCCAAACTCATTTTTCTCTCTCTCTCTTTCTCTTTTCGTTTTGATTTTCAAAATAAACTCACTCGCGACTCACTACTCACTCTCTCATTCCTACGGTTCTAAAATTAAATTTGTGACATTTTCATTTCTTGCAATAATTCATTATTTCTGCAACTTTTTCTTTTTCGGCTTCTTTTTCATCTTTTCTGGACCGGGTTGGGCCGAAGCCCAAATTCATTCTGTGAATATCGCTCTGGCCTTTCGTGAGGTAGTGGCCCAATCTCGTAGGTCCAAAATAGGTTTGGGCCTTCATTTTGGGGCAGAAAAATGCTGTTCCGTTGGGTTTTTTCATTTTCCCCTAATCGCACTATTTTTCACCATTTGATCACTAAATTTATTGCTTCAGACAAATGAAACAGAAGATTTGATTCAAATTGTGACATAGGATGGGCAGATTTGTGTCGAAATTGGTTGTCTCACTGTTTAACCTTTTTTTTTTTTTGTAATTGTCAAAGTTTATTTTTGAAATTTTAGTGATCAGAGTCACTCATTAGGCAAACTTTAGGAATTAATAGTATATTTCAACCTCTTTTTCGTTTTTAATATATATAATAGCTTTTAGATTAATTGAGCAAATCATTGTGTACAATGCCTGTTAAAAATTATAGACTATGATTATTATAAATGAACCAGACTATAATTATTAGGTCATTGATTTAAGCTGTAGGTCATCACTCAAATGTTAAATGAAAAAAAAAAAATTTAAATATGGTCTATATATTAGTAATTTATTATAAAATTTACTTGTTGTTATCATGTCAATTTACATTTTTTTTTTTAAATTATATTAGTCATTTATTAAAATAGACTTGTTAATGTCAAAAAATTTAAAGGGATGCAAATAATTTTATCATAAAACAAAAGTAGAAGTAGAGCCATGTAGGTCCTAATTCAATTGTTTGTACATTTGTTTGTTGTTGTCGTCGTTGTTGTTGTTGTTGTTGTTTTTTTTTTTTTTTTTTTTTTGAGTTTCAACTTCAATGGTAAAGGATGAGAGATTTGAACTAATGTTATTAATTTCATTCTGTTCTGGTCAGAATAGCTGAAATATCTTGTATTGACACGCAATCTGGTACGATAATACCACCCGTTCTACCTCGAGTCAAATTCTGGCCAATTTCAGGAGGTTCCAGCCATTCCATTAAGTTCTGGTCAATTTTGATTGAAATGTACATTTCAATCAATATCAAATTTTCACTTTAAAAAAGGGGAAGGAAAAAAAAAAAAAAAAACCTACAAACCCATCAATCTAAGGTCCCTACCATGTCGCTGGTTGTCATTGTTCTTCTTCTCTTCTCCATTTCTTCACCTCCTTCTTCATCTCCTTCTTCTTCTTCCACTCTTCTCCGTTTCTTCTTCTCCCTCTTGTTCTTCTTCTTTTACTCTTTTAATTTTCTAATTTTTAGTTTCTACTATCTTCTAGAGTCTAGTACTCTTTTAAATTTCAACTTTCACTGAGCCACACATTATTAGTTGTGGTTAGTTTTAGAAATGACCAATGTTATTAATTTCGTTTCGTTTCGACTGAAATGGCCGGAATATCTTGTACCAGCATGTAATCCGGTATGGTAATACCACCCATTCCACATCGGGTCAAATTCCGCCTAGTTTCAGGAAGTTCGACAAATTTCAGCTGAAATGTACATTTTGGCCAGTATCAGATTTTAACTTTACCAAAAAAAAAATCCTACAAACCCATCAATCTGAGGTCCCCACCATGTCACTGGTTGCCATTTTTCTTCTTCTCCTCTCAATTTCTTTATCTCCTTCTTCTTCCTCTCTCCTCAATTTCTTCTTCTCCCTCTTGTTCATCTTCTTTTACTTATTTAATTTCTAGTTTCTAGTTTCTACTGTCTTCTAGAGTCTAGTACTCTTTTAATTTTCAAATTTTACTAAACCACACATTATTAGTTGTGATTAGTTTTGGAAATGACCAATGTTATTAATTTCGTTCTGTTCCGGCCAGAATATCTCATATTGGCATGCAATCCGATATGATAATACCACCCATTCCACCTTGGGTCAAATTCTAGCCAGTTTTGGGAAGTTCCAACCAATTTCGGCTAAAATGTACATTTTAATAGGTATCAAATTTTAGGGCTTAAAAAAAAATAAATTTAACAAAACCCCACAAACCCATCAATCTAAGGTCCCTACCATGTCGTTGGTTGCCGTTCTTCTTTTTCTCTTCTCCATTTCTTCATCTCCTTCTTCTTCCTCTCCTCTCTGTTTCCTCTTCTCCCTCTTGTTCTTCTTCTTTTACTCTTTTCATTTTCTACTTTCTACTTTCTACTGTCTTCTAAAGTCTAGTACTCTTTTAAATTTCAATTTTTACTGAGCCACGTATTATTAATTGTGGTTAGCTTTGGAAATGACCAATATTAATAATTTTGTTCCGTTTGGCCGAAATGGCCAGAATATCTCGTACCGACATGCAATCTGGTATGGTAATACCACATGTTCCACCTCAAGTCAAATTCCGACCAGTTTTGGGAAGTTCCAGCCATTCCATTAAGTTCCATCTAATTTCAGCTGAAATGCACATTTCGGCAGATATCAGATTTTGACTAAAAAAAAACTACAAACCCATCAATCTGAGGTCCCCACCATGTCATTGGTTGCCATTCTTCTTCTTCTCTTCTCCATTTCTTCATCTCCTTCTTCTTCGTTTCTTCTTCTTCTCCTTCTTCTTCTTCTTCTTCTTCTTTTACTCTTTTAATTTTTTAGTTTCTACTTTCTACTGTCTTCTAAAGTTTAGTACTCTTTTAGTTTCAACTTTTATTGAACCATACGTTATTAGCTGTGATTAGCTTTGAAAATGACCAATGTTATTAATTTCGTTCCATTCTGGCCGGAATGGCCAGAATATCTCGTACCGGCATGTAATCCGATACGATAATACCACTCATTCCACCTCAGGCCGAGCAGTTTTGGGAAGTCCAGGCCATTCCATCAAGTTCCGGCTAATTTCGGATAAAATGTACATTTCAGCCGGTATCAGAATTTGATTTATAAAAAAATAAAATAAAAAAAAAATAAAATAAAAAAAAAACAAACAAACAAACAAACAAACCCAATAATCTGAGGTCCAGTTTCAACTTTTACTGGGCCACACATTGTTAGCTATGGTTAGCTTTGGAAATGACCAATATTATTAATTTCGTTCCATTTCGAACGGAATGACCGGAATATCTCGTATCGGCATTTAATCCAGTACAGTAATACCACCCATTCCACCTCGGGACAAATTCTGTCTAGTTTCGGGAAGTTACAACCATTCCGTCAAGTTCTAGCCAATTTTGGTTGAAATGTACATTTCGGCTGGTATCAGATTTTAACTTTTAAAAAATAAAAAATAAAAACTATAAACCCATCAATCTGAGATCCCCACCATGTCGTTGGTTGCCATTCTTCTTCTTCTCTTCTCCATTTCTTCATCTCCTTCTTCTTCCTCTCTTCTCCGTTCCTTCTTCTCCCTCTTCTTCTTCTTCTTTTACTCTTATAATTTTCTAGTGTCTACTGTCTTCTAGAGTCTAGTACTCTTTTAAGTTTCAAATTTTATTAAGCCACATGTTATTAGCTGTGGTTAGTTTTGGAAATGACCAATGTTATTAATTTCGTTCCATTCCGGCCGGAATGGCTGGAATATCTCATACCGACATGCAATTTGGTACGGTTATACCACTTGTTCCACCTCGGGTTAAATTCCGGCCAATTTCAGGAAGTTTCGGCCACTTTGTCAAGTTTTGGCCGGTATTAGAGTTTGACTTAAAAAAAAAAAAAAAAAAAAAAAAAAAAAAAAAACAACAACAACAACAACAACAACACCCATCAATCTGAGGTCCCCACCTTGTCGTTGGTTGCCATTCTTCTTCTTCTCTTCTCAATTTCTTCCTCTCCTTCGTCTTCCTCTCTTCTCCATTTCTTCTTCACCCTCTTGTTCTTCTTCTTTTATTCTTTTAATTTTCTAGTTTCTAGTTTCTACTGTCTTCTAGTGTCTAATACTCTTTTATGTTTCAACTTTTACTGAGCCATGTATTATTGGCTATGGTTAGCTTTGGAAATAACTAATATTATTAATTTTGTTATGTTTCGGTCGGAATAGCCGGAATATCTCGTACTGGCATGCAATCTAGTATGTGAATACCACCCATTCCACCTCAGGTCAAATTCCAACCAGTTTAGGGAAGTTCTGGTCATTCCATTAAGCTTCTGCCAATTTCGGCTGAATTGTACATTCAGCCAGTATTAGATTTTGACTTAAATAATAATAATAATAATACAAACCCATCAATCAAAGGTCCCTACCATGTCGTTGGTTGTCATTCTTCTTCTTCTCTTCTCCATTTCTTCATCTCCTTCTTCTTCCTCTCTTCTCCCTCTTGTTCTTCTTCATTTACTCTTTTGATTTTCTATTTTCTACTTTCTACAATCTTCTAGAGTCTAGTACTCTTTTAAGTTTCAACTTTTACTGAGCTACACATTATTAGCTGTGACTAGTTTTGGAAATGACGAATATTATTAATTTCGTTTCGTTCCAGTCGGAATGGCCAAAATATCTTGCATTGGCATGCAATCTGATACGATAATACCACCCATTCCACCTCAAGTCAAATTTTAATTAGTTTCGGGAAGTTTCGGCCATTCCATCAAGTTCCAACCAATTTTGGTTGAAATTTACATTTCAACCGATATCAGATTTTGACTTTAAAAAAGAAAAAGAAAAACCTGCGAACCCTTCAATTTGAGATCCCCACCATGTCGCTGGTTGCCATTCTTCTTCTTATCTTTCCCATTTCTTCATCTCCTTCTTCTTCCTTTCTTCTTCTCCCTCCTCCTCTTCTTCTTCTTCTTCTTTTGCTCTTTTAATTTTCTAGTTTTTACTCTCTATTGTCTTCTAGAGTCTAGTACTCTTTTAAGTTTCAACTTTTATTAAGCCACACGTTATTAGCTGTGGTTAGCTTTGGAAATGACCAATGTTATTAATTTAGTTATGTTCCACCTAGAATGGCTGGAATATTTTGTACCGGCATGCAATTCAGTATAGTAATACCACCTATTCCACCTTGGGTCAAATTTCGGCTAGTTTCGAGAAGTTCCGGCCATTCTGTCAAGTTCCGACCAATTTTTTACTGAAATGTACATTTCGGCCGATATCAAATTTTGACTTTAAAAAATAAAAATAAAAACTACAAACCCATTAATCTGAGGTCCCCACCATGTCGCTGGTTGCCATTCTTCTTCTTGTCTTCTCCATTTCTTCATCTCCTTTTCCTCTCTTCTTTGTTTCTCCCTCCTTTTCTTCTTCTTTTACTCTTTTAGGCTGCGTTTGACAATATGTAAATTATTTTTTGAGTGTAAAATATTTTCAAGTGAAAATATTTTATGGAAAAGGAAATTTTTTCAATTGTTTGTGTATGTTGTGAAAAATTCATCTAAAAATTATTTTATGTGTTTGGTTTTGCATGTAAAAACCTATTTTCATAAGCCTAACTACCATTGTCACCACCATAAACCCAGTCACCATTGGCCACTATAAACCCGACCACCATCAACCACCACCAACCACCACATAACCAATTAACCTGAAAAAATCGTAATCAACGAACCCACCATTAACACCCACAACAAACCCATCATACAACTTGAAAAAACCATGGTTTTAAAAACCGAATCGGACATCAAACCGTTTTTTTTTTTCAATTTTCGGTTCAACCCTGGTTTTTGACCAATTTTTGGCCAGTTTTTCGGTTATTGATCGGTTTTGAGGCTTTTAACCGGACCGGATTAGCTCCCGATTCCCGGTTGAACCAATCGAACCGGCCGGTCCGATCCGGTTTTTAAAACAGTGGAAAAAACCCACTACAGCCATTGTTGAAACCCACAGCAAACTCATCACATAACCTGAAAAAACCCATCCCGGCCATCAATCCACCACCCCCAAGATAAAATATTATTTGCAATAAAAAAAAAGGCCAAAAAAATAAATCCAAAGAGGATAGCAAGATCATTGAGGTGGCGATGGCATGGGTGGGCAACGACGGTGTTGGTTGGCAACGAGTTGTAGATCGATGACATGTAGTTCAAGATTCAGCCTTGGTGGGTTATAGGGAAATAGAGAGAAAGAGAGAGGACGAGAAGAGGTAGAGATGGAAGAGAGAAGAAAGGAGGAAGCGACAGAGGTGGATTGATGAGTGGAGGCAGCGGTAGAGGCAGATCAGCGAGAGGAGGCAGCGACAGGTCGTTGAGTGGAGGCAGCAACGGAGGTGGATCGGCAGTGGCACGAGGTGGGTCTCTCTCTCTCTCTCATTCCTTCAGCTTGTGTGTCAGTAAAGAGAGTGGAAATTGATTGAAGGTAAAATCACAATGTAAACCAATTTCCGAGTCTAAAGGGTTTAATTTACAATCAACTGAAATGGATTTTCAGTATAATCATATTTTCATGTGCACCCAAACACACTCAATGATGTAAAATATTTTCCTAATTTCCATTTCACTAGAAACAAATAAAGCCTTAATTTTCTTGTTTCTAGTTTCTAGTTTCTACTATCTTCTAGAGTCTAGTACTCTTTTAAGTTTCAACTTTTTTGAGTCACACGTTGTTAGCTGTGGTTAGGTTTGAAAATCAAATGACAAAGAAAAGTTTTTAAAAAATCAAGTGTCAGACTAGGTGTTGTCTAGGTACAATGGTATATAATATTATTAATATATATTAATGTTTATTTATAATTTTATACTTAAAAAAGGTATTATTATTAGTAAAAATGTTATATTTACAACATTTTCACAATACTTTTATACCAAATTATAGGTTGAAAATTGTTATTGGTTTTAATTTGAACCTACTACTAAAATTAATTTTTTGCCTACCTATATCAGCCCGTAATAACCTGTTACTTAGAATTTGTTGTTAAAGTATTATGAAAATATTGTCGACATAACATTTGTGATTTATCTAGGATCTATATATAATTAAAATATTAATAACTTTTGTCCATGCAATAAGTGCTTCAAGTCTCACATATATTGTATTTTTTACAATTATCTAAAATGTGAATTTTATTTGTACAAAAATTATAATAAATGTTTTTTTAATCCCACTTTATTTAATTTTTTTAGACAAATTATATATGCCTTTTTTAGGAATTCCAAAATGGTACACTGAAATAGACCGGTAAAAAATATTTCATTTCAATAAAAAAACGGAAAAGGAATTAATAACATTGATTTAAACTAATGACTTAGAAGACTCTAGTTTCCAATGAATTTGTGTTATCCTTGGGTTCCAAACTTTTTGTAATCATAATTTTGAAAAAAAGTAAAAATAAAAAGTAGAATTTATTTTTTTACAATTATAATGTGTTTGCGGTATCTCTTCTTTTAGAATGAGCCTCTATTTATGCTTGAGATCTTATTGGTTATGTCTAGTTATGCTTTCCACGTGTTGCTTAATCTTTGCTCTTCAATGTCATGTGTCGCACTGATTATTGTTGAATAGTTATATACTTTACTAGAGGTCATTTAGACACATACCTTTGGTGGAACAGATCACCAAATTGTCGAATCTTGTTCTTTGCTTGCTTTACGAACTCCTCACGATCTCCTATGTGGAACACCTCCAAGTCGCAGGAGAGGCTACTAGAGTCTCTCCTATTTTTCCACGCTCCAAATTCTAGGGAACATTAGATGGTGTTCCAGAGAGATGACTTATTTTGAGAGAGCACTCAAAACTATACGTATGTTCACTCACTGTGTCTAACATCTATTTGACTGATGTAGGAGTATTTAAATACCAGTAGAGATTCACTTACTATCAGATATATATGATCCCTAAAAAATCTCATCTTTTAAGTTTTAAATTACACCACCACTAATATTGATAACCCATATCAATATCTATTAAGTTTAAATTACCCCACTACTGATATTGATAACTCATACTAATATCAATTAGTTTAAATTTAAACTTACTTATCAGATATCCCATGTGGACGATCCATGGACCATGGTTTATGGGTTGAATCAAAATCAGCCCAATTTCTAACAATTATATTCTTAGCTATCTACACACTTATGCTTATTTCAAGTAATTAAATTCCCTAAGCTTTTCAACCCAAAGAAAAAAAAAAGGGGGTAATAGAGAAGATTGGTTGTTATACACGACTGACCATTGCTTTAAACGACGTGTCTTCACCTAAAAAACATGCTGAATCTTGTGTCGTTTGGCATGTTAGATTATCACTCATTATCGTATGTGGCGTGGTCAAGTAAGTGACAACGTTGTTTCGTCAATCCGTACTCAAAAACAAAAGAGCATGCATATATGTATATCATCCTACAACTCCACGAAGTTACGTGGTGGTTTCCTCTTCCCTGATCGAACAAGTAATCGCAGTATATTAGTTTGAGACTGAATGAGAATAACTCCCATGAAACTAAGGACAGCACACACACTAGCTAGCAAGGAAATAATTATCGTGGAATAGTGGACGACAAAACCTTATGTTACCCACCACTTTAGTCAAAAACATCTTATACGTACTTGCTACTCTTTCGCGCATCGGCAACTCAATACATAAACGTATATATATCTATATAACTTCTCAATTATCAGCCTCGACCACCTTGTGTCCTAAATCAGGTATATCAACTGCGAAGTTTCCTACCTATTACTCTACTATTCATCATCATCACAAGTAGTAGCCATGTCTGATTTTTCTTTTGTTATGTGTGTGTGTTTATTGTTACGACTCGCGGTCAATAGGCCTTTATGCAATTTCCAGCTCTTTCATACGTGCATGAACATGCCATTGATAGTTTTATTAAACTTAATTTCTTGATAAAGGGGCTTTAAAGTTTAAATGATCAAGTAGTGTGCAAATAAGGCATTCACAACCACTTTTTGGGAACTTGGAACTAGTAATTCTCTGTTATATTTATGATTGTAGGACGAATGTTTGTAAAAATGAATATTATAAGCATCGTCACTCTTTGATTTCATTCTGGTTTAGTTATTTTGTGCCTTCATTCAAATATGCAATTGTTATATACGCTTTCTGAAATTCTTATTATTATGTTAGACCAGAGACTGCATGAGCATGGGGATTAAGTACTGTCTTCTGGTTGCAATCTGTATATGGGCTTTGTCAGACTCCTTGGCTTCCACAACTCCCTCTGATGATGATGGGCTAGTTAGAATTGCTCTAAAGAAGCGCTCTTTAGACCTTAAAAGTCTAAATGCTGCAAGAATAATCACCAATAGAGATGCTTCTCATGCTAGAGGTCTTGGGGATACTAAAAGTAATTCAAATGTTCTGGAAACAGATATAATATATCTGAAGAATTATTATGATGCCCAGTATTATGGAGAGATTGGTATTGGTACTCCCCGCCAAATATTTACTGTTGTCTTTGATACTGGCAGCTCGAATCTTTGGGTTCCCTCTTCAAAATGCGTCTTTTCTGTAAGTTTTTTTTTACTAATATGAGTTCTTGTGTTTTATGCTTCTTCTTTCTATTGAAGTCCTTTGTAAAGCATGACTCTATGTATGCAGATTGCTTGCTATATCCATTCTAAGTACAGGGCCAGGCTATCCCGTACCTATACCAAAATCGGTAAAAAAAAATTTCTGAATATTCATAACATATCTTGTATTTTTTTTGTTACTATACAGTGATAATTCTCAAAGTTGTTTTTCAATCTTATTTAGGAAAACATTGCAAAATCCCTTATGGTTCTGGATCTGTTTTTGGTTTCTTCAGCCAAGATCATGTCAAAGTTGGGGACTTTGTCATTAAAGATCAAGTTGAGTTTTTTGATTTTAATTGCCCAAAGTTTCATTCATGCTTTAAAATATGTTATGTTTTCATTGCACTCATGTTATGTCAGCTCTTATCCTTCAGGAATTTGTAGAGGTTACTCGGGAAGGATTTTTTCCATTCTTAACAACAGAGTATGATGGAGTGCTTGGGCTTGGGTTTCAGGATATATCCGTGGGGCATGTCACGCCAGTGTGGTATAGTTTTCACATGATTTAGTGTTAAATTTGATGTATCTATTTGACCGTATACTTTTTTTCTTCATTAGTGAAGAGGATTTAAAAGGGCTATTCTCCATTTTTTTTTCTTAACTTTTGATGCCTTGTGCACACGACTTTTCTGAGGACAGGTATGATATGTTTTTACAACATCATATAAGCCAGCAAATATTCTCTTTCTGGCTAAGTCGAGATCCAACATCAAGGGTGGGAGGTGAGATTGTCTTTGGGGGTATCGATTGGAGGCACTTTAGGGGTGACCACACTTATGTCCCATTGACTCACCAGGATTACTGGCAGGTCTATAAAATTAAGAATTTGTTACTCCCCTTTAGTAACTTCTTATCATCAATTTGTGTGACATTTAACTAAAACTAAATTCATCTATCCAGATTGAGGTGGGAGACATTCTCATTGCAAACAGACCAACAGGTTCCGTTACATTTCCATTCCTTTCTGTGTTTAGCTGTCTTGATAATTTAATTAAAGCATGTATGAATTATATGTTAAGAAATTAAATTTGCTGAAGTATGCACTAGTTCTATTGAAGGACACAGCCTTGACAGTAAATGAGGTCTATGCCTTTTCTGATCCAGTTAAGCCAAAATCTTATCTAAAACAATCTTGAAAATGTGAAAAGAATAATCAAGAAGGACTATCAAATTGTTGGTGAATTTTCAATTTATGTGTTCACTTGATTAGTGATCACTAGGTGTTCTGACTGTGAGGGTAATTTATTATTTTCTCTACATGAATTAAAAAGGAAAATAATCTCTTCAGTTATTATTTTGATATTTAAGGCCTAAGATGGACAACTTAGCTCATTTCCTTTTTATTCAGTTCATACATGCATAATAAACGATGACAACTTTTAAAATTTCCAGGATTATGCGAGTTTGGCTGTGCTGCCATTGTGGACTCAGGGACATCCTTACTTGCTGGTCCAACTGTATCAATACTATACTTTAAGCTAGTTTAAATTTCTCACTTAGCAGGATTTTCTTCTGTGACAATTTTCGTTCTACATTGTTTTCAGACCATTGTGGCTCAAATAAATCATGCCATTGGAGCAGCAGGGATTGTGAGTATAGAATGTAAAACTGTCATGTATAAGTATGGCAATATGATATGGGAATACCTAATAGAAGGGGTTCGTTTTCCTTAGCCCTTTAATTTTTCTATTAACTCTCTCAATGGTTATCTACAGCTCCTTCCTAGAATTTTAAGAGTTCACTTCCCGTGTTTGCAGGTAAGACCTGAGACAGTATGCGTAGGTGTTGGACTCTGCAATGGCACTCATCATTTAAGGTAATCAACTTGCGTCCTTTGTTGTTTTATAGGATGATTGTGGGGAAGATTTTGCATTTCTTCATTCTCAGTTATCACAAGAAAAACCAAAACTTTGCAGCACTGGGATTGCATCAATGGTTTATAATGAAACTCAGGCCGGGTCATCAGTTGATGATCATGAGAGTGCTTTCTGTACTTTTTGTGGGATGATTGTCTACTGGATTCAAGTACAGCTTAAGGAAAGGAGAACAAAGGAAAAAGTATTTACATATGTAAATGAGGTAATTTCTCTCCAAAGAATAGAACTTTTTTTTTCTAATTGTCACATCACTTTTGTATGTATAGACTAGGACTAACAACAATTATTTTTTTCTTTTTTCCTTTTATTTTTATTTTTATTTTTTAAATTTCCATCTGTTAAAGCTGTGTGAGAGGCTCCCGAATCCAATAGGAAAGTCATTTATTGACTGCGATAATATAGCTGGCATGCCATATATTTCATTCACAATTGGGAACAAATCCTTCCCCCTCTCTCCAGAGCAGGTGTGTATCTTTTTATGCATTAGTTAACTTCTTTGCATTTTGTTTGGAAGAGCAAACATGATGCACCATTGAAAATAATAATTCATGCCATAATATCAAATGGGGTTGACCTTAGAATATAACAACTCACATGACTAAATGTTCTGTATAATTTGATTTTCATTATCGCGATTTTTCATTACAAAACAAAAACTATAACTTTAGATGGGCTCAAGCTTTTATTCAGTGCTAGCTTGCGCAATTTTTTTTTTCTATCACCTTTATGTATTTCTTTGTTACACAAGTAGCTTATCTGTAAATAAATAAAAACATAATAAATAAAAACCCCTCAAATATTGAGAATGAAAGCAAAATACTATAATGAATCTCTTCTTGTTTGTGTTCCAATCCTAATATAAATATGCTTATTGTCTTTGAAAATCTCTTACTCCTTATTGACCTTCAACTCAGTACACGCTCAGAGTTGAAGAAAATTATGGCACTGTCTGCGTTAGTGGGTTTGGTGCTTTGGATGTTCCTCCTCCTCAAGGACCCCTTTGGTACGGCTTTGATTATGCTCTCTCTCTCTCTCTCTCTCTCTCTCTCTCTCTCTATATATATATATATATATATATGTAATGGCTTCTGACTTCATACATATTCACCAGTCTGAACTTGCATTCAGATGCCTATGCACCTAATTATGCATAAAAACTCTACATTTCTTAATGCATCATCAAGTTTGAAGGTTAAGATATATAAATGAATCTATAGTGTATTACAGAAATGTCTGAATGCAGGGTTCTTGGAGATTTGTTCCTGGGAGCATACCACACAGTGTTTGATTTTGGTAATCTCAGGGTGGGATTTGCCAAAGCTGCATAGGTGATTGTTTGTTTGGTGTTAAAGCTAAGCCAGGCTATGGTAAAGCAATGATAGGGGTACATGACCCTTTCAATATGTAACATGCCCTTTTGACTTCCAAATTCCAATGCTTTAGAGCTTTGTGTAAAGGTAATTGGTGTGTTTATAAATAAATGTGACATAATTCGGTTTAGCATTAGATGATAGCAAAAAGAAATGTTACTTCTTTGGTCATATATGATAAGAAAAGTTTTAGTATACGGATTTAGTTTGCATAAAGAGCTACAACAATAATTTTGCTTAGTCTCTGCTTTCTTTAATTTCTCTCAACCACTACATATTGATATTGTTAAATGTTTGGTCGAGCATTGTTAGGAAGTAAAGAAAGTAAAGAATAACAAAATCTGCAAATCTTTGTGCTGAAAAGCGGAAAGAAATGATTGTTGGAGGTAAGATAAAAAAAATAAATAAAAGAAGTTGCACCAGCCGGGAATCGAACCCGGGTCTGTACCGTGGCAGGGTACTATTCTACCACTAGACCACTGGTGCTGTTGGTGACTATAGTCGCAGAGAATTAAATATTCCTAATCATAATCTTTATTTTTCAATTCAAAAGAAAACAAAAAAAGAAGAAGAGAATTTGGTCCACTTGTTGCACTTGATCCAGGCTGTATTAATAGAATTTTCTCCACTGCATCAACTCCAGGATAATTGCACTAACTAGTTCTTGGTGCAGATAGAATTTGAACTTTAAATATTGTATTTAATGATAAGGACTTTATGAATTAAATTAACTGGAATCTATAACAATTTCTATAGTACGGTATTATTTAAGATTTTAAATAATATGTCACAAGATTCACATTTATATTTATAATATTTAATCTGAACCATGTAAAGATTAATTTTAAAAATAGAGCTTTTTTTTTTTAATAATTCAATAGGTATTCTTTTTAGTTGAGATTATTTAATAATTACAACAATGGGTATGAGTGATTTGAACATTGATTTCTTTGTTGAAAATATCAAGAGGTCAAATTGAGTTACAAAACTCTTTTTTAAATGTAAAGGCTTTATTTATTTTTAAATTAGTTTGTAACCTCATGCATATGCATGGATAAATTTAAAGATATACAATAAAATACATAATATAATTCCTATATATATAATTTAAATATTATTGATAGTCATTTTTATATTTTATTAACTCTTTAAAAATTTTTATAAGGATATTATTAGGTATAAAATGTAATTTTTTTTCTATAATTATTGTGAAGCACTTTTTTTTTTTTACAATTCATTTATTCTAGACTTATTGGTTTTTATACTTAATAACTCACTTGGATGAATATTTATGATATGGTCCCACATTTGATTCTAAAATTAAAAAAATAAAACTCTTTAAGAATAAATAATTTAGAATATATGGCGCAAAATTGGAATTCTAATTTAAAATTCTAATTTGAATTTCTCTTAGGCCTCGTTTGGGAGGAGGGAATAGAATGGAATGGAAAGGAATAAAAAGAATCATTTTAAAATATTCTTCCATTCCCTTATTTGGGAGTTTTAATTAGGGGTGTGCATAGGTCGGGTTAGGTCGAGTTGAGAGGATTTTTTGACCCAACCCACCATGGTGGTCAAAAAAAATTCAACCCAATCCAACCCATCACATAAGTCCAACCTAACCCACATGAGTCAGGTTGGGTCGGGTTGAACCCATGGGTTTGACAAATTATTATTATTATTATTATTATTATTATTAAATTGAGTAGAAAAAAATATAAATATTAATATATTAAAAAAACCTAACCCATCACATAAGTCCAACCCAACCCACATGGGTCGGGTTGGGTCAGGTTGAACCCATGAGTTTGACAAATTTTTATTATTATTATTATTATTATTATTATTAAATTGAGTAGAAAAAAATATAAATATTAATATATTAAAAAAACCTAAAGATTAGTATAAATGTAATTCCTTAAAGACAAACAATACTAATGACTAAACAATAATAGTAATTTATTAGGGTTTGTGTGAACTAATTGGTTTTTATATAGGATAGAAAGAACTTGTTATTTTAAAAAATTTATTAATTATATAATATATATATATATATATATATATTAAATTAGTATTAGTAGGAGGAACCGAGGAAGTGCTACTCTACAGCTGGTTTTTTTTTTTTAAATTATTAAATATATAATATATTTTAAATATATATTAAATATGGGTGGGTCGGGTCGGGTCGGGTTGGGTTTGGCGGGTTTATAATTTTATGACCTAAACCCAACCTGACTTGCTATAAAAAAATTTTTTGTAACCCAACCCAACCAACCAAGTCTTAAAAACCGACCTAACCCGGCGATTCGGGTTAGGTTTGGCAGGTCGATGGGTTTTCTATACACCCCTAGTTTTAATAGAGGAAATGGAAAGCTCATTCCCTTATTTGAGAGTTTAAGTGGGAGAGAATGGAATGGATAGGAGGGAATACTCATTCCTCTCTATTCTCTTAAAATCTCAAATTTTTATTCCCTCGAAATTGGAAGGAATTAGAGAGAATGAAATTAGATTTAATGATTTTTTTATTAAAACTCCCAAAATACCCCTATATATTCAACTCTTTATTTTAAAATAGGGGTCTAATAGTAATATTGTCATAAAATGATTTCATTACATTCCTTCCATGTTGCTTCCAAACAAAATTACTTACATTCCATTCATTTTCATTCATTTCCATTCTTTTATTTTAAAATATCCAATTAGGTTTCGCTTGGAAATTCATAAGGAAATGGAATGGAATGGAATGAAATGATCTTAAGGGAATGGAAAGGAATAAAATAGAATAGAATGTATTTAAGTAAGGGAAAGGAATGAAAAAGATTTCTCTTACTTAAATACATTTCATTCCATTCCATTCCTTTCCTTTCCATTCCTTTATAATCATTCCATTTTATTCCATTTTATTTTTTTATGAACTTTCAAACGGAGCCTTAATTTCACATATTATTATATATATATATAGATATATAGATGTAGAAAATTGTAGCACATAGAAAATTGGGGTTTTCCACAAATTCAAAAATATGCAGCATTGTTTAGGATGAAAATTGTTCAAACTTTTCTTTTCAAGAGGGGCAGGACAAGAAAATTGTTTTAAAAAAAATGCAGCTATATGTAATTAACATCGTTTTTTTCCCTTGTCCAACAACAACAATGGATGGGAATTTATGCTTGCCGACCCATTGATACAAGCTACCAAAACTGAAAAACATTTCTGTACATACCAGCTTCTTATTGCTAGGCAAACAAATTAATATATTCACGTTTAAAACTAATCCAGTGCTTGTAGTACTAGTTTGTTTTATTTCTTCATTTAGAAACAAGCTAGGACTAATTTGTGGCAAAAGTGGTGGAGGATTGATCAGGAAGTTGTGGGGAAACAGGCACTACAGCCATTTCATCAGAACAAGTGCCCTGTCCACTTATATTACTAGTATTATTTTTGTTCTGAGTTGAACCCATGATCGATGAAACAGCTGCCATTAGTGCTGTTGTGAAGTTTCTGTCTGTGGCAATAGCTGCAGTGACACTATCCACCAATGTGGTGGGTGGCTTATTAGAAGACACGTACAAGGGATGATGATGATGCCCTGTGAGTTGTTGTTGTTGTGGAACTCCATTATGCAAGGGCAAAGGGAAGAAAGTTGGTGGGGAGGGAAGTGAGAAATTAGGCGGGCGTTGCATGGGGTGGTGAGTGGTGTGGGTTAAGTCGAGTGTGATTGTGGGATATGGTGAAGAGGTAGAGAGGGTGGCCATGGTGGGAGAGATAGCATAATTTGGTAGCATTGATGGGAAGAGGCTTGGATTTGATGGGTTAACGTTGTGACTGCCATTACTACTAGTTGTTGTTGTTGTTGTTGAGCCAGAAAGGAGCATGTTCACTGCTGCTGATGTTGTACTAGCCATGACTGTGGCTGCTGGTGGGAGAGGGTGGTTATGGTCTCCTTCATACGTTGTTATGAGGATGGACATGTCCTCAGCACACCTTTGCACCTGTTGCAAACACGTATATCTAGCATTAATAATAGGGAAAAATCTATTACATACACTACAAAAATACACTGAAAACATGACTTAATAATAACACTTGCTACTGAAAAACACAAAAATAGGAGAATTCAACTCTTCATTTAAATTTCAAAAAAAAAAAAAAAAATTGTTATTAGTGAATAAAACAACAAAAAGAATGTTACTATACTATTTTGTTTTTTTTTAATATCTCATGTATCATATATATATATATATGAATATTTCTTGTTATATTGTGTTGTCTCTACATCTTTGTAAAACCTACATGATGTGAGGAGGAAGATGCATATATTCTATATATTCACAAGATACCTTATTTTGTTATTAGCCCTTACAAGCACTTTTGTAGCCTTAGCTAACACACTTTTGTAACCTTTAGGAGGAGTTTTCAAAAGAACAAAAAAATCTTCTATACCAAAGAGCTTAAGTATGATCCTAGAACATTATTTTTCACTTATAACAAAAGATAATTAAAAACCACTAAATCCTAAAACAGTAAAAAGAATCTTAAAAAAATGCCCAGAGCCGATTTATCTATATTATATATAAGAATAAATGCTTTAAAACCAAATCAATTGAATCACAAAAATACATTAATGATGCCTAAATGTCAAACGTTTAGATAGGATTATAATTATCAGTCAAAACGAAGATTGGGAGCATTTTAGCATTCAAATCTGAAAAATAAAAGTTGATTGTGATACCGATTATTATGTGAAATGAAATGGATAAGTATGTGTTGTGCAGACTTGAGTTAAGTCTAACATCATATATTTACTAGGTTGAATTAGGATCTATAAGCAATTACAAGGGATCATAATTGTAATTGATTAGTTCTTTTAGGATATAAATGCAAATGTGAATAGAGTTTTCTTCTAATTGTGTCAAATGGTATTAAAGTTAGTACCACCATGTGGTTTGAGGGGACTACAATGCTATCTAAACCCTAGCAAAAATGTTAGGAATTTATGTGGAGAGATTGTAATATCTCAAATTTTGTGGATCGGCATATCGGATAAGTTTGTGTTATGTAGATGTGTGCTGAGTCTCACCTTAGGTGTTTATTAGTTTGAAATAAAATATATAAGCAAGTATGGCCGAGAAGCCCTAATTGGAACTTAACAAACTCTTTTGAAGTATGAACGCAGATTTGATTATTGCTTTTGTTGGTGTAAAGAAAATTTTTTCAAACAATCATAACATCTCCATATCATATCACAAGTCCACATGGTAGGGTCAAAATAGCCAATTACAAGATGTCACATGCTATTTTGTGAGTTCCACTATTTTTATTAAAAAAATTAATGGAAATTTTCCAAATGTCACTAAATGGAACTTACAAAAAATATCCAAGAGTCAATCTCATGTTGACATGTGCCAATATTTTAATTTAAAGTGGCACAAGATGTTTAATTAAATATTGTCATGTGTTACGTCAAATTAAGACATTTTGACAAATCAACTAATGTCGTGTGTCCCTTAGAGAATAAGACTTAAAATCTTTCCATTTAAATTATGACACTTGTTGCCAATCAAAATTAAAATTATATCATTAAACCTCCCCAAGACTCCTAGAAATAAAGTCATTCATTAGTTTTACGAGGAGAACTTACTTAGAATTTTCAAAATTTTACTAAAATCAAGCTCCAAAGCCTCCAAAATTTTCAACCTTTGAAACTTCATATTCAAGCTCCAAAACTATGAAGAACTTCTACATCCAAAACCTTCTAATACAAAGAATATTCGTCTTAATCTCAAAATACGAATGGAATTAAGCTTTAAAACCTCCAAAAAAACTTCAAGAACTTTAATTCATCAAAGATTCATAGGATTCAAGCTTTAAAGCCCCGAATAATTTCTACATCAAAACCTTCAAATGTGAAGAATATTCTAAGAATATTCATTCATATCATTCTTACAAGTCTTAGAGTTCTACTAGAATTAAGTATCAAAACCACTAGACACTTCAAAAATTCTAATCCCTTGAAGATACTCGATTCAAGCTCTAAATCCCCAAAGAAGTTCCACTCATAAAGTTTTTGAATACAAAGAATGCGAAAAACAAAGAGTCTTTAAGAGGTGCATAACTAGAAATTCATCACAATTCGTAAAAAAATTCTGATCCACTTTTCAATCAGAGTGGAAGATATTTTGTATTCAAATCAAGACTATGTTGGCACAATTCTCAAGTTGAAATTTTTTTCAAGGACATTAAATCATAGGATTAGTTTTTTGTAATAGAATATAAATATAGAGAACTGTACCCTTTCATTCATCAATACAAATTTTACATTTGTGAAATATTTCAATTGTCCGATTTTCAAACTTGAAATTTTGTGTATACACTTGGGTTATGTAAGATGCATCTTACATAAGAAGGAGGGTTGGTTGGAGGAGTTGCCATTGGAGAGGTGTCAGGGTGAGGGACTTGGAACGTGAGAGTTTGAAATGAATGGAGCAGTGATGGTTGGGAATATTCATAGGAAGAAGAAGTTGGGTGAGTTGGTTGATTGGATCAAAAGACATTTGTTATTTTTAATGTTTGTATCCAAGAAAGACGGAGAAATCAAAGTTCAAAAGACATTTGGTTTCATTAAAAGTTAATGGACAGCTAAGTTGTAGCATGATGTTTGGACTTTCCACTTTGAGCTGTGAGTCTGTGATGTAAAGCACTACAGTATGTGCCTTTTTAACCGGGTTCTAATTTTTGTGCTTCTTTTGTCTTCTTTCTTTTTTTTCTTTTTTTTTTTTTTTTTTTTTGTGTTGATTTTTGTTGAGTTGGTAACTTGGCATATTAGTGTATAGATTTATTTTTTATTTTTATAAAAATATAGATTTTATTTGTAATTTGTTTGTTCATTTATATATTTTAATGAAATTACGTTACAAAAATAAATTTGTAGAGGCTTAACGAGTTTATATCATATGATATCAAAGTTAGGTTAGTAAAACCATGTACCTTAAGGCACAACATGGGTTCTGTTAGATGTCAAGAATTTGAGGGCAATTATGATACCTCAAATTATGTGGATTGGATTAGATCAAGTGTGTCAGGAAAAAAAAAAAAAAATTTCAAATAAATTATGTATTTTACCATTGATAGCCCTGAATGAACACTTTGACCTAGCTAATAGCTATGTGTTTTTGTTTCTTTTCGGATACGATTTGGAGAGGGCGAGCCAGGCATGCACTTGCTGATCCTGCTAATCATTGTCCCATCTCTTTTATAGCCACGCTCGAGTTACAAGCTTGGCATTTTTGTTTCTAGATTAGGCTATAACCAGCTTGTATGATCTTTTACATTTTTTTTGCTTGATTAAAAAATTTAATTCATTCAAAATTATATGAAAGAGTAGTCTCACCTGCTTACGAACTGGACATCCAGCGGCCATGGTGCAACGATAGTAAGCACGAGGACAGGGGTTACCCTTTGCCATTTTTTGACCATATTTCCTCCATTGACATCCATCGCTCATCTAAAACACCAAAATTTCTTCATTAATTTACTTCATGGAGTTATGTTGCTTCCATTAAGTTTGTCACAATTTTTTTCAGCTTATTTGATTTATATACAAATTTTTAAAATTTTATTTTTTCTTGGTAATTGGTACAACTACACTATAAACCAATGAAAATAAGCGCTCTCAAATGAACACTTTGAAAGGAATATCAAATTATAGTTAATGACCATACCAAAGGGGCATCTGATCTTGCTCTTATGGACACCCTTGCCTTCTTGCAAAATACATGTTGATCAGGTCTATTCTCCTCCTCTAAGTTTTGTCCTAGTGCACCCCAACGATGTGTTGTATGACCAACATCATCATCATTGTTTGAGGACCCATGTTTCCTGCCAATCTGATCAGTCATGTTGTGGTCCATTTCCTTCGACATTACTTCCATATTATTGTTTTCTGGAGAAGCCAATCTTTCTTGTGTCTTGTCCTCTGAATACAAAGCCTCATTTATATCCAATATTGGAGTAGATGTCACCGGGTCTTTGGATTGTAGGGTCGGTAGGGTCGAACCACCCACTTCGTGTCTCTCATCCTTCTGATTATAAAATGATGTATTTCATTATTAGTGAGTCAATATTTTATTTTTGGAATCTAATTCACTAAATACATTTTTAAATTTGTAAATGTAATATATAATTTGACGTGTAAAATGGATCATCTCAAATGGAGATGGTTTTGTATTTACTTTTTACGTTAGTTTTTTTTTTTTTTTTGAGGGTGTACTTTTTACATTAGTATAATTGAACTACAACCTCTTGCCAAATATACCAAACTGTTCTGAATAATACAAAATAGATTAAATGAGATTGGTCAACGCTACTCTCAAGTCTTCACAAACAGATTGATATTGAAGGTATAATTATGTACACATATATAAAAACAAAAACAAAAAGTGGTCTTGTTCAATGTTTGCAACTATGAACAATTGCTACACCAATTAACCAGCTAAATTTAGTTTGGATGATTTATAAGAGGATGAGAAACCAAAATTACCGGCAAAGAATGATTAACGTGGGCTGGTTTTTGCATCACTGAAAGGAGGTGATCATGAAGAGCTGTGTAATTCTTGGTGGCCCGATCCAACAAGCTTCTCAGATTTCGATTCTCATCCCTTTCTTGCTCAAGCTTGACCCGTAGCATACTCAACTGAATATCATATACATATGAAACTTGATATTAACACTTGTTTTTTTAATATATATATATATATATATACCTATAAAATACTTTTTAAAAAAATACTTAACTTTTCCTAAAAAAAAGAATAAATGAATAAAAATAAAAGAAGAAGTTATGGATCAAATACCAAGAATATTCAGGTTAAGAACATACAGAAACTCATAAACATATAAATATAAAAAAGCATGTATGTTGTGCATGAGAAAGCAAGCTAAAAAGAAACTTACTCTAGCGCAGTTTACATAATATGTACATGTGTATAAGAAAAGGCAGATGAAATTGAAAAAACACACACTTACATTAATATTGGAGGGCTCCTTTGGAGTCAGTAATGGTGGTGATGCAACCTTGTCATCTTGGTGTGGAAATTCTGGTGACCCTTTTCGAATTAGCAGCTCGCAGTTATCATTAGCAGAAAAGAAGTCAAATTCTTTGATCACTACAGGTTTTGCATCCATGGAATTCTCTACAGGCTCATTAGCTCCACCAGCTCGAGATGATATCATATTCCCTGGAGTTTTCAGATCAAAAACTCTCTAAATTTTTTTTGAAGAATAATATTCACAATAAAAGAGGGCATACACAAGTATATACCGCGTTCAATTCACTGGTTTTCTTGTAAGTCTTCTCTTCTATTTAAACAAAAGACTTCCATGACTTTTATAACAAAAGCAATACATAAAATATAGAATAAAATAATAGATGTTTGGGATAGCTACTGCCAACTAGAAACCCTCTTTCTTTTTTCTTTTTTTCTTTTTTTTTTTCTTTTTTTTTTTTATCAACCCTCTTTCTTTTCTAATCTGTAAGAGAAGACTTCCTTTTTTTTTTTTTTTTTTTTTTTTTTTTGAGAATGCTGTAAGAGAAGACTTGAACCGCGTTGGTCGTGTGGAAAAAATTGTTGGTACGCAGGCTGAGATCAGCGAAGTTGAGGAGTGGGTTTTAAATATGAAAGAATTGTATTTTAGTGGTGAAGAAGCAAGAACTAATAAATTGAATTACTCCATATTATTTACTATGTTTAAATCCTGTCTATCAATTTCAAGGATTAGATTTTGTCATATTATAAATGATGGTGTTTGTTACACACCTATTTCTTAAAAATGAAATTATATTTTCAACTCACAATTATTCAGTTAAAAAAATAAATGTGTGTATAACATGTTTTATGGTATTATAAATATTTAAATGGATAAAAAAATAGTAGTAATAATCAATATTTGTTTAAACATTGACGATGTAACTAATTCAATTTACTCATTTCAATATAAATGAATAAGATTTAATTTACTCATGTGTACGTTTACTAGGTTGAATTAGACTATATCAGTGATTATAAGGAGCTTTAATTGTAACTTAGCTAATTTATTTTGAAGTATAAATATAGATGTGACTAGCATTTTTTTCAGGTCATGACAAAATGCATGTTTATTGTTTAAGGACAATCCTACATTGAACACACCCTCTCTCTCTCTCTCTCATTAATGGTGATTACAACTTCAATCTTATAAGAAAGACATAGATCACTCAAATGGTTAAGTCAGTGTTTTGATTTAGATTAAGAGAAATCAGTAGTAAATTCTTTATAGTTTTTTCCCATACCTTTGCTGGGTGTGAGACCCCCTTATATAGTTAGGGATTTTGCCTTTTCAAGCCTAAAACGCCCTATAGATTTAGGTTTTTCAGAGGATATGATGCCTGTCACTTAGGCCAATTGGTTGGGGAGCACTATTGGCGACTTAAAAAGGGGATCGACAAGTTGCATCGCCTAAATGCAATATGAGATTTTTGGGGCACAATAAATGTTGAGGTGAGTTGCTTGTCATCGAGTGAGTTGCTTGTCATTGAGACGGTGGCTTCAAGTCAGCGTAACATCTGGTGAGTTATATGGGCGATGCTTGTAGATATTTCGTTGGGTCTAAACTCTCTCCATTAACCTCGGTTGTGGTTGGTTGGTCATAGAACCTCCTTAAGTCATAAGAGAGTAGATACTACCACTACAAAATAGGATCCCCTCCATTGTGAAATTTCATGATTAAGATTTTATGTTTAAAATCTAATAGAGTACATACTGTCATGTTAATTATTTAAAATTTTAAATGACATGACAATTTGAGGAGGATCCATTTCCATAGAAATGCAGTGTAATGCAATAATTTTTTATGTTTATTTTAATTATATCCAATCCTATGAACAATCAGGTACAAAATATCAAACTTGATCCTCATTTATATATATTATATATATTATTATTATTATTATTGTTATAATAGGGTAAAGTGTTTTGAACCATGGACACTTCTGTTAGAAACACCAGAAAGTACTAGCTGAGATACAAAACTCTTGGCACTAATGCTTTCAACACACACACACACACACACACACACACGTAAATATAGTGTGCCTCTTTGTATTTTACTACTATTGGCTTGCTCGTTGAAATTGCTCTGTGCAGGATTTTTCCCTCCTATTATGATAAGAATCATAAGATATTCCCATCCCTAATAAATGAACAGAGACAAATTGCAATTTATGTTAATGTAAAGGCGGCAAAACTACGATATTGGTCCCTCAAGTTTACCATGTGTATGTAATCAATCCCTCAAGTTTGAAGTGTGCGCAATTGGTCCCTCAAGTTTTGAAAATGAGCAATATAAGTCCTTTTACTAATTGCCATTAATGATGTTACTTATGTGGCTAACAGACAATGACTTGGCACTTTATTTTAATGATGTGACATATTTTAATTAAAAAATTACAAATTAAAATTACAAAAATAGGTCCCAGCTTTTTTTTTTTTTTTTTGGGCGTAAACTAGGATTTTATTAAATGTAAACAAAAACACATTTTAAAAAGTCTTACAACACCACAAACTTCACAGCCCAACCGGGCTGATAAAGATACACAGACTAACAAGACATATATTAACACAACAACTACACAGAACTGCAACAAAATACAGAAACAGAGTAAACTAAAATAGCTAAACATTTGCAGACACTCCACGGGATGAAACAAAACCCATGGAATCCCAGTAGAGGCATAGCAGCAAAAAAGCAGGGCATGTATCATAAAGCACTTCGCAACATCTTTGCTTCTCTTTTGTTGTTTCTTTCTTTTATTTTGTTTAAATGTTTGATTTGGTTTGTGTTTTGTGGGTGAGGGTTAAACTCAAATGGGTTTTGTTTTCTGGGTTTGAGATTCTATTTTTATGAATTTCGTTTTGTTGGTGGGGTTAAATTCAACCGGGTTTTATTTTATTTGAAACAAGAAGGCCACCAAAACAGCAAAACAATAAACACCCAAAAAAAAAAAAAAAAATGGTCATTTAGAAGAAATTAAGAAGTTGTCTGTGTTCACATCAGTGGGTCCCACAAATTTTGATATATTTACAATTGGTAGAAAAAAAAAAAAAAAAAAGAAGAGTTTTTTTAATTTGGTACCATCGTAAAAAAAGTTCCTCATGTGTACTTTTAATTTGTAATTTTTTAATTAAAATATGCCACATCATTAAAATAAAATGTCAAGTCATTGTCTGTTAGCCACATAAATAATACTGTTAATGGCAATTAGTAAAATGACTTATATTACTCATTTTACAAACTTGATGGACTAATTGCGTACAGCTTCAAACTTAAAAGACCAATTGTGCACATATGGTAAACTTGAGGGACTAATATTGTAGTTTCACATAATATAAACTAAACAAAAAAGTTTCCTAGCCTGTTATCAAAAAAAAAAGTTTCCTAGCCAGTGTTCGACTAGGAAATTTCCGCCTGCACTTGTTTTATCAAGCCCTGAGTGCACGTTGTGCCTTAACTTCTAAACTTTAAAAAGTGACATACTTTGAATCAGCAATCCAAATGTGCCCTTTGCTCTATTGAAATTTTGACAAATATAAGGTAAATCAATTGAATTATTGGGAAAAAGTACTTGCTAATTAAGATCTCCTTCCCTTTTTTTTTTTTTTTTTTTTTACAAGGTTTGACTGCAAACTTAATTGTATTCATCCATTCATGTATTATCTTTCTATTAAATATAAATTTTGACAAATTTATCATTAAATTACATTTTCGTTGTATATCTTCTGTGCTTGCAAAATTTCCATGTATAGGATCAAAGATTAATAACTATGTTATCAATAAAATGTTTAAATTTTAAGTTTTTGTAGTATAAAATTATGCATAAAAAATAAAATTATGGATTGAATAATAAATAGCATTCTATGGTACGAAATTTGACATGTGTGTTAAGAAAATAAAAAAAATGCAATCCAATAATCAAAATTTTAAAATATGTAACCATATTAATTTTTTTTAGTAGGAGTTATAATCAAATTTTGTACCTTTTCTTTTTTGAGAAGCTTGTACCTTTTCTTTTTGGTTCTAGGAGAACTAAGATCAATGTGTTTTTATATATAAGAAACAGCTTAAATATAACTTGTTAGCCTTAATTCTGGTCAGCAATATCATGCCTATTTGCAATAGTTCGCTTAATCATAAATTCATAATTAGGAGTCACCATGTCAAATCACTAATTAGAAGCACCGAAATTATCGGAGAATGAGTTATACAAACTAGAAAAGAAGATAGCCCTTTCAAACAGATTTCAGAAATGAAAGACATCCAAGTTTAAACTTCACGCCCAAAAGAAATTTAAAGAAGAAAAATGACTTGGAAATATAACCAGAAGTTTACTTATACAGATTATTTAAGAAAGAAAAGGAAATGAGAGTAATATCAATACATTTTAACTTTATAATATAGACCATGCATAGACCATATCTGCAACTGCTACCGTTGACGGAATATCTCTATAACTTATAGGCTTTGATAAATTATTCATTTATAAACTGACAGTATCTTTGCTATCTTAAGCAGTTAATGCAGTGTTCATATTTCATAGAAGATGATCTTAGTAATCTTTATTCAACCAAAGAAATCAATGGCACGCCAACGATCATTTACTATAAAATATTGTGACTAAACTAGTATAATATTTAATAGCACAATCAATTAGCTAGATCAACATTAAAAAAATAGAGAAAGAAATCTCAGTTTGATCGGTCAAGATATTGAAAATGTGGTCATCGGAGAAGATGCTCTATAAATGCTTAACTCCAAAGCTCTTGTAGAGAGTTTAGTAAAGGATGAGCAGGCTGTCACTAACTCATAAACATGCTCTCCATGTGAAAGAGTATCTTTCTTGTCTGATATAAACTTTAGATGAATTATGTCACTTTTTTTTTTTATGCTTTTCACCTTCAACAACGGTTTGACAAATAGACCTATTAACAAAGACCGAGTACTAATCCAGCTATGTCATTATTGTTATGATGATCACCTAATTTAACATAATTTACTCCTTTGTCCTTTAATTAAGACTATAACTGTTTGGTATGATATTAATTATAGGAAAATGTTAAAGAGTGCTCTTAGAGCACTGGTTAATAATCCATTTTAGGAAAGTTTTGATACAACTTTTATGGAAAATGAAAAAAATTGTCAAAATATTAATTACTTTTTTTTTTTTCATTTTTCATAAAAATTTTCTTTAATGAATTATTAACTAGTGCCTTAAGAGCACTCATTAACATTTCTCTTAATTATAAGAAGAAGAAACCTTCCACTAATTTTCTTGAAAATCATCTGGTCAAACTTCTTTCACCTACAACATTGTTGTCCTATTAGGGTTCAAAGTTCAGAAGGAAAATCCTTTGTGTGTTCATTCAAATTGTCTATGCCGCCTGATCCCAAGAAAACTTCTCAAAGTAGTCATTCAAATTTTCAAATTGTATGGATATTCATGTATAGGGTTACCTTTATGAACCGTTCCGGTTTGACTTGAGAGAAAAATTATTTATAATAATATATTTAGTAAACGAATCAAGCTCGTGCCTAACTTTTGACTCAACTATTAGATGAGATAAATTTAAATATGATAATGAATTCATGAGCAATTTCTAATTTAGATATTGTTGGACTTTGTGGAGCCTAGTTGTATTTGATTCGGTTGACGAATCGACCCGACCCAAATAATGTTACGTGGTTTTTTAATAAGAGATTTTCTAAGGCTTAGTCCATGGAGCAAAAGCTTGGGTTGACTGCCCCTGGGAAAATTTTATGGCCCATTTTGTAGCCTATTGTGTATCCTATGCGCAAGATGTAGAAAACACAGCTTGATGATTAGGGTTTTGTTGTTGCCGTGTTTTAGAGAGAAAGAAAACATTGTAGCCGTACTTTATAATTTTTTCCCTGATAATAGTGAAATTCCTACAACTCCGTGGACGTAGGCAAATTGCAAAACCATGTAAATATTGTCTTGTGCATATGATTGTTTTTTCTTTGGCATGTGTTTTCTTTTTTTTTTTTTTTTTTTTTTTTTTTTTTTTTTTTGTTTCTCACAGGTTGGGAATTTCAGTTGAATTCTCTACAGATATATCTCACAGAGTTTCTATAATACATACTCCACACACACACACACACACACATATATATATATATATATCACATTAGTTTGACACATTTTTCTTAAAAATTAGCACACACTGTCTATATTTAAAAATATCTTACATATATATATATATATATATATATATCTTTCTCAGTTTTTCTGCACAAACTTTTATATTGTCTCTCCATTCGTTCTCACCCTCATTTCTCTCTATGCCAAAACTGTGTTCTACAAACTCTTTGGTTGAATTGATCTGTCGCTGCGAAACCAAACCAAAAATTATGGTTTATTAAATTATTAGTAGTTTAGTACCTATTAACAGATGGAAAGAATAAATAGTTTATTTTGGCGGTAGTTCAGTACTACAAAAGAAATCAAATTCTGTCTTTGTTTTTGTTTTTTTTTTCTTTGTGCTAATTATTTCACTGGGTTTCAATAATGGTTGTCGCATTTAGTTTACTATGTTAACAATTATGAGTTTTTTTTTCCTTCCGTTTTATGAACAAATTGTGAGTGAGATTGCATTGCCATTAAAGTTTGATACGATATATGAGGAGTAAAGATGAGATTTCGAGAGTTTGGGGGTATGTTTGGGTAGGTTGTTATCTTCTCTTTATTTTGTTCTTTATATATATATATATATATATAACTATATTTCATTTTATTACTTGATTTAATTTGAAAGTATACATTTCTCTTTTACATTGACGGTTCTAGAAGAAAATGTAGAAGATGAATTATTACCACCAATGTGATTGTGTTTATATTTAGGGTATATGTTGATTTGGTTTGGTGTATTCATTTTTTTCCTTTTCAAGAACTTAATATATACACCTTTACAATTTGGGTAGAATGTTGGAAGTAGTGTTTTATTTTGCAATCAATGGTTAATATGAATTTAGCATTGAGTTGAAAGAAATGAATGAATGGGAAATTATTTATAAACCCAAAATAAAAAAGAGTCTAGTCGCACGCGCGACGTGCATGTGATGAGGTTAGTATTCTTTAAAGCATGTGCTTAATTTGCTAACCAATAGGAAGGAGTCATGTGTGGTCAATTGAAATAAAGCATGAATTGTATAAATAAATGAATGTAACCATCACTTTTAATAAAGAAAAAAAAAATCCTTCTGTTGTTAAATGTCTTGTTGTTTCTCTTGTCTTTATTATTTGGAGGTAAAAACTCTCAAAGTAGTCTCATTCTTAAGGTGGTGACACTCTCAAAGCAGTCACTACCTCAGCACTTGCTACACAGTCTATTGCCAAATTGAAACTCTAATCTCCTTTTTCCCACAAACTCTAATCTCTTCTACTTAAAAAAACCCAAATCAAACACCACACCACCTTAACCCTAAGTCCATATCCAAACCCTAAGAGCTTAGACACCAAATTCTAGTGTCTCAATCATGAAGAACTATGAAAGTCTCAAAGAACCCTAATCCTAAGTCATAACCGAAATCCAAGAGGTCTTCAACACCTAATCCTAGAATTCAAACCTTCAAGAATTCACTCAATTAATCTCAAGAAACCTAACCCTAATTGAGTTACTTATAATATATTCATCTTCTCTCACTATGTGTGTGTCTCACAATATGTGGACCCCACACATTGTGAGAAAGAAGATGCATATATCTAATGCACAAGATATATTTTTTTTCATGTAAGACTAAAAAAAAAAAAAAAAAAATTAAGTTTTAGTGTTTTACCCTTAATCAAATATGATATGGAATTATTATTATTATTATTATTTTTTCATGTAAGACTCAAAGTTGCACTTCTAGATTTTCTTTTCTTTTTCACAAAAAAAAAAAAAAAAAAAAAAAGGATTAGACCTCATGTCAAATTTCCCTATCATGTTTACCATCGCGCATCCTTTTTGTGGTGGTCACCCCACAAATATAAGTGCTTGTGGGGTGTAGGGGGCAAGGACGGGGGGTCAAGTTTCCAGAAGGGAGTTTCACACACATATACACTTAGATTAGGTTAGAGTAGAAATTCTATCTTGTAAAAAAAAAAAAAAAATTCCATATCATGTTTGATTAAGGGTACAACACTAAAACTTAAATATAGTTCCTTAATTGCAGAACATTAGATTCCTCAATTAAATACAAACACTTGATTACATTGTATTAATATGCATGACTAGAATAAAATTCAAAGTCTCAATCAATTTTAACCAAACTAAACTTGGCACATAAATGAATACCAATTATATTAATATGCATGACTAGAATAAAATTCAAAGTCTCAATCAATTTTAACCAAACTAAACTTGGCACATACGTACAAATTGTGAGGAAGAAGATACATGCGATGCATAAGATACTTTTTCATGTAGGACTCAAAAGTTTTTTCACGTAGGACTCAAAAGTTATACTTCTAGAGTTTCTAAATTTTTTTCATAAAATACTATTTAAGAAGAATGAAGTTTCCGGATTTTGCCCTCACGTAACTTCTATATCATGTTTGATGAATATGACTGGAAAAATTCCGCGTAAGTATTAACCACAGTTCCAAAAAAATATAATAAATATTAACCAAATAAAAGTTGGCACATAAAAGTGAACATCCCAAAGTGCGATTTTCGACTTCTAGATAGCATCATGGATACGGAACCAGCCAAAGGTAAGTGAATATTCAAAGGTCAATGAGGAAAATTTTACGACAATTGACGTCAACCAAAATTTTTGAATAGCTCTTGCCAATCTAATTGACGTCAAATTAAAGAAAATTATTGGAATTGGAATAAGAAAGTGCTGAAGAGAACTTCTTCTCACTTTCTCTTTTCCATTTTTTTTTTCTTGGTGTACAAAAAGAAAACTTTGTTGCATCCCTTCTTTTGCAGCAACTGTATCTGGTGATCAGTGGTATTGAACTCTTACGTTCTTCTAAGACAATAATTTGTGTGCCACAACTTTTTTCACAATTTTCACGCGTTAATTTGTGAATGTCTATTTTTACTTGCACACAGATCCACTATTTTTTATTTACCGCTGACAATTACACACATCAAGATTGTGACAAAAATTGGGCCAGGCCTGGGCCTTATGGGCCCGCATTGGGCCGTCCATTCTAAGCGGGTGTTGGCCTCAAATCATCAAATTCTAACGGTAAAGAACAGTAAACACATGGGTTACAAATTGGAAGACTATGAACAATCATTGATATTCTAAATCTTTGTTCTTTTGTCTTTTGTGGTAGGCGGTAGCTATCTAAAGTAGGGTTTTGTGGTGAAAAGCGAAGAATCTTCCATGAACATATCAGAGATAAATAACACGTTGTCATTAAATACTTGGAAAATATAGCTTGCGAATTCAGCTTTTGTTCAAAAGGATGGAGGAGGACCACTGAAGTCTTTGCACACTAGCTATAGTCCATTCAAAAAGTAGACAAGTTGTTCCTGGTTTGATGGGATATTCAGAGAAAACTGATGGGCCATCTTCCTCGGTCAAATAAAACCCTCTCATGAATTTTTTTTTTTTTTTTTAATGGCAAAGAAAGAATTTTTTTTTTTTTTTTTTTTTTTTTTTTTTTTTTTTTCGGCTAAATAAAAAAGAAGTTTTCCAGTAGGGACTCATCTACCCCACGCAAAGAAAGAATATGGTGCGGAAGCATCACTATTACCCTTGTGCAAAATCTGGGATATAATATTATGCACAAAGACTGGTCATTTTGAAAAGTCAATCTAGATATAGGAACTGTAACTTGACCAAGAGCATGGGGATCAGACTTCTGTGGCCAATTTGTGCAGAAGACTTTAAAAACAAATGACTTTAGTCTACCCAAATTGAGTATAGATAAGCCTTTGACTCCTTTAACCTACCCAAATTCTGGCTTCACTTCATGGCCAAACCTATGCAGCCTTGTACCATACTATCGTGAATGAGTAATGGCAGGGACAACATCTTTCGAAATGATTTACATTACAAATTTGGACAGTGAAACAAAAAGTATACGGATGCTTGGCTGTACTTCATTTTCTAGTCTGCCTGCTTTGCTAACCTCTGCATATTTTCACTGTTGAGTTATATTTGCCTGATGAAGAGCAAAACCCGTCTACTATACATTGTCCCATCTACTCCTACCCTTTAGATTTTGTGGACACAAAATTTGATACATTTATCCAAGCATTCATAACCCTACTCTTGTTGCACTTTTGATCTACAACCAGATAAGTTCACTAATTCTTTTTAGATTGAAGTGTGAGTGTGCGCGCGCGCGTGTGCAGGGGCGTAGCCAGGAATTTCCACATGGGGGGGGCCGGATTATACATTCATATGTTAGCCTTATAAATATATTATATATATAAAATTATCAAATTAAAAATATATAATATTTCTAAACTCAAATGAATATATAAAAATTATTTATTTTGCTATAAAGATGTACAAAATATTTTAATGAAGAATTTAGCATCTCTCATCAAAGTTATGCTTGAAAATGTTCTTTCATTGAATAAAATCATCCATTATCATCTCCTTAATCTTTAATAAAATGGTTAAAAAATTAATCTAGAAAAAATCATATAATTTTACATTAATTAATAATCCCTCTAATATATGGCTTTCACTTCCCATATTTAACTATTCCTTTAAGCACAATAAAAAAAAAAAAAAAAAAAAATTTATCTTTAGTCTTAATCAACCATAACAGACAATTGAAAATTTAAGCAAATAAAATATATATTTTTAATACTATGTATACCATATGTATTTATTAAAATCCTTATACATAACTTGAGAAGATTCTACTGTAAAAGGAAAATTTTAGAAAAATATATATATTCTCTATGCAACAAACCCAAATTATCTTTTATGAACAAATCACTATTGGAACAACTTATTTGGCACCAAAGTTCAACCCAAAAGAAAACAAATCAATTTTGAAAAAAAAAATGATATATGTTGATGATGATGAGAGAAAATTATATCCAATTTAATAGAAAAAAAAAATTATGATTACAATGAAGAGAAGTAGAGGGTGAAGTTTATAGATTAAAAAGAAGAAGAAGAACAACAAAAAAAATACCTCACTAAAGCCCAGTACACGTTTTCAGTGAGTTTCTTTTCTTTGCCCCTCATGATCATGGGTTTTAAGTGGACTTTTAGTGTGTTGCTACATGGGCTATTAAGAAGAAGAACAAAATAAAGTTTGGTGTTGCATAGTGCACGTTTTCACACTTGCACACATAGGTTAGACAAAAGTTAAAAAGTAAGATACCCAAGTGACTTTTAGACAGGATTTAAACTATTTAGATGTAAAGTCCATACTTTGGGAGGGCCACCTAATATATTCTGGAGGGGCCAACTATTAAGTTTTAAGACCCCAACTAATGTTTTAGACCATATATTATAGAAATATTTTGAACTTATGGCCCCCCCACCCAACAACGTGCCTCCGCCCGTGTGTGTGTGTGTGAATGATAATTAGATCAACCCCTTCCACCTTACCCTTGCGGCCAAAACCTATTTATCTAAAGAAAGGATTAAAGGATGGATGGTATATCTCCGTCAATGGGATCAACCAAGCATGTATGCATCATAGTGAGGCATATCAATATGTCTAGCTTGATAGTGTATAAACCATTATTAAACAATTGCATTAGAAATGAAGCCATTCAGAATGACTGACCAGTTAGTGCCAAATAATGGAAAGGGGAATCCTAAGTATTCAATACATTTGGAACTTTGCCTTCGTTTTCTCAAAGACCTGTTCTGCAATGGCAGCCCCATTGCCATCTGCTCTTTTGATCTCCAAGTGAGCCTTCTGATAGAAACCAGTACCTCTTAATGCATCCGCAATAAAATCATCAAACCCAATAGCAATTGCTGCTTCAGCCTTGGCCCCATAAACCAACCTCTGACACAAAAGTAGCAAAAAATGTAATGTCATGAGCTACAAAATCTGAGGAAAGAAAGAGAGATGAATATAGAACAGGGTAGTTCAACCTTAATTCGTGACAGATGGATAGCACCGAAGCACATGGGGCAAGGCTCGCAAGAAGTATAGATTTCACAGTCCGAAAGCTCAACCTGCTGGAGCTTTTTGCATGCCTGGAAAATATGCACCATAGCATAGAATAAAGATCGTGTACCTTTGACAAGCAAAAATGAGTATAAACACTTCCTCATTTACACTAGAATCTTGATGCAATTGCAAACACCATCACTCCAATCCCAAATAAATGATAAATAAAGAGGCAAGAAAAAGAACAAACACACATATAAACACTCAATGGGATTATCTATCTTTAGCATATTCACGAGGCTTTCATAGATTTCGTAAAGAACTACTGGTGAGTCAAATTGGTCATTCTTGTCAAGGCCTTAATGGCTATCTTGCTGTTCCAGAACTGAGGCAGCAAATTCTGATGTCTTATAAGCTACTATTCTAAGTTGTTAGCAAGACCATATTAGCGCTCTTTCATGTGAAGTTATGCACCAAGTGGATCACAACCTCATGCTCCGCCTTGCTTACAAGGGGGGAGGAAGTGCGACTTGAGCTAGAGATCATTGGCAACAAGATTCACAAAGACTAACTGAATCATGATGTCATGGTTTTCATGAAAATGTGACATTTAATTATCCAGTTATTTTCTGTAGCAAATCATTAATTTAGTAAAAGATTTTAGTAAGATTCTTCCTCTTGCCACTAGAAATACAAGATATATACAAGCAGGATATTGTTCACAACCAGGCAGTCCATATGTCCGATACAATTGGGATCTAAAACCAGGTCTTAAGAGCTTAAGTCTAGTTGTTGTAAGTGCAAATATATCAAAGTTTACAGAAGGGGCTAGAAACTCCTATTCCAACTGTCAAATTTAATTGCTGCAGAAAAATAATTGACCCGTAGTAGGTTGAATTGATCACAGAGGAATACTCAATGTAATCATGAATGCTATTGCAGTCACAAGTATGAGGGAGACTTTAATGGGGGTTGATGTTGTCCACAATTTAAGGAGCTTAATGGTTTCCAGTTTCACAAAAAGATGCATTTGATAAATTACCGCTTATCCCAATAGTTTAATTTTAAACTGTTAGGAAAAGGGTACTTAACCATTATTTTAGAGCTCCATGTGGGCTTAGACTCCCCCTTAATAAATGGGCACAACACGTGGGAATTTATAACTTTTTAAATGGAATGTGGAGTGGAGACAAGTTCAAACTTAGGAGCACATGTTTTGATACTATGATAAATTACCACTTCACCAAAAGTTTATTCTATTAGGAAAGGGTACTTAACCATTATTCTAACAGCACCCGGATCAGATAAAGTTACAGAAGGTACCAATCTAAATTACAACAAGCCACGTTTTAATGAGCAGAGCCAATAGCTATTAACAGCATTTTCATCTGATAAATATACCCTAAGTGAGGACGTTAAAGAAATCTACAGGTTGTAGTCGTAATAGTCCAAAAGTGAAGTTGTGCCAACTGAATCAAGTTAGACACGTTGACAAATTCAACCATATCACATAATTCTATTTCTAACCATCAAAATGGAACATATGAGACTTGTGTTATCTGTCAAAATTGTAACCTTTTATTCAATAGATCTCCTTACTAAGAAAACTATTAAGAGGCCACCTCCCTGCTTAGATTTTAACTGTACCACTAATAATTCAGTGATGATCTAACCATGGAAACAAGGTCACATACTAGAAGAAAAGATCTACTGCAATGCAATGAAAGTCTTTCTTTGATAACCTCTCTTATTGCAGTGACTTCAGCATGGGCAGTTGGATCTGTGTTCTTCAAGACCATGTTGTGACAACTCACAACCACTTCATCATTGCGTACAACAACAGCACCAAAAGGTCCTCCATCCCCACATTCTACCCCTCTATACGCTTCTTCAACTGCCTTTGTTAAGAATGCGTGGTCTCTATCCTTCACAGCTGCTCAATATCCAAAAACAATTGAAACATCAACAAAAACAACTAGTACTATCTAAGGCCATAATTGTTAGAAAGACCCACATAAATTTGAATGGCAAAGAAGAGAATTTGAGTGTATGGAATTATCAAAACCCAAACTTTAGCACAAAATCAGAGTTTTTTTTTAGAAAAAAAAAAAACAGAGTTAAATGCAAGCTATTAGTATTTTCAAAACCCAAACTGTTGCACAAAATCAGAGTTAAATGCAAGCTATTAGTATTATCAAAACCCAAAATTTAGCACAAAATCAGAGTTAAATGCAAGTTATTAGTATTATCTCATTCTTACCTTGTTGATGAGCAGCAAATGCAGAAGCCACAGTAACAGTTCCATCATTGGTTTCGACCACTGAGAGATCAGCAAAATAGTCCAGCAATTAAAGTAGTGGCATTTTCATTTTAGATGAATTTTCAGTCTCAGAAAAAAGGACTTGGATCCAAAAAAAAAAAACAAATACATGCTATGTGATCAAAAATATATAAATTGTAAATAAATTAATACAAAACAACACAACCAAACAAGACATTAGAGTGAAATAGAAAAGAAAAGAGGGGGAAGGGCTGCTCTTTCTACCAGTAGCTTCCTCCATTTTTGTTGTCGTGAGCCCAAAAAAGACAGGATCTTTGAATCTGGGTTGCTATCAAAATCAATCAATCTGTCAATCCACGAAAGAATACCTAGAAAGAATCTCTCCGATGCAAATTCAGTTAACTGTTTTCCTCCTATCAGAGAGGAAAGTAGGAGACGGGCGTTAATAAAATGAATGCAAAACTGGTCCACACAATTATTATAGTATTCGAATCTGCAAATCCTAGGCCAGTTCGGTAGGTGAGGTTTTTTTTTTTTTTTTGAGGATCCGGTAGGTGAGTTTAAACAACACTTTTTTTTTTTTTTTTGAAATGATATGTGGGTGAAAAAAATGTATAAAACAGTACTATTTAAAAATTGAAAATATGTATTTAAAATAACATACTAAATATGTGTTTTCAATTTTGTTTTTTGTCTTTTGTTTTTTTTTTTTTTTTTTTTTTTTTTTTTTTTTTTAGAATCTGAATCTATAAATTTTAAGATGCTTGAAAAAGTTTATAAAATTATATAAGCTAGTCACTGACGCGTGTGATGCACGGGAAAGCTATTAAATATAAGTTTTAAAATTTTTTTGTTAATTTTTTTTGCCATTGACAATTTTTTTTTTTAATTGGGGTAGTTTAAAAAATTATTTCAAATATTCATTTCATTATAGTTAGCTTAAATGTTTATAAATAGGGGATGACATTAATGATATAGTGTATGTAGCAATTATACAAGATACAGTTCAAACATGAATATTTATAATAAAAAATAAAAAGCAATTGTGATCAATTGAAACACAAAATATAGCTAAAGAAGTTTCAGTCACTCAAACTCCTCATTTGTACTCACTTGCTGTACTTATTCTCCAAATTTGACATAAAAAAGGCAATATCTAGAGCCTATAACTAATGCCATGGCCTCTCTATGCGCAAGCCTAGTATAATTGAGACATTTTTTTCAAGACTCATTGATTGAAAAACTTACAAATTCTTTTAAAGAACATGCATTAAATATGCAACAATTAAAGAGTTTCCTTAACTACGAAACATTCACACTTATTGTGTTTAAAATGAAGCTCTTGTAATTCTAAAAGCAAAGCCAGAAAAGAAAACGTAATTAATAACCTCCAACTCAGACATTACTTTTCTTCGATTCTTATCTAACTAACGTTATTTCTAAAAAAATTCAGGCTGTGTGAATGAAGATTGTATTAATTTTATCATTGTGAGCATGACACAAATTATGAGCAGCCAAAGAAAAAAAATCAATAATTCTCCAAATTCCATTAGTAAAGAGTTACCAAACACAACACAAAAAATTCTACCAATTTTAATACAAATCAAACTTATATTCACATAGTCCATTTATTAAAGATTATCTAGCAAATATAAAACAAAAGAATCCATCTTAGTAAATCATATCATCTTAGTATATTTATAGGGCATAGATACTGTCTAGTTCTGATTTAGTTCCAAAGGCAAAGAAGTAGATTGGAAAATAAAATTTCGTCCTAGCTCCTTTCCAATTTGGCTTAGACATTTTCTCTTACATTTTGAATGTGATCCAAGGATAAGCTAAAATCTAAACCATATTAGCTATATCACAAGATGAAAGTGAATCCTCTTCAGAGATGAATTTTATGTCTCTAAGAAAAATCAATTTTCATCAAACAGCTATTGCTATACAAAAGTTTTGCCAAATACTCTTTGCCCTCCCAAATCACTCTTTAAGACCAATATATTCAATCACTTAAATCTTCCCTTACTTGTGACCACTAAAAACCTTTGTCCCTTTCACAGACACTTTCACAGGTCTTTTCTTTTAATGTGAGCTAAAAATAAGAATAATAGTGCAATTGTAACTGATGTAATATATATAAAACAAAAAATTTCAATGTAACAACAGTGCTTAGCAGAAGCAACGGCTAAGGAAAAAGGTTAAAAAAATTTATTGATAATAAAATGTCTTACAAAGTGTTTCCCATATCTGTTCTGATTCAATACTGTAGTTGCTGATGTAATATATATAAAACAAAAAAGGTACGTATATGTTGCCACACCTCTCATCTGAGTTTAAGCAAAACAATAGAATACCACAAGAAAGACTCTACAACATTAACGGTTGCTCTGATTAGAAGAATCTTAGGCAAGCAAAGAGACTACTCCGGTGAAAGAGAGTTTGTAGTTTTGGATGGCTATGCATTTGGGGGTTTTTAGTTTATGAATTCATAGATGAAATTTCGTAGTTGGGTTTGGGTTGAAACATATATTTAATAGAGTTTTACTTAAATTAAACTATTGTAACAATCTAAAATAAAAAAGAATTAAAAAAAAAAAAATAGTGGTGACGTGAAAAATTGTGGGAGCTGTAGAGGCTTCGGTTATATATATATATATATATATATATATAGATAAGGTTTGGACTGGACCCATTTTAAAAAAAATTAAAAAAAAAATTGAAAATATTGTCAAATTAATTAGTTATTTTATTTTATTTTATTTCCATAAAAAGTTTCATAAAATGGTTTACTAATATATGCCTTGAGAGGTGCTATGTCTACAATATTTTCACAACAAATCATAGGTGGTTAGTTGTTATTGGTTCAAATTTGAACCTATCACTGAGATTACTTTTTTTCCCCAACAATAATAATCAGTAATAACTTGTCACTTAGGATTTATTGTGAAAATATTGTGGACATAGCATTTCTCTATGCGTTTAGGGCACACGTTAGTAAAACCCTATAAATAATGAATGTATGTGGTCTTGATTAAGTAAAACTAGCCTCATTGCACACGTTTTTGGGTGTAGAATTTTAATTTTCTATTCATTGTGTTGGTGCAAACACAATAATAATAGAGACAACACTAAGAAAAACTGAATAGTACGCTGAATATTATTAATTTAAAGAGAAAAATTACACAACACTATTTGGACTGAGGCGCGGCACTCGCTCTCTTTAAGGAGATTCAAGCCCTTGGTTGGCTAAACTCTGTAACCGGTGCAGACCTTCTCTGACTTGTCTCCCCCAGGATACAACAGCCCAACAAATGTTGTATGGCTAGAACAGCTTCTGCACAAAGTGTTCAAGCCCAAAACTCCACCAGAAGAACACCTTTCTCTGCCAAGAATCTCTCTATTTTTTTTAGTGAGTATTGTAGTAGTATGGATTGAGTCTGAATGAGTCTATTTATAGGCTCAATGGGCCTCACGAAATTATTACCCAATTTATTCTGATTAATTAGGTCCATTATTCTGATTTAGTGGGTGTTATAAGATTAATTGTTAGACATTAATCTGATGGGCTGGAGTTACACAATTAATGGTGAGATAAGGAGTTTCTGAAGAATGAAAAGGCCCAAACGGATAGTCCATTAAGTGGGTTAATGGCTCTTTATTTTCTATAGTAAAAATGGAGTATTAATTTGGGCCATTTACTCACCAACGGATATGGTAATTATTCTGAATGGGCTATCAAGTAGGAGGATCCAAGAGGCTGATTCATTTCCAATTTTGATACCTCCACTCTTCACCTCCCCCTTGCGCACGTATCTAGCCCAATATCTGAGTCAATACATTTTAGCCCATTAATCACCACAATTAAAAAGAATAAAAAAGTCTCTCTCCTTTTCAATGTGGGATTAAACATTTTCACTAACTCCTCATCTCCCATATTTACTCCCATATCTTTTCATTTATGTTATTACATTTATTCATTTTTATTTATTTAATATTAAAATGCTCCAACACATTGCTATTTGAGATTTAAGTGTATGTTTAATCATATTATGCATTTAAGGTGGAAAAAAAAAACTTGAAAACATGAGTGATTAAAGGAATATAGGAGAGTTGGAGCATTTTTTAATATTAAGTTTGAAAATCAACGGGAAATTGTCTTATTTTGTAGGCTATGTTTTAGGTGGGAGCTAAAATTTAAGAGTTTTTAAATTAGCAATTATATATATATATAACCATATTATTTAAACTTTACGAACTAATAAATTTCAGAATTTAGATTTTACCTCCTGAAGTGTGGGAGTGTTTGGATTTTACACCCTAACGTTTCAAAATTTAGATTTTATCCCTTAAATTTTAGGGGTGTTTGGATTTTATTCCCTAAAGTTTGGAAGTGTTTGGATTTTATTCCCTAAAGTTTGGAAGTGTTTGGATTTTACACCCTAAAGTTTTACAATTTTGGGGTGTAAAATCCAAACACTTTCAAATTTTAGGAAGTAAAATCCAAATTCTGAAATGTTACGGTGTAAAATCCAAACACTCCAAATTTCAGGAGCTAAAATCTAAATTCTAAAACTTCACCATGTAAAATCCAACCACTCCCAAACTTTAGGGGTGTAATTTATAATTTACTTTTTTTCTTTTGATAAGTTGACATTAGGGAGTTAAATTGAAGACTTAAAATTGACTGAGGGATCACAATTTTGGATTATTACAAAAATGCCATTGTATTAATTTTTGCCGAGAATGAAAACAACTTTTGTATTCAAATCCACTTTTTTTGAATTCTAAAAATAAAAATGAAAATGGAATACAAATTTGCAAATCAAACCAATTTTTTGTAGTAGGTCCCACAAAAAATTGAAAATGAATACAAAAAACATTATTTTTTTTCTTCAAACCAAAAAAACCTCTGATTATTTAAATGAATGTTTACACAATTTGTTATTTTTAATTTATGAGATGACGTGGGTTTTTAAATAAAATTATACATAAATCATAATAAGCTTTCAAAGAAGAAAAGATGAAAGAAAGAAAATTTCTTCAAGCAACCTATGCAATAGAAATAAATTTTCATAAATATACTTACCTAAGACAATCTGAAACAATTGTAAGGTATTTGCAACGCAACCTTCACCATCTTTTCGTCTGTCTCGATAGTACCACTTTGGACGATGGCATGTATAACTCCTTTCTGTGTTGACACAGTTTTTTGCTCTTTTGCAATTATTGAGACTTGAGAGATCACACCCATTAATGTGTGCAAATCAAGTGGGGAATATGATTATGAACCTCATAGTTACTATAATCATAAGCAAAATTAAAACATATATATACAATGTATGGAGTAATGCCTTGGCAACTATCATGGAGGTTTGGCAACCCGGTTGCACTTGCATTGGTATCTTGACATGGTATAGAGGTTATAGCATTTACTTTTCCCCTTACAAGCAAATTTTGTTTTGTTCTTAGCTCACTACAATAAAAAAAATGTTTATTACAATAAAAAATAATCATTGTAATAACATCAGAGTCATTACAATAGTTTATGTAAAGTGTTGAAGTAAAATTTGAGGTAATAGGTTTGTGCTAAAAAAATTTCATTGCAATAAACCTTAAATATTTTAATGACAATTTTGATATAATAATATATTTGTTATTGCAATAAAAAATTTACTACTTTGAATATCTTCTAGCAATAGGCTATTATTTTACGAATTTTATTGCAATAAATTGCAAAGAATTGACAAAAATAATTTAGGTCAAATTATTGTAATGGTATCTTTATTGTAATAGATAATTGTTTCATATTTTTTTATTACAGTAGATTGTAAAATAATTGGTATTAGATCATTGTAATAATATAGTCATTGTAGTTTCATATTTGTCGTTGCAATAGATTGTAAAATAATTGATATTTAGTTATTACAAAGTTATATTTGTTGCAATAAGCTGTCTCTTTGAAATTTTTATTGAAATATATCATAAAATAATTTGGTATCAAGTTATTGCAACGGTTTTTTCCATTTAAGTTATTGCAAATTTTTTTTTGATATCTTCAATTTAGTATTAAAACTTCTATTGCAACTAAAAATTATAAATTATTGCAATTAATTATTATTAATATAATAATTTACTACTTTTAAGTTACTATTGCAATGAATTTAAATTTTTAGATGTGATATTATGTTTAATACAACTATTTTAATTTTGTTGTATTAACATTTGATGTAATAGATTTATTTTGGTATAGTGGCTGCTTTTCCACACGTCTCATTTCCAATTGCCCAGTCAAGCACCATTGGGAGAGTTTCGCTGAGAATATTTTTGAGATAATTAGAGGAGAAATTGAACTAGCCTTGCTCCACAACAAAAGCATAGCCGCAAAGATTGAAGTCCCAAACAAATGTGTGATGGTGAAAGTTGTATACTTCCACCCACATATATTTTAATCCAGTGGAAATCGCCATCTCACAACACCAAATGCCAGAGCATGAGCCATTGATTACATTGCTAAGACTTCTACACATAGGCATGATTGAAGAACTCAAGTTCTCCATTTTGGAACCCTTTAAGGCTTGCAAAAGTGTCAGCCCACTATAGTGAACTTATTTTTGGTGTTGGAAATGGTGCACATGGCTGCATGGAGCATGCTGGCTGTGTTGCTTTTCACATAATTACCGGTCTGATCATAACAGGCTCAGGCTACAAGCTGCGAGAAACGCATCTCATGATCCTCAATGGATATGCTTTTAATAGTAACTTTATTTGATTTTTCTACTTTATTGTTGTTACAAGTGATGTGAAATGTCTCATCTAGGGAACATCCTTCATTCAAGCCAAATGGATATGGAATTTCTAAATCTCCACACTTGTTAGTGTTGATACTGTATTTTGTCTGCCCCCAATTTGCGTGCCAGACTTTAAAAAATCCCAAAATATTATTTTCTCTCCATGGGGCCGCGAGAACATACAGAATGGCATGGCGCAACCCGTTTGGGCATTGGAGCACCTAAAGTGCGTCTTTCAGCTAAAATGACCAAAATGCCCTTGGTCAATCTTACGTTCGATCGAAGGTCAAACGAGATCAAAACCCTTACAAAACAACATTTTTCATATTTTTACATCAAACCTGAGCTTCTCGGAGATTTTTAACAACTTCGACCAAGTTTGACTTGAAGTCGATCTTGGGTGGGCTCAAAAATCGTAATTTTTATCCGGTTGTTAGAACGGGTTGAAACTAATGTCATTGTGAAGATTATCAAATTATCATTCCAACGACTGTTCATGGGTTGAAATCGGAGTTATAACGGTCGAGATGTCACGAAAACCAGGATAACGCATCGATTGATGCACCGCTAACTTCCGAGAGTCATAACTTTTGATCCGACCGTTGGATTTTCAAGATCCATACCTTTTTGGAAACAGGAAGTCAAGACTTTTCCAGACATGTCAAGATCAAACCCATCCAAGGAAGTTTTATGGTGGCAGCCCTACAATGGCCGCTGCCTCAAAATTCATACTGGGGCTATAAAAAGCCCCAGGCACCCTTTAGATTGGGAAGAGGATCTTTTTTTTTTTTTTTTTTTTTTTTTTTTTTTTGAGTTTTGCTCTCTGCTTGGTTTTTCTACACGTTTTTCCCCTCTCTCAAAAACAAAAACACAAAAAAAAAAAAAAAAAAAAACCCATAAAACACATCAAAGTTTCTTAATTCTTTGCTTTTTACCAAAAACACAAGGTATTGTTCTTATACCCAATCTTCTTCTCCTTGATTCTACATCTTGAATTTGGGGTTTAGGGTTGTGGATATAGCTTTCTAGTTACTACCCACACCCTTAACCTTCTAAATCTTTTCCTAGCATTTATTTTGTTTTTTTTTGCCTTAAGAACATGATTTATTGCTCTCTCTAACATGTTCTTGCTTTATTTGTATTTCTAGCTTAAATCTCTTTGATTTTATGCTTTTTGCAATGTTTTATGCTTAGATCTACATCCTTACATGCTTATGTGTTTAGATCTACATGCTTTAGGTTTCATGCCATGTTTTCCTATGTCTTGTGCCTCTTTTTGTTCTAGGTTGATGTTAGGGTTACGTGCTCACATGTTTGTATGATGTTATTGGCTATGCCTTGCTTGGATCTATGTGTTTCATGTGTTTATTTCCATGCTATATGGTTAGATCCTCGCTATCACATGCTTATATGCTTGGATTCATGTTTTTCCATGTCTATGTGCTAAGTTTCTACATGTCTACATGTATGTTTCTATGCCTATATGTCTAGATCTATGTTTTCACATGCCTATGTGCTTGGATCTATGTTCTCTACATGTTTTATGCTATCTTACATGTGCTTGAATGCTCCATGCTATGTTTGAGTGCCTAGACTTAGGCTATGTTTGTCATGCCATGTGCTATTGTAGCCATTTTGTTGCTTTGTCTTTCTTTCTTGTGTTTTGGCCTATTGGTTTGGACTTGATCTAGACCCTATGGTCTTTGTCACTGTCCATACACCTTGGTCCACATCAAAGGGTTTGGATCATCCTTATTTGCATGTCTATGTTTACTTGCTTCTATGCTTTATGCTTGTGATAGCCTCTCTTGTTCTAGGCTTTGCCACACTTGATGCCCTTAGTGAGTTGGTGGTTGTGTGGTTACATCCGACGCCCATGAGGCCCTGTTTGGATGTAACCACTTGGGATGCATCACCATGATGCCAGTTGCTTCGTGCACACCTTTCTCCATTTCCGTTCTATGCGATGATATGCTTGCCATGCTTGTTTGTGCCACCTGTTGGTTTTCTATGCATCTCTACACGCTTGCTCACGTGTCCATGCATGAGTCTTGCTTGCTAGTGTGTCGTTCATGCTTCAACATAATGAAGTTATGGACATCCGATCCAAATATACATTTGTCCCTCGTGGATGCCACCCTTTGTTTGCTTTCTTGCTTGTTTGCCTTTTTGCTTGTTTACTTGCTTTTTTGCTTGCCATGCCTATCATGCTTATCCGTTTTATGCCTTTTCATATGCTCTTTGCATCTTTTCCTTCCATTGCTTGTTTTCTGGTTTCTTATCTTTGCCTTTGCATGTACACACATGGAGAGAGGACACTTAGAGCTAGGGCATAATCTTCCAGTGCAAGCAAAAGGGGCACGGGTGCAAGCATGTGGATATAAGCCAAGCGGCATGTTCAGTAGATTTAGGAGTTTAGTCTTTCCTTTTCGATTTTGTTCTCTTTAAAACCCCTTCCTTCTTCCTTCCTTTCTTTCTTAGATGGGTGTATTAGGTATATCATGCCATGTACCATTCGTCCTCGTCTCTAGAGTATGGCGACCCCTGTTTACTTTCCTGCACCTATATTTGAGCCATGCTCTAGGGATACAGACATTTACTTTCCTGCTCTGTGTGCTTGCATTATGCATGATGTATGTGTATATATATATACCTGCTCCCCCCTTCTAGTGTGAATGTCACAGTCCATGTCACCTAAGGCAAAGTGATACCTAATTTTCACTGTGAAAGTAAGGTGACATGTTGCCGGATTTTCGCCGTGGAAATCTGGCACTTTGCTTGAATGTCTTAGGAAAGCATAGATTGGGACCACATCCATTCAAAAGCCAAACCTCCAAGCCCCCATGCACGCAAAGCCCTAAAAGCCAATGCCAAAATCTTGTTTTTTTACTGCCAATCTTTGAAAATTAAGATTTTATGAAAACAAAGGACTATCCTTGGACATGCATTGTGGGGTGCCTAACACCTTCCCCACACGTAACCAAACTTTCAAACCTAAGAATCAAGATTTTTTGTCATCCATATTAGATTAGGAAACGCCATTTTTCTTAACCTAGGATTGGTAATAAAATCAACTAGAAACAAGTGACTAGTCACACCTTAGAAAAGCCCAATGATTGGTGGTGACTTCACTTACCTTTGGTAATCTCTTAAAATTTGGCCTAGAATCCTGTCATAACACCAAAGGTAGACCTACCTTCCTTCACCAAGAGAGAGAGCACCCGAAGTCTCACGCAAACCATGCCACACACCACACACGTGCACACCACGCAATACCATTTCTGAGAGGGACCTCCAACGTGCCCTTGCGCGTGCGAGAGCGTCACCACGATGGGTGGTCGAACAAAGGCCCCATGATGATAGCGATTTTCTGCTCCGATCAAGGCCCGGCATTGATAGTTAGGACAACTAGACTTGGCAAGAGATGCTACTACCACCACTGGTACTGATGTTATCAGCCTTATCATTAATGATATGTTGATAAAATTCCAAAATGACATTTTCTTTTGACCAATTTTTTTTCTCCTTATTATTTAAGAAAGACAAAAGAATTTCAGGGGGATCAAGGTGGAATTCTTTGCTAGGTTGGCTTAAAATAAGTCTCAAGTGCAGTAGCATAAATTTATTACCTCAAATTTTATTGCAACAACTCTCATCAACTATTGCAATGACTTTGATGTTATTGCAATGATTTTCTTTTTTGTTGTAATAAACATTTTTTCTTGTAGTGATTCTTGATCAATGAATGTTCTCTACGACTCGTCTTTCTTCGTCTTTTTATTTGAAAATTTTTACTTCCTTCGTTCGTGTGTCTATCAGATCTCATTCTTTGAATTTGTTTCCTTTATCATAAATGAGAAATTCTCCTTCATTACCAGCCTACCCTCATCAGCTAGATTCTTCAAGATGAGCCACTACTTTCGTGAAGCAAACAAGTATGCTTATGCATTAGCCACAAAAGGTCCACCTCTAGATTTGGAGATTTTGTATTTTGATAGTCCGCCTATGGACTTATGTTTGCTTTTATTTTATGATACTGCTGGTTTGTATTATGAGAGGTGTAGTCAATTGAATTCTGTTTTTGTTGATTCTGTTCGTTAAAGCTATTCGGAATTACCAAAAAAAATTCTTCTTCATTACCCCTTTTTGTTTTTTTTCCCTTTTGTGTACGGTAGTCACAACCCAGTGAACCTACTAGTACTATAGTAGGTTATCAAAAAGGTCCAAAACATCACATTTAGGGAGGCTCCACACTAATGTTAGGCGGTCACGGGATATATACTTTTATTTATTTATTTTAATTATACACTAAACTAACCTATTTTTATAACCTTATAAAAATGTTGAACACCCGTTTGAGAATCACAAGAATTAGGGTTAAAAAAAGAGTAATGCAATATTCAAAATATTTTTACAATAAATTTATAACAATTCCTAATTGGCGTTATTGGAAGAAAATGATTGAGGTCATGTGTTTGGCTTCGCATTTTATTAAAAATCATGTTTTTGAAAATGGAAAAAAAGCACTATTAATTCTAGAATGCAATGATAAACTACTTTTTAGAAAACACTATTGTAAAATGGAAACCTCGTTTCCAAATCAATTGGAGAATGACCAGAATACCCTATCAAAAATCCATTGTATTGTCACCATGCCTTGCTGCTATCTATCGTCTCTGCAGTTATTTTCTCTTCTCTTTAGCTTGTTATTTCCTTGCCATTGTGCTCACCATTGTTCATGATCTAAATGTTGTGGGCACGGGAAAAATTGGAGCAAAACTTCAGTATGGAGTAGTGCCAACATGGTCATTGGGACTTGAAAAGAAGAGACTGAAAAGATGATAAGCAGAAACAGAATCCTGTGGTAGGAGATGAACATGGAAGAATAGATATGGTGGGGCTCTTAACGTGTAGGGCCTTGTTATTGTATTGCTATGTTATCTACAATAGGTGGTGTACTCTCGGAGTATACTCCCTCTTTCTCACAAAAGGGTATGTCCCACTCGCTATGGGGTCTACCCTTATGTGAGAGGAAGGGAGTATACTTCCGGAATATACAAAAATTTTTCCTACAAAAGAACCATTTATATATTTACACCAGTAATTTAAAATTTTTTATTATAAATTTTTACCTTTTTATAAATTTTTTTAAAAGTTAGAGTGTACTTTTTGACATTACACTGGTAAATAAAAAATTATTATTAATATATCTTAGAAGATGGCAAAAGAACATAACAAAATCGTTATTTTTATGCCAAAAAGATATAGTTATTATTATTGTTAACAATACAGTTAAGTCCTTCTTGGGAATTTACATCCAAAACAGTTGTTATATATTACTATTATCCAAATGGTTAATTGTGGTTTTAAAATTTGAGATTTTAAAACTTGTGTTTTAAAAACTCTATTTTTTAAAAAACACACTTTTTAAAACAACTTATCCAAATAGGCCTAATATTTGTGAACATAACATTACTCCAAAAGTAATTTCGCCCCCCTAAACATAATCTTTAACTCCTTAAAAAAAAGGGTTAAATAACAACAATAAAAATTAACCCAAGTAACCCAAAAAAAAAAAGAAAAAAAAAGAAAAAGAAAAAAAGAAAAGAAAAAAGACCAAACAATAACACACTTCGTAAATTCTCCATATTTGGATGAGTGTAAATTAAATAGTATAGGGGGATTGCCACTATTGCCTTTATCTTAAACTAGTTGCAAATCCACACAATGCATGGGAAATTAATATAATTGTTTTGTAATGTAAGTGGTACAATGTATAATTTATTAAAATAATTGTTTTGTAATGTAAGTGGTACAATGTATAATTTATTCTTTAATTAAATTAAACTATTTTTAAAAGTTTTTTTCATCACTTCATCTCTACAAATATATCACTCTATTATTTTGGGTATATATATATATATATATATATTTTTTTTTTAGAAACTTGGGTGTGTTTGATTGATATTATTCTTTTTGTAAGTGATCTATATTCGTTAAACTTTTGGTGTAGTTTGTTATTTATTTATATATTTTTTTGGTACAACTAAATTTTTTTAAGTTTCAAATGAATGATTCAAATTTCTCATTCTCTCACTTATAAAAAAAATTCTCATTCTCTTAAGGAAATTATCATGATAATCAAATCTCATAACAAATTTAGAATTGATATTACTCAAAAAATTGAAAGACACATTCAAATACAAAGACATGTAAATCGGGACATACTTATCTTTTACTATATCATAGTTTTCCTTTGTTGTATATTCTCTACATTTGGATGAGTAAAAATTAAACTATACAAGGGATTGCCACTACTGCCTTTATCTCAAAGTAGTCGGAAACCGTGCGATGCATAGAAAAAATTTGCCTAAAAGTATGTCGGTCTCAAGATTTACATAAAAGTATAATTTTTTTGAGAGAGTTTTAACCTATGGCGTCCGCTCCTGATAATTGCTCTTTATTATCAGACCAAGACACCAATCAGTTTTTGGTATAGGCGGAGATTGAACCCCAGATCTCTGATACAACCATTAGAGACTTTACCAGTTGAACTAACTGGAACCCACCATAAAAGTATAATTAAATTATGTTTATCTCAAGCTAAAACAATAAACTTCGTTTCTATAGGATTTTGGTCTTGAGTAAGGAGGAAAAGCTTGAAGAGGATTTATAGAAATGAACATCTAAATAAACATAGATTTCTTTAATAAGTAAAATAAGCACATATTATTAGCCACAATATTTTTTTTTCCAAAAAGCAATATAAATTAGGAACTAAAAAAAAAAAAAAAAAAAACAGTAAATAATACAAGAAGGCTTAAAAAAATGATGTACATCTATCTAACTAAAAGTATATTTAGTCCTCCTTAGTTTCTACCATACAGAATACCAAAATGTTTTTTGCATCATAGATTATATGCCAAGTATTTGTGGCTAGAATCCTATATATTGTTTAAATTTTTAAAAGGAACAAATGCTATTAGAATCTATGACCATAGTATCTTAATTGTTTGTCAATATATGAACTAATGATTATCTTTATGCTTATGATGGAGCTACCATTTTCATGCTTTTGTGTAATATAAATTTAAAGGCATCACAAATAGTTTGCTCCAACTTGTTGTAGCAAATACTTAAATACTGATTTGATATACAAATAGACAACAGAATTATTTAAAGAATAAAAACAGGAGAAGAGAATAATAGGTAGAAAATATGTTGAGTTTTGCCAAGAAGAAATGAAACATATATCCAATTTGGATTCACAAAAGGGGAATATATAAAATAATGGGTTTTGAGGTTAGGTTGTAAATTTTTTTTTAGAGTGATTGTATATCTTCCTTGACCATACATCTTTATTAGTTTACACTGTACAAGAGGGTTCAAGTAAGATTTGAAAAAAACTAAGTCAAAACTTTCGTTTGATCAATTGGGATTATGAAGAGACACAAAGGAGTGAAGATGAGTGTTAACTGCTAAATGATGAGTTTGAAGTTGATTTTTTTAAAAAAAAGGCAGTGATCAAAGAATAAGTCACATGTCAGAACCTTATGCTCTCTCACGTGAGGTCTATGCTTATATATGTTGATTTCACTTGTCCATTTTCTTTGTAATTTTTTTAATTGACAAATATTCTAAGACCTTTATCTACTATGTGAGAACAAAATCCCAATTTTGCCATGAAGTCTCAAAATTTTTCAAATTAATTTTTTTTCTATTTGATTTTTTAATTTTCTGTTCTTATTCTTCTAACAAATGTAAATACTTGATCCTCCACACATAAAAAAAAAAATTACAACAACAACAACAAAATCTTAGTATTAGAATTTGGGGTCAACTATGGATCATTGATAGATTAGATTGGTCATCACATGAATTCTTTTCCTTCATTCTATTCTATTTGAAAATTATATCCTCCCTAATTGACATAAAAAAGTAATAAGACAAAAATAAAACTGAAATAGTCAAAACCAATATGAAAAAGTTAGAAATAACAACATATAGTTCCAAGTCTTTATAACACTGATTCTCCAAATTTGAGGTAATTATTCTTCAAATCAAACCAGAAGAAGTTTGGTCACATTGAACTCTTAAGAAGTAACCACTCTCTTTAATTTAAGGCTAATGCTCTAAAGGAGTAAAAGAAATCAAGTTGAAATAATGCTTATCCAACACAATTGCTTGGTATTTTTTGGTGACAACACCGTCCTAAGCTGTTAAGTTGAGCCGGTAATAGGTCCCGTTATCGACTCTGGTGTCGCCTTTAAACACTTCCACAAACTTCAACAGTGACCTGACCTCTTGTTGTACTGAAACACTGAGACTGCTCCAATCGACTGAATGAAACGGTCTTTGATGTTCCTTATCGACTGCCAGTCACTCTCATCAAGAATACCAAGTTTGCCTTCCATGGCTGTTGTGTAAAGTGAAAGGGTGAGAAGGGTGAGAAGGTAAACGAAATTCTGGGTCTTCATTGTAAGTCTAGTGTGAGAGAATGGTTTCAATGGTGGTTGGTATTTATAGGGGACAACTGCTACCTATGGCTATAAATGGAAATCCAAAATTGTCATGGTACATGCATTGTTACATGGAAGAAAAGTTGTGGTTATAAAATAAGAATAACTCACAATTTGTCGCGAAAGAGTTGTGGGCACAAAAGTTATACTCAGAAAAACTCTGAAGACAATTTATGTTGGAGATGGTCATATAAAACTAAAGGATTTTTAAGTTTAATTCCTTACCATGAAATCAACATTTATCCTTTATTCTAAAAATAACAATAATATTAATAATGAAAAATTAAAATATTAAACAAATAAAGAAGGTTTTATTAAAAAAAATTGACTTATATATTTTTAGAATATGTTATTATGGTATAAGAGTAATTAAAGGAAAAAAAAAGTGCATTAATAATATAAAATTTTCAACTTTTATGAAATGCATTATGTACACTTTGAATTAATAGTAGTAAAAGTCTAGAGAGGGCCATTATTTAAATTTATATCTAAATTTATATGAGTTGAGTTCAAATTACACTAAGTATAACTTAACAATGGCTACTTATTTTTTAGACCATAGATTTCTAATCAATCTAATAATTAAAAAAAAAAAAACATTAAATGGTAATTACTTTACACCTCTTTCACCTAATTAATAACACTTTTATTTCTCTCTTCTTATTTATAATTTATTTAAAACCTCATTAAAGTTAAACAACACTTGGCCTTTTTTTAAAAAAAAAATTCTGAAAGGATGTGGTGTAAAACCCTCGTTTTACCCGTCCAATCTCAACATACCACACCATCTTATCACATATTTAAGAAAAAGCACAACCACACTCAATCAATTATAATACCTATATGGTTATATATAAATCCAACCAAATTTGGAGTTTATTGAGATGTTATTAGGTGTGGTAGGTAGTATTGAATTTTAAGTAAAGTGCTGATATGACAATCTCTTATTAGATGATTTAAAACATGAGTATATCCCATCATATATATTATTTTATAAGAAGGCAAAGTATAACCCTATTCACACTGTCCTTTTCTCTGGCTATATCAGTAACAAACCTGATCTTTTTACTTTAATAATTCTTTTCTTCTAGACTAAAACTTCAGTGTGAATACATAAGTTATTGCTTACATGTTCTCATATGGTCTCAGTGCTGCTGTAAGGTAGGTTAGTGTAATAACTTCTCTTATGTTATGTAATTCTTTTTAAGGTCTTTATTTTTTTTAGTGGGGAAAACTTGAAGGAAAACTAGTCGCAAGCCCACGTGATGTGTGAGAATAAAAATTATTTTGTAATTGTAATACAATGTATAATTTGTTTTCTAAATTTTTTTTTGAACATAATTTGTTCTCTCAAAAAATTAAACAATTGCTATTTGGTTCAATTGGATCTACTTTGGTCTCATTCGGTCCACTTAGGTATACTTCAGTCCACTATGGTCCCATACAGTTCAATTTGGTCCTCTTGGTCAATTTTGGTCTCTTTTGGTCCATTTTAGACTAATTGGGCCTTTTATTGATTCTTTTTGTGGGTTGCCTTTTCAAGTTTAGCTCAAAAATTCATTTTTTTTCCTTAATTTTTGGGTTGAAAAGTATGAAATTTATTATATTTGGGCTAAACTCTTTAGTTTTGAGTTAAATACAGACAAAATAGACATTATAAATTAGAAATATGGGCCCTAAAAATGCAATAAAAATGATAAATATTCAAAAGTTCTATTCGGTCCACTTTGGTCCTATTCCGTCCATTTTGTCATTTGCGGTCCACTTTGGTTCTATTTGCTCTATGTTGGTCCTATTGGGTCTATTCTATCCACATTTGTCCTATTATATCCATTTCAGCCCTATTTGGTCCACATTGTTTATATTCAATCCATTCAATCGACTTTGGTGCTATTTGGTCCACATTGTTCCTATTCGGTCCATTTTGTCCACTTCAGTCCAATTAGATCAATATTGGTCCTATTCGGTCCACTATAGTCCAATTTGGTCCAATTTAGTCCAATTCGGTCCTATCTGTTCCTATTCGGTTCATATGTCTACTTTGGTCCTAATCTGTGCATTCGTTCTTATTTGATCCACTTCAGTCCTACTTAATCCTCCTTGTTCCCATTCGGTTCCATTTTGTCCATTCGGTCCACTTTGTTCCAATTGTGTCCACTTCGATCCATTTTTATGCTCTTACATGTAAGGAAAAGATATGTTTCAATTGGGACATTAAATTATTTTAAGGGTTTGATACTTATCTTTTGCGCTATCATAGCCATTTCCCTTCTTGCAATTGTATACAAAGAATACCCTTACAATGAAATTTCATTTTGATATGTTCACAATATTATAGATCGGGACATACCTATCTTTTGCTATATCATAGTTTTCCTTTGTTGTAAATTCTTAATATTTGGATTAGTGTAAATTAAATTGTACATGGGACTGTCACTACTGCCTTTATCTTAAACTAGTCGGAAACCTGTGCGATACATGGAAAAACTTTGCCTAAAAGTATATTGGTCTCAAGTTTTGCATAAAAGTATAATTAAATAATGTTGGTCTCAAGCTAAAACAATAAACTTGGTATCTATACAATTTTGATCTTCATTATTTACATCAATAGGAATTGAGTAAGGAGGAAAGTTTAAAGAGGATTCATAGAAATGAACATCTAAATAAACATAGATTTAATTTAATAAGTAAAATAAGCACATATTATTAGCCACATATTTTTTTTTTAAAAAGCAATATAAATTAGGAACTAACAATAAAAAAAAATGTAGTACATATATAATAAAGTAAGTGAATGAAATAACATGAATTTGTGGTCAACTATGGATCATTGATGGATTAGATTGGTCATCATATGAATTTTTTTCCCTCCATTCTATACTATTTGAAATTATACCCACCCTAACATAAAAAAATTAATAAAACAAAAACAAAAATAAAATAATCAAAACTAATACGAAAAAGTAAGAAATAACAATATAGTTCCAACTCTTTATAACATTGATTCTCCGAACCCTTTTTAAAATTTTTTGGGGTAATTTTTTCTCAAATCAAACCAGAAGAATTAAGTTTGGTCACATTGAACACTCAACAAGTAACCACCCTCTTTAATTTAAGGCTAATGCCTTAAAGGAGAAAATGAAATCAAGTCCAAACCTTCCTCCGTTTCCAATATAATTGCTTGGTAATTTTTGGTGACTAAGAGCACTCACAGTAAAGAAGGGATAATTGCTATAATGCTATTTTAGCAACAAAAATGCCAAGATGCAAGCTACAACAAAGTTGCTATAAGTTGCTATATCTAAAAAAAAAATACCAATTGAGCTACAGTGGGCTATCAAAGATAACCACCCATTGTAGCTCAAAACTTAAAAAAAAAAAAAAAAAATTAGTTTATGTCTTTCTCTCTCCCCTCCTCTTTAAATAATTTTTTTTTCTCTCTTTTTGACTCTTCTCTCTCTTTCTTCTCTGCCAACCCGTTTCTCTCTCTTTTTTCTCTTTTTCTTCTCCAAGCTTCTCATTTCTTCTTCTCCAAATCTCTGCCTCCCTCTTCCTTCATTTTTTTTTTTTTTTTAATTTCTTAAACTATGGCCGAAAATTTGTCTCTCTCTTTCTTTTATTTTTTTTTCTTTCTTTCAACCCAACCCAACCCATCACATCAGTCCAACCCGACCCAACCCAACTCACATGAGTTGGGTTGGGTCGGGTTGAACCCATGGGTTGGACAATTTTTTTTTATTACTTTTATTAAATTGAGCAAAAAAAATATATCACACTTACAACTTGAGTTTTTTTTGAGGGTGTACAACTTGAGTTGATAAACAAAATATACATTAATATATAAACTAATATTCCAACTTAGTTGTAAACAAAATATGTTTAAGTATCCAATTGAGTTGATATACAAAATATAAATGAACTAGTATCCTAATTCACTTATAAACAAAATATATCTAAAATTTTTAAATTTTTTTATTAATTATATAATATATTTAAATATATATTAAAAGAACTAATAGGATTTTATATTTATATGATAGTAGGAACCTAGGAAGTGCTTTGGTTTTTTTAAAAAATTTATTAAATATATAATATATTTTAAACATATATTAAAATATCGGTGGGTCGGGTCGGGTTGGGTCGAGTTTGGTGGGTGTGTAATTTTATGACCCAAACCCAACCCGACCCCCTATAAAAATTTTTTTTTTGTAACCCGACCCAACCCACTAAGCCCTAAAAACCGACCCAATCCACCCGGGTCGGGTTTGGTGGGTTAGCGGGTTTTTTGCACACCCCTAATTGCTTCCAACTCAGGCTAGTAATAGGTCCCGTTATCATCTCAGCTGTCGGCCTTAAACACTTCTACGAATAACAATGGAGGCCCTCACCTCTTGTTGTGCTGATACACCGAGACCCCTCCGGTAAAAGTTATAATTTTTAACTTCCTTGCTATGAATGTTCTAAACGGTCCTTTGCTTCCAAGTCAAGCCGATAATAGGTCCCGTTATCCCCTCGGCTGTCGGCCTTAAACAGTTCTACAAATAACAACAGAGGCCCTGACCTCTTGTTGTGCTGATACACCAAGATCCCTCTGAGTACCTGAATGAAAGTGTCTTTGATGTCCTGAATCGGCTGCCAGTCACCCTCATCAAGAACAACACGTTTGCCTCCCATGGTTGTTGCGTAAAGTGAAAGGGTTAGAAGGGAGAGAAGGTAAAAGCAATTCTGGGCCTTCATTGTAAGTCTAGCGTGAGATAATGGTTTCAATGGTGGTTGGTATTTATAGGGGATAACGGCTAAATGGAAATCTGAAATTATCATGGCACATGCATTGTAATGGTTATAGAATAATAATAACTCATTTTACCAAACTAGAGTTGTATAAAAACTAAAGGATTTTTAAGTTATTTTCCTAACCATGAAATCGACATTTATCCTTTATTCTAATAATAATAATAATAATAATAATAATAATAATAAAATATTAAAAAAACGAAGAAGGTTTTACTAAAAAATTTACTTATTTATCTTTAGGATACGTTATAATGGTATACGAGTAATTAAAGGAAAAAATTGCATTAATAATATAATTTTTTCCATTTTTATGAACTGCATTAAGTACTCTTTGAATTAATAACAGTAAAAGTCTAGGGAGGGCCATTATTTAAATTCATATCTAAAAATTTATATGAGATGAGTTCAAGTTACACCAGACATAACTTGACAAGAGTTACACATTTTTTAGACCATAGATTTCTAATAGACCTATATGGTTAAAAAACACAACATTAATTGCTAATTGCTTTACACCTATTTAACCTAATTAATAACATTTTTATTTCACTCTACTTATTTATTATTTATCTAAAACCTCATCACTTTGTGAGAGTGCCTTTTTTTTCTTTAGCACACAAGCCCAAGGATCTTGGGCTGAATAATTATGGTTTGGTGGACTAGGCTTGGTTCATCACAACTAAGGGGCTGTTTAAGAACCAAGTGTGCATAGGGCAAGTTTCCTACAACACAAATAAACTAACAAGCGAGAATATCTGTATTGAATGACAGCAAAAACAGCAAAGAAATGCAAAGTAATCAAGAAATACACAAAACAGTGGTTAGGGATCCTCGGATTAATAAGAGGCACTTTATTAATTTTCTTTGATTATGGTTACAGTGTGCTCACTAAGACGTGATACAAGGTTCAAATAAGCTCAAAAATTACAAACTTTAATGGTTATCCAAGCCTCTAAGACTTGCAAAGTTTGAATTCTTTTGAATCCGAGTATGTTCTATAGTGGCTATTTTTGGGATACCGGGAGATGTTTCTTTGTTTTCCTTGAACTTGACAGAGTTCTCTCAATGATTCTGTTATGATATTCTTATTGCTTGCCCCCTTCAACGTTGGTTGTTTCTTCCTTTTATAGCATGACTCTAGGGCTCCGAGGTATTAGTGATTTCTCTCTTTTACCCCTTCCTAGGTACCAGAGCTCGTGCTGTGTCAGTTACCCAGAGGGCTGGTCCTTTCCTTCTTCCTCATAACTTTCTCCTTTTGGTGCTGCCAAGCTGAAACTCTATTGCTGACTTTCTATTTTGAGATCTCCTCAGGTTGCTGACCTTAGCTATTGGCCCTTTTTACCTTTTCAGCTTTTGGCTGCCCTCTTTTCTTGTCATTTTTCCCAAATAGTTGGAATCTTTTACTGCTGGGTTGAAAGTTTCCATCCATCCACTTCCACTTATGGTTTCTCATTCTGGGTTCCTTGAGGTACCACTCCTTTGTTCATTAATGGTTACTTTATACCTTCTAATTCCTTATTGTATTACTGGGCGCTTGAGAGGGATTCATCTGCCCTTCGTTCTTTGTGCTCTTTGGTACTTTCATTTGAGCCATTTCAATCCTATTTAGGCTGTGTTGTGTGTCCCAAGGATCCCGAGCCCCTGGCAATCTCTAGGATCCCGGCCCTGTTCTTCCTATTGGGCTTCTTTTGGCTTACTGATCTTGGCCGGTTGGGCCTTTCCTCTGTTTCATGGGTTTTAAAGTTTGTTCCTTCATGGGTCTTTGGATCCCAACTCTTTTAGTGCTCTTTGGTACTTTCCTTTGAGCCATTTCAATCCTATTTAGGCTGTGTTGTGTGTCCCAGGGATCCTGAGCCCCTGGCAATCTCTAGGATCCTGGCCCTGTTCTTCCTATTGGGCTTCTTTTGGCTTACTGATCTTGGCCGGCTGGGCCTTTCCTTTGCTTCATGGGTTTTAAAGTTTGTTCTTTCATGGGTCTTTGGATCCCAACTCTTTTATTTCTCTAGTTTTATTTCTCATGGGGTTAGCCAATGTGTTATTTCTTTGGGCCCTAGGCTTTGATTTTTTGAACCTCAACACACTCCTTATTTATTATTTATTTATAACCTCATCAAAGTTCTAAGAGGTGCAAAGTAATTAACATTTAATGCTTTTTTTTTTTTTTTTTGCCATTAGATTTAGGGTAAATTGCGAAGTACATATTCCCCAAATCACATTCCTAGACTTGCTTCTTGCTTCCTGCTTTAGCTCAAAACCAACCCCCCGAACCTGTTTTAGTAGTTCAACCCTTAGCTCCATCATTGACAACTCCAGCTCAACAACGACCAGATCATGAGGTTGAGAGAGAAACTTATAGACATCTGATTTTACAACTTACATTTAACCGATATTAAGGGCAAAATAATAATTTTGCACCAAGAGCATGATCGTAATTTCAACAGTTAGATCTTCAAATTTGTGATATTAAAAAAAAAAAAAAAAAAAATCTTGACGCTCTAACAATCACAATGGTATGTCATGGGCCTTGATCGAACCACCTGGTCAAAAGTTATCATACAAAAAATTTTCAATGACCGTGGCTCACCTATACAATGGGTCCGATCACGTCTTATTTTAAACACTTAATTTTGATTGGTTCCAACAAGAATTAATTTAAAATTAATTAAGTGTGAATTTTGATTGGATTTCATTTTATGTCATTATTTTTTTAAGAAATAATAAAAATTGTTTACCTTTATGGCATCTTAACTGGTCTTTCGAAAAACAAGTTGGATAGAGAAAAAGATTTGATCCATGAAAATTTTCAAAAATAAAAGAAAATGCTTAAAAACTTTACTATTTTCAGCAGCAACTTGAATTGCATTTTTGGCCTTAAAAACGTTGAAATTTGGTTCTCTCTATTTCTGGAGAAGTTGTAGAGAATTAAATTTCCTTTCAAAAGAAACAAATCCCAAATTAATTGGAATTTTGAGCAGAAAGTTATAGCCAAAACACCAAATAGGTGCAGAAGATAACACAAGTTTAGCATCATCTTCAACTTCCTTTCAAATTTCAAATGGTGATCAACAACAAATCCGCTCCTGCTTATCTAATAGGCTTATCTCCTCCTTTAGCTTCAGAAGAAAGCTAACAACTTAGCTTTAAAGCTAAGCTATCCCTTCCCCTATAAATAGAGAAGACCTCTTCCATTTTCACCACCCCGATTCCCTCTAGAGAGCTAGTGAGAAAGTAGAAAATAAAAGTTGTTGTGCAACCATTGTTTTTACTTTGGTTGTAGTTTAGTACTTCCTTGATTTCTCCCTAGCCCTATAAGTGATCACTTCCCCTTTTAATTTATGCTCTATGCTGGTAAGTTGTTAATTATGTTCTTTAAATTTATACACTAGTTTATTATTCCTTATATTTCTTGCTCTCTCTTTAGTCTTTCAAAAAATATTAAGATTCATTATAATTTGTCTCAAATTGCTGATTTGCTTTCCTTTATGTTCTCATAAAATATATGTAGCTTTTGATTAAGCTTTCTTTTCATCAATTGGTTTCTTCCTTTATAATCTTGCTTATATAATTTGTCATATTAATAAACTATATGTAGGAACGGAGCCATTCATTGGCTTTGTGGGGCCATAGCCCCCCCTCAATTTTTTTTTTAAATTTTTTTTTTAAAAATAGTAGGTATAATTAAGGTTTATTTAGAATTTGAGCCCATCGAAACAAAACTTTGCCCCCCCCCCCCCTACAGTTTCTTCAACCCTCTAAACCTAAAAAGTAGCCCAAATAACAACCACAAAAATTAATCTAAATAGCCCAAACAACAACAAAAAAATTTATCAACAAACCTATAGTTTAAGCCTTTTAGAAACAAAAATAAAAACAAAAAAAATACAGTCCATAAAATCTCTTCAAATTTACCACACAAAAAAACCCTAAATTGAAATTAAAATCTAATAGCAAGTGAGACTGTGAGAGAGTGTGTCTCATGAGTCACGCCTCCTTTGCTTTGGACAGTGATACCATGCTGCCACCAGTAATAGCAGGCATCGTCTTATCATGCCCTGGCCACCAAAACTAGGGGTGGCAAAGTAAGCCCAAACCCATTTATCTACCCAAACTCACCCACTCTAATTGAACCCAAATTCACCCAATTATTAGTTGGGTTAAATGGGTATCAACTCAATTAGATCCAGTGATTATTGGGTTTTAACTAAAAACCCATTGAGACTCATTTAACCCAAAAACAATATACTCAAATTCAACCCAGCCCTTCCCATAATATTAAAAAAAAAAAAAAAAAAAAAAACCTCAACGTTTCAATGTTTCAAGGTTTTCATTTTCCTTCATTTTCTCGGCCTCCAAACAGTTCTCTCTCTCTCTCTCTCTCACTTGCTCTCTCTCTTTCTATCTTTAGCTTTTAAACACAGCCACCTAGTAGCCTTCCCTCCTTTCCAAGGAGAAAATTTAAACCCTAACTAGAACATCTCTCTTTGATTTTCTTGGGTTTTCGTCTCATTTTCCAAGCTACCAAGCATTTTCTAAGCTTCGATTCCAGCATTAATAAATTTAGGAGACGCGCTTAGTGAGGTTTCAACATTTGTGCAAGATCAGAACAAGCACTTCGTCTCAAATACTTTGTAGATCTATGGTGAATCGAAGATCTTGTTAGATAGCCAAATATGAACTCGTCGGAGCTCTCTAGTTCTCGATCCATAAGCGAATCTCAAGTTCTCTATCTCCTTTTGCATCGAGTCAATATTGGTTCTACCCTGTTTTTTCTTTTTTCTATTTCTTTTGTTTATGTTTGAAATGAGCTATTTGAAGCGTGGTTTGTATCAACTCTGTTTGGTGTTTGAGAAAATGTAAAAGAAAGTGAAAGAAAATGAACTTTTAAGCATAATTGTTTCTGTTTGATTGCTGAGAAAATTAATCCTCTTTGTTTTTGTACTTGTAGTTGTGAATTTCATATTGTATAATTTTGATGATTGAGTAATTGGGTAAGTTGGGGTTTACCCATAATAATTGGGTGAGTTGGATTTGGGTTAGAAACAATTAGTTAAATGAGTTTTAATGGGTAAATCGGTTTTATATACCCCAAACCAATTATGCCCACCCGAAACCCACCCATTTGACACCCCTAACCAAAACTAATCGGAGATATCTAATTAGATATGCCGCATGCGTAACACGTTGCAGTTGCCGCACAACTTGCTATCCTTTTTTGGTATTTCATCTCCCCCATCTCTTAGATATGCCGTATGCGTAACACGTTGCAGTTGCCGCACAACTTGTTATCCTTTTTTGGTATTTCATCTCCCCCATCTCTGACTCTCGCTCCTTTGTTTCTCCTCTCTCTCTCTCTTAAATCTAAGATTCTCAAAATTTGATATCTCTCCCATCTCTGACTCTATTCCATCTGTTTTGACTTTACAAGTAAAGTTATTGCCTTTTGTTTTAATAGTAGAAATTGTAAAGTGTGGCCATTTGATTGGTTAACTTAATGATATAGTACAGTAGTGTATTATTTAAATTGGCGATAATGGATCTATGGTCTGAACCTATGGTTTTGTCTTTTAGTTGAGATTTTTATGAAAGATAAATACAAAGACAAAACACATATATAACAATAACAACAATGGAAAACAAAACCTTAGTCTAATCAATTATAATATTTGATTTTTTTATTATTATTATTATATAGGAAGAGATGCTAGTTTGAATTTTATACATTGCAAGGAAAACTTCTGACATTTTAGTACGAAATAAATAATAAAATATTTTTAAGATTTAAAAGAACATTGAGACCTCTTGATAAATAATTACAATGCAATGTTTTAAAAAATGGTTATTTTGTATATTTTATCTTATTGTTTGTTAACACTAAATATGCTAGTTTGGAATTTCATGATTTTTTTCCTTCGAACTTTTGCTGCCCCCCCCCCCCCCCCCCTTGGTTGAAAGTCTGGCTCCGTCCCTGACTATATGTACTATCACATGCATATAAACTATATGTATTACATTGACTTGAGTTTATGATCTCATATATTTTTATATTCGACCTTTAGTTTGATATTCATGCTTAAATGTTTAGTTGCTATCAAAGTGAGAAGACAAATTTATCAAGCTAAAAGTTAAGGGATTCCATTGTGCTGCAAGAGATGAGAGCTCATCAAGTCAAAAGCATGAAGCAAACAAAAAATTAAAATAACATGTTGACTTTGCTGAAACTTTTGGTTTGTTATTCAATGCCTAAGTTTCATTTTCCTCCAACATGCTTAAACTCTTGTTTGCTACCACATACTTGATTTTCATTTTCTTCTAACATGTTTAAATTTTCGTCCCTTATGGGCTTTCAGTCTAGCAGGGTCTCTCACACTCGATTTTTTTTTTTTGTCTTTCCCTTTGCATAGATTGCCTTTTCAAGTTTTTAATCTACCATTGTTTTTTGTATCCCTAATTTCTTCCTAGATAGTCCTTTCAGGTTTTCAATCTAGCAGGATTTTTTTTTTTTTTTGTTACTTCATGCTTTCTGACTTGATGAACTCTCATCTCTTTCAGCATGATGGAATCTCTTAGCTTTCAACATGATGAATTCTTGTCTTCTCACCTTGATAGAGTATTACCATCTTTGCCTTGATGCACTATCATTATTTTTCTTAGATCTCTTTATTAGACCCTTGTATCTTTCAACGAAAAGTATTAGTTCCTCGCATTCTCATCTTTGATGGAGTGAATGTGATCTCCATTGTTTCTTCTAATCTTAACGAACTCTGCTGTCCTTGATGTCTTGATTTTCTTTTTTCCTCTAACGTGCTTAAACTCTTGTTTGCTATCACATGCTTGATTTTAATTTTCTTCTAACATGCTTAAACTCTTGTTTTCTGTCACATGCTTGATTTTCTTTTTTCCTCCAACATGCTTAAACTCTTGTTTGCTATCACACGCTTGATTTTCTTTTTCTTCTAACATGTTTAAATTTTTGTTTTCTATCTCATGCATGATTTTCTTTTTTCCTCCAACATGCTCAGATGTTAGTTTTTCATCAACTGCTAAATACTTGTATTCCTTTTCCTTGCTAATCCTTGATCTTTCCTCTATATGTTGAATTTGTTCTCATAACACATGCTTTTTTTTTTTTTTTTTTTTAATATAGATATTGAATTGGTTTCTTGTAATACAATGCGTTTTCACATGAAATTAATGTAATAATATTCCCTAATCCCATGACACATGACATTCAAATTTTCTAAAGTTTCGATGATATACTTGGATGAACATGTCTAGATATTTCATTGATGTTCCTTTTACATGCTTAGATGAACACTTCGCTAATGTGCAACTTTCACTTGAATGCTTAGATGCACCTATCTAGGTAGTTATTTTACTCTTTATTTTAAATGTTTAAACGAACATGTCTAAATATTCTGATTTTCTCTAAATGAACATGTCTAAGTGATCTCTCAGAGTTAAATGCAAGCTATTAGTGTTATCAAAACCCAAACTTTAGCACAAAATCAGAGTTAAATGCAAGCTATTAGTATTATCTCATTCTTACCTTGTTGATAAGCAGCAAATGCAGAAGCCACAGAAACAGTTCCATCATTGGTTTCGACCACTGAGTGATCAGCAAAATAGTCCAACAATTAAAGTAGTGGCATCTTCATTTTAGATAAATTTTCAGTCTTTTAGAGAAAAGGACTTGGATCCAAAAATAAAAATACATGCTATGTGATCATAAACATATAAATTGTAAATAAATTAATACAAAACAACACAACCAAACAAGACATTAGAGTGAAATAGAAAAGAAAAGAGGGGGAGGGCTGCTCTTTCTACCAGTAGCTTCCTCCATTTTTGTTGTCGTGAGCCCCAAAAAGACAGGATCTTTGAATCTAGGTTGCCATCAAAATCAATCAGTCTGTCAATCCATGAAAGAATATCAAGAAAGAATCTCTTCGATGCAAATTCAGTTAACTGTTTTCCTCCTATCAGAAAGGAAAGTAGGAGATGGGTGTTAATAAAATGAAAGCAAAACTGGTCCACACAATTATTATAGTATTGGAATCTGCAAATTCTATTTTGTTTTTTGTTTTTTGTTTTTTGTTTTTTTTTTGAGAATCCGAATCTGAAAATTCTAAGATGCTTGGAAAAAAAAGTTTATAAAACTATATAAATAAGGTTTGGACCGGACCCATTTTAAGATACTTTTATGGGAAATTGAAAAAAATTGTCAAATTAATTAGTTATTTTTTCATTTTTCCATAAAATGGTTTACATATGCCTTAAGAGGTGCTACGTCTACAACATTATTACAACAAATCATAGGTGGTTAGTTGTTATTGGTTCAAATTTGAACCTATCACCAAGATTACTTTTTTGCCCCAACAATAATAACTAGTAATAACTTGCTACTTATGATTTATTGTGAAAATATTGTGAATATAGCATTTCTCTATGCGCTTAGGGCACACGTTAGTAAAACCTTATAAATAATGAATGTGTTTGGTCTTGATTAAGTAAAACTAACCTCATTGCACGCGTTTTTGGGTGTAGAATTTTAATTTTCTATTCATCAGTATTTGAGATTTAAGTGTATATTTAATATTAAACATAGTAAGAATAGGGAGTAAGGGAAACCAAAAATTAAAAATAAAAAGGTAAGTCTTGATAAAGCGCAAAAAAAAAAAAAAAAAAAAAAAGAGAGTGATTGAAGGAATATAGGAGAGTTGGAGCATTTTTTAATATTAAGTTTGAAAATCAATGGGAATTGTCCTATTTTTTAGGCTATGTTTTAGGTGGGAGCTAAAATTTAGGAGTTTTTAAATTAGCAATTTTACATATATAACTTTATTATTTAAGCTTTACAAACTAGTAAATTCTAGGGTATTTTGGGCATCAAATTTGAAGATCCCAAATAAAGGAAGCCCCTTAAATCGTAGTATATATAATAAATAATTTTTTTTTCTTTTTGTGATTTTTTTTTTCTTTTGTAGACAAACAGAACATTTTATTGTGATTAGTGGTTATATATGAGATGGGTTCAAGTTACACATTTTTTACACCGTAGATTTTTAAAAGATCTAATGGTTGAAAAAAAAAATCATTAAATGCTATTCCTTTTCCCTTCATTACCTAATTAATACTACAATTTTTTTTTCTCTCTCTCTCCTTATTAAATTCTTACCAAACCTTTTTTTTTTTTTTTTCTATTCGTAGAGCATAATATCATTTTTTTTTCTTTCCAACCGTTAAAGAGCACTATATAATTTTGGTGTGGGCAGAAACTTCAGTAAAAATCTATTTGCAAGAAATTCAAATGGTACTAGATAAGTTAAGAGACATAATCAAGGTTTTGAAACTCGAATCGGATCGTACAGTCCAACCCGGGTACCCGTGAACCGTTCACTAAAGAGGTTTTTTAATCTCAAAAATCGGTCTAGGTAAAAAAATCAGTAAACCGTATGAACCGAGGTTGAACTGCCTGGGTTTGAGAACCGTGGACGGTTCGAACGGTTCAGATCAGAGCTTAAAAAAAAAGAAAAAAAAAGTGTACTTGGCTTAGAGTTACAGGCTTATAGCACCTTATGGCCATTGCTGAAACTTCGACCACTTCTTCTTCTTTGTCTCCCTCTTTGTCATTATTTCTGCTGTTTCTTCTTAATCTTCTTCTTCGTCTTCTTCTCTCTTTGTCTCGTTCTTTCTGCTTTCTGTTGTTTCTTAATTTCTTCGTATTTTTCTTCTCTCTCTAGTTTGTTGATCAATGTCTATTGTCAAATAGTTAACATTTTGTTGAGTTTTGATTTTGTACTATTAGATTCAAATGAGCTGTCACCAATGCTCCCAGCTACCTCCACTCTTCAAATTTTATTTTGTTCTTTTCATTAATTTGCTTTATCCAAACGAACATGCTCTCAATTAACAACTAACCAAGACACTAAACAATAATAAACAAGAACTCATAATAGCCACACCACTGTAAACAAGTAAATCCGTAACAACGAAACCACTTCTAAGTTCTATTGTTAACTTATAGGAGAAAATAATAAAAAATGGACACCTGCTTGAAACTAACATCACCGGTGTCGAGTCAATCGATTTTCAAGTATGGATTGGACGGTTGCATCGGGTTGATCAGTTACGAGTTTCGATGGAGAACCCTTGGTCTAATAAGGAGTTGTGAAAAAAAAAGAAAAAAAAAAAAAGAAGAGAGAGTAGAAAATCATATACACAACTACAGTAACTGTGTATATTTACAGGGTTACTGTAGCAGTTGTATATATTTACAAACTTATATACCCTTTGATGTGGATAGTTTTGTGGGGAAAATGTGTAAATTTGACCACTTTTTGTTGTATACACACATTGGTGTGATTGCTCTTACATACATAATTACACACATCAAGACATTCATGATTCAAATCAACCTCTCACTTGTAATAATTGAACTATACAATAATTGTAAGTTCCTCTTGTTTTGTAACCCTCTATTTTCGTTATAAAATCTGGTTGTTTGGCAAAATAAATAATAAATTAAGTAGTAATCTTAAATAAATAAAAGGAGAAGTACAAAGTAACATCTAACATAACAATACGCACATAAAAGAGAAAAATAGTGAAATTATTCAGGAAAGGAAAGAGGCAAAAGAAAGTGGTGGCGAAACTCGAAACGATGGAAAAAGCTCTGGTCAATCATAATTGTATGTGGGGGCAAAGGCAATTGTTCTCTCTGCCTCTTTGGAATCCCCTGACAGTGGCAGTGAAGCTAAAACCAGGGAGGCAGAGGCAGAGGCAGAAGCCTATCGGATTAGTTGCTCAGAGAAATGCATCTGTGTCTGTGTCTGCGGCAGGAAATGGCTCAAATTCCACACTGCGGCGGCCGCCGGATTTTCATTTACCAAATTGGAATTCCTTCCCATCCACTCTCACTCTCACACTCACTGCTCAGCCTCTGCCCATTCAACAACAACTCCTCAAACCCTCTCCACAATTGGCTCTTTTTTCTCTCCTTTTTGTCCTCTCCATGGTTACTCTTTTTTTTTTTTCTTTTTTTTTTTTTGGTGACTTTTAACTTAATATTAATTACCCACTAAATTTTTTTACTTTGTTAATTAATTTTTAAATTTTCTTTTGGATATTGCAGGCCTTTGGCTCTATATTGTCCTTGGCTATACTTTCCATTCCTACCATGAATGTAAGTTTCATTGTTTTTGTTTATTACTCGTACTATATTCGTATGTGTTAGTTACTGGTGGAGTATTATTATATTTGTTCAGGCTTTTACAAGATTAGCAGCTTCTATGGATAAATTGTCCAAAGTTGTCTCTGAGGAGGTACCAGGTACCTTGTCTTCTCTAAAACTTTCTGGGTTGGAGATTAACGAGTTGACCCAACAACTTGACAAGCTCAGGTACTGTGAGACTTAACTCTCTTGCTTGAGTTGCTTCACATTTTGAATTTGTTGCTTGTGTGTGCCAAAGCCTAATTAATAATTGCATTCGTTTTCTGCTTCTGGGTTTTCAAGGCAAATAGTTTCTGGAACTCATTACCGAAAGAAAGAAAGAAACAAATAAGCCCAGTTACTTTGGAAGGAGAAACTGAGACTAGCACTACTTCCCCTGAAGAGGATTATGCCATGGCTGAGATATGATAATTGAAGAATGTGGAAGATCAATGCATCTTTTGCTTAAAGTGTAGAGGCATTGAGGGCATTCCCAGTCCATCTTCTTGTCCATTTTATAAGTTGAAATTAGCATCATGTAGATTACATTTGCAGGCAACTATCTCTACTTTTATTTTGAACCTATGCACTATGGTAGAAAAGCTTTTTGAAGTAGTTGTGATACCTCTAATTATGTGCAGATTGTATTGGATAAGTGTGTGTTGCGCAATCGTACACTCAGTCTCATGTCAAATATTTATTAAGTCGATTTAGGCTATGTACAAGGAGGCCCCAATTGTAGTGACTTAGCCCATTTGGGGGTATAACTTAGATGTGCTTAGTGGCTATTCCTTTTAGAGTACCCCTTTTGAGTGTAGAAATTGTGGTTGCTAAGGGAAAGAAAATTGCCAAATCAGAATAGTGAAAAGGTTCGATTAAGCACCATCAGTATTTATGTGCAAAATAATGTGTTACCTCTCTTTTCTTTCACCATAAATCATGTGACACAACTTGCTAAAGTGGTAGATTGTAACTTGTAAGCAAGAGAGAATGGAGAATCACTTTCAAATAGACACACCAATGAGATCATTTTATTTGCCTACACATTTTTGTGGCAAAAGTCATGTTCCCATATCAAATATTGTTTCTTTCATACACACAATTAGGTATTTCCAGGAAATTATTGATTTTATTAGTGCTTTGACTTCACTTGAGTATTTAAATGTCCAGTGTGAAGAATCATGCAAATATAGTACGTGTACAGTTGCTGGTTCACAATTTTGCATACTTCTTGAGTTTTTCACCGGCCTCTTTTGCATGCTCTGGCACTGCCATGTTACTTAGAAGAGTAACCCTAGATGATGATACCAAAGATTTGCTCTGTGAGTTTGAAGGATCAATCTTCCAGAGTCGCACTTCCCACACCTGCTCAAAATTTGATAGTATCCACCCATATGAAAAATAAGACTTATTAGTATTAAGTTATATACATGTATACTCCAAGAATATAATTAATTTCATTTAGCAAAAATAATGTAAAGGGGGAAAACAATGCTATTATGCTTCCCTTAACTATGCTTTACCTTGTGTTTGTTTCTCCAAAAAAAAAAAAAAAAAAAAGAGGATAATTGTCCCACATTGTTTAAGAAAGTGTTCTTGTATGTAGTATAATTTGCCACACCCTCCCTTAAAAGTTACCATAGTTTTTTAGTGGAATTGTGGTGTGCTTTTATATTAGAACTCATTTCCCTCTCCCTTGTGTGTGTGTGTGTGTGTGTTTGTTTCTCAAAAAAAAAGAAAGGTAATTGTTCCACATTATTTAAGAGAGTGTATTGTGTGTAATATAACTTACTTTACCCTCCCTTAAAAGTTATCATGACTTTTGAGTGAAGTTGTGATGTGTTTTTGGGTTAGAACTTCTTTCCCTCTCTCCTGTGTATGTGTGTATTTGTTTCTCAATATATATATATATATATATATGCTTTACCCAAACTAGAATTTTATTATTATCTTGTGTTTTAGTAAATGAAATAAAGAGAAGTTAGTGTTTTGAAAAGTAAAAAAAAAATATATATATATATATATATATATATAAAATGAATGAAGAGTGATATTTAAATGAAGTTGGATTTATAATAGGGAATCTGATGTAAGTGTTTACAAAAGTGATTAACTAAAATAGGAAACATAGGCCATTAACCTTAAATTGAAAGACAAATTTAGATTAAAAAAAATAATAGAGGTAAGCCAAATCTGTTTTAAAATAACATCTAGCAGTAAAGAAAATTCTAATTTGGGCCCCCTATATTGAAATGTATCCACAATTAAAAGATGGATAAATTATAGATGTCACTTTGAGGTATACCTAAATATAAATCTTTATTTATTTTTTGACACTTACATCTTTTGGTTAGTTCCATTAGGCATTTTTGTTAATTTTAGGAAATTTAAGTAAGAAAGAATTGAAGACGAAGATATTCTACCTTTCTCTCTTCAATTTTTTTTTTTTTTTTTCTTTCAATCATCATTTAAGTTTTGTGTCTATTCACTCCCAACTAATTCTTAGAACAGAACAGTTTTTTCTTCAATTAATCTTATAAAAAATACATCACAAAGTGAATAGTAAGGTCACAGCACAGAAAGTAAAGTATAACAATAATAATAATAATAATAATAATAATAATAATAATAATAATAGATGATACATCATAACAAAATTCAGAAAAAGTCAACTATGGCTATGGAAATTAGAGACTCTGACTGACCTGGATGGTTTTGCCAACATTAACAGGGGTGGCGGCCGCAAACACAACGTCACCAAGCTCAGCACGCTTCACATGGTTGATGCTAAGATGAATACCGGCCACTCTCTGATAACCAGAAGCCATGTGAGCTCCTATGCTTGCTAGTGACTCTGATATCAGTGCCGATACACCTCCATGTAACACCTTGAATGGCTGTATTTTTTTTTCCATACGTTATTAAATCAAATTATGCAAAGTTAATGAATGAATTGAACTGGGTTTGATTGTGTTTGACCAAACCTGACAACATTTGTGTGTAATAGGAAGGCGGCCGGTGACTTTTTGAGGAGAAAGTTCTTCAATCTCGAATCCAATCGCATGAAGCGGAGCATCCAAAACTGCTGTCTTGGTCGATGATGTTTCTGCCATACTAAAATCTTTGATCTGTTTCCTTCTTATTGTTTCTGTGTCATGAAATCATTTTCTCATCCTATCATCTACAAAGAACTTGGACTTCTTGTTGCTTTTTCTTGGGTTTGTGAATTTTGAGGTGATGACCTTTTCCTGTTTTTGGTCTTTCGTTTTTGGCCTTTTGTTGTGCGTGGCTGTTTCTCAATTAGTGGTCACTGTATATTATTGGATAGGGTAGGTTGGTAGGTGGAAGCGTGACGGAGTGAGCGATATAGAACAAGTTGTTTGGTGGGCTTAGCCTTTAGCTTTACTTTAGGCACAAAAGTCACAATGGAAGAGAGATAGATAGGTGAAAGGGATGAGGAGGAAGATACATCATAGATCATGGAATTTTCATGCATCAATTGTATTAAGTAGAAATTCCTGACAAGAAAATATGTCACACAACTTTATAACACAATTCTTGTAAAGGGGTAAAGAAAAAGCAAAAAAGTCTAGAAACACACTATTAATTTGTTCTGATAATGTGTAAGTTAGATCAAAATTTTTTGTCTATTTTAATATAAGAACTTAGTTTTTATTTTATTTTATATATGCTTACTTTTCAATACACTCTGCATTAGATTATCTATTTTACACTATAATATATTAAAATATCAATTTTTTTTAATTGTTTATCTTTCTTTACACACAATATCCATTATCCAAGCAAGAATAAAAAATCTATATGCAAATTGAATAGTGTCAGTGTACATTTACACAGTTATTGTAACACAGTTATTGTAGCAATTTTGCAATTATTCATTTTTATCTTGATTGATGTGAGTGATTTTGAAGGTTGAATATGTAAAATTGATATATTTTTCCATTTTACGTTAATTGGTGCAAATGCTCTTATGTAATGCAATCATATATTAACAAAACTAGTGTGTAACCTCGTGCATATGCACAAGTACAATTAAAAATAATCACAATTATATAGTTCAAATTATATATATTTTTTAGAAGAGATTCAAATTATATATGGTATTAACTTACACATTTTTTAAAACCATACATTTTAAAATATGTAATGGTTTCTCATTAATTATATATATATATATATGATTTAGAATTTAATTGGATTTAAACTCTTCAGTTTTTGTGTCTAATAATTCACATGCCACAAAAATTTAAAAATTAGATGGACACGTGGTGCAAAATTGGACTTCAATTGAAATCCAACAAGAATTTAGTTAAATCTGGACTATTCCATTTTTACACTCAATAATTCACTTGACACACAAATTAAAAATTATATAGAACACGTGGCACAAAATTGAGAATACAATTGAAATCTAATTGAATTTTCTATGAGTTTTGGCTTTTAAAATATAATAGTGTGTAGCTTCGTGCATATGCACGGGTACAATTAAAAATAATCATAATTATTCGGTTCAAATTATAAATAGTATTAGCTTACACTTTTTTTAAACCATACATTTCTAAAATATGTAATGCTTTCTCATTATATATATATATATATATATATATATATATGATTTAGAATTTAATTGGTTTTAGACTCTTCGATTTTTGTACCTAATAATTCACTTACCACAAAAATTAAAAACTTAGATGGACATGTGACGGAAAATTGAACTCCAATTGAAATCCAATTTAGAATCTAATTGGATTTAGACTCTTTGATTTTTACACTCAATATTTCATTTGATACAAAATTAAAAATTAAATGGGACGCATGGCACAAAATTGAGAATCCAATTAAAATATAAATGAATTTTTTCTAATTTTGGCTATTAATATGTGTGTGTCAAAATATAGACAAGAGTGTCTTTATAGAAAGAATCAAGAAAAAGTAATTGTGAAAATTGATAATAATATAATTTGTTTTTTGAGAGTTTCAACTTATGGTGTTCGCTTTTGATGATAGTTCTTTATTCTCAGACTAAGACACCAATCAGTTTTTAGTGTAGGTCAGTTTTTTGTGTAGGCGAGGATTAAACCCCAGATCTTTTATTTGACCATCAGACACCAATTAGTTCTTTCTCATGCATCTTTCACGTATAGTACTTATCCACCTATATTTTTTTGATTACTTTTGTTAGTGCTATAAATTATAGTTGTTATGGTTTGTTAGGATTAGTTTCAAAAGATTTAATTTGTTGTTACGATTTTGATGTACAATTGTAAGATATATATAGAATAGGAGACCTCGTGTGAGAGAACATGAGGTTATGCCATATGACACTCTCTTTGGCAAGGAATTTGTTCACATAAATTCTTTACTCAAGTGCCATATCAGAGATAAAGACTAATTAAAATTCAAAATAAAATTCACATGAAAAAAATATTCAAAAGATAAGAACTCTTTATTTTCTTAGATTCATTGTATCAAGACATTTCTCAAGTGCCACATTATAGATAAAGACTAATTAAAATTTAAAAGATAAGGACTCATTATTTTCTTGATTCATTGTTCCAAGACTTCCCTCTTTCTCACAAAGTACAAAACTTTTTGTGTTTCCACTCACCCTTTTCATTTCTTGCACTTCTGCTACTTTATATACACTTACCCATAGTCTTTCATCTTCATGCCATAGGTTAGGTGTTTTATTATTATTTTGTTTTAGCCCTCACAATTTCTTGGTTTCTTTGTCATTTTTTTTTACTAGTATTTAGTGTGGTATTGGTATGATCCTCGACCAAAAAAGTAAAAAAAACAATTGTATGGCACTGCGGCACCCAGACCCATTTGGGCCTTGGATTCTGACTTAACAGTGTGGCCTATGGACCTAACCTCTTTCTACCTAAGACCCCAGTTCGAGCCCACGAAAGCCATGGGCCCAAGCTTCATATTGCCTAAAAGCTTGAGGAGTAGGCAATCTACATTAGCATGCACCCTGTTTCGCCACCTGGTCCTTGCTTGGCGAACCATTCCCAAGCAAGAAGAAAGGCGTTTGGACACACCATTCCCTGTATGCCTGACAATGCCTTGGGAATATAGCTGCCGAGCATATCTACTGGAGTGGGAACCAGTCCCAAGGCCACTCTTACCACACCCCACTCCCACCTAAACACTCACCTACGATTAACGACATTGGACCTCCTTTTGCATTAATTTTGAAAGCAATCATAATCCCTCCACTAACACCTGGTTATAAATATAAGAAGCTAAAGGAGGAAATGGTTGTTGAGAGGGCTTTGAAAGAAAGTTGAGAGCTAAGAGCAATAGAGGGAAACAATACAGAAGTCTGAGAGACATCATTGAGTCTCTGGGCTAGAATCACCCAAGATAGGAAATCCAAAGCCCACATCACAAATAGATTGTGAGCCCAAAAGTGAGTCCGCCTGCCAATCTCATTTTGGGTGCGCACAATTGGCACCGTCTGTGGGAATCTCCTACAAAGTCGTGGTTCGATTGAGGCTCACACACGGGAAAATGTCCGAAAGACGTTCTGAAAGTTATGCTGAAAGTGGTTAGGTGGGATCTTCTCAGGGATCCACCTAGCGAGAACGGAGGCAAAAGAGACACGAAGATAAGGATCATGAACAAAAGGAAGAGCAGTTCGGCCTTAGAGAGGGGTCTTACCAAACACAACGGACGATATCGGGTGCTTTAGGGCACAGGCAATTTAACGAGATTGATGAGGAACTTGAGCAGTTACGCAAGCTGGTGAGAGATCTGGAGTTGGACGCAGAGGGTAGGCACCGGAAAAGGGACCGAGACAACCGAGAAAGGAGATTTGATACGGGGGAAGATCGTTATGGGACGAGGTCCAATCAATCTGATTCCCTTCAATGTCGAGAACTTTCACATTCACGGGAGTCCTGTCGACGCCGAGACCGTTCACATTCACGGGATTCCCGTTAACGCCGAGACTGTTCACGTTCATGAGAATATGCAGACTGGGGTTCAGATTCCTCAGAAGAACGATGGCCCCATAATGCCACCATGGATGCAATGAGCCACGCACTACGTAAAGCTACTAGGTCGCCATTCTCAGACGTCATTGAGCGGGCCCTGATGCCGAGCAAATTTACACGCCCTCCAATTCAATTCCTACGATGGAAAAACGGATCTGGTAGAGCACGTCAGCCATTATATCTAGATGATGTCTCTGCACACTCATAATGATGCGCTAATGTGCAATGTATTTCCCTCAAGCCTCGGTTCCATCGCTTTGAGATGGTTTAATGGGTTGCAAAAGGGCTTCATCCATAATTTTGTCGAGTTGATCCAGGAGTTTGGTGTTCGATTTGTAATTTGTAGCCGGGTACCACAACCGGTAGACGTGTTGCTATCCATGAAAATGAGGGTAGGAGAAACCCTTCGCAGTTATGCTAGCTGGTACTGGGAACTTTACAACGAGATTGGCGGGGGCAATGAGAAGATTGCGGCAAACACTTTTAGGATGGGATTGCCCGAGAATTCCAGACTATAGGAATCATTGACTAAGAAGACTCCCGAGGACATGAGGCAGCTGATGAGGCGTATTGAAGAGTACAAATGATTGGAGGATGATTGGCTGCAAAAGCAAAGGTAAAGCACCAATGATAAATCATCCTTGGCAAGGTGGTTTACCACCCAGGCCTCGGGAGGTTTGAGAATTCAGGATCTAGAAGCACAAGTAGGGGAGGTAAATGTAACATTTAAGGAGCCAGTGCATAGGATTATAGACAGGATTAAGAACAAACTATACTTCAGGTGGCCGAACAAGATGGGAGGTGACCCATCTAGGAGGAATCAAAACTTGTACTGCACTTACCATCGATATAAGAGCCATACTATCGAGTAATGTCGGGTGTTGAGGGATCATCTCGGGTAACTGGCAAAGGCCAAGTATTTAAAGGAGTTTGTGATGGACGTAGGGGACCAAGGTACAGGGGAAGGAGCTCCGCAAAAGGGGAACCCCTTTCCACCCCCTCTAGGGGTAATTGAGGTCATCCATGCTACCTCGGGGAGCCGCACTACAGTAAAGAGAAAAGGAGTATTGACTGTAGTACCAGTAGAAGGCAACTCGGGCATACAGTCATCTGGAAAGAAGATAAAGCTTGCCCGAGAGCCTATTGCTTTCGATGACAACGACTTGAAAGGAACAATTCAACCGCATAATGATGCATTAGTGGTCACAGCTCAGATAAGTGGCTTTTTAATGAAGAGGGTGATGGTAGACCAAGGAAGCGGGGCCGACGTGATGTATCTGGACCTATTCAAGGGGCTCGGATTGAGAAATGAGGAACTTTCAAAGTATATTACACCCTTGGTTGGGTTTGATGGCAAAGTGGTAGTTCCCGGGGGCAAATTTCTCTTCCCGTGAATATGGAAGGTAAGGAGGTGGTAGTAACATTTATAGTGGTTGCTTCGTTTTCTCCATACACAGCGATTCTAGGAAGGTTGTGGATCCATGCAATAAGGGTTGTTCCATCCACCCTACATGTAAAAGTCAAGTTTCTTACCAAGCAGGATATTGCTGTAGTAAGGGGAAGCCTATAAACGGCTAGACAATGCCTAGTTGCCATAGTCAATTAGGAGAAGGAGCGAGTCGAACAGAAGGAGCAGGTCGAGCAAAAGGACCCGCCACAGGGGGTCCCTTTCTAGCAATTACAGGATCCCCAAAAAGAGAAGGGGGCTAGCTGTGCCGAGGAAATAATGAGAGTAAGGATATTACCAGATGTTGACAAGTGCTTCCGAATAGGAGAAAGCATGAAAGACCAGGATAAGGTAGAGATATTGTTATTCCTTATACAGAACGTGGATGTGTTTGCATGGAGTCCATATGAGGTGCCCGAAGTGTATCCCAAATTCATTGTCCATAAACTTAACATAGACCCATCATTCCCTCCTAAGAAGTAGAAGCCGAGGAGATCAGCCAAGGAGCATGTTGAGGCAGTGAAGTCGGAAGTTCAAAGGCTGAAGGAGGCTAGGGCGATAAAGGAAATCTTCTTCCCAAAATGGTTAGCAAACACCATGGCAGTGAAGAAGAAGAACGGCAAATGAAGGGTTTGCGTAGATTTTACGGATTTAAATCAAACATGCCCAAAAGACCCGTTTCCCTTCCGAAGATCGACCAGTTGGTAGATACCATGTATGGACACCCGAGGATGAGCTTTTTGGACACCTTTTAGGGGTACCATCAGATTGCCCTGGCACCCAAAGACTGAGAAAAGACAGCATTCATCTCCTTGGATGCCAACTATCACTATACTGTGATGCCTTTTGGGTTAAAAAATGTTGGGGCCACGTACCAACAGATGATGACGAGGATGTTCTGGGATAAAATAGGGCGTACAGTTGTAGTGTACATTAATCACGTGGTGGTGAAATGTAAACAAGAAGTATAGCATATAGAGGATCTCCATGGGGTGTTTGAGGTGCTTCGTCAACATAAGTTATGCCTTAATGCTGAGAAGTGCGCTTTTGGTGTGGGGGCTAGTAATTCTTGGGATATCTGATCACTAATCGGGGAATAGAGGTCAACCCCGACCAAATTGAGGCCATGAAGCGCCTCAAGCCATCGAGCAATCCGAAAGAAGTGCAAGTATTGACCGGGATGTTAGTTGCCCTTAACCGATTCATCTTCAGATTTGCTGATCGCTGCCAACCATTCTATCAACTTTTGAGGAAGGGGAAAGGATTTCAATGGAATGAGGAATGTGACTAAGCTTTTCAAGATTTGAAGGATTATTTGATGCCAGTGCCCATGCTAACGGCCCCGGAGCTCGGGGAGGACTTATTCATGTACCTGTCAATGTCCAATCATGTTGTGAATGTCGTGCTACTAAGGGACCAAGGAGTGCAGCAACTCGTGTATTACATTAGTAAGACTTTGGTTAATACCGAGACAAGGTACTTATCCTTGAAGAAGTTGGTGTTAGCCTTAATACATGCTACAAGGAAGTTGCCACATTATTTTCAGGCTCATACTGTATATGTCCTGATTAAGTACCCTCTACAGTCGTTATTGAAGAGATTAGACTTCACGGGCCAAATAGCTAAATGGGGGACTCAGCTAGGTTCTTTTGACATACGGTACAGGCCGCGAAGTTCGGTAAAGGGCGAAGTCCTTACTGATTTCATTGTAGATTTTTCTCTTAAGAACAACGAGGCAATGGTTTGTCACATGGAGAGTTGCCCGTGGAAGGTTTTTGTGGACGGAGCGTCAAGTGCCCTGGGGGCTGATGCCAGGATCGTCATTATTACTCCTGAAGGAATACGGTTGGAGCATTATTTTAGGCTGAGGTTTAGGGCCTCTAATAACGAAGCCGAGTACAAGGCCTTACTCGCCGGGTTGAGAGCTGTTTTGGAAATGGGAGCCTGGGATGTGGAGATATACATAGATTCTCGGCTGGTTGTTAACCAAGTCCAGGGCAACTTTGAAGCCTGAGATTCCCTGATGAAAGCATTCTTGCAGGCACTAAAGCAAATCATGAACAACTTTGGCACGGCGAAGGTGGCCTAAGTGGGTTGGACGCAGAACAGACATATTGATTCCTTAGCCACGTTAGCATCATCAATGATTGAGGAGGTACCTCGGTTAATCAAAGTAGAGCTAATAGTGGAGCCGAGCATTAGTGTGGCAAATAGCGTTAGTATTACTGGGGTTGATGTTGCCATGATTGTAGCGACTGGGCCATGTTGGATGGACCCGATCATTGACTTTTTAGCTAAGGATCGAGTTCTGGATGATGAAAAGGATGCCAACAGGGTTCGTCGAGTGGCTACTCGGTATTGGTTGTCGGCAGATCGTAAACTATACCAGAGGTTTTTGGAGGGGCCATACCTTTTGTGCTTGCACCCCGAGAAAGTAAGTGAGCTTTTGGCCGAGTTGCATGACGGGGTGTGTGGCAGTCATGTAGGGGGACACTCATTAGCACACTGAGCAATGACTCGGGGATTTTGATGGCCACAAATGCAGAAGGATGCCACTGAATACATGCGTAAGTGTGAACAATGCCAAAAGCATGCCCCATTGATCCATCAGCCAGCAGGCCATCTGAATCACGTCAGCAACCCATGGCCCTTCACATAATGGGGGCTAGATATTCTCGGTCTTTTTCCCTGGGCAACAGGAAATCACAGGTTTGTACTAGTGGCTGTTGATTACTTCACCAAATGGGCAGAGGCCGAGACTTTAGCTAATATTTAGGATGTGGACGTTAAGAAGTTTGTGTAGAAAAATATAGTCACAAGATTTGGGGTGCTGGACTCACTAATATCTGATAATGGGCTGCAATTTGATAGTAAGGCTTTTCGCGCGTTTTGTAATGATCTCGACATCAAAAACAGGTATTCCACTCCAACATACCCACAGAGCAACAGTCAGGCTAAAGCCACCAATAAGGCAACCGTGAACAAGTTAAAGAAATGATTAGATGGTGTAAAAGGCAGGTGGGCTGAAGAGCTACCTAACGTTTTGTGGGCATATCGAACGACCCCTAGAAGGACTATAGGGGAGACTCTGTTTTCCTTAATGTACGAAGCAGAAGCTGTGATACCGGCCAAGGTGAACCAATGCAGTGCTCGAATTGTAGGATTTGACCCTGCCCAAAACAACAAACTGATGGTGAAACGCTTGAATTGGTTGGAGGAATGCCGGGAAGCGGCAACCATACGACTAGCGGAGTATCAGCAAAAACTTGCCTGACGCTATAACCGAGATGTAAAAACGAGGGAATTTAGTTCTGGAGATTTAGCACTGAGAAAAGTTGTAGGGAATATGCGAGATACAAATGCCGGGAAGTTAGCCTAGACTTGGGAAGGGCCTTACAAAGTTACTACCATCGTTAGTGTGGGAGCATATTATTTGGAGGACCTGGACGAGAGACCACTGCCCTGGCCATGGAATGTCTATAATCTTAAGAAGTTTTATCACTTATATGGTAGTGCCAATTAACAAAAATATTCTAAAGACAGAAACCTACTTCTCGATTCGATCAATATCACCGAGCAGGTGGAAACCTTATACAAAAAAAAAATATTCGAAGGACAAAAATCTGCTTCTTGGTTCGATCAATATCACCAAGCAGGTGTAAACCTTATACAAAAAAATATTCTAAGGACAGAAACCTGCTTCTCGATTCGATCAATATCACCGAGCAGGTGGAAACCTTATTCAAAAAAATATTTTAAGGACAAAAACCTACTTCTCAGTTCGATCAATATCATCGAGCAGGTAGAAACCTTATACTAAAAAAATATTCTAAGGACAGAAACTTGCTTTTCGGTTCGATCAATATCACCGAGCAGGTGGAAACCTTATACTAAAAAATATTCCAAGGACAGAAACCTACTTCTTGGTCGGTTTCTTGGTTTGATCAATATCACCAAGAAGGTGGAAACCTTATACTAAAAAAATATTCTAAGGACAAAAATCTGCTTCTCGGTTCAATCAATATCACCGAGCAAGTGGAAACCTTATACTAAAAAATATTCTAAGGACAGAGACTTGCCTTTCGGTTTGATTAATATCACCGAGCGGGTGGAAACCTTACACTAAATATATATATTCAAAGGGCAGACATTTTGCACCAAGATGGCACCTAAGGACGGAAGCTTGCCTTACAGTTCAAACAAACCTAGCTAAAAATTATCCAAGAGCGCGGGTCTACGTCTCAATTCTCTATATCATACATCTAACCCAAGAAAGCAAATATATGCTGAGAGGGGTCTCCAATTTCCGAGGGGCTGACTTTTTCTACTCTACAAACCAGCCCCAGACATCAAGTATGCTCGGAAATGATCTTCCAAACCTGATCACTAGAAGGGTATGTATGTGCGAAAAATAGAAGAATATATCGAAGATGACAACATAGCATTAAGCATTCACAAAAATGATCAAGGCAAGTGTTCAAAAAATAAACCTTAATCAAACAAAGTTAACACACAAAAACCAAACCAATGTCTTGTCACTAAAACCCGATGACCATATAAAAGTTAAACCCGGCAAAGAAATAATTGTTCAATCACCACAACCCGATGACATAGGCAAACTTACTAAAGAAAAGAAATTACTTAAATGAGAGAAAAGTGAAGGTAAATAGAAAGAGTTTGATTCGGCAATCATACTGTGGGGTCCGCGGGCTACATCTGGGCGCTAGTCTCAGGTGGCTACTGGTTCGATGTGAAAGAGTGAAACTGGATATCCTCGCCAGGTTGGTCTCCAGCACGGGGATTATTGGAGACTTCCACATCAAGTAACTCCACATGGGAGTCAATTTGCTCCACCAGCTCCCTCATACTTGTCGTCTCTTCTTCATCGATTGTCCCCAGTGGATTTTACACGGTTGGGGCAGGGTTCGAAAAGGAGATTTGACCGAGATCCCTCAGAGGGGAGTCCTTGGGGACCCCCAAGGTGTGCAGGGCAACCAGCTAACCTTCCTCAAAGGCCAGTTTCTGAGCCTCTTGGACGATGGGTTCTGCAGAGTTCTTCGCATTAGCGAATCCCTCATTATACCATTTGTTTTTGCATGCCTCCAGAGTTGCCCTTAAGTCAGCCAACTCCTCGGCCCATGCAATATACAAACTTGCAGCCTCTGCTAATTTTAGCTCAGTCTCCCTTAACTTGACCTCCAGCTCCAAAAATCTCTTTTATTTTGCGGTCACCTCGGCCACGTCCTTAAGGGCTTTCTCCCTATCGGTATCCTCGTCCAGCTCTTTCACCTGCCGATTAAGTGTATGAGCCAGTTAAGCGGCCTGATGGGGCAACAATGATAAGTATAAAAACAGAAAGGATGTGTAGGAGTTAGTGGTAAACCGAGAAGTAAAGAATTACCGCAATAGTATGCAATTGCAACCTCCTCCCCATGGACTCGTCTATGCCCTCCTCGAAAGCCTGCATGTCCTTGGGCAAAAGGAGGCTATGCACCATACTTTGGGCAACACGACCCCCTTCACCTTTTTCTCACACCCATACACTTGCAGTCGCAGGAAGAGGCTTGTCATTTAGCTGGAATGTAGGCTGCCACTTTGGAATAGCCTAGGAGGAGGATGCCACGTTCGTCCCTGTTTGGGCCGTTGGCTCCTAGATGACGATACCTCTTGATGGCTGGGGGGGACCTAGTTAGAGCGTCACTCGGACTGGTAGGGGTGTTCTCAAAAATACGTTGCCTTTTTCGGGTTCAGCCGGAAGGAGGAGGAGGAGGGGGAAGATGTGAGGGCGTCTGTTCTTGGCCTTGAGGCGGCTGCTGCTATGCAGTTTGCCTCGCGCCAGGCACAAAACGATTAATCGTCATGGTCCTTCTGGTCACAATGTCTCCACCACAGTCAGATTCGATTTCAGAAGAATTAACAGATTCTGTAGCTACTTGCTCAGCTTCTTGAACGGGAGCCTTGAATTCAACAGGGGCCTCGGGTTGGGTGGGGGCTTCCTAAGCTGGAGACTCAGGTTCAACAAGTGCGTGAGCTAGTTCTCAGAGGTGCCGAGACACATATTCTGCTGATTCGTCCTATAAAGGCTCGAGCTTATCTGAACAAGTATAGCGCCGACCAAGGTCCCAAGCTTCACCTGCAGTGAACTTCGGGGGAAGAAAATTCGTGTGCCTTACATCAATGTAAGAAAGGAGGGGGCTGTCTACCAAAAAAGCTTGCCCAAAAGGTTGCCAGGTAGAGTACACGGGTTCGACGTTGAGAATTAGATGGGACGCTCGATGTTGCCCGTCCCAATGAACAAATATCTTGGACCTGAGTATAAAATTCAAATCTTTTATGTGAACTACCCTAATATCTGGGGTGAACACTTTGCCGTCTGCAATGAAAATACAATGAGTCAATATTCAAATGAACAAAATAATCATAAATAGAAAGGCAAACAAGTTAGAAATCGGTACGAACCCACTTTGCATTGTGAGAGGGGGCAAGGGATTTCACCTGCAAACTAATTGCCGCGCACCTGGACGAATTCCCCGGCAAAATTCCTATTAGAGTCAGGTAGGCATGAAATTAGCTGTACCCTTATATCTCTAACCTTTAAGTAATAGTTGGTTCTCTTATTCCCATATAGACTGTACATGTGGTTTATATTATGGTGGTCTAATTGCAAATCGAACATTTGATTCAACCTACTGACACAACTAACTACCTGGTAAAAATTGGGGGGAAGTTGGTCAGGGCACAGCTTATAATACCTAAGGGTATTGAGTAAAAGAGGGTCCACGGGGAACCTAACCCCACCCTCAAGAATTGCCATTAATGGGAAAAAAGCAATATTTTCCCCTCTGTGGAGAGCAATTTCACTTTCTTGGCAGTATGCCACTTCCACATCATTAGGAATGTCGAATTTTTGCCTAAAAGTGGCTAAGGACACCTCAATGTTTAGAAGGAAAGCATAACCCATCTTAAACTCTAAGAATTGAAGGAAGAAATTTGACGAAAGAAACTAAAAAGAAATAGGTAGAGAACTTACTTTGGGCTCTAGGAGAGAAAGGGACTAAGGATTGAAGAATAAGCGCACAGATGGATGCACCACGGAGAGAAAACTCAGAGAATAAAGAGTAAAAAAAGTAAAAGAATGATTTGGGATGAGCTATTTATAGGATCTTGAGGGAAGTGAGCAGCGCTTAATTAACAATAATGAGGCTTAATTAGCTATAGTAAAACAAAAAAACCTTACGGATACCAATGCCAACTGACACGCACGCTGCCTCGGTTCACGAAATGTCAGGTAATGATGACGGCTGGACCAAATAGCTAGATGTAATGCGCCTTTTTAGATCGCATTAATGGGTTTTTGTAGCCGCCCAAACACTGCCCTATTGAGCTTCTCGGATAGCAAGTGCCTTTTGGATTCCTTAATTCTTCCCGAGAGCCGGGCATGAATCAAGGGGGGGGCTAATGTACGGCACTACAGCACCCAGACCCATTTAGGCCTTGGATTCTGACTCAATAGTGTAGCTCATGAACCTAACCTCTTTCTACCCAAGACCCTAGCCTGAGCCCACGAAAGCCACGGGCCCAAGCTTCGTATTGCCCAAAAGCCTGAGGAGTAGGCAATCTACAGTAGCAAGCACCCTGTTTCGCCACCTAGTCCTTGCTTGGCGAACCATTCCCGAGCAAGAAGAAAGGCGTTCGAACACACCATTCCTCGTATGCCCAGCAGTGCCTTAGGAATATAGCTGCTGAGCATATCTACTGGAGTGGGAACCAATCCCAAGGCCACTCTTACCACACCCCACTCCCACCTAAACACCCATCTACGATTAACGACATTGGACCTCCTATTGCACTAATTTTGAAAGAAATCATAATCCCTCCATTAACACCTGGCTATAAATATGAGAAGCTAAGGGAGGAAATGGTTGTTGAGAGGGCTCTGAAGAAAGTTGAGAGCTAAGAGCAATAGAGGGAAACAATACAGAAGTTTGAGAGACATCATTGAGTCTTTGGGCTAGAATAACCTAAGGTAGGAAATACAAAGCCCACATGACAAATAGATTGTGAGCCCAAGAGTGAGTTCGCCTGCTAATCTTGTTTTGGGTGCATAAACAATGATTATTTTGAAGTTTTATTTGTTGTGAATCAAGATTGTAAAGTCCCGATTTGAACTCCTAACCCAAAAGGTGTATGGACTTAAGTCCAAAAAGCCCAAAACAATAAATTTGTAGAGAATGGGTTAGAAAACTGGGCTTTAGTGAATTAAGTAACAAGCTAATAGGTTTTGATGACAAAGAAAGAAAGATAATAGGCGTTCACTAAAGAAAAACGTCCTTGGCCAAGTCTGAGGAGATTGAGCCTTATGTATTGCTTTTGAAGCTTTATTACAAATCTAGTTTCAGATTGCTACAATCTTTCTTTCTTGATTTTTCAATCCCCCTTACTTTAGGGGTCTCTTATATTATATATCTCCCTCCTAGTGATCTTGGCCTTCCATTTCTTAATCATCCAAGACATTACTTGAGTACCTGTCCCATCAGACACCCCTTCTGGCTCTTTTGTGAATTATGGTAGCCAAGACAGCATTGTTCAGGGGTCTTCTCCACATAAATTGCGCCAGAAAAGTAGCTGCAGTGCATTCAATGCGGTGGTAGCATCTTTCCCTTCGATACCTCTTAGCTCCCATCCTTCTTGTACGTTTGTATCACTCGTCTCCATCAGCAGATCATCCTGGAAGGCTATCTTGAGTGATAAGATGTGAATCTGATCCTTGCTTCGCTCACCCGAGGAGATCATCCTCCTTGGATCAACTTTCTCAACCTTCCTGCTTGTATTTTTCTCATGGGGTTCTGAACTTAACACCCCTACTGTAGTTTATCCTCCCTTGGACAAACTAATGCCCTCGGACAAAGCCCAAGGCCGAATATATTATTTTTGGGCCCTTATCCTTACAATAGTCCCTCAAAACTCCGGTTTTTCCCCCCTCATCCGAGGAAAAAAAGTGGGGTTTTGATTTTTAAAAGAAAAAACCATTCATTTCGTTGGTTCGCACGTGTGGAATTACCGTTTTGTGTGTCTCATGATTGCTACTGACACTTTGGAGCTTGCAATGCGTCATTAATTGCTCCAGGCAGCACTTTGTCCCCTGTATCCAACGGTGAGACGCAGATCCTATAGCTGCCATTTCTTCTTGAATTTTAAGCGAGATAACTCCCACTCAACTTCACCCCTTATATAAGGGACCTGGGGAGATCAGTTCTCTCATTTCACAAGTCTTCAAATTTTCCAAAGATTTACAGCTCTCAAACCTTCAAGGCCTCCTAAAATTCTAAAGTCTCGCAGTTCTTTCTTTTGAGAAATTTGAACCTTCAAGGAGTTTTGGAGGTAACCAACGTCCTTACTCCCGTAAGTTTCCCTTTTTCTAGGTTAATATCTCCTCGGCCAATCTCCTCGGCCCTTCGCTCTTTACTTCTTTTTCTAAAAAACTTCATCTGTTTCCCTTTAGTTCAACCAAATGGGTAGGTTTAAGCACTTAGTGGACTCTCCCACTGCCATGGAGGCTTTTAGGGCTAAATACCGTATCCCACAGGGAGTAGCCCTGCAATATTGTGCCCCAGACCAGATCCTTACAGATAAAAGGGAGGGCGAAGTTGTCATTCTAATGATTACTTTCATAAAGGGAGGAATGACACTTCCCATGGGTAGGATAACTAGAGATTACCTACTCAACCATAGACTAACTCCCCATCAGTGCGCCCTGAACCTATTTAGGGTACTAGGTAGCGTGGACGCTCTCAACGGGTAGATGGGCTTAGGGCTCACGTGGCATGAGGTCGTCCATATGTACGAGTGCCTCAAACTTGCCAGCGTGGGATATTATCTCAAGTCTTGGTCTGACGTGGTTAGACTAGTATCGTGTCTTCCTAAGTCTAACAAAGGCATGAAGGATGACTACCTAATTGTGTCTGGGGAGTGGCATGACGGCTTTCATTGCCCAACTTGGGCAGGAGAACTAGGTGGGGTACCCTAGGATTAATCCATTTGGTAGGGGACTTACCCCTTTTAACCTTATTCCCTTTCATTTCTAACACTCCGCCCTCTTCCAATGATAATTTTTATTGGTCTGACCCTGATTTCCTCCTCGAATGTTTTTGAAGATAAGCAGCACGTTGCCCCGAGAATCAGCCTGGTCAACACCCCGGCTTTCAACAAATTGCTAAGGTCTGAGATTTTTGTGAGTGAGGACAGGCAACTGCGTGCCATTCATCGGATATTGGACTTCGTGCCTCTGTCAAACGTGTTTCAGGATGTGGGCCAAGCAATAAGAGCAGGTAGTCCACGACTCCACAAGATAGACGTTTCTTGGCCCGGATTCTTGGCTCGGGAAGACTTTCCCCAATTGTACTTCCTCCTCAACATATTCCCAGAGAAATAGCTGCTCTGAGGGAGGAAACCGCCTCTTCACACCTCTCCCTTGAGGTCGAGATCGATCAGTTCCACTTTGAGGAGGATGAGGAAGAGAGGACGAATCCCGTAATTCAACTTCAGGATTCCGAGGACGAGCTAGACAGGCAGTTTGCTGCCCACTCTCCTAGGCTTCTCATTGTCCGTGCTAATCCTGGTTTTGAGGAGGAAGAAGGAATGGACGTCAGCCAGAGGAAGGGGTTGAAGGGTCTTCATACCGCGAGGAATTAAGCAGGGTCGTCCAAGGTTGCCCCCAAGTCCCAAGTTCCTGCCAACCTCCCGCCTCCTCCTCCCCTCCTGGTGACTTCAGTCGGACTGCTCCCCAATCCTGATCTGAAGAGGAAAAAGAAAGTGCCAAAAGTGCTAGAAGTGTAAGGGGTGGAGGAGGGCGAGATGGTTCCTCCAAAGGGGGGAAAGCAACAAAAGACTACCAGAGGGAAGAAAGGCTCCTCTGTGGAGAGCAAATAGGACTCCCTTTAGGCCAACGTGCACCGACCGCCACGCATCTGGGCTCCTCGGCTAGAGTTGGATGATGCCCCCATTCCTTGGGATGCCTCAGTCAAGAATTTCCAAGGGGGGCATTCGAGTTACGTTGTCGAAGCCCTTGAACAGCCATTACTCTTGCCCAGGGACATGGATACTTATAGGCGCTTCAAGAAACCCGATCTCTTCTTGTACCTGAAAAGGGACCTTGCTATGGTGAGTGTTTTGTCATATCTCTGAATTAAACATTTAGCAGCTCCTTTATTCTATCTCATTCCTTCGTTATTTCCATGCAGGTCACCCAGCAAATTTTTGTAGTCGAGGATTGGGTCAAGAATGCCCACAATTAGGCTAGGGTGAAGGCTCACTCCCGAGCTGAGACCGAGAAGTAGTTGGGGGCTCTAAAACAAGAGCAGACTAAGCTGTCCGAGAAACTAAAAGAAGCGGACAAAACTCGTTTGAGTGCCAAGGCAGGTATAAAGTCCGCAGAGAGGCAGGCCAAGGACCAATGCCAAAAATTGCATGTAACCGAGATAAACCTGGCCACCGAAAAACAAACTGTTTTGGATCTTAAGGCAGAGTTACAGAAAGCCAAGGATGCAGCTCAGGTGGCCAGGGAAGCCGCTGAGGTCACGGTGAAGGTATCCTACGAACATGGGGTGCAGGACACGGAGACCCAGCTGGTAGAGGAAGTGGTCGTAGTGTGTAGGGACTACTGTACCGAGTCATGAGGAGCAGCCATGGATTGGGCAAGAGTCCCTGTAGACTCCGAATTGAGAAAGGTCGAGAATATCTTCTTCCCGGAGGATATTAGAGAAATTTCCGGAGTCGGACCCTCCTCCCGAGCAACTCCCTACTACCCAAGCTCCCCTTCTTGATGCTGAAGTTTCTAAAGGGGCTGGAATGGGTAAGGAAGCTCAGTCACCGATGAAGGCCAAGCTCTCCGAGGATGCCCTCACAATCAGGGACGTGGTTTCTCAGGCCAAGCTAAGTCTAAAACTAGTGATGTCCATTCCGAGGCTGCTGATCCCAAGAAAGACCCTCCCCAAGCCAAGGCTTAGGATCCCAAATGTAGGATTTCCTTGTGTGTGTGTGTGTGTGTGTGTTTTTTTTTTTTTTTGGTATAACTTCTTGTAATGGCGTTCTGCCCTTAGACAATGTATTCCCTTTTTTGTTTAATGAAAAATGCTTTTTCTTTTTATCTTCAGTACCTTTACTTTTATGTGCTTCGAAGCTTATTACTGTTCATAAATAGCATTGAACTGTTGCTGTTTGTCTTTAGTGAAACCTAACAATAACATATTACCCATACTTTAAGTGGTTTGACCAAGCATCAGCAATAAAAAGGGGGATAATGCACATTTGTGTTAAGTATTGATCCTCCTACAATAAAGGTTGAATCTAACGTAGATAGATACATACTCCATAAAAAATAAAAGGGGGGGGGGGGTTGGAATATTCTTTATTTTGCCCCACACTTGGATACATAATAAAAGACCCCAACTTACTAAAAGCAATTAATCTGAGGAGTAGGGTATAATCCTGGAACTGTTTTGACACTTAGTAAAAGACCAGTAGATAAAGCAGTGTTAATTTTTCCCAAGTATATGACCCAGGAGGTTAGTCATGACTAGGATTCTGTTTAACACTTAAAAAGATGCCATAGAGTGTTAATTTCCCTAAAGCATCTGGTCCGAGGACCTAAGCATGACTAAGGTTTTGTTTAATAACTTTTATAGAGATGTCATAGAGTGTTAATTTCCCTAAAGCATCTGGTCCGAGGACACAGGCATGACTAAGGTTCTGTTTAATCACTTATATAGAGATGTCATAGAGTGTTAATTTCTCTAAAGCATCTCGTCCGAGGACACAGGCATGACTAAGGTTTTGTGTAATCACTTATATAGAGATGTTATAGAGTGTTAATTTCCCCAAAGCATCTAGTCTGAGGACACAGGCATGACTAAAGTTCTGTTTAATCACTTATATAGAGATGTCATAGAGTGTTAATTTCCCCAAAGCATCTGGTCCAAGGACACAGGCATGACTAAGGTTCTGTTTAATCACTTACAAAGATGGGAAGTACGATGTATTTTCACAATAAATGAACATATTGATAAAGGAAACTTTTATTAATAATAATACATCTTCAGGTTGTTTACATTCTAAAGGCGTGGTATTACATGCTTATCTAAGTCTTCCAGAAAATACGCTCCTATACCAGTCACCGAGGTGATGCAATATGGTCCTTCCCAATTGGCCCTAACTTTCCCCACGTTGGGTTCTTTGCGGTACCTAGAACCTTTCTCAATAGCAAGTCACCAAGCACTAATGGCCTCAACTTTACATTAGCATCATAACCTTGCTTGAGTTTGTGTTGGTAGTATGCCAATTGAACCATTGCATTCTCTCTTCTTTCTTTAATAAAGTCTAAACTCCTTTCTAGCAACTCATTGTTATTACTTAGATTGAAAGAGCCAGTTCTCAGTGTAGGGAATTCGGTTTCCAAAGGAATAACAACCTTAGCCCCATAAGTCATTAAAAAGGGGGTTTTCCTTATGGATTTGCGAGATGTGGTTCAGTACGTCCAGAGGACATGTGGCAGCTCTTCCACCCATTTTCCCTTCGCATCATCCAACCTCTTCTTGAGTCCATTTACTATGACCTTGTTAACAATCTCGGCTTGTCCATTCCCTTGGGGATAAGCTGAGGTAGAGTATCTATTCGTAATTCCCAAGTCACAGCAGTATCTCTTGAAAGATTTGCTATTAAACTGAAGTCACAGCAGTATCTTGGGGATAAGCTGGGGTAAAGTATCTATTCGTAATTCCTAAGTCACAGCAGTATCTCCTGAAAGATTTGCTATCAAACTGAAGGCCGTTGTCCGAGATGAGGGTACGAGGGACTCCGAATCGAATGACAATGTTTTTTCAAACAAACTTCTTGGCATCCACGTCCCTGATATTTGCCAAGGGCTCGACTTTCACCCATTTAGTGAAGTAGTCCGTGCCGACTAGCAGGTATCTCTTGTTTCCCATTGCTTTAAGGAAAAGGGCCTATAATGTTTAAGCCCCATTGCACGAACAGCCAAGGGCTGGACAGAGGGTTAAGGACTCCTCCCGATTGGTGTATGTTGGATGCGAACCTTTAACATTGGTCACACTTCCTTACATATTCTTGTCATTCATTTTGCATGTTTGGCCACCAATAGCCCTGAGTGATGGCTCTGTGTGCCAAAGATTTACCTCCAGTGTAACTTCCGCAAATCCCCTCGTGTAACTCTTCGAGGAGTAATTCTGTTGCCTCGAGGTGTATGCATAGTAGGTATGGCCCAGAAAAATAGCGTTTATATAACTTTTGGTCCTCGGATAGCCAGAACCAAGGTACCTTTCTACGTACCTTATCTGCTTTTGATTTATCCTCGAGCAAGATATTCTCTTTCAAGAATAGTACCATGGGGTCCATCTAGCTAGGCTCTACTCTGGCTTGGTGAACATGAACCACCTCTTTTATCACCTCTGCGGGTTTGTACAAATCCTCCACAAGGATGACCTAAGGTAAGTTTTGTGCCGAGGAGGTTGTAAGTGTGGCTAGGGAATTAGCATGTGTGTTTCCACTTCTAGGGATATGCAACAGGTTGAAAGATTTGAATCCTGAATGTAGGTGTCTAACATGGCTCAAATACTCTTGTATTCTTTCATCTCTCACTTCAAATTCTCCTTTCATTTGGCCAATGACCAATCTTGAGTCCGAGAATATCTCTATTGCCTTTCCACCTATTTTTTGAACCATGGCCATTCCCATCAGCAAAGCCTCATATTCAACTTTGTTATTTGTGGGTAAGAATGCCAGCCTTAATAACTTCTCAATAGTGATCTTTTCGGGGGATACTAGTACTAGCCCCACTCCGAAACTCTTTTGATTTTCCGCACAATCAACATATACTTTCCAAAATAGGGAGCCTTGTTAGGAGATCATGCCAATTGATTTTCCATCCATGTGTTGTGTTTCCATTTCTTCTTCTAACGATGATTCAGCAAACTTGGCTACCAGATTCGCAAGGACTTGACCCTTGACAAAGGTACGAGGCATGTATTTGATGTCCAAAGCCCTCAGCATTATCCCTCATTTAGCGATCCTTCCCGTATAATCAGCACTTTGGAGCAAAGCTTTAAGTAGGAGTTGAGTTAGGACAACTATCCTATGTGCCTGGAAGTAATGGGGGAGTTTACGTGTAGCGTGTACCACTACTAAAACGACTTTTTCCAGTAGCAGATAACGGATTTCGGCCTCATGTAGTGACTTGCTTACATAATAAACTAGCCTTTGTATGTCGCTATCCACTCGTATCAAGACCAAGCTTATGGCATGGAAGGCCACAGCAATATAAGCAAATAGGACCTTATCCACTTCAGGACTGGACATGATAGGTGGCTGCGAGAGATAATCTTTAAGCTGCTGGAAGGCTAAAGCACACTCTTTAGTCCACTCAAATCCCTTCCACTTATTCATCAATAGGAAGAAGGGCCTGCATTTATCCGCTGATTGGGAGATAAATCGGCTTAAGGCAGCAGTCATTCCGGTCAGTTTCTGGACTTCTTTGGGATTCCGAGGTGGTTGTAAACTGTTGATTGCTTTAATTTGGTTGGGGTTTACCTCAATTCCCCAGTGAGTTACCATTTAGCCTAGAAATTTGCCTGATACTACAGTGAAAGAGCATTTGGAAGCGTTAAGGCGCAACTTATGCTTCCTCAGGATTTCAAAAATGTCAACAAGATCTCCCACATACTCGAACACAACCTTACTTTTCACCTCAATACTCTTGCCAACTGTGGTTCGAACATCCTAGTCATCATCCTTTGATAGGTAGATCCTGCATTCCAGTGGGAGTGACAAAAGCCGTTTTTTCCTGATATTCCAGGGCCAGTGGTATCTGATGGTACCCTTGAAAGGTATCTAAGAAGCTCATCTGAGGATGGCTCACGGTTGCATCCACCAGCTGGTCAATTCTAGGCATAGGGAAAGGATCTTTTGGGCAGACCTTATTCAGATTTGTGAAATCTACACAGACTCACCATTTCCCACTCTTCTTCTTCACCACCACAGTGTTGACCAACCACTCAGAGTAGAAAACCTCTTTGATAACCCCTGCCTGATTGAGCTTTTTCACTTCATCTCTAACAGCATCAGAGTGATCCATGGACGAGCGCTGAGGTGGTTGCTTCTTAGGGGTGACAGATAGATTAACATTTAAGTGGTGGCAGATAAAGCTCGGATCCTCGTAAGCGCTCCATGCAAATACATCCAGATTTCTATTAAGAAACTCTATCAGCTCTTCCTTCTCTAGAGGAGGAAGCTGAACTCCTATATAAAAAAAACTTCTTCGGGTCATCGCCGACAACAATCGTTTCTAAGTCTTCACACTTTGCCTCCTCAGCTGATCCATCGACCGACAAATCCAGAGTTTTTAATTGCTATGACTCCCTTGCAACAGAGGTTGAGGACTCAACCTCGGGCTGATGTAGGATGGCGGCTACCAGGCACTACCTAGCAGTGGATTGACTCCCAACAATCTCTTCAATTCGGCCGCCCGACGGATATTTCACCTTCTGGTGCAGGGTAGAAGAGACGACTCCTAGTGCATGTAGCCAAGGCTTGGCCACAATGGCCGTGTAAGGGGAATAAGCGTCCACCACGATGAAGTCCACCTCTACCACTTCCAAACCAGTTTGCACAGGTAGTCTAATTTGGCCCTTCAGAATGACGACCTTCCCATTAAAACTTACCAGGGGCGAATCGTAGGTCGTTAGGTCCTCGGGTCTCAAGTTTAGCCCCTTGTACAGGTCGGGGTACATTATCTCGACACCACTGCCTTGGTCCACCATTACCCTCTTCACGTCGTATCCCCCAATCCTAAGCGTAACCACTAAAGCGTCGTCGTGGGGCTGTATGGTTCCAACCTTATCTTCATCGAAAAAGTTCAACATCAGCTGGATACTCATTTTAGCCCTCTTTGGCTTAGCACTTGAGTCCTCAGCAGTCAGCCGAGCGACAGAAATTACCCTGGAAGGGCAGGACCCGGTTCTCCCTAGAGCAGCGAAGATGACGCTTATCGTGCCTAACAGAGGTCTTGAAGAAGCATCTCTCCGGGGTTCTTGGCCAGTCTGATTTCCTTGGCCACTAGAATGATGCAAGAATTGCTTCAACTTTCCTTTTTGGACCAGTTGATCTAAATGGTCCCACAAGTTTTTACAGTCTTCTGTAATATGTCTCTAGTCCTTATGATACTGGTAATACAGGTCCTGATTGTGCCTCATAGGGTTTCCTTCCATCTTGTTTGGCCATTTAAAGAATGGCTCATTCTTAATCTTCTCCAGAACTTGATGCACAGGTTCCCAGAACACCGTGTTAACCACCTGAGTATTGGCAAACCCTGACTGCTCAGTAAAGTCCCTTTGAGGCTGGTTATTGTTGTATCGATTCGACCTGGAATCCCTCATCTCCTAAGGGATAGCCTTAGCCTTACCTTTCCCTTGCTGTTGATATTCCTCAACCCTTTTATACTTATTAATCTAGTCCATGAGTTGGCGCACACTGGTGATAGGTTTGCTAGTCAAAGACTTCCTCAGACCGTGCTCGATTGGGAGGCCGACCATGAAAGTATTGATGGCGACGTCATTAAAGTCACCATCTATCTCATTGTACATCTTCTAGTATCAATCTGAATATGTTTTCAAGGTCTCCCCCTCTCGCATAGACAAGGACAGTAGGGAGCCTATGGGCCAAGGAACTCTGCAATAAGTGACAAAGCGAGAGCCAAATGCTTGGGTAAGCTCCTCGATGGAACCTATGGAACCCACCCTTAAGCCATCAAACCATCTCATTGCCACGGGTCTCAAACTGGAGGGGAACACTTTGCACAGCAGGGCCTCGTCCTTGGAATGGAAAGCCATTCTTTGGTTGAAATGGCTCTCATGCTTCACTGGGCCTATTCGACCATTGTAGATAGTGAACGTTGGTTGATTGAATCACCGAGGAATTTTTTCCCCTTCAATCCTGCGTGTGAAAGGTGATTGGGAAATCTGTTTCAACACCTTGCGCATAGCGTCCCCTCCCAAGCCTTTGCGGGGCAGGCTCTTATACCTACGCTTGTGATGTTGCTCCTCCTTGTAGGAGAAAGATTTGCTGGGTGGGGTCCTCGACCTTCGTCTATAATTGGCATCCTCTCCGTCATCAGAGGAAACATCGGAGCTGGAGGGGGTTTGCCTTCACTGTGCATGGCTCAGCTTACTCTTTAAATGGTCAACCTCCAGTTGCAGGGCTTTGGTATCTTCCTCACGAGAGAGATGGCTCTTACCCCGGGACAAACTCTTACCGGACTGGACAGTATGCACACTCCCCTTACAATCCTTTCTACGTTTGAGGTTAACAAAAGGATTTTTACGTTGGGATCCTACGGATTCTTCCTGGTGTAGACTTGAACCTACCATGGTTGAACGTTGCACTCACTAGCACCAAAGTAATCTTCCCACAGATGGCGCCAATTGTAAGGACCCAATTTATACTCCTAACCCAAAAGGTGTATGGACTTAAGCCAAAAAAGCTCAAAACAATAAATTTGTAAAGAATGGGTTAGAAAATTAAGCTTTAGTGAATTAAGTAACAAGCCAATAGGTTTTGATGATGAAGAAAGAAAGATAATAGGCGTTCACTAAAGAAAAACGTTCACGGCCAAGTCTGAGGAGATTGATTCTTATGTATTGCTTTTGAAGCTTTATTACAAATCTGGTTCCAAATTGCTACAGTATTTCTTTCTTGATTTTCTGATCCCCCTTCCTTCAGAGGTCTCCTACATTATATATCTCCCTCCTAGTGATCTTAGCCTTCCACTTGTTGATCATCCAAAACACTACTTGAGTGCTCGTCCTATCAAACACCCCATTTGGCTCTCTGTGAGTTGTGGTAGCCAAGGTAGCACTGTTCAAGGGTTTTCTCCACATAAATGCAGCTAGAAAAGTAGCTGCAGTGCATTCAATGCGGTGGTAGAAACTTTCCCTTAGATACCTCGTAGCTCTCATTCTTCTTGTACGTTCGTATCACCCTTCTCCATCAGCGGATCATCTTGGAAGGCTACCTTGAGTGATGAGATATGAATCTGATCCTTGCCTTGCTCACCCGAGGAGATAATCCTCCTCAGATCAACTTTCTCAACCTTCTTGCTTTTATTTTTCTCATGGGATTCTGAACTTAACAACCCTACTGTAGTTTATCCTCCCTCAGACAAACTAACGCCCTCGGACAGAGGTCAAGGCCCAATATATTATTTTTGGGCCCTTATCCCTACAAAGATCATCTCAACTTTAGTTGCAACCTCAAGTTTAGTTGCAGCTATTTAGGAATAGTGTGAAACAACGTACAAATCACAATCATATTGTTAGTTCTCTCCATCAAAGCTACAATTAGGTAGTTCTTCACATAATTTTTATGTTCTTTCTCATGCATCTTTCATGTATAGTACTTATCCACCTATATTTTTTTGATTACTTTTGTTAGTGCTATAAATTATAGTTGCTGTGGTTTGTTAGGATTAGTTTCAAAACATTTAATTTGTTGTTATGGTTTTGATGTACGATTGTAAGATATATATAAAAGCAGAGACCTTGTGTGGGAGAACATGAGGTTCTGCCATGTGGCACTCTCTTTGACAAGGAATTTGTTCACATAAATTCTTTACTCATATGCCACATCAGAGATAAAGACTAATTAAAATTCAAAATATAATTCCCATGAAAAAAATATTCAAAAGATAAGAACACTTTATTTTCTTAGATTCATTGTATCAAAACATTTCTCAAGTGCCATATCATAAATAAAAACTAATTAAAATTTAAAAGATAAGGACTCTTTATTTTCTTGAGTTCATTGTTCCAAGACTTCCCTTTTTCTCACAAAGTATAAAACGTTTCGTGTTTCCACTCACCCTTTTCACCTCTTGCACTTTTGCTACTTTATATACACTTACCCATAGTCTTTCATCTTCATGCCATAGGGTAGGTGCTTTTTGATTTTGTTTTAGCTCTCACAATTTCTTGGTTTCTTTGTCATTTTTTTACCACTATTTAGTGTGGTATTTGTATGATCCTCGACCAAAAAAAGTAAAAAAAACAATGATTATTTTGAAGTTTTCTTTGTTGTGAATCAAGATCATCTCAACTTTAGTTACAACCTCAAGTTTAGTTGTAGCTATTTAGGAATAGTGTGAAACAATGTACAAATCACAATCATATTGTTAATTCTCTCCATCAAAGCTACAATTAGGTAGTTCTTCACATAATTTTTATGTTCTTTCTCATGCATCTTTCGCGTCTAGTACTTATCCACCTATATTTTTTTATTACTTTTTTTAGTGCTATAAATTATAGTTGTTGTGGTTTGTTAGGATTAGTTTCAAAAGATTTAATTTGTTGTTACGGTTTTGATGTACAATTGTAAGATATATATAAAAGCAGAGACCTCGTGTGGGAGAACATGAGGTTCTGCAATGTGGCACTCTCTTTGACAAGGAACTTGTTCACATAAATTCTTTACTCATGTGCCACATCAGAGATAAAGACTAATTAAAATTCAAAATATAATTCCCCTGAAAAAAATATTCAAAAGATAAGAACTCTTTATTTTCTTAGATTCATTGTATCAAGACATTTCTCAAGTGCCACATCATAGATAAGGACTAATCAAAATTTAAAAGATAAGGAATCTTTATTTTCTTGAGTTCATTGTTCCAAGACTTCCCTCTCTCTCACAAAGTACAAAACTTTTCATGTTTCCACTCACCCTTTTCACCTCTTGCACTTCTGCTACTTTATATACACTTACACAGTCTTTCATCTTCATGCCATAGGTTAGGTGCTTTTTGATTTTGTTTTAGCCCTCACAATTTCTTGGTTTCTTTGTCATTTTTTTACTACTATTTAGTGTGGCATTGGTATGATCCTTGACCAAAAAAGTAAAAAAACAATGATTATTTTGAAGTTTTCTTTGTTGTGAATCAAGATCATCTCAACTTTAGTTGCAACCTCAAGTTTAGTTGCAGCTATTCAAGAATAGTGCGAAACGATGTACAAATCACAATCATATAGTTAGTTCTCTCCATCAAAGCTACTATTAGGTAGTTCTTCACATAATTTTTATGTTCTTTGCCATGCATCTTTCACGTATAGTACTTATCCACCTATATTTTTTTGATTACTTTTGTTAGTGCTATAAATTATAGTTGTTGTGGTTTGTTAGGATTAGTTTCAAAAGATTTAATTTGTTGTTACGGTTTTGATTTACGATTGTAAGTTAATTAGTGTTGATAAGCCAAAAACGTATTGACCACTTGTGATTAATTAATTGATTAATTAGCCAAGTTTATTTAATTAATCAAATTAAGATGCAAACGCGTAGTAGCACAAACAAATCACCAATAACTAAAGTATGCAGTGGAAAAATAAATTGACACAGTGATTTGTTTACGAATGGGGAAAACTTACATGGCAAAAACCCCACCGAGTGATTTTCAGGTCACCACTTCCGAAATTCCACTATTATTACAACAAGCGGTTACAAGTAAAGAAATCCCAGTACCTTATACCAACCTACAGTTGAACCTTTACCCCAATACCCAATTGAACTTATTCTGTAGTGACAATTTCTCCTTTTGATGCACGGCTCCCAAGTACGTGACTAGCCAATTGCGCAGATCCCAGTACGCGACTTCAATCACTAACTAGAGAAGGTTGTTAGCTACAAAGTTCTTCAGTTCATCTACGATGAAGATCAAGAAGATGCTTGGTCACAAAACCCTATGGTGCACATACACAGCAACTTCTTCAAGAATGATGAACTAGGGCAAAATTTTGTCTCTAGTCACAATTTGCTTAAGCAAACTTTTCTCAATGCTTGTGCAACTTATGAACTCTTTGACGGCCCTTAAAATAATCCTTTTAAATGTCTAGGGTTAGAAGAAAAGAAAGCCCAAAGAAACATTCACGGATATCAAGAAAATCATATCAGAATTTTGAAATTCTTAAACCTCGACAGATAGGGGCTGTCGAGAAGGTGTCGAACACACGAGTTGAACAGCTTCTTAAACCTCGATAGATGCAGCTGTCGAGCCAGCTGTCAAGATTTAATGAACTTGCACTTCTCAGCTTGTTTCTTGGACAGATTTGATGACTTCAACACTTGATCTTGAAACACAATTTCTTGAAGTATTCAAAACACCTAGATCTACCCAATTACAATTAAAGTGCGTTTTGTCAAAGGATTAGCCAATTACATAAAATAGTAACATATGTTCCTAACAAGTGAATCACATATGTCCTAACAATCTTCCCCTTTGGCAATCCGTGACAAAACCACAACAAACAAATGAGCATATCAAAGAAGTCATAAATCACTCAACTCATATTCATTTGTTAAATACAATAAAATCTATCCTAATACAAACTCTTGAAAAACTTTGCAAGAAGAGAGTTTATGGCAAGTAGACTTTGACAACCTGTATTTCTGAAACACTTTAAACAAAACTCATCAAGGCATCTTTGTGTGAAACAGAAATAATAGATTGCATACAAGTAATAAGAAGCATGTGCATAAAGAGAGAAAAGAAACAACACATATAAGGGTAGGTGAAAGAAAAACATACATCCACATATCAAGAAAATAAGTACAATGTATGTCAATAAAATGGTCACAAGACCTAAGGTACAAGAACAAATGTATCTATAAAAGAAAGAAAAGAAAAGATACATAATATCCTCACTACATCCCTCAAAAATATCAAGACTCCCCCTAACAAAATGGTCCTATACTAACTCTCCCCCTAAGAATGACTACTCTCATATTCCAAAACTACTCTCTCTTTTTGTCACGAGTGACAAAGGGTAGAGTGTCAAGTAGACATCTTATTGGTAGAGCTAGCATCTCCATCGTCATCATCAGAAGCATCATCGTCATCACCATCATCATCATCATCCTTAGCCTCAGAATCAAAAGTCGCTGGAGGAGGTGGAGGAGAAGCCTCAGAAGCGAAGCCACCCATGGTTGCCTGCCGCCTAGCAATACGGCCAACATGAACGTTCACCTAATATAACTCAGTAGAAAGTGTATCAAGGCAAGCATCCATGCATTGCAGCTACGCCATGATGTCTCCTAGAGTCACATCACCCATAGAAGAGGAGGGGGCGGATGTGAATGGGGAAGATCGAGATGGAGCCGAACGGGATGGAGTCAAACAGGAGGGAGGAGCTACTGACTCCTGTCGCGACCTAAACTGTGCCTCACTACGTTTTACGGTGGCAGCATCTATGACACACATAAAAGAAAAATGGTCGAACACGGGAAAAGGGACAGAAAAATGGAGTAAAATCCTCGTGATAGCGGAAGAAAAGATGAGCTTATCACGGGACGCCAAATCTAAATGAACATCTATAATGGAAAGAATAGATGAACATCTATAATGGAAAGAATAAAATGAGAGAGGAAATCTATAGTAAGATGCTCAAAGAGGGATAACAAAAACCGAGCACGAGGTTCTCTGATGGAGTTATAATGAGAGAGAGGATGGAGTACAAAGGTCATAACCATGTTAAAAAACCGAGGGCCTTTAGCAAAGCCCGAACAGTAAGTGAACTGGCATTCACCCTACTCGGAAGGACGCTCACAAAAAGCAGTTTTGAGCTCATCTTTGGACACAGTCCTCAGATGCTCACAACTAGGATAGTCAGGAAACTCTACCTTAGGAACCCGAAGCACATTCGCAACAAACTGCGGTGTGACAGGAATGCGCGTACCTCGAACGCGAGTGAAGAAAAGAGGTACTGAACAATCAATCCTGTGCATGTTAGAGTAAAACTCCTAGATAAGCAAGAGAGGACAAGTGACCAGAACGTCACACAGTGACTCCCATTCCCGACAGTGAATAACATCGGGAAGGTCGGTGTTAGCGAAGTCTGCTAGAATGACTTGGCATTCCGAATGAATACCTCGTCTAGAAAAGTTATCCAAGAAAGCCTTTTGGGCATCCTCATCATGGAACCGAATATGAGAGGGAGTAGAATTAGATGAAGTGGATGTCCCACAACAAAGAGGGTTTCGAGACGGAGCAGATTTATACTTAGATGCTATAGACAAGACTAACGTAAACAGAAAGAGAGGGAGAGAAGAGAGACAATCAGAAAAGCTCCAAAATAGTTCAAATATAGCAAGTATATTGAAAAGAGAGTACGTATGCATGGAAAATGCATGACCATGTGACATGCAATAGAAAATTCATCATGGGCTTAGCCCAATCCAATCCTACAAGCACACAATCAATTTGCACACATCTAAATGCATGATAATAGTGTTATAATGCTAATATGATGCAATGTATGAGATTTTAAACTTATTTAATCAAGAACCCATCCCAAAATTTCAACAAAAACTCATAAATTTTGAAAAACTCCAAAATTTTTCAACAACCCCAAAACCTAGGTTTCAAAACATGACATGCATGAAGAATGAAAGATTAGAAGCTTACCAAGTCAAGAACAACTCGAAAAAGCTTGAAGAAACCTTAAGGAGAGGATTGGGAGTGAGATGAGAGTGTTTGGGAGATGAAGAGATAGAGTTATCGAGAGAAAGATCGAGAGAAATGAGGTTCGGATCACACGAGGAAGAATATATAGAACCTCAGTAAATCTCAATAGATGAAGGTGTCAAGAAAAGTGTCGAGACAAGTGCCGAGGATCTGACCGTCGATAGATACAGGTGTCGAGAATGTGTCGAGGAACAAATCACCAGATACAAGAACAGAAGCTCGATCGATCGACCTAGCTATCGAGAAGCTATCGAGGGTCCAGGAACTTTCTCAATCGATCCACCAGGTGTCGATAAACTATCAAGATTGCGATAAGAAAAAACTTAAGAAACTCGACAGATAGCTAGGTATCGAGGAGGTGTCAAGGAACTGTCGAGCAAGCTTTTTAAAAACAGTTTTTCAAGAAGAGAAAAACATAGTCATGAATGCAATCCAACATGCAACTCAACCAATGATCCAATCAACATATTAAGCTCTCAAAATCATCTCTTAACAACAATTTTAAGCACATGGATCCCAAAAACACACACACACACACACACACACACACACACTAAACAAGTCTAACTAATTTTATATTTCAAAAACAAGTTAAGACAGTTTAGTGAACATACATTAACACATGTAAAACCTTGTGATGGACAAATCACATTGTACCTGCACATGTATCAAGAGTAGTAAAGAATATTGCATGTTGTGTGTGAAAAAGATCGCAAGATAGCATAAGTGTATACATGTTATGACGATTTGAGATATGAGAAAATTACTTTAACTCACACACAATTATAACTGTTTGATGGAGACTATCACCTTTAAGGTACATCTTATAACTCCTACATCTCCTAGAATACACGCTTGCAATCATATTAAAAGCATTTTTGATCTTTTTGTTTTTTATTTTCTTTGCATATTTTTCCTTTTTAATAAACATTTTTGATCTTGTATACTGTTGTTTCCTTGTCGATGTGTCTGTCATTAGGCTGAAAAGAATGTAACTTTTGTACAAGAAACTTGCAATACGTGTGCATAAAAACCTTTATTGCAGCTTTTTCACAAATCACAAATTACCACCTTCATAATTATGAAATTGTGGCCTTATTACACTTAATCGTACAGTCAATGTTGAAAGATGATACGAAAAGATCATCAATTGGTTTAGTATCAACTTTTATATTTGAATTTTCGGATGCCCCATTTATTACATTTCAATTTCCTTTTTTTTTTTTTTTTTTATTAAAAGGAAAATTACGTTGCTTTCAATCATCACAGTGTTAAACATTTAGGAGAGTGTTTGATTCACCGTAATGTTACATTATACCATAATATTATGTTATTGTAATATTACATTAATGTAATCTCAATACAAGAATACAACATTATATTGTTTAGGAATGTAATGAGATTAAGATGATGTGAAATATTTTGTAATTTTAAATTATGGTAATGTTAAAAAAAATAAAAAATTTTAATATCACATCATCGTAATGTGCATTAATCAAGGGTACATCACATTGAACCAAACATCTCCTTAATGTTTCTAAAGTGATTAGTTGCCCAATCATTCCTAATTAATCCTCCTGTACCTGCTACCCACTAGTCCTGATTTCCCATGAACAGCCATCTGCGTTTGGGTCAAAGAAACATGATAAATGTGGTTTTTATTTTTGAGAAAAGTTAATAGATACTTAATAATAACAGTTTAAGAAATGTTTTCAGAAATTTTTATGTACAAAGAAAAAAGTAATTGACTTTTTAGACAATTTTTTAAAATGATCTATTAACAAGTTCCTTAAGAGTATTCGTTAATATGACTTTTTATTTTTTATTTAATAGATGTCATAGAAATATCAATTTTATGTGTTCTTTTTCCTAGAGAGGGTAACATTAAGTTCAAAGTTAAACACTTGAATTTGACGAAGGACCACAGTGACATCAAATTCTTTACCTCTCATCTCCTTTCTATGTGTCTTGCTTTTCAAATCTGTCTTCAAATTATAGAAGAAATATATTTCTATTCATGTGGATGGTTAGAAAGGTCGTTTGGAGTTGTTAGCATTTGTTACTTAATTTTAAGCGAGTTCCCCAATGAGAGATCATAGAAGCCCGGTGGGACATGGCACACCTAACGTAGGCCCCAGTGCCAAAGCACAAAGTAAACAAAGCCAGTCTCTTAATAATATATGTGTTACAGCGTAGCTTTCAAGGTAGTCTTAGTCTATAGCAGATTGGGCATATGTCTTCGTGACTCATGAGTGATCGTCTTTTTTTCTTTTATTGAGAGGGAAAGTTTCAACTTTTAGCTTATAGTGTCCCCTTTTAATAATTGTCTTTTATCATAGACTAATACATTAATTGATTTTTAGTATAGATGGAGATAGAATCTTAAATTTTTTATTCGAGAATTAAAAATTTTACCAGTTGGGCTAATTGAAATCCACATGAATGATATTTCTTTCTTACTTTTTTTTTTTGTTTTTTGTTTTGGAGCATTTTACCTTTAAGAAAACTATAAATGATAGTATCTGAAAATTCCAATGTAAACTGATTATGCCTTAATAGATTGTAGTAAATTAAAAATGATATCCATTTAAAATTCCATCTACCTTGACGATCCCATATAATCTGCCAGTTGTAAGTTTTTCTCTTTTCTGAGAAATTATAGAGTCCTCTGGTGGACCATATCATTTATCCACCATTCTACTAAAAAACTTCCATTTGTTTAAAATTGCTGCATCAGTAATTAATTTATGTTTAAAAATTTTTTCTAACTAACAATTTTAAACAAATGATAATTTTTTAATAGAATAGTGAACCACATCACTTATATACCATGTGAATGTTATAATTTCTCCTCTTTTCTCTACTAACCCTGGCCTTTTTCACATACAGAATTTCCCTTGCACAAGCTATTTGTAGACAAAAAAAAAAAAAAAAAAGGGGGGGGGGGGGGGGTGTGGGGGGGTTAACCATGTACTAGGCCTAAAGTGTCAAGGCCACTTTTAATTTGCGTGAACGGCCCACTTTTATTGTGCCAATAAGACTATTTTGACATTTAGACACTTTTTATGCTAAGCCCCAGTGTTTTGTTTTTTTGGGTCCACTTGCACATACACAACTAAAAAAATGTGTTACTTTTTTGTTTTATTTAATAGAGACATAATTATAAATTTATACTAATTTCACTTTTCCATCTTCTTATTTTTCTTCTCAATCAAACAAATAAGTTTCTATTTCTCCACTTTTTCATCCTTCTAATCAAATACAAATAAGAAAAAACTAAATTTCTTCTATCCTCTCACTTTTCTATTTCCTCCTCATTTTCTATCTTCCTACTTTTTAACTCCTCCAACCAAGCGAACCCTTAAAGGTGAAAGCCAGAGAAGAAAGAAGAAATCCACTTTGTTATGCAAAAAATGAGTAAATGACAGTAGCATAAATCTGCAGTGTGAGTAAGCTGCAAGTAGTTTAGTCTCTGTTTGTAACAATAGCAAAAGTGTGCTACTTATGTGACTATAAGTGTATAACTTTAATATCATGAATATATTAGTTTGATAGTTGATTAAGCTAGTTAATTCCCTCTCTTCTCTAACTGACTCTGTTTGTTCAGTATATAAACAGTTTTATGTAAGAGATAAAGTGATAAACAATTACAGTTTTTACTCTCAATTAGTTTTTTTTTTTTTTTTTTAAATAAGATTTAAGAATCGTTTTTGGCATCTTTATTGGAAGTTCATTGCACATATGTCTATAAAATTGAAATGCATTTTGCAATTTTTTGAAAGTATTGGGCAATTTTTTGATTTCTGTAAAATATATTTTCCTTCAAAATGCATTTTGTATTTCTCATTTTCTCAGTTTTAGCTAATTGGCTTAAGAAAAATTTGCAAAGCATTATTACGGAACACTAGAGTATTTTTACAAAAAGCAGACTTATTTCTAAAAATATTTTAGTTGCTTTTGAGACTTTACATAGCCTGTAGAGACACAATGGGAAAGGTGATTATATGGCTATAAAACATGACATGAGCAAAGCTTATGATAAGGTGCAGTGGTCCTATTTTGAAGCTGTTATGAGAAGAATGGGTTTTAGGAAGCAATGGATTAAGCTCATGATGGTGTGTGTCAAACAGTCTCCTATTCGATCCTAGTTAATGGAGAACCTGAGGGTTCGACAAGGAGATCCTCTCTCTCCTTTTCTCTTTTTGCTTTAGTTGTACTGAGGGCCTACATGGTCTTATTTCTCAAGAAGTGGCTTTGGGAAATTTGAAAGGCTTTTATCTCTGTAGAAATAGCCCTAGATTAACTCACCTATTTTTTGCAGACAATAGTTTTCTTTTTTGCAAAGCCAATCAACAGCAATGTCAAAAAGTGCTTAATATCTTGGAAACCTATGGTAGTAGTTCTGGACAGCAAATAAACAAAAGCAAGACTATATTCTTCAGTAAAGCTACAGTAGAAAATACAAGACAGAGTATTAAAATGACTTTAGGAGTTCTTGAGATTAGACCGTATGAGAAATACTAGGGCCTACCATCTTTGATAGGGAGGAGAAAAAAAAAGTGAGCTTTAATTACACTAAAGAATGTGTATGGAGGAAACTTCAGGGATAGGAAGAAGAGCGTTTTGTTAGGACATATGTGAATCAATGTTAGAAACATATGTTAATATAGAATTGGCTAATCCTTTGACAAAACACACTTGTAATTGGGTAGATCTATGATGTGTTTAATGCTTCAAGGAACAAGGTTTCAAGATCAAGTGTTAAAGCCATGCAAGTCTATCCAAGAAACAAGTGAAGAAGTGCTGAATTTTAAAGCTCGACAGCTAGTATTTATCGAGGTTTAAAAAGCTGCTGAAGCCCGATGCTCGACAGCTAGCTCGACAAATAAGCTATCTATCGAGGTTTATGAAAATCAGTTTTTCAAGAGATAATTTCAATCCAATCCGTGAATAGATGTTTATGTTTTCTTTTCTCACAATTCTAGACATATATAAGGATTGTTTTAAGCGCCGTCACAGCTGATGAAACTCAATGCAAAAGTTTTTCATAAGCATATTGTGAATCGAAGACATATGCCCTAGTTCATCTTCCTATTCAAGAAGTTGCAATGTTTGTATACCGTAGAATTTTGTAACCAATGAGCTTCATGATTTTCATCATGTTGATGAACTGAAGAACTTTACAGCCAACATTTTTCTCAAGTTGGTGAGTAAGCCGTGTACTGAGATCCGCGCATCTAATTGGTTAGTCACGTACTGGGAGCCATGCAATAAAATGAAAGATTGTCACTACAGAACAAGTCCAATTGGGTATTGGGGTAAAGGTTCAACTGTAGGTTGGTATAAAGAACTGAGATTCCTTTACTTGTAACCGCTTGTTGTGATAATAGTGAATTCTTGGGAGTGGTGACTTTAAAATCACCCGGTAGGGTTTTTGCCTTGTAGGTTTTCCCCATTCGTAAACAAATCACCGTGTCAATTTAATTTCTGCTACATTTAGTTATTTGGTGATTTGTTTGTGCTACCACGCTTATTGCATGCAAATTGAATTAATTAATTAACTTGGCTAATTAATTGGTTAATTCATCACAAATGGTCAATACATTATTGGCCTATCACTTTTGTCTCAGGTAGGGAGGGAGGTCTCAATTAAGGGGGTGGTGCAAGCCATTCCAACCTACACCATGAGTTGTTTCAAGTTACCTTTAGGCCTATGTTTTGAAATTGAATGTTTGGTCAGGAAATTCTAGTGGGGACAACGGGTGATCAAAGGAAAATTCACTAGGTGAAATGGGAGACTTTATGTCAGCCAAAATCTGAGGGAGGTATAGGGTTTAAAGATCTTAGCCTTTTCAATGATGCACTTTTGGCCAAACAAGTTTGGCAGCTTCTACACAATAAACAATCATTATGTTATCGTATTTTCAAAACAAGATTCTTTTCGAATTGTTCAATTATGGAAGCTACTAATTCTAACTCCGGTTCTTATGCTTGGAGAAGCATTTTAAAAGGGTGAGATTCTTATGAAGGGTGCTCGATGGAGGATAGGGAATGGAACAATAGTAAGTATTTGGAAGGATGCTTGGCTTCCTTTGGTGGAACAACCTATAATACAATCCCCCGTCGTGGATTCTTATTCCGAAGCTACTGTAAGTGCTCTCTTCCTTCCTTATTCTACTACTTGGAATTTGGAAATCTTGCACCATTTTTTTCAAACCAGGAAGTTGATCACAAGTTTGCCACTTGGTAGAGGTTCCTCTAAGGATAAGGTCATTTGGCCCCGTGTATCCTTGGGAATTTATTCTATCAAATCGGGATACAACTTTCTCTCAAAGGAAAACGTTTCTACTTCCCTAGATAACTTTCAAACACCTCAACTTCAAGGGCTTTGGAACAAATTTGGACTTGTAAAGTTCCAAACAAGGTTAGGAATTTTCTTTGGAGAGCATGTAAAAATGTTTTGCTTGTCAAAACAAACTTAGTAAGGCGTAATATTTTAACTGAGGATGTTTGTGATCACTGTAAGCAACTTCCTAAAGACAGACTTCATGTCGTTTAGAACTGCCCAAAAATAGCTGCAATATGGGATTTAGCCTTAACCTGGGATTTTTGCCACTCAACAGACTTCTCCAACTTCACTGACCTAGTCCAATTCATCATAGAGGAAAATAAGAATTTACAAGATTTTGCTATGCTCATTTAGGCATTATGGTTTCGTCGAAATAGACTTCGAACTGAAGATAAACCTTTTCCGATTAGTGATGTTCTACCTATGGCAAATCGGATTCTTACAAACTTCTTGAGAGCCAACCTAATCAATTCGAGTTCGAACTCTACTGTCCAAAGAAGATGAGTACATTGGTCTAAATCAATTCCTCCTTCGGTAAGATCAATTTTAATGGCGCTGTGTTCCAAGATCTTGGCAGAGCAGATGTTGGTGTCGAGGCTCATGATACACATGGGATGGTTTTAGCTTCAATGTCAGGACAGATTCCTCTTCCTAATTTTGTGGTAGAGGTGGAAGCCATTGCTGCTATCAAAGCTACAAACTTTGCTCAAGAACTCTGTTTCTCTTCAGTTATTTTTTAGGGCGATTTCGAGATAGTCATCAAAGCTCTTTGTAGTGAAGATGAGCCGTTTTCCTTTTTTGGTCACCTTATTTTTTAGGCTAAACTTTGTACGGCTTCCTTTAATTTCTGTCATTTTTCCCATATTCGTAAACAAAGTAATTGTGTTGCTTATAACCATTTTAGACATGCTAGACATGTTAGCTGTCTTCTTGTGTGAATGGAGGATGTTCGCATCAACTCTATTCTCTTAGCCGATTTTGGTTAGTTTGTTTTAATTGGAAGAATCTTTTTCTCAAAAAAAGAAAAAAGAAAAAAAGAGAAGGTGAGAATTTCCAAAATAAAAGCTATCATTAGAAGCGGACACTATAGGTTAAAACTCTCTTACAAAAAAAGAAAAAAGTTATGACTTTAGCTAACATGTGTGTGTGAGGCCTAATTTTTGCACATAACTGAGATTCAATGTCTTTTTCTCATAATGTTTCTTCCCTTTTCCAACCTTAATTTGTTTCTTCTTAAAGAGGGTAAAAGAATGGATGACGGATGCATTTGAATAAGCATGACGGCTCTGGATTAGTGGGCTGATTGTGGACGGATCTAGAGTACACAGAGATAGGGTGGACGGGTCTAAAAGGCCACGTGGCATCCATCTATTTAAGTAGTCTCCAAGGAATCCTAAATGGAAATGACTTGCGTCTTACGGTTAACCCTAGTTCATAGAGTCTCAATATGAATAGAATTCTAACGTGAGGCGAATTTCGTAATATACACTCATTAATGATGATCTTCCCTATAAGGAAAAACCTTTCTACTCAAGAAAGGGAGTCGATTCTACACTTCTATAAAAACCCAAAGGCTCTCAAAAAGCAAGGTACACATAATCTACCCCAACTCTGGCATTCTAGGGTTGTGAGAACTTTTCTAACTTAACATTCAGAGGGTCTTTGGCCGATACCACACCGGTACACTCCTAGGGTTTTTTCTCTGTTTTTGTTTCGCAGGTCTTGTTTAGAGCGCATGAGTATTGTGCAGCTTATTGACGATTCTCAGCATCATCAGTTGGCGCTGCCTGTGGGAAAGACGCGACTTTTTGTGATTTGTAAGCCATATTATCGCCTCCTAGACAAAAAGTTGTATGGTATTCACTCGTTTGATGGCAACCACCACCAATAATCACGACGATGAACCATGACCCACTGCCCTAGAAAGGCAAGTTCAAACCCTCACAGCAGCAGTGGAACATCTCACCAAATAGAATCATGACCTAAAGGAACAGCTACGCCAGAAGAACGCAACTATAGGTACCTAAGAAGAAGACCAAGAAAACACCAGCGCTGAGAGGAGGAACCAAGAAGGTCTGGAAGGAAGCAACGCCCCAAGTAGGCCAGAACAACAGGACACAAGTTGGCCGTCCGTCACCGATATGGTTCCACCTCACATAGTCGCCAAGATGCAGATGATGAAGGAACAGATGGACTTTGTGATGAACGCTCTTATAGGACGGGTGTCTAGCGACCTAGATAACTTGGTCCACCAAACTGACTCGCCATTCACAGCCTTCGTCACTTCATTCCCCCTCCCAACGAAGTTTCGTATGCCATAGGTGGAAAACTATGATGGATCCAAGGACCCCTTAGATTACCTGGAGTCTTTCAAGACATTGATGCACCTACAAGGGGTATTAGATGAGATCATGTGCAGAGCCTTCCCCACCACGTTGAAAGGATTCGTAAGGATATGGTTCAGTAGGTTGCTGCCCAACTCCATTAGCACCTTCAAGGAGTTAAACGCCCAGTTTGCCTCACAATTCATCGGGGGACACAGGTATAAGAAGTCCACCGCTTGCCTGATGAACATCAAGCAACGAGAGGACGAGACGCTGAGATCTCACATAACCTGCTTTAACAAGAAGGCTCTTTTGATCGACGAAACAAATAATAAGATAATCATGGCAGCATTCACCAATGGGCTGTGGAAGGGTAAGTTCCTATTTTCTCTATATAAGAACGATCCAAAGACTATGTTGAATGTGCTTTACAGAGAAACCAAGTATATGAACGCGGAAGACGCATTCTTGGCTCGAGAAGAAAAGCCCAAGAAAAGGGAAAGACATGAAGATACGGCAGGACAGGGGAACGACGGGAGGACAGGCGCTCAAAACCCCCAACGGGGAAATTCATGAGTTTCACCCCACTGACCGCCCCGATCGACCAAGTCTTGATGCAAATTAAGGATGAAGGGGCCCTGACCTTTCCCGGCAAGCTGAAAGGAGACCTTAATAAGAGGTTTAGAGACAAGTATTTTTGATTCCACCACGATCACGGCCATGACACAGCTGACTATTATGACCTGAAGCAGCAAATCGAAGCCCTTATCTGACAAGGAAAGCTACAGAAGTTCGTCAGCAAGGATAAGACGGACCCACCTCAAAAGCAGGCTCTCCGATGGGAGAACAAGCGCCCCAGGCCCTCTATAAGGGATATAAGAATGATTGTAGGGGGCACGACGGCTACTACGTCATCCAAAAAGGCCAAGAAAACTTACCTCAGGATGGTTCAAAACTTCCAGCTGATAGGTTCCGTACCAAAGATGGCACGGTGGACAATTCCCATCATCGAATTCTCAAAAGAAGATGCTCGATGTCTTCACCATCGGCATGACGATGCACTTGTCGTCAACATACAAGTAGGAGATTACAATATGCACCGAATTCTGGTCGACAATTGCAGCTCGGCTGGCATTCGCTACTACCCAGCATTCCAACAAATGAGGATTGATAGAGAACGATTGATTTCGACGAATGCTCCGCTTGTTGGATTCGGAGGAATACAGGTTTTTCCCCTTGGTGTATTCACATTATCCGTGACAGTAGGTGACTACTCCTAACAGATCACTAAGGATGTAACCTTCCTTGTGGTCGACTACTCGCCCGCTTATAATGCCATCTTGGGGAGATCTACCTTCAATTCATGGAAGGAGCTAATCTCAACCTACCACTTAATAATCAAGTTCCCTACAGATTACGGAGTAGGAGAGCTACATGGAAATCAAGTGGCTGCGCGAGAATGCTACATAGTAATGATGGAGATGGACGACCATCTCCAGGCCATAAACATAGAAGAACATCGGACGGTCACAGAACTCATTGAAAGGCTTGAAGAGATACCCCTCGGCGACTTTAGGAATGATCGAACAACGAGGATTGGTACCCTCACTAGCCTGACGGTTCGCTAAGCGCTAACAACTTTCCTCAGAAATAACCGGGACATGTTTGCTTGGAGCCATGAAGACATTTTGGGGATAGACCCTTCCATCATGGTGCACAGATTGAACGTGTTGCCCACCTTTACACCCATCCGTCAGAAGAAACGAGTGTTCGCACTAGAACGAGACCAAGCTATAGCGGAAGAAGTTCACAAGCTACAAGAGGTGAACTTTATTAGGGAGGTCTACTACCCCAACTGGCTGGCAAATGTAGTAATGGTAAAAAATGCCAGTAGGAAATGAAGGATGTGTGTAGATTTCACTGACCTAAACAATGCATGCCCCAAAGATAGTTACCCCTTCCCGCGGGTCGACGTTCTAGTGGACTCTACGGCTTAACACCAATTGTTAAGCTTCATGGATGCTTTTTCAGGCTACAACGAAATCAGAATGGACGAAGCAGATCAAGCGAAGACTTCATTCTTCACTAGCCAAGGCCTCTTTTGCTATAAAGTGATGTCATTTGGCCTAAAAAATGCGGGCGCAACATATTGGAGACTCATGAACAAGATGTTTGCATAGAAAATCGGTAGAAATGTGCAGGTCTATGTTGACGACATGTTGGTAAAAAGCTAGAAGAAGGAAGACCACTTGGAAGATCTCAGAGAAACATTCGACATCCTTTGTTCTTATAACATGAAGCTCAATCTGGGCAAGTGCGCCTTCAGAGTTATGACAGGGAAGTTCCTGGGATTCATGGTATCCTAGAGGGGTATTGAGGCCAACCCAGACAAGATCCGGGCCATAATAGAGATGGCACCCCTGAGGAACGTGAAAGAAGTACAAGGCCTCAATGGCAAAGTAGCAGCGTTGAACAGGTTCGTGTTAAGAGCAACGGACAAATTTTTGCCTTTCTTCTGCACATTGAAGAAATCTTTTGAATGGACAACCCAATGTCAGTAGGCATTCGAGAACCTGAAGACCTACATCTCATCTCCTCCGTTGCTAAGCCCTTCCCAGCCAGGGGAGGAATTGTTCCTCTACTTAGCGGCATCCTCGGGCCGTCAGCACAACATTAGTTAGTGAAGAAGATAGGGTACAGAAGCCTGTGTACTTCATGAGTTGTGTGCACTGAGGCGCAGAGGAAAGATACCCACCAATGGAGAAACTCACATTCACTTTAGTCACTGCGACCTGTAAGCTCAAGCCCTACTTCGAAGCTCACACAGTGATCGTCCTAACGAACAAACCCCTAAGGCGAGCAATGAGTAATCCTAAAGCTGCCGGATAGGTGGTGCTATGGGCAATAGAATTGAGTGAGTTCAACATACAATATCGCCCCCGCACTGCCATTAAGGGACAGGTGGTTGTCGACTTCATTGCAGAGTTCATTAACGTAGAACGCTAGGGGGCAGAAGAGGTCCCTCAATGGAACATCCACATAGACGAATCCTCCAATAAGCAAGCAGGCGGAGTTGGTGTGATACTCCATAGCCCGGAAGGTGATAAGATCAAATGCATGGTCCATCTGGATTTCCCTACGACCAATAATTAAGTAGAATATGAAACCTTAATAGTAGGACTGGACCTCGCCAAGGCTGCGGGAGTTGAAAATCTAGTCGTCTACTGCGATTCCCAAGTGGTGATAAGTCAGTAACGGAGAATACGACTTCAGGAATGAACGGATGAAGAAGTACTTGGAAAGGTGAAAGACCGAATCAACAATCTTCGAACAAAGTTGGTTCAAATTCCAAGGGAGGAGAACGAGTACGTTGACCGACTCGCTAAGGCTACGTCAGCAGAACACATGGTCATCCCTAGTCAGGTACTATCCTTTGTTCAAATTTCACCACTAATAGATAGCATCAGTATACTGGAGATAGGATCCGAAAACTCTTGGACAACACCAATAGCCTCTTACTTGAAGGATGGCATGCTGCCAAACGGCAAGGAGGCTGCCAGAAAATTGAAGGTTCAAGCTGCCCGCTTCGTCTTGATTAAAGACGTTCTTTACAAAAGGGGCTTCTCTTGACTGTACCTGAGGTGTCTTGTCTCCAAAGAAGCAAACTATGTCATGAGAGAAGTCCACGAACGGGTCTGTGGAAACCACTCTGGGTCACAGTCGTTGGTACATAAGTTAATCCGAGCAGGGTACTATTGGCCGACTATGCAGAAGGATACCCACGCATACATTGAAGCTTGCGACAAGTGTCAAAGATTTGGTAACCTCATTAGGCAACCAACGGAAGAGCTCACCATAATGACGGCCCCATGGCTGTTCGCACAATGGGGATTAGATATAATGGGTTTGTTCCTAACAGCAGCTAGGTAATTGAAATTCCTAATAGTCAGCATAGAGTACTTCACTAAGGGGTAGAAGCGAAAGCCCTGGCCACCATCATTGAAAAGAATGTGCGAAGTTTTGTGTGGAAGAACATCATCTACAGGTATGGTATACCCAGGGTATTGGTCTCCGACAACAAGAAGCAGTTTGACAACGACGCATTCCACGACTTCTGCTCACAACTAGGAATCAAGAACCATTACTCATCACGCGCCCACCCGTAGGCCAATGGGCAATTTGAGGTCATGAACTGATCCTTGCTCAAAATCATCAAGACTCAGCTCAAAGGGGCAAAGGCTATATGGCCAAAGGAATTGCCAAGGGTTTTATGGGCGTACAAGACAACAATGAGGACTCCTACAGGAGAAACCCCATTTCGATTAGCATACGAAAGCGAGGCAGTCATCCCAGCGGAAGTAGTACTTACAAGTTATAAGGTAGGGAACCACGATGAAAGCAAGCATGATGAAACTATGCGCCGGCAGCTTGACCTGGTGGACGAAGTGAGAGCAACAACTGCACAAAGAATAGCACGGTACCAGAATCTTATGGCCAAACACTACAACTCCAAGGTCAGACACAGGGACTTCTAGGTAGGAGATCTTATCCTGAGAACGGTAATGGGCTCCACAAGAGACGCCTCCTAGGGGAAGCTAGGGCCTAACTGGGAAGGACCATACAGAATTGCATCATGGCACAGGAAAAGAACATACCACTGGAGACGTTGGACGGGCAGAAGTTGCATCACCCAGGGAGCACCAAGCACTTAAAGAAGTACAATCAGTAGGCTACTAGCAGTAGACAAGCAACGACACTCCTCATTTCCAGTTTATTTCTTTATATTTTAGTTTTTATTATCTACAGTTCCTTTTAAGCCCAAGGGCAAGTTTTTTATTATTATTCAAGAACAATTTCTTCGCATGAATTACCATTAAAATAAGAGGAGTTATTTAGAATCGCCACATGTTATATATTCTTCAAATAAAGTCCATATAATGGATGGGTTCAACATAAAGTTGAATATTACAAGTTCGTAAGTGGACGAATTCATCCTAAAGGATGATAACTATAAAGTCTATATAATGGATGGGTTCAACATAAAGTTGAATATTACAAGTCCATAAGTGGACGAATTAATCCTAAAGGATGATAACTACAAAGTCCATATAATGGATGGGTTCAACATAAAGTTGAATATTACAAGTCCATAAGTGGACGGATTCATCCTAAAGGATGATAACTATAAAGTCCATATAGTGGACAGGCTCAACACAAAATTAATTATTATAAGTGAACAGGATCGTCCTAGGAAAGGATAACTATAAGGTCTATATAGAGGACGGGTCCATCATCATATTAAGCAAACATTACAAGTCCTTAAAATGGACAGGTTCAAAGTCCACAAAGTGGACGGATTCAACAACCTATTGGAACAACATAAGTCCTCAAAATGGATGGGTTCAAGTCCACAACATGGACGGGTTCAACAACATGGGATTAACATGAAAGTCTATAAGGTGGACGGGTTCATCCGAAAGGATATTAAGTCCTTAAGTGGATAGGTCCAACAATACATTGAATTAACATTAAAGACCTTAAGAGAACAGGTGTGAGAGACCGCGCCCCCGGCCCCCTTTTTTTATAGGAATGTTGGGCCAAACCCACGTGAATGGGTGGAGTAGTGTTATTGTCTCTCAAAATGGAGATTCGACTAGTTATATTTTCCCCTTTAGATTAAGGGTTTTACAATGGAGTCGCCACTTATTTAATTGTTGGAATAAATAAGAAAACCATAATTGAAAAATTCATCATTTTATTAATTTGAAATTGAATTTACATTGAACATAGAAAATTACATGGCTTTGGTCCTAGATACAATCTAAGATAAAGTACATGGCTTTGTTTCCTAATTACAATCTAGAAATTGAAAATTACAAGGATAAGCATTTGATCTACTAACCTTTGATCTAAGTTCGGAGGCTATGTTACAAGGTGGGAAGGTGTTAAGCACCCACCTTGCCCGGTGAAACCGGTCTTCTAGACTATGGTGGCCAACAATCATATCATATCATCCAATATGTCAATCTATTTACATGTTGAATTTAATGTGTGTGCATGTGATAAACCCTAATTCAATTTATTAAACATTGCATTTGGATTGAAAAATAAAATTCTAGTGAATGTGTGTGGATGGTGATAACCTAAATTCAAGGATTTGAAAGAATTATGAAACAAACATGTTTTTCATATTTTTGATGTAAATTTAAGATCAAAACTAGTGATATGCATGAACATGTGATGAACAACCAAGAATATTTGAAGAACACATAAAAACATTCAAACATATTCAAGGAAATTTAAGTGATTACTATCATGCTTTAATCTTAAACTCTCATCATGGAAATACAAAAAACAAATAGGGAAAGGGATTATACCTTCATGCAAGATCCATATGGTGGAGGAGGAGACTTTTGAGGGAGATCCTAAAGGTGGAGGAAAAGAAGAGTTAGGAGAGGAAGAGTGAGTCTCACTCAATACCTTGAGTCTCAGGAAGACCAAGATATGACAAGACTACTCTACTTCACTAGAACTCAAGAGAGGAGAAGAGAGGGGGGTTTTGGTGTGTCCTGGAATGAATGAGAGGGAGGGTTTATATAGTAGTAGTGGAGGGAATATGAATGGAAGGCCATTTAATGAGGGTTGACAAGGATTATGAACCTAGACCTCATTTTAGCCTTGGGGAAAATCTTGTGCATTAAATGGAGAGATTAGTGGGAGTGGGGAGCAAGCCAAAATTCGGTTTTCCCATAGCTGCTGTAACAGCTTGTAGAGCCAACTTTGAAAAATCATATCTGACCCAATTCTGATCGGAATTGTCTCGTTCTTGTACTCAAATTGAAGCCCCGGATGTCTAGTTTCTGGGAAAATTAACCTCATTCACAGATTCAAAATATTCTGAGAGATATTGATGAAATGGTAAGCAGAGGTCATTTGTTAGAAAATGGTTTCAGCACAATTAACATTAATAGGTCCCAAATTAGCTCCCAATTAACATTAAATGGCTCCAATCACTCCCATTTCAGAATTAATTGGTTCCAAATTTACTCTAATTAAAAGATAATTACACAAATTACTCATTGAATAATTAATGTTTAACTATCTAATTAATTAGGTGTATGCAACCGCACCATAAAATGTAGTCCTAACCAATTAAATTATGACACATCATTGATCTCAAATTGATCACTCCTATAACCAATTGAAATCAATTGTTCATAATCATATATAGTTGGACTCAATTTGCGATAGTACATCTTAGCCATTAAAACTTAATTTGATGATAACTTTCAATCTGGTTGTCCGATTAGGGCTTATGACCAGTCAATTTGATCGTTACAACATCAAGATTATTTTGGTGAAATGAGTCCAAGGATCTAATGGCTAGAATCAAGATGCATATTTTCAAGGCAAAATTACCCTTTTACCCTCCATGCGTGGTTAAATACGGATTGCAAAATGGGGTGTCAACAACAGGTTCATCGAGAGAATGATAATTAAGTCTTCATAAAGGATGGGTTCAATAATATGATGGAATCAACATTACAAGTCCTCAATGTGGACAGAAAGACGGTTATAATAGTTATATTCATATGCAGCTGTAAACTGAACAAATTTATCCATAAACATAAAATAGACAAACAATAAAGTAATGAAATTAAGCTGAAACCCATGAAAGGAGAAGTTTAAATACAAAAGACGACAATTAAATTAAACATTTACTGTTCTCCAAGACCATTAAATATATATATATATATATATATTACACAAGTTAAGCAGGAGTTTCATTCTTCTCTTCAACCCTTAAATCCTCAGGGTGACGAGCCTGATCATCATTTGGTTTAGCTTGACTTTCAACATTTACTCCGTCACCATGAGGGTCGTTGACGGGGCATCATCTGCAAAAAGTTCATCCGTAATCTTGGAATGGACGGGCTGAACTGATGTTTGGTCCTGGGCATTAATGTTGACATTAGACACATCCAGATCAGGATAGAAAGTCTTCACTTGACAAAGGCATTGTCAAAGCCTTCAGCAGATGAGCCTCCAGGCTCTGCCAGAAGGGTGTTAGAGTCACGGTATTCTCATACAGCTTCTTCCTTCGCCAGACAAAACTGGTCCTTGGCATCACGGATTTCATTCTCCTTGTCTTCCAAGACCTGCTTCAATTGCTCTGTTTGCTTCTCAAACTCATCCCTAGCTTGCTTCGTCAAGGCAAGCTTCTTTTCCTAGACCACCTTTCAAGCCCTCATTTCATTCAACTCATCCTTCATCAACCTTGCCTTCGCCCGTATACAGTCTAACAACGTCTCATGGTTGAGGCAACGGCCCATCAACCCCTTCATCATTAGTATTTCCTGAAGACGAAAAGGTTAGTAACTAGGCAAGTTGACAAAAAGGAAATGATAAAGTAGACGGGCATAGTTACCTGAGCGATGCAAAAGAGACCCGTCTCCCCCATGGCCTCGATTGCATGGTTGCTTAAGTCCTCATAATCATCAGTCGTGATGATGGACGAGAGCTACTCCAATGCATATTTGGAGTCCTCATGGAGGAGGACGGGCACTTTTTCGGTAGAGGGATTAGAACCCGTTATAAGTCCTTTTCCCTTTCTTAGGCCGGGTTTTGTGACCATCCTTTTGGCCTCAACTTTTAACCCCACAACGGGTTCAAGAACAATTTTAGGCTTCTTAGGGGTTTGACGGTCAATCTTCTCTGGTTGTTTCCTCTTGGTGGACGGGGTGGCTAAACCCAGCCCCTTAAAGGTCTGACCCCCCTTGTTGTTTTTGCAAAGCATCCTACTGCTTAATATAGGCTCTCCTCTTGGCAGCATCCATTTCTGAACAAAGGCAGACAGATATTTTAGAATAAAATTAGAAACAAAGAAAACACAAATGTGGATGACGGACTTACGTTGGCGAACTTAGGCGTCGTATCGACGGGCGGCTGGAGTTGGCTCTGGTCTGTCGCAATACCAATGGATTGTATCTAGGGTGATTAACTTGGACCATGTCCTCTCTTCTAGCTTGGATTTACTGAAAATTTTCTCCAAAAAACTCCACTCCTCAAGTGAAACTTGTGGACGGGCCTAGACTGTAAAAGAAGATGGTTAGTGACATGTTAAATAAAAACTGATCCGAATATAGACGAATACATACCAGATAGTGGCAGTATGCCCCATGTTGTGTCGACGGGCATGTATTCAATATCACCAGGACGACACATCCATTCATCACCTTCCATGAAAAAATACTGACTCTTCTAGTTCTTGTTGGAGTCGGGGGTCTCACACACGAGTCTCAACAAAGGGCTCCTAGGCACGAAGCTATACATATCCTTTGACTGGGCAATCTCATCAGGACGGTAATAGTGGAAGAATTCTCGCACCATCAACCTCTGTGCTCCATTGGACATTGCCCCATACAAAATCTCCACACCTAGGAAGACCCTCCAGACGTTTGGGGAAATCTGGGTGATTGCTAGGCCTAAAAATTGGAGGAGTTGATGGTAGAGTGAACTTAAGGGTAATCTGAGCCTTGCCTTCAGCATCTGCTTGTAAACCCTAACACTTTCAACACCGTCATAGTAGCATTTCTCCGACTTGTATGGTAGACGAATAGGTATGTTATCAGGTATTTGATACTTAGCCCTAAGTGTTTTGAAGTGAGATTCCTTGATCGAGGAGTTAAAATCATTGACCATCCATATGGGTAACATGATGAACTCTCTAAGTCCATCAGGACCTATGATGGATTGAATTGGAGGTTCAACATCGTCTACACCACCACTAGAATCTCCCTCTAGCCAACCCATCTCCAAACCCTCATCACTTAAGGAAGGAGAGGTGGCGGACAGATTCTGCTCTTCACTTGAAATGTCAGGGTCTTTTTTACCTGACGGGAACACTTCATCGTAGCCCGCCCTATCATGGACAAACAACTGATTACTCGACGCACTAGACATCTGTCACCTACACGTGACGGTACACCCTAAGACACTGATGGATCTAAAATAGATGATGACAGTATGAAGTCTAAAATATAAGAAATTTGAAGTGGAAGGAGAAGGGTACTTACCAATTGGAAATGAGCAGTAAAAAGGTGTAGATGACGAATGCGCCTGGTGAACGGTTCGTTTGTTTGACAAGGGTGAAGAAAGCGCTCTAATTTTAAAATTTCCAAGGAAAGTGGAAAATGATTGAGAAGGGGGCAGATTTATATAGAGGGAATGGCACAGAAGACGAAGGGACGCTTCGTTCCAAGAGATTGACCACTAAGTAGAAGCCACGTGCCCCTATGACATTAATGACCCTAGCCCAGTCTGTTAAGCTAGGTGTGTTTCTCAGGAGACAAATCGAACTGTCACTCCACAGGTTCGTCCATTCAGAGATCACGGACCCACGAAGTGAAAGGGCAACTGAAGAGGATAAAAGAATGGATGACGGATGCATTTGAATAAGCATGATGGCTCTGGATCAGTGGGCTAATTGTGGACGGATCCAAAATACACGGACACAGGGTAGACGGGTCTAAAAGGCCATATGGCATCCATCTATTTAAGTAGTCTCCAAGGAATCCTAAATGGAAATGACTTGCATCTCACGGTTAACCCTAGTTCATAGAATCTCAATATAAATAGAATTCTAACGTGAGGTGGATTTTGTAATATACGCTTATTAATGATGATCATCCTTATAGGGAAAAACCTTCCTATGCAAGAAAGGGAGTCGATTCTACACTACTATAAAAACCCAAAGGCTCTCAAAAAGCAAGGTACGCATAATCTACCCCAACTCTGGCACTCTAGGGTTGTGAGAACTTTTCTAACTTAACCTTCGAAGGGTCTTTGGCTGGCACCACACCGGTACTCTCCTAGGGTTTTTCTCTGTTTCTGTTTCGCAGGTCTTGTTTAGAGCGTGTGAGTATTGTGCGGCTTACTGACGATTCTCAGCATCATCACTTCTCATCCATTCAATTTCTCTTTGACCTAAAGCAACCACATATCTCAGCGAAAAAAAAAAAAAAATAGCAACCACATAGGTCTTCGCTGTTCTTTCTTAATGAAAACAGTGACAATTGTATTGGCGATGACAACAATGGTAGAGACATCATTGTAATGGCCAAGAATTTATTACAAAGTCACCGATCGAATCTCCACCGCCCGATCTACTTATGCAGCCAACGATGATGGGCTACTCCAACATAACGTAGGACCACTAGGAAAAAAAAAAACACAAGGAGAAAGGGAAGATTACAACTTTACTCAATATTTTTTTTATTGGATATGAATTTTGACTAATCCATAATTAGATTACATTTTCTCATGCAAAATTTCAAGGAGATCAAAGATCAATAATTATGTCATCAATCAAATGTTTAAATTTACAATATAAAATTATACATAGAAAAAGTTTATGGATCTCATGGTAAATAACATTGGATAGGTATCAAATTTGAAATGTGTTTTAAAAATATTAAGAACATGCAATTCAACAATTAGATTTTCAAAATATATATCCATATTTATTTGTTTAGTGAGATTTGTAGCCTAAGGCTACAACTAAGTTTATAGCAAAATTTTGTCTTTGGTCTCCTTAACAATATTTTAGGCTCTTGCAACAACAACAACAAAAATAAAAATAAAAAATAAAAAAAATAAAGACCTAAGAAAATTTTTATTGAACTAAAATTTGAAAAAAAAAAAGTATATAGTTTATAACATTGATAATAAGACTGTAATGCAAAGATTTCAAAATAAGAAAACTTAAAAAAAGAAATTGTAAAACTTTATTTATTTGTGTGTGTTTTTTTTTTGTCAATATATGAAATTCTTTTTTTATTAGATTTTAAATAATTTAAATTTCTTAATGACCATCTTGAAAAAAAATTCCTAAAGCCGCCACGGCCAACAATCAACATCTCTCTCCCTCTCTTTATATTGCTCTTTGATTTATTTAAGAGTAATGCTATGATTACAACTTTTGCAACAACATTTGTCACAACTTGCTTACATGACAAGTAGTGAGTCATGGAATAAAAGTGGCGGGTTCATGTGAGACCACAACTCCACCACTCACGACTTGCCACATGAGTAAGTTGTGGCAAATGTTGTAACAAAAGTTGTGGTCCTAGCATTTTACTTAAAAAAAAAAAAAAAAATTTAAGATGCCACAAGTTTTACTATATAAAGCTTACAAACTAATATGTCAATGAATGTAATAAATGAGCTTTAATAATCTCATAAATAAATATTTGAATTGATGTTTTTCGTAAGGGTCATCAAATAGCCCATGGCCCACAGCCCGACCCAGAAACTTGACGACCCACCGGGCTAATGGACGGCCCAGCCCATCGTTATTAAGGCCCATGGGTAGCTCACTAACTCAGTGTGTTAGGCAGTGGGCTAGTTTTTATGCCCATGGGTACCCAGTGGGCTAGCCCAGTAGCCCAACCCATTGGCCTATCCCGTTGGCCCAACCCAATAACTCATAATTCATAACAAAAATATACAGGAGGTGTATGAAGGATTGATCTTGAGATATTATAATGGAAGTTCTTAAGAGAACTCCCTCAACTACTAAGATAATTAAAGTAATTGTGTTAAACTTAGTTTATTAAATATATATTTTTCTAGTAGTCTAGCAAATTTGAATTAACCATTTGACATTTTTTTTTATTAAAGATAAAAATAAAAAACTATTTTAGCCCTAATAAAACAAAATTAAATAGGTTTCCATCAACAAAACAAAAAATTAAATAGATTTGATAGTAAAAAAATTTGTAATTAAGTATTAAATTCTTTAATTCTTTCCTTGAAAAAAAATAGATTGATTATTCCCTTATAAAAAATTGATTATTTCCTTATAAAAATAATAAAAATAATATGCTAATACAGGCCTATAGGTAGCCCATTAGGCTTAACCTGGAGCCCAGCTCACTAAAGACAAAATGGGCATTGCCTATGGGCAGGGTCATGGGCTGAGGTTTTCTCTTTCGGCCCAACTTAACCCGGCCCATTAACTAGTTAATAGCCCATTATGCCCAACCTATTGTGCCCATGGACCAAGTAAAAATGGGCTAGGCCGGCCCGGCCCGACCCATTGACGACCCTTACGTTTTTGTAATTATTGATACATTAGTATGTAAGCTTAATATAGTAAAATTTGTAGTACTTAAACTCAGGTGCTTGGAATTTCAAACAACAATTGCATTGTTGTAGTGTTGTTGTTTGTAAATGTAAGATGTGAAGCTAATACTTGTTAAAAATTGGTGCTTGTGCAATGATAGTTTAGGGTTGGAATATTTTCGATGATGCAGCGTTGTGGGTTCATTAGGTTGTCGTAGGGCCGGCCCTAAACATTTTGGAGCCTAAGGCAACAACTAAAATGAGCCTTTTTTTATATTTATATATTAATTAAATTAATATTTATTTAATATTTTTATATTATAATATATTTCATTTAAAATCTTTTTTTCTTCTTTTTTTTTTAAGTTTTTTTTTTTTTTTTTTTTTTTTTTTTTTTATATCCAAATGCATATTTTCTAGTAGGCATTACTAATCAAACTATATTTACAAATAAATTAAACACTACCTATAATATATTTATAATAATTGGAATAAAAAATAGTTTTCAATTGTAGAGCAATAGAACCTGATATATAAAAAGTACTATTGTAGCTTCACTAATAAAAACATATTTATTATATTATTCCAAGAATTAACACTAATAAAAATTATATATATTTAATCTAAGTTACAAAGTTTTTGTTTTTTGGATTGATTTTTTTTTTAAATTATATTTTTACTTGCTTTATGCGACACCGTAGTATATAGTATAGTACTACTATTCTACTAATAAATAGCAAAAGTTACAAAACAGATCCAATAATAAAAAGTCTATAAAAAAATCCAATAACAAAAAAAATATAAAAAGTTAAAAACACAGGATTTAAAAAAAAAAAAAACAAAAAAAAAAAAAAAAAAAAAACAAAACAAAACAAAACAAAACAAAACAAACAAACAAGCCCATAAGTAAAGTAAGCCTATAGCACAGTTACCACCACAATTGAAACAAAAACAAAAAGGCAAAAATGCAAAACTAACCTTCTAATTTTCACGTTTTTTCATTTCAGTCTTTTAACTTTCAATTTTTGTCAATGCAGAATTCCGTTATAACTCAGTTAGTGGCTGCCGTTAAAACTTCTAAAATGACGCCATTTTGCTTCTTCTTCTTTTTTTCCATTTTTTTCTTTTTTTTTTTAATTCGAAATTAGAAGAAAATTTTGAAAAAAAAAAAAAAAAAAAAGCTTTTTAGCAAAATACTCCATAGTCCCTTCAGAATTGTGTCGCCGCCGTAATCGCTCCTCCCCACCGAGGGCCACCTTTCTAGCCATATGCTTCAGCAAATGGTCTAACAAACCTATATCACCAGCGAGCTTCCTTGCCTCTGTTCTTAGTGCTGGCCTTAGTATTGGATTCCCAAAGATAGCTTTTTGGTCCTTCATAATTTTCAAGATGTTCACCTTAGCCAACTTGTACCTTCACAAATACAATTTCATGCGTCAATTTAAAGAAATTTCCAAATCTTTCAAATACTAAATCTATTGTCAATTTACTATTAGACTTATGTAGTAAAAAGATAAATTTTTTTACATAATTATTGGAACAGTTCTTTGTGTCCTCACTTGTCGTTTCAAGAGTTCTAATGGCAGCCACTAACTAAGTTGTAACGGAGTCCTACATTGACAAAAATTAAAAGTTAGAGGACTGAAATGACAGAACTGAAAGTTAGAGAATCGAAATGAAAAAACGTGAAAGTTAGAGGGTCAGTTTTGCATTTTTTCCAAACAAAAACTACGCATGAAGTCTTCATAGTGCATGAGGAAAATTGAAAAATTAGATTTTAAAGAGGGAAAGAGTGAAACAATACCTTAGATCAGATTAGGTCCTTAGATGTGATGAGATCAAAAGAGAAGTAGAGCTGAGACAAAGAGCAAGAGTGAGAGAGGCAAAGAAGAAAAGGTGTGACAGAGAGAGGCAGAAAGCAAGAGAGAGAGAGAGAGAGAGAGAGAGAGAGAGAGAGAGAGAGAGAGAGAGAGAGAGAGAGAGAGAGAGAAACGGTGGGAAAATTTTAGAGATTTGAGATTTGTGATTTGTGATTGTTTTGTGTCTAATATTTTTAGATTGGATTTGTATTTTATCCAGTTGAATTTTGGTTTGTTTAGAGGTTAATGATGTAATTTTTGGGACAATTGATTTTGTTTAGACCAAAGTATTTTGCTTTTTGTTTTTTAGTTAAAAGGATGTAGCAGTTTTTGGGGGTTTCATCTGGAAATCTTTTTTTTCCTACTACCCCTTATGTTCCAAAATTTTGGGGTTTTCTTTTTACTTAGGGGCCTTAGGCAATGGCCTAATTGGCCTAGTGGAAGGGCCATTCTAGGTGGCCGAATGGGTTTGTGTAATGTGTTCAATTTCTCAAATTTTTTTGAGGAAAATGGTTTGTGCATAGATATGAGATTTGTAAAGAAATAGTGGAAAATTGTAGATAATTATAGAGAAGTTGTACAACTTGTTGAATTTTTATGGAGATTGGATAAATTGTTACTATCATATGGTTTTTATGGTACAAAATTATTTGATAAAAAATATATTAATTAATTCGTTTGTGTATAGTTTTTTTTTGTGTGTGTGTGTGTGTGTGTGTGTGTATGTTTGGGTTATTGGTTAATATTCTAATAGTAAAATTATTATTTAACGGAAAAAAGTATTCTCCAAATTACATAACCAAACGCAATTTCGCAATTGCATACTACTTTTTAATAATAGTTTCAGTATAATACCAACACAAATTTTTTAAAGGATTACATGTTGCCATACTGGCTGAATGCATTTTGGCATTAGAGTTACCAAACATGGTCTTAAGTCTAGTTTCATAGCTATATTAATTTCCGACATGATGAGGTGCTACCTACAACAAGCCTTCCCAAGCTCCATCAATTGTACATGCGTAGAATAAACATCACACGAACACAATCTTATTTATCATGAAATAAGATCTAAGCTAAATTTAGGGTTGGATTCAAATTATAATTGGTATAACTTTTGATAATTTTACATTGATCAATAATTTTGTGTTGGATATGTATTTTAACAAATTCATTCTTAGATTTTTTTTTTTCTTCAATTCCTTCCATACTAGTAAAATTTAAAGATTAATTAAGAAAATTAACTCTCTCATCCAAATTTCATTTTCTTCAATACCTTCCATGCCAAATTTCAAGGGTTTTTTTTTTTTTTTCTTTTAATATCTATCCATAATGAGTTTAGATATCAAACGGTAAATAACATGAAATTTGGCATTCATGTTGAGAATAATGAAAATGTATAATCCAACAAATGTTTTTTTTAAATATGAATATGGGGAGCCACTAGTCATCTATATATATATATATATAAAACCGAAGCTTTTGAAGCTCTCACAATTTTCCACATCATCACTATTTTCTTTTTCTTTTTATTTTAGATTCGTTTTATTTTAGGTTTTATATATTATATAGAATCCACCAGAAAAATAATAGACAAAAGTTTGAATTTTTATTAATATCAATAATATTAAAAAACGTATACCAACTTAGAGGCCTATTTAAGGGCTCCATAAAACTTGATGGACAAGAAAATATATTCTAAAATAAGCCCTAATTAATACCTAACCATAATAGGAACCAAATTTGACCTAAAAAAATATTAAAAGAACCTAAAAACAAAGAAATAAATCACCTAGACCTAAAATAACGTTTTTTGCATTAAAAAAAAAAAAAAAGTAGGTTTTGTCTTTTTTATTTGCTTTCATATGTGTCTGAAATTTTCATTCTATCTTATTGTTTTATTATGTTTAAAATTGATTTTCTTCTAAGTATTTGGGTTAATCTCTATATTTTGATAGTGTTTTTATGGGTTTGGTTTTTAGGTTGAAATTCTAATAATTATTTTATATTGTATATGGCAGACGAAGCATCTCTATTTTTTGGAGAAAAATCAAAGCTGCAACCTATGTCTTCCAGCCCAAGGTGTGATAAATTTTTATATGTTCTTGCTTTATTGAGAATTTTTATTTGGGTTCATGTGATTTTTTGTTTTTTTTATTAAAGCTTTGATTTTTTGTTGATTAATTATTTGTTTAGATTTAACGTAAAAGATAATGGAATTAGGTGTTATAAATTTGATAATGTTCCATATTTTGAATTGTTTATATTATTTAGACTCCTGGTAGGACTTTCTTTTCTCTCCTTAAAACTCTAGCAATTACCATCTTAAAACCCTAAACTTAACTTTACTTTAAAATTAAAAAAATAAGAAGGAGAGAGACTCAACTAAAAAAAAAAAAAAAAAAAACGTAGGTTTTGTCTTTTTTATTTGCTTTCATATGTGCCTGAAATTTTCACTCTATCTTATTGTTTTGTTATGTTTAGAATTTATTTTCTTCTAAGTATTTGGGTTAATCTCTATATTTTGATAGTGTTTTTGTGGGTTTGGTTTTTGGGTTGAAATTTCTAATAATTATTTTATATTGTATATGGCAGATGAAGCATCTCTATTTTTTGGAGAAAAATCAAAACTGCAACCTATGTCTTCCAACCTAAGGTGTGGTAAATTTTTATTTGATATATTATATATGAATTTTTTGAATTTGAAGGGTTTTGTTTGGTTTTGAAGTAGAATTTGGGGATTCTATAAAATTTGGAAGGTTTAAGTTTTGGAGGTTTTGGTATTTGCGTCTTAGTAGGTTTATCTTAATTCTTTACCTTATATGTTTTTGCTTTATTGAGAATTTTTATTTTGGATTCATGTGATTTTTTGTTTTCTTAATTAAAACTTTGATTTTTGGTTGATTAATTATTTGTTTGGATTAATTTCAATTAATTATTTGTTTGGATTCAACATAAAAGGTAATGGAATTATGTGTTATAAATTTGATAATGTTCCATGTTTTGAATTGTTTATATTGTTATTAATACGACTAAATAAGATTTGTTTTTATCTGTGTAGTTTATATCAGTTTTGAGTGTGTGTATATATATAACTTTTGGAAATTTTGCTTTATTAATTTAAGAATTATAAATTACTTTGTAGGTTTCAATACTTATACACTTGCAGTAAGACATTGACAATATAAGCATATATATATATATGGTATTAACATTTTATAAAAATCTTTCTTATAACCCAATAACATTCTACGTTAAACAACACTTCTAAACTATAAAAAACCATAGAAGTTAAATATTTATTCCCATTGTATTTTATTTAATTATGATAGATCCATTTTTTTTTTAAACGCTAACTAGCAAAATGTCTATAATATGCATATTATTAACCCCATTTTCTATTTCTAAATTTCTTAGATTTTATTATATCAATCTTTTTTTCTTTTAAATTCTAGGTAGGCAAATTAGTCTCTCACTAATTCTTTTACCTTAACGTGATGTTAGTTAATTGTCCTTTTATTTAACTATCCCGTGCATCGCACGGGTTAGCGACTAGTATAATTAACACAAGTGACATTGTTTGAAATGCAAGAAATCCTGGTAAATTGGGTAGGGTGTGTTGAGAAGATGGGCCAAGGTGTCCACTATAAATGGGTTCTGGGCTTCATTATATAAAATTGGCAAACAAAGTTGTCTGTCATGGGCCTAGTAGTTTGGGCAATGAGTTATATCCTTAACATCAACGAAATGCTGAACCACTTATTGGGCTTAATTAGCATACCTAAGGGGTCAAATCCATTGAGCCAACTAGTTTTAAAAACTGTCATGGAAGATTTAGCACTAACAACATGTGTAAAGGGTTGCAATAATTTTCCTTTGCAAGCAGCTTTGATATTTTTTATTATTATTATTATTATTTTTATTGAGAATCAAGCAGCTTTGAAATTGATACAGAAAGAAAGAAATAAAGAAAAAGAAATTGATACAAGAGACCTCACCATGCCTTTTGTGTTTTTTGGTAGAAAGAGGAAATATTAGAGTATGACCATAATAGCTAGTAGTACGCTTATCTTATCTATTTTATACTATTATTTAAAGGGTTTTTAAGCTGGCCTTTAAACCATTGACTCTAGAGCAGTCGCACTGTAAAAATTCTGATATATTTAATAAAAAAACCCTAATTTTTCTATTTTATTCCACCACTTTTATAAAACCCTTTCATCATATTATTAGACATTTTACTTCATTTAAATAATAATTTTATTTATTATTGTTTTCATTTAATGATTCTCTCTCGTTTCTCATCAGATCTGAAAGGCTTTATGCCACTATTGCTGCTTCTTCTTTGTAGATTTTTCTTCTTCCCTTCTGCTTCTTCTATCAATAATATGAAAATGTCCTAGAAAAAAAAAAAAAAAAAAAAAAAAGAACAAAGAAAGAGACAAAAATGCACTCCCTTCTCCAATCTTTTTGACCCAAAATATCTCCTCCACACAGCTCTTCGTCAAAAATGTTGCAACAACCACTGGCCACACCAACAAATGGGTCCTACAAGACATGAAGTGGCGTAATCTGAACCGTTGATTCCCCGATTGTAGAAAGAACCTAGTAACCTCAGACGATCTGAGAGCACTTGGTCTTGATCCAACAAAACCCATTCCTGAACAATGCTTTGACCCAAATTCCCTTCTTCTTCTTCACTTCATCTTTTTCTTTTTCTGCCTCCTTCCTCTTCTTCACTTCTTCTTCTTTGCAATATGGGTTTTTGATGATTCTTTATGGATTTGTATGTGGGTAATTTGATGGGTTTGGGTTTTAGATTTAGGATGAGTTTGACAAAGGAAGAGAGAGAATCGGTTGGGAGAGATGAAGATAGAGAATCTAATGAGAGAGGTAGGGGTGGCAAAATCTCACACTATCCGCGAATCTGATTAGACTAACCCGTTTAGTAAACGGGTCGAGCTCGTGTTCAACATGCGAACCCGTCTGACCCATTTAGCTTATAAAATTATTAGATATTTTGATATTATTGCTTAATTAATGATTGTTTTTATTTATTTATTTTTTTGAAAACGAAATAGACTTTCATTTATTTAACTGTGAAACATCATAATACAGTGCTTCTAACACAGGTGGAGGATTGTCCTCTATCCAATACATGTCTTCGTGTACATATTTTGCATATCTCGCTAGCCCATGCGCCACAGAATTAGCTGCTTTCCTCATGTAGCTGAACGACACCTTTCGAAAACTCCATGTGAGCCATTTGATATCTTGGATGATATAACCCAACCATGAATGGTCCGTCTCTGATGCAGCGAGTGATTTCATCACACTGAGATTATCCCCCTCCACTACCAAGTCTATGAATCCAGCCTCGCACGCGAATTCCAACGCTCTTCTACATGCTATTACTTCAGCTGCAGCACTGTTAACTACATGTGCACCTTTTGCTGACATTGCAGCCATGACCTCTCCCTTTTCATTCCGAATCATCGCCCCAACACCTGAGCAACTCAACTCGGAGAATACTGCAGTGTCGAAGTTCAGCTTGAAAGTAGAATCTGGAGGAGGATGCCAAACAGAGTCACCTGGACAACTTACAAGAATCCGTAGCTGACCCTGTGCTTCATGAAAATCATCCAAAAATTCTTTTGCCCATTTTTTTAACCACTTCGGGTCCTTTAGCTTACCCCCAAAAACCACGGTGTTCCTTTGGTTCCAAAAAATCCAAGTTTGAATGACAAATAACTCGAAGTCAGCTGTGGAGAGTTTACCCAACAACTCTTGAAATAAATGGAGTACATCCTGCTGCCCTTGACTGCACTTTTGTATTCTGATCATACTACCCGACCATACATCTTTTGCTACAGCACATTCCCACAAAGCATGGACCCTTGTTTCGGCCTCCCTTGAACAGAGCACACAAACGTCCTCAACAATTTTCCTCCACTGTAGATTATCGCGTGTGGGCAATATATTGTGGCAAGCTCTCCACACAAATACTTTTATTTTGTTTGGCACCTGAAGCTTCCATAGTTTAGGTCATACTTGACAACCAATCGGCCCAGAGGAACTTTCCACCCAATCCTCTGTTTTAAAGACCTGTCTCGCCACATGATAGCCAGATTTTACAGAGTATACTCCCTTTTTATTGTATAACCAAACTATGGCATCTGGGACATGTCTGTGACTCAATGGTAATCGCAATATAGCCTCCGCATCATCCTTGTGAAAGTGCGCCAAGATAAAATCTCTTCTCTACCATTTCATGTCCGGGTCAATAAGTTCAGAAACATGTCATTCTCTTCCTATCTCGTCTAGAGGATGAACCACTCCATTTGTTGGATGGTTAGGGATCCACTTGTCAGATAACACCTTGATTTCAGCTCCATCACCAACCCTCCAATAGCACCATTTATTTAAAATCGGCTATGCTTCCATGATACTCTTCCACACATAGGAGCTGTTAGGTGAGTCCGAGGCTTCCAAAAACTGACTTTGTGGGAAATATCTGGCCTTAAAGCACTGGTACATCAGTGAGTCATGTTCTTGTATAAATCTCCACCCCTACTTTGCCAACATGGCTAAATTGAAGAATCGAAGGTCTCAAAAACCCATTCCCCCCATTTTCTTTGATTTAGTGAGTTTGCTCCAACTCCTCCAATGAATTTTCCTTTTATCCCCCACTTGTCCCCACCAAAACCTAGCACACATTGCATCCAATTCCTCACATAGTCTTATGAGAAGTTGGAACACACCCATGGCGTATGTGGGGATAGATTGGGCCACTGCTTTTATTAATACTTCCTTCCCTGCTCTAGAAAGCATCTTACCCTTCCACCCTTAGAGCTTTTTCCAAAACTATCTTTAATATAGGAGAATGTATGATATTTTGCTTGACCCGCCAATGTTGGTAAACCCAAATAAGTATCAAAACGATCCACTTCCTTGACACCCAGTGCATCTTTTATCCAAATCTTTTGTTCCATAGGAGTATTGTCACTGAAGTACACTGAAGATTTCTCCAGGTTGATACATTGCCCCGGAGCACTAGCATACAACTTTAGAATTTCTATAACTTCTTTCACTTCTTGCTTGTTGGCCTGGCAAAACAAAAGCGAATCATCTGCAAACAAAAGGTTAGTAATTCGTGGGGCTCTTCTACACACAGATACTTCTTTAATCCTCCCCTCCAATTAAGATTTTGTTAAGAGTGAAGTAAAGTCCTCTGTACATAAGAGAAAGAGATAAGGTGAGAGAGGGCCTCCTTGACGGAGTCCTCTAGATGGCGAAAAATTACCATAAGGTGTACCGTTAATAAGAACCGAAAAATGAGCTATAGTTACACAACCCATCACTCTATCCACCTAAGTCTCCGGAAAGCCCAATTTCTCCATAATAACACGTAGGAAATTCCATTTAACTCAGTCATACGCCTTACTGATATCTAGTTTAAGTGCCATGGACCCCTTCTTTCCCTTTTTTCTCCCATGCATAGTGTGTAGAGTTTCATAAGCTACTAAGACATTATCAGTGATCAGGCGGCCAGGTACAAATGCACTTTGGGTTGGGGAAATAATATCAGGAAGAATCTGCTTCAATCTTTTGGCTAACACCTTAGAGATAATTTTGTAAATAACATTACACAAGCTTATGAGTCTAAAATCAAAAAAAATTTTGGGAGACTTTATTTTGGGTATTAGAACAATATGAGTATAATTTATTTCAGGCACCATGTGACCATAAGTTAAATAATCCAAAACAGCATTCACCACTGTATCACCCACAATATGCCGAAATTTTTGGTAAAATAAAGCATTCATACCATCGGGTCCAGGCGCTTTTGTTGGTCCTATCTGAAATAAAGCTGTTTTGACTTCTTCTGCATTGAATTCTTGTGATAAGATTTGCTGCATATTTGGACTTGCCTTTGGATTTACAGCATCTAAACACTCATCCATCCTATCACATGCACCTACCTGAAATAAATTCTCAAAGTATTCCAAAGCCACCGTCGCAATATCCTCTTCCTCCTCCACCCACACCTCCTGTGAATTTTTTATACCCATGATCCAATTTTGTCTTCGTCTTTAAGATGCTTTTGAGTGGAAAATTTTCATGTTTTTGTCTCCATGTTTCATCCAATTGATCCACGATCTTTGAGCCCATTGTTTTTATATGTTTATTACTATATTTATAGTTATAATTGTATTTTAATTTTAGATATATGGGAATTGATAAAAATTATATAGATTTGGTATGACCTATTAATCAAATAATTATTAAATGGGCCATTTATATTGACCTCTATATGACTTGTTAATTAAAAGAGTTAAACGTGTCGGGTCGGGTCAACCTGTTTAATAAACAAGTCGTGTTCGGGTTGAGGATTTCTAACACGTTTACTAAACTGGTCAGGTTCGGGTCAACCTATATAGCCGAATACACATGGCTCGACACAACACGAACCCGACCCATGAACACAAATTGCCACCGTTAGAGAGAGGTGAAGAGAGAAATATTTAAAAAATTAATGCAAAGCTACGGTAATCGTGCAAATATGCATGGTTACTATAGCAAAAATGAATATATACATTGATATACAAAGGCTGATGTGGGTAGTTTTTTTAGTAAAATTATGTAAAACTTTCCATCTTTCTATTTTGCATCTATTGATGCAATTGCTCTCAGATATTCGAAAATATACAATCTCTGCTCACTTACAAGTTCTCAATTAAGGGAAAAAAATTCATAAAATAAAAGCTCACAATTTAAAACCTTCTATTAAACCCATGTTCTCAACAATTTATATTCTCCTTATTTCTTATCCTTATTGAAATTTAAACAGGTGTACCGTATTTTCCTCCCTTCTTTTACGTTTTCTTTTATTTTGAAAAGAAAATTCTCTAAGCATTCAACAAACTCAAATTCACCACAGATTTTCAATGCATGAAAAGAGATTAATGAATGGAGATTATGACATTAAACTAAAAAAAAAAACTTATCGCACGTGCAGCATGTGTGATGTGGCTAGTGTCTAATGACTCAATTGCCTCTCTTCTCAATTCCTTAAAACAATAGAAAAAAATTACACTTTATTATCCTAAACTATACCCCAGATTACACTTTACATCATAAACTTTGGTTTTCTATTCAAGATAACGGCATAATTGACGACATAGTTCAAAGTATAACACGAGTTATAGTTTAGAGTACTAATCAGGTATTCTAAAATTTTAGAGTACAAAGAGTAATTTGAGATAAAATTTAAACATTAAAGTAGTAAAGTGTAATAAACCCTTTAAATGATAAAAATTAGCTTTTTAACCAATACTTGACTGGTACGTAATAGGCACATGGTTTAGATGTCCTTGTTGATCGATTGTTGAACATAGATGTCACATGTTGAATGATGGTAATTTAATTATAGTGTAAACAGTGTGACTTTGTGAGTTCTCTATGCAGCTTTAGCTGCTAGTATTGTTGTACTGGTATAAGCAAAATTTTATATTTTTCAGTTTAGTTCATTGGCCAATTCATAATAAAGAAAAACCAGCAGTGGTTATTTGGAGTTTAAACTATGGGTGTCTGCGGTCTATAGTGTGCCAAGTTCTATGTGCAGAATAGCAATACATTAAACTTTGTCCAGGTACAAATGGACAATCAAATGCTTTTTGTCCAAATCAATGTGAAAGCAAACCTTTCTCGAGGATATTTGGTGAGAGATGAGTATCATTAAAGCTGGTCTAATATATTATGAGTATCATCTATGCATCATGATGCATGAATTATAATCAGTTGACACGTTTCAAAGAGTATTGCTTATGATCTTTCCTAGATCATTTTGGTTGATACAATAATAATAGGCTCTTCTTTTATAAAATTTTTATTCTAGTGAATGGCAGAAGGAAAATAATAGTATAAGAGATGTGATTACAACTAGCTTGAAATCATATAGTAGTGATTAATGAAACAATTGCTAAAGGCAAAGACAGATTTTGTGCCTTGATTAAAGTATAAGAGGTGCGTACCAACCAAACTCTGGCTTCAGTGAAGGTTTTTTAGATACCTAAAAGCTAGACAGCTTGAATGCACTGCTCGGAGTGAAGAGGTGGGGACTTTCTTCGAAAATCATGGCCCTTAAAAGCCAATGCCTTCTGCAAAAGTTAGCTCAAAGGAAAAAGAACCCAACTACATAAATACAAAAAGAAAGAAAAAGAAATACTGAAAGCACCAACAAAAGCATGCTTTTGAATTTTCTACTTCCATCTTTGATCTTCCCAAAATCTCTTCTTGGCAAAGAAAACTTTCAGGTAGAAAGTACGCGGAGCAACTTTAGTTTCCCTAGCTACTACTATTATATATTTATGTATGCAATTTATTTTTTTATGACTAAGTTGTGGCCTTCAAATCATTCTTTGCATCTAGTTATAGTCTCATGATTCAGGTGATTCGTTAAATATCATAGCTTGGCATCAGCAAAGCAATTAATGGACCTATAGAGAGCATCTATGAGGGGTTCTAGAGAAATCAATTAGTGAAGAACAATATTAGACACACTTTTTTTTCAATTTATTAATATGTTAAGTTGTGACTGAAGCAATGTTATTTTCACATTGGCCTATCAATGCTACTATTTTTACTAAGCATCAATCATAAATTAAAATTTTGTCACTAGATCTATTGATTCATGAGAATTATATATATATATATATATATATATATATATGTATGTATGTATATATGACTAGAAATGAATAAAAACCAATTAGGGTAATCTAACTAACGAGACATCATATGTTAATAATTTTAGATAAGTGAGTTAACTCTTTTCTCTTCAAAAGATATCTCATATATTAAATATATGTATTATTTTTCTTAAAATAAGTGAGTTTCACATGGTTATAGAACCTATACAATAAATGATACTCTATACAATAAACGATACATAATTGATACATAAAATCATTATTGTTATTCCCTTTTTTTCTCCTCCTTCCATGAAAAAGAAAAAAAAAAAAAAAAAAAAGCCCACACGTGAAATGTTTCCCATATATTACAAAAACAAAAACCCACACACATGAAATGAAAGGGGGAGTACAAGTACAACTAAATTCACAAAGATAGAGATTCACACAAAAATTAGTAGTACAAAGTTATCTAGTTCCGTAGGCATGATTTTTAAAGGATTGGAAGGCATCTTTTTTGCAAGAAAAAGTAATAGGAACAAAGAAAAAAGGTTGGTACGGTACCACCAATTAAAGAGAACTGTTTGGGTCAATTTAAAAGCAGAGGTGAGTGAGAGGACCATAAAACTTATGCCTTCGTCTTTAAAGTTTTTACAGCCATGATTTGTGTTCTTGTCATCTCAGTGGATCTCGACCTTCCATTTAATATTAAGCACGCAACAACAACCTGGCGGGAATGTCTGTCCTCTACAGCACTATAAATAGAGTGAGATATTTCATCCTCTTGCACCCACCTCACACTCACAGCTATAGCTCTATTTGCTTACACACCACCTTAGTTGTTAAGAAAAATAGTGTCTTTGAGTCTCATACATTTGTAATAGATACCCAAAAATCCTAAAACATACACTCCTATACAGCTAGAAAGGAAGATCATCATCACTACCAGAGAGATGGGTAGAAAGTCATCTTCATTCTCAATATGCAACATATTCAAGATATGTTTCTCAAGTGGAAGCAGCAGAGAAGAGTATTGGGATGAAAGTGGCTATGTTAGAAGAATATGTCCTAGTGATGAAGACAGGGGACTTTGGATTGCTGAACCTGGTATTGACCGCAAAGCCACAGAACTCATTGACAGATTCTATGCGGCTCGTGGCTAGTTTCATGTGAATACCTATATTGTCTTGTGGCAAGTCATTCAGAGCAGCAAATGCTTCCCAATTTTTTATTTTTGTCTTGCTTTAAAATTTTTCCATTCTCTTGTAATAGTTTATTTGAGTCGTGCATCCTAATCTATAGAGTTATCCTAATGACTAATTATTCAATGCCATAACCAGTTTCTTTATTTCTTCAAGCCATGCCCTGTTAGTATGATTATTAATTTTTATTTTTAGATTGCTCTATATTTGGATTCTTGGTTCTTTTCATAAGCCTTGATATAAGGTGATAAACCTGATTTATAATATGGAGCTGATTGAGACCAATATGATCCTTTGATACCATAATATATACTAGTCTATCTAATTGCACTTCTTCTATATAGCTATATGCGAGGTACATTTTATAGAAAATGGAACCAAAAACTGCCTCATCTCTTTGTATCTTTATGGCCAAAATTATGTACACAAGGGGCTGCAGTTCCGTTTAAAAACATTTAGTAATTCTTGTTGTAAAATAGCAAAAGCTTAAATTACCAAGATTGATTGTAAAAATATTTTAGGCTTGTGAAAGATCTTCAAACTAATAATAGGAACAAAAAAAATTAATCCAAAAGAAAATAGACACAAAACAATAAGAATTTACGTGATTTGACAATAATCTATATCCACGGGTAACGATGAACAAATTTCACTATATCAAATTTTGAATAATACAAATTGGTGTAGAGGTACTCTCACAATCCCAAATCTCAAATACACCCAAATAGCTCTCTCTCATAAATACAAAACCAAATAACCAAATATTCATAAATACCAAATACAAATACCAAATACTAAATACGAATTGAGTACAAACCAAAGAGAGAGCCACAAATCAAACCCAAAAGTTGCAACACATCAAGAGAGAGCAAATCACCAAACCGCAGAACCAAAACCAAACGGCAAAAAACCTCTCTCATTATTCCAAATTGCAACCCACAAATATCAAAAAACCAAACAAAAGAGAGCCTCTTTTTCTCGCACCCACTCTTTGAATTTGCCGTAGCAACACTCTACTTATATAGGAGACTTGAGTCAGCTAGCTTATCCAAAACGAAGAAGAATTAGACTTTTTTTCTACACACAAAAGGAGAATCACTTCTATTCCAAAAAGAATTCCAAATCAAGTAGTAGACTAGACTTCTAATAGAGCTTGATAGCTTCAAACAACAGTAACCCAAAAGAAATAAAATTCCTTCCTTATCCAAATCCAACAAAGAGTCGAACTCCTAATTCTCCTTTTGGTTGCACTCCCTCTTGATCCCTCCTCCTCCTCCTCCTCCTCCTGCAAGAAGTGAATCAACTGGATGACTGACTAAATTAAGTAAATTACAGAATGCATTTGCATTACCAATTAGTATGTACCTATTACTGTAAGAATTTCAGAGGATGCAAATCTCAAATGTTATGGTGTTTATGAGATTTTGAAGTTGATTTGGGATTTCACTTCTTTGTAATAACCGCATATATGAACAATTTTATTCCCATTGAGCACAAGCTAAATTAGTGAATGGCGTGATAGTGTTAGTGAACATCAAATGAATGCACTCGATATGGATCCAACGAGCATTTGTGCAACATAATCGGTTTAGGACAGGCCACATTTACTTTATATAAATTGTCGTATTAAGCCACATATCTAAGTGTTTTTTTTTTTTTTTTTTTTTTTTGGCAACTTATGCCACTCAGGCAGTAGAAAATAAATCAGAAGTAGTAATTAAATTAAAAGTTTATTTGATTTTTTTTATTTATTTGTACAATCTTCCGAAGCAACTTTTAAACATAAAATTGCAGCATTATTTATATATTTTTTAAGTGTACAATTAAAATTTTCTTTTGACCAAAAGTTATAACTATTAGTTTTAGACGCTATAGTACTCTTTCCTTCTTGGAATGGTGTGAACGTGACCATAGGGCAAGCAGTAAGCACTCCATATATGCATCCTCCAATAGGCAAAGATATATTGACATTTTTAAATTTATTCTCTTCGTACGTGAACAAAGCACAACCCCTGTAGGATTCTCCTTTGAAGACGTTGTCAAGTAGTGATTGGTGAATGTTGATTAGTATAGGACAATGATTGAAGGGATCTACTACTTCCTTGCCTTTGGCTTTGTTCAAGGAACTTCTACTACTAAATTATTATTGTAAATTTTACTGAACCATATTCTATTAACTCATTGTATAGGGCATAATAACATATGACAATGGGGAGAGAGAGAGAGTGAGAGATTGTTGTGGGGAAGGATCTATATATGTTTAAGATGGTATTGGAAGCCAATGCAATGTATATGGTATCCAACTCATGGCTAGCCTAAACAAAGCAAACACAATAAATAACAAGTGATTCATAGTCTTTGTGCTTAAACTTTACATAATATTCTATACAGATTTTGTTTTACAAAAGTTGCATACAATGTAGGAATACACAGAATACTCGTAATCATGCACGCATGGTTAAATCAACTTCTGACTTTCTGAGGCAATAAAGGGAATTAAAGTTTATTTTCCTTCATTGAAAAGATTTTAACTATCATAAGGGAATATTGCTTGTATCGTTGGAGAAGGAATAGAATAATCTTGGTTTTTAATCACGGCCGGGATGGTAAAGGAACCCAATGTATATATGGTATCCAGTTCATGGCTAAACCTAAACAAATCAAACATAAAAAGTGACCCAAACCCTAAAAAAGATATTTGTTATGGTGATTTGTGAAGCATCAAAGTTATGCAATTTTTATCAACTCATAAAGTTAGGCTGCATTCTAACCAAAGAAGTCGATACCGTACCGGTACCGGCCGTACCGGTTGCATACCGGTATCGAAACATTAACGTTTCGTACCGGTTTAAATACCAGCCGTACCGGCCATACCAGCCAATTTCGGGCAATACCGGCCGGTACCGGGCGTACCGGCCGATACAGAAAAAAGTTTTTTTTTTAATTTTTGTAATTTTTGAATTTTTGTTAGGGTAAAATGATAACTTATTTGCATTAAATTATTAATATTATTTGTTTTCTTAGTATGCAATGGTAACTTTTAAGCTTTCTATTTTTTATATAGTGTGTTTTTTTTTTTCTTTTAATTGATACTAAAGTCTAAAATTATGAATAATTAGTTTTGAATTGAGGAAATGTTTTATGGTAAACTTTTATATTTATTATAATATATATACACACACATACATATATATATTTATTTAAAAATATAAAAAATAGCGGTAAACTCGAAACGGTACACCAGTATTGACCGGTATCCGAAATATACCGTACCGCTGGGCAAATCGGTACAGCCTCCGGTACGGTATTGACTCCCTTGATTCTAACACATCTGTGTTTTGTTTTGTTTTTTTTTTTTTTTTTTTAGAAAGTTTTTTTTTTTAGGAAATTAAAGTTTTTTTTTTTTTACACTAATTAGTTATTTAGTGTAGGCTGGGATTAAACTCCAGATCTCTTATACAACTATCAAAAATTTTACCAATTGATCTAACTGGAACACACTAACACATCAACTTTTTAAATTGTCTTTAATTGAAACAATGAGCCATTATTGTATCAGTAGGCAAAAAGTAGTTCAATTGGTTATATATGTTTCTTTTCAAGTAGTTGCTTGGAAGAACCATCAAATGTGTATACGGAGCTTGCCCTTTTTGGAGATCCCTTTTAATGTTTTTATTTTTTATTTATTTTTTTTTTAAGATTATTTTTTTAGGGTTTTTCAATGTTCAGCCTTTAACAATTGATGGTATTAAGCCTGTACCATTTCCCTCCATTCCACTTTGCCGGAATTTCTCAAGAAATCACCTTCAATTTTTATCAAAGAAGTAATCTATTCAACGAAATTTACTGGTTTTTACCTTTGGAAAACAATTTATATGGCTCTTATATATATATTTTTAAATATTTTATTAAGTCATAGATGAATTACAAAGCGCATAAATTTTAATTCATGAGGGGTAGAATAGAACCCAATGCCTTCTCACAAAGAAAAAAAGAAAGGACAAAGTTTCTACAAACTTTATCGTAACTTAATGCTACAATTTCATTTAATATCTTTTTATTAAATATGAATTTAAACAAATCCATAATTAAATTACATTTTCTTCTTATATCCTTTATGCTCACAAAATTTCTAGAAAATTAAAAATTAGTAGCTATGTCATCAATCAATTATTTAAATTGCAAGTTTTTATAGTATAGAATTATGTATAAAAAATAATTTTATGGATCATATAGTAAATAACTTTTTATTAACACAAAATTTAACAAGTGTTTTAAGAGCATAAAAAACATATAATTCAACAGTTAAAAAACAACCTAATTCTTGATGGTAAGCTAAATAAGAGGAGGCTTTGAAAGTAAATTTTGATGCAATAGGCTTAGATATACCTTTGTTATACTTTCAATATTGCGATGAAATAATCATAGGGTCGGAATTCTCTTCTTATGGTCGCTTTATATTGATCCATAAAACTAAGGCAAACTCTTTTTGTTGTGGAACTTATGTTTGAAGAGGGCCTCACTAACTATATTCTAGAAGGCAATGGTCTAAATATCATTAACCCTATTCAATTATTCATTGCTCTCTTCTACTTTCACATTGGCTAGTAGCCAAATAAACTAAGGCCGGGTTTGGATCTAGTTTTTTACGTTTGCGTTTACATTTCTTCACCTTTTTTTTTTTTTTTCCTCCCTGCTGCTGCGCACTCTTTTATGGGACAACGGCTACTGTTCATGTGAACAGTAGCCGACAATTGTTAACTTTTCAGCCCTTTTATCAATTCTGTGGATCCCGTGATTAGTGCACGGGACCCACAAATCTCACTTTTCAGCAACTTTTTCAATAAAACTGGGTCTCATGGTACTATTTACACATTTAAAAATTATTTTGCTACAGTGATTTCAGTTTTCAGATTTCAGTTTCAGCAAAATAAGTTCTATCCAAACGGACCCTAACTCTTCGGCTCATAATATTACCATTGGGCCTCTATTTCTCTGTTTAGTTGAAGAATCTCCATCTCCCTAATTTACTTCCTAGTTTCTTTTTGGCCTGGATTGTGAATTTGTGAGAAATTCTTCCCCTGACTTTCGTGTGTCAAATTGTCAATTTGCATTAGTAAAATAAGTGTTTTTAAGTGTGAGTTTTTTTTTTTGGGGGGGGGGGGGGGGGGGGGGGGGGCGGGGGTATCATTGGATTACAATTCTGGCCAACTTAATACATTTTAAGGACTAAGGCAAAAAAAAAAAAAAAAGTTGGTTCTTTTAATATTAAAAATTAATGAAATATTACTTATTCAACTATTTTATATTATACTGTTTTTTGGTTTAAAATTTGGTGGTTTTTTTTTTTTTTTTTTTTTTTTAGTTTTAACTGGGTTGAAATTCTATTTGACTCAATAATTTGAGAGCCTTTTTGGAGGTGGAGGTGGAGGGATGAATGCAAAACTTACTTATATATATTTTTTCTTTTAAACAAAATCAATTATAGTTGGCCCATGATACCTTCGAATCAGCTGTCTTTTGTCCACTAGATGAGTATTTGGAGTCTGGACTATGGTGATAATAGCACCTTGACAATTATGATTTTTCAATTTGTTCGAAATTCCTTTTAAAGCATAAAAGTGTAAATGGTGTCATAACATAATAAGTTTTAATAAATTATCCATTTTATGGTTTAGATTAAATATTACAAATTTGATAGATCGTGTACCATATTGTTAATAATATATTTGCCTTAGTAAACTACCACCAAAGCTATACTTGTAGTCAGTTCCATCAAGACCATGGACAAACCATGGAAGATTGTAGAAGTCTATGGGATCACTTGGATTAGCTCGTTCGGGAAGGAAGGTTAAGGCAACTCTTGCATCACTCCAACGGCCAGGGAGGCCAGGTAGACCCAAAATCTCGGAGAGATGATTCTATAAGACCGTCATTGGAAACAATAAACGTCATCTTTGCTGCTCTAGGGAGGACCGGCTCCTGCCCTTCCAGAGTGATGTCTGTGGCTCGACTATCCACCGAGGACACTAATCAAGAGCCAAAGAGGGCTAGACTAGAAATCCAACCGGTTTTGGGCTTCTTGAACGAGGATAAAATCGGAACCGTCCAACCCCACGATGATACTTTGGTGTTTACCCTCAAGATTGTAGGATATAACATGAAGAAGGTGATGGTGGACCAAGTTAGTGGTGCCGAGATAATGTACTCAGATCTTTATAAGGGGCTGAACTTGAGACTCGAGGACTTAACACCCTACAGCTCGCCCCTGGTGAGTTTTGATGGGAAAGTCGTCATCCCGAAGGGCCAAATTAGAATACCCTACAGATTGGCTCAAAAATAGTGGAGGTAGACTTCATCATGATGGACGCTTATTCACCCTACACAACCATTGTGGCCAGGCTTTGGCTTCATACCCTAGCCATCTCTTCTACTATGCACCAGAAGGTGAAATACCCATCTACGGGCCCAAGTTAAGGAGATCTTGAAAAATCAATTTGTGGCTAGGCAATGCCTAGTAGCTGCCATCTAGCATCAGCCTGAAACTGAGTCATCGGCTTATACCAAAAGGGGCTTATAGCAATTAAAGGCTCCGGCGTTGCCCATCGGTGGGTCAGCCGAGGATGTGAAATGTGAGAATTTGGTAAAGGTTATTATCGAGGACGATCCGGAGAAATTATTTCAAATTGGGGCCCAACTACCTCTTCTAGAGAAGGAAGAGCTAGTAGAGTTTCTTAGAAAAAATGTTGATGTCTTCGCATGGAACACTTACGAAGTCCAGAGAGTGGATCCGAACTTCATTTGTCATCATCTGAATGTTAATCCATCTGTCACTCCCAAGAGGTAACCTCCTCGGTGCTCGTTTAGGGAATACTCCGACGCGGTCAGAGATGAGGTGAAGAAATTAAAATAACCGGGGCTATCAAGGAGGTATTTTACCTTGAATAGTTAGCCAACACTGTGGTGGTGAAGAAAAAAAGTGGGAAATGGCAAGTGTGTATGGATAGACTAGTTGGTGCATGCAACCGTAAGCCATCCTCAGATGAGCGCTTCCTGGATGCCTTTCAGGGATACCACCAAATACCGCTAGCCCAAAACGATTAGGAGAAGACAGCTTTTGTCACCCCCACAGGAAATTATCACTACAAAGTGATGTTGTTCGGTCTGAAGAATGTAAGATCCACCTATCAAAGGATGATGACTAGGATGTTTGAACTGCAGTTGGGCAAGAGCATTGAGGTCTATATAGACAACATGGTGGTAAAAAGTAAGGTAGTCTCTGAGCACTTGGGAGATCTCAAGAACATATTCAAAATTCTGAGGAAACACAAATTGCGCCTCAACGCTTCCAAGTGTTCCTTTGGTGTGGGATCAGGAAAATTTCTAGGCTACATGGTGACCCATAGGGGAATTGAAATTAACCCTGACCAGATTAAAGCAATCAACAGTTTGCAACCACCTCGAAATCCAAAGGAAGTCCAAAAATTGACCAAAATGACTACTGCCCTAAACCGGTTTATCTCTCGATCGACGGATAGGTGCCGACCATTCTTCCTACTGATGAATAAATGAAAGGGATTCAAAGGACCGGGGAGTGTGCCTTAGCCTTCCAACAGCTTAAGGAGTATCTCTCTCGACCCCCTATCTTGTCGAGTCCTGAGGTTGACGAAGTCCTGTTCGCTTATATTGCCGTGGCCCCTCATGCTATAAGCCTGGTCCTGATACGAGTTGATGGCGGCATACAAAGGCCAGTTTATTATGTAAGCAGGTTACTACATGAGGCCAAAATTCGCTATCTACTGCTAGAAAAGATTATTCTGGTAGTGGTACACGCCACACGCAAGCTCCCCCACTACTTTTAGGCACACACGGTTATTGTTCTAACTTAGCTTCCACTCATAGCTCTGCTTCGAAGTGCTAACTACACAGGGAAGATTGCTAAATGGGCCACGGTCCTAGGGGCTTTTGACATCAAATACATGTTCTCGGACTTTAGATTGATCATCAAACAAGTCAAGAGAGAATTTGAGGTGAGGGATGAAAGAATGGGGATACTTGAGTCAGGTTAAGCACCTACAATCAGAATTCGAATCTTTCAGCCTGTTGCATATCCCTAGGAGCGGAAATACACATGCCGATTCCCTAGCCACTTTCGCAACCTCCTCGGCGTAGAACTTACCTTATGTCATCCTCGTAGAAAACCTATACAAGCCCATAGAGACGAACAGAGAGGTGGTTCATATTCACCAAGTTAGGGTGAGGCCTAGCTGGATGGATCCTATAGCACTGTTCTTAAAAGAAGACACCCTACCCAAGGAAAAATCAAAAGCGAACAAAGTACGTAAGAATGCTCCTCGATTCTGGCTGTCCGAGGACCAGAAGTTATATAAACGCTCATTTTCTAGGTCATACCTATACACCCTGAGTCAATAGAATTAATCCTTAAAGAGTTACATGAGGGGATTTGCGGGAGCCACACCGAGGGTAGGTCTTTGGCGCACCGAGCCATCACTCAAGACTACTGCTGGCCGAATATGCAAAGGGAAAACACAAGAGTATGTAAAGAAATGTGACCAATGCCAAATATTCGCACCAAACATACACCAACTAGGGGGAGTCCTTAATCCGCTAACCAGCCCTTGGCCATTCGCTCAATGGGGCTTAGACATTGTAGGCCCTTTCCCTAAGGCAGCAGGGAACAAGAGATATCTACTAGTGGGCATGGATTACTTCACTAAGTGGGTCGAAGCCGAGCTTCTAGCAAACATCAGGGATATGGATGCCAAGAAGTTTGTATGGGAGAACATCGTCACACAATTCGGAGTCCCTCATACCCTCATCTCGAACAACGGCCTTCAATTTGATAGCAAATCTTTCAGGAGATATTGCTGTGACTTAGAGATTACAAAAAGATATTCTACCCCAGCCTATTCCCAAGGAAATGGGTAGGCCAAGGCTGTTAACAAAGCCATTGTCAGCAGACTTAAGAAGAGACTGGACAATGCGAAGGGAAAGTAGGTGGATGAATTGCCGCACGTCTTGTGGACGTACCGACCCACACCTCACAGGTCAACGAGAGAGACCCCTTTCTTAATGACATATGGGGTCGAAGCTGTTATCCTTTTGGAGACTAGATTCCCAACTTTAAGAACCAGCTCATTCAATCGGACCATTAACAATGGGCTGCTAGAGAAGAGCTTATACTTGATTAAAGAGAGAAGGGAAAATGCAATGGTTCAATTGGCATACTACCAACACAAGCTCAAGCAAGGTTATGATGCCAACATGAAGTTGAGACCATTGGCACCTAGTGATCTGGTGTTGAGAGAGGTTCTGGGTACTGCAAAGAACCCAGCATAGGGAAAACTAGGGCCCAATTGGGAAGGACCATATCGTATCACCCCAGTGGCTGGTGTATGAGCATATTTTTTGGAAGACTTAGATGAGCATGTAATACCACGCCCTTAGAATGTAAACAACCTGAAAATGTATTATTATTAATAAAAGTTTCTTTTATCAATATGTTCATTTGTTATATAAAGGCTTTGTGCTTTCCGTTATGAAATCTTTTATAAGTGTTTAAAACGAACCATAGTCATGCCTGCAGTCATTGGACCAGATGCTATGGGAAAATTAACACACTATGGCATCTTTTATAAGTGTTTAAAACGAACCATAGTCATGCCCACAGTCCTCGAACCAGATGCTATGGGCAAATTAACATACTATGGCATCTTTTATAAGTGTTTAAAACGAACCATAGTCATGCCTGCAGTCCTCGAACCAGATGCTATAGAAAAATTAACAAATTATGACATCTTTTATAAGTGTTTAAAATGAACCATAGTCATGCCTACAGTTCTCGAACCAGATGCTATGGGGAAATTAATACAGTATGGCATATTTTATGAGTGTTTAAAATGAACCATAGTCATGTTTGCGGTCCTCGGACCAAATGCTATGAGAAAATTAACACAGTATGCCATCTTTTATAAGTGTTTAAAACGAACCATAATGATGCTTACAATTCTCGGACCAGATGCTATGGGGAAATTAACACAATGACATCTTTTGTAAGTGTATAAACTGAACCTAAGTCATGCCCAAAGTCCTCTCACCAGGTGCTCTTCGGATTACATACTTAGGTAAAATTAACACTGCATTGTCTATTTGATTCTCATTAAGCGTCAACACAAATCTAAAGGCTATGGCCAACTCCTCGGATTGGTGGTCCTGGGTAAGCTAAAATCCATAATTATTCATCCAAGTATAAGTTTATTACTTGTCCTTATTTGATTTGATCCACATTACAGAAAGAGTTGTTCACAGTGTAAATGTAGAGTAAATGATTCATTGTTGGTGCTTAGTCAAATTATTTCCTCTAGTGGCAGGGTATTGTTATTAGTGTTTGTTAAAACTAAAGTGGCCACAGGTCAAGTTTATTCGTAATAACAATAAGCTCGAGAGTATGAAAAGCAAAGACATAAGAGATTGAGAGAGAATCCCATTCATTAATCAAAAGTAGTTATATTACATATAGTGGCAAAAGCCACAACAAAAAAGTAACAATACTACCACAACAAAAAAGAAAGATCCTACAACTACTTTTGTGCGAGCTGAGAGCCTTTCTTGGGATCAGTGGCCTTGAGCTTGGTGTCCCCAGTATCAAACCTTGACTCAGCTGTCTTAGCTTGGAGACCATATCCTTGATGGAAAGAGTATCCTCGAAGGGAGTATCTCTAGCCGAATGTAGGACCTCCATACCCTTCCCAACTACTCCTAGGGGGATTTTAGTATCCACGGCAAGGTCTTGGATGTTAGAGACCTGCTTAGGAGGAGGGAGGGATAAAACAGTAGTCGGAGGGAGGTCAGCTGGAACTTCTCGGATGTGTTCAGGGAAGAACACATTCTCAGCCTACCTTAGCTCGAAGTTAGCAGGGACCCCCGCACTGTTGAGCTAGCGCTTCCATCCAGGACTCAGTACAATAGTCCCTGCACACTTCAGCTACCTCCTCGGCCAGCCTTTTCTCCGTTTCCTCCACCCTGCGCTCAAAGATATCGATCACTGTAGCTTCGATAGTTTCCTTGGCCACCCGAGCTACATCTTTTGCTGTGTCCTTGACCCTCTACAACTCGGCCCTAAGGTCCAGAACTAACTGTTTCTGGGTGGCCAAGTTTAACTCTGTGGTGTAGAGCTGCTTACGCTGATCAGCCAGGGCACTCTTGTGCTCATTGCCCACCTCTTTTAACTTTTCGCCCATTGCCATGTGCTCCTCTTTCAAGGATCCGAGGGCCCTCTTAGCCTCCCGTCGAGAATGGGCCTTAGTTTCAACTTTATTATAGGCATTTCAAACCCATTCCTCAGCCTTGTAAACTTGTTGAGTAACTTGCGTAATGGTGGCAAGGGGATCAAATAAAAAGAAAAATGATGATGATGACACCGATGAGCGAAAAGGCTTCTTAGCAGGAGATTCGTAAAAATAGAAATTGACTTACCATGGCAAGGTCCCTCTTCAACGACATGAAGAGTTCTGGTTGCCTTGTACATCTGAGAGCCTCCATATCCTTTGGAAGAATGATAGGCTGCTCCATATCCCTCTTCAACGACATGATGAGATTTGAGATTTGTGATTTGTGATTTGTGATTGTTTTGTGTCTAATATTTTTAGATTGGATTTGTATTTTATCCGGTTGAATTTTGGTTTGTTTAGAGGTTAATGATGTAATTTTTGGGACAATTGATTTTGTTTAGACCAAAGTATTTTGCTTTTTGTTTTTTAGTTAAAAGGATGTAGCAGTTTTTTGGGGTTTCATCTGGAAATCTTTTTTTTCCTACTACCCTTTATGTTCCAAAATTTTGGGGTTTTCCTTTTACTTAGGGGCCTTAGGCAATGGCCTAACTGGCGTAGTGGAAGGGCCATTCTAGGTGGCCGAATGGGTTTGTGTAATGTGTTCAATTTCTCAAATTTTTTTGAGGAAAATGGTTTGTGCATAGATATGAGATTTGTAAAGAAATAGTGGAAAATTGTAGATAATTATAGAGAAGTTGTACAACTTGTTGAATTTTTATAGAGATTGGATAAATTGTTACCATCATATGGTTTTTATGGTACAAAATTATTTGATAAAAAATATATTAATTAATTCGTTTGTGTATAGATTTTGTGTGTGTGTGTGTGTGTGTGTGTGTGTGTGTGTGTGTTTGGGTTATTGGTTAATATTCTAATAGTAAAATTATTATTTAACGGAAAAAAGTATTCTCCAAATTACATAACCAAACGCAATTTCGCAATTGCATACTACTTTTTAATAATAGTTTCAGTATAATACCAACACATATTTTTTAGAGGATTACATGTTGCCATACTAGCCGAATGCATTTTGGCATTAGAGTTACCAAACATGGTCTTAAGTCTAGTTTCATAGCTATATTAATTTCCGGCATGATGAGGTGCTACCTACAACAAGCCTTCCCAAGATCCATCAATTGTACATGCATAGAATAAACATCACACGAACATAATCTTATTTATCATGAAATAAGATCTAAGCTAAATTTAGGGTTGGATTCAAATTATAATTGGTATAACTTTTGATAATTTTACATTGATCAATAATTTTGTGTTGGATATGTATTTTAACAAATTCATTCTTAGATTTTTTTTTTTTCTTCAATTCCTTCCATACTAGTAAAATTTAAAGATTAATTAAGAAAATTAACTCTCTCATCCAAATTTCATTTATTTCAATACCTTCCATGTCAAATTTCAACGTTTTTTCTTTTCTTTTCTTTTAATATCTATCCATAATGAGTTTATATATCAAACGGTAAATAACATGAAATTTGGCATTCATGTTGAGAATAATGAAAATGTATAATCCAACAAATGTTATTTTTAAATATGAATATGGGGAGCCACTAGTCATATAATTAACACAAGTGACATTGTTTGAAACGCAAGAAATCCTGGTAAATTGGGTAGGGTGTGTTGAGAAGATGGGCTGAGGTGTCCACTACAAATGGGTTCTGGGCTTCATTATATAAAATTGGCAAACAAAGTCGTCTGTCATGGGCCCAGTAGTTTGGGCAATGAGCTATGTCCTTAACATCAACGAAATGCTGAACCACTTATCTATATATATATATATATATATAAAACCGAAACTTTTGAAGCTCTCACAATTTTCCACATCATCACTATTTTCTTTTTCTTTTTATTTTTGATTATTTTTATTTTAGGTTTTATATCTTATAACAATAATATTGAAAAACGTATACAAACTTGGAGGCCTATTTAAGGGCTCCATAAAACTTGATGGACAAGAAAATATATTCTAAAATAAGCCCTAATTAATACCTAACCATAATAGGAACCAAATTTGACCTAAAAAAACATTAAAAGAACCTAAAAACAAGGAAATAAATCACCTAGATCTAAAATAACGTTTTTTGCATAAAATACCAAAATCTCTTCTCTCCTTAAAATCCTAGCAATTATCATCTCAAAACCCTAAACTCAACTTCACTTTAAGATTAAAAAAAATAAGAAGGAGAGAAACTCACGTAAAAAAAAAAAAAAAAAAAAAAAAAAAAACGTAGGTTTTGTCTTTTTTTATTTGCTTTCATATGTACCTGAAATTTTCATTCTATCTTATTGTTTTATTATGTTTAGAATTGATTTTCTTATAAGTATTTGGGTTAATCTCTATATTTTGATAGTGTTTTTATGGGTTTGGTTTTTAGATTGAAATTCTAATAATTATTTTATATTGTATATGGCAGATGAAGCATCTCTATTTTTTGGAGAAAAATCAAAGCTGCAACCTATGTCTTCCAGCCCAAGGTGTGATAAATTTTTATACGTTCTTGCTTTATTGAGAATTTTTATTTGGGTTCATGTGATTTTTTGTTTTTTTTATTAAAGTTTTGATTTTTGGTTGATTAATTATTTGTTTTGATTAATTTCAATTAATTATTTGTTTGGATTCAACGTAAAAGATAATGGAATTAGGTGTTATAATTTGATAATGTTTCATATTTTGAATTGTTTATATTATTTAGACTCCTGATAGGACTCTCTCTTCTCTCCTTAAAACCCTAACAATTACCATCTCAAAACCCTAAACTTAACTTCACTTTAAAATTAAAAAAATAAGAAGGAGAGAGACTCAACTAAAACAAAAAAAAAAAAAAACAAAACGTAGGTTTTGTCTTTTTTATTTGCTTTCATATGTGCTTGAAATTTTCATTCTATCTTATTATTTTGTTATGTTTAGAATTTATTTTCTTCTAAGTATTTAGGTTAATCTCTATATTTTGATAGTTTTTTTGTGAGTTTGGTTTTTGGGTTGAAATTTCTAATAATTATTTTCTATTGTATACAGCAGATGAAGCATCTCTATTTTTTGAAGAAAAATCAAAACTGCAACCTATGTCTTCCAACCCAAGGTGTGGTAAATTTTTATTTGGTATATTATATATGAATTTTTTGAATTTGAAGGGTTTTGTTTGGTTTTGAAGTAGAATTTGGGGATTTTATAAAATTTGGAATGTTTAAGTTTTGGGGTTTTTGGTATTTGCGTCTTAGTAGGTTGATCTTAATTCTTTACCTTATATGTTTTTTCTTTATTGAGAATTTTTATTTTGGGTTCATGTGATTTTTTGTTTTCTTAATTAAAGTTTTGATTTTTGGTTGATTAATTATTTGTTTGGATTAATTTCAATTAATTATTTGTTTGGATTCAACGTAAAAGATAATGGAATTATGTGTTATAAATTTGATAATGTTCCATGTTTTGAATTGTTTATATTGTTATTAATACGACTAAATAAGATTTGTTTTTATCTTTGTAGTTTATATCAGTTTTGAGTGTGTGTATATATATAACTTTTGGGAATTTTGCTTTATTAATTTAAGAATTGTAAATTACTTTATAGATTTCAGTAACTATGTACCTGCAGTGAGACATTGACAATATAAGCATATATATATGGTATTAACATTTTATAAAAAAATTTCTTACAACCCAATAACATTCTACGTTAGACAACACTTCTAAACTAATGAAAAGCATAGAAGTTAAATATTTATTCCCATTGTATTTTATTTAATTATGACAGATCTATTTTTTTTTAAACGCTAACTAGCAAAATGTCTATAATATGCATATTATTAACCCAATTTTCTATTTCTAAATTTCTTAGATTTTATTATATTAATCTTTTTTTCTTTTAAATTCTTGGTGGGAAAATCAGTTTCTTACTAATTCTTTTACCTTAACGTGATGTTGGTTAATTGTCCTTTTACTTAACTATCCTGTGCATCGCACAGGTTAGCGACTAGTTGGGCTTAATTAGCATACCTAAGGGGTCAAATCCATTGAGCCAACTAGTTTTAAAAACTGTCATGGAAGATTTAGCGCTAACAACATGGGTAAAGGGTTGCAATAATGTTCCTTTGCAAGCAGCTTTGATTTTTTTATTATTATTATTATTATTATTATTATTATTGAGAATCAAGCAGCTTTGAAATTGATACAGAAAGAAAGAAATAAAGAAAAAGAAATTGATACAAGAGACCTCACCATGCCTTTTGTTTTTTTTTTTTTTTTGGTAGAACGAGGAAATATTAGAGTATGACCATAATAGCTAGTAGTACGCTTATATTGTCTATTTTATACTATTATTTAAAGGGTTTTTAAGCTGGCTTTTAAACCATTGACTCTAGAGCATTCACACTGTAAAAATTCTTATATATTTTATAAAAAACCCTAATTTTTCTATTTTATTCCACCACTTTTATAAAACGCTTTCATCATATTATTAGACATTTTACTTCATTTAAATAATTATTTTATTTATTATTATTTTCATTTAATGATTCTCTCTTGTTTCTTATCAGATCTGAAAGGCTCTATGCCATTATTGATGCTTCTTCTTTGCAGATTTTTCTTCTTCCCTTCTGCTTCTTCTATCAATAATATGAAAATGCCCTAGAAAAAAAAAAAAAAAAAAAAAAAAAAAAAAAAAAAAAAAAGAGACAAAAATGTACTCCCTTCTCCAATCTTTTTGACCCAAAATATCTCCTCCACACATCCCTCTGTCAAAAATGTTGCAGCAACCACTGGCCACACCAACAAATGGGTCCTATAAGACATGAAGTGGCATAATCTGAACCGTTGATTCCCCGATTGTAGAAAGAACCTAGTAACCTCGGACGATCTGAGAGCACTTGGTCTTGATCCAACAGAACCCATTCCTGAACAATGCTTTGACCCAAATTCCCTTCTTCTTCTTCACTTCATCTTTTTCTTTTTCTGCCTCCTTCCTCTTCTTCACTTCTTCTTCTTTGCAATATGGGTTTTTGATGATTCTTTGTCGATTTGTATATGGGTAATTTGATGGGTTTGGGTTTTAGATTTAGGATGAGTTTGACAAAGGAAGAGAGAGAATCGGTTGGGAGAGATGAAGATAGAGAATCTAATGAGAGAGGTAGGGGTGGCAAAATCTCACACTATCCGCGAATCTGATTAGACTAACCCGTTTAATAAACGGGTCGAGCTCGTGTTCAACATGCGAACCCGTCTGACCCATTTAGCTTATAAAATTATTAGATATTTTGATATTATTGCTTAATTAATGATTGTTTTTATATGTTTTTTTTTTTTTTTTTTGAAAACCAAATAGACTTTCATTTATTTAACTGTGAAACATCATAATACAGTGCTTCTAACACAGGTGGAGGATTTTTCCTCAATCCAATACATGTCTTCGTGTACATATTTTGCATATCTCGCTAGCCCATGCGCCACAGAATTAGCTGCTCTCCTCATGTAGCTGAACGACACCTTTTGAAAACTCCATGTGAGCCATTTGATATCTTGGATGATATAACCCAACCATGAATGGTCCGTCTCTGATGCAGCGAGCGATTTCATCACACTGAGATTATCCCCCTCCACTACCAAGTCTATGAATCCAGCCTCGCACGCGGACTCCAACGCTCTTCTACATGCTATTACTTCAGCTGCAGCACTGTCAACTACATGTGGACCTTTTGCTGACATTGCAACCATGACCTCTCCCTTTTCATTCCGAATCAACGCCCCAACACCTGAGCAACTCAACTCGGAGAATACTACAGTGTCGAAGTTCAGCTTGAAAGTAGAATCCGGAGGAGGATGCCAAACAGAGTCACCTGGACAACTTACAAGAATCCGTAGCTAACCCTGTGCTTCATGAAAATCGTCCAAAAATTCTTTTGCCAATTTGTTTAACCACTTCGGGTCCTTTAGCTTACCACCAAAAACCACGGTGCTCCTTTGGTTCCAAATAATCCAAGTTTAAACGACAAATAACTCGAACTCAGCTGTGGAGAGTTTACCGAACAACTCTTGAAATAAATGGAGTACATCCTGCTACCCTTGACCGCACTTTTGTATTCTGATCATACTACCCGACCATACATCTTTTGCTACAGCACATTCCCATAAAGCATGGACCCTTGTTTCTGCCTCCCTTGAACAGAGCACACAAACGTCCTTCTCAACAATTTTCCTCCACTGCAGATTATCGCTTGTGGGCAATATATTGTGGCAAGCTCTCCACACAAATACTTTTATTTTGTTTGGCACCTGAAGCTTCCATAGTTTAGGCCATACTTGACAACCAATCGGCCCAGAGGAACTTTCCACCCAATCCTCTGTTTTAAAGACCTATCTCGCCACATGATAGCCAGATTTTATAGAGTATAGTCCCTTTTTATCGTATAACCAAACTATGGCATCTAGGACATGTCTATGACTCAATGGTAATCGCAATATAGCCTCCGCATCAGCCTTGTGAAAGTGCGCCAAGATAAAATCTCTTCTCCACCATTTCATGTCCGGGTCAATAAGTTTAGAAACATGCTATTCTCTTCCTATCTCGTCTAGAGGATGAACCACTCCATTGGTTGGATGGTTAGGGATCCACTTGTCAGATAACACCTTGATTTCAGCTCCATCACCAACCCTCCAATAGCACTATTTGTCTAAAATCGGCTATGCTTCCATGATACTCTTCCACACATAGGAGATGTTAGGTGAGTCTGAGGCTTCCAAAAGCTGACTTCGTAGGAAATATCTGGCCTTTAAAGCACTGGTACATCAATGAGTCATTTTCTTGTATAAATCTCCACCCCTACTTTGCCAACATGGCTAAATTGAAAAATCGAAGGTCTCAAAAACCCATTCCCCCCATTTTCTTTGATTCAGTGAGGCGTATGTGGGGATAGATTGGGCCACTGCCTTTATTAATACTTCCTTCCCTGCTCTAGAAAGTATCTTACCCTTCCACCCTTGGAGCTTTTTCCAAACCCTATCTTTAATATAGGAGAATGTATGATATTTTGCTCGACTCGCCAATGTTGGTAAACCCAAATAAGTATCAAAACGATCCACTTCCTTGACACCCAATGCATCTTTTATCCAAATCTTCTGTTCCATAGGAGTATTGCCACTGAAGTACACTGAAGATTTCTCCAGGTTGATACATTGCCCCGGAGCACTAGCATACAACTTTAGAATTTCTATAACTTCTTTCACTTCTTGCTTGTTGGCCTGGCAAAACAAAAGTGAATCATCAGCAAACAAAAGGTTAGTAATTCGTGGGGCTCTTCAAAACACAGATACTCCTTTAATCCTCCCCTCCAATTCTAATTTTTGTAAGAGTGAAGTAAAGCCCTCTGTACATAAGAGAAAGAGATAAGGTGAGAGAGGGCCTCCTTGACGGAGTCCTCTAGATGGCAAAAAATTACCATAAGGTGTACTGTCAATAAGAACCGAAAAATGAGCTGTAGTTACACAACCCATCACTCTATCCACCTAAGTCTCCGGAAAGCCCAATTTCTCCATAATAACACGTAGGAAATTCCATTCAACCCAGTCATACGCCTTACTGATATCTAGTTTAAGTGCCATGGACCCCTCTTTCCCTTTTTTCTCCCATGCATAGTGTGTAGAGTTTCATAGGCTACTAAGACATTATCAGTGATGAGGCGGCTAGGTACAAATGCACTTTGGGTTGGGGAAATAATATCAGGAAGAATCTGCTTCAATCTATTGGCTAACACCTTAGAGATAATTTTGTAAATAACATTACACAAGCTTATGAGTCTAAAATCAAAAATTTTTTGGGGAGATTTTATTTTGGGTATTAGAACAATATGAGTATAATTTATTTCAGGCACCATGTGACCATAAGTTAAATAATCCAGAACAGCATTCACCACTGTATCACCCACAATATGCCAAAATTTTTGGTAAAATAAAACATTCATACCATCGGGTCCAGGCGCTTTTGTTGGTCCCATTTGAAATAAAGCTGTTTTGACTTCTTCTGCATTGAATTCTTGTGATAAGATTTGCTGCATATTTGGACTTGCCTTTGGATTTACAACATCTAAACACTCATCCATCCTATCACATGCACCTGCCTGAAATAAATTCTCAAAGTATTCCAAAGCCACCTTCGCAATATCCTCTTCCTCCTCCACCCACACCTCCTCTGAATTTTTAATATCCATGATCCAATTTCGTCTTCGTCTTTAAGATGCTTTCGAGTGAAAATTTTCATGTTTTTGTCTCCATGTTTCATCCAATTGATCCACGATCTTTGAGCCCACTGTTTTTATATGTTTATTACAATATTTATAGTTATAATTGTATTTTAATTTTAGATATATGGGAATTGATAAAAATTATATAGATTTGGTATGACCTATTAATCAAATAGATTAATAAATGGGTCGTTTATATTAACCTCTATATGACTTGTTAATTAAACGAGTTAAACGTGTCAGGTCGAGTCAACCTGTTTAATAAACAAGTCGTGTTCGGGTTGAGGATTTCTAACACATTTACAAAACTGGTCAGGTTCGGGTCAACTTAGCTATATGGTCGAATACATATGGCTCGACACAACACGAACCCGACCTATGAACACAAATTGCCACCGTTAGAGAGAGGTGAAGAGAGAAATATTAAAAAAATAAATGCAAAGCTACGGTAATCGTGCAAATATGCATGGTTACTGTAGCAAAAATGAATATATATATATATATATATATATACATTGATATACAAAGGCTGATGTGGGTAGTTTTTTTAGTAAAATTATGTAAAACTTTCCATCTTTTCTATTTTGCATCTATTGATGCAATTGCTCTTAGATATTCAAAAATATACAATCTCTGCTCACTTACAGGTTTTCAATTAAAGGAAAAAAAATTCATAAAATAAAAGCTCACAATTTAAAACCTTCTATTAAACCCAAGTTCTCAGCAATTTATATTCTCCTTATTTCTTATCCTTATTGAAATTTAAACAGGTGTACCGTATTTTCCTCCCTTCTTTTACGTTTTCTTTTATTTTGAAAAGAAAATTCTCTAAGCATTCAACAAGCTCAAATTCACCACAGATTTTCAATGCATGAAAAGAGATTAATGAATGGAAGATTATGACATTAAACCAAAAAAAAAAACTTATCGCACGTGCAGCATGTGTGATGTGGCTAGTGTCTGATGACTCAATTGCCTCTCTTCTCAATTCCTTAAAACAATAGAAAAAAATTACATTTTATTATCCTAAACTATACCCCAGATTACACTTTACACCATAAACTTTGGTTTTCTATTCAAGATAACGGCATAATTGACGACATAGTTCAAAGTATAACACGAGTTATAGTTTAGAGTACTAACCATGTATTCTAAAATTTTAGAGTACAAAGAGTAATTTGAGATATAATTTAAACATTAAAGTGGTAAAGTGTAATAAACCCTTTAAATGATAAAAATTAGCTTTTTAACCAATACTTGACTGGTACGTAATAGGCACATGGTTTAGATGTCCTTGTTGATCAATTGTTGAACATAGATGTCACATGTTGAATGATGGTAATTTAATTATAGTGTAAACAGTGTGACTTTGTGAGTTCTCTATGCAGCTTTAGCTGCTAGTATTGTTGTACTGGTATAAGCAAAATTTTATATTTTTCAGTTTAGTTCATTGGCCAATTCATAATAAAGAAAAACCAGCAGTGGTTATTTGGAGTTTAAACTATGGGTGTCTGCGGTCTATAGTGTTCCAAGTTCTCTGTGCAGATCGAATAGCAATACATTAAACTTTGTCCAGGTACAGATGGACAATCAAATGCTTTTTGTCCAAATCAATGTGAAAGCAAACCTTTCTCGAGGATATTTGGTGAGAGATGAGTATCATTGAAGCTGGTCTAATATATTATGAGTATCATCTATGCATCATGATGCATGAATTATAATCAGTTGACACGTTTCAAAGAGTATTGCTTATGATCTTTCCTAGATCATTTTGGTTGATACAATAATAATAGGCTCTTCTTTTATAAAATTTTTATTCTAGTGAATGGCAGAAGGAAAATAATAGTATAAGAGATGTAATTACAACTAGCTTGAAATCATATAGTAGTGATTAATGAAACAATTGCTAAAGGCAAAGACAGATTTTGTGCCTTGATTAAAGTATAAGAGGTGCGTACCAACCAAACTCTGGCTTCAGTGAAGGTTTTTTAGATACCTAAAAGCTAGACAGCTTGAATGCACTGCTAGGAGTGAAGAGGTGGGGACTTTCTTCGAAAATCATGGCCCTTAACAGCCAATGCCTTCTGCAAAAGTTAGCTCAAAGGAAAAAGAACCCAACTACATAAATACATAAAGAAAGAAAAAGAAATACTGAAAGCACCAACAAAAGCATGCTTTTGAATTTTCTACTTCCATCTTTGATCTTCCCAAAATCTCTTCTTGGCAAAGAAAACTTTCAGGTAGAAAGTACGCGGAGCAACTTTAGTTTCCCTAGCTACTACTATTATATATTTATATATGCAATTTTTTTTTTTTATGACTAAGTTGTGGCCTTCAAATCATTCTTTGCATCTAGTTATAGTCTCATGACTCAGGTGATTCGTTAAATATCATAGCTTGGCATCAACAAAGCAATTAATGGACCTATAGAGAGCATCTATGAGGGGTTCTAGAGAAACCAATTAGTGAAGAACAATATTAGACACACATTTTTTTCAATTTATTAATATGTTAAGTTGTGACTGAAGCAATGTTATTTTCACATTGTCCTATCAATGCTACTATTTTTACTAAGCATCAATCATAAATTAAAATTTTGTCACTAGATCTATTGATTCATGAGAATTATATATATATATATATATATATATATATATATGTATATATGACTAGAAATGAATAAAAACCAATTAGGGTAATCTAGCTAACGAGACATCATATGCTAATAATTTTAGATAAGTGAGTTAACTCTTTTCTCTTCAAAAGATATCTCATATATTAAATATATGTATTATTTTTCTTACAATACGTGAGTTTCACATGGTTATAGAACCTATACAATAAATGATACTCTATACAATAAACGATACATAATTGATACATAAAATCATGATTGTTATTCCCTTTTTTTCTCCTCCTTCCATGAAAAAAAAAAAACCCACATGTGAAATGTTTCCCATATATTACAAAAACAAAAACCCACACACATGAAATGAAAGGGGGAGTACAAGTACAACTATATTCACAAAGATAGAGATTCACACAAAAATTAGTAGTACAAAGTTATCTAGTTCCGTAGGCATGATTTTTAAAGGATTGGAAGGCATCTTTTTTGCAAAGAAAAGTAATAGGAACAAAGAAAAAAGGTTGGTACGGTACCACCAATTAAAGAGAACTGTTTGGGTCAATTTAAAAGCAGAGGTGAGTGAGAGGACCATAAAACTTATGCCTTCGTCTTTACAGTTTTTACAGCCATGATTTGTGTTCTTGTCATCTCAGTGGATCTCGACCTTCCATTTAATATTAAGCACGCAACAACAACCTGGCGGGAATGTCTGTCCTCTACAGCACTATAAATAGAGTGAGATATTTCATGCTCTTGCACCCACCTCACACTCACAGCTATAGCTCTTATTGCTTACACACCACCTTAGTTGTTAACAAAAATAGTGTCTTTGAGACTCATACATTTGTAATAGATACCCAAAAATCCTAAAACATACACTCCTATACAGCTAGAAAGGAAGATCATCATCACTACCAGAGAGATGGGTAGAAAGTCATCTTCATTCTCAATATGCAACATATTCAAGATATGTTTCTCAAGTGGAAGCAGCAGGGAAGAGTATTGGGATGAAAGTGGCTATGTTAGAAGAATATGTCCTAGTGATGAAGACAAAGGACTTTGGATTGCTGAACCTGGTATTGACCGCAAAGCCACAGAACTCATTGACAGATTCTACGCAGCTCGTGGCTAGTTTCATGTGAATACCTATATTGTCTTGTGGCAAGTCATTCAGAGCAGCAAATGCTTCCCAATTTTTTATTTTTGTCTTGCTTTAAAATTTTTCCATTCTCTTGTAATAATTTATTTGAGTTATGCATCCTAATCTATAGAGTTATCCTAATGACTAATTATTCAATGCCATAACCAGTTTCTTTATTTCTTCAAGCCATGCCCTCTTAGTATGATTATTAATTTTTATTTTTAGATTTCTCTATATTTGGATTCTTGGTTCTTTTCATAAGCCTTGATATAAGGTGATAAACCTGATATATAATATGGAGCTGATTGAGACCAATATGATCCTTTGATACCATAATATATACTAGTCTATCTAATTGCACTTCTTCTATATAGCTATATGCGAGGTACATTTTATAGAAAATGGAACCAAAAACTGCCTCATCTCTTTGTATCTTTATGGCCAAAATTATGTACACAAGGGGCTGCAATTCCGTTTAAAAACATTTAGTACTTCTTGTTGTAAAATAGCAAAAGCTCAAATTACCAAGATTAATTGTAAAAATATTTTAGGCTTGTGAAAGATCTTCAAACTAATAATAGGAACGAAGAAAATTAATCCAAAAGAAAATAGACACAAAACACTAAGAATTTACGTGGTTTGGCAATAGTCTATATCCACGGATGACGATGAACAAATTTCACTATATCAAATTTTGAATAATACAAATTGGTGTAAAGGTATTCTCACAATCCAAAATCTCAAATACACCCAAATAGCTATCTCTCATAAATACAAAACCAAATAACCAAATATTTACAAATACCAAATACAAATACCAAATACTAAATACGAATTAAGTACAAACCAAAGAGAGAGCTACAAATCAAATCCAAAAGTTGCAACGCATCAAGAGAGAGCAAATCACCAAACCGCATAACCAAAACCAAACAGCAACAAACCTCTCTCACTATTCCAAATTGCAACCCACAAATATCAAAAAACCAAACAAAAGAGAGCCTCTTTTTCTCACACCCACTCTCTGAATTTGCCGCAGCAACACTCTACTTATATAAGAGACTTGAGTTGGCTAGCATATCCAAAACGAAAAAGAACTAGACTTTTTTTCTACACACAAAAGGAGAATCACTTCTATTCCAAAAAGAATTCCAAATCAAGTAGTAGACTAGACTTCTAATAGAGCTTGATAGTTTCAAACAACAGTTACCCAAAAGGAATAAAATTCCTTCCTTATCCAAATCCAACAAAGAGTCGAACTCCTAATTCTCCTTTTGGTTGCACTCCCTCTTGATCCCTCCTCCTCCTCCTCCTCCTCCTCCTGCAAGAAGTGAATCAACTGGATGACTGACTAAATTAAGTAAATTACAAAATGCATTTGCATTACCAATTAGTATGTACCTATTACTGTAAGAATTTCAGAGGATGCAAACCTCAAATGTTATGGTGTTTATGAGATTTTGAAGTTGATTTGGGATTTCACTTCTTTGTAATAACCGCATATATGAACAATTTTATTCCCATTGAGCACAAGCTAAATTAGTGAATGGCATGATAGTGTTAGTGAACATCAAATGAATGCACTCGATATGGATCCAACGAGCATTTGTGCTACATAATCGGTTTAGGACAAGCCACATTTACTTTATATAAATTATCGTATTAAGCCACATATCTAAGTGTTTTTGTTTTTTTTTTTTTTTTTTATTGGCAACTTATGCCACTCAGGCAGTAGAAAATAAATCAGAAGTAGCAATTAAACTAGAAGTTTATTTGATTTTTTAATTTATTTGTACAATCTTCCGAAGCAACTTTTAAACATAAAATTGCAGCATTATTTATATATTTTTTAAGTGTACAGTTAAAAATTTCTTTTGACCAAAAGTTATAACTATTAGTTTTAGACGCTATAGTACTCTTTCCTTCTTGGAATGGTGTGAACGTGACCATAGGGCAAGCAGTAAGCACTCCATATATGCATCCTCCAATAGGCAAAGATATATTGACATTTTTAAATTTATTCTCTTCGAACGTGAACAAAGCACAACCCCTGTAGGATTCTCCTTTGAAGACGTTGTCAAGTAGTGATTGGTGAATGTTGATTAGTATAGGACAATGATTGAAGGGATCTACTACTTCCTTGACTTTGGCTTTGTTCAAGGAGCTTCTACTACTAAATTATTATTGTAAATTTTACTGAACCATATTCTATTAACTCATTGTATAGGGCATAATAACATATGACAATGGGGAGAGAGAGAGAGTGAGAGATTGTTGTGGGGAAGGATCTATATATGTTTAAGATGGTATTGGAAGCCAATGCAATGTATATGGTATCCAACACATGGCCAGCCTAAACAAAGCAAACACAATAAATAACAAGTGATTCATAGTCTTTGTGCTTAAACTTTACATAATATTCTATACAGATTTTGTTTTACAAAAGTTGCATACAATGTAGGAATACACAGAATACTCGTAATCATGCACGCATGGTTAAATCAACTTCTGACTTTCTGAGGCAATAAAGGGAATTAAAGTTTATTTTCCTTCATTGAAAAGATTTTAACTATCATAAGGGAATATTGCTTGTATCGTTGGAGAAGGAATAGAATAATCTTGGTTTTTAATCACGGCCGGGATGGTAAAGGAACCCAATGTATATATGGATCCAGTTCATGGCTAAACCTAAACAAATCAAACATAAAAAGTGACCCTAACCCTAAAAAGGAAATTTGATATGGTGATTTGTGAAGCATCAAAGTTATGCAATTTTTATCAACTCATAAAGCTAGGCAGCATTCTACCACATCTGTGTTTTGTTTTGTTTTGTTTTTTTTTTTTTAGAAATTTTTTTTTTAGGGAATTAAAGTTTTTTTTTTAGACACTAATTAGTTTTTGGTGTAGGCGGGGATTGAACCCCAGATCTCTTATACAACTATCAAAAATTTTATCAATTGATCTAACTGGAACCCACTATCACATCTGCTTTTTAAATTGTCTTTAATTGAAACAATGAGCCATTATTGTATCAGTAGGCAAAAAGTAGTTCAATTGGTTATATATGTTTCTTTTCAAGTAGTTGCTTGGAAGAACCATCAAATGTGTATTCGGAGCTTCCCCTTTTTGGAGATCCCTTTTAATGTTTTTATTTTTTATTTTTTTTTTTTTTAAGATTATTTTTTTAGGGTTTTTCAATGTTCAGCCTTTAACAATTGATGGTATTAAGCCTGTACCATTTCCCTCCATTCCACTTTGCCGGAATTTCTCAAGAAATCACCTTCAATTTTTATCAAAGAAGTAATCTATTCAACGAAATTTACTGGTTTTTACCTTTGGAAAACAATTTATATGGCTCTTATATATATATTTTTAAATATTTTATTAAGTCATAGATGAATTACAAAGCGCATAAATTTTAATTCATGAGGGGTAGAATAGAACCCAATGCCTTCTCACAAAGAAAAAAAGAAAGGACAAAGTTTCTACAAACTTTATCGTAACTTAATGCTACAATTTCATTTAATATCTTTTTATTAAATATGAATTTAAACAAATCCATAATTAAATTACATTTTCTTCTTATATCCTTTATGCTCACAAAATTTCTAGAAAATTAAAAATTAGTAGCTATGTCATCAATCAATTATTTAAATTGCAAGTTTTTATAGTATAAAATTATGTATAAAAAATAATTTTATGGATCATATAGTAAATAACTTTTTATTAACACAAAATTTAACAAGTGTTTTAAGAGCATAAAAAACATATAATTCAACAGTTAAATTTTAAAAATATGTAGTCATGTTAGTTTTTTTAATAAAAATTATAGTTTTAAGTTACAACAAAGTTTGTAGCCAAACTGTCCAAAAAGAAATATCACTTAGCTATTAATTATTAATACCCATGTATATACTTCACAGGCCCCTATCATTTAAAAAAAAAATCCTAATTCTGGATGGTAAGCTAAATAAGAGGAGGCTTTGAAAGTAAATTTTGATGCAACAGCCTTAGATATACCTTTGTTATACTTTCAATATTGCGATGAAATAATCATAGGGTCGGAATTCTCTTCTTATGGTCCCTTTATATTGATCCATGAAACTAAGGCAAACTCTTTTTGTTGTGGAACTTATGTTTGAAGAGGGCCTCACTAACTATATTCTAGAAGGCAATGGTCTAAATATCACTAACCCTATTCAATTATCCATTGCTCTCTTGTACTTTCACATTGGCTAGTAGCCAAATAAACTAAGGCTAGGTTTGGATCCAGCTTTTTATGTTTGCGTTTACGTTTCTTCACCTTTTTTTTTTTTCCTCCCTGCTGCTGCACACTCTTTTATGGGACAACGGCTACTGTTCATGTGAACAGTAGCCAGCAATTGTTAACTCTTCAGCCCTTTTATCAATTCTGTGGGTCTTGTGAACAGTGCACGGGACCCACAAATCTCACTTTTCAGCAACTTTTTTAATAAAACTGGGTCCCACGGTACTATTAACACATTTAAAAATTATCTTGCTACAGTGATTTCAGTTTTCAATTTTCAATTTCAGCAAAATAAGTTCTATCCAAACGGACCCTAACTCTTTAGCTCATAATATTACCATTGGGCCTCTATTTATCTGTTTAGTTGAAGAATCTCCATCTCCCTAATTTACTTCCTAGTTTCTTTTTGGCCTGGATTGTGAATTTGTGAGAAATTCTTCACCTAACTTTCGTGTGTCAAACTGTCAATTTGCATTAGTAAAAAAAGTTGGTTCTTTTAATATTAAAAATTAATGAAATATTACTTATTCAGCTTTTTTATATTATACTGTTTTTTGGTTTAAAATTTGGTGGTTTTTTTTTTTTTGGTTCTTTGAGATATAAAATTCTTAGTTAAGTTTTTGTATTTTGGTTTTATCAACATCTCTTTTATAAGCTGTTAGGAAAATTCAGTTGTTAATAATTATTCAGTACATTAAATTTTTTTTTTTTTTTGGTTAAAACAAATTATAGTTTTAACTGGGTTGAAATTCTATTTGACTCAATAATTTGAGAGCCTTTTTGGAGGTGGAGGTGGAGGGATGAATGCAAAACTTACTTATATATATTTTTTCTTTTAAACAAAATCAATTATAGTTGGCCCATGATACCTTCGAATCAGCTGTCTTTTGTCCACTAGATGAGTATTTGGAGTCTGGACTATGGTGATAATAGCACCTTGACAATTATGATTTTTCAATTTGTTCGAAATTCCTTTTAAAGCATAAAATTGTAAATGGTGTCATAACATAATAAGTTTTAATAAATTATCCATTTTATGGTTTAGATTAAATATTACAAATTTGATAGATCGTGTACCATATTGTTAATAATATATTTGCCTTAGTAAACTACCACCAAAGCTGTACTTGTAGTCAGTTCCATCAAGCCCATGGACAAACCATGGAAGATTGTAGAAGTCTATGGGATCACTTGGATCAGCTCGTTCGGGAAGGAAGGCTAAAGCAACTCTTGCATCACTCCAACAACTAGGGAGGCCAGGCAGACCCAGAATATCAGAGAGATGATTCAATAAGACCGCCATTGGGAACGATAAACGTCATCTTTACTGCTCTAGGGAGGACCGACTCCTGCCCTTCCATAGTGGTGTTTGTGGCTCGGCTATCCACCGAGGACGCTAATCAAGAGCCAAAGAGGGCTAGACTAGAAATCCAACCGGTTTTGGGCTTCTCGAACGAGGATAAAATCGGAATCATCCAACCCCACGATGATACTTTGGTGTTTACCCTCAAGATTGTGGGATATGATGTGAAGAAGGTGATGGTGGACCAAGTTAGTGGTGCCGAGATAATGTACCCAGATCTTTATAAGGGGCTAAACTTGAGACTCGAGGACTTAACACCCTACAGCTCGCCCCTAGTGAGTTTTGATGGGAAAGTCGTCATCCTGAAGGGCCAAATTAGAATACCCTACAAACTGGCTCAGAAATAGTGGAGGTAGACTTCATTAAGATGGACGCTTATTCACCCTACACAACCATTGTGGCCAGGCCTTGGCTTCATACCCTAGGGGCCATCTCTTCCACTTTGCACCAGAAGGTGAAATACCCATCTAGGGGCCCAAGTTAAGGAGATCTTGAAAAATCAATTTGTGGCTAGGCAATGCCTAGTGGCTGCCATCTAGCATCAGCCCGAAACTGAGTCCTCGACTTATACCAAAGGGGGCTTATAGTAATTAAAGGCTCCAGTGTTGCCTGTCGGTGGGTCGGCCGAGGATGTGAAATGTGAGAATTTGGTAAAGGTTATTATCGAGGATGATTCGGAGAAATTATTTCAAATTGGGGCCCAGCTACCTCTTCTAGAAAAGGAAGAGCTGGTAGAGTTTCTTAGAAAAAATGTTGATGTCTTTGCATGAAATGCTTACGAAGTCCCGAGGGTGGATCCGAACTTCATTTGTTATCATCTAAATGTTAATCCATCTGTCACTCCCAAGAGGTAACCTCATCGGCGCTCGTCTAGGGAACACTCCGATGCGGTCAGAAATGAGGTGAAGAGATTAAAACAACCGGGGCTATCAAGGAGGTATTTTACCATGAGTAGCTAGCCAACACTGTGGTAGTGAAGAAGAAAAGTGGGAAATGGCAAGTGTGTGTGGATAGACCAGCTAGTGGATGCAACCGTAGGCTATCCTCAGATGAGCTTCCTGGATGTCTTTCAGGGATACCACCAAATACCACTAGCCATAAACGATTAGGAGAAGATAGCTTTTGTCACCCCTACAAGAAATTATCACTACAAAGTGATGCTGTTCGGTCTGAAGAATGCAGGATCAACCTATCAAAGGATGATGACTAGGATGTTTGAACCACAGTTGGGCAAGAGCATTGAGGTCTATATAGACGATATGGTGGTAAAAAGTAAGGTAGTCTTCGAGCACTTAGGAGATCTCAAGAACATATTAAAATTCTGAGGAAACACAAATTGCGTCTCAATACTTCCAAGTGTTCCTTTGGTGTGGGATCAGGCAAATTTCTAGGCTACATGGTGACCCATAGGGGAATTGAAATTAACTCCAACTAGATTAAAGCAATCAACAGTTTGCAACCACCTCGGAATCCAAAAGAAGTCCAAAAATTGACCAGAATGACTGCTGCCCTGAACCGGTTTATCTCTCGATCAGCGGATAGATGCCGACCCTTCTTCCTATTAATGAATAAATGGAAGGGATTCGAGGGACCGGGGAGTGCACCTTAGCCTTCCAACAGCTTAAGGAGCATCTCTCTCGACCCCTTATCATGTCTAGCCCTGAGGTTGACGAAGTCCTGTTCGCTTATATTACTATGGCCACTCATGCTGTAAGTCTGGTCCTGATACGAGTTAATGGCGGCACACAAAGGCCAGCTTATTATGTAAGCAGGTCACTACATGAGGCTAAAATTCGCTATCTACTGCTAGAAAAGGCTATTTTGGTAATGGTACATGCCATACGCAAGCTCCCCCACTACTTTTAGGCACACACAGTTATTGTCCTAACTTAGCTTCCACTCATAGCTCGGCTTCAAAGTGCTGACTACACAAGGAAGATTGCTAAATGGGCCACGGTCCTAGGGGCTTTCAACATCAAATACATGCCTCGCACTTCTATCAAGGGGCAAGTCCTTGCGGATATGGTAGCAGAGTTTGCTAAATCCCCATTAGAAGAAGAAACAGAAACGCAACGCATGGATGGAAAATCGGTTGGCATGATCTCCCAGCAGGGCCCCCTATCTTGGAAAGTGTACGTTGATGATACAACAAATCAGAAGGGTTCCGAAGTGGGGCTAGTACTAGTATCACCTGACAGGATCACCATCGAAAAATCATTAAGATTGGAATTCTTGGCCACCAATAACGAAACTGAATATGAGACTCTGCTAATGGGAATGACCATGGCGCTAAAAATGGGCGAGAAGGCCATAGACATGTTCTCGGACTCCAGATTGATCGTCAGACAAGTCAAGAGAGAATTTGAGGTGGGGGATGAAAGAATGGGGATACTTGAGTCAGGTTAGGCACCTATAATCAGAATTTGAATCTTTCAGCCTATTGCACATCCCTAAGAGTGGAAATACACATGCTAATTCCCTAGCCACTCTCGTAATCTCCTCGGCGCAAAACTTACCTTATGTCATCCTCGTAGAAAACCTATACAAGCCCATAGAGACAAATAGAGAGGTGGTTCATATTCACCAAGTTAGGATAGGGCCTAGCTAGATGGATCCCATAGCACTGTTCTTAAAAAAAGACACCTTACCCAAGGAAAAATAAAAAGCGGACAAAATACGTAAGAATGCTCCTCGGTTCTGGCTATCCGAGGACCAGAAGTTATATAAAAGCTCATTTTCTAGGTCATACCTATACACCCTGAGGCAATAGAATTACTCCTTGAGGAGTTACAGGAGGAGATTTGCGGTAGCCACACCGAAAGCAGGTCTTTGGCACACCGAGCCATCACTCAAGACTACTGCTAGCTGAATATGCAAAAGGAAGCACAAGAGTATGTAAAGAAATGCGACCAATGCCAAAAATTCGTACCAAACATACACCAACTAGGGGGAGTCCTTAATCCGCTAACCAGCCCCTGGCCATTCGCTCAATGGGACTTAGACATTGTGGGCCCTTTCCCTAAGGCAGCAAGGAACAAGAGATACCTGCTAGTCAACACAGATTACTTCACTAAGTGAGTCGAAGCCGAGCCTCTAACAAACATCAGGGATATGGATGCCAAGAAGTTTGTATGGAAGAACATCGTCACACGATTCGGAGTCCCTCATACCCTCATCTCAGATAACGGCCTTCAATTTGATAGCAAATCTTTCAGGAGATACTGCTGTGACTTGGAGATTACAAATAGATATTCTACCCCAACCTATCCCCAAGGAAATGGGCAGGCCAAGGATGTTAACAAAGCCATTGTCAGTGGACTCAAGAAGAGACTGGACGATGAGAAGGGAAAATGGGTGGATGAACTGCCACACGTCCTGTGGACGTACCGACCCACACCTCACAAGTCAACGGGAGAGAACCCTTTCTCAATGACATATGGGGTCGAAGCTGTTATCCCTTTGGAGACTGGATTCCCAACTTTAAGAACTAGCTCATTCAATCCGACCACTAACAATGGGTTGCTAGAGAAGAGCTTAGACTTGATTGAAGAGAGAATGGAAAATGCAATGGTTCAATTGGCATACTACCAACACAAGCTCAAGCAAGGTTATGATGCCAACATGAAGTTGAGACCATTGGCACCTAGTGACCTGGTGTTGAGAGAGGTTCTGGGTACTGCAAAGAATCCAACGTAGGGAAAACTATGGCCCAATTGGGAAGGACCATATCACATCACCCCAGTGGCTGGTGTAGGAGCACATTTTTTGAAAGACTTAGATGAGCATGTAATATCACGCCCTTGGAATGTAAACAACCTAAAAATGTATTATTATTAATATAAGTTTCCTTTATCAACACGTTCATTTGTTATATAAAGGTTTTGTGCTTTTCGTTATGACATCTTTTATAAGTGTTTAAAACAAACCATAGTCAAGCCTACAGTCATCGGACCAGATGCTATGGGAAAATTAACACACTATGGCATCTTTTATAAGTGTTTAAAGCGAACCATAGTCATGCCTATAGTCTTCGAACCAAATGCTATGGGCAAATTAACACACTATGGCATCTTTTATAAGTGTTTAAAACGAACCATAGTTGTGCCTGCAGTCCTCGAACCAGATGCTATGGAAAAATTAACAAATTATGACATCTTTTATAAGTGTTTAAAACGAACCATAGTCATGTCTGCGGTCCTCGAACCAGATGCTATGAGAAAATTAACACAGTATGCCATCTTTTATAAGTCTTTAAAACGAACCATAATCATGCCTGCAGTTCTCGGACCAGATGCTATGGGAAAATTAACACAATGCCATCTTTTGTAAGTGTATAAACTGAACCTAAGTCATGCCCAATGTCCTCTGACCAGGTGCTCTTCGGATTACATACTTAGGTAAAATTAACACTACATTGTCTATTTGATTCTCATTAAGCATCAACACAAATCTAAAGGCTATGGCCAACTCCTCGGATTGGTGGTCTTGGGTAAGCTAAAATCCATAATTATTCATCCAAGTATAAGTTTATTACTTGTCCTTATTTGGTTTGATCCATGTTACAGAAAGAGCAGTTCACGGTGCAAATGTAGAGTAAATGATTCATTGTTGGTGCTTAGTCAAATTATTTACTCTAGTGGCAGGGTATTGTTATTAGTGTTTGTTAAAACTAAAGTGGCCACAGGTCAAGTTTATTCGTAATAACAATAAGCTCGAGAGTATGAAAAGCAAAGACACAAGAGATTGAGAGAGAATCCCATTCATTAATCAAAAGTAGTTACATTACATACAATGGCAAAAGCCATAACAAAAAAGTAACAATACTACCACAACAAAAAAGAGATCCTACAACTACTTTTGTGCGGGTTGAGAGCCTTTCTTGGGATCAGTGGCCTTGAGCTTGGTGTCCCCAGTATCAAACCTTGACTCAGCTGCCTTGGCTTGGGAGACCATATTCTTAATGGAAAGAGTATCCTCGAAGGGAGTATCTCTAACCGAATGTAGGACCTCCTTACCCTTCCCAACTACTCCTAGGGGGATTTCAGTATCCATGGCAAGGTCTTGGATGTTGGAGACCTGCTCAGGAGGAGGGAGGGATAAAACAGTAGTCGGAGGGAGGTCAGCTAGAACTTCTCGGATGTGTTCAAGGAAGAACGCATTCTCAGCCTACCTTAGCTCGGAGTTAGCAGGGACCCCCGCAGTATTGAGCGCCTCCATCCAAGACTCAGTGAAGTAGTCCCTGCACACTTCAGCTACCTTCTCGGCCAGCCTTTTCTCCATTTCCTCCACCCAGCGCTCGTAGAATGCAATCACTGTAGCTTCAGTAGTTTCCTTAGCCACCCGAGTTGCCTCTTTTGCTGCGTCCTTGACCCTCTGCAACTCGGCCCTAAGGTCCAGAACTAACTGTTTCTGGGTGGCCAAGTTTAACTCTGTGGTGTAGAGCTGCTTACGTTGATCAGCCAGGGCACTCTTGTGCTCATTGTCCACCTCTTTTAACTTTTCGCCCATTGCCATGTGCTCCTCCTTCAAGGATCCGAGGGCCCTCTCAACCTCCCGTCGAGAATAGGCCTCAGCTTCAACTTTATTATGGGCATTCCAGACCCATTCCTCGACCTTGTAAACTTGTTGAGTAACCTGCATAACGATGGCAAAGGGATCAAATAAAAAGAAAAATGATGATGATGACACTGATGAGCGAAAAGGCTTCTTAGCATGAGATTCATAAAAATAGAAATTGACTTACCATGGCAAGGTCCCTCTTCAACGACATGAAGAGTTCTGGTTACCTTGTACGTTTGAGAGCCTCCATATCCCTTGGAAGAAGGAGAGACTGCTCCAGAATTTCAGCCAAGTGGGCCGCATGCCCTTTCTAGGACTCCCAGATGGTAGAATCCCAGGAGATGGGGGCCCCGTCTAGCTCTATCCGGGGAGCCCATGTGCGCTGTAGTCGGCGCACTTCTGCATCCTCCCTACCATCAACGGAGGTGGCCCTCTTATCCCTTGGGTCTTTAGTCTTTTGTTGTTTGGTGCCCTTCACAAGGGCCACCTCACCTTCTTCCAGCTCTCGCACTGGCCTTTTCTTCTTTGGCTCCTGATTGGCTGGCAATCCGAGGCCAGTGGGAGGAGGAGGAGGAGGGGGAAGCATGGGAAGCATGGCAGGAGTTTGTGTCTTAGGGACATCTTTCGAAGTTCCCCCTTTATTCCTGTTGGCTATCAAACCTTTCAGGCTAGGTCTTTTCCTCAGATCCATCCCTTTCTCTTCCTCTTCCTCTGAGCTTGAGTCAATCTGAGTGACAATTAACTTTGGTGGGCGCGCAGAGAAAAGTTTGTCAAACTCAGTTTCAAAATCCGAGAGCTCCACAGGCTTTTTTGGTACTCCCTCTTCCTCTTCAAAACGAAACTGGTCTATCTCTTCTTCCAATGACAAGAGCGAGGAGGCAATTTCCTCTTCTGCCACAGCTATTGCTTCAAGGGGGACTTGTTGTAAGGGTATTGCAAGCGGATGAGGGATTTGATGACCTGGTAGTATGACTGGGGGAAGGTCGTCTCGAGCCAGAAAATTCGACTTTGACATGTCAATACGATTTATCCTAGGATCACCAGCTCTAATGGCGTGGCCAACCTCTTGAAAAACCTTCGAAATAGGATCAAAATCTAGGACCAAATGGACAACTCGCAACTGTTGGTCCTCGCTCCGGAAAATTTCTGACTGGAACAGGTAGTTAAGAATCGCAATGTTGGTGAGACTAAGCCGAGGAGCAACTTGCCTCCTATCTGCAGAAATAATCGAGAAACCAAACACAATTAGATGATTGAAGTCCATTATCTAAGGAAAGTAAAATGAAGGACATGGGTAGGGTTAAAGAATATAAGTTTTTTGCTAAGAAACCTAACTCTAAGGTATCCCACCTGGCTCTCTCTCTTGGGTTAGGCAGTGGAGACCATCATGCCATGCCCCCAAAGCAATGAGGTAGTCATCTTTCATCCATTTGTTGGATTTGGGGAGGCACGAAATAAGCCTGACGATGGACGACCTGGACTTGAGGTAAAACCCTCCTTCTGCTTGTGAGTGACACTCGTACATGTGGACCACGTCATGCCATGTGAGTCCTAATTTAAGATGCTCGTTAAGAGCATCGACGTAGCCTAGGATCCTAAACATATTAGGTGCGCACTGATAGGGGCACAGCCTATGATTAATAAGGTAGTCCCGAGTTATCCTATCCATAAGAAGGGTCATCCCTCCTTCTGTGAAGGTTATTATAGGGATGATGATTTCCCTTTCCTCTCTGTGCGTAACAATTTGTTTCGGGGAATAATATTGTGGGCCGACTTCCTAAGGTATATGGTATCTGTGTTTAAAAACTTCTATTTTGGCAGAGGAATCTACTAGGCTCTCGAATCTACCCATTTGGATAACCTAAGATGAAGTGACTGGGATTTGTAAATAAGGAAGTGAGAACTAAAAGGCCGAAGAGACTAACTGAGGAGAAAAAGAAATATTCAATGAGAATGTAAATTTACAGGAACTAAAATGTATGCTAATCTTTGATACCTTTAAAAAAAGTTTTCGAAGATCTCTTGAGGAAAGGGTGTGAGAGTCATGTATCTTGGAGAGTCGTTGAGAGCTTAAGTGTTTCATATCTCTAGAAACTTGAAGACTTGTAAAATGGAGAAAAGATCTCTCCGTACGCTTTATATAGGAAGCAAAAGTAAGTGGGAGTTATCCCACTCAAAATTCCAGGAGAAAAACTCAGCCCGGAGCAATTAATGACGCTCTGTGAACTTCGAAATGTTAGGAGCAGTTATGGGGCTCGCAAAACAGTGCTCTCGCATGTGCGAATCAAGGAATCAATTGGTGTAACTTCTTAAAAATCAAAACCCCACTTTTCTCCTCGGATGAGAGGGAAAAACTGGAGTTTTGAAGGGCTATTATAAGGATAAGGGCCCAAAATTATATATTGGGCCTTGGGCCTTATCTGTGGGTGTGGACATGTCCGAGGAGTGATAAACAGTTGTGGAATTTCAGTTTAGAGTCTCATAGATAAGAAAGGAGTGGAGGGCAGTCCGATGAGGAATCCCTTCTCGGCTATGACAAGTACGACTCAAATATGTATTCCAGTGATGGACGTGACCCTCATAGAAACTCCATTGATAGGGGCGCACCTCATGAGCATGCAAGAAGGATGGAAACCTAAAAATATCTAGAGAAAAGCTACTACCACCGCATTAAATGCACCATAACTACTTTTCTGACCGCATTTATGTGAGAAGACCCCTGAACAATGATACCTTGGCTACTGCAACTCACAGCAAGCCAGAGAGGGTGTCTAATGGGACAGGCACTTGAGTAAGGGCTCAAATGATCAACAAGTGTAGGGTCAAGATGGTTCAATGTGATCTATATAATGTAAGAGACTCTCCATGAGAAGGGGATCGAAAAAATTAAAGAAAGAACACTATTTAGTCCTATTTGCATTGTCCTGGTTTGATCGTCTTTCAAATCCATACTAGTCGTTGTTAAATTCTTTAGGGCCTAGTTCTTCGACCCACTTTCTACAAATTTATTGTATTGAGTTCACTGGGCCAAGGTCCCACACATATTGGGCTTGGGCCGCAAATTGTGCCCCTACACTTCTGATTATATTTTTTAAATTAGGTGATTAAAATAAATATTGGTGTAAAAACACATCATTAAATTCAATGGTTTATGAAAGAAAATTAAAAAAAAAAAAAAAAAGCAGAAAAGAACATTTAATCATTTTATTTGTTTCGTTATTGACTTGATTGTGGCCAAAATGGGCATTTGCCCATTTCGCCAAAACTTTATAGTAAAATGCCCTTGTTCTAAAACTATTTAGCAAAATGCCCATGTTTTAAACTCGATTTCTAAAAATCGTGCTTTAATGAAAAACTCAATTTTTAGAAAATCGAGTTATGTGAAATCAAACTTAAAAAAAAAAAAAAATGGAACTCGAGTTTTATTGAAAGAAGTTCCATGTAAAATTTCTCACATTACTCGATTTTCATTAAATCGAGTTTTTCATAGAGGCATTTTCCTAGATAGTTTCAGAATAAATACATTTTACTACATCTTTTGGGCAAAAGAGGCAAATGTCCATTTTGGCCCTTGATTCACGTTGGAGTAAGAGGATAGACGAATCATGGAGCCAATGGCCATTCATCAAAGTACTGCAATACACCCTTTTACTGTTTCATTGATATATTAAAGAGGAAAATCTGATTGAATGCTTGGATGGATCAAAGAGAAAGGATGAACGCTCATGGACTTCCACACTGAAGATTCTTCATTCGATTTAGAGGCACCTTCACAAGGTTTCAAATTATATCAGGTGAAGGAATCAAGTCAAGGTACCTTGCAACCATATTATTATGCCTTCTTGCTTCGTTTGGGATAGTTTATTGGTAAGTATTATTATTTTTATTTTTTTGGGTATTTTTCTCTTAGCTTCTCTTTGGAAAAATAATTAGTTTACGAGCTACAACTCAATAATCTAGATCTCCAACTAAAGTAAATGGTACCATCAACCTTTGGACTATTTAATTAGCATGTTTTCTTCTTCCTATAATTATAACTCAAAAGGTCTTGGTAATTGTGAAATCTGACTCTATCAAGAGTCATGAGCATATGATAAGACCTCAACGACGAGGTAGGAAAGTAAAATTTAAGAAGGCAATGGGATGTTTAGTAGCTGTTTAATCAAGTAAATATTAGAGTTGTGGCATAAAAGCATAAAACACAGGTTTTGCGCCAGCCAATAGACCTTCACCACTTCACCTTTTGTATTCTCATCACTTAAATTAGATTTAGAGAAAAAGAACAAAACGATTTCATAAAAAATAAAAGGTTCACTCCGTTTGGATCTACTTCACCTATGCTTCCTTCATGCCGTGTCCTCTGCAAATCAAAAATTGGAAACATAAAATTCCATTACAATCTGGTTTCATAATTTTTTTTTTTTTTAATAGTTTTATACAGATTTTGTTGATAATGATATATCGGTTTCCTGCCACGATTATATCCCTTCCGATTTTTCTACCCCTCTCAATAACAAAATAAATAAATATAAAAAAGAGAAAAAGAAAAGAAAAATTGCATATATATATAAATAGACAAGTGTAATAGATCTGGCTCTAATCAAATCTGTACACAGCAACAATGAATTTTTATTAAACAAAAGTAGGAGCAAAGAAAATAAATAGAAGTATCAGAAGAATGAAGATTATGTACACCCCAATAAAATTGAAGAACAAAAAAAGTTGATGATTATTGAAAACGAGACATGCATCATCAGCTAGTTCTTCTGGTACTTGTCTCTGATCCAATGAAGACCCACAGCGGTTCCTTCCTTAACTTTCTTCACGCCAATTGATGCAATAGCTTTAGTTTTCCCTAACCCATCACCAATCTTCTTCGAATATGTAGCCTTTGAACTCTTTTTGTTCTCAAGATCTGGGTTTGGGCTATCACGGTGTGAAGGAGAGGACACGAGAGGTGAAGCAGATCCAAACCAAACGGCGTGAAACTTTTTTTTTTTTTTTTTTAAATCGTTCTGTTCTGTTTCTCTAAATCTGATTTAAGTGATGAGAATCTAGAAGGTGACGTGGTGAAGGTCTATTGGCTGACGCCACAACCTGACCTAATATTTATTCTTTTTTTTCCTGTTTTATGTTTTCAAAAGTAATTTTTTATTTTTTAGACTAAAAAACTTGTTTGACAACTTAAAATGAACGGAAAATAAAAAATGTTTTTAAAACTCAATTTGTGAAGAAAATTAAAAATATGCAAAATGCTGTTTTTATTTTCTAATTTTTAAAAGTCAATGAAAATACGCATTTAATTTAATAAATCCGTCTCATTTAATGAATTAGCATTAGAGTTCAAATCCTAATAATAACATATTTTAGTATTTTTTATTTTTTTCTTCAAAAAACTATTTTTTTAATTTCAACTAACAAAATATGTTTTTGATTTAAAAAATACAAGAAAATTGTTTTTCTTTATATTCCCAAAAATAAGTTTTGGAAAATAAAAAATAAAAACTATTACCAAACATAACCTAAATTTCCTAAACTCTTCGTGAGCAAAACATGCTATCACATTAGCATAATTAATTGTTATATATATATATATGTGTGTGTGTGTGTGTGTGTGTGTGTGTGTGTGGGGCCCGAGTATTGAGCAACCCAGGTCCACTCCACATCTGGCCCAAGGTCCGTGCCGAGAATGGTACAAAGTTCAAGGATGAGTGGGAGAAACTCAAGTCCTCTGGGACCTCGCCGAGGATGCTCACGTCCTCGGCAAACCGACATTGAAGACAAGAAGCTGTCACTCACTCATTAAATGCACGCCACCAGCACTCTGGTCGCATCAGTGGTGAATTGACCAGCCAACAATGATGCCTTGGTTACTTCAACTAACAGAAAGCCTGCAAAGGCGTCTGATGGGACAAGCCTTCAGACACAAGTCTAGATGGCCGACAAGTGGACGGCAGAGATCAATTGAACAAGACTATATAATAGATAGAATCCCCCAAAGTAAATGGGCTTTTGGCTTTTGGGGCTCTGCCCCCGAAGGGGAGAAAAGGAGGAAGAGAGTTTTTCTTTCTTAGGGTGTCCAAAGGACAACCCTTGTATTCATGAATTCTAAGGAAAAGGGGTCCTCGGACTGGGCCGAGGACGAACTTTCCTCAAGAACACTTAACCAAAAACTTTAGTTATCTTCTTTGTAAGCCCACACCGACTGTTGCTTTTCTTGCTAAGTGTCTGACCCTTCTATCCACTCTCTACAAATTTATTGTACGGGGGACGCCCGAAAACGAGTCCCTATAATATATATATATATATATATATTATATATTGTGTGTGTGTAAATTGTAAGATGTGAGATGATTCCACTTTAAAAGTGGAAGAATGAAGAATTTTGCTTGAGTGAAATGTTTAAGCGGCCAAATAACATTCAAAGCCTCAACCTTGAAACATCCAAATGACCCGAATAAACGCCCTAAATGACCAAAATGAACTTAAAATTTCAAAATAGCCCTTGAATAGTTGAACTACTAAAATGACCAAAATATATGAGAATGATTACACAATTTTAATTATATTGTTTTAATGGATTCTCATTATATACTTTCAAATTGGTAGAGATGTAAATATGGGATTATATGCCTAAGTTGATTACCAAAAAAAGCTTTAGGCCAATCAATTTTTCATAATGTTGTTACTTGGGCATAATACCCGTGAATTTGGTTATTTTTAAGGTTTTAGTGATGATAATAACTTAATTTTGCATATTTATATCATTATTAGAAAACATTATCATGCTTATTTTGAGTTAGTTCATGCAACCTATATTTGGTTTTGGAATAATGTTGAATAATTAATTTGTGTTTAATTAAATTTTAATGGTTAAATGTCTTTTGTAGGAGAACAGAATTAAATGAGCAAATTTGTGCAAAGAAGAAGGCTAATGGACTTTATTTTTACAAGGGCCATAATGAGGTTAAAAGAAGGCCAACCCAATTAAATTTGAATCCAATTAGAGCAAAGAATCAAAAGAAATTTGCACCAAATCCAAGTCCAATTCGGATTAAGATTTTAGTTTGTGCACCAATTCAAAAGTTTTTTGGGCATAACTTTCTTCTCAGATGTCCAATTGAGATGATTCAAGTTGGGCTTGAAAGCTACCTTAAAGAGTTACAACTTTGTAGTTTACTAAAAGTCCGAATCCTGACTTTAAGTGGGCCAAAAATATCGATTAAGTGAAGCCTAACAACCTAAGATTTTCTCCAAATGGGAATTCAACTTACAATAGGATTACTTGACCTATTTAAAGGCTCTTTAAGGAAAAATTTAGAGCAGAGATGTTGTAGAACAAAATTTAGGTTTATTTAAAGTTTCTATACAGTTTTTAGAGTTTTATTTGGTGTTATGGTTTGCTAGAAGCCTTGTTAAGACGAGTAAAACACAACCGTTTATTAGTATGTTCTTAACAATTATTTTATGGTAATAATGCTTATGTTATTGTGTTTTTGATTAATTTACTCATCTAAAAACATGTTTAGTTCTGTATAATTCTTTGATTTATTGTAGACTTCAGGCACGTTAAATGCTTAGTTTTCCCTACAAACTAATTCACTAGTTTTGTTTTATCTAAAATCAATCAATCTCATAAAACTACCTTAGGCTATTAATTCTTGAGTTCTTATTGTTAAATCATCCGACTAAGAACATCTTTCATATGAACTTTAATTGAATTATAAAATAAAAATTGTTAAGACTACCAAGAGATGTATTGTGTGTGGATCCCTAAACCTTAGTTCCTTAATATGTTGTTATATTCTCTCAATCATCTTTACCAAACTATCAAAATCTCTTCAATTAAATTGTTTTGGTTTTATCCTCTTGAGGTTTGCTAATCAATTCTCTTTCCCCGTGGATTCGACTTTAGACTCATCGAGTTATTACTTCGCAACAATCTTGCACTTGAAAGCATTATTTAATCTGGCAACGGTGCCAAAAACTTGTTGTGACTTAAATAATGTTCTCAAGTGCAAAATTGTCGCGAAGTAATAACTCGGTGAGTCCGAAGTTGAATCCACAAGGGAATTGATTAGCAAACCACAAGAGAATAAAAACTAAAACAATATAGTTTAATTGAAGAGATTTTGATGGTTTGGTAAAGGTAATTTAGATTGAGATAAAATAACAATATACAAAGGCATTAAGATTTAGGAATCCACACACAACACATCTATTGGCAGTCTTAACAATATTTATTTTATAACTCAACTAAAACTCACACAAATGATGATCTTAGTCAAATGATTTAACAATAAAAACTCAAGAATTAATTGTCTAAGGTAGTTTCATGAAATTGATTGATTTTAGGCAAAACAAAACTAGTGAATTAGTTCACAGGCAATACTAAGCATTTAACATGCTCAGAGTCTACGATAAATAAAAAAATTATACAGAACTAAATACTTTTCTAGATGAGTAAATCAATTAAAAATACAAGAACATAAGCATTAAAACCATAAAATAATTGTTAAAACATACTAATAAACGGTTGGATTTCACCTCTTACCTTAGCAAGGCTTCTAGCAAGCCATAACACCAAATAAAACTCTAAAAACTATAAAGAAACTTAAAAAAAAAAAAAAAAAAAAAAAAAAAAAAAAAAAAAAAAAACCTAAATTTTGTTCTGCGGCATCTCTCCTTTGAATTTTTCCCTAAAGAGCCTTTAAATAGGTCAAGTAATTCTATTACAAGTTGAATTCTTGTTTGGAGAAAATTCCAGGTTTTCAAGCTTCACTTAACCGATGGTTTTAGCCCATTTAAATTCAAAACTCAGACTTTTGGTAAACTACAAGGTTGTAGCCCTTTAAGTTAGCTTTTAAGCCCAACTTGAATCATCTCAATTGAACATTTGAGAAAAAATATATGTCCAAAATACTAACTGGTCTGCAGACTAGAATCCTAATCCAAATTGGACTTGGATTAAGTGCAAATTTTTATTTGATTCTTTGCTCCAATTGGACTCAAATTTAATTGGGTTGGCCTTCTTTAACTTCATTATGGCCCTTGTACAAGTAAAATCCATTAGCCTTCATCTTTAAACAAATCTGCTCATTTAATTTCTTTCTCCTACAAAAGACATATTCATGCATTAAAATTCAATTAAGTACAAAATTAATTATACAACATTATTCCAAAACCAACTTGCCCCACCCTTCCTTAAAAGTTACCATGGCTTTTGAGTAGAGTTATGGTGTGCTTTTGTATTAGAACCCCTTTCCCTCTCCATTATGTGTGTGTGTGTGTGTGTGTGTGTGTGTGTGTGTGTGTGTTTGTTTCTAAAAAAAAAAGAATGGGTAATTGTCTCACATTGCTTAAGAGAGTGTGTTGTGTGTAGTATAACTTGCCTCACCCTCCCTTAAAAGTTACCATGGCTTTTGAGTGGAGTTGTGGTATGCCTTTGTGTTAAAACCTCTTTCCTTCGCCCTTGTGTGTGTGTGTGTGTGTGTTTGTTTCTAAAAAAAAAAAAAAAAAATGATTCGAAAACCAAATATAGGATACATGAACTAACTCAAAATAAGTATGCTAATGCTTTTTAATAATGATATAAATATGTAAAGTTAAGTTATTATCAAGTGGTTTCTGTGGCAAATGGGGTATTTAAGTTATTTTGGAGGTTCATGAGTATTTTAGTCAATTTGGTGGTTTTAGAGATATATTGTTAATTTTTTGATGTTTCGGAAGTATTTTGGTCATTTTGATGATTCCAAGGGTATTTTGGAGGTTCTCGAGTCTATTTTGGTTGCTTTGAACGTTTCAATGGTATTTTTGTCTTTTTGGATGTTCTAAGGGTATTTTAGTCATTTAGGACAATTTGGGAGTATTTTTTGTCATTTTGGGTTCTTAGGGGTACTTTGGTCATTTTGCACATTTTAGGGGGGCATTCTCATCACTTTGGTGGTTCTAAGAGTATTTTGATCATTTTGGCTGTTTCAAGCGTGTTTTGGTCATTTTGTAGTTTTTAGGAGGTATTTAATCACTTTGGGGGTTTTGGTGGCATTTTAGTAATTTTGGATGTTTTAGAGGTATTGGGTGATTTCAAGTGGTATATTTTTGGAGTATTTTGGGCATCTTTTTTTTTTTTTTTTTGGGGTATTTTATTCATTTTGGAGGTTAATTAGTGTTTTAGTTATTTTGGACATTTTTTGGGGGTACTTGGAGGTTCCAAAAGTATTTTTATGGTTATTTTTGTTATTTTAAAGTTTTTAAGGGTATTTTGGGTATTTTAGATTTTTGGGTCATTTTAGAGATTCTGAAAAATTTTGATAATTTTAAAGATCTAAAAAAAAAAAAAAAAAAGGAAGATATTTTGATGGTTACAACGTATTTTGGTCATGTGGGAAGTTTTTTTTTTTTTTTTTTTTTTTTTTTTTTTTTCATTCTTTGGGTATTTTAAGGATATTTTGAACATTTTCAGGGCTTAAGGGTATTTTGCTAATTTTAAAAGTTTAAGATATTTTGGTAATGGTAAAACTTAGATTCTCCTATTAAACTTAAACACATATATGTGTTGATTTAGAAAAATTAATAAGAAATGCTACGCTTACAATATGTTTATAATAAATCTTATATGACAAATTATTATTAGTTGTTAAAATGTCCACAATATTCTCATAATAATTTATAAATTACAAATTATTATTAGTTGGTGGATAAAAAAATAATTTCAATAGTGAGTTTAAATTAGAATCAATAACAATTTATCACAAATATGTAACATTACCAAAATTGGAAGAATAGATGGGTTGGATCGTGTAATTTAAATGGGCTGGGCAGACAATGTACAACAATAAATAAGTGATCCTGACCCATAAATATAATGACTCAACCCAAAACCCACTGAACCCGTCATTTGCCACTTCTCAATCTCACCGATATCAGTATATCACTAACCGCAGCAACAGTACTCCATCATCTCCCTCTCACGCTCTCCGGCATCCCTCACAGTAAGTTTTTTTTTTTTTTTTTTTTTGACTTTTGAACTTGTGTTTTTCTCTTTAAATATGGTTTAATGCTGTATAGTTGATTACATTCTGTGGAAGAAGAAGAAGCATGATAATGAGAATTAGTGTAAGAGTGAGAATGAGAGTAGTATTGTATTGTTATTATTAAGGAGAATATATATATGCTTGTTTTTGTGGCCACCTTCAGCTTTCGTGGGTGAACCGAATGCGGTTGTAATATATATAGTATAGTATAGATGCTGTCCCCCTTTCAGACCAAGGGGGACGCCATGGTTTGCTTAGTGCTATAGTAACTATAAGTATCATATTCATATTCATAGTCATAGGATCCTATTTGTGTTGTGCTGCTCTATTGGTGTTTTAGCATGAATTTGCTTACTGAAAGAAAGAAGGAAATTATGGAGATTTCTTTTTGTATTATACATTTGTGTCCTACCTTTTATAATTACTTGTGAATGGTTTGCATTGTTCTTATTGCTAGTTGTTGAAAATTATGCGAGTATTATCATAGACATGATGGTGGGTGTTGCTGATTGCGGTGATTAAGTGAACTTATTTTCATGATATCTGCAAGTTTAAGTGAATCATTATTGACATCTCAGAAAACATAATATATGCAATTCTGTCATAGAATTTGTTTCCATACTAAGGGATACTAACAGTTAAAAGCAGCAGTTTTTGCTGCCTACCATGGCAGAAATCGGCTTGAATGCTTAATAGAGAACAAGATTACTTGTGTGTAACATGCTTCCTGGGATTAGACTCAAGTTTCATTATGGTGAAATACTTTCTTTAGAAGATATTTTCTTGATATAACATTCAAAAAAGTGCTGCTAGAACCCTCTAAAGCTCTTGGTGGAAACAACTACACGTCTGAACTACTGAGTCTGTACTTTTTATTTGTTATACTTGTTTTTGCGGATCTAATAAGAAACCAGGGGTCAAGTTTATGATTAGTCTGTTCACTTATCCAAGCGCATCAAATACCCTAACCATCTTCTAATCCATGCCTAGGTCTAGTTGGCTAACTTGAAAAAGAGCAAAGCTATGTTAAGTGAATTCTTTTATGGTTTGGTCTAAACTTTGATTGGTCTCATGCATGGGTTTAACTAGTAGTAACTCCATCTCAGATTTTACAGAATCGTTGCCTTTTTTGCATAACACTCTTTCTTTGCAATTCTTTAGATTCCTCTATGTGATATCAAGTGGTAAAGTTTATCATCAATTCAACCTGTCTCTTTCTAGCATAAGATTCTTTCTTGTTTTCACTTTTCTAGAATTTATTTTTGGTTGACAAATTGAGATTTATCAGATATAGATATATATATATATATATATTTGGAACTATACCTGTAATGTGTTTGGCATTCCTCCAAGCTCATGTAGCTCCTTCTCTATCCTACAATTTTCTCTAAATCGAGTTTCAGCTGGCACCATGTAAATTCACATACTAGAATGCTTGGTAAGGTAGCCCACTAGAACTTTAATTTTCATTCAAGAAAAAATTTTATTGCAACATATGTTTAAAAAACTCTTATGCAATATGTTTCATAGGATCCTATCTAAGTGCTTTGTTTATTGATTTCATATGAACCTGTATTGTGCTCTATTGGTGTTTTAACATGAATTTGCTTACTGAGAGGAAGAAGGAAATTTTGGAGATATACTTTTGTTTTGTGCTATACCTTTGTCCTACCTGTTATAATTACTTGTCAATGGTTTGCATTGTTCTTATGCTAGTTGGTAAAAATTATTCAAGTATTATCATAGACATGATGGTGGGTGTTGCTGATTGCGGCGATTAAATGAACTTATTTTCATGATATCGGCTCGTTTAAGTGAATCATTATTGACATCTTAGAAAATAGCATATATACAATTCTGCCATAGCACTAAGTTCTTGTTTTCATACTAAGGGATCCTAGGCTAGTTTCACATAAAAGTTAAAGAGCAGCAGTGTTGCCGCCTATTATAGTAGAAATTAGCTAGAATGCTTAATAGAGAACAAGATTACTTGAGTGTAACATGCTTCCTGGACTTAAGCTCAAGTTTCTTTGTGGTGATAGACTTTCTTAAGAAGATATTTTCTTGATATGACATTCAAAAAAGTGTTGCTAGAACCCTCTAAATCTCTTGGTGGAAACAAGTACGCATTTGAGCTGCTGAGCCTGTACTTTCTGTTTGCTTTACTTGTTTTGTTTTGAATCTAATAAAAAAGAAGGGGTCAGGTTTGATTAGTTTTTTCACTTATCTAAGCACGCCAAATACCCTAACCATCTTCTGATCCATGCCTAGGCCTAGTTGTCTAACTTGAGAAAGAACAGATCTTTTTTTAAGTTAGTTCTTTTATGTTTTGGTCTAACCTTTTTTTGGTCTTGCACGTGGGTTTCACTAGTAGCAACTCCATTGAGGATTTTAGTCGTTGCCTTTCTGTACATAATACTCTTTCTTTGTAATTCTTTAGACTCCTTTGTGCTTTATCCAGTGGTATTGTTTGTCATCAATTGGACCTCTGTCTCTTTCTAGCATAAGATTTTTTCTTGTGTTCACTTTCTAGATTTTTTTTTTTTTTTTTTTTTTTTCTCCTTGAAAATTTGAGATTTATTTATCAAAAAATATGTTTTCTTCTTTTTTAGAACTATTCTGCAACGTGTTTGGCATTCCTCCATCTCATTCTCATGCCTAAAGCAAGTTTTAGCAGGCACCATGTAAATTCACATAATAGAATGTCTGGTGAGGTAGCCCACTACAACATTGATTTTCATTCAAGAAGCAAAATTTATTGTAATATATTACATAGGAGTTTTTCAAATATATTATTGTATTCTATGCAATAAATTAACTGTTAAATTGCATTTGTACTTTCATGAGTTTCTTGGTGCCTGTCACAGGGGGAACCCCATTGTTTCTCCACTTTTTATTCTTTTACACTCCCAGGTAAATTTATTATATATTGATGATTGTTTCAGTAATGAATCCATCTCCCATGTGGGACAAATTGGTATTCAATAAGATAATGGAAAGGTTTGGCATGAATTCATTTCATGGCATTAGGTGCCTCACCCTTGTCTCCTTATGTCCTGGACTTTCTAACATGGATATATATCTAACATGGATTAAGCCATTATGCTGCTGAGTGATATTTTGTTCTTAGGACTATGCATGTGCCCTTGTTTTTTCTTGTCTTAAACAAGTACTTGGGTCTGGACTGTCAGGGGCGGAGCTACATCGTCCCTGGCCCCCCCCAAAATTTTGATTTCTTCTACTGTTAGGCTATGAGTCTGATAGCAAAAAATAAGTAAAAGGCTATGGCCCCCTAGAAAATAATGACCGGCCCCCCCAATTCTTTCTAGGATCTCTACTTAGTCCAATAGATAATCCAAAGTCCTCAAATAAAATACAATACTAGTTAGCTCTCCCAATTGTCCAAATGATTTGTTGACAATCCAAATATCCAATAGACAATAATCCACACCCTCAAAGTATCATCTTTTACCACTCATTTTCAAACAAAAATTTACTCTCTTTTTTTTTCATCATTCTCAATCTCAATCTCAATCTCAAGAAGCCACCTACGGGATTCTCAAAGAAAATAGAAGTAATCACTTCTACTTTTTCTCCTGCTGATACAAGCCTACACTGCCTCATGTTTCTTTACTTTCATTGTTGATTGCTCTAAACACATTAACTCCCTTCTCACTTCCAGCTTCTTCTTGTGTCTTCGTATTTCAGGTTTGTTTGTTTCTTCAACATCAAATGGGCATTTAGATTTATGCTTTTTATATATATGATAAAGGTCATTTAGTTTTATGAATATGCTTTGTTTATGAAGTTGTTCAATTTGTTGTATTGCTATATGATAATATATTATCTCTTTCCATATCATCATTTTTTTTTTTTTTGAAATTAGGAGCTGAATAATTCATTAAAAAATAAGAAAATTTTCAGTATTATAGATAATGATGGGTTGATGGTGCTTAAAATAATAGTATGCAAATTTTTGTATATATTTATGATAAAATAGACTGCCTTTTGTACTTCCATTAATATTTAAGAATATGACAATAAATCAAAGTTGATAATTTTTTATTTATAAATTTATGAATTATGATATTTCTATCAATGTTGCAATTTGGCCCCCCCAAGTATGAATTCCTGGCTACGCCCTTGGGATTGTGGAAGAAGAGAGGAGAAGAGGGTTTGTGTTGGGGGGTGGGGGGGGGGGGGGGGGGGGGGTTTGAAAAATAGGAAAAAAAAAACAAATGAATGCATAATAATTTGTGATTCTCAATGTATTAATGCAATATGAAGATGGACAAAACTTAGGTTCAATTCCTTAAGTGCAACACTTTGTGTGCGTTTTGGCATTGGCTTAAAAAGCTAGCTTTTTTTTACTATTCAAAGCCATTTTTTTAAATTAAATTTAGACATCTGACTAAATTGATCAATGCACAGCACAAACAATATTTTCTTTCTTGAGGAGAATTAAATTCAATACAGTTATGTGTTTGAATATAATTCTGGAAATCTAATGTACAGCACTTAAGCTATTGTACCTAGTGAAAGGGCTGCTGTCTTGGCTGACATGGTTGTTACTGGGAGAGATCTTAAACAAGATTTCTCAAATATTATGCTGCCCTGGCTTTCTGATTTCACCTTCTTTAGTTTTTGACATTTTTTTTTAAATGAATGTGATTTGCATCTGAAAGGTCATGAATTTGCAGAAGCTGACTACGGTGCATGAACCATTGATGTTGGAGAAAAGGTCTGCTGACTATGGTGCATGAACCATTGACGTTGGAGAAAAGGTCTGCTTACTCCCACATTTACTGCAAGTGTTCAGTTTCAAGAACCTTTGAGCAATTCCAAGGGTTAAATTAACACAGAGTCTCTTACTATTTTCTTGTATTCCACCAGATATGTAATTCCAAGAAGCCTCAAGCAAAGGAGTTTTTGCGAAAACAATATATGATATGTTTGCAGAGCACTCTGTGTTGGACTCCTCTCAGAAAATGCTGTGAAGTTAAGAGTTTGTAAAGAAGCAAAGAACTGAATAATCATGCCAAGCATTCTTTACGTAGGGTTCCAAGTATCCTGTACGCAATAAAGAGATTCATAGTTAATTGCATGATGGAATGTTTGAAGGCTTGAAGCTGTCATTATCTGCTGAAGCATCCTGCATCATTTTTCTTCTTTTCTTAAAGAAAAAAAAATTCAAAATTAATTTATCATGATGTTCCTTGGATCATTGGATTACTCACACACACACACACAATAAGAAGCAATAACGATGGAGGATGTTTGGTCTCTGCATAATTTTGTTTTGGGGTATTTTGATCCTTTTAGTAGGCTCCAAGCCTTTTGTTGATGCTATTTCGCAGAACTTAAAGAGTTCCATTTTGGATGTACTCGGTTCTTAAGTTTTGCTATATAATAAAAACTTTTGTGTTTATAAAAAAAAAAAACATGATAAAAAAAAAAAAAAAAAAATGTTAACAATATCGAGTATCAAGTCTCTAGCACAAGAAAATTTTGTACATATGAATTTGGTCAGGATATTCAATGAAGCCAAGTATTTTGTTGAAGTTTCACTAAGGGGCCGCAAAACCATGAAGGCCTAGGTCAAGCTAGACCCTGAACAAACCCACAAGACCAGGCTTCAGCCTAGGCGAGTCTAGCCCAAGACCATGGTTACAGGGCAATCTCGTGACGTCCTTGTGCAGTATATCCCGCACGTTAATAGGTGAGACCCTTGTAAACTGGGAGCATGTGACATAAGGTGGCCAAACACTTAGAAAGGTAGGACCATGCTTATATCTTTGTTTGAAATGCCAAAAGCTTGGTGACTGAGTATCCTCACCTCAAAAGGAACATTGGGGAAGTTTACTTATGCTATTATGTCAATGTTAATTTCCCTAACTAACTATGTCAACATTAATTTTTCTAGCTAACATCACTCCTTTTGTATTAAATGTAACAAGACATGTTATTACTTTATAGCATTGGAAGTCGTATTCTATAAATATATTCTCTTAACTAACCTGATGGGATGATGTGTTATTAGGATCTCCCTACTTTGTAGATAACTGGTTATCAACCTCACCCACAAAAACTTTATAAAGACTCTCAAACCAATACAGAAGGTATGTGTTATAAATAATCATGATAAGAAAGCAACCTGATAACGTCCTATCAATATACCCTGCACATTGATAGTTAAGACACTTGTAAAGAGGAAGCATGTAGCATAATTAGGCTAAACACTGAAAAAGCTAGGACCATGGATAGATTTTGGTTTGAAATGCCTAGAGCTCAATGATGGTGCATCCTTGCCTCCAAAGGAACCTTGGGGAGGGTCGCTTATCCTATCATGTCAACGTTAATTTACTTTACTAATCTTCAATCTTTTTACACTAAATGTAACAAGACATGTCATTGCTAATCTTCAATTCTCTCAACCATCTTGAGGGGATGGTATATTGTTAGGATCTCTCCCACTCTATGGGAAATTGGGCACCAACTCCACCCCTTCCAAACCATCATAAAAGTTACACATTACAGATCAATGTTACCCTGCAATTTTTCTCTCAAAAGTTGCAAGAAATTCTTGTACCGACGTAAATTGCATCTTGCCAACCCCACTGGTTGGCCCAAATGCCAGGAAATAGATTGTTCCTATGTTTAAAGTTGTTATCTAGTAAATCTCCTCTCATCATATCACATTGTTCAGTCGGCCACCTTGTTGTGGTTCCTATTATCAAATTCAACACATCACTAAAGAAAAGAAAAAATTGTCAAAATGTCCACAATTCTTAACCTTGAAATTGATATTCATCTGACCAAAAGAAAAATGAAAACCTTGGAAGTAGCATGGAACCGACTGCACGTGTTTCTCCTTTAAAGCAATGGCATTCTTTTTTTTTTTTTTTTAAATCTTGATGCTATAATAATTACTTAAGATTTTGAAGTAGATGTGAAATCCAGAAAAGAAAGAGTCGATAACAGGGAATGGTGGATAGTGATTGCCTGAGCAGAATGCCAAACTCTAACATATATAAAACATTGAGTTAGTGGGGCCACGGCCTTTTGTTGATGCTACTTCGTAGGACTTGAGATCCACTTTGGACGTACTCAGAACTAAGTTTTGCCATCTAATAAAAACTTATTTGTTTATATATATATATATATACGATAATAAAAATTAAAAAAAAAATTAACAATATGTCAATATCGAGTATCAAGCTCTAGCACTAGCAGAAGAAAATTTTGTGCATATAAATTTGGTCGGGATATTCAGTGAGGCCAACGTAAATTGTTGAAGTTTCACCGAGGGGCAAAACCATGAAGGCCTAGGTCAAGCTAGATCCTTCCATCAAAAAAAATTAAAAAAGGTCAAGCAAGATCCTGAACAAACCCACGAACCCGCAAGGCCAGGGTTCGGCCTAGGCAAGCCCAAGACCATGGCTACAAGGCAACCTCATGACTCCCCAAATAGGTGAGATCCTTGTAAAGAGGGAGCATGTGACATATGGGCCAAATACTTGGAAATGTAGGACCATGCTCAGATCTTGGTTTGAAATGCCTAAAGCTTGGTGACTGTATCCTCACCTCAAAAGGAACATTGGGGAAGTTCACTTATACTATCATGTCAACATTAATTTTCCTAATTAACTACCCTCATTTTGCATTCAATGTAAGGAGATATGTCATTATTTTAGAATATTAGAGGGCGCACTTTAGAAATACATTCTCTTAACCAACTTAAGGGCATGGTATATTGTCAGGATCTTCCCATTTTATAGAGAACTAGTTATCAACTCCGCACACAAAAAATTTATAAATACTCTCTCAAACTAACATGATGGTATGCATTACAAATAACGGTTACTTTTTCAATATGTATACACACAATAAGAAGCGGTAATAGAGAAGAATGTTAACAATATCAAGTGTCAAGTCTCTAGCACAAGAAAAATTGTACATATGAATTTGGTCAGGATATTTAATGAGGCCAGGTAAATTTTTGAAGCTTCAATGAAGGGGCAAAACCTTGAAGGCCTAGGCCAAGCTATCCCTTGAACAAACCTGCAAGGCCATGGTTCAACCTAGGTGAGTCTAGCCCAAGACCATGGTGAGTCTAGTAATTAATATACACCACACACTGATAGGTGAGACCCTTGTGAAGAGGGAGCACGTGGCATAAGGGGGTAAACACTTAAAAAGCTAAGATCATGGACATATTTTGGTTTAAAATGCCTATAGAGCTTGGTGATAGAGCATCCACCTTAAAAGGAAGGTAGGTCATTTATCTTGTCACGTCAATATTAATTGTCTTTTCTAATTGTCACCCATTTTACGTTAATGGTCTGTTTAAATTGAGAGAGAGGGAGGACGAGTAGAGTAAAGTATAGTAAATTTGATCCAAAATTAGAATATTTTTAGCCAACTCTACTCTACTCCTCTCCACTCTCCCTTCTTCTCCCTTCCATCTAAACATTCAAATTCAAATTTAAATTTATGAGACATGTCATTACTTTATAGTATTAGAGACCATATTTTAAAAATATGTACTCTCAATCAACTTGAAGAGATGATGCGTTATCTCGATCTCTCCCACTTTATAATAGAGAATTGGCCACCAACTCCACCCACAAAAACTTTATTATTACTCTCCCAAATCATCACAAAAGGTATGCATTACAAATCAATGTTACTTTGCAATTTTTTTTCTCAAAAGTTGCAAGTTATTGAGTTATTCTTGTACCGACGTAAATTGCTTATGGCCAACCCCACAGCTGGTTGACCCGAAAGGCTAGGAAATTGATTGTTCCTATGTTTCAAGTTGCTATCTAGTAAATCTCCTCTCATCATATCACATTGTTCAGTAGGCCACCTTGGTAGTGTAGTCCCTATTCTCAAATTCAACACATCGCTAAAAAGAAAATTAAAAAAATTGTTAAAATGTCCACAATTCTTGACCTTGAACTTGATATTCATGTAAAAAAACAGGAAAAATGAAACCTTGCAGGTAGAGTGGTAGGAACCGACATCAAGTCACGTGTTTCTCCTTTAATGCAATGGCATTTTATTTTTTTATTATCTTGATGGTATAATAATAATTACTATAAGATTTAGAAGTAGAAAGTGAAATCCAGAAAAGGATTCGTCAATTAACAGAGAATGGTGGACAATGATTGCCTGAGAAGAACGCCAAACTCAGCATACAAAAAATATCGAGTTAGTGGGGCCACAGTTACCCTTGCTTTATGGGACAAGAAGCACATTGTGAATGGTATAGGCCATGGGAAACCCCTATTAAGTAAAGTTCACTTCATTACTACTGTTTATATAGGAAGAGCTGCTGGGCTTCACTCTTCCTTTTTTTTTTTTCTTTTTTTTGCCTTGGCGGGCTATAGGCCTAGGGCTGGGGCTGGGGCTGGGGCTGGGGCCGTAGTCATCCGTATTTCCTTTGGACTTTTGCAATTTGTAGATCTGAAAAATCTGAATTGTCCAATGAGTTTGGTCCTGTGGGGTCCTTCACCCATCTATATTATCAGAATCTTTTTCTCTCTAACTATTTGCCACATGTCACTTAGATTGGGTGTGTATGAATATTGTGGCAGCCTTAGCGCACAAAAAAACAAGTTTGAATATGATAGAATTTTTGTTTTTTTTAATGTCGATAAAGGAAATTAAAGATCAGAGTTTACTTTAGTGATAATCTTGTCTCCCAGAATCAGATCGAATATATACAAATTATTAAAATATTATAACATTCAAATTTAATTTCATGTGGCATCACAATTCACAATTTTTTTTTCTTGCTCCACTTTTGAATGAGTTATGGGAATGGGATAATTTAGTTTTGATACTTTATTTTTATGTTAATATGGAAATTTAATGGGATATTGTTGATATTTTGATTTACAAGTTAATGTAGCTACTCCCTCAAAAAAATAAATAAATAAATAAATAATGTAGCTATTTTATGAAACAAAAAATAACTTTAACCTAAATTTTGTCTCATGTAAATTACTTATTTATTTGTTCACACTTCACTGTCCCCATCTTTTGAAATTTTTTTTGAAGGACACGTCTTCTGAAATGAATGGTAAAGGAAAAAGAAGAAAAATACAAACTGACCGACCATCCTTGAATATGTCCAAATATGCGTTTCTCAATTTATCATCTTTCTTTGTTTGAAATAAAGCATTCATTTTTTTTTTTTTTTTTTTTGTTGTATATATCTTATGTATCGATAATAGTGATAATTTTCTACTGGTCAATCAGGTCTAAACATGTGGGATGGAATAAACAAATTTACAAGTGAATGAACAGAATAAAAGAATAATTTAAATAGTTGGGGGGCAAAAAAAAAAAAACCTTTAAACAAGTAGGAACAAAGGGGGATGCACTGTTAGCTTCTATGGATAAAATTTTTCATCCTACGAGGTGCTCAGACATTGCTAATAGAAAAATATACTTGCTTTGGTATTAAGTCGTCATTACATTTGAGATGCTGTATATACTGTTATTTTATTATTGGGTTTATGAGTCTAATGAAAGTTATACCTTGACCTTGCTATCCATTCCTTTTAGTATTAGCAAAGTGGCCGTCCAACATGTCTCTAAAATATAAAGTAAGTTTCATTCTAATCCTTTCGAATTTAAAATATTTAACTTTTTTTTTTTTTTTGGTTAAAAGGAAACTTCATTTAACTAAGAAGCCAAAGTGGCTAAGTTGGCGACTGAAAGCCTACAATAATTAACCCCATTGACATCCGAGCACATCAAGGATGAAATAACAAAAGAGGGGATACATCAAAAACAACAAAATCTTCTTGCTTATTACAACCTTTCATTGCGAGTGCATCAGCACATCTGTTAACTTCCTGATAAACATGCTTCACTCTGGCAAGAGAAATTCTACTAAACAATAACTTGCAATCAGCAAAAAGAAAAATATATAACGCATTAGGACTAATTTTGGAGTTAATCAGATCCCCAAATATTTAACTTTGTTGTCGAGAATTTTACAACTCAATTTATTAACTTTTTTTTTCTTGGTATTTTTAACGTAGGCATTCAAGTTTTAAATTCACTTTCTTCCAATTTCAAAATTATTATAAAAAAAATTAATTTTGTTCTTTTAAAATTTTGATAAATATCTCTCACAAATATTTGAAAGGTAACAATGAAATTATTATTTAATTTCCCATCAAGTTTTTGCGTACTTTGACTAATGGCATCTTAGCGTTGAATAGAAAGGTAATTGGGGATTTAAAAAGTTGGTTTGGGGTTTGACTGTTTTGATTTGAGTCATATGTATGTGTGTCGGTGCCACGGATAGGTTAACTGTGGGTTTGTGGAGGTGGGTTTTTGACCAAGGAGGGCGGCTCGAGGTGGGTCGTTGGAGAAAGAAGTTGGACCAGAGTAGAAAAGGAGGAAGGGAAAGAAGAATAAATATGGAAAAAAAAGATAAACAATGTTTAATCAATGCCACATTAGTTAAAGAGGTCACATAATTTTAGGATGTCCTTGTCAGCCATTCACTATGTTGTAAAAATTTATTTATTTATTTATTTATTGCTATTATTATGTTAAAATGCAAAATTAGATCTTCTAAATTTCATTACTTTTCATTTAAGTCCTCTAAATTTATATTTGTTCATTTCAACATTTTAAGTTTCAAAACTCATTAATTAAGTAGGGTCATGCTAACGAGTGCCCTTAGGGCACTCTTTAAGAATTTATTTTAAAAAAGTTTTGACATCACTTTTATGGGAAATGAAAAAAATTATCAAAACATTAATTTTTTATTTTCTTATAAAAACTTTCTTTAAATAGATTCTTAAAGAGTACTCTAAGAGCACTCGTTAGCATTTTCCAATTAAGTAATATGTTAATCTGCCACTCATTAATGCTCTTTAAGTCCTCCAAAATAGCATTATTTTGGCTTTATTTTGATATTTGATATTTAATTTATTATTTATTTCTTAATTATTACAAAAAACCCATATATTAAAAGAACCAAATGATCTTGTCCCTCTCTCGTCTGAAGAACAAGAAATAGAAACCCCTACCCACCAAAATCCCTAACTTGATAACTAAGGGACTAAAAGGGAGAAAGAATGAGAAAGAGAAATCTAGGAGGTGTACTCGACAAGTAATTCTTATTTCTTAGGTACTTCTGGAGTATGGAGAATGGTATTCTCTCCTCTCACATTCATGGTGGGGTCCACTCATTAAATTCATAGTGGGGTCCACTACGAATGTGAGATGAGAAAGTACATTTTCTCCGTGCTTCGAGAGTATCTAAGAATTTTCCATACTCAACGACTCGACTCCATGAGATATACTCGATATATAATGAACAAACACAAATTTAGAAGACTAAAATGAAAAGTGGTGTGACTAAGAGGGTGAGTTTTGCATTTTAGTCTTATTATAATTATAGATATGGTAGAATTTTAACCTATGAGTCTAATCTATGATGATTATTCTTTATTATCAGGTCAAGACACTAATTGTTTTATGGTGTAGAAAAAATTTGAATTGTAAATCTTTTATTCAAAAATAAAAGACTTTACCTATTGACCTAATTAAAATCAAAATGAAATTTTATAAATTTAAGAAATTAAATTGAAGTTGTAAGGACTCAATTCGTAATGAACCCTTAATAATAAAATTTGTAGAGAAGTAGGTATATGGATTTGGCATCACCGAAGTGAACAACGGTTAATTTGGTGTTTACGATATGTAATAGATGACAAGAAATTAATAAGAATCTCATCAAATGAATTTGGTTAAGTATTTTTGAAGAGAATGATCATCACTTTGGCTATGTAACTAAAGTGCCTATTTGTCCTCGGACTAGGCCGAGGATCTATTTTTCTTAGAGTTTTTCCTCTCCCCCTTTTTTGGTGGGAGTCCTCTTGGTTATATAGTATTGCTTTAGTTAATCTCAGTCGTCCATCTGTCGGTTATTCGGTCACTCTAGATGAGAGTTTGTCCCATCATCTGTTTTTGTAGACTTTACGTTAGTTCTCAGCCGTCTTTGCAGGCTTTTCTATTAGTCGGATTAATCGAGGCAACTGGGTTCGTTGGTCGCATCATCATTAAAGCGGTCAGAATGTTGGTGGGATATTTTCGATGGATGGAGGATATTTCCCTTTAGTGATGTCGGTGTGCCGAGGACAGGTCATCCTTGGTTTAGGCCTTGGATGTTGTGGGCTCTTTCCCGTTGTCCTCAGCCTCAGCACTATCCTCGGCGCGGGCCTTGGGCCGCTCGTAGTGGGCCAGCGTGGTTAATGTAATAGGGCCCCACAATAGCCCCTCAAAATTCTGCTGCACGTCCCCTTGGGCGGGGAGGAGGATTTTGATTATCTCGGCGCGTTTTCTCGGCCTGTTGGGTTCTATCTTATCGTCAGTGTTTATCACTACTTCGGTTGTTTTTGCAGCTTTCTTTTTGCGCAAAGTGTCGTCCGAGGATGGTTAGGCTTGGGTTGTTTGTGCTATAGCATTCAATTTTTCATGGTTTTTGTCCCTGATGGGGCTCGTTCACTTGGTGCCTGAAAGGGAGTTGGCTTTGCCTTAGTTTTGAACTCGTGATCCGTATAGGAGCCTTGGTCTCGTTCGGCATTCGTATTCTCATTTTTGAATCATACCTAGTTTTCTCATTTTTGAATCATCTGAAGTATCTGGTTTCACCTTGAGGCTTGGGTCCGAGGACCATGCAAGGCCTTGGTTCTGTCCAGTACCTAGTTCTCTCATTTTTGAATCATCTGAAATATCTGGTTTCACCTTGAGGTTTGGGTCCGAGGACCATGCAAGGCCTTGGTTCTGTCCAGTACCTAGTTCTCTCATTTTTGATCATCTGAAGTATCTGGTTTCACCTTAAGGCTTGGGTCCGAGGACCATGCAAGGCCTTGGTTCTGTCCAGTACCTAGTTCTCTCATTTTTGAATCATCTGAAGTATCTGGTTTCACCTTGAGGCTTGGGTCCGAGGACCATGCAAGGCCTTGGTTCTGTCCAGTACCTAGTTTTCTCATTTTTGATCATCTGAAGTATCTGGTTTCACCTTGAGGCTTGGGTCCGAGGACCATGCAAGGCTTTGGTTCTGTCCAGTACCTAGTTCTCTCATTTTTGATCATCTGAAGTATCTGGTTTCACCTTGAGGCTTGGGTCCGAGGACCATGCAAGGCCTTGGTTCTGTCCAGTACCTAGTTCTCTCATTTTTTATCATCTGAAGTATCTGGTTTCACCTTGAGGCTTGGGTTCGAGGACCATGCAAGGCCTTGGTTCTGTCCAGTACCTAGTTTTCTCATTTTTGAATCATCTGAAGTATCTGGTTTCACCTTGAGGCTTGGGTCTGAGGACCATGCAAGGCCTTGGTTCTGTCCAGTACCTAGTTCTCTCATTTTTGAATCATCTGAAGTATTTGGTTTCACCTTGAGGCTTGGGTCCGAGGACCATGCAAGGCCTTGGTTCTATCCAGTACCTAGTTTTCTCATTTTTGAATCATCTGAAGTATCTGGTTTCACCTTGAGGCTTGGGTCTGAGGACCATGCAAGGCCTTGGTTCTGTCCAGTACCTAGTTCTCTCATTTTTGAATCATCTGAAGTATCTGGTTTCACCTTGAGGCTTGGGTCCGAGGACTATGCAAGGCCTTGAATCTATCCAGTACCTAGTTTTCTCATTTTTGAATCATCTGAAGTATCTGGTTTCACCTTGAGGCTTGGGTCTGAGGACCATGCAAGGCCTTGGTTCTGTCCAGTACCTAGTTCTCTCATTTTTGATCATCTGAAGTATCTGGTTTCACCTTGAGGCTTGGGTCCGAGGACCATGCAAGGCCTTGGTTCTGTCCAGTACCTAGTTCTCTCATTTTTGAATCATCTGAAGTATCTGGTTTCACTTTGAGGCTTGGGTCTGAGGACCATGCAAGGCCTTGGTTCTGTCCAGTACCTAGTTTTCTCATTTTTGAATCATCTGAAGTATCTGGTTTCACCTTGAGGCTTGGGTCTGAGGACCATGCAAGGCCTTGGTTCTGTCCAGTACCTAGTTCTCTCATTTTTGAATCATCTGAAGTATCTGGTTTCACCTTGAGGCTTGGGTCCGAGGACCATGCAAGGCTTTGGTTCTGTCCAGTACCTAGTTTTCTCATTTTTGAATTATCTGAAGTATCTGGTTTCACCTTGAGGCTTGGGTCCGAGGACCATGCAAGGCCTTGGTTCTGTCCAGTACCTAGTTCTCTCATTTTTGATCATCTGAAGTATCTGGTTTCACCTTGAGGCTTGGGTCCGAGGACCATGCAAGGCCTTGGTTCTGTCCAGTACCTAGTTTTCTCATTTTATTCGTTTATTTTAGCTATTTATCCGTAGCCGTTTGGTTCTTTATTGCTATAGTTTACAATAAGCCATAGATAATTACACTTTTCAAGCAGAAATAATAATAAATACAAGCTGGAGTTGGTGAAGGATAAGACCCTGCCGTGTTCTGCCTCTTCGTTTTGATGAGACTCTTCTGATTACGAGGCGTCTCTTGGGTTGTCCAGGTAACGTGTTCTGACGCTTCGGTGCCTGCTCATTTAATGAGGCGCCTCCTCATTAATGCTAGCCGTGGATCTACGAGGATGTAATGGCTGTTAGGCCCTTTGGAATTTGGGGCGGAATAATGTTCTCCGGAAATCGCTCCCTGGGATTTATTGTGGATTGGCCCTCATTAATGTTCCACCTTCTATATAAGGCGTTTCTAGGGCAGCCTTCTCCTTCACACTTTGACAAACCTCCATCTTACACTTCCCTAAATATATTACTCAAAAGGGTTCTCCCCAATATCGCTACTTGAGCCCCTTCGAATGAGCTGGCCCTTAGAGAGGGCGATCTCGAGGGGGCACAGCCCCTACCAGGAGCCGAGGATGACATTCCAACCCTGGCCGCTACGCTGGGATGGGTGGATTGGAGATCCAGAGATTCTTCTTCTTTTCAACCTAACCGGAGACAGAGCCCTCCTCGCCACCTAGAGGAGGATCCGGAGAGAACGTAACCTCCCTCTCTTGGGTCTGGGTTCTTGACCCCCCAAGCCGGCTGCCTAGAGGGTGGGAGGGGAACCAGGCGGAACCTAAAAGCGGAACCGTCCTGTGCCTCGGCCTCTTCCGCCTTATAGGTTGCCTTCCTTTCTTCTAATTCTTCTTCTCTCTTCTCCTTCCTCTTCTCTTGCTTCACTTCTTTTCCATCTTCTGATCTTCAGCCAGCTTTGCTTTCTACTTATTTGTTCTTCATCTCTTCTTCCGTTTCTTTTTCTTTCTTTTCTTTTGCTCCTCAACCAGCTTTGCTTTCTACCCTTTGCTCCCCTGCCGGTTTTACCAAGCGTCTGCCTTTGTAGTTAGATTTAGAATAAGCCCCTTGGGCTTTACTTGTAAAAGATGTAATTTTTCTTCAAGTATGAATAAAAGAAGTAGACCTGTTTTGTATTACTTATTTCTTTGTTTCTTTTTTATATTTTCGTTTCTGGTAGTTATATATCTTCGAATGAATGTTGCCACTACAAACCGTGTTGGTCTTGACTGATGATTTTTCATTTACACTAATCGTTGCACTTGCTAGCGCACAACTCCAGCCCTACGGTGGGCGCCAATTGTAAGGACTCAATTCGTAATAAACCCTTAACAATAAAATTTGTAGAGAAGTGGGTATATGGATTTGGCATCACCGAAGTGAACAACGGTTAATTTGGTGTTTACGATATGTAATAGATGACAAGAAATTAATAAGAATCTCATCAAATGAATTTGGTTAAGTATTTTTGTAGGGAATGATCATCACTTTGGCTATGTAACTAAAGTGCCTGTTTGTCCTCGGACTAGGCCGAGGATCTATTTTTCTTAGAGTTTTTCCTCTTCCCCTTTTTTGTTGGGAGTCCTCTTGGTTATATAGTATTGCTTTAGTTAATCTCAGTCGTCCATCTGTCGGTTATTCGGTCACTCTAGATGAGAGTTTGTCCCATCATCTGTTTTTGTAGACTTTACGTTAGTTCTCAGCCGTCTTTGCAGGCTTTTCTATTAGTCGGATTAATTGAGGCAACTGGGTTCGTTGGTCGCATCATCATTAAAGCGGTCAGAATGTTGGTGGAATATTTTCGATGGATGGAAGATATTTCCCTTTAGTGATGTTGGTGTGCCGAGGACAGGTCATCCTCGGTTTAGGCCTTGGATGTTGTGGGCTCTTTCCCGTTGTCCTCGGCCTCAGTACTATCCTCAGCGCGGGCCTTAGGCCGCTCGTAGTGGGCCAGCGTGGTTAATGTAATAGGGCCCCACAGAAGTAATCTCATATATATATATATATACATATATTGATAATCTTTTTTTTAATGGTTATATATATATATATATATATTGATAATCCAAATGGGGATTTGAAGTTTTGAACCCTTTCATTAAAAATACTATGACATATCAGTCGAATTCTAAGACTAATTGAGATATATAATTGACCTTTCTTTTTGTTTTTGTTTTTTGTTTTGTTTTTTCAAAACAACGTAGTTTGCAATGAAGATAATGTGCAGATTAAGAAACCTGTAAATGAAGTGTTGCATCGAGACGCTAACAATAGAAAAATAATACTCCGTAATAAGAAGAATACTTATGATATACTATAATACGATAAATCAATATTTTACAATTCCTTCGATGTACGTTAATGTGATTGTCAACTCGTGATTATACTTAACGGCACAATCATGGTTCATTTATGGATCTGGGGGTTGATGCAGGAGATTAATCTATTTGAATTACATTATACTACAATACCTCAATTATATATGAATCTCAATTATTTTATTTTTTCCAAAAAGCAAAAACAAAAGCACTCAAAGGGCTCAACTCAAATTAACTTGATATGTTAGGGTGGAACGGGAACTGTAGAAGAATAGAAGTACATGTAGACCCCACTTGTATATGAATGTTTTAGTCGGTCTTTTGTGTTCCCACTAAAACATGTGGGATTCACATGCTCTGACTGAGAGAAATGAAAAACTAAAGCCTGCCCCAAGATTAATTTCATTACAAGGTCCACAATTTTGCAGCTGATTTTTTTGTCCCCAAATTAGTGGAGGAAAATAATTTGAACACTGTGGAAGTACATACAGATATTTTTGTATCAAGTTTTTTTTTTTTTTAATCAAGTTTTTGATATTTTTTTTTCAAGTGTTTATTTATTTATTTATTTTTAGTTTGTATGTAATAAGACCACAATACAAGAGTCTAATTCATTACATTAATGATGATGAAATGACATGATAGTTGACATTGCAAAAGGTCAAGCAAACCTATTGGCTGAATAAGATTACTCTAGCTAAATCTACCTGTGCCAAATTTGATGTAATTTTGAAAATTGGAAAGAAAAGTTGCTAGTGAAACATGCACAAACTAGATTTCAGGGTGCTTTTTGAGATGGGTAATTTTTGGGATTTTGTTAGAAGTAAAAGTTGTGTTTTATTAAATTTAACATGTGATTAATATGTCACAATTGTATTCTATGTGATTTAGTTATGAAATAATACTACTGAACCACGAATTGCAATGCATGTGATTATTATAGAATATTGTTAGAAGTAAAAGTCACGTGCTTTATTAAATTTAATATGTGATTAATACGGTATAATTGTATTCTTTATTGAACCACGAATCACAATGCTGTTGGAAGTCCTCGATGTGAATTGGTTTGATTATATTCAAACTCAAAAGGAAACCTTAGCTGAAAATTAAGATTGAAAACACAGCAAAGAAAATCTCAAATTAGATGGAAGAATAGACAAAAAGGGTGAGAGTGAAATCATATTACTATATCCCAACGAGAAAGAGAAATAAAGGGAGTTGTGGTGTAAATGTAAAGGCAAAAAATTTTGAAAAATTGTGTGGCAGAGAAGAGGTGGTATCTCTAAAATAAAGAGAAGGTAAAGGACTTCACGTGTAAGAGTTTCTGTCTTGGCTCGTGCGCCATGTGCTTGCGTACAGTAGACGACCTTTTTTTGATGATGAGATAAGAAATTAGAAAAAGTAGTGATGTTCCTCTAATCTAAAGCTCATCTCACGGATCTTGCCTCTCTCTCTCTCTCTCTCTCTCTCTCTCTCTCCACAATCTTATATGTTCTTCTCTATATATATAAATATATAAAGCAGCCCCCTTTGCTAGCAGAGGCCTGGTGAATTTACTCGTTAAGACTTTTAAGACCCTGCAAGATAGTAAGATACACACACACTTTCCCTCTTACCTTACACACAAAATCAAAATGGCTTCTTGGAAAAAAACCATCACATCCCCATTCAAAAAAGCTTGTACTTTCTTCAACCAGCAGCCCAGCAGAGACCCAAAGAAGAACCAGCCAGGTACATTTTCTATATGTTCCTAAATCCTAAGTCAAAATCAAGCCCACAATATTTTTTTACAACCGTTGATACAACATGCCGTTGCTGTGATTGGCGTCGAAGTGATGTTGCTCTAATCACAATACGCGATTATCAACTGTTGTGAAAAGAAGGGGGAAAATGTTGTGTTTCTAGAATTAAGAGTACATTTCATCTAATGTTTATTTATTTATTTGGGATGATTGCAGGGCAAGAGAATCGTGTGATGGATTTGCATGGTGAAGTGATGGCATGTGCTTATGAAGATGTGCAGGTGATGTGGTCTATTCTGGACAAGTCCAAGTCCTCATCATCCTGCAATATTACTTCTTGATATATGTATTTTACAGCCCAACAACAACAAATAAAAAAAAAAAAAAAAACCAAAAAAGTTTACCCCCCGGCCACCAACTCTCAGCTTCAGCAGTCAGCAACTAGGATAAGTTGAATGATGCGCTATATAGCCTAGGAGTTATGTTTTTGGTCATACTAGCACTTTATTTATTCGAATCTGGTATGCAATTGCATCATTTTGTAGATAAATGATATTCTGGGCTGACATCAATCTTGTTTAAAAATGGTAGCAAGATGAAGGAGATGCTGTTGTGTGATGATGAGGCATATTAGTACAATGCCCATTTGAAGCTGGTGGCACTTTTAGTTTTTCTTTTTTCTTTCTCTTTTTTTTTTTTTTTTTGGGGATCAAGAGGCAGTTTCTTTTAGGGAATCCCCGTGACAAATGAATGTCATGGTGAGATTATTAATGGAAATTCAGATTTTTATTTTTATCTTTTTTTCTTATTTACAGTATTTATTAGCTTGTTATTTTCCTGATCACTTGTTGATTTTTTAGGACTACTTTTTTATGTTTTCACTAGAGTGGAAGATTTTTATTGAATGTAGGTCGGAATGTCCCCACCCTCTTGTATTGTATGTTAAAATTTAGATACGTTTGGACAAAAGCCGCAAGTGGAAATATGTTAGAAACAAAGCTCTATTATATTTATATTTATGGGCTAGACAGGCTGTGTGGGGGTTACTACGACCTTGTTCTGTCCAAAGCTCTCTAAGACGAAGCCTATCCACCAGTCCATTAGCCAGTAACAAGTAGACATATGTCATTGAGCATATGAAAAATGGTGCAAGACTTGTGTAATCTCATGTAACCTCCCTCTTATAATAGAGAACGTTAGGAATTTAACCCAATTTCTAGATCTGAGAGTGAGATGCAAATTTGTGAGAGGAAGTTACATTTAATGGTCCTATAAGATAAATTTGGATACTATAACCACAAAAAATTATACAAATTGAAATATTCACAAAATGCAAAACAAGAACAAGTACAATTATGACTGGATTGAGATCCCTGAACTCGTTCCCATAGGCACAAATCCGACCTTGAATTTTACATTTACATAATCTATTTCCCATTCCTAAAATTCAGATACAAATACCCTTTGAGAGTAATAGTTTCTTTTTGCACATGAATGATAAACTACAGCATGAATTTAATTAGTTTGACCTATTATTATGTGATAAGAGCAAGTATTATTCTCAAAACAGTGAGTGATAGCCCTTAATCTCAATCCCGCAGAACCCATAGTTTTGGATCAGATAGGGTTGATCCCCATAAAAGACTGGACATTGCCAAACTCTCGGGCTGGCTATGGATGTACATTGACTTGGATAAAATGAAACTGTCATCATTAGCTGCATGTCCAACCTAGAAATGAGAATCCAGTTCCCTGTTTTTGGGCAAAAAGGAAACAAATATCATACAACAATATGTATCCTGTAGATAAATCAATAATTCCTGATACTGATAGGTCTTTACAATAGCATGTGCCATGGGCTCAATTTTATACCCATTTGCTAGCTGAGCTTAAATGGGCTTAGTACGAATTAATATTAGTAGATAGGGACTAATGTAATCCTCTAGTTGCAAATTACAATGAACAAAAACCATCAAACGAATGGATTAAATGGAACTGATAGAAACCTGCAAATCTACTGGATACTTATCACTACAAAATTTAATCCCCGAGTTCCACTAAGTTTACGAAGTCTTTCTACAGAAAATTGAGGGAAGATTAACACAGCAAAAGATGCACCACATTCACTATGCAAACCTAGCATTTACAAAATAATTTTGCCTCTATTTTGTCACCGAATATTCCTATCTTCTCTTGCTTAAAGTCTACATTTATGTCACCGAATATTCCTTTCTTCTCTTGCTTCAAGGGCATCCACTTCCTCATTAGATAGATGATCAACGATGGGTTCATATACATCCCAGTCCTTTCTTTTCCTGAAGCATTTTGAAGCAACGGGTCAATCACTTTTAAGTATGTTAAAAAAGAAAACAAAAAAAGACTGAATAAAAACATTACATCAAGAGGGGTCCAACTGAAACAATGTTGGATGAGAAAAATATTCATATACTCAAATAAAAATATTATAAGAAAGATGATGATTGAACATATATATATATATATATATAATGAGAGGATTGATTGAAGATTTCCTACACAAACCACCCTCAAAAACAAACCAAGCTGTAATACAACAACAAAGCTTTAATCCCAAAATTTTGGGTCAACTATGGATCCTCAACAACTATTTTAGGCAAAAAGAAGCTGGAATAATAAAGCTCATTCAGGCATTTTCAACTTGGGAGGATAGTGTTGGGCAGAAATGATATGCCTAGTGACTAATAAGAAAGAATTTGGTTTGCACTTGAAGCAATGATGAGGTAATACAACATGAGTCATGAGAGATATTCACTGCTGGATAACTTGCAGAAGGCTCAAGTTTCAGCACTCAACAGCTAAACCATTGGAAAGCTCATTCAGGCATTTTAACTTGAGAGGATGGTATTGGGAAGACATGAAAAAATTGAATAGTGACATCTATTCTATGTAGCTGACATTGACACAGCGGGACATGACATTTCTTGAAAAACTAGGACGAGACACAGCAGGGATATGGAACTTAATTAATATTTTTAAAGTATATTTTATATGTTTTTAGACATAAATTTATGTTTACTTTAGGTTTCAAAAACAAGTAACAACCATTAAAAGTTTGAAAATATATATAAAATTAATTTAAAAACAAAAGACGCACTAATAATTCAACTTCAAAAATAAATAAATAATGCATGTAAATAATCTGCAAAATAGCATTATATCAATTAATTAAAAAATATAAATAAACAAATAAGCTCACATAATAACCTAAGTCTAACTGATTCAACTCATTAAATTTATTAATATCCAATAATAATAATAACTTCAAAAAGTCACTGGTAGAAATCATGAGCAGTATAGACTAGAGTAGTCTAGTCACTACTAAACTACAGAGAATTTCTCTAATCATAAAAAAAAAAAAAAATGCGAGACAAGTGTGAGCGAGTGAGAGAGAATATAAAAGCACTAAATGAGGATCAGTCACCATTGTCGGTCTCTGAAGAGGGGGGATGGGCTGTCATTGCATCACTGGTCGTTGATCTAAGGCTGGCATGTCACAATGCAGAGAGAGAGAGAGAGAGAGAACGAGGGCTGAAAATGCAGGAAAAAAAAAAAACAAGGGTTTAACATCAATCAACTGTGGAAATTGTCCTGGTACTAAATGAGGATCACAGTCACCGTTGTTGGTCTCTGAAGAGGGGGGATGGGCTGTCATTGCATCACTGGTCGTCGATCTAAGGCTGGCATGTTGCAATGCAGAGAGAGAGAGAGAGAGAGAGAGAGAGAGAGAGCTGAAAATGGAGGGAAAAAAAAGGGTTTAACATCAATCAACTGTGGAAACTGTCCTGGTACAAGATCTTTTCTCTTTTTTTTCTTCTTCATTTTTTTTTTCAGAGAAGTGTCGCAATTGTGTCCCTGTCTTGTCCCCATTAATTTTTGTTTTATTTTTTACCAAACACTCAAGGGGATTTTTCTCTTGCCGCGTCCATGCTAACATTAATTTCTAAAATGTTAGGAATGAAAGAATGAAATTGGTTTCCGCTCAAATTAAATTGATGAGGTAGCAACAGTTAGAGATCTGCTACTGGATAACTTTACAGGAGGCCAAAGCTTCAGCACTCAAACTCCGAAACCACTGGATAGAAAGACTGCAACTTGGAACAACACGAGTCTTTAAGAAGCTTAGTTGCCTGGCTTCAAAGTGGTTTTGAGGGTTAAAAAGAGATTAGACCAAAAACATGTGATAGTGGGAAAATAGTTAACATGGAAATGCTAGAGTCAGTTCAAGATGCAGAAAGGAAAGCCTATTTTTCTCTTTTATGAGTTCTCTTTTGTTCTTCAGGTCCCTGGATGCTTCCAAAATGAGGAGCTGGCCAGGTGAACGGCTCCATGGGACAGAGCTGGAAAGCATGGAGAGGCTGCTAGAAAAGATTGTACATTTCTAATCTTTAAATGTTAAGAAGATGGCTTCAATTGAAAGTACCTTAGCAAAAATGCCTTAGAAAAGGTATCAATACATTTTTTAAGGAGTTAAGCTTCTAGGTTGAATCCTTGGAGTCAGTCAAGTCCCTGGATGCTTCCAAAATGAGGAGCTGGCCAGATACCACTGGGCCATGAAGGCAGTATAAAAGTTGAATACACAGATTACATATACATCCTATGTCCAGAGGACCCTCCACCAAGGGGAGGAGGTGACATTTGAGATAAAACTCATTGGCTAAATGTTGAATGCACTATAGTATTCAGAGTCCAACATAACAATATGCTCAGTAAATTTTTTGGTTTTAGCAACAAAAAAAAAAAAAAGCAAATTGAGTAGAAACGAATATACATACCGGACCACGCTAGATCTGTAACCAAATAGCTTCACCAGGTCCAATGCAGAACCACTTGATTTACTGTGGGAAGTTCAATAAAAAAAATGTTTATTAGAAAAAGAAATGGTAGTAAATAGGGAGTGTAGACTATAATAAAAAGGCCGTACTCAAAGCACAAAACTCCCACTTTTTGCGGGGTTTGGGAGAGGTGATTGGTAAGCAACCTTACACTCTTTTTTTAATGAGTTTTAGTCCCAAGGAGAGAGGGAATGGTAGATTTAGAGTAGTGAACTTCACTTTATGAGGCATGGTGCCCAGATGATGTGTTACCCCTTCGGTATCATAATGGTCATTCCATCTTTTCTTAAAATGAGATATGATCAACATCTGAGAAACAAAGGCTGTAGACACAAACCTGGATGTAGCATGTTCAGTCCCCCGGCGACCCTTTTTGCTTATTCTGCTTTCTCTTGCTGAAGCTACACTTTGAGTTGCAATCTACAATATCAAATACAATATCAGCATAGTAATTGAACCATTCATGACATGTCACCTACACCCTATGATGCAAATGAAGCCATAAGAGAGGGGGGGGGGGGGGGGGGGGAGAGAGAGAGAGAGAGAGTTTAGAAACTGAATCAAGATATCTAATTCATGATATATACAGCATAAGATGCAAAGTGAAGTCAAAAAGGAAGAGAGAGAGCGAGAGAGAGAGAGAGCAAACAAGCAATAAATCTATACCTCATAAAGCTGTTCTCTGATTGCAAAGGCAATTGCAGGCTGCAAAACCAGATTTCAGGTGTTAGTATTTTCTTAGGAACTTAAAATGAGGAAGAGAGCAATGCCTACAAGCATGCAAAAATACAAAAACAATTGAATTTCTTTTATTTCTTCTATTAGTGGTAAAGATGGAAAAATCAAAATATTTTGTCTTAGGCACCTAGCAAATTCTATTCTAGATGGTAGTTAAGAACACACAAACAACAACATATATAGAGAAAACAAATTAATGCTACAGTTGTCAGCTTTACTTACTCCAACTTCAGGGTCTTCAATGCCCAGATCTTTGCAGAAGGTTCTAGCAAACTCTTCAGGATCACTCTCAAAGTTGTTCATGTCCTGAAATATAAAAAATTTCAAAAGCACTCAAGCCTGGAATCCTTGCATACGTGGATATTGCATAAAAGATAAAAAGAATGGATATCCATCAGCACTGAACATAAAGTTGAGTGTTTCGAGTTATATGATACAATGACTATTCTTTAACCTTACCCACAAAAACTGGTCCTTTATAAGAGTATGATTAACTCGAAGATCAAGCTGGGAAGAAAGCACCAAGAATTCTGTATTAATAACCAAATAGGCAAGAGAGCTGAAAAAATGAGGAAAGGCAGGAAGTACACAGGAGATGTTAAGTAAGATATACCTTAATTGGAACTATCTTCTCCCCAGAGTACATATCCTGTCCTTCATATGATCGAAACTCTGCTAGCTGCGTCTGATAAGCAAAGGCCAATAGTTAATATCCATGATATAGCAGGAGGAACTTTAACTTCTGGTGAAAGTAATTAAAGCACTAGAATGTATACAAATCATTCTAAGTAAGAAACAAAGGCCACCCTAACAAGTGACTGTACGGGAATGTGAATTCATTTACTTGAATGGATGAAGCAATCTGTGTTATGAATGCTGGAGGGAGCTTCAAATCTTTGACTGTCCTTTTCGCAAACACCACGACCTCTGAATCGGGGTCTATATATGACATTCACAAGACATGTAATCATACTATTGAAAAAATATAAAACCAGACTCAAATTAAAATCTCTCAGAACAATAGCTACAAACTACATACATATGCATATACACATAACAAATATGACATATTAACTCTACAAGTGTGAAGTCCCAGTGAAATTGATCTCTTCTAGCAATTGCCCACATAATTTTATTATATGTGCTTACTTAAAAAAATATAAAAAATAAAAATAAAAATTGACAAGTGAAGAAAATTAAGTGTTGGGTATAGTTCAGGGATGCAAAAGCAGAAGTGATGGTTAACATTAAAAAAAACACACACATATATATAAGCAAAGCAAAAAGAAAAAATATCAGTGGTAAAGAAAAGGAATGGAAATTGTGAAAAATACCAGAAGGGTTCCAGGTAAAAGCATCTTTGAATCTCTGGCCGTCAATTTCAATGTCCAATCGAATCGGTACGAAATTCGCCGAAGTTGGCCTGCCTCATCAAAATTCCAGATAAATATATATATTATAAAAAAGAAAGAAACCCAAAAGAGAAAAAGAAGAAGAAGAAAGAGGAGATGACATACATCCGGAACTTGACGGGGGCTTTAGAGAAAGACAACGCCGGTGCTTTCATTTGAATTTTCCGACAAACTAACAAAAATCAGCAGTTATCAACTCAAACACTGTTGTAAGTGTTCACAAGTGTTTACTTTACTGTTTACTCTTCTCTTCCCACTTCACTACTTATTGTTTGTTTATCTTCTTGTGTGTATACTTTGGGTTTCTTCTTCGATTCGAAAAAATTACTACCAATTAAATGTCAGTTTTACCCCCTCTCCGCCCTTCCTTTATTTTTGCTTCTTTATTGGGCCCCTATCAAACCCAATAGCCAACTACATGCCAATAAGTCAGCCCAAATCTCACGGCCCATATTAATGCAATGCTCATTTGATTGCTCAATCAACCAGCTTACAAGTTACAAGGCCCTTTCTATTCTTATTAGGAAAAATGCTAAAATCAAAATTTTCTTTTATTAGGAAGTAAAAAAAACGATGACAGTTTTGGGCCCAAATAAGAATCAGTAAGCACTTATCACATCAATAATTTATAAAAATATTGTAAAAAAATTTGTGTACATAGTATTACACTTCTTATTATATGATTCATTATATTTCTAAGCAATTTTAATCATTTATGGTGATAGTATTAATGTAATTTTTATTTAATAATTTAATAGTTACTATAGGAAGACTGAATTTGAATCTTTAATGTTTCTATTGAAATAAAAGATGTCAATTAAGCTACAATGCACAACTCTCGCTAATACTATTATTTTATGTGCTATTTCTACAACTCTGGGCTAGTATTGTATTATTTGCTAATTAATTTTACTCCAACTTTGTACAAAAACAGAATTAATGTATCCTTTTCCATCCACTTGATGAATCATATCCTTGATTAATTAATTATAAATATTTATTCCTCTTATCTTGTCATGAATTAGTACCAAGTGGCAGTGGACCACCATTTTATCAACTTTAAGAATGCCACGGCCCTATCTGCACGATTGTCTCTCCATAGATGTTCCTTCTATCTAATTTAATGAAATATTTTGAAGCTTCCAAAAAAAGAAAAAAGAAAAAAAAAAGAAAAAAAAAAGAAGAAGAATGTTGGCCCTGTGGCTGTCATTGGTTCACCTAATTATTTCATTAGTTTTGTATTTATTAATGTAGAAAACAAAATTAAATAGCCGGCAAAGATATAGACAAATTCAGATATCTCTATTCCCATTATAATTAAAATTACTTAGAATTCCTAAATAGAATATTCAAATACTGAAAAACACTACCCTGGTACTTGATATCAATGTAGTAGCGCTTGCATCGCAGTACAACATCTCATCAAGTCATTAACATTAGTTTTTGCTTCACAAAAACCCTTTTTTTTTTCTTTTTTTTTTCGAACAGTCACTTTCTTATTCTATTTTGCAACTAGACAATACCATCCACTTTTTATTAGGTGGCAGTAGGTGGCCTTATTATATATGTAAAGCTTCATAATTGTCCTTTAGTTTTATCGATTTCTTTTAGTTTTCTCCATTGGCAACGTAATTGAGCTCATTATATTCTATATATATAAATACTATCGGGTACCTTTTAATTAGTGTGAAAGGATGACCATAGTCCATAGCTATCGTACCAATAAGTGAATGCTTTGCAATCAAAATTAAAGTTAAGTCCCATCAAAATTCAAAAAAATTAAAGTTAAGTTTTCATCCAAAAAAAATAAAAGAGTAAAATTAAAGTTAGAAAAGCATGACAGCACGCCCACGTCTAGGTACGTAATTATATTGATTAAAAGTCATTTTATTGATTAGCATCACAATCACCAATCAAGGGGATTAACACCATCGTTTTTGTGACTCAAGGGTCAAGACTCAAGAACATTACATTCCACCTAACAGAGAAAAAGAAACGTTATATTCGAGCAAAACGTAAATATTAATATCATATACTACTTTTTGTGGATGAGATAATTATGTTGATATATATAGTTTTTGTAAGAAAACGCTGTACATATCTGTAATCTTGGGCATATACTCCGTACTGTATTTGAGTGTGTCAATATGAGCCGGAACTAGACAAAATTGCATACAAAAAGAGAAATGGACTGTATATAGTGAAGAACAACTATTCTAGCTGCTAGCATCTGTCCGCTCTGGTGATCTTTAGTCTTTTCACATTGTTTAAGAACATCCTAGACCGAAAACAAAAACAGAAAATGAATTTTACAATATGAGAAAAGTTAATGCATAAGACATGAAAGGAAGAAAAGAAAAAAAAAAATAAAGAAAGGTGATGCTTACTCCCATGGCACATCTCCAACCATCATCCAATCCCCTTCTTTATCTTCATAGGTCAAGACATGATATTTATCAGAGTGAACTCGATCAGCACCTGGGCCTATTTCAAAGAGTTAATAAAATTTGAATGTAGCTTAGCTTTAGTTATACAATCATATCCGTATGGTGCCACTTTTTGATGATATAGAGTAACATTGAAAGCTTGAATTTCCTTTCAAAAAAAGAAAAAGAAGAAAGCTTGAATTTTGTGTACTTACAAAGAATGGTGGTGGGGAACATATGGGCAATAGTTGTTATGAGACTATCATAGCCATCTTGTGCAAAAAGATTCAATTTTCTACCAATCGGAATGCCTTCCACGTATATCTTGATAAATAAGGAGGCCTGCTTGTGATCAAGTGCTTTATCTAAATGTGCACTCCTCAATATCAATCTGATTGGTGGCCAGCTTAGTGGTTGCACTCTGAATTGTCAAATATAAGCTCATTCAATATCAGCCATATATGTAACATATATGGTCTTATAGCTAGATCAGAACCTGACTCTAGAACTCAAACAGGAAAGTCCTCATTTTTCTAATGAAAATGCTTATCTCCAAGAAAAAAGAATCCAAATATACCAAAACCAAAAACATTGAAAACTAATTGAAATAAAGGGAAAGCCATGCATGTTAATTAAAAAAGAAAATGTCCAGAATTAGAGCTTGGGGGTAGAGAAAAAGTCCACACAAAAAAAAAAGTTGGTTGAAGGTTGTTAAATATATGAATGCAAGCCATTAATAAGAACATATAAAAATACCTTGTTGTCGTTGTTGGAGTGGGAAAGAGGTCATTGTAATAAGAGGATGAGATGCTTAGACCAAGTCTGAGGTCTGTGCTCAAATCAAATCTTGCGCTGTTGTTGCTTTGAATTGGAACACAGAAAGAGGAAGAAGAGGTGGCAGCTGCTGCACAAGGGTCGCTGCTGCTGTCTATGGAAGAAGCTGATGAATGTTGTTCTGATCTAATTCCCATCTACAATTGAGTGATGATGATGATGAAATGAAACAGTGAAATAGAGAGTAGCTAGCTGTGTTGAAAGACCGCCACCTTAGTCCCTCTGTGTCTTTAATTATATGCATAGATAGATAGCCATAAAAGAGAGAGAGAGAGAGAGAGAGAGAGAGAGAGAGAGAGAGAGAAGAGGAGGGACAAGGAAGTCAGAGTTTCGACAAACTCTCGTCGGTTTGATTTGCCTTGAGGGTGGCCAACATGTCCACGCTGCATACGCTAGCGACGTGGCTTTCACTCTATTATCTAACCTTTTACTTCTTTTCTTTTGTGCGTGGGACACTATTGAAAACCAATTTGCCCATTCCATCACTATTGTGTTTATGACTCCACACATTGATGTACTTGGCAAAGTGGTCGGGCCGGGTCATATCTATATTTATGTCTATATATTACTAAAAATATTGATATGCTTACGTTGAGCCACATTAGCAGTCACGTCATTATTTTTTGTTTCCAATTTTTTTTATATATTATTTAAACATTTTCTCATTTAAGGTAACTTAAAAACTCCATTATTTAAAAATTAAAATATCTTTTAACCATTATTTTTATTATTAATTTTCCAAAACTCTTCCTCCTTTTTACCTCTTCATCTCCCCACTCATTTCTACCTTAATATCATTCTTTCTCTACCTTTTTATCTTCTTTTATTTTGACTCTTCATATTCTCAAATCTTACTATAAATTTGACATTTTCTTTTTCATTCTATGCATAGTTTTCTCACACAAAAAAGGTTACCTCTCTCTCTCTCTCTCAATTTGTTTTTTATTTTTTGTTTGATTTTTTTTTATTGCATCAATTCTTTAGGTTGATGAATTTTTGTGTTAATTAGAATTCTACTTTGTGTTGATGCAATTTAGTTTTGTGTTTTCAGTTGTTATCTTTTATATTCTCTTTCATTAAATATTATCCTACTACATTATACATATAGTATATAATAATATAATGTTATTGTATTACATATCATCTATATCTATATATTACTAAAAACTGAAGCGTAGCATTTAATGTTGCTACGTTCACGTTGAGTCACATCAGCAACCACGTCATCATTTTTTTTTTCCAATTTTTTTTATATATTTTTTAAACATTTTCTCATTTAAGGTGACTTAAAAACTCCATTATTTAAAAATTAAAATATCTTTTAACCATTATTTTTATTATTAATTTTCCAAAACTCTCCCTCCCTTTTACCTCTTCATCTCTCCACTCCTTTCTACCTTAATATCATTCTTTCTCTACATTTTTATCTTCTTTTATTTTGACTCTTCATATTCTCAAATCTTACTATAAATTTGACATTTTCTTTTTCATCCTATGCATAGTTTTCTCACACAAAAAAGGTTACCTCTCTCTCTCAATTTGTTTTTCATTTTTTGTTTGATTTTTTTATTTTTATTGCATCAATTCTTTAGGTTGATGAATTTTTGTATTAATTAGAATTCTACTTTGGGTTTATGGAATTTGGTTTTGTGTTTTCAGTTGTTATATTTTATATTCTCTTTGATTAAATATTATATTGCATTATACATATAGTATATAATAATATAATATTATTGTATTACATAGAATGACTTGGAAAATTTGATGTTTATTGCTATATATTTTATTTTTACTTTTTTTTCCTCTCATCTTATTTCATTCAACATTTAAATCTTGTCACATCCTTTAAACTATTAAATTATGCAGCACAAATCAAGAAAATGGCTACACACAAACCTGCCTTCCTTTACCATACATTGGGAGAATCAATATATTTGTGTGATATTATATAATTTATAATTTAGATAGTACCTTTTGAATGTGTCTAGACCCATAGATTGAGCAATTTGTAGACTTAAAAGACTACTGAGAATGAACTTTTTGAATCAAGTCTAAAAAAATATAAACTACTATATAATTTAGATAAAAACTTTTATCATAGATACAGTAATATTTTTTTTTTTGCCACAAATTTAAATCACACAAACTTAATAATTTTATATTATGTGTTAGCATTGTCTCTGTCTTTTCTTCTTTTTCTCAAAAATATTATGTATCATCTTTAAAGGATGCCAACAATATTGATCATATGGGAAAAGCTACATAAAATATTGAGAAAAGAAATGTTTTATATTACAATCTACTAAAAATGTTTTTTTTTTTAAATATATAAACATTTCTATTTTTCATACCACTAACATGTTTTACAACTACCACATGTGTTAACTAAAGTCTTAATATTTGTTTCGGCAAAAAGGAAAAAAAAAGTTATCACAAAAGATATGTTCATGTAAAGTTCTCTGCAAAATGAAATATTTATTTTTTAAGGCCACCAAACTTGATAATTTGCTAATGATGGAATCACTCACAACAATATTTGCATAGTTATATAGTTCCAGTTAAAGCAATTGTATATACTTTTAGTCTTCAAAAAACACACATCTACAAGTGGTTAAATGTTCATCTTGGGTAGTTTTAACTTTTCATATAATTTTACCTTTACATATTCATCTATTTTAATTTAGATATTTTTTCAAAAAAAAAAAAAATTAATTTAGATATTTATAAGTAAACAATGAAATAATGATTCATGAATAATAAAAAAAAAAAATTTATCTATACATATTTATCTTATGTGGTTATAACTTTACATATAATTTTGCATTTATATATTCATTTACTTTAATTTAGATGTTTATAACTTAATATTGAAATCTATAAATAAGGTAATTAAAACAATCATATTTCTACAATTCAAAAAGTCACAATTTCTTTTATCAAAAAAATGCCTTTTACATTTCCGTGGAATCATTTTTAAATTTCTTTTTTATAAAACCTTTGACATACTACTAACCTAACTACTTCATACATTAAAAAAATTTAAGGCTCATTATTACTTCTGTTAATATATTATGGATATCTTAATTGATTGAGATCAAACTACAAAAATGCTTTTCATATTTCTTTGAAAAAAAAAAAAAAAAACCCTTTGACATACCACTAACGTAACTACATCTATAACTATTTAAACCATCCATGACATCTATTTCTTATTAATAACCATAAAATTTACAACTAGCAAGGGAACATGCAAAGTAATAAATAATAAATGGAGGAAGAAACAAAGAAATGAAATCAAACGTCAATTAATAACCATTATTTAGAAAATAAAAAAGTGGTTAAGAAGAGTAAAAAATAAAATAAAGATGGTTATACAGGGGACATTGAAAACTTTATAGTGCAATAAAATCAACCATTACATTCACTTAATTAAATAAATAATCAACAATTAAATATAATAATACAAAATTTAAACTTAAAACTAATCAAACTCTAACTAGGGAAATTATATATATATATATATATATATTGTGGGTGAGAAAGCCCAACACTACGTATTGGGCCTGGGGCCCAATCTGAGTATCACCATTTGTCCGAAGAGGAGAAAGGGATCAGTTCTGAGTCCGTTTGGTGAAAATACATTCGAGCAGGGATGAAGAGTATGTCCGAAGACAAAACCGTTTGGTCCGAAGAGGTTCCACTCATCGGATTGTTAGAGAACTTGATCAAGCAAATATACTGAAGACCCTAGCAACCCTCCCAGCAGATTCCACGGTAAAGAGTGAGCTCTGAGCACGCCTAGGGGTAGGAAGAACATAAAATATCTTAGAAGGAAAAGCTGCTACTACCATATTTAATGCACTGCAGCAACTTTCCTGGCCGCATTTATGTGGAGAAGATACCTGAACAGTGCAACCTCAACTACTACCACTCACGGCAGACTAAAGCAAACATCTGATGTGACTAGTACTGAAGTGGATGCTTAGATGAAGGACAAGTGTACGGTAAAGATGAGGAGGAAGGTGTATATATAAAGGGAATAAGTCTCACAAAAAATGGAGGAATGAGGAGATTCATTTTAATTCTGTAAACCTAAAACCTCTTCAGATTCGAGAGGATTCATACTGAATGCTATTCTGAACATCATTTTTCCCTTATTTGTCTATTTGAATCGTCGCTAAATCCATTTCTAGCCCAGCTGTTTAGCCCATTCTCTACAAATTCATTGTCTGGGGTTCATTGGGCTGAGTCTGCAAAATTTATGCTTGGCCCATCAAATTTTGACCCTACATATATATATATATATATATAGATAATCATAATCTTCATATACCATGACTTAAAAAAATTTAATGAATAATTCTACCTCTTATTTAAAAATGTCTATGTTATGCAAATCATAAACCAATAAATATATGATAATGGTAAAAAATGTTATAGGCAAGATTATGAAAAATATGATACAACTATTTTTTTTTATTAAAAAAAAAAACTCTTTGTAAAGTCTAGGGACTAAAATAATATTTTATCTAAAAATTATCACGCGCAACGTGAGGGTCTGCAACTAGTTATCTTTATGATCATGTCAATTGTCAAGTAAGAGAACAAAGAACAAAATTGTTATAAATAAAAGTTAAATAATACTAAAATTTACAAAGTTCACTATAAATACCTTCATCATAAAAGAAAGAAAAAAATATTAAATATTTTAGACCATGTCAAGTTATCAACTTCCTTAACACATGTTCTTATTATGTGTAAAATAATAATAAAGCTAAATTATCTAAAAAGATAACTAAATAAAAAAAGTAAAGCATAACATATTAAGTAAAGAATGATAAATAAATATTTAATATGAAATTCATCTCAATTTACTTAATTTTTTTTTTCAAATGAACTCAATCTACTCAACCTTCGTAAAAGATCCAGCACTAAAAATATTCATACTTGAGAATTGTACCTCAAGTTAGTGAGTAATTTTTTCAGTATATCATCTACAATACAAATTTTTAACATAACTTAAATATACAATGAAAGCGATCAAGTCAATAAAGAATTAAAATTTTAAAACTATATCACTATTCTATAAATGAATTAAATTACCTACAAATCCTTATAACCATTTTTTAAAAATTACTTTAGAAAGGTTGATCCAACCCAACCTGAAAGCTAAGCGAATTGACCCATTTTTGCTCAAGGCCTAAAAATCTTAGGTCAGGTTAGCGAATTGCATCCTTTTCCTTTACCTAATAAGCTACTCAATTGCAATAGGCACCACTATGTTTCACATGGAGTACTTTGACCAAATGGGAAGCCATAAATTTAGCCAAAATGCACTTACAGTGACGCCAATGTGCAAAATTCCTGCTAGCTAGAGGTGTGTGAAAGAGACGTTATCATGAGACCCTTAATTAGCAATCTTAACCAAGGCATCATTAGTCCATTGCCATTAGTCACGACTTAGGCAGACAAAGACTTCTCACCAATTTGAAACACCACATATATAGCAGATTGGTTAATTTTAGTTTTCTGGACAATGTATGCTGTTTAGTCTCATAAGGTATACATAAAAGCATGCGTGTTTTCCAAGCAATTATGCTTTGGAGTCTAAAATCTTGGAAATTTTCGTTCCAATTACTTGAAAATTGTGAAGTTGTATTAACTCTCTCCAATCCAAATAAGCCATCAAAAGATTCAAAACCAACTGCTCAGCTATACAATCATAGATAGGTAGGTTTTAGTTGAGTTTTTTTAGAAGTCAAAAAAGCAGAATCTCTCTTTTCTCAAGAAGCAATACTTATAAATTCTTCTAAAGTTGAGGTAGCTAGTGAATGTTTGTGAATTTAGTCTGCCATGTCAGCGTGTTTTACTGTCTCTGTTCAAAAGAAAAGAACATAATCCCATATCATGGGGGAGTAATATGTGTGTGTTGTTACTTATGGCTCTATCAAGACCTCATAAACTTAGGTTGATATCTGTTGGAGTGTCTCACCATTCCTAGGTCTCTTAATCTTTATGTATTTCTTTGTTCTTCCTTCAAATATGAAATTCATTTATTCATAATTCTTGTTAGTTGTTAGACATATTATTAGTTGTTAGACATATTATGACTCAAGTGATGACCCAAACTAATAACAGGCCTATGTACTAATTAAACAAACAAATAAATTTTGGGTTTGTTCAGTGCATAAAACTTACATTAAGTTTATTGTAAGACTTTTCATTGTGGACACAGGCATCAGACTGAACCATGTAAACTTAATCTTCGTGTTTGCTCTGTTTTTCATGTTTTCGCTCATCATTCAATCACCCAAAATCACACAACAACTTTAACATAAGTCTAGATGAGTTTTATTTTTTCAACATGATCAACGTACAGTTATAAACTATGCTTTAATTGCTTCTCTAATATTGTTTGTTGAATCGGGGTCTATGTATTAACATTCACAAAACATGTAATCATACTATTGAAGGAAATATAAAAACATACTCAAATTAAAATCTCTCAGAACAATAGCTACAAACTACATACATATGCATATACACATAACAAATATGACATATTTAACTCGACAAGAGTGAAATCCCGGTGAAATTGATCTCTTTTAGCAATTGCCCACATAATTGTATTAAATGTGCTTTCTTTTTCTTTTTCTTTTTCTTTTTTATTTATAAAGAATTTTGAAAAGTGAAGAAAATTAAGTGTTGGGTATAATTCAGGGATGCAAAAGCAGTGATGGTTAACATTAAAAACACACACACACACACACACATATATATATATATAAGCAAAAAGAAAAAATACCAGTGGTAAAGAAAAGGAATGGAAATTGTCAAAAATACCAGAAGGGTTCCAAGTAAAAGCATCTTTGAATCTCTGGCCGTCAATTTCTATGTCCAATCGAATCGGTACCAAATTCGCCAAAGTTGGCCTGCCACATCAAAATTCCAAATAAATATATATTTTACAAAAAAGAAAGAAACCCAAACAAAGATTAGAAGAAGAAGAAAGAAGAGATGACATACATCTTGAACTTGACGGGGGCTTTAGAGAAAGACAACGCCAGTGATTTCATTTGAATTTTCCGAGAAACTAACTAAAATCAGCAGTTATCAACTCAAACACTATTTTTTTTTTTTTTTTATACGACAAACACTATTTTTAAGTGTTCACCAGTGTTTACTTATTGTTTGTTTATCTTCTTCGGCCGAAATGGGAATTTAATCATAAAATTTCAACTATGTAGTTAGTAGGTTGTGGTTACAAAGTAGCATCTCGAGTTTAAGAAACTCGATTTTAGCTTTTTTCACGTGACAACCACTTGGAAATCAAGTCTCTAAGACTCGATTTATAAACCAAAATAATTTTAAAAAATTTCAAGTCTCAAGTCTCTCATGTACAAGCCGAAATACCCAAAAAAAAAAGAAAAAAATACAATCAGATCAGAGAGAGAGAAAGAATCTAGAGAAAGAGCGACCCAAAACCCCATCTTCCGTGGACAAAGTTGAGGCCAGACTCAAAGCTCTCAAGCTCAATTACCCATCTTCAACCCAAACCCCAAGTCTCAAAAACCCAGTCAAAAGAAAAGATTTTGGCCTTTACACTTTACACCTTCTCATCTTAACAACAAAGAAAACCACAACGACAACAGCAATTCTGAAAATATGTATTCATCAGAGGAAGAAAAAAAAAAAAAAAAAAAAAAAACCAGAAACAAAAACATCGCCCTGGGTGGCGCTACGGCCTAGGGGGCGCGAGCCAGGGTCGTGTGGCGGCCTGGGTCGCGCTGCGACCTAGGTTTGGCACGGCTTGGGTCTGGCTCGGCCTAGGTCGGCTTGAGCTTGCATCTCCATTTCTTCTTCTTCTTCTTCTTCTCTCTTTTTCTTCTTTTTTTTCTTTCTTTCTGCATTTTTTGTTTTTGCGTTTTGGGTCTTTTGAATATGAATGTTTGTAATTATTATTTTTGGGTTAGAAATCGAGTTTTAGAGACTTGATTTCTAGATGGTCGTCCCGTGAAAAAAGATGCCACATCAGACATAGAAATCGCTCAAAGACTCGATTTATAGGCCAAAATTGAGTCTCTTAAACTCTAGATGCTAGTAAAAGATATACTTTCTAACCATTGCCTACTAACTACATAGTTAGGGTTTTATGGTTAAATTCCCATTTCAGCCATCTTCTTCTATACTTTGGGTTTCTTCTTCGATTCGATAATATTACAACCTATAAAATGTCGGTTTTACCCCCTCTCCGCTCTCCCTTTATTTTTGCTTCCTTCTTGGGCCCCTTATCATACCCAATAGCAAATAACTACATGCCAATAAGTCAGCCCAAATCTCACGGCCCATATTAATGCAATGCTGATTTGATTGCTGAATCAACCACCCTCCTCATCATCAGCTTACAAGTTAAAAGGTCCTTTTCTATTCTTATTAGGAAAAATGCTAAAATCAATTTTGTCTTTTACAAACTACTTAAACTACTGATACAGTGAGTAATTATTAGGAAGTAAAAAAGCGATGTCAGTTTTAGGCTCAAATAAGCTACAATGCACCGACACTTGGCTAGTACTGTATTATTTGATAATTAATTTTACTCCACCTTTGTATAAAAATAGAATTAGTCTGTTTGAATCGAGAGGGGAAGAAGGGGGAGTGGAGGGAAGTAGAGCAGAGTTGGTTGAAAATAGACTAATTTTAGGTCAATTCTACTCTACTCTACTCTATTTCTCCTCCCTCCCCCTCAATCCAAATGGACTTAATGTATCATTTTCCATCCACTTGATAAGTCATATCCTTGATTAATTAATAATAATTTATTATAAATATTTATTCCTCTTATCTTGTCAGGAATTAGTATCAAGTGGCAGTGGACCTCCATTTTATCAACTTTAAGAATGCCATGGTCCTATCTGCATGATTGTCTCTCCATAGATGTTCCTTCTATCTAATTTAATGAAATATTTTGAAGCTTCCAAAAAAAGAAAAAAAGAAAAAGAAGAAGAAGAATGTTGGCCCTGGCGCTGTCATTGGTTCACCTAATTTCATTAGTCTTGTATTTATTAATGTAGAAAACAAAATTAAATAGCCGGCAAAGATATAGACAAATTCAGATATCTCCATTCCCATTATAATTAAAACTACTTAGAATTCCTAAATAGAATATCCAGATACTGAAAAACACTACACTGGTACTTGATATCAATGTAGTGGTGCTTGCATCGCAGTACAACATCAAGTCATTAACATTAGTTTTTGCTTCACAAAAACCTTTTCTTTTTCCTTTTGTCTCGAACAGTCACTTTCTTATTCTATTTTGCAACTAGACAATACCATCCACTTTTTCTTAGGTGGCAATAGGTGGCCTTATTATATATGTATAGCTTCATAATTGTCCTTAGTTTTATCGATTTCTTTTAGTTTTCTCCATTGGCACCGTAATTGAGCTCATTATATTCTCTATATATAAAACTATCGGGTACCTTTTAATTAGTGTGAAAGGATGACCATAGTCCATAGCTATCGTACCAATAAGTGAATGCTTTGCAATCAAGATTAAAGTTAAGTCCCATCAAAATTTAAAAAAAAAAAAATTAAAGTTAAGTTTTCAGCTAAAAAAAATAAAAGAGTAAAATTAAAGTTAAAAGAGCATGACAGCACGCCCACGTCAGGGTACGTAATTCATACGAGCGTGGAACGTGTCTAAAAGTCATTTTATTGATTAGCATCACAATCACCAATCAAGGGGATTAACAACATCGTTTTTGTGACTCAAGGGTCAAGACTCAAGAACATTACATTCCACCTAACAGAGAAAAAGAAATGTTATATTCGAGCAAAACGTAAATATTAATATCATATACTACTTTTTGTGGATGAGATGATAATGTTGATATATATAGTTTTTGTAAGAAGAGGCTGTACATATCTGTAATCTTGGGCATATACTCCATACTGTATTTGAGTGTGTCAATATGAGTCGGAACTAGACAAAATTACATACACAAAGAGAAATGGACTGTATATAGTGAAGAACAACTATTCTAGCTGCTAGCATCTGTCCGCTCTGGTGATCTTTAGTCTTTTCACATTGTTTAAGAACATCCTATACCGAAGCCAAAAACAGAAAATGAATTTTACAATATGAGAAAAGTTAATGCATAACATGAAAGGAAGAAAAAAAAAAGAAAAAAAGAAAAGAAAAGAAAGAAAGGTGATTCTTACTCCCATGGCACATCTCCAACCATCATCCAATCCCCCTCTTTATCTTCATAGGTCAAGACATGATATTTATCAGAGTGAACTCGATCAGCACCTGGGCCTATTTTAAAGAGTTAATAAAATTTGAATGTAGCTTAGCTTTAGTTATACAATCATATCCGTACGGCGCCACTTTTTGATGATATAGAGTAACATTGAAAGCTTGAATTTCCTTCCAAAAAAAGAAAAAGAAGAAAGCTTGAATTTTGTGTACTTACAAAGAATGGTGGTGGGGAACATATGGGCAATAGTTGTTATGAGACTATCATAGCCATCTTGTGCAAAAAGATTCAATTTTCTACCAATCGGAATGCCTTCCATGTATATCTTGATAAATAAGGAGGCCTGCTTGTGATCAAGTGCTTTATCTAAATGTGCACTCCTCAGTATCGATCTGATTGGTGGCCAGCTTCGTGGTTGCACTCTGAATTGTCAAATATAAGTTCAATATCAACCATGTAACATATATGATCTTAAAGCTAGATCAGAACCTGACTCTAGAACTCAAACAGGAAAGTCTTAATTTTTCTCGGGAAAATGCTAATCTCCAAGAAAAAAGAGTCCAAATATACCAAAACCAAAAACATTGAAAACTAATTGAAATAAAGGGAAAGCCATGCATGTGAATTAAAAAAGAAAAAGTCCAGAAATAAAGACACAAAAAAAAAGTTGGTTGAAGGTTGTTGAATATATGAATGCTGGCCATTAATAAGAACATATAAAAATACCTTGTTGTCGTTGTTGGAGTGGGAAAGAGGTCATTGTTATAAGAGGATGAGATGCTTAGACCAAGTCTGAGGTCTGTGCTCAAATCAAATCTTGCGCTGTTATTACTTTGAATTGGAGCACAGAAAGAGGAAGAAGATGTGGCAGCTGCTGCACAAGGGTCGCTGCTGCTGTCTATGGAAGAAGCTGATGAATGTTGTTCTGATGTAATTCCCATCTACAATTGAGAATTGAGATTGATGATTATGATGATGAAATGAAACGGTGAAATAGAGAGTAGCTAGCTGTGTTGAAAGACCGCGACCTTAGTCCCTCTGTCTTTATATGCATAAATGGATATACTCATAAGAGAGAGAAGAAAGAGAAGAGGAGAGAAGGGACAAGGAAGTCAGAGTTTCGACAAACTCTCGTCGGTTTGATTTGCCTTGAGGGTGGCCGACATGTCCACGCTGCGTACGCTAGCGACGTGGCTTTCACTCTATTATCTAACCTTTTACTTCTTTTCTTTTGTGTGTGGGACACTATTGAAAACCAGTTTGCCCATTCCATCACTATTGAGTTTACGACTCCACAAGTTGATATATGCTTGGCGAAATGGTCGGGCCGGGTCATATTATCTTTAGGATCATATCAATTGTCAAGTAAGAGAACAAGGAACAAAATTGTTATAAATAAAAGTTAAAAAAATACTTAAATTCTTAAATTTTCATAATTCAAAGTTCACTATAAATACCATCATTATAAAAGAATGAAAAAAATATTAAATATCGTAGTAGACCGTATCAAGTTATCAACCTCTTAAGCACATATTTCTCAAAAAAAACCTCTTCAACACATGTTCTTATTATGTGTAAAATAATAATAAAGCTAAATTATCTAAAAAGATATATAACTAAATAAAAAAAGTAACGCAATAAAGAATAATAAGTAAATATTTAATATGAAATTCATCTCAATTTAAATAATTTTTTTTTTCAAATGAACTCAATTTACTCAACCTTAGTAAATGATCCAGCACTAAATTAAAGTATTTATACTTGAGAATTGTACCTCAACTTAGTGAGTAATTTTGTCAGTATATCATCTACAATACAAATTTTTAATATAACTTAAATATGCAATGAAAGCAATCAAGTCAATAAAGAATTAAAATTTTATAACTATATCACTATTCTATAAATGAATTAAATTACCTTCAAATCCTTATAACCATTTTTTAAAAATTACTTTAGAAAGGTTGATCCAACCTAACCTGAAAGTTAAGCGAATTGACCCATTTTTGCTCGAGGCTTAAAAATCTTAGGTCGGGTTGGCTATTTTTCTTTGAATTTGGGTCAAACTAACGGGTATGAGTCCAATTTTGTCAAGTCTACTTGAAGGCCAAACCGAAAGAAGTTCAACTATTGTCCTTTGTTTTAGTTCATATAGTATAATGTTGAATCTAGCCCATAATGGAAGAAGTTTAGAGAATTTCTTATTGGTTTTGGAATCACACCCTATCTAGAAGAATAATTAGGAGTTACAATAATTATATTAAAGTGGTAGTTCTATCTTGAAGAGAAAAGAAGTAAGGAAGTGTGCCATTCATTAAAAAAATAGTGGTGGTGTAATTTTGTTGTTGTGTGCATGCGTGTGACCATTAGAAGCGAAGTTTTGTCTTGTGTGAAACTTAAAGATTAAGTTTTGTCTACTAAGTTAGTGTGAGGGCACCTTTAAAATTTTGGGTTCTTATTTTTTATTTTTTTGAGAATCAAGTTAGTTTATGTTTTAGAATTTTTTTTTTTTTCATTTTTTTTGTGAGAGTTAAATGTGTGGTTGTAATTCCTATTATTAATAATAAATTTTGGTTGGTGTTGAGAGTAAGCCAAACCACATTAACTTTATTGTATATTGTGGTGCTTGTTATTTTATTATTTTATATGCACTTAACAACATATATATAGTCTCAAAGGACAATAATATGAGTTACGAGGCTTAGATTAAAGAGGATATTCTCAAAAAAAAAAAAGATTAAAAAGAGGATGAAGTGATGAATGGTAAGAAAGAACATAAAATTGCATCCTTTTCCTTTACCTAATAAGCTACTCAGCAGCTCACTCAGCTGCTAAATATGTTGTTGCTCTTAAGGCAGGTTTATTGTGCAATGACTATGATTTGCCTCCCCCTATTTTGAAAGCTTGTAGGCAAGATTGGGGTTCCTTTTGTAGTTCTTCTTAGTTTAATGAATTGGCTGGTTATCACATATATATATATATATATATATATAAAATAAAAAAATAAAAAAAATAAAAAAAAAAAGCTACTCAGTTGCAATAGGCACCACCATGCTTCACATGGAGTACTTTGACCAAATGAGAAGTGAACGGTTTAAGACCCCTTAAAAACAACCAGATTGGTTAGCCTAGATTAATTAGCCAAGTTGTTACTTAGTCAAATTATGCAATACTAGGTTAAAGCAATCAAATAATCATATCAAAAATATATAAAGCAGCGGAAAATAAATGATACAAAATATAATGACCCAAGAAACCACATGGTAAAAACCTGGAGAGGATTTGACCCACCGATCCTCAAGGCAAAACAGAATTCACTATGAAAGAATTGAAGTTCTTACAAAAGGACTACAAGCTCCCCGCTCAACTTCCTAATGTTACCCACCAGTAGAACTTACTGACACGACCACGTGCAAGTTTCGAATTCACGGATTCCTTCTTTCTTTGAATTCTTCAATCAGCTACAAGCACCCACGCTTGTTATTCTTTAAGCTCCAATGGCAACAACCTTGTTGATCATCAAGATATTGAAATAATCTCTATCTTGAAAACCCTAAGCTTTGTGTAAAGGAAAGCTCCTCTAGATCTCACAAGAGATTTACACAAAACAGCAATGTATGAGCAACAATACAACTGGAGCAACTCTAAAAACGTGGCTAGGGTTTTGCCTTATATACCTAGGGCAAAAACATAAAACCCTAAACGTTTAATGAGTTAGGGCTGAGTTGGAAAACTGCAGAAAAACGCAATCTGTGCGATTTTCGATCGATCGAATCTATTCTTCGATTGATCGAGCCATACCAAAATGCTCCAATACATCTACAATCTCTCGATTCTAACTTTACAATAAATGAACAACTTTGAGCACACTTTAACAAGACTAAACATGTTATTTTAATCATGGTTTGCCAACATTACAAATTAGAGTTCTAAATGCATAAATTCCTAAACCTTTAGAACCTAACAAGAAGCCATAAATTTAGCCAAACTGCACTTACGATGATGCCAATGTGCAAAATTCCTGCTAGAGGTGTGTGAAAGAGACGTTATCATGAGGCCCTTAATTAGCAATCTTAACCAAGGCATTATTAGTCCATTGCCATGAGTCATGACTGAGGACAGACAAAGACCTTTTACCAATTTGAAACACCACATATATATATATATATATATATATATATCAGATTGGTTAATTTTTGTGTGTTGTTTAGTCTTATAAGGTATACGTAAAAGCATGCGTGTTTTCCAAGCAATTATGCTTTGGAGTCTAAAATCTTGGAAATTTTCGTTCCAATTACTTGAAAATTGTGAAGTTGTATTAACTCTCTCCAATCCAAATAAGCATCAAAAGATTCAAAACCAACTGCTCAGCTATACAATCATATATAGATAGGTAGGTTTTAGTTGAGCTTTTTTGGAAGTCAAAAGAGCAAAATCTCCCTTTTCTCAAGAAGCAATACTAATCAATTCTTCTAAAGTTAAGGTAGCCAGTGAATGTTTGTGAGTGTAGTCTTTCGTGTGAGCGTGTTTTACTGTCTCTGTTCAAAAGAAAAGAACATAATCCCATATCAGGGGGGAGTAATATGCGTGTGTTGTTACTTATGGCTCTATCAAGTCGACATAAAGTTAGGTTGATATCTTTTGGAGTGTCTCACTATTCATAGGTCTCTTAATCTTTATGTAATTCTGTATTCTTCCTTCAAATATGAAATTCATTTATTCATAATTCTTGTTAGTAGGGACGGACTTAGGATTTTTAGCTAACAGTGACTGAAGTATAAAGAAAAAAAAAAAACTTCAAATAGACATTCATATAGTATTAAAAAATTATAAATACTTAAAATCATTATTTCTAAATACATAAATATGTAATCATTTACCAACAAAGATAAAAACAAAAACAAAATAATGTGTTTTTTTAAATACTGAGCTGGCTAGGATTTTTTTGTTATTGAAGTTAAAGCATTCACAGTGATGATACTAAAAATTTTAGCTTTTAGCACCTCAAAAGGCTATTTTATCTATTTTATCACCTCATTTTACAATACACCCAATATCAAATGTTCTATTTTTTAATCATTTCATTTAAAATAATATAAACAACTCATAAAAATAATTAAAAAAAGCAAGAGAATTTGAGTTTTTTAATTGTAGGAAGAAATATAATTTTAATAAAATATTGTATTTTATTTTTAACAACTTGCTTCAGTCAACTGGTATTTATATCTATGGGTGTGAAAGCCCAACGTCATGTGTTGGGCCTAGGGCCCAATTCGAATATCACTATGTGTCCGAAGAGAAGAAGAAAGGGGTTAAGGGGGAGTCCAGGTGGAAGAAATATATCTCGAAATGAACGAGAAGAATAGTCCGAAGAGAACCCTAATGGTCTGAAGAGGTCATTCTCCTCGAACACCAAGGAGACTTGATCAAGCAAATATACGGAAAGTTTGAGTGATCTTCCCAACTACTTCCACGATAAGCACAAGTTTTGAGCATGCCTGGAGATGATAAGAACGGAGAAATATCTAAAAGGAAAAGCTGCTACCACCGCATTTAATGCACTACAGCAACTTTTCTGGCCGCATTTATGTGGAGAAGACCCCTGAACAGTGCAATCTCACCTACCACCACTCACGGAAAACTAAAGCAGATATCTGATGTGACATGTACTCAAGTGAATGCTTAGATGAAGAACAAGTGTACGGTGAAGATGAGGAAGAAGAAGAATATATAAATGTAATAGGCTTCTAAAGAAAAGGGGGGGGGGGAAGGGGACGAAATTTGGAGAAGAACTCTAAGAATTGTACTCACCTTTCAATTAATAACAAACCTCTTCGGATTTGAGTTTATTTAGCTTTCAAGCGTGTTTTTACGTCAGTTCATCCTAGTTCATCAGAGTGAACCGTTGCTAAATTCATAACCAGCCCAACTTTTTCACCCACTCTGTATAAATTCATTGTTCCAGGTTCGTTAGGCTCATAATCCAAATATTTTGGACTTGGGCTACAAAGTTTGGACCCTACAATACCAGTTTACTAAAGTTGTAAAAAATTTAGCTTCTCTAATAACACATGATTTTTTGGTTCTTTGGTAGTAAACTAGTTTTTTTTTTTTTTTTTTTTTTTTTTTTTTCCCTCTAAAATAGAATCACCATTGTGAATGTTTTTACTATTTTTGTTAAGTTTTGGGGTTTGATAGTTGTTATTTGGGTAAGACTATAGTTGGGCTTATTAAGGAGAAATGGGGTCTAATTACAAAAATGAAATATATAATAATAACTAAAAAAAAAAATATTTTGGATCTGGGGGGGCCTGGGCCCCCTTGGGCCCTAATTTGGTCCATCCCTACTTGTTAGACATATTATGACTCAAGTGATGACCCAAACTAATTACAGACCTATGTACTAATAAAACAAACAAATAAATTTTGGGTTTTTACGGTGCATAAAACTTACGTTGAGTTCATTGTAAGACTTTTCACTATGGACGTAGGCGTTAGACTGAATCATGTAAACTTAATCTTCGTGTTTGCTTTGTTTTTCATATTTTCACTCATCATTTAATCACCCACAATCACACAACGACTTTAACATAAGTCTAGATGAGTTTTATTTTTTCAACATGATCAACGAACAGTTATAAACTATGATTTAATTGCTTCTATAATATTGTTTGTTGAAATGGAGTCAATTGACTCAACTGGTAAGATTTCTTCTCAAGTTCTCATCAAATAAGAGTTTCTAAACATTGAAAAATAAATAAGAGTTTCTATATTTTGAAAAATAGAGCATGCTTTTGATAAATCTTATGAACTTTCTGACAAAGACAGATGTGGCAATCTATCAAGGAACAAGCAAACAAGTCTTCCCGTCCCATAGCTTGCAACCACAACTGGATCTCCTTGATCTGGTCTCAAAAGCTATCCATTTCTCTTCTATAAAATGATATAATTGGAGAAAAAGAAAATCATTATTCCTCAATTTGTATTCGACATTTGAAGCCTATGTCAATAATTGCACCGAAAGAGACCACATTAGACATACTTCAATACATGTCTCAATTGTCAATTCTCAACTGTTTCAAACATATATATAAAATTGAAACAATGGGCCGGCCAAACAGAAATTATACATTTTTTTCATACTAAATAGAATTTATTTATTTGTTTTATTGTTAACAACAACAACAACAACAAAAAAGTGGAGGAGGAGAGCAGACAATCCTCTCTCTTTTGTTCTACGTTTTCTCTCTTGTTCCTTTTATATTATCACTCTCACTTGCAAAATTGAAATGGACCTCTTGTATTTTATATTTAACTTCAAGCATTGTGATCATGCTCGTTAAGCTTGACATTGGCTAATTAGTACGAGCAAGACTTTCAATAATAAGCTATTCCCACGTGAACTCTTACCCCACGTCCCTTGTCCCTTAAAATCATTTTTTTTCTTTGAGCTGCCCTAACATCATTCATTAAACATTAGTAATTCGAAAACCTAAGTGATTAAATAAGATATAAAAAAATATTAATGGTCTATTCACAAATTGCAAAGTGAAGAGATTGCTTTTCTACCAGTCATTAGACAAAAATACATATGCCTTCGCTTTAATTAAGCATATGGAATTGGAAAATGTTACTAAATCTATTTTTTTTAAAGAGTTTCAACTTATGGCGTCAACTCCTGATGATAGTTTTTTATCATCAGACTAAGACACTAATCAGTTTTTGGTGTAGACGGGGATGGAATACCAGATTTCTTATACAATCATTAGAGACTTTACCAGTTAAGCTAACTGCAACTCACTTACAAAATCTGTTTTTATTTAAGCATATAGAATGCAATTTTCTAATTTCATGCATGGTGTGTCCAAAATCCAAATAGTTACCCAGATTTGATTGCCCGGCCGATTCTAGATAAATGGAACTATTTTCCCTTGATATTAGGTAATAAATTGAAAACGTTTTGACTTATGTGCAAGATTATTCTAAAATATTGTTTGAACAAATAGTGAAGTTATAAAAAAATATATAAAAAAAAGGCATTGCAACGATAATTAATGATAGTTTATAAGTTAAGCTACTAGTCATTAGAGAAAAGAAACTAGGGTTGTTGAGTGTGGGGGACAAAAGATGGACGTGAGGTTTGAAACTTAGAAGTTAGAAAAAAAAAAATCTTAAAAGGTCTGGTGGAAGGTTCGGTTTGATCGATGATGGATTGTTTAAAGGACTTTTTGAACCAATCTAAGTCTAAGAGGTCCCTCAAAAGTGATTAAGAGAATATACATGTTCTCAACTTTAAGAAACATGCAATCAACTAAATTCCTCAATCAAAACCTCTCTCTCTCTCTCTCTCTCTCTCTCTCTCTCATCCTCAAATTTTATGCACATGAACATATACACGTGCAAAGGAAGTAATGAAGGACCAACCTGAATGAGCTGGCTTTGTTATTCAGATCAAAAGCGACATCAATGTTTCAACCTATATATGTGACATCCTTGAAAAAATGTTCCTTTTACAGATAGGGTATGCAATGTAAGAATCTTTCGTAAGTAAATATAAAAGAAGCAGGTTATGAACATTTAGAACACCTATTCCCCTGTACATAAATGAAATCAACATTCATGTAATATAAGATATTGCGGAGTACAAGGAGTGTAAGCTTAGTCAAACGAGATAAAGATGAAAAATATATGATTTTTGAACGCTTTTAATATCTTGGATTAATAATTTATACAAATGGAAAATTTGAAAGTGTTGTTAATCATAATTCATAACATAAGAGAATGTTAGATGAGGACTTTTCACTATGGAAGGGGTGAAAATCGTTAGACAAAAGCACGTTATTCTTTTGCTTTAACTTTTTCTCTCTACATTATTTTTTTTTTTTTTCTTTCTATCTTAACATGTATGAGGGCTATTTTTTTTTTCTTTTTTAATACCTACTTTCTCCCCCCAAATACCTATACCACCAAGCTGGCAAGCTGCAGTAGTTTTAACATAGAAGCAAGATCCCAGTATCCCCACATATGTTATTCATGTATTTCTTTTTCCTTGCACAAATTGATATATGCAATGCATGCGATTAAGTACATGCTTGTGTAATTGGAGAGAAAGACAGAGAGAGGAACAAGAGGGCAAGCTTGCTCCTAAAGGAAGGTACCAAGGGGAAGAAAAGATTAGTGTTGTAACAAACAAGCTAGGGTGAAAGAGAAGGTTGCTCCCTCAGGCTCAATGTTGCTTCCATTAGGCATCTTTCTCTTCCTCCAATACCTTTATTTTTTTATATGCAATGAACTTTATGTACAACTTAAGCATGTTGATCTCTCCCTTAGTACTCTCACTTTGTGTTAAAAGCTTCCATTGCCTATGAAAGCTCGAAAACGTGTTGAAAACACAAGAGCTGTTTAGACCCCCAAATTAAAATTACGGCTTGGTTGATTTTACACTAACTTAATGATAAGTGCGGAATAGTGTAAACACAAGCGTGGATGAACAAGTAAGCTACTCTAATCCATAAACTAAGCAACACAGCAGTATAATGGAATTAAACAAGAGTAGGGAAGAAGGATGCAAACACAGAAAACACCGAGACGTGTTCTCGAAGAGGAAACCGAAGAACTCGGCGAAAAACCTCTCCGCCGCCCTCCAAGCGGAAATCGATCCACTAGACAATCAGTTGGGATACATGAGTTAGCAAGAGACCCTCCAAGCCTAGTCTACCCGATGTACCTAAGCCCTCCAAGCTCCTACTCCAACAAGGCTTCTCGGAACCGTGTCTTGTCTAGCTCTCCGGATCCCGCAACAAGCTCCATGTTGCATTTGCCATCCTTGGCTTCTTCCAATGCTTCCCAATAGCTCCAAAACACTCTCTACACTCTGAATGTGTGTGGGTTGTGTTTGGGTATAAATCTCCTCTCAAGGTATGATAATAGGAGAGGGATGGAGAAGAGGCTATAATGATTTCTCACTAAGGAGGAGTAGCTCTCTCTCAAAAGATGGGTGGGTGAGTTGTAGAAAACCTATCTAGGGTTTTTTCTTTCTGAATAGCCACACCAACATATGTGGGTAATGAGGGTATATATATAGAGTGGGTGAAGGGTAAGAAGGTCACTCATTAAAATCCTCCAGGCAGAAAGTTTCGCGACTGTCTCGCGGGAAGGCCTTACCAGCGAGACACTCGCGAAAATGACAGCCTGGCATGACTCTTCAGCTTCCAACACGTGCAGGGCACATGCACCATTTCGCGGGATGCTTAGTAGCGAGATACCCGCGAAAATTTCTTCAGTCTTCAATTTCTTGAGTCTTCACACACACACTCTCTCTATCACACAACCCTTACAACAAATCCCACAACAAATACAGGGTTTTAAACGATTGAACATAATTACAATCAAATTTGGCACGGAATAAAAGTCAACAAAACATAGTTGTAAATTACAACTTTACAGCCTATTTGCACTTCCTCGAATTCTCACCTACGTGCTCTATATGCCTCCTTTTTTTTTCTTTTTCTTTTGCTCTTTTTTCTTTTACAGTTCAAAATTTATGAACCCAAGAAAGACAACTTGATGAGGACACTTATCTTTTGCACTATTTTATTCCCCTTAACTTTTATTCTCTCCTAAGCTGTCCATTTCACTCAGTTCTTTCTAGCTGATAGAGACCTTGAATTTCTTTTGTCTTAATACTCATTTCCCAGTCAAATTTATAGAAAGCCATTATTTGATTACACCCACCTAAGCCTCTACAACTGAGTTGCTGGGGTGGGCACGATCCCATTTCTAGGCTTGCTTCATGGACCTCTTTTTCATCGCATTATCAATTGTCAGGACACTTTAGGTAATTGCCCATATGGGATATATTATAGCACGCTGGCCGGGTTAACAAATTTGTGAAAATAGAGCATCGAAGTTTACAGTCTTTTTAAGTTTCTTTAAATAACTTTTTTTGGTAGTGGCCCTAGCGGGGAAGCTACCTACTGTGCCAGGACTTGTTTTCATGTCCCATTTGGGCCATATCTGATGCAAAATCAATTGGCCAGGTGTTTTGGCTTGCATTGTGCTAATTTTTTTTTTTTTTTTTAAATCTTATGTGTCATCTTTTATTTATTTTTTTGTGTTTTTATTATTCTTTTTCTTTCTTTTTCCTTTTATGTAAAAATAAATGAAGAATAATTTAATCGAATACCTGCTGAAAAGTTCTATTTTATTGCCCAATCAGAGAATTTTCAATCTACGCAAATGTATTTTGTTAACCTATAGAATCAAAACCGCATATATTTTCAATCAACTTGTTGATTGTAGACGTTGGTGAGTCGGTAGTGGTTTGGAATTTTTTAACCCATTGTAGGCAATTTGGTTGAGAATTTTAACCGCAACAAGCCAAACGTAACTCATGCATGGTCCAAGTTTGGGTGCACCAGACCATGTATCCAGCCCACACTTGATTAGAACTCACGTAATAAGCCTGACAACCATGTCACGTTAGCCCTAATTGAAGGGGTTGGCTCAATCAACTTGAAGGTTTGCGGGCGGGCTTGACAAATGGGTTGATCCTTAATTTTGGGTTAGACTTGGATTTCATAGAATATCAGGTGGTGGATATGTTCTTTAATTTCACTTTCACCATCCTGAGTTTCCTCTGTCTCTGCTCTTTTTAAAAACAACAGCAACAACAACAATAATAATAAGGATAAATTGTAAATTACAGTACCCCTAAAGTTTATGAGTAATTAGATTTTACACTCTAAAATTTTAGAATTTAGATTTTACTCCCTGAAATTTAGGAGTGTTTGAATTTTACACTCTGATGTTTCAGAGTTGGGATTTTGCTTCCTAAAGTTTTAAAATTTTGAGGTATAAAATCCAAACACCCCCAAACTTTAGGGGGTAAAATTCAAATTCTGAAACTTCAGGGTGTAAAATCCAAGTACTCCCAAGTTTTAGGGGTGTAATTTGTAATTTATAAAATAATAATAATAATAATAATAACTTTTGGGGTATAATTTGTAATTTATCCTAATAATAATAACAATAATAATAATAATAATAAATTGAAGATTTTTTTTTAAAGGGGAGATATAGCTGTGGCCTTGATTTCGTGAACATTAAGCCTAGTTTGTTTTAAGAATCTTTTTTTTTTTTTTTTATCTTAAATGTAATATATTATATTTTCCTATTAAATTAAAACACATGTCTGTATTAAAGTTAATTTTCATTAAAAAAATAAAAATTATTTATATTTCATTGATTAATACAACTATATATGTATAGTAATACCCATAATATAACTAAATTATGAAGATTTTTTTTAGAGATAGAGTTTCAATCTTTGGCGTCCGCTCCTTTGGAGCGGCTTCATGTTATGGCTAGGGTGTTCAAACGAACACCCTGGCCTTGAAAAAATAATAGAATTATATATAATATTTTTGGAATAGATTTTTATTATCTACCATAAATAAATAAAAATGAACACCCTAAAATGTAGTTACAAGGAACAATTAATAAGGGTAAACACAATTACAAAAATCAATAAGTTGAGTAACAACAAAAATTCCTAATGCAATTTTTTTTTTTTTTTACCAATTTAGCATAAAAACCTAAAGTTTCTATTTTACATAACCACTTTTCAAAAAATCCACATCAAATTATCTATTTTACACTACATTTTATTAAAGTATTATCTCTCTCTCTCTCTCTCTCTCTCTCTCTCTCTCTCTCTCTCTCTCTCTCTCTCTGAGTAATGAAAGTCTTTTTGTGCATATATGAACAGTAACAATATATATTTTTATGGTTACTGTAGCTGCAAATGCATTTTGCACAATAATACATAAGTTGGTGTGATGATTTTTGTGGTTGGTTGTGCAAAATTTGGCTCTTATGTCATTTTATATGGACTAATATGAATGCTCTTAATGACCACCTTAGAAAGAATTCCTAAAGCGCCACTGCTGCTTCTAATAATTGTCTTTTATTATTAGACTAAAACATCAATTAGTTTTTAGTATATACAGGAATAGAATTCCAAATATTTTATTCAACGACAAAAGACTTCATCATTCGATTTTATTTCATGAAAATGAAAATAGTGACTTGAACCCAACGAGAAGAAAAAAAGTTAACCACTAGATATCCACATGTGATTGTGATGAATGTTGAACATCTTACGCCTAAGATCTATATAATGACATGACAAGTTGCAAGCCAATTCATGCCACGGATATTAGGTAGTTGTTGTTGCCGAAAGCCAGCCTGAGCCTTAAATATCTAGGTTTTCACTAAGTGCCACGATTTGTGGAACCGAACTCTATCTGAGCTCCATAATTAGAAAGAATGTGGCCATCTTTCTAATCAATCGGTCATGTGGGCTACATGTCAACACGTTGCACATCCACTATTTATTTCCAATACGCGAAATGCAAAGGCACTCCCTATTGGGAAAAAAAAAAAATCGGATTTTACAGTGTTGGTGCTCCTAGCAAAGTTGTTTAATTATTATTTTTTTTTTATACGAGATAGAATTTTACTCTAGCCTAATGTAAGTGTATATATGTGTGAAGCTCCCTCCTGGAGACTTGAACCTCGGCCTTTACCCCTCCACTCCACAAACACTTATACTTATAGAGCGACTATCACACCAAGGGAGTGCGGTGGTGTTAAATTAATTATTATAGATGGCAATATTACTATTTTACTTTAGATAATAAAAATTATAAGGAAAGAATGCTTTTAGTGTATGTTACAATTTGTCGTTGTAATTAATTTCACATTACTTTCTTAACATAATATAATATAATATGGCTTTTAGGTCATTCATAAAATTTTGATTTTATTTTCAAGAAAAGATAATTTACATGATTTTGTTTTTGGTTTCTCTTTTATGGCAGTAGGTTATTACTTGACTATAACTAACAATCATATCAAATAATCAAAAAAGAAAATAAACTTTGACAGTTCAAAAAATATATATATAAAATGTAAAAGTTTTTTAAAATTTGTCGAGAGTTTTATAGTTTAATAACATAGTTCAAAAATTACTACAAGTTTGTTGAAAATCTTTTACTAAATGAATCAAGATTCAAATTTTCCTCTTATTATTGTAATTATTAAATTATTAAAAAAATACAATAAATTTTACTACAAAATTCTTGGATATATAATAAAATAGATATGATTAATTCGTGTGACTTCAGTTTTAAAACTTATTTAGCAGATTTTGTAGATTTCCTAATATCACTTGTAGAGCTGTAATCGGTTCGATTCAGTCGGTTTTTTATTATCCAGCCAACCGAAATCAAAATTTTCGGTTTGTAAAAGTCTTAACCGAAACCGACCGAAATAGTTGAAAAACTGTCGGTTTCGGTTTGTTTTGGTTTCGGTCGATTTTTCAGTCGGTTTCGGTTTTTGGGCCTGGAGTTTGGGCCAGTTAGGCCTTTGGTTTTTTTTTTTTCCAAAAATTTTTTGTTTGGGCTTTTTTTATTAAAAAAAAAAAAAGTAGTATTCAGTTGTTACTACAAAGCAGAGATTCAAGCAAGCACATGGGTTATCATTTTTTCAAATCCCTAACTTTATTTGCAAATAAAACTTGAAAAAATAAACATCTAGATCTTGATTCACTATTTTCAAAGCCATAATTGATTCAAATTCAATATTAAACAAAAACCAAAACCCAAAACACAAAACAGAGGGTATCGAGATTTTCAAAAGAGACTCACCGTGAGTCTTGAGATGAGAAGCCGATGATCAAGCAGATTTGGAGCTCCTCTATGGCTTCGCGGAGACGGTCCTCAGCTTCCTGGAGGCGGCACTTGAAGTCGACGTTGTCTTGGAGTGGTGGCGATGGTGGAGACCCTACTGCTGATGCCATTTTTGTCACACAGTCACAGCGAGAAGAGAGGGTGGCGTGGGGAGGGCGGCGTGTGGAGGCAGCAGAGGCCGATTTGGCGTGAGAAGGAGTGTGGAGTGGAGGCTATGGCTATTTGAATGTGAGAGTGGAAACTAGAAAGTCTGAGAGACTAAGAGTGAAAAGTGTAGGTTATGTAGGTAGGGTTTCTAAGCCTTTGTTTTTATAGTCTAATTAGTTTTAGTTTAATTAGTTTAATTAGATATTTACTTAGTTTAATTATAGTTAATTAATCTAATGGGTTTTAAAATGCTATGTTTAAAAAGATAAACTGAAACGGCAGAAAATGAGAAAAGCCATTAAGCTTAGGCCAGATTAAACAGATCATGAGATCAGTGATTTTTTTTTTTTAATTTATATAAACAGATCAATGATATGTTTGATCATATAAACAAAAAAGGCCCAATTGTTTTAAAATAATGGAAGCCCAAAGTATATATAAACCAAGGACCAAGGGAGGCCCATGTATAATAAGTCAAAGGCCAAAAACTCAAATATTTATAAACTTTATATTATATATTTAATATAAAATATAATATAATAATATATTTTGGTTCGGTTCAGTCGATTCGGTTCATTCAAATCTGCAATCGAAAATTGAACCAAAATTTTCGGTTTTCCATATAATAAAACCAAAACCGAACTGGAATTTTTGCAACAATTCGGTCGGTTTAAAGTGGTTTTTTCGGTTCTTCGTTTTTTTGCACACCCCTAATCACTTGGGCCAGCAAACCTGGCTAGGCAATTTCTTGAAAAGACTAATCAACAACCATAGATGAAGCTGGAACTTAATCTTAATTACATGTCAACTTTTTTTTTTTTTTTTACAAGATAGAATTTCTACTCTAACCTAATATAAGTGTATATGTGTGTAAAGTTCTTTCCTGGAGACTTGAACCCTGGCCCTTAACCCCACACCCTATAAGCACTTATACTTGTAGAGTAACTATTTATGTTCATCTCCCCACTACTTTTTCTGATCTTTTTATTCATTTACGAAGAAAATCAAAGAAAGAAAAAGAAATAGTAACTTCGAGGAGAAAAGGGCTGTAAACGAGCTGAGTTTTGTTGAGTAGTGAATGTTCAAGCTCGGCTCGACAGCAAAAATAGAATGTTCAAGTTTGGTTTGAGCTTGATACGAACCTACAAATAATGTTCAAACTTGAGCTCATTATAAAGTATATTATCATTAGTCAAGTCAAGTTTGAGCTCAATATCAAGCCCAAACTCAAGCTTAATATCATGCTTTTGAGCTTGAAATCCAACATAAGAATATTATCAAACCTATATCAAGTTTATTATCTAGCCTATTTGGTTTAGATGAGTAGTCTCAACTTAAAATTAATTAAAGTTTTAGAAAGATATGAGTTTACTTGTCAAGATCATATCAATTTTATTACCAAACTCATAAATAAGCCTAAACTCAACTTGTTTTGTTACTTTTGTATCAAGTCTTAGTGTTCACGAGCTTGTTCATGAATAATATTTTTTACTCAGGCTCGGCTCGTTTATTAAACAATCCTAAAACTAAAACTCACACTTGACTTGTTTATAAACAAACAAATATAAATAAAACTTTTTATTGAGTCAAGCCCGAATTGTTTATGAATGACTTGATTTATTTACCTCCTTAAGAAAAGTAGAATCAATATTATTTAATTCACATATTAATATCCTATCAAAAAAAAAAAAAAAAATCACATATTAATATGGAAAGGAAAAAAGTGGCGGCTTTCTATATATCAACGTGTTCGTTTATGAACCAAAACTTTGCCTTTCAAAGATGACAAAAAAGTCCAAGCAAAGACGAGAGAGAGAGAGAGTTCAATACTACCGCAACACATTCATTTCTGATTGAGTCAGGCCATCACTGAGATCATTGAGAGCTAAAGATGTCTCTTCCAAGAGCTTCAGATAGCAATAACAGCAACGCTTTCCCCCATTCTCTCTTTCCACACAAGCAGAGCAAAGTAGGTTAGTGCATATAATATATATATATATATATTATATTTTTTTTTTTCCATCAATATTTGTTTATATTCATGTCCTTAATTAATTATTATATAATATATATATATATATATATTTTATTAGCATTGGTTAATTTTGATTTTCAGAAGAGAGTGATGAAGATTTGTTCACAGTTCCAGACGTGGAAACTCCACCAACTATGAATTCTTCTGACATCTCTAATGTTTTTGGTAATAATAAGGAAAATAATAGTGCAGAGACTCAGCACCACAGTACTTCTGGGTTATCTGGTAAGCGTCGCAGGGGAAGAAACCCTGTTGATAAAGAATACAGACGTCTCAAGAGGTATCTTAATCTTCTTTTTCTGTTTAATTTTTGGATGAATAAACCCATTTATAAATATATATCAGATTGTAATTATATAGCTAGCTTTTATTGTACATGTTTTTCTTTTTCTTTTTTTATAGCATTTAATCTTTTTAAAAAAGGGAAAATCATGCGATTGCTTTTCGTATTGCAATGAATTAATTTTATGGTTCATTTGGATTAGTTTTTTTTTTTTTTTCTTTTCTAAACGATGGCAAAAATACAAATATTGTTAAAAAAAGAGTGAAGTTTTAAAAAATTATACATATAAAAATAAGTTAACAAGGTAATCTAAGATCCTTATACCACAAGGATCACTGGATCAGAAGATCAACTACAAAAGTGTCTAAGCCTAATTAGGAGGAGATTAACATATGAAACCTCGATAGTAAAACAACTAGAACTTGTTTAGATCCACAATTTTAATTGCGGCTTGATTAATTTTAAGCATAACATAGTTAATGCGGAATATACATGATTAGCAAATTAATTAATCAAAGCACTCAATAATTGCATGAATGAACCAATTAGTGCAAGGCAAATATGTAAAGGGCAGTTGGGAAAAGATACTCAAACCCAAAATAACATGGCGATGTGTTATTGAAGAAGAAAACTGAAGAAATCAGCAACCCTCCAAGCAGAAATGATCTACTAGTGAATAAGTTAGAGTACAAGGATAACTAAAAAAAACTTTCCCAGCCTAATTTATCCAAAGTACTTGAGCCCTCCAAACTCTAGCTACCAACAGACTTCTCAAACTCTTGTCTTCACTAGTTTTTCGGATCCCACAATACTACCCGATTGCACTGCCAAGCTTCACCGGCTTATTTTGGCAAAGACCCAATGCTTCCCAAGCTCCAAAACTCTCTTTACACTTTGAATGGGTGTGGGTTGTGTTTGAGTACAAATCTCTTCTCAATGTATGACAATAGGAGAGGGGAAGAATAAGAGACTACAAGGATTTCTCATTTAAGGATGAGTAGCTTTCTCTAAAAGGTGGATGTTGTGGAAACCTCTCTAGGGTTTTCTTCTAAATAGCCTGCTTACAATTTTGTGGGTAATAAGCGTATATTTAGTATGAGTGAAGGGTATAAGAATCACACTTAAAATCCCAATTGTCAGGTTATCTCGCGGGTCATCTCGCAGGTTGGCCAAGTCGCAAGATGCACTGACTCTTGAACTTCCACATGTGCTCCTCACATAACCTTTCGCGGGTGCTACAGTCGCAAACCAAGTCACGAGATCAACTTCTTCAACAATCTTCACCAACTTAATACTAAACTTATTACAATTGAATCCCACAAAATATAAGGAAATAAATTAATGCAATTACAATATTTTCTATCATGAAATAAAGCCAACATAAATGTTATGTAAAAACCATAACTTTACAACATGTAAATCTAATGCAAGGAATGTGATGGGTTGTTTGTGTATGGTTTAGAAATAATAAAATAGCTGAGTTGCTTAGAACACATTGATAGGTGGATAAGTACCCCTACAAGAACACACAGTTTCAAATAGCACACAAAGTCTAACAATTCATTTACATACAAAAAGCTTACATTCTACTACTTACATTAGCTGTTTGGCATTGGTAGCCTTTAGATGGTTGACAAGTGTCTAAATCCTATCGGCTAATGCTTAAGAGATCATCTAACTAATTAACTAATTAGTTACAAGATGATTAGGATATAGCTACTTGAAATGCCCTGCATCAAAATCAATTTGAGGTAGTCTAGTATATGAGTATCAGACAACCTAAAGGACATCAATAATAATATGTCATTTTCAGTCTATGTCATAACTAGGGCTGTCCATCTCACCTACCGACTCGCCCAACCCGCCCATACTGACCAGCTACAACCCGATCCGACAGCTCTGGTGGTCGAACGCGGGTCCCGAGCTCCAAAACCCAACGCCAGCAGTTCGATTTCGGTTCCCTTCCTTCAAAACCCGTTCAACCCGACCCGCCTGAAGAAAGAACGACAAGTTGCGATTTCAAGCTTTTCGACAAGTTTTTCGGCATGATTTGGTAGATTTCAGCTACTAAAACACCAGATCTAGCGATTCTCGACACGATTTGGGGGAAAAAGCATCAGATTTGGCGAAATCTCTGCCAAATTCGGCTAGATCGCACCAGATCTTGGACGGATCGGGAGAGATCTTGCCAATTTTCTACTTTTTTTCGTCCTCTCCAGCGGGTTTCAGCCACACCCGAAACCGCCACTCACCCAACGGGAAACCGACCCAGTAAAACTCAACCCTAATACGGGTTGGTTGTGGGTCCGAAACCTCCCTACCAGATCTCCAGCGGGTCGGTTGCGGGTTGGGCACAAACCCGACTTGCCCGACTCGTGGACAGCCCTAGTCATAACTACCATTAGACGTTTTGTAGAAAATCAAGATTAATCTCCCCAGATTTTTATTATGAGTCTCAACAGTGTGTTTGTTGCAAGAACAAAACACACATCATCCACAACCTAAATATTTTGATGAAATTGATGAGAAAGAGAGAGAGAGAGAGAGAGATGTTTCTCAATGTGTTGTTCTCTATAACACCACAAATGTGAAAATCCTATAAGTTGCACAAATAAGCCTCACCCTCCTCTATATAGACAACCAAAGCATACGAAGTCAAGAGATACAAACTCTTTGGCAATAGATTGGATTGAGCCCACTACTAGGCATACTCTAATTGTTTTCAGTTTGACCCAATATTTCTAACACATTTATTAGAAGCTTTTTGAGAGTGCAATGCCTAAATAATTAAGTACTGTTTTAGACTCCAAATTTTAATTACCCTTTAATCAGTTTTAAGCTAATTACAATTGTACATGGTAGTCTTGATTTGGTAAGGCACTAGATTTCTATCACGGCATTTACACACCAATTAAACTTGGTGCTTAATAATGAGAAAGTAAAGTTGCAGAAATTGAAAGTGCAAGAGAAATATAAATAGATTTTTTTAATGTGGAAACCCTCTATATTTGGAGAGGGAGAAAACCACGGGCACAAGTCTTTCAAATATTCCACTATATTTAGAAAATAGTTACAATGGGGTATTATGTTACAATGGAGAAAGAGAGAGGATAAACAATAAAGATAAGAGAGAAAGAGAAGGTGAGAAGAGGCTTCCACGAGAGAGAGAGAGAGAGAGAGAGAGAGAGAGAGAGAGAGAGCTGGTCATTTATTCTCCTTTTCTTCCTTGAGCCCTCCATTCTTTTATAGCGGTGGAGGTGGGTATGTGTCACTTTCCTAATGGGTAAGGTGTTGCCTTCCCATCAGAGAAGGACAAGGTAAAGTCTTGACAAAATAGGACAACCTGCATTTGGTGCTTCTTTGACAGGAGTGCTTGTGCATGTGCTTGTACTGCATGCAATAATGTTGCTTTGACAAGCTGGCCCTCTACTATAATATGGCTAAAACTTGTAACATATGGCTAGGATTTGTTAATGCAACTATAATAGTCCTTGACTGATTTTGTCATTATTTTTACCCACTATCTTGGACACATGGACAATAATTAATGGCTACATACTTTCTCATTTATATATATCTATTTATCTTTCTTTTCTTATTATCTGCTATGCCTTGGACACGTGGTGATGGTGGATTGGCTGATTATTACCAACCTAACACCACCCCGTACAACAATTAAATCGGAACTTACACAATTAACCAAATTAGCTAAGCATGGAACTCAACAATTACATGAATATACATAATTAAACAATGCAATATGTAAAGGGTAGAATGTAAAGATAAGCAAACCCAAGATAACACCTAATGTGTTTTTGAAGAGGAACATTAGAGTACTTAGAATGAAAACCTCTCCGTGGTCCCCTGAGTATGAAATGATCTACTAGTGAATAAGTTAGAGTACAAGAATACATAAAAACCTTCTAAGCCTAAGCTATCCAATGCACTTGAGCCCTCCAAGTTCTAGCTGCCAACGGACATCTTTGAGTCTTGTCTTCAACTAACTTTCTAGATCCTGCAACCAAACCTAGTTGCACCCTCAAGCCTCAATGGCTGAAAATGTGTTTCTCTAATGTTTCCCAACAACCAATTCGCTCGCAACACTCAATGGATGGTGATGTTTGTAATTGGGTTAATCTCCTCTCAAAGGTATCGCAATGGTGAGGGGTAAGAGAGTTGATTAAAATTCTCTCAACTCTCAAGTGGGTGTCTCTAGGTCAAAATAGTGAGAAATAAGTGTATATATATGCGGTATAAAAAGGTGCAACAGGTGATCCAAAAATAATAGAATTCTTTCTAGTACCAAGCCACTCATGAGACAGGCTGTCTCATGAATTTCCTATTGATTGCTTTCTGAAACTTCTCACCTGTAAATCACATGCACCACTCATGAGTTACTTCGTCTGGCGAGTTATCTCACCAGTTAGCACGTCTAGCTGCTCTTCTTGTAATTTCTAACCCAACCCAATTACGAATAAAGCCCACAAAATACATAGATATTAAGCATGAAAATACAAGGAAATAGGCACGGAATAAAACCAACACAAAACAAGGAATTTACAACTTAACACTTTTCTATAATTCTATAATTTTGTGGTTAAAATTGTGGAAATAGGATGAGACGCGACCAACACAAAACAAGGAATTTACAACTTAACACTTTTCTATAATTCTATAATTTTGTGGTTAAAATTGTGGAAATAGGATGAGACGCTTTTAATGGTTATGATATTGATTCTCAAGAAAAAAGGTTGGTAAGAACACTAATTAGGATGTGAGACAATACTTATAATAGGTCATTTCTTATCAGATGGAGTCATAGATCTATATTAATGTCGTGACTTGTGTAAATGATTTAATGACTCAAAACACTAAGTATATGCTAACAAGATAATTTTTAATAGACAATTATATAATATATTTAATAGTTATGTGAGCTGTTTAAATCATTTAATAAGTCATTTAATTAAAGTGTATATAGAAGTCTTTTGAATGGCCATGTAATGCATTGAAGAACATTCCTTCAAATTGAAGGAAACTTTATCTTGTAAAACAAGTGCTAAGAAGATGGTAAATAGGCCATCATATTCTTTGTCGAAATGCAAATGGTTTCTTAAATACAATAATCATTCAACACGATCAGATAAGTGTATTGGCTTTGATGAAAGTATGGTGAGTGATCCAAAGCATAATCTCCTCTTTATAGGTTGCTAAGGAACAGGGTGTCTGCTCAACAAGCCCGAGAAAGGAAGAAGGTATATGTCACTGACCTGGAATCAAGAGCCAAAGACTTACAGGACAGGAACTCGAAATTAGAAGAGAAGATCTCAACTCTGGTCAATGAAAATATCATGCTTAGGAAGGTGAATATCTCGTACCTGTCTGAGTGCTTTATTTACACACACACACACTTGTATAGAATCTGTGTCATGTTTGCATATATAATTTAAATCCATTCTTCAACAGGTTCTTATGAACACAAGGCCTAAGAATGATGAAAGTGTTGAGCCGAAGCAGGATCAGTTTAGCAAGAGCTGAGAAGCATAAGGTGTTTGTTACTTTAGGCCTTTCAAGTTAATAAATTTTTATTAAGGATTCTCATAGACCCTTTAATTTAGACAAATGTAAATCATCATATTTCCTAAACCATATATGTATAAACGCAAGACACAGTTTATTAATAAGACCATTGGGTTGGAGTATTTCTCTAAATTTATTTGGTGTTTAAGATAAAGCATGTTTTATTTCTGGGATAAATAAGATTTTTTCAATTAGAAAAGGAGAAAAAATTTCAAATAATTTCTATGGATGAATAACTAATAATAAGTTCAATTAGGAATAATTTTTTTTTTTTTTTGAATAAATAGCTAAAGATGAAGCAGTTGATTAGATTATGGGCTGATTAGATGATTGCATGACAAAGGAAAAAAAAAAAAATTGTTAATGATTATATTTTTTTTTCTAAAATTCTGCATCACTCTTCCAAAAACTTAGACTTCCTCTCTTTTAATTGGTCTAACCCAACTAGCAACTACCCAATTCAAAAACTTAACAAAAACAAAATTTTAAAATAAAAAATCTCAGTCAGTCCAGTATTAGAGCACTAGCATTAGGTGTTCTAAATGGTAAATATTTAGGCTTTGTTTAGTGCACCCACTTAAACACATATTTTCAGTTTTTAAACAACATTACACGTATTTACACACTTTTTCACCTACACGTATTTTTACACATATTTTCAAACACATGTTTTCAGTTTTTAAATGTATATACCAAACACTCTCTTAGTATTTAGAACACCAAATATCAAAAACACCATTGTACAAGACATTTCAAATGTTATATTAAAGTAGCAAATGTAAGTTTTGGTTTGTGAAAAAGTATACATATATATATATATTGCAACAGTTGATACTTTTAAGAAACAATATTATTATTATTATTATTATTATTATTATTATTATTATTATTATTATTATTATTATTATTATTATTATTTGTCTTTGTTGGTAAATGACTACATCTTAATTAAGAAATAATGATTTTGTGTATTGATCTTGGTTGATAGTTTGTTAGTACTATATGGATACTTATTTGGATTTTTTTTTCTTCTTCTTATACTTCGGCCCCCCTAACTTGAAATTCTAGGTCCGCCCCTGAGTTGCACCAACATAATAACTTCAAATGATGTGTTATAAGAGTGATAAATACAGTGAAAGTAGGGGTCATCTTTCATAGTTGTTATCAACTAGAATGACACAATTTTTATTTTTCTAGGAGAGAGTTACCCAATTTGTAGGGCTTCTTATTGGAATAATTCAAGAGAGACACCCAATTTTACATTATGAAAGTTGAAATGTGTGATTGGGAGTGTTGAACACTTTCTGCCCACCCTTATTTACATAAATCCACTACTTTTGGTCGATCACTCACAGTCGCACAAATTAATAAGTTATGAAATTGAATGTAAAAATGCAAGGGTATGTACCTAGTACTGTTGATTGTTTACATTATTTCCGTGGTTCGGCTTGTAACCGCGTGTTTCCAAAATGGAGAATATTAATATGAGCAAGACTTAAATACAGTATTTAGGTACTGTTCCTTAAATTCCCTTTTTAAGATTCTACCATGTGAATTTTTTCTCATGGGATGAAAGTGTTTTTTTTAGTTAAGTAACCACATAACTGAATCTTAAGAAGAGAACTTAGAGAACAATACCTAAGGTACTGTACCTAAGTTTTGTCGTATTAATATTCTCTAGATTTTGTACTTAGCCTCAGTGCTTGGTCATTACCTCAGGCTGCATCTTGGTCGAGGTGTTCCTAGTTAGACTTTTACTTGCTCGGTTCTTTAGTTAGTCGATTTGTCTTATAAGGTTCGAGTGATGATATGTTATCTGTACTTCTTTTCTAATTGTGGTATGTTAGTATTCTGAGGTGAAGTGAATAAATCATTATTATTTATTCCTTGGTTATCATAGATTTTCATTGGTCGCAATGACAGCCCATGCATAGCAACATGATTTCATGGCTTCAAGTTTCAACTAGAAACATTGCCACATTTTTATAAATATAATGAAACATAGCATAGTTAAGAGTCTTGTAATTTAATGGTATTGGTTGCTCTCTTTTATAAGGAGGACCAAGGTTCAAATTATCTCTCTCCATTATTGTAACTCTCAAAATATCACCCAAAAAAAAAAAAAAAATCATAGCATATTATGACTTATTAATAGGGTTTTTCTAATTTATTTTTGTTCTAATGTGAATGTTCAAGACCCTTAAAGCAAATAATTGGAGTACGCTTGAACTAGGCTCAATGAATGATAACGTTTGTCATATTACCTTTCCTTCTTTTTATTTATTGATTTATTAGATGTATCGTTTTATTGCTTGTACAAGGACTATAATTTATTTTATTTTTGAATAAAGCTTTTTCCAGACCTCTAGTACTTTGGATAGTAAAAATGGTAAAAATTTCCCAACCCTCTTTACTTATTTTATCTCACTTGAGTTTTTCCATCTCGAAAAAAGGTGATTGAGCAAGGACAAGTTTTGCTTGCCCTTTCTGCCCTGAATTTCTATAGTATATGTTTTTAATTTATTTTATATATATAGATACTCTATTATCAACCATGGTTACAAACTTTTTAGCTTTAGAACGCGCCCAAAAAGTCCTATAATAGAACTTCATACAAAAAAAGGTGGACATCTATTGTAAACAACTTCATGTTCTTCGTATATCCTCTCTAATTTACCAATAGGTTTATATAAGTGTTACCTACACAGTACGTGTGACGAGGTAGTCCCCTTCACGCTGGTCGAACAAACTCCTTGTAATCATTTAGCAGAATCATAAATAACAGGGAGCATTAAAAGTTAAGTCAAGACAAAACTAATGAGAATCAGTTTCAAACATGATGTTAGGCTGTTAGCCCTTTGCCCACGATAGTTGAAACTTGAAACCCATCACGAACTGCCTGCAGTTCAGCTTGAACATTCGTTGTGACACCAAGGTTTAAGGGGAAGAAACCTTTTTGGCATCTGAAATTTACATCTTGACCCTTATTGCAAATTTTTTTTTAAAAAAATCTCTATTTGCATTCATAAAGAATAGTAAGGTCACATCTCCTTTTATAATACATCAAGAATTTTAAATTCCAAAAAAATTATACAAAGAGTGATTCTTGGAGAATGGAATGTGATTGCTTCCTTAGAGGACTCCAATAGTAATGGTGGTTGACTAGTACCAGATATGATTACATTGTAGTAATGAACTCTCTACTCCTAGCTTTTCCCCATTCTGCGTGTTTGTGACATTGTGTCCCTGACTGTAAGAAGAAGGTTAAAAATGTTAGTAGCAACAAAAGCAGTAGGTGCATACCTTTAATTGGGCTTGGCAGTACCACTCTTGGATCAATTAATCATGGGATGGGAGGATATAGTCGAGGAGGGTCAGAGAATGGGGTTTGTTCAAGCGGGTATCAAGCAAGGCACAAGCGAGTTTGCTTGAGTGAATATTGTGCAATGATTGCACAAACTTTCATAGTGGTGGTGGGGTGTGTGTGTCGCTGGGGGGGGGGGGGGGGGGGGGGGGAGGGTGTTGGTTTCGCTAGATTGAGAGTTGAGCGAACTTTGAGTGAACAATAGAATTCATTTTATCAACCTAATTAGAGATAACGAGATCTTCTATTTGTGTTTTAAAGCTGGTTCTTGGGTTGTAGAACTTGAGACCGAGATTGAGAGACATAGTGTTTTTCAAGAGAAATCCACACATCGCAAGATGATGAATCAGGCAACTGTATAAAGAACACCCAATGTGCAAGCTGAATTGATCTAGCTTAGCAAAGTTCGACCCTATTGTTCCCACTCTAAGAATTCAGGACTGATGTCAGTTGTGGGTTTATCCTCTGCATCAAGAAGGAATTTGGTTGACCAAATTGTTACTTTATAGAAATAGAAGAAATTGTGCAAGCCATAGAACGTAGTTTTCAATGAGGTTAGATCAATACCGTTCATATTTTTTCCCTTATTGTCAAATTTGCCTATTAGAGATATATTAGCCCAATATAAGGGAGGCGGAACACAACGCTGAAGACGGATCACAGTAATATTATATTGAAAGTAATATGTAAACAAAGTAAAACTAGCCAAAAAGGCGGTAGTGCAAGATATAATCAAAGTAATTTAAAACAATAATAAAGCAGTAGAACCAGTCAAGTAGTATATCAAAACAGTTTAAAGTATAGAACCAGTCAAATAGGCGGTAGCAGTAAGTATATTAAACACAAAGCTGAAAGTAGTTATTATTGAAAATAGATAACAGTACTTACAGCAGTAGTAGTTACAGGATTTCAACAGTTCAACAGTACAAGGCTTGAAACTAGTTCTAGTTACAAGATTTGTAGGATACAGGTGGTAGTGGAAATTCTAGAAAGAAATTCTAAAAGAGAGAAGTAGACTTAAAGAAAGTTTTAACTCTAGAGAATTCTGAGTCTTAACATAAGGGACATCCCCTTTTAAATAGGCAGAAAAATTCTAGAGAATTCTGAGTCTTAACATAAGGAATGGTTTGGTCATGATAAAGAAGACATTCTTGATTTTGCGGAAGATTGATTCTCCTATTTGTCTGGCCTGCATAACGGCCAAAATGCTACAATGTTTACTCCTGGTGAAGTCCCAATTATTGTACTACTTGCTCCCCACAAATGATGCTGCTTTTGATAAAATGGATTCCTCATGATTATGTCACTTGGTTACTTTTGACACAAAATGCCAAATGGTGAAGATTGAACTAAAGTTTCACTCTGTTCTTGCTTATACTGACTTGAGTTAAAAAAGTGAAAAGTTACTGTTTACCTTTACTGTTCATGATTATTGTTCACTTTTGCTGTTCATGATTACTGTTCACTGGTACTGTTCACTACTATTTTTTGCCTATTTAAGGGGAAATGTCCCTTATATTAAAACTCAAAATTCTCTAGAACCAGAACTTTCTTTAGGTCTATTTCTCTCCTTTAGAATTTCTCTCTAGAATTTTCACTACTACCTGTATCCTACAAATCTTATAACTAGAACTAGTTTCAAGCCTTATACTGTTGAACTGTTGAAATCTTGTAACTACTACTGCTATAAGTACTGTTATCTATTTTCAATAATAACTACTTTCAGCTTTGTGTTTAATATACTTACTGCTACCACCTATTTGGCTGGTTCTATACTTTAAACTGCTTTGATATACTGCTTGGCTGGTTCTATTATCTTATTATTGTTTAAATTACTTTGATTATATCTTGCACTACCGCCTTCTTGGCTGGTTTTACTTTGTTTACATATTACTTTCAATATAATATTACTGTGATCCGCCTTCAGCGTTATTCAGCATTGTGTTCTGCCTCCCTATATATAGTAGGCTAAACCCTTGTTTTTACTCAAGCCCAATCCTTCTAGTCTAGGATTTAGCCTACTATATATATATATATATATATATGTTATTTATACATTGCCGCTTGTTTTTACTTCTTTTTTGTTAGTTTTGGGCCTTTTGGCAATCCGGTGCAATGTGCTCACTATAACAGTTTTCTGAGAAAAGGTAGAAAGAACTATATAGATGTTTATATGAATAAATTGAATATAAGAGAAACATGAAAACATGAATTAAGCTTGCCGATCAGCCTTGATACTTCTCAGCAGGTCTTATTATCGTAACAATTGAATTATGCATTTCATTGCAATATAATTTATGAGAAGAGTAACAATAGATAATGATATTCTAGCTATTCTCTCACTTAAACACTAGATTATGGCAGGTTTTGTCACAAGGGAATGGGCAATCAACAGCCTTAATGTCAGCTCGGTCAAAATACCAATTTCCAACAGATTCTGCAACCCCCTGCAAGTTAATCACCAATAGTGAGTGAAAATAGGCTTGTGACAAAATACTGGAAATATATATAACATTTGGTTAGAGTGGATTTGTGACCTCATTGGTAGCTATTAAGACAAAAGGATGGCACCTACATCCTTCATTTCTTTTATTAGAGAAACTAAAGAGTACAATGCACTAGATTTCGGTTCATAGTTTCTTTTTAAAGGTAACCTTTTGCTATGCCAGCCATACGGACTATAAATTGTATTCCCTCTTGTGGTTAAAAAGAGCAATGGCCAAAAGAAATCCTTTTCCTAGGTCTTACTTGATTGCACTAAAAGAAGACAACAGCCAAATACATGATTGATTAGGAACAAAATATCATATGCTCAAGGTAATTTCTGGGTAATAATCCTGAGTTAGGTTAGTTGCAAACATAAGACACTTGATATCTGCAACTTATTGATCAGAGAGCCTCAGATTAAATCACCTATCAGAAAGAGGAAAGTCTAGAACGGGATATTTTCACTCTAAGACTAGAATTTAAACCTATTACTAGGTAAATATAGACCACAGAATCACTAATAGAATAATATAAAAGCACATTGAATACAAGAGTAAGTTATTTTGCTACAAAGATTTTTTCCAAGCAAATGTAAGCTAGTAGAATCAAAATCATCTTCTACCTAGGATTTGCACCCAGCGATGGTTCAAATTTTCCAAGACATTGCTGGGCTCCTCCAGAAAATTGGTTGAAAGCCAATAAAGACGAGGCTTTTGACTAGGGCAAGAGTATTTTTTTTTCATTGTTTAGATATTTTCTGTACAAAAATTATAAGAAAAAGGAAGTGGTAGTAATTGAGATTAGACATGCCTTGTTTCCTATATGGGGAGACTTCTGAGCAAACCATGTATCCTGTCTCTCAGTCTGGCAATGGGCAAAACATGAATTTATGAAAAACCCATTTTTATTGGAGCTTGAGAAGCCTTTTACGGCATTCAGCATTTGATTTCGGAAACCTATTTTATTCAAGACAGGCAACACAGATAAATGTTAATATTGCAGTTGAAGGTAATATAGAAGCAAAAAAAATATAGAGTAATGAATTGGTTAACACCAACATTTGAAACTAAAAGCATAAAGAGGCTAAAAGAAAAAGAATCTAATGAAATCACCCTGGAAAAATTGAATCTGCGATAGAGTGCAATGTGCATAATTTTTTCTGCATGCATGCCAATGGCCATGAGGATCAGCTGATGGTGGAGCTAAACTGGCCTGGATCTGATTAAGGGGACAAAATACTCAAGTAAGTAATATATATAAATATATATATATATATATCAATAATTTCAAGTTTTCAACAATGGGGGAGGCAGGATTCAACCCTGATTCTCCTTATAAAGTAGAGGAGGCAATGCTATTGAGATACAAGGCTCCCGGCAATAGATCATTTTCAAATAAGACAAGTAGACGCCATGCAGGCTTCAAATTTATGCAAAATCTGTGTACCACAGAAAAGACAAGGGACTGGCTACAACAATTTCTTTGCCAACATGAAAATTTTTTATAAGTGATATGAAGAGTCCGATGTGATGATTCTAAAAATGTGAAGGACATATTCCTTCCCAATTTTGGACAATTATACTACATCATGAAACCTAAGGATATATGTAAACAAGATCCACTTGACATATTCATTTGCAATTTTTATGATACTGTTGGAATAGTAGAAATTCTGAATCTTAACTAATTACTTCCTATGTGGTTGAAGGATAAATTAAATGTAGGACATACCTGCCACATATCATAAGCCGCATTGAGAAGAAAAAGTGGGGTTTTAATATCGGCAATTAAGTGCTGAGGGAAGAAACACTGAAAATTGAGGAAGAAAATAAAAGATAATTATTATGATTACCAGACATGAATGCAACTTAAATTTCCTGTGGTTCTACTAATCTAATGATTGGATTTAAATAAGAAAGAATTACCAAGGTTGGATTGAGGTGGTTGGTACAACTCCATGGAAGACTTTTCTTCACTCCCTGCAAGTTATACATTTCTGTTGTCTAAGATAGCCTAAAATAATAACATATATAGAAGATGGTAAGTCCAGCCCATGATGGGACAAATTTAAAGAATTCTTTATCAGTTTTGGGATCCCGCATAGGCTAGAATAATGATTTGGAGGTGCACTAGATTAAAGATGGTAGTCCCAATTGAAAATAAAATAAGTAGGGAGGCATTTTAGTCCCTATAAATAGAGTGGTGGTATAGCTTTGTTGCGTACATGTGAGAGTAAGAAACAAAGCTTTGTCTAGTGAGAGAGTTAAAAAGTAAGTTTTGTCTAGCGTGTTAGTGTGAGGGCACATTTGGATGTGTTGGGTTTTTTGGCTAGTTTATATTTGAGAATTTTTACGAGAACTTATGTGTGATTGCAATTCCAATTTTATCTCAAAAGAGAAATATAAACATCATACAACAAGATTTTCATCATAATAGAGATTTATGAACTCCCATTTAGTTACTTAGTAATTGAGTTTTTTTTTCCCATGTTTGAGAAGCATGAGTCTTTTGGTTTCTTTTATTATTTTCTGTTTGTGTGGTAAAATAGGAAGGAAAAAAAACCCCGGGGGGGGGGGCCAGAGGGGGGGGGGGGGGCGAAGTTAAGTTGATGGAAATTGTAGGAAAATTGATTTAATTCGAGATAGTCACCCTCCATAGAGAAATAGAGAGATTGAGAGAGAGAGATGCACTAATGCATTAAGAAATTGGTTTATTTTTCCATTCATCTCTAATGTTGAATTACAATCATGTATTTATAAAAGACTAGCTCTAATGTCATTAGCCCACATGGCTCAAGATAATTGGCTAGTTAATTCAACATGTGCTCTATGAATTAAGTCATGTGTTAAATAAGCTACATGTGCTCAAATCCTAACTAACTCATAATAATCTCAACCAACTACCTAACTAAAGGAATTATAACAATTATTTCATATTCTTAACAGTTGCTCCCTTAGAAGTATAATCAGTTAACAGCTCGCTACTTTGGAAGCTGATTATTACTACCATCATCAAAATTCATATCTGTATACTTGGTTCCTTTTCAAAGACAACAAGGTGATTACCATCAACTGCATTTTGGTGTATGGGGGGATGTAGGAAAATAGATGTTCAGATTTCCTAATTACATTGTCAGCAAAACAACAACAATAACAACCATGAATTAGTCCTAAAACTTTGGTGCAAGCTATGGATCCTCAACAGACTAATGAACATGTTTCTTAACATCCTAATATTCTCGTTTCAGCTATAATAATTTTATGAACATGTTTCTTAACAACCCAACCATATTGTCAAGAAAGTTTGCCTTTATTTGCTTTTTTCTTTTTCTTTTTCTGATAATAGTGCATTGCATCATAGCTTCCTAGGACAAAACTCAAACCAACATCAAGAAACATTTGCCCCCACCCCCAAAAAAAAATAGAAGAAAAAAATACCTGTAACCAAACCACACCTCTGAACATATTTCTCAAAGTGCGCCTACCAGATACATCAATTCTGCAACTCCAGGCAAGACCATTATGATATGAGCAAAATAAAAGAATAGTAAGTCAAATGATGCCATGTTACAAGGTATATACGTATCAAGGAATAATCCACCATCACTCAGGCACTTGACTTTAGTGGTCCAAGGAAATAGTCCCCGAAATTCATCACAGTGTAGTATAGATGCCAAACCACCAGCAGAGCATCCAGATAGAAGAGCCTAAACAACAAATATAAAATGTATATAAGTAACACACAAATCTGAAAATGAAACTAAATTTGTTTTAAAATTGATAGAACACAAACCTGAGTAGCATGGCGCATTCCCTTTGACATCAAATCTTCCATAGCAGCCAACCATATTCGTTGTCCTCGAAAATACAATTGTCCTGCCTGGGAAACAAAAATGAAGTCAATATTCATTCAACCACAAGCATGGCATCTTGTTGATCCAACCAACCTAATAATTGTTCATTTAAGAGGAAATCTTCTTAAGTAGCTTATGATTAGCAAAAATGCATGTCCTTTGCTGAGACACGGGATTCATTGTCCCCTTACTTATTTGTAATCACCATGGAAGTTCTTCCAAGATTGTTGCATTGAGCAATCAAGAAGATAAGACTTTCAGATTTCATCCAAAATGTTCAAACATCCCCTTAAAAATTTGTGCTTGGCATATGATTTGTTTGTATTCTTGACTGCTGATAACAAGTCTGTTATTGAGGTGCTTTAGGAATTCAAGAGTATTGTTGGATTGGCAGCAAATTATCTGCAAAGTGCAGTGTTTTGTGCTGGGCATTCTCAAGCTTAGAAGAAACAAAGTCTCAGCATTCATGGTTTTGAGGAGGGGCAGCTACCTGTCAGATATTTGGGTGCACCACTGGCGCCTGAAAAACTAAGTGTGCTTGATTATGAACCCCTGGTAGACAGAATCATTTCAAAGATTGATTCATGGCTATCAAACAAATTTTCATTTGCTGGTATGGTCCCTCTTATTTCATCTGTCTTGGTTAGCATCCATTCCTATTGGGCGAGTCTTTTATTCTTCCTAAACTGTAAAAGCCATTGAGATGAAGTTCAATAGAAAAATCTGCCTTTGCTGCCAAAATAGATTGCGAGCTTTTATGAGTTCCGGAAGTGAAAGGGGGTTTGTCTTGAAAGGGATTGAGGATTGGAACAAAGCATCTATAATGAAGAACATTTGGAATCTATTCCGACAAACTAAAATATGGATTGTTTGGGTAAGAGAAAACCTATTGAAAGGAAAGTGTTTTACGATACTGCAGATTCCTAAAGAATGTATTTGAGGATGGAGGAAAATCCTGAAACTCAGAAGTATTGCAAGACCTTTAATAGGACTAATGATATAACAACCACAAAAAGAAAGAAAGCTACATTAGGATTAATAATTGCATTCATAACAAAATCTTTTGATTTTTATACACACTTTTTTTATTAAATGCTTTATTTTATTTCTGCAAATTAAAAATAATAAGAATGATTTTTCATATACTTAAGACTTCTTGGCCCCAAACAATTTTATCACTGCCATTCTTCTTCAATCTATTTCCACTGACCTTATATTGACTGTCCCCACTAAAAGATGCACCATCACAATAACGAAGTTTGACTCTGTTCCAATTGAAAAAATCTGGGAGTATTGCAGTTGCATTAAGAAGATAAGATAATTTTAATGACTAATTGAAGAAAAAACATGCAACACAGCTAATTATTTAGATTTAGCTCTGCAATAATGCTGATAGAAAAGTAACCTGGGTTTTCTTCTGCTTTGTTGCTTAATATCCCTGAAAATTGTATCTGCCTTTCCATATATGTTGAGGAACCGTGACGAGTATTTTTACGATAAACACAACTTCTAATTGAATCACACCACCCTCCTCCCTGTAAGAAAATGACAATCTCTTAGTCTTCTTTCAAGGAGATCACAGAAATCGATAGCAAAAGTTGAGAGAAATAGTGAGAAGCTTGGAATTAGAAGCATGAAGTGGCAGCAGGAATCATAATCAAGAACATTTTATTTCATAGTAACAGCTTATAAAATGATTGATTAGGGTTTGGTTTTTGTTACCAAATGTGGGGCCTAAGAATTTGGTAACCCCGGCCCATTTTACACCAAGCCTAAGGCCCGCGCCGAGGAGGAAGAAACGTCCGAGGACAAACGAAAGGAGTTCGAAGTGCCAAGGTACATCACCGAGGACGATCCTGTCCTCGGCTAGCCAAGATCACAGAAAGGAAAACAGCACGCAACCAAAGGCAGCCTCCCAAAGCATCTCAAAGAAAAGACAAGTGCAATGGATCAGCAATGGAAACATTGTGGAGGAGCAATTCAAGGAGAAACTGTCACCTCCACATTAAATGTCCACAGCTAACATTCTGACCGCATTGATGAAGAAATAACCCCAAAACAGCGCTACCTCGGTTACCGCAACTCACAGAACACTAAAGAAAGTGTCTGATGGGACGGGCACTCAAATATAGGCTTAGATGATCAACAAGTGAAAGACCAAGATCGTTTAAAGAGAACTATATAATAGGAGAAACCTACCACAGAGGGGGGATGGTATTGTAACAATCTCGAGAACTCCTAAAGTCAGAATCATTCAATATTTCTTAGAACAAAGCTCTTCAGATTGTGCCGAGAATAGTTTTTCTTTGATAAACTCAGTTCATCCCTGTTTAATTGTCTGGAACACCATATTAACCGTTGTCCATGCGCTAAAACCTAGTTCTTGAACCCATTCTCTACAAATTTATTGTATTGGGTCAATTGGGCCCGAGTCCACTCATGTAAGAGGAGAAGTACTCAAACCCAGTCCCTACACCAAATTTACCAGAATGTGTTAAAGTAGGAAGCAGCTCCTAAAGCAGATACCAAAGCTACTTTTCACACTCAATAGCATCAACACAAAATCAGGATAATGGAACAAAGAATTCAAGAGAATATTCTACTCTTTGTTTCTGCCTATCCTAACTCATTTTGGACCAATATCCAGAAAGGATGCAGAATTAAAACCAGCGTTATTCCTTTGGGTCAAGAACCGACTAGATCATAGCTAGATTCCTTTGTAAAGAATTTATACCCTTGTGAATGTAATATCCAACAATTGCAAGCTGTGGCTAAGATTCTAAAAAGTTCACAACCCAGGAAAGGGGCCTGGCTTTAAATGACATGATGATGATGATGATCAAACTAGCAAGGATTGCATTTGGTCAGGGAATTGAATGAATTAAGGAGAAATTTTGCAAGAAATGGATCAGCATGGCTCCAGACACTAGACTACTTGAGAATTAGGGGAGGCTCTACAGATTGTAGACATCTTCAAGTTCAAGAAGACAGGTTACTTACGAGCCCCCAATTTTAACACATAAGACTTCTTCTTAGCACCCCTAGTTCCTGACAAATACTAGGGGTAGACAACCTGTGCTCCACCAATTCTCCAATTCTTGACATCTGCGCGGGGTTGCTTTGTCCCAAAAGCTTTCACAATTTCTCAAAATTTTAAAATTTATCAAATTGGTGTTTCATATTCAATCAAATTAATAATATGTAATTCAAGAAGCCTCAGGTACTAGACACACATTATGTCAAATGTTCCAAACCCAATAATGAGTTGATAGAAGTACTTTACCTCACAAAAATATGTAGCCTCTTTCCTTGAAGGCAAAGCACTAATCTGTTTCATCCCCCATGATAAAAAAAAATACCGCCAATGGGGAAGGTTTAGGCAAATCAACTTTTGAGTGTTGAAGATGGTACCTGGAAATATGGATGACTGTGGTGGAATTGGGCTGGGTCCAAGGCTCTGTACATAGTGTGGAAGGTAGTAAAATGGAGAAAGCCACATACAGCTTACGTAGTTTGTTCCATTTGAAATTGAAAGAGTCATCTGACAATCAGATTTATAATGGAACTCCAAGCTAAAGTATTTATTTTAAGGATTGTGATTGCTAACTATCAGATTGTAAAAACAATTTGTGCTGATGATGAGAAATTCAGCAAAATTCAGACTGGAGAGAAGATGGTCCAAAAATACATTTATTTATCTAATCAGCCTGTGGCTCTTTATATTATAAAAATATGTAGTTTTTCAAGCAAACAAGGTTCTCATCTCATGCTACATAATGCATAAAAGAAAAATCTTTAAACTGCAAAACCAATTTAATTTCAAAAGCATGCTTAAACAAAACATGAGAAGATGACTGAAAGCAACTATAACTTATGATAATGGTTGCACATTTAGGTCATGCAACAAAAGTGCCCAATGGAACTAGACATGACGACTGTTGGTTATGGACAAGGAACTGATGATGAGGAGGATGATGACGACAACAACAGGTGTCATATTGCCGTGTGTTAAGTGTATGCTACATCAAAAAGATTTGGTGTGGCTACATACCTCCAACTGAATGAGCCAACTTTTTGCTCCTGATCCATATCCTCGGTGGAGATGGTATCCTGGTAATGTCCCATCCAGGCAGACTGCACATACAGGAGAGAAAGAGTCATGAAATTGTGATGATTTTCCAGATTCTTGTATCAAATATTACAATGGTTTGCAGCAGAGAAGACCTGTTTAACTATTACTGAGATACTATACAAGCCCTGCTAAGCAGTAAAAACAGCAAACCAGCAGATATACAGTAACTCAAAACAACTAAAAATGCCAGGCAAATCCAACTGACACTTGAGCTCCTAACAAACCAGTTATAAGATGAACCAAAAATAACAAGGTATTGAACTGAATATGCTGCAAATCCATGGACAGAAACGGAAGCCAATCACTCTGCAAAAACAGAATAAGGGATTCCTCCAACAACAGATATTATACAAGCCTTCTCTTTTTTAAGGATAATAATTGAGAAACTCATAAAATTGTGCAAAGTTGAATGTAGGTACATTATAAGAAATCAGATAATTAATAACACATGCAGAAACTAGGAAATTTCTTTTGAGATATTTTGCAATCAGATAATTAACCAACCTTACTGTTTAACTCAATCCCATTGGCATAGTTGTTCCTCCCTTTGTAAGGGCCCAAGTAAAAAGTAAAAACACTATTTACATCTACACTATGCCCTATTCTAGTCATAGTGTGGCTCCTTGTAGCCCTTTATATTAATGTTATGATTACAATTTTGGAACTGTTTTGGTTCATTCGTTGGAATGAAATATTTTGATGCCGGTCAATTTCGAAATTACTGCTAAAATATATATTTATATATTATTATTATTACTATTATATAAAATAATGAATTTAATATAGTTTTCTATTAAAAAAAAAGCGGGATTATTATTTTATAAAAACATTTATTTATGATTTTTTTTTTAAATAAAACTCACATTTTGGGTAATTGTTCACAAGTGAGCATCCAAGAAGCTTCTTATTGACTACTTTTTCAGTTTTTCCCATTTCCTAACCCACCCACGTGAGTAGTGACAACACTGTAACCTGCTGAAATGCTACTTCTTTCATTATTGCTAGTTTTTCTTCATCATTTCACCTTCTGAGCTATTTTCTTCTCTTCGCATCTTCTTCTTCTTCTTCTTCTCCCTTTTTGTTTCACAAGTCACACCATTTTTGCTTCATGAGAAGGATTTTTGGTGATCTAGCGAAAAAGATGCCGATCAAGTTCAGAAAGGGAAATTAAGAAGCCAAAATTCATACCGGCCGGAAAATGAATTTCGGCCGAAATTGGCCCGGAACGGAATCCATAACAATGCTTTATAAAGCCCAGATCACCCCAATATATGGCCAATGTGGGACTCAGCACAGCACACCCAATCAATTTCAATCGAGTCCCTTCCTCTTGCACCGAGGATCCTGCTGACATTACCCTCCCAAGCTTTGTCGCTCCCCTCGGATAAGATTTAAGAGCTCCTCCAATGCTCATTCATGATTTTCGTTCTTTATCACAGTACATGAACCTCACACCTTCTGTGAGGCTACCTTTGGCCCCTTATGGCAGGCAGCAAGCTATCAATATCATTGAACTATTGTATTGTAACTGTATTTTTGTACTACTTGTCCTACTCTATATGCTTATATAAAAGCACCTCTGGGTACAGGTCTATACACATACACAAACACAAACACAGAAACACAGTCTTTTCAGCATGAAACATGTCAAGCAAAGAGAGGAATATAAAAAAAACAAAGATAGTCGCTATGAGATGAGATACTCAAAGACCCATTAGGGAAAAAATGATTTTAAAATAAAATGAGGCATGAGTCCAATGAACAGAGTTAGCAGTACTGTAACTAGAAACAATTACAAGCAAATGGAGCATAAAAAGAGCAAGTTATATTTACATCCTATCACTTGTCATAAAGATTCAATGGAGATAGAATAGTAATAAACAAATGAAATGAAAGCCAACAAGAAGGAATACCAGCGCCTTTGGCAGCAGCTCCATTGATGAGAGTAAGACCCACCAGCAATGGCTTACTAGCGTAGGAGACTCCATAACTCTGGTCATAATAATAATGCTGCTCTGTCACATTCAAATCCTCAAAACCATCTATCCATTTGCTGGAAACTAACCCCAGCAACCACAAAGCCCACACTAATAACCTCATCTTCATTTTCAATGCTGCTGACCCCTCACTCCCATTTACTACTTCGGCCATTGCTCTCATTTCAGTTGTGGAGTAATGAGCGCGTGGTTCTGCACTATGTTTTTATACTAGCAAACAGCATTACCAGCAGATCACTGTTAGTAATAAATAAGAATATTAATCAAGAGTTTAATATTTAAAAAATAAAATCAAGGAAGGGTGTCAGGACTCACGAGCTCTATATATATAATCCGGTTAATTTATGTTTTTAAGGCCTACGTTAATTATCTATTTTTAAAAAAAAATTTATAAAAGATTAAAAAATTTATCAAAATAATTAATTATTTTTTTATTTTTTATAAAAAAAATTTTAAAATATTTTATTAATGTATGCTCAAGGCACGCGTTAATAAACTCTTTATATAATTATGGAAATAATCATTACATGCTTCGAGTTGCACACTCACTTGATATTGTCCACTCACTTAGTGTGATGTAAACTTAAAACACTCACTTGATATTGTCCACTTACGTACTAAAATCGTGTTTTAGAAACACAATCTTAAAATGAATAAATATTAAATATGCAATAATAAATGTATAACTAGATTTTTCATGTATCATATGTGGTTTATGTTAGCCCATATAGTAATGGCACTGAGAAAAGGCATATAAAATGTGGTATATATTTGTGTATATTTTATTATTTTGCAAAGCTCCCAAGTCCAACCTCACATGATAAGAAAACAAAAAATCCCTACCGACATACCAACTTGGGAGTCGAGAAAGAGTGAGCTGCTAGCTAGCTGTATCACACTCATTCGTAAGTGATGGACAGGAAGATGACCCACCGCAAATTCTACCACCATTATTACATCATGAAAGCGTCATAACTATTTGCAGTACTTGTGTACTTTTTTCACACTAAACAAGAGCAGTACTTATGTACTCTGTCCAGATCTCTGACCTCTCCATTTCAAGAAAGTAAATACTATACATTCAATTCAATGACAAACTTAATGAATATAAGGGAAAATATTTTCATCAATGCCAAACTCCCAAGTGATTAGAAAGATACGACTTCATGGTTGTGGTACAAGTGGTGGGGTTTTGGTGGGAGGTTGGATTTATGTAGTGGGTTTGTGGGTGGTGAGTTTGTGGCGGTGGTTAGTAATGTTTGAGTTTGGTCATGGTGGCTATTAGTATTGTGTTGACTATTGGGTGTGATTGGGTTTTGGCACTATGGTGGCTGGTGATTGGTGGCTGGTAGTGCATATTGCGTAGGATTGTTGAGTTGAGAAAGAGAGACAAAGATAATAGAGGAATAATAAAAATATATATATATAAAAAAAAAGAATAAAGAAATAATATTTAAATGAAGTGGAAAAAAAATTAAAGCTTATTGAGTGTATTGTTATTGTAAAGTGAAGTGTTAAATGATATAAAGTGGCTTTTTGAATTGCTAAGGCTGCGTTTGTTTCGCCTAAAAAGTATTTCAGGAAATCATTTTACATCTTGCCGTATGTTTGGTTGCGCATGAAAAATTTGTTCAAACGAAAAATCATATCCGTTGACTGTAAAATCACCCAAAACTAGTTGTAAAATCAATTACACTCTCATTTTACCTTCAAATGATTTCCAAGACTCAAACAAAGAAAGAGAGAGAGAGGGAGAGAAGAAAGAGCACAGGGGTCCGAAACCCATCTTCGCTCAGCTCCACCCCACACACCAATGAGAGAGAGAGAGACGCAGCTCCACCCCACACATAGACGCCGGTCCGAGGTCCCCCACACTCCAACGAGCAACGCCGCCGTACCCGATCCACTCAACCTCACCTCCGCCCACTTTAAGCTCTGCATGTACCCGATCCACCAAGGCAAAACTCTCCCTCACACCAGCGAAGCCCATCTCACCTCCAACATCTCCGATCCGTCGCTCCCACATCGCCAGCTAAACACTTCTCTCAAACCCATCCTCTAATGCAGACTCTCCATTTTCCCGCCTCCATGCCATTTGGGAGAACAGCTGCCTTGTCTAGTAATCTAATCAAACATATAAATATGTTAGATCATCAATTATACATTGTTGTCACAATTATAAGTGGAACTTATTTAAATGTCATAGAGGTGTATCAAATTTAATATCAAGTTTCTTAACAATGGCCAAGAACCCTGCCTGAATTGGTTGCTGTGGGAGATGAGTTTTCCATGTGACCCCAACGGTAGCACCAATTGTAATGCTAAGCAAAAACCAATTGAAGAAGGTGGCTATGTGCTTGCGTTCTTCAGGATTCTTGTAGTCAAACTGATCAGCACCTAAAGCGGGTATAGAGCCTCTGATTCCACCTCCTCCAAGTGCCGCCAAGCCTAGTGAAGCAAAAAACAGCAAAGCTTTTGTGCCATGGATACAGGTTGACTTCTCACAAGCTTCAGGTTGCAGTTTAGGATAACGGGATTGAATTATAAGCAAAACATATCCCTGAAAGTAGAACACCCCAAATCACTAAGGATTGATTTCCATTGCAAACTTCTGCTTAAATTTAACATTTTTCTTTCCCCTTTACCATCCAAAGTAAAAATCATAACGGTCAGGTTATCTTCTTGGCTTCTTGGAACAAACACTCTTACAATATTTATATTGTCATTTATAGATCGTATAAAAAATTATATCCATAAATCCTTGGCTGATTTAGTTTCTCATAAATCTAATAAATATTTGAACCAATTATCTAGAATTGTTTTAAATTGTGATTGATTCAAGATTGCCCAAAAAAAATCCTAAACTCTAATGAATTGATTTCACAATCTGTTAGAGTGGACCAAACCAATTCCATGTGATTTTTGTATTCTGTATACTTTATTATTTTTCACGTGTACTTATATATATATATATATATATATATTTAGAAGGGTTAGAATATCTATTTTTTGAGCACTATAGCAACTAAAACCCCTACCCCATCCCCCAAAGAACTTTGTACTTGGGGAGGTAACACTTGAACTAAGATGTTTGATGGTACCAATTGCCATGTAACTTGCTTAAATGATTTAAAAGGTCGTGTGATTTAATACACATCGATGATTTTATAAACTATCTCGTAATGAGTTGAAGGAGATTCCTCATTCCTCCAAAGAAAACTTTGTTCTTGAATTTTCAGAAGACTTAATAGTTGAGTACTCCTCAACTTCAAGGGTCCACATGGATGTGGTCTCGCTCATCATCAATTCAAGAATTTTATCAAACAGTAAGTCTAACAACACAACATTTTTCTGAAAATAATTCGCAACTACTAATATATTATATTATGCTTGGTGCATAATAAAAGTGATTTCAATGATGTATCCAAATAAAAGTCACGTTGCTCCAACTATAACAGGTCATGTCAGCGATAAAGAATTAAGCAAGGAGTGAATGCTTGTTTCTACGTGAGAAGTGAACCAGTACTTCAATGGCAACTATAACAGGTCATGTCAGCAATAAAGAATTAAGCAAGGAGTGAATGCTTGTTTCTACGTGAGAAGTAAACTTTACCAGTACTTCAATGGCACCGAAAAGTAGACCAGTATTGAGACGAGTCATATAGGCATCAGAGATGAACCCTCCAACGAGGGTAAGCAAGAATGCTGTTCCCAAGTAGTTGGTGGTGGTCGTTGCAGAGCCAGAGAAGTCGTAGTGCATGACGTTAAGGAAATATAAAACCATGCTAGCCATGTTAGCCACAAAGCCTACGTTATCCAGTGTCATCATCGCTGCAACATATACAGTAACGTTAATTAGCTATGTCCAACACGTTAATTAGTTTCATTTTACTAAGATTTGTTTGAGATAATGGTTATGCAGTGTATTTACCAATTACCATAGATGAAATAGGTGGCTTTAAATCCTCCTTGTCTCGGATTCTTCATGGATTGGTAATCATTAACACGAACTTCATCGTTCAACCCCTACAAGTTTTAATAAACAATTTGAGAAAGAGCCCCCACATTGTAGTCAAAGAGTATCACTCGGGCCTTGTTATACTAAGAACTGGAAGGACAAGGCTAAAGTTTGTGTTTAAGACAAAAATGTTCCAAAAAAAAAAAAAAGCCGCCATATTTATATAAACTTCTACAAAGATCAAAACGGGAGAGCAAACTACAAACATTAATTAAAATAAATGAATAAAATAAATAAAAAACAGAAAAAAAAAAAAAGAAAGGAGAAAGGAGAAACTTTTTGTGTTTATAAATCAAAACCAATTTAAAATAAATAAATAAATAAAAAACCTTAGAAGGCCAACTTAAGTTCAAGTTTCCTTTTACAAATATCTTGTACTTTTTATAAATACGATAATATTTGGACTCATGGTGCATTTGTTCAATGATAATTATTTTTTATCATCAAACTAAAATACCAATTCGTTTTGATGGAGATGGAATTCAAACACAGGTCCTTTATTCAATGAAAAGGACTTCATCCATTAAGTTAATTGGATATGCACACGTGGTGTTTATTATATCAAGAATTATTGACTTTGGACTGGCTGGGATACAAAACCGCTACTAAAACGAAGCAAGAAACTGGAAAAATCTCTCCAAAGTTCTAGAAAGTTTTATAGCCTTTTCTCAACCAAAACTCCAAAATAAAGACTGAAATTAATTACCATGGCTGAGGAGGTTGGTAGTGAATGTTGGCCCTAGAGAGTAGAGACTCAGAGTCAGAGAGAAGAGAAGATAAGCAGTGAGTGGAAATGGCGAGGGTAGTAGTCATCTATATAGTAACGAAAATTATTTTTTAAATCGCATAAAATGTAACGTCGCCCTCCCAACTCACTGGAAACATACAAAAAGGAGACCTTGTGCATACGATACCAAATATGCAAAAGCCAATTGACCGGCCTGAGGATCCAACATCAGACCAATCATCATTAAATAGAAGTGTGTGACACTAAATAATACAATATGATTGCCGATAGAGCCGTTTCAAACATGTGATGTGGAACTACTAGGACTTAGATTTAGGTTCTCAAAAAAAAAAAAAAAAAGGATTAAGATGACAAAATGTCCCTATTGCATGATTGGTAAAACCAGAGTTCAATTGACACATACAAGGTTAGATGAGTTCACGAATTTTTAACATCTTTTGGAGTATGACATCTACTGAGCTCAAGATGCTCCATTTGCCTTTTGCGATTCTGAACCTAACAAGTGCAGGCAACAAAACATCGAAATCTCAGGTATAGCTTCCATTCAAACCCTCCCAAGTACAACGCGTTAGCAGAACATGGCAAGACAAGATCACTTTCTTTTCTTTATCAAAATGAGCACAATATTCCATGATCTCCGCGATATCTGTATCGTTAATTACAACTTCCATTCTTGCATAAAACAGAGAATTACCTCTGTTCGATTCATCTTTAAGTTCCTCTAACTTCCTCAAACTAAGCCATATTTGAATTCAAGTGCTTCCATCAACCACGATGGTACAAAATCTTGGGGAAAAAACTAAAAGAAACTACCCATGTAGTAAACGATGGTACAGGATGCAAACCTATCGACGATACAAATTATGCAATCACGTGGCCAATTTTTGCCCCATCTTCACATTTCTCATGAACAAAGAGATGATAATAATAATAATAACAACACATTTTATTATATAATAAGTTTCTAAAGTTGCAACGAAAAATTATCCAAAAGTCCTCCCAAACCAATCCACTGGCACTTTCATAAGCAGTTTTCAACAAAGTCATACTAACTACATATAATCATACTTGCCAAAAAGGAGAACTACTTGGCAAATATATCATAGAAACTGCTTAGCAAACATTGTTGTCAGTTGTCACCAAGCATTTATGAAGGTTTAATCGTATTATAGCACATTCCAAGATTTGAATATTACCTTTCATTTTCTTTTCAGCTAATGAAAGTGCATTTGTTGAACTTTCTTGTAGCATATCACCATTGTACTTTCCCCCCAAAGAAAAAAATAACAAAATTCAACAACTCTCTAAAACTTCAAACAAATTACCCATAAATCCACAGCATGGATATTGGATATTCACTCAGAAAGCCTAATTATAGCCATAGATCTACAGAAAATAAACCACTAGCAATATAAACACCATGAGGGAAAAACAGGGCAAATGGGAAATGGGGTTGAGTTGTCTCTATTGAGAAAATCACGGTGGTTGAACTAAACATCAAACGCATCTTCCATCTTAAGCAAATCAATTCTTGATAAAATTAATTCATTACATATCTAGAAAGCAGTGCTCTAATCAGCATATGAGTTTCTTTATCAGTAATATGATACTGTAGCGCATCATCCTCCATCAGAGGAAAACAGAAAAGTGAGGCTATATAAATTCAAACATCTGCAGGGATAAGACCCACCACATTTAGCAGTAAAAATGTAGGAAATAATCCTCATACATGCAGGGCTATTAAGCAGTAAAAATATCATTATGGCATCATATATACACAGATTGGTATAGAATTAATACATCTGGGTGGGCCTTATCATTAAATGTCATTTGTGAATTGCAACACATAAAATTTGATCATTAGTGCTTAGCATGATACAACTAATACGATTCTCTTTTACCCAAAAAACAAAATAAAGAACAAGAATTGAAAATCATAAACATATGATTAAGGACAAACATATCTAGCCAATAAAGTTGCATGAATAACTGCATTAAAAGGATTGTTTCCCTAGGATAATTTAACTCAACATAATATAATCCCAGGAAACAAGAAATGTAAGTCCAAACATAGGAAGGATGTGAGAAAACCAAATGTTTCAGTTGTAAGAAGGATTGCCAGGTGAATAAAAATTAACTCACGAAATCTGAAAAGTTATAGGGGGTCAAATCATTCATCTACAGGTCAATGGAAATTCTAGCAAAACTAAAGGGCAGTGGAAACTATATCCACCATGCATTGATAATAGTGGCAGAATGTCTGCATCACAAGTGAGGAAGTTGACAACTAATATCTATCATGCTTAGGAAAGATAAAAATCAAAGTGACAGGTAACTGAGGTAAGTTATTAATTGCTAGTTATTTTATGGGGTAAGCACACAGCTAAATGTCTGCATTGTGTTTCAGGAAAACAATTAACAGTAAAAGTATCACTACTTCCATCCTTGCATACTGTTCTATATTTTCCACTCATTATACAATAACCTCCAAAGACAGAATCTTATACATACCAATTCATTAAAAAACCATGTCAGACTTGCAAAGCTTGTGATAGCTATAAACATGGAGGAATTATCCACCGAAAGATATTCTATAACTAAACAAATACAAATTCTGAACTGAAATAAGTGGAAGAGCTTATGAAACTGCCTTAAATGAATTCTTGAAATTGCAAAAATTGAGATTCTAGATTCAGTACAAAACAACTATTAGAGGATAAGGCACAAATATAACACTATCTCCAATTATGGATGCTAAAGCAACCAAGGAATCTTGTTTTTCCAATAGAAGATGAAAAGAATGACTATTGAACTCCATGCAGATAAACCGACACTAGTTTTATAACTAAGCTTTTTCTTGCAGTCTAAAAAAATTTCTTTGTTGAATGGCCAAATCCAATAACAATAAATGCAAAGTTATCCGTATTCTATATATCCGAATTCATACTCTCTATTACTTCTTGAATTGACATGTCCTTTTTTTCCTACTTCTATTAATATTACTTTTGGCCTTTCTCTACCTTTCTTTGTTCCCTCAACTTGAATCACACACACACACACACACACATATTAAAAAATCAGCACTAAGAATGACAAAACTTCAGCAATATACATCTGAACAGGGAGAAATTATAGGGTCCTCTGGTGGACCACGTCATTTGTCCACCATTTCACTAAAAAACTTCCATTTGTTTAAAATTGCTGAGTCAGTAATTAATTTATGTTTAAAAAAATTTTCTAACTAACAATTTTAAACAAGTGACAGTTTTTTAGTAGAATGGTGGACCACATCATTTGTCCACCATGTAGACCTTATAATTTCTCCTAAACAGGATACCCTAATCTAACATTGCTTCACATGTATCAAATAGCTTATTACTCTACTGATATGGCATTGTAAGCATACGCTAAATGGATAGATAATATGTGTCAGGATAATATGTGTCAGGGACTGTTGTCTGCCCAGTGCCCACCAACATGAGTACAAAATTCTCTTTAGCCAAAAAACAGCACTAGGACCATGCTACCTCTAACATTTACTTGGAAATTCTTTCTGAAAAGGTTAAAACTCCAGTGTTAATAGGGGGAAAATCCAGTGGTTAATAAAAAGGAAGAAATAACAGGTAAAAGGAAAAGGTAAAATGTGTACAACGAGCCTTTTGAAATTACATTAGTAACAAGGGAGAAGTACAAGTACAATCTCAATTTCAAAGGGATCAGTCCCATTTCTTTTTTGCCTAAAATAAAACAGTAAGGAGAAGCAAATACACAAGATGTATTCAAGACAATTTCAGAAAAGAACACCATGCAACATCCTAAAATTACACAAGTCAAGAAAACCCCAATTATTGCGGAAATTACACTTTACCCCCTAAACTATCGAAATGCATGATTGACCCCCCAAAGTTATAACTTTGTAACTTATCCCTTGGTCGTTTATTTTAGGGTTAAGTTTAACAGAATTTAGTATTAAAAGACCAGTTGATCTTTCAATGCTACACTTCATTAGAATTAACTAAGAAAGTAACTAGAGGGGATAGAGTGTTACACAGGTTTTAGTTTAGGGGGCTGATCATGCATTATTATAGTTTTGAGGGGGGGTTGGGGGGGGCTAAGTGTAAAATGGGGGTATGGTTTAGGGTGGAAAAGTGTAATTTACCCCTAATTATTTTACATAGAACAATTAATACAAGGAAGCTAATCTAACAAATCACAAAACACATGAGAGATAACAAACTGAAAAGAAAAAGCAAGACAACAATGTTGACAAGAGAGCGAGCACTATCATTCTGCTCCAAGGCTCCTGATTGCAACAACCACAGTTATAACAGATGAATGGACTCCATAAGAAAAACGTGCAACTAATCTTAGTAAATCTTTCCCCCATCTCAGTACAAATCTCTTGTTGCTACCTGCACTGATTGTTCAACTGACTCAAATTTCAGCAAGAAATGAAATGCAAAAGGGTAAATTTGAACTCAGCATCCCAAACAAGTATTCATTGTTTGAGCTTCAACCCCAAATCCCTATCAACAAGCAACTGGTAGTGCTAAATAAGCACAGAGTTTTAGACTTCATAAATGGCTTTATCCCCACATTTTTCTTTTCCTATAATGAAAATTTGTCTTTAATTGCCTTCTCTAACATAACAAAGCCTGAGAAAATGATACAATTCATTAGCAAGTACTTTATCTTCACTAATAACTGAGAATGGTGTAGAAATCTCAGTGTGGCTGGTCAAGACATGATTGGATATGAAAAAAAAAAACAGAAAAGAGCATCAGGGTAAACTTTTTTTCTGGGAAAGACTAAACCTATAACCAAGCCCATCTTATGAAGAAACCTGAGAAACTCAAGGCAAAAGAAACCAGAGACAAATTACTTAAGAAAGATTAGAGGTGGACCTATATCTCCAATGCATTGAGCATCTAATAACATAATGGAACATTTTTTTTAAGCAAATGACATATACATTTCTCATAGGCTCCAATTCTTTCAGTCAAAGTCATTCAGACAATGAACCGTGGCATTTAAGTCTAACTAAGAGCACTTATGAAACTACATTGTTTCACTAAGAAGTCTTTTCTAGATTGCTTGTCAATTATGTGCTAGTCTTAGCAAACTCTTTCGTCAAAAAAATGGGGAGGAAATCCTACCACCTCTACTAAACACATGGAAGAGCACATGCATACCTACACTTTGTCTTCAAACACGGAAATCATGTCCATTTCAGCAGACAAAGCATAACAAAAATAATGCACTTCTCAAAATCATTGGGTAAAGATAACAATAAAGCACTGGAAAAGGAAGTAACAGGAAGAGGTTCATTGAGAGAGATGAATAAATGTGCAATTACAGAGGAAAAATAACCTACGTAGTTTTTTAAGAAGAAAGCACTTTTATTAACTTAAAAAATACATATTCAAGAAGACAGGTTCTGAGAATTCACTTTAAAAGTACAACTCCACAAAAGTACAGTTAAGGCATTGTTAACTTCAGTTGAGTTCAGCAACAAATATTACATTACCTTGAGAAAACTAATATCTTTCTTCCAGGGATACACATCCTATGATAGAACCATATGCTGACCCACACATGGGTTTAATTTCCCTCCATGTTAATGGCATGGCAGAAGGGTCACAAACTCTCACCAAACCCAACTTTACAATGTCAAACCTCCCAGCTCCTGATTCCTCCCACTTGAGAACCTTCCCTCCCACGATATACAATTCATGCCTTAATGCAGCAAACCCATAACCAAAGGCCTCCAATGGCCGGGGGTGGTCAGGGAGAATGACCGAAGGAACTATACCCACATTATACCACTCTCCTTTATCAGTGTACCTTGTTTTAATCAAGCTCTCACCCAAATCTACAACAGTATATACACGATCATCCCCTATCACCTGAGCTGCAAATTGTATTTCCCTTGAGAAAGGCCAGATGTCCTCTACTGTGCACCAATTTCTGTCTGCTGGACTTAGAACCTCAGAGGTTTTCTGGTCTGGCAGGCCCACCCGGTCACTCAGAACATAAAATTTTCCTTTATATGATAAGCCTAAGCAGTTCATCTGTGGATTGAGCATCGGTGGCAATTCCTCCCATCTGCAACTTCTGCTTGGTTATGACTAATATAGAACATTACAGAAGTAAAATAGCAAGAAAAATTTAATGAAGTTTATCTTATTTGCTCTTTCTAATCAAATGAAGTAATTATGAACTACAATTTTAAAAAATAATGATGATGATGATGATGATCCTGCAGAAGAGGAAACTTCAATCTGTACAAGTCTTTACATCATTCAACAATTTTTTGGGAAATTTTCTCATTTCTGAATGCATCAAATTGCTACAGAGGTGAGAATACACCTAAAAGAAATTACTAAAAAGATACAAAGAAGAAATTGACAATTATTAATCAGCTACAGAATATGTTTAAAGAGCACGACATAAGTGAAAATTTTCATCTAAACATACTTGTCTGTCAAGGGATCATAAACCTCAGCAAGTGCGAGTCCTCTGGTGCAGGATAAGTTGAATCCCCCAGCTACATAAACCTTACCAGAAATAACACTGCAAGCAAAATGAGACCGTGGAGTTCGCATGCTTGCTACACTACTCCACTTTTTTCTGTATGGATCAAACTGCATGACCTCATTTGTTATAGAAGGCTTTTGATGGGGATATACATGATCATGAAGCACATATGATCCACCAATCACCAAGAAAAGATTGCAAACACTAACACATGAAAATCCAACATGTTTACAGTCAGCATGGGTAGTTGGAATCTAGGGCAGAGGATGCCATATATCAGCTTCAGGATCATAGGCAACCCACTCATTGCTAGAGCATTCAGTAAGAACAAATAGCCAATTTCCACACCACCCTTCTCTAGCTTTAAAACTGGCAAAGTCAGAGCTGCGGATTAAATCTCTCCACTTTGTTGAGACAGTTTCAAGCACTCCATGGTGTCCATGGGACAACTTTGCTAAACATCTCAAAGCCAAGTCATCCGGCAATCCAGGAATGACACATTGATTCACAGGTTCCCTAAGGTGAAAGAAAATGAAAAGAAATGAGAGAAGAAAATTCCCAAACAGGGAAACACAGACACCAACAACAACAAGAACAACCAAGCCTAAATTCCAAAATTTTTGGGGACGGCTATGCTATGGATCCTCAAAAAACTAGTCAAGGTTGGCCACATGTATTCTTTAACACCATTCAATTCTATTCAAAATCATACACTCTTTTCAGTCTTCCTCTCCCTTTTTTCGTTCCCTCAACTTGAATCAACTCACTCTTTCTCACTAGCGTATTAACAACAACAACAACAACAAAGCTTCAGTCCCAAAATTTCTGAGGTCAGCTATGGATCCTCAACAAATTAGTTAGGGTCAGCCCCATATATTCGTTTCCTCCATTCTATTCTACTTAAAGTCATACTCAATGTTACTTCCTTAATTGACATGTCTTGTTTTTCTACTACTAATGTTTTTTTTTATCCTCCTTTACCTTTTTTTTCCCACAACTTGAATCAACTCAATCGTTTAGACCAATTGAGATATTAAAAATGAAAGCTTATTCAGCTATGGAGGATAGTGTTTGGGAAAATGGTGGGGCCCATGGCATAAGTACTAGGAAAAAAAAAAAAAAAAAAGTAGAGTATTTCTATCACAAAAGGGTCTTCCATTCCAACATCAAAGTATCATCATTCATCAACAAATTGCTATTTCTATGACATTCATAAGTAAAGGGTTGTTGAGTTGACACCAATAACAAATTGAGCAACTAAAAAATGAAAAGAAACAAATGGGTATTAGCAGAAAAAATAAAATAAAAAATGATGATCTTACATGAATTATGTATGGGGATTGGTGAAGACTCATTCAACTCTGTTAACATGGAACAGTGACCTCCGAGGAATCACAGTTTATGGCTGTCATGTCTGATTGAGTGTCTGCAACAAACAAACAAAAGCCCTCCGTAAATTACAGATTAAGAAAGTAGTTTAATAAATCAATTCGGAACCAGAAACCCTAAAACGCTCGCGCTTATAGGATAATGCAAAGGGGAAAAGGAAAAAGCATTTAGGAGAGAGAAATGCTTATGGATATGGGGTGGACTGAGAAGGAGGAGTCTTTTTTATAAATATTGCTAAATCTGAAATTTATTTGCAATATAGATACTGTTATAACTTATTTAGAGGAATAAGGAGAGAGATTAAATTTTGACAATAGTGTTGCCAAAATTCTAAGAAAAGTATGAGAGAGAATGACAAAAAGCTGGGAGGGAGAAAATGTTAAATTACATCAATGACATTGTTGTAATTCACTGCCCAAATATCCTGCCCCAATGATGTGCTCAGAGTGTGAGGTGCCCCCAAAGAAACTAATTGTGGCAATGGTATTGCCGAAATAGGTGAAAAAAAAAAAATTGTCCACGTGGCAATGTCATTGCCGAAAATGGGAGGGAAAAAAAAAAGTGAATGCTGAAATCTTGGGAGGAATTAAAAAATATATATAATGTGCTACGTACACAATATTTTTACGATATTTTCACAACAAATCACAGGTAACTGATTATTATTAATTCAAATTTAAATTTAACATTGAGATTACTATTTTAATCTAACAATAATAATGAGTAATAACCTGACACTTTGAATTTGTTGTAAAAATTGTGTGCACTTCATTTCTCAAAAAAAAAGTGCAATGATTTGTGGCAATGGAATTGCTGAAATAGGAGAAAAATTTTTATGGCAATTGTGACAATGTCATTGCCCAAAATGGGAGGAAAAAAAATTGTTTCAATAGGTTTGTGGCAATGGTATTGCCGAAATAGGGGAAATTTTTTTTTTTGGCAATTGTGGCAATGCCATTGTTGAAAATGGGAGGAAAAAAAAAAAAAAAAAAGGTGGTTGCCGAAATTTAGGAGGAATTAAAATAAAAAAAAGTGTTACGTACACAATATTTTTACAACATTTTCAAAACAAATCACATGGGATTAGTTCAAATTTGAATTTAATACTGAGATTATTTTTTTTAATCTAACAATAACAATTAATAACAACCTGCCATTTAGAATTTGTTGTAAAAATTGTGTGCACATATCATTTTTTTTTTTTTAAGTGGAATGGATTTGTGGCAATGACATTGCCGAAATGTGGAAAAATTTTTGTGGTAATTGTGGCAATGTCATTGCCGAAAATGAGAGGAAAAAAAAATTTTGCAATGGGTTTGTGGCAATGGTATTACCGAAATAGGGGGAAAATTTTTTTTTGGCAATTATGGCAATGCCATTGCCAAAAATGAGAAAAAAAAATTTTGTTGCAATAGATTTGTAGCAATGGCATTACCGAAATAGGGAGGAAATTTTTTTTGACAATTGTGGCAATGCCATTGCCGAAAATGAGAGGGGGAAAAAAAAGTTACAATTGGTTTGTGTCAATGACATTGCCGAAATAGAGGACATCATTATTTTTTTGACCGAAGCAATGTGTATGTCATGTTATTTTGTTATTTTCTTTATTGTAAACGTACCATATGAAACAAATAAGGATAGATTTAAGTACAATGAGTGCATTGATTCTTATTTAAAAAAAAAGTATAAAGGAGAAAAAAATTATTGATGTGCACGTTGTAAATAAAAACAAAAAAAGTATATACATTCTTATAGAAGAAAAAAATAATTGATGTGCACGCCGTAAAAAAAAAAAAAAAAAAAAAGTATATAGATTCTTACAGTAGGAAAGAAAAAAATGATTGATGTGCACATTGTAAACCAAAAAAAGCAAAGAAAGTACATAGATTTTTATAATACGGAAGAAAAAAATGATTAATGTGCACGCTATAAACAAAAAAAAAAAAAAAAAAAAAAAACAAAGAAAGTACGTAGATTCTTATATGCACACTGTAAACAAAAAAACAAAGCTTCAATCACCTCAACTTTTCATCTCACCTGATTTTATTCTTTGTATTGAATATATTTTACCTATTCATATCATGCACGCCTAAAGCTCTCAGAGGGATTCTTTTTTGTCTTCTTCAGTATTGTAATCTCTTAAAGAGATTCTCTCTTTGTTTTCTTCAATATTGGTCAAACTTGTATTTTTACAATTGATCTTTTTTCCTTTGCATGATGGCTACTATGGTGTACATTTCTATTTTCATTCTCAGCCTCTCTTCCAAACCCTCATAAAAGTGTTAAAGAAAAATAAAACTTTCACCATCTAATTTTCGTCCAAATTTACAGCAGCAATTTGTGAGTTAATTTCGGCCAACAAATTTTGTGAATTTCAAAAAACTCAAAACATAAAAGTTGTAGATATTTAAGTCAAGGTTCCATCCCATCCAGCCTTGAGTCAATTGGATTTTTAAAGAGAGAGATACGTCTAAAATACTGAGTAGTGCTCAAATCTGATTTTTCTTCTTCAGATTGTGGCCCTTTGATTTCTTTCCTTATTTGAAACTTTTAAACATGGTAAATGACCCAAGCACTCCATAAAAAGTATACATTTTAAGGTGTTATCGAAACCCTAAACTATAATACACAATATATACATATATAGACACACACACACATAGACAGAAAATAAATAAACATACACCCCAATCCTACTTGCAGTGATAGAAAACATTGTAGCATATGGAATTAGTACCATGTTCTTTCAAATAATACAAACTAACAATATGGTCCAACTCCTAAAAAAAAAAAAAAAAAAAAAAAAGGGGTCCAACCAATCCACTGAAGTAGATTGAATACTTATGTTAGGTCATTCAGTTTGGCCACTAGTGGAGCCAGCCATAGTTCGAGTCGGGCATGTTCTTCTATTATGGCCTTCTTGCCTACAGAGACTGCACAATGGCCTTGGTTGATGCTCTGCCCCTTCGTCCATTTCATTTCGAAGTCGAGTTGTTCTTAGTCGACCTTTTTCACGACGCAGCTTGACATTAGGATACAAGACCGAAAAATCCGGCTCATTCCAATGTACACTGTTTGGAACCATGTGAAATCTAGGTGCATAACAAGCAACTTGTTCTTCCAAATGGTAGTAACGGTCGATATATCGTATTGTAGAGATGCCTTGATATTTACACACAGCAATGACATGTAAGCACGGCATCTTATAAACCTGCCATTTTTTACAACTACAAGTGTTCTGCCTCAAATTTACCTCATGACGATGATTACCCCTATATGCAAAGTTAGGGTTTATTGGTGTTCTGACTTCAAACAAACCATCTACATGACTGAACACAGTAATTGAATGCTTTGGTGCCTTTTTTTCCCATTTATTGAATTTATTCTTTGCATAGGCCGTAATGAGTTCCCCGGCAGTAACCTCTGCACGTGCCTTAGTATACCGATCTACAAAGTAGGCTACACAATGGTAGTATGTAAGTTCAACTAACGCAGTTATACGAAGATTTCTAGCACTCTTTAGAATTCCGTTGAAACTTTCAGACAAGTTTATCGTCATTGCCCCATAACGATGTCCACCATCGTGTGCTAACGTCCATTTGTCCACTGGTATTTCTGATAAATACTTCTCACCATCTGCACTTAATTGAGTAATTCTATCCCTAATTATTTGATACTTTTGTAACTGATTCTCCATGCTTACCCACATTACCATAGCCTTCAAGTTTTTATTCCCAATTTGTTGATTAAAATTGCTAGCCACATGGTGAAGGCAAAAACGATGATACCAACGTGTCGATTGACATATAGTTCGTATCGCTACCATTATACTAGGGTGACGATCAGATATGACACATAACACTTCCCGATTAGTGACATTAATCTGAATACAACGCAAAAACCAATACTAGCTATCATCATTTTCCTTCTCCGCAATGGAAAAGGCAAGTGGAAAAAGTCTGTTCTCACCATCCCACGCTGATGCAATCAGTAACGTACCTTTGTACTTACCATAATAATAATAATAATAATAATAATAATACACATACATATCTTTATTATAAACCAACAAACATATTATGCAATATATTTTTTCCAAGTAATAGATGTAATAATTGATAATAACAAAACACATATTGATTATAAAAAGATCACAATAATACAATTTATTACAATTTTTGTGGTCATGTACTAATAATAACAATAAATAATATTAAATAATTTCAAAATTAACAAACACAAATTTAATTAGAGAGTTGAGATGCTTACCACAACTGTGATACCAACTGAAAGAGTGAGAATTATAGAGTGATACCTGCCAAAAAAAAAAAAAAACACAATCATATAACCATAAAAAATAATTCATTAATCTAAAATTTGAACAACAACAACAACAACAATAATCATAATTGTGGGTGAGAAAGCCCAACACTACGTACTAGGCCTGGGGCCCAATTTGAGTATCACCGTTTGTCCGAAGAGGTAAAAGGGATCAATTTTGAGTCCGTTTGGTGAAAATACGTTCGAGCAGGAATGAAGAGTATGTCCAAAGACAACCCAGTTGGTCCGAAGAGGTTCCACTCATCGGTTCGCTGGAGAACTTGATCAAGCAAATATACTGAAGACCCTAGCAACCCTCCCAGTAGATTCCACGGTAAAGAGTGAGCTCTGGACATGCCCAGGGGTGAGAAGATCATGAAATATCTTAAAGAAAAAGCTGCTGCCACCACATTTAATGCACTGCAGCAACTTTCTTGGCCGCATTTATGTGGAGAAGATACCTGAACAGTGCAACCTCAACCACTACCACTCACGGCAGACTAAAGCAAACATCTGATGTGACTAGTACTCAAGTGGATGCTTAGATGAAGAACAAGTGTACGGTGAAGATGATGAGGAAAGTGTATATATAAGGAGAATAGGTCTTACAGAAAAGGGGATTCTTTTTTTTTTAATCTGTAAACTTTTAACCTCTTCAGATTCTAGAGGATCCCTACTGAATGCTAGTCTGAACACCATCTTTTTCTTTGTTTGTGTATTTGAATCGTTGCTAAATCCATTTCCAGCCCAGTTGTTTAACCCACTCTCTACAAATTTATTGTTCGGGGTTTCATTGGGCTGAATCTACGAAATCTGTGCTTGGCCCATCAAAAATTGACCCTACAATAATCATAGGCATACAAATAATATTAACTACAACTACAACAATACATAATATTTTACAATGTATTAGCTTCTAATATTTACAAAGCACATGTTTATACAATAATAATAAATCTGTTAATTTATAGAGCTGTAAGTTAATAAACAAAGCAAAAAAACTTACATTAACAAAAAACTTACGATCTTTAGTTGTTCACACTGAAGCAAAGCAAAAGACTAACTGAACAATCGGAGGACTTACAATCCTTTGTGAGGAGATACAATTCTTCAGTGAAGGAGGAGAAATAAAAAGACGCTTGCACTTGACTTGCCTTTTATTACAAAACTGAAGAAGACAAAAAAGACTCTCTCTGAGAGATTACAATAATGAAGTAAACAAAAGAGAGAATCTCTCTGAGAGATTACAATACTGAAGAAGACAAAAAAGAATCCCTTTGAGAGCTTTAGGCGTCCGTGATATGAATAGGTAAAATATATTCGATGCAGAGAATAAGAATCAGATGAGATGAGAAATTGAGGTGATTGAAGCTTTGTTTTTTTGTTTACAGCGTGCACATGAATCATTTTTTTCTTCCGTATTGTAAAAATCTACGTACTTTCTTTACTTTTTTTTTTTTTGTTTATAGCGTGCACATGAATCATTTTTTTCTTCCGTATTGTAAAAATCTATGTACTTTCTTTGCTTTTTTTGGTTTACAATGTGCACATCAATAATTTTTTTTCTTTCCTATTGCAAGAATCTATATACTTTTTTTTTTTTACGGCATGCACATCAATTATTTTTTTCTTCTATAAGAATGTATGTACTATTTTTGTTTTAATTTACAACGTGCACATCAATAATTTTTTTCTCCTTTATACTTTTTTTAAAATAAGAATCAATGTACTCATTGTACTTGAATCTATCCTTATTTGTTTCATATGGTACTTTTACAATAAAGAAAATAACATGACATACACACTGCTTCGGTAAAAAAAATAATGATGTCCTCTATTTCGGCAATGCCATTGACACAAACCAATTGCAACTTTTTTTCCCCCTCCCATTTTCGGCAATGGCATTGCCATAATGGCCAAAAAAATTTTCCCCCCTATTTTGGCAATGCCATTACCACAAACCCATTGCAACAATTTTTTTTTTCCTCTCATTTTCGGCAATGGCATTGCCACAATTGCCAAAAAAAAAATTTCCCCCTATTTCGACAATGCCATTGCCACAAAGGTACCCACAACGAGTAAATAAGCATCCTCCATGTTGTGGAACACAACAAAAACTTCATATACCCCATCGTCGCAATGACAAATCAATGTAAAATGACTGTTTATTAAGAATATATTAAAGTATTATCGTTGTTTATGCAGCATTGTAGCAAAAAATATTATGCCTAGATAATATACATAGCACATTATACTACTAACTGTAAGACCTTTGCAAAAATGACAATGAAGTGTGCACACATTTTTTGGCATTTGAATTTAGTGTCCAATTAATCTAATCATACATCTATTTACTATAATTGTCCATTCCTAAAAATCTAACATAGAATCTATATATGTAGCCACACGCATAATAGCCAAAAAAAAAAAAAAAAAATTTGGTCAAACTTGTATTTTTATAGTTGATATTTTTTTCCTTTGCATGATGGCTACTGTGGTGTAAATTTCTATTTTCATTCTCCATAGCCTCTCTTCCAAACCCTCGTAAAATTGTCAAAGAAAAATAAAACTTTCACCATCTAATTTTCGTCCAAATTTATAGCAGCAAGTTGTGAGTTAATTTTGGCCAACAAATTTTGTGAATTTCAAAAAACTCAAAACATAAAAGTTGTAAATATTTAAGTTACGGTTCCATCCCATCTAGCCTTGAGTCAATTAGATTTTTGAAGAGCGAGATACATCTAAAATATTGAGTAGTGCTCAAATCTGATTGTGGCAATGCCATTGCCGAAAATGGGAGGAAAAAAAAATTGTTGCAATTGGTTTGTGGCAATAGCATTGCCGAAATATGGGGAAAAAAAATTGTGGCAATGCTATTGCCAAAAATGGGAGGAGGAAAAAAAAAGTTGCAATTAGTTTGTGGCAATGACATTGCCAAAATAGAGGACAGAGAATATGTCAGGGCATAAAAAAGTACGCATATTCTTGTTCATCATTATTTTTTTGACCGAACTAGTTTGGTTTATGTGTATGTCATATTATTTCCTTGATTGTAAAATACCATATGAAACAAAAGTACGATGAGTACATAGAACAAAAGTACAAAAGTACGCATATTCTTATTTTTCAATATTCACCTCAACTCACATTTTTTATCATATTCACCTCAACTCTCCAGAGTACTTTTTTTGTCATATTCACCTCAACTCCTCAGAGTACCCTTTTTGTCTTTTTGTCTTTACTATTGTTTTGACCGAAGCAGTTTGGTTTGTGTGTATGTCATGTTCTTTTCTTTCATATTTTAAAAGTACCCTATGAAACAAATAAGGATATATTCAAGTACAAACCAACTTGATTCTTATTCTAAAAAAAGTACATAGACAATACAAAATGGAAGAAAAAAATAATTGATGTGCATGCTGTAAATAAAAACAAAAAAAGTACATAGATTCTTATAAAAGAAAAAAAATGATTAATGTGCACGCTGTAAACAAAAAAAGTATATAGATTCTTACAATAGGAAAGAAAAAAAAAATGATTGATGTACACATTGTAAACCAAAAAAAGCAAAGAAAGTACATAGATTCTTATAATATTGAAGAAAAAAATAATTGATGTGCATACTGTAAACCAAAAAAAACAAAAAAAGTACATAGATTTTTACAATACAAAAGAAAAAACCTATAATTGATGTGTACGCTGTAAACAAAAAATAAAAGTAAAGAAAGTACGTAAATTCTTATGTGCACGCTGTAAACAAAAAAAGCAAAGAAAGTAAACAAAAAACAATGCTTCAATCAACCAATCAACCAATCAACAAAAAACTGCTTGCATCGAATATATTCCCCTTAACTCTCGAATATATTCCCCTCAACTCCGCAGAGTACATAGATTTTTTGTCTTTCTATTCTTCAGCATTTTTTTGACCGAAGCAGTTTGGTTTGTGTTTCTTATTCCCCTCATAATTCTACCAACCATTTTCAATTCTTGCGTGCCATACATTCTACAAACAACTATAAGTATCAACATTTGTAAATATCTATCCGTTCTTTATCTCTTAGAAGGTGAGTTACATCTCTTAAGTAGTAGAATTTCTTTTTATAATATTCATGTTGATATGTTTTTGGGCATAGCTACAAATGGAAATCTTGTTTTTGTTAAATTATTTGTTCATGCAAATCTTGTTTTTGCATTATGTGTTTTGCAACATGAACTGATTTGTATGATATGTTTTCAATTATTTGTCCATGAATTCTTGCCTAAAATTTCCTATAGCAAAAATATATTTCAACATGACAAGCCAATTTTTCCTTAAAGAAATACTTAGTTTGTGAGCATATTTGTTAGCCTATAATATACACGTATGCTATAAGAAAAAAAAAAAAAAAAAGTTAGTATACGCTCATAAACCTTAATAAAAAAGAATTTAATATTATTATTATCAGTGAAATAATTCTCTTTAACAGAATTCTCTCAGCTCTAGCTATTTAAACATTAAATATTTTTAATGGATTACCTTCTTGTATTGCATTGTAATCGTTGTGTAGTGTTAATATATTAATACTATTATTATGTTTTAGTATAGATGGCAGAAAAGTTGTTCATTTTTCTCATCCATTCCAGCGGAATAATTAAACATGGAGAAAATGGGGTTTATTACGAAAGGCCACCTCCTTCTATGCTATCATTAAGCCAGGGTGTTACATTTGAAGATCTATGTAATGGAGTAGCATCCACGCTTCATATAAACAGAGAAGATTCAAAATTGACTATTTGATATAGATTTCCTTTTCAATATCATCCACATCCTGTGACTTACTAGCAAGTTTTAGTAGAAGATGATCGTGTTGTCAATGCAATATTCAATATGTTAGATCGTCAATATGGATTTGTAGGTGCAGAGTTATATGTGGGTGTAAAGCCCATAAGAAGCCACCGAGATGTTTTTCCCATTCGATATGCCAACGAAGGCCCGAGTGCATTATTTAGTTATTCACATGGCGGGCACTTCCATGATCCATATGCCACTCATATTGGTCATTATTCTGAAGATGCGGCTCATTCCCCAATCAACATTGGTGGTGGTGATATCATGCTCCATATACCCATGTTGCAAGAGGATCAACATGTTCCTTATCGGTCAATGAACACCAATGATGTTGAAAATGCTAATCCAACTGAGCATGTCACACAAGAGAATATTAATGATTCCAATGATACACATCACATAGCTACTACTATTGAAATGCGGTCCATACATTATCAGAAAGGATGCGAGCCATGGATAATAATGACCAACTTGATGACAACGAGGTCCTTGATGATGACGAGGTCCTTGATGATGTTGGAGATAAACAGGAGCCTTTAAATGAAGGTAATCACGAAAGCAGTCCAGCTATGGCATTCCATCAATCTTCATCACTAAGCTTTTCATAGAACACGTGGGATAATATGATTGATCCAACCCCACCATTTGAAAACCCCACTTAGAGTATTTAGGACCCTACCCAAGAGTTTTATGTGGGCTTGCTTTTTGCCGATAAGGATGAACTACAAGCTGCTGTTAAACACTATCACATCAAGAGGAACCAAACAGTTTGTGTAAGAGAGTCAAATCCAGCATGTTGGTCTGTAAGGTGCAAAAATTGTTCTTGGCGTTTTCGAGCATGCTTCTGGGCTACACATAGGTTGTTTGAGGTTAGGAAATACAATGGTTTACACACATGTACAGAGTCCACGCTCACATAAGATCACGAGCAATTAAACACCCATGTTATTGAGAAAGAGTTGAGGGATGTTGTCAAAAATGATCCATCCATCAAGATTTCTTCACTTCAACAGACTCTTTACAATAAGTACTAATACCGGCCTTCTTATTTTAATGTGTGGGAGGCGAAACAAAAAGTAATTGGTAAAGCGTTTGGCGATTGGGACAAATCTTACCAATTATTGCCAAAATGGTTTAAAGCTTTGACTGATTCAAACCCGGGCAGCAGGGTTATTTGGAGAACAGTAGAGAGTGTTCTGGGCTTTTGGTCCATCAATTGAAGGTTTTCAACATTGTAGACCAGTGATTAGTATAGATGGAACTTTCCTATATGGTAAGTACAAAGGTACGTTACTGATTGCATCAGCGTGGGATGGTGAGAACAGACTTTTTCCACTTGCCTTTGCCATTGTGGAGAAGGAAACTAATGATAGCTGGTATTGGTTTTTGCATTGTATTCAGATTAATGTCACTAATCAGGAAGGGTTATATGGTATAATGGCAGTGATACGGACTATATGTCAATCGACACGTTGGTATCATCGTTTTTGCCTTCGCCATGTGGCTAGCAATTTCAATCAACAAATTGGGAATAAAAACTTGAAGGCTATGGTAATGTGGGCAGGCATGGAGAATCAGTTACGAAAGTATCAAATAACCAGGGATAGAATTACTCAATTAAGTGCAGATGGTGAGAAGTATTTATCGGAAATACCAGTGGACAAGTGGACGTTAGCACACGATGGTGGACATCGTTATGGGACAATGACGACAAACTTGTCTAAAAGTTTCAACGGAATTCTAAAGAGTGCTAGAAATCTGCCCATAATTGCGTTAGTTGAACTTACATACTACCGTTGTGTAGCCTACTTTGCCAATTGGTATACTAAGGTAAGCGTAGAGGTTACTGCCGGGGAATTCATTACGGCCTATGCAAAGAATAAATTTAATAAATGGGAAAAAAAAGGCACCAAAGCATTCAGTTACTGTGTTCAGTCATGAAGATGGTCTGTTTGAAGTCAGAACACCAATAAACCCTAACTCTGCATATAGGGGTAATTATCGTCATGAGGTAAATTTAAGGCAGAACACTTGTAGTTGTCAAAAATAGCAGGTTTATAAGATGCCGTGCTCACATGTCATTGCCGTGTGTAAATATCAAGGCATCTCTGTAATGCGATATATCGACCACTGCTACCATTTGGAAGAACAAGTTGCTTGTTATGCACCTAGATTTCGCATGGTTCCAGACAGTGTACATTGGAATGAGCCTAATTTTCCGGTCTTGTATCCTAATGTCAAGCTGCGCCATGAAAAAGGTCGACCAAGAACAACTTGGCTTCGAAATGAAATGGACGAAGGGGCAGAGCATCAACCAAGGCCATTATGCAGTCTCTGTAGGCAAGAATGCCATAATAGAAGAACATGCCCCACTCGAATTGTGGCTGGCTCCACTAGTGGCCAAACTGAATGACCTAACATAAGTATTCAATCTACTTCAGTGGATTGGTTGGACCTTTTTTTCTTTTTTTTTTAGGAGTTGGACCATATTGTTAGTTTGTATTATTTGAAAGAACATGGTACTAATTCCATATGCAACAATGTTTTCTATCACTGCAAGTTGGATTGGGGTGTATGTTTATTTATTTTGTGTCTCTGTGTGTGTGCCTATATATATATATATATATATATATGTATATGTATATTGTGTATTATAGTTTAGGGTTTCGATAACACCTTAAAATGTATACTTTTTATGGAGTGCTTGGGTCATTTACCATGTTTGAAAGTTTCAAATAAGGAAATAAATCAAAGGGCCACAATCTGAAGAGGAAAAATCAGATTTGAGCACTACTCAGTATTTTAGACATATCTCTCTCTTTAAAAATCCAATTGACTCAAGGCCAGATGGGATGGAACCGTGACTTAAATATCTACAACTTTTATGTTTTGAGTTTTTTGAAATTCACAAAATTTGTTGGCCGAAATTAACTCACAATTTGCTGCTGTAAATTTGGACGAAAATTAGATGGTGAAAGTTTTATTTATCTTTGACACTTTTACGAGGGTTTGGAAGAGGGGCTGTAGAGAATGAAAATAGAAATGTACACCACAGTAGCCATCATGCAAAGGAAAAAGATCAACTATAAAAATACAAGTTTGACCAATATTGAAGAAAACAAAAGAGAGAATCTCTCTGAGAGATTACAATACTGAAGAAGACAAAAAAGAATCCCTTTGAGAGCTTTAGGCATGCGTGATATGAATAGGTAAAATATATTCGATGCAGAGAATAAGAATCAGATGAGATGAGAAGTTGAGGTGATTGAAGCTTTGTTTTTTTGTTTACAGTGCGCACATAAGAATCTACGTACTTTCTTTGCTTTTTTTTTTTTTTTTTTGTTTATAGTGTGCACATTAATAATTTTTTTCTTCCGTATTGTAAAAATCTATATACTTTCTTTGCTTTTTTTGGTTTACAATGTGCACATCAATCATTTTTTTCTTTCCTATTGTAAGAATCTATATACTTTTTTTTTTACGGTGTGCACATCAATTATTTTTTTCTTCTATAAGAATGTATGTAATTTTTTTGTTTTATTTACAACGTGCACATCAATAATTTTTTTCTCCTTTATACTTTTTTTAAATTAAGAATCAATGTACTCATTGTAATTGAATCTATCCTTATTTGTTTCATATGGTAATTTTACAATAAAGAAAATAACATGACATACACACTGCTTTGGTCAAAAAAATAATGATGTCCTCTATTTCGGTAATGCCATTGACACAAACCAATTGCAACTTTTTTTTTCACTCCCATTTTCGGCAATGGCGTTGCTACAATTGTCAAAAAAAATTTCCCTCCTATTTCGGCAATGCCATTGCCACAAACCCATTGCAACAATTTTTTTTTTCTCTCATTTTCGACAATGGCATTGCCACAATTGCCAAAAAAAAAAATTTCCCCCTATTTCGGCAATGCCATTACCACAAACCCATTGTAAAATTTTTTTTTCCTCTCATTTTCAGCAATGGCATTGCCACAATTACCACAAAAAATTTTCCCCATTTCAGCAATGTCATTGCCACAAATCCATTCCACTTAAAAAAAAAAAAAAAAGATATGTGCACACAATTTTTACAACATTTTTACAACAAATTCTAAATGGCAGGTTGTTATTAGTTATTATTGTTAGATTAAAAAAGTAATCTCATTGTTAAATTCAAATTTTAACTAATCACATGTGATTTGTTGTGAAAATGTTGTAAAAATATTGTGTAAGTAACACTTTTTTTTTATTTTAATTCCTCCCAAATTTCGACAACCACCTTTTTATTTTTTATTTTTTCCTCCCATTTTCGGCAATGGCATTGCCACAATTGCCATAAAATTTTTTCCCCTATTTCGGCAATACCATTGCCACAAATCATTACACTTTTTTTTTTTTTTTGAAAAATGAAGTGCACACAATTTTTACAACATTTTTACAACAAATTCTAAGTGTCAGGTTGTTACTTATTATTATTGTTGGATTAAAATATTAATCTCAATGTTAAATTTAAATTTGAATTAATAATAACCAGTTACTTGTGATTTGTTGTGAAAATATTGTAAAAATATTATGTACGTAGCACATTATATATATTTTTTAATTCCTCCCCAGATTTCAGCATTCACTTTTTTTTTTTTCCCCCTCCCATTTTCGGCAATGGCATTGCCACAATAGGGACAAATTTTTTCACCTATTTCGGCAATACCATTGCCACAATTAGTTTCTATGGGGGCACCTCACACTCTGAGCACATCATTGGGGCAGTGAATTACGGCAATGCCATTGCCGTAATTCAACATTTTCTCTCTCCTAGCTTTTTGTCATTCTCTCTCATACTTTTCTTGGAATTTCGGCAACACTGTTGCCGAAATTCAATCTCTCTCCTCATTTCCCTTAATAAGTTGTAACAGTGCCTATAATGCAAATAAATTTAAGATTTAGCAATATTTACCCAAAGGACTCTAAAACATGCCCTAAAGTTTATTAATTTCTGAGGTGGTTTCAAATTTCAATTTGAAGCCCTTTTTTCTTTTTCTCTTTTCCTTTAGAAAAAATCTTTTTTTTTTTTTTTTTTTAATTTTCATTTCGTTCTTTTGGACTATAGCGAAGCAAAGAAATGTGGCAAATTTATGATCCATTTGAGAACAATTTATATAGCTAAAACTAAAAACTTTTTACTGTAAATAAAGCTAAAAGTTAGCTGAAATTGTACATTGAGATCCATGAATAATACTAAAAAGAAGTTAAATAGTAAAAAAGCTATCTAATATAAGCTTATCCCAAATGCAACCTTAACAATTCACCTCGCCTCTGCATTGTTATATTTTTTTTATTTTTACAATGCATTGTTATAGTTTTGGGCAAGCATTAAACAAAGAGGTTTGCAAGAAAAATATCTGTTTAAGGAAATTTTAAAAATTCCCTTATAATAAGATCAAGATAACCAAAAAATCAAATATTCATTTCTATTACTAAGAATGAAATATTGTAAAAATATATATATATATACATATATATAATTATTACAATTCATGAGTGGTTGTTGCATATGGAAAACTTGTAAAAGATGAAGCATAAGAAAATTTAGTTTTTTAAAAAATATATAAAGTCATTACATGTACTAAGTAACAAGCTATTCATTACTCTTTTTTATATAGAAGAAATCGCTCACTAAGACTCGTACTGAAAAATAGCTATCTCAATATTTTTAAAGATAAATAGTTTTTTTATGAATTTAGAGAGGTAGTCTTAATTTAAGGAATAATTATTCTTAAAGTAAAAACTATTTCATGTAATAAAGATGCATCAAAATAACCGAATAAATAGTACACATGAATAATTATGTCATTACAGAAGTTATTATAACATAACAAATGTGGGGAGTGAGATAAATGCAAAAGGCCCACAAGCCCAAAGCCCATAAAGATAGGAAAGGGAAGGGGAGAAATTGTGGGTCTAGCCTCAAACAACTATAAAATGAAAAGAAAGGGTTTTGCTTACTTCCAGTACTTTTTTTTAAAGGAATCTCTATTTGTTTTAATGAGAAACTACCACATGACCCACTAACTAAATAAAATGTGGGGATTAAAACTCACTACCATTTACCATTGTATATTTAAAATAAAATGACATGTCTAGTTAAAAAAGTATTGAAAATAAGCCAAACCTAAAAAGAAAAGGCAAAAGATGGACACTAGTAAGGAAGAATGGAAAGGACCCCAATTAGTGGCAAGGCACAACCCGTTGAGGAGCCCCGTCCCCCCTTAGCACATTACTAAGAACAACCCTATTCTCAACCCTATTCCCATCAACCTAATCACTCCCTCAAAAGGAGTATGAAGACCACTGATGGGACAAATATCCCCTCCCTTCACCAAGCAAACTTCTAGAAAAAGAGGGGAATCACCGGTATAAATAGAACCCTCCCCCATTGAGAAGGGAATAGAAAAATTGGAGAGAGAAAGAGAGCAATAAGTTGTAATAGGCTTCCTCGGTCTAAAAGAAAAAAACAAGAATCACAGTTATTTCTTCCATCTATATTAACTCCATGATCAAATTAACCTTCTTAGACCTCCCATTGTGAATTTCTTTACATGTACCATAAATTAATTGTGAAACTTATTTACTTTTTGTTTTTCACTCCCACACCAAACATGCCCTAATACTAATAGTAGATGATACACAAAATTTTATTTCTAATTTTTATAACTAATTTTTTAAGGGTATATTGATGGAGTTAATAGTGAACATTTAAAGACATATTGTGAACATTTAAGGGCATATTGGAGGAATTAATAATGAACATTAAGGGTATTTTCATCAAAATATCTGTCTCCCGGTTTTGGGATCTAACTTTTATATTATATTATAAATGTTAAAATATTTATCTTGTACAAATAATTGTTTGACATGTGCTGATAAAAAAAATATATTATTTGACGTGTGACATTATTTGTCCAAATAGTAACAATTAAATGTAGAAAGTTGCCACATGTCATAGTAGGATGTTTGGAGAAAGGAATTTGTTATCAAAGTATGCATCCACTAGTTTTGGGATCTAACTTTTATATTACCGTATATTATAGATAGATATATTATAGATAAATAGATAAATATGAAACCTACCTCATTAAGAATAAAAAAAAATACCTCAACTAATCACACAATGCTGGCTTCCTCAATGTTGGTCACTTGGCACATTATATATTCAAATTTCTAAAATTTTAAAAAACTATAAAACTAATTGTAATTTTATCCTACAATATAAGGTTAATCGCATTTAATTCCTATAATTTTAAAAACTTTGTTATGTGCCCAAAGATGTTGAATCTACCTTAAAAAAAATGATTAGAAATAAGAATGCAACTATTAAATTCTTCTATAAACCTAAGCATAATACCAAACTAACACAAACCATTTTATCCTGTAACCAAAAAAAACTATTTCATTAGTGCACAGCTGAGTTAGACAGATTTATAAATTTGTTGACTTCCCACCTGATCTAACCCATTGTAAAAGAAAATTTGACAACTTAACCCAATCCAATTCGCTTGGTTTTGGCCCTTTTGGGAGTCGTTGGTTACTCGTCATTTACAAAAAGGAAACGTCTGGAATTCTCTTCTCTCCATTGTTACTCTTTAATCTTATATATGCTTTTCGTGGCAACCAAGGTTTTTCGTTTCTATAACATGTAAGAATCCACTTCTTCACCAACTTTGGAGAGAAAGAGAAAGAGAGAGAGAGAGAGAGTATATTTAGTATATACAACTACAAGTAATCGAAAAAAGAGAGGAAAAAAAATTAAGCAAAAGATGGAGAGAGGAAGAGGGAGAATGTTGCCGTTGCTGGGGCTTCACGCGGCGATCGAGTTTTACAGGCTTGAGAGGAAGCCACCTGTTACGGCTGCACTTCTCGCTGCCAATACTCTGATTTATTTGAGACCCGGATTTCTCCATTCTATTCTTCCTTCCATTGATCAAGTCTGGTTCAATCCCCATCTCATCCTCAGGGTATGTATCTCTGCTCTACTCTCATCAACAACCAACCTTTCGTCGTCTTTTATAGCTATCAATTTTGTATCTTAACGTTGAATTCAGTAGGATTTAGCTTCTGGGTATTCTTAAAAACTTGGCTATTAAGGTAGACAAAACATAGAAATGTTTCAATTGGTGAATATGTCAATGCAACATCAAATTCTTCATTAGATTAGATATATAATAAAAGAAAAATGGAAAAACCAAGAAAGATGTTCTGTTTTTGTTGATTGTATTTAACTTTTACATTTATTTGTGGACTGGGTTCTTCATCTCCTGCTGTATAGTTGGACAGTGAACGATTTGCACATAGTATTTACAAATAGGTGAATGGGAAGACCTTCTAGGACAGAAAGGTCTATGCTATTGACCGACCCCTTCGTGGTGACTTTGAATCAATAGGTCACTCCCTATTTCACAACCTCAAAAAGGCTTGCAGTAGTGCCCTTAGAATCTAAGCCTTTTGAAGTGCCAATGGCTGTTGCTGTAAGTAGGGCTTTCGCCTTTTGGTCTTATTGCTCTTGGTTTTGATCTATATGACCTCTGGGCGGTACAAAGTACACTTCTTCCATTGAGGCAGGTAGTAACCTTGGATCTGAGTAGACCTTTGATTTTATTGAAGCTCTGCCTCTGTAAAGAATTTTTGGGCATACAACCCAATGATTTTATTAAGGGCTAATTACAACTTACCCACTTGTGGTTTGGCTGAAATTTAAGTTACCTCACCATGGTTTGAAATTTCGCACTTTATTCACCTGAAGTTAGCTCAGTTAGGGTTCCGTTACCCACCTTTGTTAAAAATGAGGTTAAATATGTAATTTTTCTCTCTTTTATGTCTCTCTCCTCTCAAAACATAAAAAATATAAAAGAATAAGAAAAAACAAGATCAAAAAGTGAGGGTTTTGTAAAATTATGAACAAACATTACCACCACCATAGAAGCTTTTGTCAAGAATCATCTCCAGCAAAAACAAATTCCTTCATCCATTTTGAAGCAACCAATGAAGCCATAGCATCTAAAGCTTAAATCAGACCAAAAGATTGCAGCACAGAGATAGCATCTTCATCAGACATTAAAGATACGATTTGGTAAAGATGGGTACTGCTTAAGCAAGCTTGGATTCATATAAAATCATTCCAAGTTGAATCTATGTGAGTTGAACAATTGAAGAAGGTGTAGTTATACGTGTTTTACTCAAAAGGAGATGAAGTTAAATCGGGGATTCGAAGACGCCTTGGATCAATGCAACCATCTGGATCATATAAATCAATCCACAACCCTGTGTAACTGATACTATTTACATAAAACTTCCCTCAATGTGGCAGCTCGAGCATGGTATAGTTGTCCTCGGTGCAAGATAACTCAAACCCGGGGTATCCACAGTGTTCTGGCTGTTGGTCCTTAAGCCAAAATGGGAACTGGATGGTTTGGCCATCATCTCCGCACCATGCTATCTTGCACCCATCTGGCTCTAATTATCCAAAAGCTGCAGCATTTACGAACATGAGAAAGCAAAAGTGAATTATGAACAATTTAAGCTTTAGAAGCTATAGCTTCGTTGGTTTCTTAGAAATAGACGAAGGAATTTGTTTTTTGTGGATATCATTCTTGACAGAAGCTTCTATGGTGGTGGTAATGTTTATTCATAATTTTTACAAAACCGTCACTTTTTGATCTTATTTTCTCTTATTCTTTTATGTTTTTTTATGCTTTGAGAGGAGAGAGACATAAAAGAGAGCAAAAATACATATTTAGCCTTATTTTTAATAGAGGTGGGTAACTGAATCTTAACTGAGATAACCTCAGGTGGGTAAAGTGTCAAATTTTAAACCACGAGTAGGCAACTTAAATTTCGTCCAAACCACAGGTGAGTAAGTTGTAATTAGCCCTTTTATTAATTTATTGATGCTCTGGTTACGTTTATTTCTTTGTTACCAAAGATTTTATTAACTAAATACAAAACTACCAAATCTGACATGGATTTTGAGCTTATATTTACAATTTTGGCATTGATGTACTTATAAAAAAAAAAAAAATGGTATCAATGTAGTATTTATATTGTCTTGGTTGGGTTCCTCTTGCGTCTTCATGGTCTGTCCACTCAAGTTATAGCAGGCAGATTATGATGAATTTGTAGTTTTTAATTTTTATTTTGTCTTTTGTCTTTTGTCTTTTATAAGATGTATTGGAGATGATTTCATTTCCTTTCAGACTAGACTACTAGTGAGTAATGGCTTTACCAGAGAACTTTAATCTGATGATTGCAAATTTGCATGACCTTTTTTTTTTTTTTTTTTTTTTTTTAATTAATTTTTGTTTTATTTATTTATTTATTTTTTTATAACTCATGTAAAATTAAATTTTGCTATTACAGCACAGGGACCTGAAGCGATTTTTCTTGTCAGCATTCTACCATTTGGGCGACTCTCATCTGGTCTATAACATGATATCACTCTTATGGAAGGGGATTCAATTGGAAACTTCAATGGGAAGTGCTGAATTTGCCTCTATGGTTGCTGCTCTTCTTACCATGTCCCAGGGAATCACACTTATACTAGCAAAATCCCTTCTCTTGTTCTTTGACTATGAGAAGGCGTACTACTCTGAGTATGCTGTTGGATTTTCTGGCGTTCTCTTTGCCATGAAAGTTGTTCTTAATTCTCATTCAGAAAACTACACTTATGTGCATGGACTAGTAGTGCCAGAGAGATATGCTGTATGGGCAGAGTTGATTCTCATCCAAATGTTTGTACCTGGTGTCTCATTCCTTGGTCACCTAGGTGGAATACTCGCTGGGATTCTCTATCTGCGTTTGAAAGGTGGATATTCAGGTTCAGACCCATTGACTGTACTCTTTAAAGGTCTAGCTGGTGCATTGAGCTGGCCTGTGAAGCTTATAAGGAAGTTCTTTGGGTCCCAGCAGCGGCGGATTTCTGGTAGGGGAACTGTTGGTAGGAATCGTGCTGACACAGGAAGGACTCCATCTGATGTGTGGAGATGCCAAGAATGCACATTTGATAATTCTGGTTGGTTAAGTGTTTGTGAGATGTGTGGAACAAATCGAAGTGGCAACAGAAATGGATTTTCTTCCCGTCAATCATTACATCATTCCCGTGACCTTTCTTTAGAAGAAGTACGGCGTCGGAGGATTGACAGATTTGGGAGATGATCATGATTCAAGAAAGCCTGTGCTTATAAACCTCAGGAAGACAGTAGATTCATTTGAACTTCAGAAGGCAGATATCAATGGGAAGACATGACTTCTATTTTGATGCTGCTTTCTCTGGCCCTATTGTATTGTTTTCCATATAGGCTGAAGATTGTTACTTTGTGACAGTATCTTTTTAGTTGTAAATCCGGGCACCTCTGTTCTTTTGGGTTACCTCTTATCTAGTTATTTTCTTGTGTTGTTTATGATTAAAATTGGTGTGTGCGAGTGGAGGTGGGAGATGGAAATTGCTTTTGGAAAATGCATATATGATAGAAATCTAGAATGAAGCCAAATAATTAGGTATGATGGCATTTTTGGGTGAACTCTAGTGTGCATTACCTACAACTACAACCAGGTCTTCATATATCCTGATAAAACGATGAAGCCAAACTAATAACAATAACAATGATGTATTGATGCAAACTATTTTATGGACTCCTATTTTTTGATGAATGGCCCCATCTAAGGGGAGGTGATTGATGACTCTTATCTAGATGATAGCTGTCATCTTTATTTGGATTGCCCAAACAAAAATCCATTCATGAAAAGTTATCGAATAAAAATAAGATCTCAATTTGATATAGGTTGAGTTCATTTTTCTGCTTGATCTCAATCTGATATTGGTTAAATTCCTTGACGGTTCTTCCTGACAACGTGCCTTCTTCTACAGGCTATTAGTGGCTTTTGGGTGGAAAACGTAATGTTCAGTTTTGAAATGTAAATCTAGTGTTATTTTAAGAGTAGGTTCGAATATTAAAAAAAAGGAAGAAGATAATATATGAGGGTAGTAAAATTTGCATTAACGTGAATTTCAATTAAGATAAGGTTTTTTTTTTTTTGATAATCGAACAAGGGTGGACAAGTGTTCAAATCCTGTCTATATAAAAAAGAAACTAATTTGTCATTTGTGGATAGGTGAAATTTGGGGGATGCAATAGAACTGCAACAAAGATTTCTACTTTAACTGAACTATGATAAATTTCTTGACTGAGTTAATTACATGCTAAAGAGGAAGACTTTAGACCAACCAAAACCACCTGGAGGGGAGTGACCAAGGAGGCTTAATGGTTAAGTTAGAAAACTAGTGAAGAAGATGGAAAATGGAAGAGCTATAGTGCATAGAGTTTGTTTGACTTACCTTGTTCCTTTGAGTGGGGAGGTATTTATAGAGTATATGAAGAGGTTTTCTTTATGAGAAATCTATTTAGGAGATCTACCAGCGAATCGCATTGCCAGCTTACTTAGGAGAATGCGTGTTAAAGCATCAAGTTCATCAACTTGTAAATTAAGTAGTAAACATGTCAGCTAGTTGTCCCCTTAGGTCGGTTGAAGAGATGTGTGTGAAAACTGCAACTTTAAGATTAGACAAGTCTAGCATTAGATGTAATTGTTAGAGTTTGTCCACTATGTTTGGCTATGACACTAGATAATTTGTATTCATTTTTAGGATTTGGGATTGGATTAACCCCCTAAATCCTTGTTGTGTAGGTAGTCTTGATGGTAATAAATAATCAATGATTTAATATGGTGCTGACCTCATGAGTTTGAAATTCAATCGAACCAATTAGAAAATAATTCTTAAAAAAGAAGAAGAAAAACTCAAAAAAAAAAAAAAAAATTGCATTAACAATCGAGAAACAAGATGACATACATAAACATAATGATGGCATACAAATACATAATCCATTAAAAAGAGTTTTTTTTTTTTTTTTTATGGGACCATTAAAAATAGTTTGAAAAGAAAAAACACACGCCACGCGCGCCCATCCGACACACGCTATCCTAGAAGTAGGAGGGATAAGGTTTTGCAAAGAGCAAAGTAGGAGTAGGAGGAGGTTGGGTTTAAGACCGAAGATCGAAAGAGAGAGTGACAGAGAGGAGAGAATGTTGACTTCCACTTCATTCCTTCATAGTGCAAGTGCATTGGCATCTTCGCAACAGCTATGGATGGGGCCTAAGTTACTGACCGCTGCTTCTTCTTCTACCCAAAGGGTATCTCCTTCTCCTTCTCCATCTCTTGTTATTCAAGCTAAAGCCAAAACCAGAAGAGAAGACAGGACCGCTCGCCATATTCGCATTAGAAAGAAGGTACCTACCCTTTTCTTTTCATCTTCTGATTCTGATTCTCTTCGCTTTGAACCACAACTGCTTAAATTTGTGTTCAATTTTATTGCATTGGAGGTTACAATTTCCATATGCCTTAGCAATGCGCACGTTATGTTTGCGAAATTGCCACAATGAAATGACTGGCTGAATGAAGCCTTCAACTCAGCTTCATCTTCTGTTGAAACGGAGTAGATAAGCTATTTAATTGAGTTGATTGGCAGAGCAAGATCCGTGTTTTTGACAACACGGCTATGCCTATAAATAAGCCTTACTTTCACAATGCTAATTCTGTAATTCTCATCTTAGTGCTTCCGTTTAGCTGTACAATGCTGCTTGCTTTGCTTCATGGGTTCCCCTCCTTTTCTTCTTTCCTTTTGTTTCGTGGGTCTCTCTTGGCTCCTTTCTTTTAATACCCCAAAAAAAAAAAAAAAAAAAATTATTTTCTTATTTTTAGATATGAAGGGCCTCGATGTGTTGAAGTTGATGCTTTTATTTTTTTTGATATTTCGATAGTTGGGGATGGGGATTTGTGTTGAAGTGCCAACTAGTTGAGTTATAAAGCTATTGGCTTTGAAGTTGATGCTAAGCTTTGTAAACATGCATTCAATAAGAATTCAGGTTTTCATCGCTGTTGGTGAATTTACGCTACATGCAGTAGTTATATGAGGTGTTCCTGTGGATGGAATTGGTGTGAAGGTCTTTGAAGAGAGGAGGGCAAGGTATTGTCTAAATGAAAGCTGATAATCTTTTGGGAGTGAGTGAAGTAGCGAAGACTTTCTGGGATCCTGCCCATTTATAGTTGAATACTACTAGCAACAATAGTGGGGTGTTAGCAGGCAAATTCATCAAATGGAGAAATTTCTTTGTGACTGTGATTGCCATCCATTTCAAGAGGCAATAAAGCTGATAATTCTATGAATTATATTTGGAAAAATGGGATGGAGCAGAATTCAGGAACTGGAAACTGAGGAATATATGATTTGACATATATTAGTCTCTATAACTGTCCCTAACCTAAAATTATGAAGAAGCTTGCTTACCTTCCACGTTAATAACCTTTCCTCAGAAAATGAATGTTTGCTAGTGTTTTTCTCTCTGAATTAATAAAATTTTCTATAATAATTACAGACTGAGTCAGTACTTCGAAATATTTCTGTTCTCTTTTTAAATAATTTTTTGAATTTTCCCTGGGAGGATGGGAGCATGAACTGGTCATTCTGAAATTTGCTATTGTTGATCATTTGGTGATACCGTGCATTTCTATTTTGCCATCAATGTTCTGTTTATCAGGTTGAAGGGACAACGGAACGGCCAAGGTTGTGTGTCTTCCGCTCCAACAAGCATCTTTACGTACAGGTGATTGATGACACCAAGATGCACACGCTTGCTTCAGCTTCAACAATGCAGAAACCCATCTCTGAGGAGTTTGACTATAGCGCTGGACCCACTATTGTAAGTTCCCAAATATCCATTTGTGGATTATCTGAACCCATGTACTTGCTACCTAAGTGTTGTTTATTGGTGTAAAATTTGGTCTCTCTCTCTCTCTCTCTCAAATCAAAACATCTTCAGAAAAGTTGGGGCTTTAGCCCCTGGTCCCTTCCAGTTTTTGAATAATATAATGAAAAATACAACAATATATCCGAACATAAAGCTCCATTTTTGAAAGTAAATACCTTATAGTTTGGCGAAAGGAACTATTGGCAAAGTTTCATTTCTAATGTCTGCCTATATATATTTGAGTGCCTTGATTAGTAAATTAGCTATCCTTATCCCTTTGTTAGACCCCGTTTTAAGTTAATTTCTTGTTTTTAAAGCAAAAATCCTCATCCCTGCAAGTTTTTTCCCATCAGGATGTGGCAAAGAAGGTGGGTGAAGTCATTGCAAAGTCCTGTTTGGAGAAAGGAATCACAAAAGTGGCCTTTGACCGAGGTGGATACCCATACCATGGACGTGTTGAAGCCCTTGCTAATGCAGCTCGGGAAAATGGGCTTCAGTTCTGAGATTTCAGTAGTAATCCTTTCTTTGAAAATATTTTCTTTCTCTTGTGGAATCTTGTAATGGATGAATGCATCAGCCCATGTGTGTGATTTGTTTTTCTTGGAAAGGATTTTGTTTATATTTCTGCGCACGACTAAGTTGGCAGCTGACTCTAGACAAGCCCATATTTTTGGAATGATGGCTTTGAAGGCAAATGCTGAAGTTGTGTGTTTGCATGATGTTGTTTCATATGTATCCATTTTAATAGGGTGATTATACTACTGAGGCATAGATAGCAGGAGCATCAGGGGCAGCTTAATATGAGGCAAAGTTGATTGCTAGAGCCTACAAAAATCCAAGAGCATAAAAAGATGTTGAAGAGAGAAGTAGAAAATAATATTTCAAAATGGCAAGTTTTACACGCTTGTAGCTTATAAACAGTAGAGGGACTGAACAACAAACATTGGTTTTAAATAGAACAAGGCTACAAGAATCTTGATTGTTTACCAAAGAGTTCCATGATCTTTCCACTTTGATTTGCAGGTGGGGGAAAGGTTTTCGGTACACACTATGGTTGCGTTTGGGACTTTGGGGTAGCTTATATTATGCAGCTTCTTTTACTATTTAGCTTATTTTTGCTACTATTCAGCTTATTTTTGCTACTATTCATGAATCTCATTGCACTTTTTGATACTATTTATGGGTTTTATGATACTATTTCAGTTAACTTTTAGCTCTATTTACATAACATGTTCTCAAACGAACTCTATATATGCAAAGTGTTGCATTTCTTTAGCAATTAAACATCTACTAGTCACGGACTCGTCCTTTGTGTGCGATAATTTTTTAGGGTAGTCTTATTAAATTTGTTTTTTGCAAGTTTGACTAAATTAATAAAAAGTAATGTATTTCATAATCATATTTTCATTCATTATAGAAACAACTAGATGGCTCATTATAGGAACAATTAGACGATGTCCTGCGCAATGTGTGAATACTTCATAATTTCAAATTAGAATATTTTTTTCATAACCTATTTTGATATTTTATTATTGTCATAAAAAAAAGGCTTGTCACAAATTACATCACTAAACTAACTAGTATGATATAAACGTTGATTTTTTATTTATTTTTAATTCCAAAGGCAAAATGTACAACTTTCCCACGTCAAATTGTTGAACAATTTGAAGTTTGATCGTCTTAATTCATATTTATAAAAAAAAGATTTATCCTATAAGTGGATTTCAACTATTGATTGGATTTTCTTTACTAGTGTTGTAAAATTTTATATTTAAATTGGCAAAATAAAATTTATAGGAACAATAGTAAATAATAATTAAAAGCACAAAACACAATCATATCCTACCATTGCAAAAATTGAAGCTAGCTCCCAAATATTGTATAAGACAAATCGTAAAGAAAACTTCTAAAAGATCTCATATGTTTTTAAAATTCTTATAAAATAACTATATGTTAGCTAATAACATTTTTTCTCGATTCTATTACATTTTAAACCTCATATTCAAAATTTAAATACAATTTTAATAGTTCACACTGTGGGGCCCTATTGCACTGACCACGCTGGCCCACTACATGCGGCCCAAGGCCCGCGCCGAGGTTAATACAAGAGACGAAGACAGTGGGAAATAGCCCAGGACATCCAAGGCCCGCGTCGAGAACGACCTGCCCTCGGCACACCGACTCTACTAAAGGGAAAATATCTCACCAACATTCTGACCACTTTAATGGTGATGTGACCGACGAACCCAGTCGTCTTGGTTACTCCAACTAATAAAAAAACCTGCAAAGACGGCTAAGAACTAACATAAAGCCTATAAAATCAGATGATGGGACAAACTCTTATCCACAGTGACCGAATAACCGACAGATGGACGACCAAGATTAATTAGAATGATACTATATAACAAAGAGAATTCCCAACAAAAAAAGGGGGGGGATGAACTTTAAGAAAAAGATATCCTCGGCATAATCCGAGGACAAATACGCTTACTAAAATTTCGTGAAGGATATTCAGATGAACTCCATATCCCCTATCATTTGTTATAAACACGAAATTGACCGTTGTTTACTTCGGTGATGCCAAATCCTTATACCCACATCTCTACAAAATTTTATTGTGAAGGGTTCATTACAAATTGAGTCCTTACAATTGGCGCCGTCTGTGGGGAGGAGTTGTGCGCTAGCAAGTGCAACGATTAGTGTAAATGAAAAATCATCAGTCAAGACCAACACAGTTTGTAGTGGCAACATTCATTCGAAGATATATAACTACCAGAAACAAAAATATTAAAAAAAAAAGAAAAAGAAATAAATAATACAAAACAGGTCTACTTCTTTTATTCATACTTGAAGAAAAATTACATCTTTTACAAGTAAAGCCCACGGGGCTTGTTCTAAAGCTAACTACAAAGGCAGACGCTTGACGAAGCCGGATGAAGAACAAATAGCAGAAAGCGAAGCTGACTGAAGAACACGAGACAGAAAAGAAAAGAAGCGAAAGAAGAGATGAAGAACAAATAGCAGAAAGCGAAGCTGACTGAGGAACACAAGATAGAAAAGGAGAGAAGTAAGAGAAGAGGAAATGAAGAGGGGGAGACTGATTGGGAGATGGAAATAGAAGAGATAAAAAGGAAATAGAAAGAAAGGAAGGCTGGTCGAGGAGCAAAAGAAGAAGAGAGAAGAAGGATTAGAGGGAAGAAGGGCCACGCAGGAGGTGGGAGAGGTAGAGGCACAGGACGGTTCCACTTCCGGGTTCCGCCTGGTTTCCCTCCCACCCCCAGTGCAGCCGGCTTGGGGGGTCAGGGACCCATACCCAAGGGGAGGTGGTTACGTTCTTCGTGGACCCTCCTCTGGACGGGGAGGGGGCTTCCTCCTTGTGTTAGGTTGAAAAGAAGGAGGACCTTTGGATCTCCCTTACTCCAACCCCGGTGTAACGTCCAGGGTCGGAGTGTCATCCTCGGCTCGTGGTGGGGGCTGTGCTTCTCCAGAGGCCAACTCATTCGAGGGGGCTCAAGCGGCGGTGTTTGGGAAAGTCTTTTTGGGTAGTATTTCTGGGAGGAGTATAATATGGATGTTTGTCAAAAGTGTGAAGGAGAGGGTTGCCCTAGAAACGTCTTATATAGACGGTGGGACATTGATGAGGGCCAATCCACAATAATTCCCGGGGAGAGATTTCCGGAGCAAATAAATCCGCTCCAAATTCCTAGAGGCCTAACAGCCGTTGGATCCTCGCAGATCCATGGCCCGCATTAATGAGGAGGCGCCTCATTAAACGAGGAGGCACTGAAGCGTCAGAACACGTTACGCGGACAACCCAGGAGACACCTCGTAAACAGAAGAGTCCCATCAAACGAAGAGGCAAAACACGGCAAGGTCTTATCCTCCACCAACTCCATCTCGCATTTATTATTATTATTCTGCTTGAAAAATGTAATTATTTAAGACTTATTGTAGATTATAGCAATGTAGAATTAAACGGCTACGGATAAATAGCTACAATAAATGATAAAAAAGAGAAACCAGATACTTCAGATGATAAAAAAGAGAAAACTAGGTACTGGACAGAACCAAGGCCTTGCATGGTCCTCGGACCCAAGCCTTAGGGGGAAACCAGATACTTCAGATGATAAAAAAGAGAAAACTAGGTACTGGACAGAACCAAGGCCTTGCATGGTCCTCGGACCCAAGCCTTAGGGGGAAACTAGATACTTCAGATGATAAAAAAGAGAAAACTAGGTACTGGACAGAACCAAGGCCTTGCATGGTCCTCGGACCCAAGCCTTAGGGGGAAACCAGATACTTCAGATGATAAAAAAGAGAAAACTAGGTACTGGACAGAACCAAGGCCTTGCATGGTCCTCGGACCCAAGCCTTAGGGGGAAACCAGATACTTCAGATGATAAAAAAGAGAAAACTAGGTACTGGACAGAACCAAGGCCTTGTATGGTCCTCGGACCCAAGCCTTAGGGAGAAACCAGATACTTCAGATGATAAAAAAGAGAAAACTAAGTACTGGACAGAACCAAGGCCTTGCATGGTCCTCGGATCCAAGCCTTAGGGAGAAACTAGATACTTCAGATGATAAAAAAGAGAAAACTAGGTACTGGACAGAACCAAGGCCTTGCATGGTCCTCGGACCTAAGCCTTAGGGGGAAACTAGATACTTTAGATGATAAAAGAAAGAAAACTAGGTACTGGACAGAACCAAGGCCTTGCATGGTCCTCGGACCCAAGCCTTAGGGGGAAACCAGATGCTTCAGATAATTGAAACTTAAACATTCCATGGTCCGAAACCTTAGGCCAGCAGGGAGAACATTTTATCATAAAAACTAAATATTAAGAAAGGCTAAGGTCTCGTGTGATCCTCGGACCCAAACCAACATGGGAATCAGTCACTATGAGACAATACAAACGCTGAACGAAACCAGGACTCTTGTACGGGTCATGGGCTCAAAATTAAGGCAAAGCCAACTCCCTTTCAGGCACCAAATAAGCGAACCCCATCAGGGACAAAAACCATGATAAGATTGAGCGCTATAGCACAAACAACCCAAGCCTAACCATCCCCGGGCGACACTTTGCGCAAAAAGAAAGCTGCAAGAACAGCCGAAGTAGCGATAAAAACTGATGATAAGATAGAACCCATTACGGTGAAAAAACGTGCCTAGGTAATCAAAATCCTCCTCCCCGCCCAAGGGGACGTGTAGCAGAATTTTGAGGGGCTATTGTGGGGCCCTATTGCACTGACCACGCTGGCCCACTACATGCGGCCTAAGGCCCGCGCCGAGGTTAATACAAGAGACGAAGACAGTGGAAAATAGCCCAGGACATCCAAGGCCCGCGCCGAGGACGACCTGCCCTCGGCACACCGACTCTACTAAAGGGAAAATATCTCACCAACATTCTGACCACTTTAATGGTGATGTGACCGACGAACCCAGTCATCTTGGTTACTCCAACTAATAAAGAAACCTGCAAAGACGGCTAAGAACTAACATAAAGCCTATAAAATCAGATGATGGGACAAACTCTTATCCACAGTGACCGAATAACCAACAGATGGACGACCAAGATTAATTAGAATGATACTATATAACAAAGAGAATTCCCAACAAAAAAAGGGGGGGGATGAACTCTAAGAAAAAGATATCCTCGGCATAATCCGAGGACAAATACGCTTACTAAAATTTCGTGAAGGATATTCAGATGAACTCCATATCCCCTATCATTTGTTATAAACACGAAATTGACCGTTGTTTACTTCGGTGATGCCAAATCCTTATACCCACATCTCTACAAAATTTTATTGTGAAGGGTTCATTACAAATTGAGTCCTTACACACACTAATAGGGAAAATATTTCAATTATCATTTATGTGTTTGCAATAAGATACATCAAGAAATTGTAAAAAAATACAAAAAAAAAAAAAAATATATATATATATATATATAATACAGGGAATAAGGGTTGAAGGTTGATAGAATAGTGTATATGCTTCCACAATAACATACCCATCAAATCAAAACTCTCAAACCCCATAAAAGGTTCTTCCTGGCTTCACCCTTTTGGAAAAATACCAGTCACACATCTTCATAAACCCAACACAAGATCTCCGACCCCAAAAAATTTCAAACTATCAATGACCTAGATCCAATCACAACCCTCACAAAACCAACGATGACCTCTGCCTTCTACATCCAAATCACAAGTCATTGTCACTCAAAATCAAAACCGCAAGCCCTCTTGGCTGGTTATAGCCAACTCATATGGGTTAGGGTGAGATGGGACGACATGTTGGGGTTAGACTTGTTTAGTTGATGGGTTGAAGCTAAAGGACATCCCTACTAGTTTGAAGAATCTCATATGTATATTTGAGTTGGAATGACTTAAAGGCTATGGATAGATGTATATAAATGAGTAGAAGTGCAAAAGGTGAAAATTTAAAGTGAAAGAGAAAAAAAAAAAAAAAAAAAAGACTTGAAACGATGTACCTAAGAAAACTAAGTTTCCTTATCTTTTAATTGATTTTTATTTAGCAAACAAAGAGTCATTCTCTTTGTGTGTGTGTGAGAGAGAGAGTGACACTAGAGTGTCCGAAGATCTAGCAAGCCCAATGCGATGTCAGTTCGGCCCAAAAGCTTTCCTTGAAGATCAGAATAACAGCTCGCTATTTTAAAATGTTTTTGTTTATTATTATTATTAATAAAGTCAAATAGTCTTTATTTAGTGTCTCCTACGATGAATCAAACTTTATGTTTTATTTCTCCTAGGCAGACAAGTACTTTATTGTGTTTTTAAGTTCCTAAGAGTCATATCTGACTTTGGTCGAGTTAAATGAATGTATTTATTATTATTTTCGTTTTCCTATGCTTGGGGCCTATTCCAAACTCTATTAAAGCCTTTTGGTTGAATCAAATAAAAATCAAAGTGTATTTTCAAATTAAGAACTTAGTGTTTTTTAGAAGATGGATTTCTTCTAAATTATCTTTTATCCCTTGGGTGGATTCCTTTGGGTGGCGAGTATCGATTTTTGTATCTCTTGGGTGTTGTTAATCTGTATCCCATAGATCCTTAGTTAAATTTCTTTGGGTGGTGTTATCTGTATTTCTTTGGGTTTACTTTGGTGGTGAGCTTATCTATCCTTTAAATTATTAAGTGTTTAAAACTAGAAAATATAAAATATATTTATTCAGCCTACCCTCATTTATCATATCGATTAAGTTTGGGTTGCCCCATACGAATCCGATATCAGTAGGTATCAGAGCTTTGGTTCAATGGCTGGACATCATCAACGTGGAAACAATGGTGAGATACCTTAGAGGGATCATCAAGATTTTGAAATGGATCATTTAAGGAGACAACTTCAGTAACTCCAGGAGTGTTTGGAATTTTACGAGAATGAAGGGCGAGGTCCTTGATATCATAATTTAGAATCTAAAGCTGTTACCAACAATGAAGAGGGGAATCCATTTCACCGTGCCCCTAGTCATTACTTCGGTGGGAGCACTCCACCCTATCCTCGTCAGCTTTGAAACTTACAACGAGATTATGATATAAAGGTGGAAATTCTAGAATTTGAAGAGAAAATGCAACCTGATGATTTCATTGATTAGCTAAATACTGTTGAGTGAATCTTTGATTTCAAAGATGTTCCAAAGAATCACAAAGTGAAGATTGTTGCAATCAAGCTGAGAAAACACGCTTCAATTTGGTGGGAGCATCTCAAGCGGCAACGACAATAGGAAGGAGAGATTGTATTGTGACCTAATGTTTACAAGCTTGCTATGAAAGTGGAGAAGCAACTGAAGGAAAGGCATGGCGGTAACTTTTGATCTTATAATTGAGAAGGGGTTCTAATTGAGGGAATGGTTCCACTTCAAACGCTGTTGCACTACCTAAGACAACCACTGTCAAGCAACCACCAAAGAATGAATCTACATAAGGTTTTAATCATCCCAACACCTCTGGTGCAGGTCGTAGATGTTTTAAATGTCAAGGTTTTGAACATATTGCTTCTGATTGTCCAAATCGCAAGACAAAGTCTCTTGTGGAGGGATGTTGACCAAGGAAAGTCACTTGTTGTTCAAAGAAGTCTCAAGGTAGACCATGTAGAAGATGAATGGCTTCGGAACAATATTTTCCATACCAGATGTACTTCTCATGGAAAAGTTTGTGATGTTATCATTGATGAAGGAAGTTGTGAGAATGTTGTTGCAGCAACCATGGTGGAAAAGTTGAAGCTAGAAATTGAAAATCATCCTCAACCGTACAAGCTCTAGTGGCTTCGCAAAGGCAATGAGATGAAGGTAAAGAAGAGGTGCTTAATTCAGTTTTTTGTTGGCAAGAATTATAATGATGCAGCAATTTGTGATGTAGTACCCATGGATGCATGTCATTCATTATTTGGGAGACCATGGCGGTATTATAGGAAGACCGAAGGCTAGTCATGATGGTTTCAAAAATACTTATTCTTTTGAAATAGATGGGGTTAAAATAACTTTGGCTCCATTAAGAATGATCCATGTTCCCAAACCTTCATGATAATAGCTTAATTTTGCATATTTATATCATTATTAGAAAAGTATTATCATACTTATTTTGAGTTAATTCATGCATTTTATAGTTGATTTTGGAATAATGCTGAATAATCAATTTTGTGCTTAATTGAATTTTAATGCGTGAATTTGTCTTTTGTAAGATAATGAAATTAAATAAGTGGATTTGTGCAAAAAGAAAGCTAATGGATTTTAATTTTACAAGGGCCATGATGAAGTCAAAGAAGGCCAACCCAATTAAATTCAAGTCCAATTGGAGCAAGGAATCAAAGGAAATTTGCACCTAATCCAAGTCCAATTTGGATTAGGATTCCAGCTTGCGCACTAGTTAGTATTTGGAGCATAACTTTTGGCTCTGATGTCCAATTGAGATGATTCATGTTGGGCTGGAAAACTAACTTATAGGGATACAACTTTGTAGTTTACCAAAAGTTCGAATTCTGAAGTTCAATGGGCCAAAAACGTCGGTTAAGTGAAGCCCAAAAACCTGGGATTTTCTCTAAATGGGAATTCAACTTGTAATAGGATTCCTTAACCTATTTAAAGGATCTTTAGGGCAAAATTCAGAGGGGAGTTGCCATAAAAAATAATTTAGATTTTCTTAAAGTTTCTTTATAGTTTTTAGAGTTTTATTTGTGTTATGACTTGCTAGAAGCCTTGCTAAGGCGAGGGGTGAAACCCAACCGTTTATTGGTATGTTCTTAACAATTATTTATTGGTTTTAATGCTTATGTTTTTATGTTTTTGATTGTTTTACTCATCTAGAAAAGTGTTTAGTTCTGTATAATTTTTTGATTTATCGTAGACTCCAAGCACGTTAAATGCTTAGTATTCCCTGCGAACTAATTCACTAGTTTTGTTTTGCCTAAAATCAATCAATTGTATGAAACTACCTTAGACAATTAATTCTTGAGTTTTTATTGTTTAATCATCAGACTAAGATCATCATTTGTATGAATTTTAGTTAAGTTATAAAATAAATATTGTTAAGACCACCAATAGATGTGTTATGTGTGGTGGATCCCTAAACCTTAGCGCCTTAATATATTGTTATTTTCTCTCAATTTAAATTACCTTTACTAAACTATCAAAAATCTCTTCAGTTAAACTTTATTATTTTAGTTTTATTCTCTTGTGGTTTGCTAATCAATTCCCTTTTCCCTGTGGATTCGACCTCGAACTTTTCGAGTTATTGCTTCGCAACAATCCTGCAATTGGGAGCATTATTTAAGTCGTAGCCTTGGGGAGGGAAGCAATTTATTAATTGGAACTGAGTGGAGAGAGCATTGATAAAATGTGGTGAGGGGTTTGCTATTGTAATTAGAGAAGAGAAGGATCCAACTGATATTCCTCATTTGTTGATACCCTTTCTTGAGGAATTTGGTGATGTCATTCCTGATGAAATTTCTTTCGGTCTTTCACCTATGAGAGATATGCAACAGTGCATTGATCTTGTGCATGGTTCTATTTTTCCTAATAAACCAACTTATAGAATGAATCTAAAAGAGCATGAAGAGTTGCAGCGGCAAGTTGAAAAGTTGATAGCAAAAAGCCTTGTAAGAGAGAGTATGAGTCCTTGTATTGTTCCTGTCACGCCCTAAACCCAAAAGGGTCCAAAGCATGAGAAAATACAACCCAAATGTACTTGTAGATTTTTCCTTTTTGACAATTCAATCCAAATAATTCATATCAAGTACCAACATCAAGAATTATCATAATTATTCCATTAAAGATGCTCTCAAAGTAAGTTAGAGCTCTATACAATAATTACAAGGACCATTGGCCACAAAAGAATGGAGGTTTAAATAAATATAATTACATATCATTAACTTGTCCCATTAATGGAAATAAAGTCATAACCATTATTATATACAAAAGAACGAGTCAAGCCTACACTAGGATGTACATCATCTAAATATCACCATCACAAAAGTCTAGCCTCCATTAACAGTTAGTCTAACTACTACTAGTCACAAAAACCTATTTCAAAATGGTCATTGCCTACTTTGAAAAAGTTTTTAAAAGAACGGGATGAGACAAAGCCCAAAAAGTAGCATAAATAATGGGGGTGGAGGAAATGCAAGTTTTATGATAATGGACAGTTTACAAAGTATGTTTTAGTTTGGAAAATTTCTAACTAAATACTGCAAGATCTTTTTCAATAATAATATGACAAGAATAATTAAATAATGCAATCCGAGGCTTCTAAAAAATGATCACCATGAAACTACACAATATATATATATATATATATATACTCATATATACATACTATGAGCACAATAACATTGTTCCAAAAACTTGAAAGCCAACCCAAGCCACATGACAAGCCACCACAAAGATGGAAATGTCACAAATACATTATACCGCCATAGAGACAAGTCAGAACCCACAAACCACTAGCATGATATGTACGTCTTTTAGCATGTGGTCTATTGGGCCTGCCTAGCCTCACCCACACCTTTAAAGATTTACCTATCCCCCTATGAGCAGCATGGGATAACGCGCCATGTAGTACCTCTTTTGCATGTGGTCTCTTGGCCTTGCCTAGCCTTACCCACACACTTAAGGATTTACCTTTGTTATACAAAGTGAAGGCCTCCAACCTGACTCATCGTCACAAAGATGGGGTAATCACCAACATCATAGCACAAGGGCAAACCCACATCAAAAGCTCACAAGTTAAATATATTCAAAATATATAGTTTATTTCCAAGTAGTTTCATAAGATATTTCAATAACCAAATATCTACAATATTCTCAAAGTCCTCAAAACTATTTCTTGTCAAAAATATTTTGCATCAATTTCCCAAATAATACAATTTAAGACAAAACATCTTTAGTATTTCCAAATAATACCATAAATCCATGAAATTCACTATCAAATTAATTCAAGGATACTTTTCTTTTCCATGCCAAATATTCATGCATTTCCCCACATGCAAATATTAAACATGATGCACTTTTCATAAATAATCATGTACATAACGGTTACAATACGACATTTTTTGGAAGATATATTTTCCATAAACAATTTTACAAAATGTGTTAATTAACCCAAAAATAACGTTTTTTTGCAACATGGTTATTTTAAAAAATCCCATTAAAAAGCTACTTACGTTGTAATTCGCAAAAAGCCTAACTTCCAAAACTCCAAAAGGAGATTAGCTAGAACCTAAACAATACCAAGCAAACCTATCACGATAAAACTTGAAATTGTATCTAGCTACAAAATTCGGAATTGCTAAATAAGCAATTAATTAGAAAAGGCAAGCCTAGTATTTAACCTCATAAATAATGTATTCCACTTCCAAAGTTTCTCAACAAATTAATTTACAAGGCATAGGCTCCCATTATACTCATAAATCATTCAAAGTATTATCTCTAACATCAAAACCTCAACACTTTATAAGTAGTTTTCACAAGATTTATATAAGATCATCAAGAGACACATGACACCAAAATCATAATATTCTCCAAGACAAACAATTTAGAAATTTAGCTAACTCCAAATAATCAATAAAAATTATATTCACCATCTATTTCACATTAAAAAGCTAAAATCCCAAAATCTTCACCACTTAGATTGCTACCATTGTAATAACTATAAACCCACTCATCAAATAATTCCATCAACACAAAACCCACATATATATATATATATATATAAACACATGAATATCACTTCCAAATCTCATAAATTACATGGGTATCATTATTAAAGCTTAGATAAAGAAAACCTCTAGTAAAAGCATATAAATCCACCAAAAAGATTAGAAATTTTACCTCAAATAAAAGATATGAAGGTGCTTGGAGGTTCCAAAAGAGTTTTTTGGTGATCTTGTCAGAAAAAGATGGTGGAGATGGTGGTGAAGAGTGTGTACCAGTGGGGTAGTGAAGGAGAAAGTGAGAAAGAAATGTGTGTTTGTGTGTTTGTGTGTTTTGTGAAATGAAAAAGAAAATGAAGGCAACCTTTAACTAGCAGGCCAAATGAGAGAGAGAGATATTTTGTAAAATGAGCAATAAGGAAGTTAGGTAGGTGGGACACATGCGAGCCATAAAATTTTCCATTTTTTTAAGAGTTAGAATGTTACAGTTCCAGTCCTCCTTGTTCCCAAAAAGGATGGTATGTGTATTGACAGTAGAGCAGTAAACAAGATCACCATTCGATATTCTTTCTTATTTCGTGGTTAGATGACCTTCTTGACTAGCTTTATGGGGTTATGGTTTTCTCAAAGATTAATCTATGCAGTGATTATCATCAAATTCGAATGAGGCCAAGTGATGAATGGAAAATAGTTTTCAAAACTAGAGAAGGGCTATATGAGTGGATGGTGATGCCCTTTGGACTCTCTAATGCTTCTAGTACTTTTATGCGCTTAATGAATCATGTCTTTAAGCCATTCATTGGTCACTTTGTTGTTGTATATTTTGATAACATCTTAGTGTACAACAAGTCTCAGCAAGAGCATATGGAGAATCTTCATGAGGTGTTTCAAACACTTCGTGGGAAGAAGCTTTATGCGAATTTGAAGAAGTGTCATTTCCTAACTGACAACCTTGTGTTCTTAGGCTATTTTGTTTTAGGTGATGGAATCAAAATGGATCCAAGAAAAATTAAGGCTATACTTAGTTGGCCCGTGCCAAAGTCTCTCTATGATGTTAGAAGTTTTCATGAGCTTGTCGGCGTTTTATCAAAAACTTCAGCAGCCTTATTACCCTTGTTACTGAATGTTTGAAGGTAGGAAAGTTTCAGTGGAATAAAGAAGCTCAAAAGAGTTTTGACCTGCTTAAGAAGAAGGTGACAGAAGCTCCGATTTTGGTACTTCCAGATTTCAACAAATTGTTCGAAGTTGATTGTGATGCACTCCAAGTGTGGGAATTGGTGTTGTGCTTAACCAAGAGGGTAAGCCTATTGCTTTCTTTAGTTAAAAACTGAATGAATGCAAGAAAAAGTATTCTATTTATGATAAAGAATTTTATGCCATTATTTGTGCCTTGGATCATTAGAGTCATTATCTCCTTCCAAATGAGTTTCTACTTCATTCTAGTCATGAAGCTTTGAAGTATTCGAATAGTCAGCAAAAACTCAACAGTCGACATGCCAAATGGGTTGAATTTCTTCAATCTTATTATTTTCTATCAAATACAAGTTTGGAAAGTTGAATCAAGTGGCAGATGCCTTGAGTAGAAGACATTTTTTGCTAAACACTATGGAGGTGCTGGTGTTAGGTTTTGAAGTTCTCAAGGAGCTGTATAATGAAGATCCAAATTTTGGTGATATGTGGAAAGATTGTTCCAAGGGTTCTGTTAATCATTTCTTAAAGTAAGAAGGTTTTCTATTCAAAGACCATCGATTGTGCATTCCTCAATGGTTTTTACGAAGAACAATTATTTAAGAAGCTCATAGGGGAGGTCTTGCTGGACACTTTGGAAGAGACAAAACTTGGCTCTTGTGCAAGAAAAACTCTATTGGCCCAAGTTAACCCATGATGTTATGTTTATTGTGAGAAGCTACAAAATCTACCAAATTGCTAAGAGCCACCATCAGAACACCGGGTTTTACACACCATTACCAGTTCCCAAGGTTCCATGGGAAGATGTCAGCTTAGACTTTGTTTTGGGTTTGTCTCAAACTCAAAGAAACAAAGATTCTATTATGGTGGTGATTGATCGATTTTTAAAGATGGCTCATTTTGTTCCTTGTAACAAAACTACAGATACATCTTCTATTGCTGATTGGTATTTCAAAGAAATAGTCAAGCTTCATGGAGTTCCAAAAACTATCATTTCTGATCGTGATTCAAAGTTTGTAAGTCATTTTTGGCGTACTCTTTGGAAGAAGCTTGGAACTACACTACAATTTAGCTCTTCTTACCATCCATAAACAGATGAACCCCTAAAGTTGTGAATCGAAATTTGGGAAATCTTTTAAGAAGCTTTATGGGTAAAAACATTAGACAGTGGGATCTTCTTTTGGCCCAAGCCGAGTTTGCTTATAATTGATCCACTAGCCAAACTATTGGTCATAGTCCTTTTGAAGTAGTTTATGGCCTTAATCCTACTGGACCACTTGAATTGACACCACTTTCTATTACCAAGAATTTCAGTGGTGATGTAGAAGAAAGGGCGAAAGAAATAAAGAAATTGAATGAACATGTCCAAAATAAGATTGGGAAGAAGAATGAGAAGTATTGCAAGCAAGCAAATACGCATCGAAAACTAACAGCTTTCAAGGAAGGTGACTTGGTTTGGATTCATCTTAGGAAGGAAAGATTTCCCTCCAAAAGATCTTCAAAGTTGAAACCTAGAGCTGATGGACCTTTTAAGGTGTTGCAACGGATTAGTGAAAATGCTTACAAGATTGATCTGCTTGGAGATTATGGTGTTTCAGCAACCTTCAATGTTTCTGATCTTTCTCCTTACTATGAAAATCAAGAAGACCAAGTGGACTTGGGGGCAAGTCCTTTTCAAGCAGGGGAGTATGACACCAAAGTGTCCCAAGATCTAGCAAGCCCAATGTGATGTTAGTCCGGCCCAAAAGTTTTTCTTGAAGATCAGAATAATAGCCCATTATTTTAAAACGTTTTTATTATTAATAAAGTCAAATAGTTTTTATTTAGTGTCTCCTAGGATGAATTAGACTTTATGTTTCACTTCTCCTAGGCATGCAAGTACTTTATTGTGTTTCTAAGTTCCTAAGAGTTATATCTAACTTTGATTAGGCTTTATACATAATGATTGTAACTATTTTCCTTAATAATTAAAAAAAAAAAAAAAAGTACAGTTCCAAAGGGGAAAAAAGTACCAAAAGTTAAATAAATAAAAAAGAGAAGAATTATTGTGTAAATACTGTCATAATCTAATCCAACATGTGAATTACTAGATAAATAAATAATTTAAAACACAAAGTTGAAATTTTCTTTTCTTAAAAATCTCAAAAAATACACTAATGAGGTAATGACGATGAAGAGCAATATAAAATATTTGTAAACATTAAAAACAATTACTCAAGCATTTAGGAACATCATATAACAAAAACATAATAATTTGTTGCTAAGTTGTTAAACAGAATACTTATAAATAGTCTTTAACTGTCTAAACTGTTCTTCATTATATTGTCCAAATTATCCCGTTGTTTTCCAAATAAATTAAAACATGACAACAACACAAAATAGGGCATTATAATATGATTTTCCCCCAAATCAGGTCAACAACAAACACCATTCATTAAAAGTATCTAGGAACATTACATAACAAAGACATAATAATTTGTTACTAAGTTGTTAAACAAATTATTTATAAATAGTGAAAGAAAAAATTGCACAAAGACTATCTCCTTCAATTGCCTAAATTGTTCTTCATCATGTTGTCCAAATTATCCTGTTATTTTCCAAATAAACTAAAACCTAATAACAACACAAAATAGGGCATTATAATATGATTTCCAAATACTATTCATTAAGTGGATTCCAGTTAGCTCAACTGTTAAAGTTTCTGATAATTGTATAAGAAATCTGGGGTTCAATCCCCGCTTCCACCAAAAACTGATTGGTGTCTTGGTCTTATGATAAAGAGCTATCATTAGGAGCGGCCGCCATAGGTTGAAACTCTCTCAAACACTATTCATTAAAAACATAATTCAAAGTCAAACTCCTATGAATATGTAAAACATATCAAATGTGGTGTAATCAAGTCAAATATTCAATCCATAATCAAATTCAAATTTTTTAATAAGGCTTTAAAGTCACACAATAGAAATAGGTGGCTGATCCTAAGTAAAATTATTGGTTATAGCTTTATACATGATGATTGTAACTATTTTTCCTTAAAAAAAAAAAAAAAAAAAAAAAAAAAAAAAAAAAAAAAAACCAAGAGTACAATTCCAAAGGGGAAAAAAGTACCAAAATATTTTTGAAAAAAAAAAGAATTATTGTGTAAATACTGTCGTAATCTAATCCAACATGTGAATTAATTAATAAATAAATAATTTAAGATACAAAGTTGAGATTTCCTTTTCTTAAAAATCTCAAAAAATACACTTGTAAGGATGCAGTTTGAGTCTTAAGCCCAAAAAGTAAGTGGATCTAGGCTCAATGAGCCCAATACAATGAATTTGTAGAGAGTGGATTGGAAAACTAGGTTTTAATGAGTTGGGTAGCAATTATAATAAATTCAAATGACAATAAAGTAAAAGTAGACTGGTTTTATCTAAAGCAAATTGCCCTTGGCATAGTCTGAAGAGTTCAATTCTTGTATATATTACTTGGAGTTGGTTACAAATACAGTTCAAATTACTACAGTATTTCTTTCTCAATTTTCAGATCCTTTTCTCTTAAGGCCTCCCTCCTATTTTATACTATCTCCCTTTTCTCATCTTTACCCTCCACATGGACATTAGATTGTTTGTGTTGATCATTGTCCCATCAATACCCTCTTGAAGTCTTTGGGGGTGGTTATAAGGCTGAAAAGCACTGTTCAGATATCATTTTCTCATTAATGCAACTACAGAGCATTCAATGCGGTGGTAGCAGCTTTCTCTTAGATATTTCCTAGCCTTCATCTGTCCTGTACGTTCACAATGCATATCCTTATCAATAGAATTTCCTGGAATGTCACTCTGAATGATAGAACACACGTTTTGACCTTTGTTTTGTTTAGCCGAGGAGATACTCCTCCTCGGCCTACATACCTTCCCCAATCTTCTTATTTGTAGCTTAGTCATGGGGTTCTGAGTCTTACATTTTCACTACTGTTTATTTGTCCTCAGACCATTCAACGTCTTCAGCCAAGGCCCAAGGCCCAATATATACCCCTGGGCCCCTTATCCCTACAACACTAATGAGATAATGACGATGAAGTGCAATATAAAATATTTGTAAACACTAAAAACAATTACTCAAGCATTTAGGAACATCATATGACAAAGATATAATAATTTGTTGCTTAGTTGTTAAACAAAATATTTATAAGTAGTGAAAAGAAAATGCACAAAGACCATCTCCTTCAACTACCTAAACTGTTCTTCATTATATTGTCCAAATTATCCCGTTGTTTTTCAAATAAACTAAAACTTGACAACAACACAAAATAGGGCATTATAATATGATTTCCCCCCAAATCAGGTCAATAGCAAACACCATTCATTAAAAGTATCTAGGAACATCACATAACAAAGACATAATAATTTGTTACTAAGTTGTTAAACAAATTATTTATAAATAGTGAAAGAAAACTGCACAAAGACTATCTCCTTCAATTGCCTAAACTGTTTTTCATCACATTGTCCAAATTATCCTGTTATTTTTCAAATAAACTAAAACTTGAAAACAACACAAAATAGGACATTATAATATGATTTCCCCCCAAATTAGGTCAACAACAAACACTATGCATTAAAAGCATAATTCAAAGTCAAACTCCTTTGAATATGTAAAACATATTAAATGTGATGTAATCAAGTCAAATATCTAATGCATAATCAAATTCAAAATTTTTAATAAGGCTTTAAAGTCACACAATAGAAATAGGTAGTTGATCCCAAGTAAAAGTATATATTGGTTATAGCTTTATACATGATGATTCTAACTATTTTTCCTTAATAATTAAAAAAAAAAAAAAAAAAAACCAAGAATACAATTCCAAAGGGGAAAAAATACCAATTATTTTTTGAAAAAAGAAGAATTATTGTGTAAATATTGTCATAATCTAATCCAACATGTGAATTAATAGATAAATAAATAATTTAAAAGACAAAGTTGAAATTTCCTTTTCTTAAAAATCTCAAAAAATATACTAATGAGATAATAACGATGAAGAGCAATATAAAATATTTGTAAATGCTAAAAAAAAAAAATTACTCAAGCATTTAGGAACATTATATAACAAAGACATAATAATTTGTTGCTAAGTTGCTAAACAGAATATTTATAAATAGTGAAAGAAAACTGCACAAAGACCATCTCCTTCAACTGCCTAAACTGTTCTTCGTTATATTGTCCAAATTATCCTATTGTTTTCCAAATAAACTAAAACCTGACAGCAACACAAAATAGGGTATTATAATATGATTTCCCCCCAAATTAGGTCAACAACAAACACCATTCATTAAAAGTATCTAGAAACATCACATAACAAAGACATAATAATTTGTTACTAAGTTATTAAACAGATTATTTATAAATAGTGAAAGGAAAATGCACAAAGACCATCTCCTTTAACTGCCTAAACTGTTCTTCATTATATTGTCCAAATTATCCCGTTGTTTTCCAAAGAAACTAAAACCTGATAACAACAAAAAGTAGGGCATTACAATATGATTTCCCCCCAAATTAGGTCAACAACAAACACTATTCATTAAAAGCGTTAGTGTTGTAAGTTAAATGATAAAAAAAAAAAAAAAAAATACTTGCATCAAGAAACACATATGGATTAGTCAATAATAGAACAATGAGGGTACACATCTCTAATAAGAGATCTATAACACGCTTGATTCGGACTCCTCTTATGGGGTAGTTGTCAAATTGTATCTTTTCTACCATCAAATATTAAGTATTCCTTGTGAATACCTTTTTATAGACAATTTTTTTTTTTTTTTTGTGACTCCATTGATTTCATTTTTCAGTTATAAACATCAAAATTTTTGAGAATCATAAACATTAAAATTAAAATAGATAAACATGTAAAGGCAAAATTATATATAAAGTTATAACTGCCTCAAGATGAATATGTAAAGACAATATTTTTGTTTTGATTTTTCATTGATTTCTTATTTAGTTATAACATTAAAATTTAAGTAGTTAAATATGTAAAGTTAAACCAACTAAGATGAATTTGTACTTTCTAAAAAAAAAAAAACTAAGATGAATTTGTAAAGCCAATATATTTACATATTTAATATTGTCAAAAAAAATTAATGGTAAAAAATAAATAAGAAAAAGGATAATAATATGGCCAATGACGTAATAGATAAGATGGCTAAAAAAAAGCGTAACCATAATAAATACTATTCTTAAGCTTTTAAATATAATATATATAGATAAATTTGGTAACTAAGCTATTCGTGAATAAATTCCCAGAATCTAGTTAATCCATTTAAGGCGTACAATCCTTAAGTTGATATTATCCATTGTGCAATGCGGCGGCTTGGAACCTGGACACTGTCAGAATGGGGATTTGGATAGAGTGCAATTGTGCAATTACTCTGTCTTTACTCAAAAAAATTTTAAATAAATATTTTACTTTTTTTTAATATTGAAAGTTTTTTTTTTTCAACTTAAATTTAGCCATTGGGAGTGAGTATGCATCATATCTAAATCCTAAAAATGCACAGCTTCCCATGCACTTCACAGTTAAGTATTATGGTTTCCCATGCATTCACGGAGTAGTCAGCAAAATTCGCTACCGTCTGGTTCTGGGATATTTTGCTCATACACGATTAGCTTAGAGAAGAAACTGACTTATTATTAACAGTTGAATTTTTTACACCATCTCTCAATAGATCAATTGCCATTCACTTTTTGGACCTACAACAAACAAACGAAAAAGAAAAGAAAAAAGAAAAAAGAGAAAAAAATGTTTGAATTTTACGTTGCGGCCCTATTCTTATTGCACTATTTATGAAAGAATAACGGTAGGTTTTTAAATCATCTTTGTTGTTACCAGGAAGCTTTCGTGTGGTGGAATATTGCTTCGATCTGGTACTTCTTGAGCTAATTATGCTGTCAAAGGAAGTCTATACTCTATACATGCATAACAAAGATTTAGCATGCATTACTTCATGTGCTGTTGGCAACCCCAAATAAAGTTCTGTTTTTGTTGAGTCAGACATCCACCACATATAATTTGGTTCAATTAGCAATTTTGGGTGGAGCTGCATGATTTTCTTTATTCTTGTATATATAACTAACAAGAACTATATATAGGAGCAAGGTAACTAAAAGTTACTTCGTTGCCATGCCTTTCCAAATAAAAAAGGGAACACGTGATATGCTCTTCCAGAAGCACAAAATGCGATAACAATCTTTACATGTCCTTGTAAAACTTAGCTCACAACTAAATATAAAATATTTTGTTTTAATCAAAAATTTAAATTGTGCTGTTTTTGTCGAATATCTCAATTCAATTTGACATAAATTCATTTCAAACCTTATTGTAATTCGATGTCGGCAATACTAGGGCCCAATCTAGGACCAACACAATTGGAGTAAGGAAAAAAAAAAATTGGCGGGGCTTCTCTTATTATAAATACTAATTTGTATAATATTATGTTCTTTTTTTTTTTTTTTTCATTTAAAAAACTATTTTTCTTTCCTTTTGAGATACAAAATTACAACTAATTATTTTTTACAATTTCCTCACTAATTCACTTAATATTTCTTGTGACATTTTATCTCTCTCTCTCTCTCTTCTTTTTTTTTTTTTTTTTTTTTTTTTTTTTGAGAAGAATGACATATTCTATCTTAAATAGGATTTTATCAATTTTAATTTTGGATAACTATACGCCAAATGTAACATGTATTTTTAGTTAATATTTTATAAGCATCAAATGCATTAGAGAAATTGTTTAACTTTTTTACATAACTTAATGTGTTAATACTTTTTTTTTTAGAATTAATGTGTTAATACTTAATTGGACTATTTTCATTTATTTATAAAACGTGTTTAAAAATTTTTAATTCTAAAAATAATTCTGAATAATCAATATCAGAATAAATATTATGTCTGAGATGGTTAGTGTCTCTCTTGGTACTATTGGACTTCAAATATTGAATAATAAATTTCAATAATGACTACTCTGTTTGGAAAACTATTAATTCTATTTTTAATTTTGATAGAGAGGGAAAGAAAGAGTAAATTTTTTGAGAGATTTAAAATTTTTACTCTCTTAATCTACAACAAACATATTAAAACGTATTAACAAAATGCGCAATATTAAAAAAGAATATAATTTTTTTAAAATTATTCATTACAATTTTTGAGCCTTAATTAAAATTTTTACATTATAAGATCGATAAACAAGGCGTTTAATTTGCCAATAGAAAAGGTCCTTTTTTTTTTTTTTCTTGGTGAGAGACTTTAATTTTTATTTATTTATTATTATATTCTATTTTAGGTGACGTACTTTCATTTGGGGGTTTTAGGCGATTGTCTAAATAGCTTAACGGTTTGAGATTTTCAATAATTTTGAAATCTAACAAATTTACAGTTGAGAGAGAAGACAATATAAAGAGGGCCGGGGGGAAGAGTCTTGGGTTGAGGTTTTCTTCTTTCTTAATTTCTCTCTCTCCACTTGTTGAGGGTGAGTTTTTGAAGGGGAAGAAATTTCTCCTTCATTGTTTTGTTTTGTTTTTTTTCATGTGCCAATGGCATTTGTTATAGTCTCTTTTAATTTTCATAATTGAATCAATTATAAGTTGAAGATTGCCCAACGTAGCTACAATGGCAACACCCAATGGAACTACAATGGCTTGCCCGGCACCGATGAAGGCAACATCAAATGGAGCGTTCCAAGGTGACGATCCACTGCATTTTGCGCTTCCCTTGCTAATTCTCCAGATATGTTTGGTCATAGCTCTTACCAGAGCGCTTGCATATATTCTTAAACCAATCAGACAACCTAGGGTCATTGCAGAGATCATTGTAAGTGTGTTGCTAAGATTATCAATTAATAATTTAATTACAAATTATTTTTACTATGTAACATATCTCAATTAAAAAAAATACAAATTTGATCATTCATTTATTATGTTGTTGAAATTCACAAATATATCGTATCTCAGGGAGGAATATTGCTTGGGCCGTCAGCAATAGGGCGGAGCAAGTCATTTCTCCACACGGTTTTCCCTACAAGGAGCATGACAGTGTTGGACACCATAGCCAACATTGGCCTCCTCTTCTTCTTGTTTCTGGTGGGTCTTGAGCTTGACATGCGTTCAATTCGTCGTACCGGGAGAAAGGCGTTGGGAATAGCCCTTGCGGGAATCAGCCTTCCCTTCGTCCTTGGAATCGGGACATCGTTTGTTCTTCGTTCCACAATATCTGAAGGAGTATCCAAAGCCCCATTCCTGGTCTTCATGGGCGTTGCAATGTCAATCACTGCATTTCCTGTCCTAGCTCGTATCCTAGCCGAGCTCAAACTTCTCACCACAGACATTGGCCGCATTGCTATGTCAGCTGCTGCTGTTAATGACGTTGCTGCATGGGTACTTCTTGCACTTGCAATTGCTATTTCAGGCTCAGACGACTCTCCAGTCATTGCGCTCTGGGTTCTACTCTGTGGTGTTGCCTTTTTAATCGTTGCTTTCTTTGTTTTAAGACCCGGACTTGCCTTAATGGCTCGTCGCTCTCTTGAGGGTGAGCCTGTGAAGGAGATCCACATATGCATCACATTGTCACTTGTATTGGCTGCTAGTTTTGTCACGGACACTATTGGCATACACGCACTTTTTGGGGCTTTTGTGGTGGGAATTTTGGTACCAAAGGAAGGCCCTTTTGCTGGGATACTTATAGAGAAGATTGAGGATCTTGTATCAGGATTGTTCTTGCCACTCTACTTCGTCTCCAGTGGGCTTAAGACCAATGTTGCAACCATAAGTGGAGCGACTTCATGGGGTTTGCTAGTACTTGTTATAAGCACCGCATGTATTGGGAAGATCCTTGGAACGTTCATTGTTTCACGATTATGTAAGGTGCCTATCAGGGAATCTTTGGCTCTTGCATTTCTTATGAACACTAAGGGTTTGGTAGAGCTCATTGTCCTCAACATTGGGAAGGACCGAAAGGTACGTACATTAACCTTAATTTTAGTCGTGGAATTCTCTAATCAAGAAATGTGTTTCTTTCTTTCTATTAAAATAGATCATTTTTGCCAAAAGTCTGGTTGTTTAATTGGCTCCTCCTCATGCATAAAATGCTTAGGAGTTAGGAGAGGAGAAATTCAAGTTATATGATTAGCAACATATTGATGTAACATAAATATTGATGTAATATGCTTTTTAACTTTCAATTTAAAATGAAGGACAATATTTGAAAACTAGTACTTTCTTCTTTCCATATTATACATAATCATTTGATTTTACTAACTGAAATAATCACCACTTTGAAATTTTAATTAACATATAATTTGATAGCTTTTTAAACTTATCCCTAGCTTTATTTGACAATTCATACATTTTTCTAAAATAGACAACTAATAGATTTAAATTCACTAAGGATAAGCTAAGCACTATGTCCCTTTGATGCACGGATTGATAGAAATAATATTTAAACTAAAGAATGCATTTCATTAATACAATTGAAATTAAACTATAAAATAGAAGACAGCACAAATAAAGGAACAAAAAATACAGTGATACTAAACACATCAATTGTCACAATAATTTATAACATTTCTTTTAGTAAAATTAGTAATAATTAACTTTAATATTTTCTAATTGTAAATTTATTTGTGTATTAAACTAGCTACTACCAACCATTTGGTTTTGGTTTTGTCACATACTCTGCAGGTGCTGAACGATCAGACATTTGCTATCATGGTTCTAATGGCGTTGTTTACCACATTCATCACCACCCCAATCGTCACGGCTGTTTATAAGCCAGCTCGAAAGGCAGCCCCTTACAAGCACCGTACTGTCAAACGCAAAGATATCGACACAGAGTTCCGAATTCTAGCATGTTTTCATAGCACTCGCAACATCCCCACCATAATCAATCTCATCGAGTCGTCTCGTGGAACACGTAGACAAAAGCTTTGTGTATATGCCATTCACCTCATGGAGCTTTCAGAACGATCTTCAGCAATCTCAATGATTCACAAAGCACGCAGCAATGGTCTCCCATTCTGGAATAAGAAACATGAGAACAAAGATCAGATGGTTATTGCATTTGAGGCTTATCGGCAGCTTAGCAGCGTAATTGTACGACCCATGACTGCAATCTCCGCTCTCAGTAATATTCATGAAGACATTTGCACTAGTGCAGCCCAAAAGCGAGTGGCCATAATTCTGATACCATTTCACAAGCACCAACGTTTAGATGGAGCTATGGAGTCACTGGGACACTCTTTCCATTTGGTGAACAAGCGTGTTCTCCACCATGCCCCTTGCTCTGTAGGAATTCTGGTCGACCGTGGCTTTGGAGGAACCACCCAAGTCTCTGCCAGTAATGTTTCCTACAAGGTATCCATGAATTTAAAAAAATTGAAACTATCAAGAAACGATGAATTTAATCATTTAATCATTCAACACTTTCTCCTGGGGGTTTTAAGTTTTAAGGTTTTAAATAAGAGATATTGCTAAATTCCTGATTTTTCTAAATATTTAAACTATTAAAAAAATAGTAAATTTAATCGTTTAACTTTTATTCTAATAGATAGTGGTGCCCTTTTTTGGGGGACCCGATGACCGTGAAGCACTGGCTTATGGTATGAGGATGGCTGAGCACCCTGGAATATTGCTCAATGTTATCAGATTTGTTCCCTCACCTGGAAAATCACTGAAATTTGATAAGTCAGTAATCGAAGACAATGTGGATCATGAGGAGGATGAGCTGATGTTGTCAGAGTTTAAAAGCACACACAACAACAAGGAGAAGGAGTCGTCAAATTTGTACGAGGAAATGTTGGTCGAAAACAAGGCTGAGGTGGTGGACGCATTAAAAGCCTTGAACAAGTACAATCTGTTCTTGGTGGGAAGAATGGTCCCAACAGTACCCTTGGTGAACAAAACCGATTGTCCAGAGTTGGGACCAGTGGGAAGCTTTTTAGCATCGTCAGAATTTTCCACCACGGCATCAGTTTTGGTGGTTCAACAGTATAATCCCTCTGCCAATCTTCATCCACTCGTGGAGGAACAAGCTTATTATGGAGAAACCTCTAGCATGCCTGATTCACCTCATGGGGTACCACCTGTGTAAACAGAGAGCTACTTGAATATACATATTCTTCCAAGAACACCCACTGGACATGGGTGGTGTTTTACTTTTATTGATTTGATGTTACTTTAAGGAAATGAGAGCACCCTCTATGCAGCTGTATGAAAACCATTCATGTCATGTGGGTGAGAGAATTGGCTAAGTTCACAAGTCACTACTACCATAGGTGTACAGGGGTTTTAACGAGATCTACTGGAATAAATGAAGCTGAGTAAGTCATGTACAGTAATCAGTGATCTTGTAAAAAAAAAAAAAAAAAATCAGTGATCTTGAGGATTTTAAAAATTTTACTATATTAATCTTACAAACTTGTTTTTTTACCAAAAATTTATGTTCTGACTCAAATTCGAGTGAATTGGATGTAATCTGCACTACCTCAATTAAGAGGACTTTTGGAAAGTAAAAAATTGAACAACACAATAACTATAATAAAACCAATGCAAATAGAATAAACAGCTTAGAAGTTGAAGAAACTTGCATTAACGAAATCTCCTTCCTCCGCTTACTCAAGAAACTCTGCAAAGATTGCTCCCTCATCATCAACAAATGAATTTGTAGGGAGTTGAACCTGGGGGCTGGGACCACTTATCTTCTACTATAGATTTTAACCAACCCTTCCACATTAGAAAGTTAACAATTAAGACATTTAAGAAAGAACATATTATCATCAAAGCACTAATATTGCTCCTACAAATAATTGTATTATGTAATGAGTCTAATCACTCTACTAATAATATGATGTAACAGATGTTATCAAAGTTCTTTGAAAAATAAAAAATAAAAAAGCCAATATTTGTCCAATTGAGATGCCTAATGCATTTTAAAGAAATCTTAATATAGAGTTCTAAAGAGCAACTAATCGACAACAGAGTTAGCTTTTCCTTGTAGAGAAATACTCTTTTGACCGAGCCCAACAAGGTGTTTTTCATTTGAAATGATTCTTATTATTCAATGATCACTTGACTGGTGCCTAAAATCGTGAGAGAATTACTATTAAATTTATTCCATTAATATTTCCTCACTTAAGAAAAATAATTTAAACTACATAATGTCAATGCCTCAGGTGGGTAATAGGATTACTCCAGTGACATCAAAAAAATTTGGTCATATAAACATTAAATTTCATACAAAAACAATACAACTATTACAAAACTCAAAGGTGAGAGATTCTATGAGGACCTCTTGCATTGTTAGCACTAGTTATTAGAATTAAAATGACCGAGAGAGAGAACCCAAAGATGGAGAAGCAAAAGCTGCTGCCTCCAATTCATGCTTTGTCAATAGCCTGGTTGTGGGACAAAATTTTGTATTTACAGATGCAGTAGTCTCAATGCATTCTGCCTCTGCTGACCTTAAGGAAAAGTTGGTTTTAGTTGCCTCTATAGTTCTGCTAATAAATTCTGATCTTGACATATAGTCCTTCATGCGACATATAAATTCCAAATGGCCCCTGGCCTAACAGAAAATAGATAGCATAATTATTATAACAAGTGGCTATTACGAGAACAGGGTAGAAAAAAAAAGTGTTCGGGGAAAAGAAAAAAGAAAAAGTAAAGCTAGATCAAGTTAATCAGGGTAGTAAAGGAAATGTCAAAAGATGCACCATCATTACAGATGATAGATCTAAGATTCTCAACCCTTTCCCAGTTTCTTCATCAATCTGAATTAATCTTGCATAGATTAATAATTTTCATATCCTTACCAAATGCACAATCATGATGAATAACTGTCAGCTTGATTATATGTAAAACCCCTTTATTGTGTCAAATAATAATATTCTGAATCGCAAAATCATGATTTTTCAAGGTCACAATGCTTTACTTTCTCTCAGTTTCATTCTGTACTTTTCCTCTAAATTATCTCTAATATTTTTTTTATTGATAAGTTACAGATGCACCAAGTGGATCTTGAACCCACAACCTACAACTTTCTCCACCTAGTTCTTACAAGGGAGCAGTTCTAGTGTTGAATAATCTCAAATTAATCAATGAACTGAGCTGATTACATATTTTTGATGTCTGAGGATAGTCATGCAAATTATTTCACAATGTTCCCATATATTGCCTACTCAAAATAGCGCTGCATTAGTAGCACCACATATGCAAACAATTTATATCCTTGAGAAGAGCTTTGTGGTTCAGTAGAATCTACCCATTTCTCTCATGGAAAAAACATGGGTTTGAATACCCTTCCCCCAATTGTTATAAGCAAAAATGACAAAAAGAAAAAACCCTATTTGAAAAGATTGAAATCAAAGATCGTTTAGAAACCAAACTATATTTGTCAACATCACATGATTTACTTTTACCTGTTCTTTTGACTCATCGCTAGCTAATGGCTATATTTATACTTGGATTCTTTTTTTCAATGATTATAAAAACTATGTGTTACATATAAAATCAATATATGTAGTAGATAGTAGAAACTAACTTGAGAATGAATGTACCAAAAGAATTGACAAATCATGCATAATTGGAGAAGTCATTAGCATACCAGTCGATATTCGGGAGCTCTTGCAGGAAGTTTCAAGTAAGCCATGTTTCTGACCTCATAGTCCCATAAAAAAGATGTGTGGTGGATCCACCGGTTTTTAGTAATTGATTGAGCATTTCCACCAAACTTGCGGTCACCAAATACATAATCTGAAACCAAATGAGAATAGGTGTTCATTTACAGCTTTGCTAATTCGTCCATAAGAATTTCTATATAAAACCTGAAGGAAGAATATGAGGTAAGTGTCAAACAGTAGTTTCATCAACAAGGATTATCAAGGATACCATTATAGTTAAAGAAATTGGTATCCATAACACAGTTGTTGCATTTAAAACACAGTATAGTTGTTAAAATAAAATAAAAAGGGGGGGGGGGGGGGGAGTATAGTTCAGATTAAAAAAAAAAACTAGTTTATTTGATTTAAGGCGAGTTTGTGCTTGTTCTTGCATACACGATACAACGACAACAACAACAAAAGCTGTATTCCTAATTTTTTGGGGTCAGGATCCTCAACAAATTAGTCAAGTGCATTAATCACTCAACTTGACTAAGCAGTAATTGAAATGGTTTTTTTTTTTACTTGTACTAATATAATTTTTTTGTCTTCCTCTATATTTTTTTCATTCCCTCAACTTGAACCAATTCACTCTCTCATTGGTGCATTAATTGCTCTCCTTTGAACATGAACAAATCATCTTAAGCGACTCTCCCTTATCTTTTCATCAATAGGAGACACTACATCTTAAGCAAATTTCCTCATTTCAAATCCTATCTTTCCATGTAATTCCACTTATCCATTTTAACATTCTCATTTCAACTATACTTATTTTATGAATACATTGCCTCTTAATAGATCAACATTATATACCATAGAGCATGGTAGGTCACTAGGTCTTATAGCATTCTTATATGTGCGGGGATGTGTGTTTGGTCTTGCATAAAAAGAAAAAAAGAAAAAAAGAAAAAAAAAAACATGAAACCAGGTTCATTGTGAGACTCTGAACTTGAATCCCATTTAAGGCAAGTTAGTTTGGTATTAAAATGTGACATATCCACACATGCAAGTGAACACATCCCAAAAATATATAGAGGTTATTCATAATTGGGATGGATTCTTATGTAAATAGGCAGCAAGAGAATGCTACATTTAATAGCTGACTGGCACTATAGCAAGTAAAACCCTTCATCAGCACATTTGGTCTACTACCGTACCAGTCCCTTGAAATGAATCCAGCCAGGCCCTCTATGAAAATAACCAGTTATCCAATAAGTGCAATAGAAAAGAGAAAGTACTTCCGTATCATGGAAATACGCATAAAAGAAAATGCAATTCAAATAGTACATCCCAATAAGATCATCAAAAGAAAAGAACAATCAAATTTGCATATCCACTGGTAATATCATAAAGCCGAAGTTCTCTACCAATGGAACTGGTATTGTGAAGTGTGCAGTTACCATTTTCACGAAGGTGGAAATCCCCAATTCCTTGGAAAACTTTGTTGTACAACGCACCAGTCCAAGACATAATAGGTTGAGGATATGGTTGTAAGCCAGCAACAGCATCTTTATTGCATATGAAAGTGACAAATATTGTGTTGGGATCGACGACAACAGTACCTCCCCCAGTAAACCTTCTCACAACTGGAATCTGATCACATAACACAGATTCAATTTTGAGAAGCTCTGCAGGCTTCCTAAAAAAAAAAATTCATATAAAACTTATGAGTTACTCATGTCCAATTCAAACATATGGAACCACAAGCCAAGTGAAAGAACAAATTCACTCATACATTATCAAATTAGAAAAGTGACAACTATAACTAATCATATAAATCAGAGGCTTAACTGATTTAAATGCAACAGTGCTCATGTTTGAGCTAGATATTTCTTTATGGCCAGTTGTTCAAAACTCAGATCACATGAACTCAAATCAACTGAGCCTTAATTGCGAACCAGATTAGGGTCAGCTCCGGGGAATCCTTTTTCATGATTCTATAATTGTATATAAGATCATATACCCACAATCTGCCCTCATTTACGATATCGTTACTCACTACTTCTACCCTTGTTAATAGAGTCACTATGTCAACTCATAAAGTAATGCGTTAAAGTAGATTTTCAACCCAATTTTCGATCTTTCCAAGCACAATGAAATATATACCAGCACAGGTTTTGGACACCACCATTCAACCAAATAAAAAAAAGGGCAGCTTAAAAAGGATCCAAATGGTAAGGGGCCAAGGTTGTAAACATAGTGCATTAACCTTCAATAGTCCATGAATTTATAGAATAAACTAAGCTCAATCCATGCAATGACTTCTATTTCTAAACTTTTACACATGAGGTTCTCAACTTTGTACAGTCACAGTATATTAGTCAAAGCATATGACTCAAATGCCACAAGCTCAAGCTAATAAGTAATTCAACTGAATTACTGTGCTTTTAAACAAGAAGAAGAAGAAGAAGAAGAAGAAGTTACCCTGAAACACCCATGACAATAGTAGGTCGATTGGTTCCTTGGTTAATGATGCACCAATTGTGGGACGATGTCCTAAGCAGGCACTCCTCTAGATGTAATTGCTGAAGAATCGGCACACCTTTCAGCTTAATTAGATTCATCAATGAAGCCCCAATTTTGTGGGCTTGAAGTTGACTAGGATTTGCCATTTTGCCAAACCAGACCCAGACTCTTACAACTTCCTATCGTTCTCTGCTTCTCACTTGATTTGTTTCTTTAAACTTACTTTTAGTAAAATTGAATTTTTAGGGCGTTTGGCACGTCATTTTAACGGCATATTTTCAGTTTTTAAATAATATTATATATATTTTTATTTAAATTTTCACTCTACATATATTTTTAAAAAAATAAAAATTATTATTTAAATATTTTTAATTTTTAAATAATATTATACATATCTTTATATATTTTTTCCTCCATATTCATCCTTAAATAAAAATAAAAACTGTTATTTAAATACTCGTACAAAGTGAGGTTTAATCACCCCACTAATCATACCACGTCAAACAAATTATAGGTCCCACTCAGGTGGGTGGGCTGGATGGGGTTGTGGTGCTTACGGATCTTTTAATTTTAAGGCAAAAGTTACCCTCAACATTAGGAAAACAAAATTAGGCACGAGTTTTTACTTGTTTTTGTTTTGTCTTCATTTAAAAAATAAAAATAAAAAACTTAAGAGTTCGTTTGGTACATACGTTTAAATATATATTTTCAGTTTTTAAATAATATTACACGTACTTTCATATATTTTTCATCCATTTGTATTTTCAAATAATACAAACAATATTATTAGAACAACGTTACCAAACGGCCCCTAAAATTTTATTCAAAGTGGACAAAATTAGAGTAAAAACAGTCCAAATCTGAGTAGACAAGTTTCATTTCATTTTAAGAAATTATTCATATTATCACAAAATTACAACAGTTGAATAACATGCACATTCATCATAGCATATAGGTCAGCCATATGTTGTGACGAGAAGAAAAAAAAATTAATAAAATTTTAAAAAATCAATCAGCACAGCATTAGCAGTAGATTGATACTTGTGCAACTTCTTCATATCACTTTGACTCCCCTGAGCTGATTAATTTGTGAAGTCATCTCCTCCTCTCGCAATCAGCTCATCTTTTCCTAATTCTCCAATTCTTTCTTTAACTGACAAATTAGAATCCTCAAATTGAAATTAGCATCCATATCTATTTTTCTAGTGACAGTATTTTTAATTTAGTTGACAACTTTTTGTAGTAAACATGTAGGATTGGCTCAACATAGTTTGGTGTGTGAAAAATTATTAGTTTCTTTCAATATCCCAACCGTGATACTCGGCAATCACTTCTTTGCAAAGTCATCATGTGTTTTTAACAGCTTTAGCCTCAATTGAATTGGTTTCTTTGTACTAATACCTAATGATGTGCCAAGATCATGAACTATCAAGCATGTTATGGGCATGTTAAACGCCTTTCATGCAAAATATGGCCACATTGCTACAAAGATTTTTCAAATGGGCAAGTATTTTAAATATAAATTAAATTTTTTTAAAAACTGTAAATACTGAAGACATAGTTATTAAACTTGAATTGACCTCGTTAGTCGGACTGGAAACCTAGTGACCAGAACCTTGACCAATCTAGTGTTTAATTGGATTGTTTACGCATAGGACTCGATAAAACCATGTCAAACCCAGCAAGTTTGTGGTGAACTATGTAACTTGACTGGATTTGTATGACCTGGTTGTGTTTGTGAGTTTTGTTAAATTACATTTATAGGTTCACTTTGTTAACATTTTTACAATTTAATGTGTGATAATATAGTAATTTAAAAAGAGAAAAACTAAAGAAGTAAAAAAAAAAAAATGCTCTCCACCGTATACAATGTTGTGTCCATGTCCAAGACTTCATTTTATTAAAAGACTACTATGTTATTATCATTTTATCACTTTTCAGTTTTTAACCTATGTAATTATGCATCAATTTTTAGCTCCTGACTTGATTACTTTTTACTTTCAGTCTTAGCCTGTAGGTAAGTATATCAGTCTATGTTTTAGTTTTACAACACCAAGTTTTTTAGGCTTTTAGGCTTTAAGCCTTTAAGCTTTTTTCGTTTGTTATGTTTAATGTTTTTGTTGTGTAGTGTGAGTGTGTGACCCTTGTTGCTTCTTTGATTTTTTTTATTTATTTTGAATTTGTTTATATATTTAGCTAACTTAGTCTCATAATATATATATATATATATATTTTGGTTGAACCAGTTGACCAGTGACTTGACTCATAGACAAAGTCAATGTCCAATCCAAGTTCATTAACTATGTTTGAAGATATTGGTTTTGACTTTCTATTGAATACCTCAAATTCAGCTTCAAACAATTTTGTTTCAAGCCCATCAAATTGTCAGGTATCTAGCTTGTGTCCAGTGGAACTTCCACTGGACACATTAGATTGTGAACACTTGTCCAAATCTAGACGTGTCTAGTGAAAATTTCCACTAGACACAAGCCATGTCCAATTGTCAGTCCGTAATAACAGGGTTGTTAAACTTCTGATGAGTTATTAATAGAATGAAGATGGATTGATGGTGGTTACTTAGGGAACCAATCCTCCTAAGAAAGAGAGAAAGAGTTCTGTTATTTCTGTTATGCCTAGTATTTAGTACCCTCTTCCCTTTATATACAGCTCATTGGCAGGTAGTTACATTCAGTTACTAACAGATTTCTACTTAACTGACATAACTACCTTACAACTGTCTTATCTCAACTAACTAACACATCGATATTACATAACATCAATCCTATTAACAGTTTATACACAAAGTCCTTACAAGGGCTTAAAGTTTCGGAATATGACCACAATTAATAGTAGGCCTTTTTTATTTTTAAATATAAATTGAATAATATTTATGTATAAGGCGGTTATAGCCGTCAAATTTGGTTTGCTAAAGGAGAAAATGTTTTTGGTGGCATACCATTTTTGGACATGGCAAAAAAGGCCATAGGACCTACATTTTAGGCATAAGACAACAATTTATAGTGGTTTTTTTTTTCTTCTTCTTATTTTTAAACGAGCCTCATCACATATGCTTTGCGCATGCAATGATTTTTTTTTTCTTCTGTCTAGTGTCATAATTTTATTTCTTAAAAAAAATTAGATAAATTTGTTTTGAAAACATAGATTAGTAGGAGAGTATCCTATTTTGTAGGCCTTTTAAGTGGAGTTAGAGATATATTTTTACTGAGTTGTTCTCAAGTTTTTTCCGTATTAAACCTAAGGTTTAGGGTATTTCCGAATCATTTAAATATTTTTTTTTCTTCCTTTTTGAGTTGCAAGATTACTACTAATTATGGTTTTGTGTTTAAGTACCACTAAATTTTCTTTTCATTAGGCCATATGGCTAACTCACATAATCTTTGATGAAACCAAAAATCGTCAGTTGGGTCACTCGTCCAATCTAGAGCTTTTGACAGGCTTTTGAGATTTGCAAGAGAAATAAAGCTGGTCAAAGAGACTACCGGGGTGAGCCTAGCCCGATGGGGGAGCCTCTGATGCTTGAGTCAGTATCCGCCCATATATTTTGTATAAAGATAGCATTTTTGTAGTCTTTTTGATGTACCATAACCAATGGACAAATTGTCCCTTTTATAGGTAGCTTGGGTAGTTATGCTCATAAATGTCTTCATGTACATAATTACAAGTAAAATATTGCAAACATAGCAAAACATCCAAGTTGATTTAGTTTATTTATAAAATATTTTCTTACTGGTTCCTCAAAAAAAAAAAAAAAAAGCAGAGGAAAGCATATCAATAAATACACAACATTCAAATAAAAAAAGTATGATATATTTTTTAAAACAATTTTTATTCATTATATTTTTGGATTTTAATTGGAATTTTTATATCTTAAGACAGATAAACAAGACATTCTATTGTCCAATAAAAGTGACCTTTTTTTTTTTTTTACAATAATTAAAAAACAATTGCAATACTATAAGACAAATAAATATAAAATATTATATTTTAGAGGATATTATTCCATTTGGAGGCAGAGCATTCGCATTGGGGAATGCTAATGCCAAATGTAAGGGATACTTGGCATTTCAAGCCTCAAAATGTATTGCATCAGAAAATGCTATTGCTAAGTGATGGTGATTGAAAGAATAAATGATGGTGATTGGTGGAAATATTATTTTATAGTGTAGATATATTATTTTAATGAGTAGAATAGAAAAATAAAAGTTTGGGATGTTGGAAGTATTGTATAATGGGATGATATAATTGATAAAGTAACTTTTTGGGATGGTAAAATAGAATAGAGTAGCATTTCCTGATGCTAATGCTTAGGCTATTGTTTAAATTCCCTAATGATTGAGCCAATGTGCGAACTTTCAAATACTTTTCCATAGATCCGTCAAATTTTTCTCCTATAATCTTGGTTTCCACATCCCCAGATCCACCAACGAGGGAAATTGATCCTAAGCAGTAATCTATATATATATATATATATATATATATATATAAAACTGAAGTTTTTGAAGCTCCCACAATTTTTCACGTCATCATTATTTTTAAAACATTAATATTATAAAACAAAAATTCTGATTTTAATAACTATTTCTCACTATTTCTCCCCGATACTCCTTCTCCTTCCTTATAAAAACCCGATCAACTCTTTCTCTTTTCCAATTTTTCCTTATTCTCCATTCTTCTGCATTTATTCTTCGTTTGCTTCTTTGGCGTTACCTTTCTTCTTCTGTCACTGGTGCCCAAAACCAAAAGAAATCAAAGGTCGTAGATTTTTTCTTTTCCAATGAAGCTACCTACCAATATGGCAGACTCTACCCGTTTCCCATGAAAAAGTTGGACACGTGGCCATGCTTCAACCATTCATTTGCTTTTAAATTTTTTAAACTTTTTTTCATTTAATTGCGTTTTTTTATTGGTACTACAAACCCGCATATTCGTATATTAAGTTCATACTGTTCTTCTCAACAACCAGTCATGTACTGTTATTGTAAATTAGGATTTATATTATAGATTAAATCGGTATGTTATTACATAAATTTATAAAAAAAAGTGTACAATATTATACATATTTGCATAAAAATATATAATGTTATTCATTTTGTTTATAATATAAATCTATTTTATCTTGATAGTATAATGTAAACTAATAATTTATAATAATTATTATTTTTAACAATTAATAATAATATTCCATTGATTTTTGATATATCATAATGGAAGTTATGATATAGAAAATACATTTGAATGATGGTCTTTATATTTATCTAAATTATTTTAGTTAGTTTTTCTATTTATATTAATTTATTATATTTATCTATATTTTAAATAACTATTAAATTAATTATGACATCATCACGGTTCGACCTTAGTCTGACCTTGAAAATCTTGAACCTCTTTCTTCTCCGGTTCTTTGAATGGTTCAGGTTTCAAAACCATGGTATAGGTAACCCCATTATTCTATTCTGCTCCAAAATTTGGCCTTATCGGTGTTCCGGTTGAAATTTCGTCATTCCGAACAGAATATGAATTTTTGAGCTAAATGAAGAATGTGTTTTCACTAAGTAGCTTTTTTTGGATTTGATGATGTGGACGTTAGAAAAGAAAACCGATTTAAAAAAAAAAAAAAAAAATGAGCGAAGAAGATGAGACAAAGGAGGAGTGTTATATAGATTTGCAGACGCTTGAGTAGTCTGAGAAGAGGAATGAAAAGAGTTAAATATATATATATTTATCCTTACATCAGTGCTCGATTCCTGCAAAGGATCATTAAAAATATTAGAGTCAGTGGTAATAGTAGATATTTTGGCATTACTAGTATTACCTTCAAAATTGTTTAGGAAGCATGTAGCAGGAGAATCTAAAGCATCATTGATATCAATTTCAAGTTGTGAAACAAATTTAAACTTTACTTTCTGTCCAAAAGGATCAGTAGTAAGTCCATCATTATCAACAAGGAAGGGATACAGAGCATTTATAAATGGCAAACCAAGAATCACTTTATCAGTCATATTTTTAACAAGAACAGAAGGAATCTTAAAACAGACATCATCATGGCAAATATGAGCATTATTCAATTCATATTTGATTTTCATTTGAGCACCAGTAGCAGAAACCAATTTTTCAGTTGATTTTTCAAAATATTTTGAAGGAATCAATCCTTCCTGGATACAATTCTTATCAGCACCAGAATCAATCATAGCAATAACAGTGAAATGATAATCATGGGAAACAAAAATCTTCACTTTTGTGAACCATTTTGGGGGAAGAATTTTGTTAATACTAACAAGACTAGGTTGAACATCAACAAGAGGAATTTGAGAATCATCATCATTACCGTTATCAGAAAGAAGAGCCTGTTGACCGGATTCATCTCCATCCTTGTGCTCATCTTGTTCATCATCAGTCTTATTTTGATCAATAGTTTTATCAATTTTTAACATTAACATTTCTTGTTTAAGATTATGGTTATCACTTTTAATATGTTTTAGTTCAAGTCTTAATTCATTTATCTCCTGTTTAACAGTATTAATTTCACATTGGAGATCATTAACAGTTAAATCTTTGGATTTCTTCTTATTAAATCTTTCCAAAGTTTCTTCAAAACTTATAGTTGATTTAAGTTTTTTACTAGTTTCATCTTTTAACAAGTTTTTCTTGAACTTATCCAAATATTCTTTTTGTAATTCGGGATTTTCAATTTGACCAATCAATTTTATTAACAGGCTTTCATTTTCTTCACCTTTAGTGAGAACATTAACAGCTTTAACAACATTACAACAGGAATCTCTACAACCAAGTTTAATATTAGGAGAATCAGAAGAATCATCAACAGAGTGATAGCAAGAATTAGAAGAAGCAAGATCATCTTCTAAAGAATCAGACGAATTGTTTGATTCAAGGATTCTGAATAATTCTTCTTGATCATTATCATAAATTTTCAACATGTTAAACTTGTTTTTCAGCTTACCAGGTTTTTGTTTACAATCTTTACTAAAATGACCAGGTTTTCCACAATTGAAACATTTACCTTTACCTGACCGTTGGTTAACATGTTTTTTAGAAACATTTTTTCTTTTAGCATAGAAATCATTAAAATTGGTTTTATGTTTTTTATGGTTATAATTTTTGTAACTTTTATCATGTTTTTTACCTTTTTGCTTAGAAGGAGCAATAGAAGGTAAACCATATTGTTCACAAAAATTTCCCATTTCATATTTAGCTTTTCTTTTGTTTTTTAATTGGTGTTTTAACAGTTTTTCATCATTGTACATATTAATTCCAAGTTTTTTAATTGTGCTTAGAATGTCACCATAAGTTAAATTATCATAGTCAATAGAATCATTTTTACCAATTAATTCTTGTTTTACCTTATGAGCAAAGATAGGAGGCAGACCGTCAATAAACTTTTCTTTCCAATAAGGCTTGAAACAGTCTTTCCGTTGCATCACCCTGGAAAGGAAAACATCTTGGTACCATCTATAATCAGACATAGTAGGGCATCTCAAATTATTTAACAAGTCAGAAATTCGAGATGAAACATTAGATGGAGTACCAACAAAATGTTTGATAATAGTATAAATCAAGGTATTAACACCATCAGGAACACCTCGACCAATACGATCATCAAAAATAGGTAAGCCTTCATCATTCTTTTTAACAGCATGTTTAATAGAGTCTCTGGAATCTTCTGTGAGATAAGAATCCCACCATCCACGAAGAGTACCAGAAAAGCCAGTAGTAAGAAGGTCAACAATTTCAGATTGTTCAAAATCATGATTATTTTGATAAGCAATACCAACCATGGACATATGTCCCATTTTGTTAATAATCTCTTGTTCAGAAAAACCATCAATATTCCATTCATAAATCTTATCAGCAGAAACAGAAAACTGAGTTTGAAAGGCTCTTTCTTCAAACTGCATATCAGGAGGAGTAGGTTTTGAATACCAATTTTTTGTGAGAAACATGGGCTTGGAATTGCCAACAAATCTTTTAACTTCGGGTAAACCATCATCAAAAGCATTTTTTGCCGAGACAGAAGAAACAGTATCAGAATCTGTATTTTCATCAGAAACAATTTCATTTTTTGAAATAGTTAGAGCAGCAGGAGTACGTGTAGAAGTACCTTCAGTTTTAACTTTTAAATCAGAAAGCATTTTGTCAACAGTTTCAAGAAGTTTAGACTGAGAGGTTCGAAACTTGGATTTGTTATCATGACTGGGTAAATTAATCAAAGGTTCCTCAGTCTTGATAGAAACAGATTTAACAGGTTTTTGAACAGAAGCAGATTTGTCAACAGAAACAGTTTTCTCAGCAATCTTTTCTTCAATACGGTCAAGCTGTTGACCAATAACATGCAAAGATTCATTAGTAAAATTGTTTTGTTCAATAAGGCTAACAACAGGAGTTTGATCATCAGCAATTTTGAAAGGAGTAGCTTTAACATCAATTTTGTCAGTAGTCACCAAAATAGTCTCAAGGGGTGGATGACTAGATCTGACAATGGTTTTGTCATTCTTAACAAAATTAGATTTCTTTATCACATTCAAATAATTTTTGAAAACTTCATCTTTTGAAACATAATAGTTTTCAAGAAAATCAAAGAACAAAATATGTCTTTTCAATTGATTCATTTTTTCTAACCATTTTCTTTTAACACGGTTTTTCTTAGACTGAGCAAAATCATTTTGGTAAATTTTTCTTTTTGTCCTATTTTTAGGAAGCATAAATTCATCAAACAATGGAGTCAGGTCAACTTCAAAATTTTCATTGACAGCAGTCAAAACTCTTAAATGGTTAACATTATTTTCAATAGGAGGAAAATCAGAATCAGATGGACAAACAGAATTAGCGTCATCTTCTTCTTCGGTAGCAGGTTTGCCATACGGAGAGGAAGATTCAGGCTTAGTAGAATAGTAAACAGAGCTGATTTGGGATTTATCACTTGAAACACCTTTTAATTTTAGATCAGTGGGTTTTTCAAAATTCTTTTGTAAAAACTCATTGACATCATGGTCTCTTTTTGAAATACTTTCAGATCCAGCAAAGGAATGTCTTCCTTCGTTGATCCTCAAGGGTTGATTATTTTGAAAACATATTTTAACAGTACCATCAAGATATTGGTGAATATTTGTAAGATCAAGCTCATCAAAAACAGGTTTAGGAACAGGAGATTCTTGATTCAACAACCATTCAGTAGGAAGATTAATATCTTGCCATTGAATCATTTTTGGAACTTGAATTTTAGCATCAGGAGTTGAACATGTGATTAACATTGTTTTACCAGAGGGTTCTCTAGGATTCAAACAACAAGGATTTAACTGAGTACCCAAAAGTCTGTAATAAATACGATAAATCAAAGCAAAAGGTTTACTACCTTCATCCATAATATAACCAGAAGAAGCAATGTTCAAAGTCAATGCTTTAATAATATTAGGATCATCCAAAGCAAGAGTAATATCAGGATAACAGTTAAAGTAAACAGGACCATCATACAAAGAGGCAGTGATCATACCAAGAATGCTATCTTTAAAGACCTTAAATCTAGCATCACGTAAACACATGAGAATGGAAGCATTAATACCCTTTCGGGTAAGTGGTTTAACAGCAACTTGAACCAAACCAATATGCAAATAACTGAGTTTTTTAGCAATGAAGTCATTAATATTTTTCTTGGAAAACAAACAACATTTTTCATGCATTTTTGAAATAGAAAATATTTGTTCAACAGTTCTAACTTTGTAGATAGGATGAAAAGTGGATTCAGCCCAACTAGTTTTGTAAACAGTTTTAGTATCAACTTTGGGAATGTTCCATTTTCGGAAATCAGGGATCTCAGGGATCTCATTATCTTCAACAGTGTGATCTTCTTCATTCACAATATCAGGAGGACAACCAGTCCTGGAGCTGACAGAGAAGTTGGATCTCCACAACTTATCCATATTATCCTAGTTTTAACACTCAATTATCATGTTTTTCTCACAACCGTTGCATTTCGTAACACATACCCTAAGCAACCCTATACCGCACACATGCCCTACACGCCCTCCTGGCTCAAACGGGCCTTACAGTCAGGTTCTGGGAATTCACTTTACACCTAGGGTGGCGCCAACGACAGCAAGAACAGGACACAACAACTGAGCACCAAAGGTTCGGACAGACACGGACAAGGCACAAAGAACACAACCACACTATCACCGGCCAGAAAAGAGTGGCTCTGATACCATAAAGGGGGAAGGGGACACACGGAGGAAGGGAGAGAAGCGAAAGCACAGTATTTATACCACTAATAAGTGGATTATTATGGCTCCCTCCACTGAGAGGAAAAACAAGGGAAAAGCTCCTGTATAGGACTATTCCCAAAACAAAATGCATGAAGGCGAATCTTCTGGGGTAAAACCCAGTGGATCGACATCCCTTCAAGGGTATGTCCCGGCAACGGTGGCATATTCCAGTGGTGATATTGTGATTGCTTTGCAAGAAGTTTTGTCAAAAAATTTACAATTCCACAATGGAATCTATTCAGAACTTCCAGATTCTATTAAATTTATTATTGATAACCTTCAAGCTGCTTTTATTCAAAACCACCATGATCTGTTAAAAACCACTCTTAGAGCCCTGGAAATCCATCTTGTTAACCTTTCTGTTCAGAATGAGGCTTACCTAAGCCATTATGTTAACCTTATCTCAGAAAACCCTCTTGCTTCAAATAATGACCTTGTTTCAAACCTTGTTCCAGAAATTGGGGCTTTTAGAAGCCAATTTGCTAACCATCCAAATATTACAAATGACCCTTACACTAGTCAACTCTTTGGCAAAGAGGATATCCATTCAAAGGATAAAATGACTATAATGGGCACTGATTATTCTAGATTGAGCCTTAAGTCCCAATCTATGCTAAGAAGTGCTTTTGCCAACTTGCCATCAGATATACAATCACGTATACTGAACTGCAAGGCTATGTTTAGGTCTTTCGACCTATGATTCAAATGTTTCAAGAAACTTGTTACCGCCACTATTCCTGATCCTGATGAAATTGATGAAGGTGATAATGTGTTTATCCAGTTGGACTGGGAAGAACACTTTGGGAGTACTCTCAGAGTGTATGAAAAACCATACCGATTTCCTGGTCTTTTAATTAATTATGATGATGGTTACTTTGCTGCTGATTATGATGATGATAGAGATCCTAATTGGCTTTCTCATATGTTTGAATATGGCTTTATCAGATTTCTAAAATTAACAAGCCATTACCAAGCCAGTCAACTTCCTCAAATTATTCAAGACGCCATTAAAAAATTTACTGGCCCCACTATTTCCATCAGATGTTGGAGTACTTTGCCTAGATGGGACAGAAATAACTGGATGAATGTCCAGCCTTCGAAACATCTTATTCTCCTCAATGGTCATACTCATCAGGGGCAATGGCTTGAAGGGGATCCACATTTGTCCTTCAAAAATCCTTATGCTCTTGCAAAATGTTGGGGAAACTATTTTAATAATCAAATTATTGAAGTTGCTCAGAACCTGTGGAAGGATTATCATTTCATGGGAAGCACTGATAGAATTTATGTTTTTGGTCCCAGGCCACGTGTTGATGCTATTGCTCGTTTACGTATTGCTGACCATTGTAATCCAAAGAGCTTTCTCATTCCAGGAAGAAGACCACTGGATGAGCCTATTTTATATTGTGGATTTTGCAACCAATATGCTATTTATCATGAGCATGATTGTGACTCTCCACAAGGTCCCTCTGATCCTTTTGATGGTTATCCGTCCGATGCTCCTTCTACTGATTGATTGTGTGGTCCTCAGATTATTGTTACCACTATTCCCTATTTGCCTAGCCAGCATAATGGTCACTGTTCAAGAACATGCGCACATGATGATATTCCTATTAACCTTTGTCAGAGATTTTGCTGATTTTATGCCTCTCATGTTGGAAGTATTGCATGCTCTGATGACTCCCATCATTGTGCAAAATTTGGCTTCTTTTGATGGATTCTTTTAAGGGCAGAAATGATGTGGTCTAAGCCTAAAAAGGAAGGCCTAGGCCTTTCCGTAAGATGCTCCTAATCTCTTCCATGTTGTTGAGTCAAAAAGAAAAAGACTCACTTTTTACTATTCATCTGTCACTATTCACCTGTCACTATTCATTTGGCACTATTCATCCGTCACTATTCACCTGTTACTATTCATTCCGAATTTTACCTATTTAAGGGGGGTTGTCCCTTATGTCAAGGCAGAACTTTCTAGTGAGAAACTTCAGTTAGAACTTTTGTTAGAACTTCCTCCAGAGAGTTTACCTTCTTTGAGAGAGTTCTCCTATTATCTTGTTGACTACAACCTTGTTCACCATAACCTTGTTCATACAAACCTTGTAACTAGGACTAGTTCAAGCTTTGTAACTGTTAACCTCTACTGTTGAGATCTTGTTGTATTGACTATTACTACTGTAAGTGTTTACCTACTTTCAATAAAGAAGTATTTTCAGTTAATGTTCATTATATTACTTGTTGCTACCGCCACCTTGGACGGATTACCGCCATACTGGACGGTTTTAAATTGCTTTCATTAATTGCTTTCAATTATTTTGATATATACTGCTTGGCTGGTTCTACCGCCTTATTATTGTTCTAACTTTGCTATTCTCATTTACTTTCACTATATTATTACTGTGCTTCCGCCTCTCTCCCTTCCTCCGTGTGTCCCCTTCCCCCTTTATGGTATCAGAGCCACTCTTTTCTGGCCGGTGATAGTGTGGTTGTGTTCTTTGTGCCTTGTCCGTGTCTGTCCGAACCTTTGGTGCTCAGTTGTTGTGTCCCGTTCTTGCCGTCGTTGGCGCCACCCTAGGTGTAAAGTGAATTCCCAGAACCTCACTGTAAGGCCCGTTTGAGCCAGGAGGGCGTGTAGGGCATATGTGCGGTATAGGGTTGCTTAGGGTATGTGTTACGAAATGCAACGGTTGTGAGAAAAACATGATAATTGAGTGTTAAAACTAGGATAATATGGATAAGTTGTGGAGATCCAACTCCTCTGTCAGCTCCAGGACTGGTTGTCCTCTTGATATTATGAATAGAGAAGATCACACTGTTGAATATACATTTTCTACTGTTTACTCTTGTTTGTTTTCTAAAAATAATGATGCTAATTCTGTCTGTCCCTCTGATCCTGATTTTCCTCCTATTAAAAATAATGTTAACCACTTAAGAGTTTTAACTGCTGTCAATGAAAATTTTGAAGTTGACCTGACTCCATTGTTTGATGAATTTATGCTTCCTAAAAATAGGACAAAAAGAAAAATTTACCAAAATGATTTTGCTCAGTTCGAGAAAAACCGTGTTAAAAGAAAATGGTTAGAAAAAATGAATCAATTGAAAAGACATATTTTGTTCTTTGATTTTCTTGAAAACTATTATGTTTCAAAAGATGAAGTTTTCAAAAATTATTTGAATGTGATAAAGAAATCTAATTTTGTTAAGAATGACAAAACCATTGTCAGATCTAATCATCCACCCCTTGAGACTATTTTGGTGACTACTGACGAAATTGATGTTAAAACTACTCCTTTCAAAATTGCTGATGATCAAACTCCTGTTGTTAGCCTTATTGAACAAAACAATTTTACTAATGAATCTTTGCATGTTATTGGTCAACAGCCTGACCGTATTGAAGAAAAAATTACTGAAAAACTTGTTTCTGTTAACAAATCTGCTTCTGTTCAAAAACCTGTTTTTATCAAGACTGAGGAACCTTTGATTAATTTACCCAGTCATGATAACAAATTCAAGTTTAGGACCTCTCAGTCTAAACTTCTTGAAACTGGTGACAAAATGCTTTCTGATTTAAAAGTTAAAACTGAAGGTACTTCTACAAGTACTCCTGCTGCTCTAACTATTTCAAAAAATGAAATTGTTTCTGATGAAAATACAGATTCTGATACTGTTTCTTCTGTCTCGGCAAAAAATGCTTTTGATGATGGTTTACCCGAAGTTAAAAGATTTGTTGGCAATTCCAAGCCCATGTTTCTCACAAAAAATTGGTATTCAAAACCTACTCCTCCTGATATGCAGTTTGAAGAAAGAGCCTTTCAAACTCAGTTTTCTGTTTCTGCTGATAAGATTTATGAATGGAATATTGATGGTTTTTCTGAACAAGAGATTATTAACAAAATGGGACATATGTCAATGGTTGGTATTGCTTATCAAAATAATCATGATTTTGAACAATCTGAAATTGTTGACCTTCTTACTACTGGCTTTTCTGGTACTCTTCGTGGATGGTGGGATTCATATCTCACAGAAGATTCCAGAGACTCTATTAAACATGCTGTTAAAAAGAATGATGAAGGCTTGCCTATTTTTGATAATCGTATTGGTCGAGGTGTTCCTGATGGTGTTAATACCTTGATTTCTACTATTATCAAACATTTTGTTGGTACTCCATCTAATGTTTCATCTCGAATTTCTGACTTGTTAAATAATTTGAGATGCCCTACTATGTCTGATTATAGATGGTACCAAGATGTTTTCCTTTCCAGGGTGATGCAACGGAAAGACTGTTTCAAGCCTTATTGGAAAGAAAAGTTTATTGACGGTCTACCTCCTATCTTTGCTCATAAGGTAAAACAAGAATTAATTGGTAAAAATGATTCTATTGACTATGATAATTTAACTTATGGTGATATTTTAAGCACTATTAAAAAACTTGGAATTAATATGTGCAATGATGAAAAACTGTTAAAACACCAATTAAAAAATAAAAGAAAAGCTAAATATGAAATGGGTAATTTTTGTGAACAATATGGTTTACCTTCTATTGCTCCTTCTAAGCAAAAAGGTAAAAAACATGATAAAAGTTACAAAAATTATAACCATAAAAAACATAAAACCAATTTTAATGATTTCTATGCTAAAAGAAAAAATGTTTCTAAAAAACATGTTAACCAACGGTCAAGTAAAGGTAAATGTTTCAATTGTGGAAAACCTGGTCATTTTAGTAAAGATTGTAAACAAAAACCTGGTAAGCTGAAAAACAAGTTTAACATGTTGAAAATTTATGATAATGATCAAGAAGAATTATTCAGAATCCTTGAATCAAACAATTCGTCTGATTCTTTAGAAGATGATCTTTCTTCTTCTGATTCTTGCTATCACTCTGTTGATGATTCTTCTGATTCTCCTAATATTAAACTTGGTTGTAGAGATTCCTGTTGTAATGTTGTTAAAGCTGTTAATGTTCTCACTAAAGGTGAAGAAAATGAAAGCCTGTTAATAAAATTGATTGGTCAAATTGAAAATCCTGAATTACAAAAAGAATATTTGGATAAGTTCAAGAAAAACTTGTTAAAAGATGAAACTAGTAAAAAACTTAAATCAACTATAAGTTTTGAAGAAACTTTGGAAAGATTTAATAAGAAGAAATCCAAAGATTTAACTGTTAATGATCTCCAATGTGAAATTAATACTGTTAAACAGGAGATAAATGAATTAAGACTTGAACTAAAACATATTAAAAGTGATAACCATAATCTTAAACAAGAAATGTTAATGTTAAAAATTGATAAAACTATTGATCAAAATAAGACTGATGATGAACAAGATGAGCACAAGGATGGAGATGAATCCGGTCAACAGGCTCTTCTTTCTGATAACGGTAATAATGATGATTCTCAAATTCCTCTTGTTGATGTTCAACCTAGTCTTGTTAGTATTAACAAAATTCTTCCCCCAAAATGGTTCACAAAAGTGAAGATTTTTGTTTTCCATGATTATATATATATATATATATATATGAGATGACATTTATGACACTTGGGAGGGGTAGAAAGGAAGTTTCTAGGAAGGTACTTCCTTTACAATGCCATCACATGCCTTTTTATTCACAAAACTGCCATTACATCATTTTATAAAAATATTTCTTTTAAATAAATAATCAGATAATCATTTTTAAATATTTTAGCTTAACAATAACAGTAAATAAATTTCGACATAAAAAAAATAGTAAACAAATAACTTTATTTCAATTCAGGAAAAAAAAAAAAAAAAAACTTATTTCAACCCAAAAATAGTAGAAGTAATAACCATATTATTATTGTCTAAAGTCTAATTGAAATGCACAAAACAAATTGCATAAGTGATAGCTTAAACTCTTCATTCATTATTTATTGTTTTTTTTTTTTTTTTAAGTAATAGCTAAAATTCTTCATTCATTATTGAATTTTTTTTTCATAATCAATAGTTTTCCTGTGCATCACACGGGTTAGCGACTAATAATAATAATAATAATAAACCATAAATGTGGGAGAAGGAGGATCCATGAGTTAAATAATTAACAAGAACACATACACTACACAAAAGATCCAACCCCCCCTTAAGCCAAAATGAACTAAAAACAAAAGTGAGGGGAGGAGCCAAAATGATATGAGCCTATGTAAGGAGTGTGAAAGTCTATGATTACTGACTTTAGTTCTTTGCAAAATATGAAAATTTTCATTTCAAGATATCATATTCACACAAAACTACTACTAGGCCAATCACTGATTCAAATTTATACAAAAAGAAAAAAGAAGAAAAAAAAGAAGCACATTAATCCCACTCCATGTAAGAGCCAAATGTTGTGCCAAGTGAGAATTTTAGTTGTTCGAAAAGAAATTAGGAAAATATAATATATAGGCATAATAATTACAAAAATACGAAGCACTTCAAAAAAGAATACAATCAATAAAAAATATTTAAAAAAATTAAATTATATATTTGTAAAAATAGAGTTTGAAATTACTTTTAAAAATTATTTAATTTTTAATGAGAACAAATTATCTACAATAAAATTTAAAAAATAAATTATTTAATACACAAATCTCAAAATAATTAAATATTCTCATATATTGTGTGGTTTAGTAACATGTATAAACTAAAATTTCTCACCATGCATCCCATAATATTGCTGATCCAAGGCTCAATATAAAAGAAATTGGGAAGTAAGAATAACAAAAGGGCTTTCATGTTCATGAGTAAATCTAAGACAATAACATATTAACATCCAGCAATGTTAAAACTCTAGTCCAAATAAGTAGGCTATCAATGATTAACCAATTAGACAACATAATGCATAAAATTTCACAAATATATATAAAACCTATGAAGCACGGGTGCGTTTCAGGACTTGGGTGCGGGTGCAGCACTCGGCAATTTTTGAAAAAGGTGGGTGTGGGTGCGAGTGCAGCGGGACTTGGCGATTAAAAAATTATTAAAAATATTTTTATTTATATATTTTATATATTGCTAAGTATGTTTTTTATATAATAATAATAGAAAACTCATAATAATAATAATAATAATAATAATAATAATAATGTACTATACAAAATAAAGCCTCTTTGACCAAAGGCTTAGTGGCTCATGTACCAAAGGTTTTGTGGCTCAATGTACAAACCAAAAATAAAAATAAAAATAAAAATAAAAAAAATAAAAAGAAAAAGAAAAAGAAAAAGAAAAAGGTGGAGATGTGGCTCACGTGGTGGGAGGCCCAAAAAAAACAAAATAAAGCCTCTCATTTAACAATCATTTTCAAAAAAAAAAAAAAAAAAAAAAGACAAAAAAACAAAACTTATTAAAAAAAAAAAGAAACAGAACGGCAATGGCAACGGCGCAACGCTATGAACCACATCCTTAAAATTATACTAGCCTCATCACACGCGCTTCGCGCGTGTGATGAGGCTTTTTCTTTTTTTTAGTGGTCCTATTTTATAGCCAAAAAAAAAAAGTGTTTTTATTTTATATATATAATTTTTATTTTGAAAATATAATTTATAAGTGGATAAAGTACTTTAAAAATCAACAGAAGAGTGTCCCTATTTATTAGGCAATATTTTAGTGGAAGATAGAATTGTATTTTTACCGGATTGTCCTTTAGTTTTGTCTCTACTTAAACATAGGGATACAGAGGCATTTTTGAACCAAAAAAATGAGGATCCCAAACAGGAAAAACCCCTTAAACAGTAGTATAGATAAAACTAGTCAATAGGTTCATCAAAAAAAAAAAAAAAACCACATCCTTAAAATTCTAAACGCTATGAACTCATCTTAATTTCAATCACTCCCGTAATGCATCTACTTTCTCCCCACCATCCAAAACGAGGGCTTTGTTAGCTTTCCCAGAAAATATGTATACTCAAGAGATTTTGTAGTCTCTTTCTTACAATTTAAATCTCTGCATCAATATTGTCCAATGCAGGACCTACTAGTTCGATGATAAACCATATTTTCCTTCGTAAATTGCAGCATATGATCTGTAGCTAGTACCATTTATAAAAATTTATAGAGATCTGACTTCGTTTGTGGAGATTTTAGCATATTAATATTTTGATCATATGAAATTATTGTTTACATGATGAAACCCAAAAAATTATTGCCTATAATTTTCCTTGATGGTATGTTTTCTCATGCTCTCGATCATAGTGGATTTGGGGCGTGATAGTTGCACCTGAAATTGAATCAATTGCATGTTGAATATCACACATAGGGGATAATTCTAACAAGTCGTTTGGGAGGGGGGAAGGAATGAAAAATAGGACAATATGAAAAGCAGGACTAATGGGTTTTAAAATACAAAATTAGTCATGTGTTCCAATAAATTTTTTATAATTTAAACCGATTCCTCTTACAAATTATGTGTTGGGAGTGATACAAAGAAGGGTGAACGGAAGAAATTATAACATAACTAAGACAATACAAAATTAAAGTTCGAAGACAACTTAGAAGCAGGTGGTCCATTATTGTATAATTGTTTGTATGAAGGCACAAATTGAAAGAAGACAACAAAACTGTCAATGGAGGCGTATAAAGAAAGAAAGAAAGAAAATTGAGACAACAAAACTATATGAACGAGAATGATTTTGAGGATTTACTGAATATCCAGTTCTCTGGAAAAGCCAAGAGCTGTATTAAAATTGAAGCAAACACTACATTGATCCCAATAACTAAAATTTTCACCCAAATAGACCTGGAACAAGACATGTGGATGATCTAGAATAGCGTTCAAGGAGGGTCAAGATTTTGGCAGCTTTCCTTCCTTGGCGGCCTTCCTCGTGGACATTCCTGCCGGTCATACCAACAAGAAGTAACCTTGCTATTGATCCATAATGTTCCACCATTTCTTTTGACACAAAAACTTTCTCCAAGAGTCCTAAAGCCTCCTCCTTTAGATAATCTTCCCCCCACGTCAAAGTCTCTAATATAGGTTTTATAGCATCAAAGTCATGCAAGACAGTGGCCCCTCTCTGAGGAGAGCCTTCCATAACTAGAGTGGAAAGAGTCCGAATTGCTTCATAAGCAGTTTCATGCACCCCTCCATGTAAGAGCCTTACCAAGTCAGGTAAAGCATTTGCTTCCAACAGACAGAATGAAGCTGTCACACTGCAAATACCACCATGTGCTGGGCATAAAGGATGGCGTGATGGTTGGAAGCACCAGCAACTAGTTGATTTGGTTACAGCAGTGAGCTTTGGACTGCTAGTGGAAAGATTGCCAATGAGTGCTGCTGCTAATGCCTTAGCTGTTTCTGAACCAGCCCTGAGAAAGTTTACAAGCATAGGGTACACTCCTCGTTCAACCAAAATACGCTGTGACTCAAGATTTGTGGGATCTGAAAACCTGAAGAGTGCATTTAGAGCATTTTCTTTTGCTTCCTTGGTTCCAGATTTTAAAATGTTTAAGATTGCATCAATTCCATCCAATTCGATTAACTTCATGGTGAGTGATCTTTCTGATTTTGGTAGGTTGGCTAATAGACCTGCAGCAGCCATCTGTACATCACCCTTATCATCATTCTCAAGAAACCCCACTAAGGCCTCCAGCCTTCTTGGCTTGAGAAGGTAATCCACAACTCCTTCTGGCTCTTGCTGTGAGAAGAGGAAGAGCAAATTGATAGCAATCTCCCGAATTTCAGAGTCAGAGTCATCAAGAAGTGGAAGCACTAGAGATACACCATTGGCAGTGAGAACTGCCTTCTTAACCAACCCTGCTTCAAACCTGCAAATTCCAAGAAGTGCATTCAAGGCAGGCCTCCGGACATTGTGGGCTGAGTTAGGCTTCTGTTGCAAAGCTAACAAATTGGTGATGATTGGTTCTAACTCAAGTTGGGTCCCTTTTTCATCAACGAAAAATTTAATTCCATCATCCTCAGAACAAAGTTTCTCAAGTATTTCAGAGCATTTCACAACAATAATTGAGCGCACATTGGGAGAGAACATTAGTTTCAGAACAAGTGGAACCCCACCCGCAGCAGCAATTAACTCTTTATTGGCATGGCAACCTGATAATTTAACCAGGGCTGATAAGGCTAACTCTTTTGATTCAAAGCTTCTGGATGCCATATCAAGCAAAGGAGGTATAACCCCTTCCTCGCCAAGGAGCTTCAAATTCAGATCAACTAATTCTGTATTAACAATTGTTCTCACCATTGGTATCTTTGAAGACTCTGGCCCTGATAAAATTCAGAATGATTAAATTACGTGACAAACCTTCATTCAAAAGATTGAAGTCAATCAGACACAGCAGCTTCATTGTGAAGAGTACAAATGGAATAACTCATATCATATATACCATAGAGAATAAGAAAATTTGTTGGAACAGTTCTCTGTACACATAGAGAATAGGATAACAAGGGGAGTGTCTGTATGTCCCATGAAATGAAATTTATCAATGGTCTCATGCATGATATAGCATATCAAAAATTGATTACCATTAAATACTATGGGAAGAATGAAATAATATAGTGCAGAATTTGTGGTAATCTGCTGATTTTGCTAGATGACAATTCTCTGTTATTTCTTTGCACAAGTGATAGAATCTTCACAACCATGAATCACAAACATGAAATCAATAAGTGATGTCAATTTTTGTCTTTCTGATAAGCAACAAACAAAAACATCTAATCAGTAAATGGATCCTATTACCTTGAACTATGCGATCAATAAGTGGTTTATACCAGCCGGCCTTAGCAGCACGAGAAATGGTTTCCTCATTTATCTCAAATAGATTCATCAATATTCTTTCTGCAATCTCTGCTGACTCCCTAACGGGACCCTTTAGCAGGGTAACAAGAAAAAGAATCGCACTGCATTGCTGAGAGAGTTTCCTGCAAACAGACTGATTCCATCCAGATCTCTCTTGCAGCAACTCATATAGTAATTCAACCGCGGCCTTTGAGATGCTTGAGTCACGCCCCAGGCAAGGAATAATGTGATCCCATCCCTGGGGTTCAAGCACTTTTTCCTATAAATTTGATTAAACTAGTCAATTTAGAATATTGTGAAGCATTTAAGTTATTCACTTACCCATTCTTTTTTGATAATTTTAAAATTCAAATAGGTTTTTTCAGGTATGAAGTTTTTTATGACAAAGAGAAAGAACAAAAAATCTCACTAGGACTCAGGCTCAAAAATCTATACAGTATCTAATCTTGTACAATCCACTTAGCAGGAATTTCAAATTCTTTTTTTGGATATATGTAACACAAAATGAGATTCTATCCTTATATTTGTACCCAAAAAAAAATAATAATAACAGAAGAAAATGTATACCAAAATTTTCAAGAGGGTTTTTTAGAGATCAATACATATTAGATGAAAATCTTCTTTCCCATGAACTTATTAGTACTAATCCAAATTGTCAAAAATAGAGGTGCATGCTCTAACAAAACAAGCACAAGAAAAAAAACAATATAAAGAATAAAAAGGGCAGCCTGCTTCTCTGCACACTAAGAAATGCTTGGTTCCTTTCTCTCTCTTTTGTTTTTCCTTTTCAATTTACATGGTATATGAAAGCTTCTTACCTTATTTCTTGCATGCCCTTCTACAACATCCTTCAGGGTAATTAAAATCTTTCTCTTCACATCTTTGTTGCGTGAGCTCCCAAGTATGGAGATTATAATATCAGTAAGCCCTCCAACAGAAATCCAGTCCTTGTTAATAGAACTCTCCTTCATAAGATCCTGCATTTGGCACAGGGCCTCTTCCACAGACGAGTCCACACCTGATAATAACTTTGCCTTGGAACAACGTATCTTCAGGCAGTAATTAAGTTCTCGCCACTCCTCTATTGATTGTCTAAGTGGAAGGTTAGACCTTAGAGAGGTGTCTTCAAGAACCTCACCTGTTTCTGGGTCAGTTCTCTCCCCACTGTCTAACCGAGCCTCAATGGCAGCTCGCTCACATGTAGTACCAGTGCAAAGGCTAACGGGATCAACCATCAAAGTTTCACTTATTCGACAATAAAAAGAATTAAGTGGTCGGATATTCTCTTCCCTCTCATCATATCGCTCTATAACCTGAAACCTCTGGAGATACTGCTTTTTGACTTCTTCATAATCCCTTGCAGCATCAGCCCGAGAGAGCAGCTCAATAATCTGCTCCAAGAAGAGTACTTCAGCTCTTTCTTTCCTGTTGGCAGCTTCTTCTTTTTCCCTTCTGAAGCTGGCTAGCTCTTTGCTTATCTGAGAGGGCTCAACAGGCACCCCAACTGCCGTTGCTATTTCTTCAAGCATGTCATTTGCGAAACCCTGATCTAGTTTCTGGTCCTTAAGACCTTGGTTTAACTTGTCAACAATTTGGAGCTGAGAATGTGAAGTCTCAAATTCAACTCTTTGCATCTCATTCTGTAACCTATCCACCTGATCAGATATCCTTGATAGGACTTCAGTATTTGCAAGGGATAACGCAGCCAAAGACTTTCCAATGTCCCTTGTGACTTCTTGTACCTCCTTGACAATGTGTCTGCACTTGACCAGTAAGTAGAAGGGGGCTCGACTTTTGTACTTCTCAACCAAATTATTTGCCTTTTTAACATCTGCTTCAAGAGACTCCAGAGCAAGCCTTGCAGCTTGAGAATCATTTAATTCTTGAAGCTGCAGTTCCTTTAAGACTGGTTCAATATCAAACAAATGCTTTGACAGAACCTTGAAACTCTCCTTCTCAAAAAGAACATCCTTTGCAGCAAGAGCTGTTTTGATGACCTGGTTTGTCAGCACGGCCAAGATGGTCCCTATAGGTATAAGCTCCAAAGCCATTATAAACTAAATTCATGCACCCAGCAACTTGGATATAGACCTCCACAAACCTTCATTAAAAATTTAGAGGGGAAAATTCACAACGAAGTCTCAACCTCAATATAATAATATTCACATAAGAAGTTCTACTGTTAAAGCTGAAAAATAAACAAACATAACTCAAGAGTGAATTAAAAAAAAAAAAAAAGGCAACTATACAAATTAAACTAGTTGGCATAAACAGAGTTCTGAAATTTCAAATAAAACTTAACTATTGGAAATCATGATGTTCTGTTTGGTACCCGACAAAGGGTCTATAGAATTCAAAAAGGTATTAAGGAACAAAATTTAAGGAAACCAAAAAAGAAAAGAAAAAGAAAGACTCAACTGAATATGTTCCAAGCAGGAAAAGTACAAAAGAAAGAAAAACTGATAACATGGGTGAGTAAAAATTTACCTGTCCAAAGCGAGAGAGCTTGAAATGTTGTTTAGTTTGTATCTTAGAATTGAAACCTTGGTTGTAGAAACAGTTGCCAGTCTATAATACTGCCATTGTCGTGTACGGAAGGAGACGACTTGAGCAAGTCAAGAGTTTCTTCTCCCATGAGTCTTACAGAGAAATTTCAGTCTCTTATTATTATTATTATTATAATTGCTAGTTGTTTAAAGCTTATGGACGCGGTTTGGACACATAAACTCAAAAACGAGAGCATGAAGGCATATATATTTTGCTGAGAAATTTCTATGTGGAGGGCCAGCCCCAACCAGTACCTACTTTTTTCCATGAAAATTGTTTTTTGTTTTTTTGTTTTTCCTTTTACGAGGGTCCTGATAGTTACAGTTACTTTGACCGTTTGTTTTCCTATTTTTCCAGTCTTTTTTTCTTCTTCTTCTTCTTTTTAAAGAAAGGGTGAGATAAAGATAAGGCTGAGGTTCAACCCTTTAAAAGGGCCAGAATGATTTCAGTTTTCAAATGGTTTTATGGTATTTAATGATTAATTAAAGCCTGAAAAATAAATAAATTGGACATGAAAAAGATTGGACCCAGTGTGGTACTGTCATATTATGCATGATGGAATTACGTTAAATTATTGCACTTCCTAGCAGATATCGGCCTTTTATATAATTTTATGCCTGATGGAATCATGGAATTATGTTAAATGCAATGGTTCCGCTTGACATTCGTACTAGTTCCAGTTCTTGAAACATCATGTCCACGTCTGTGTTCATTCTTTATTTTGCATTTTATGGACTGGCTCTCTTCCTCATGCTGCTTATGACCATAGTTTATTATGAATTGATTTTTTTATTTTTCTATATTATGTTTCATAAAATACACTAACATCTAATAAAATTTATAAATATATAAAATATATATTTATTAAAAAATTCGGAATATATTCAACTAATAATTAATTTAATTATCACTTATGTAATAAAGTTAACTAAATAAATCAAATTAACAACGTATACTTTCAAATTGATTGAACTCAAAGCTAATAGTGCATGACATATGAGCCAAAATTAATTTTATTTTCATCATCTTACCTATTAAATTCTATCTAATTTAATGTTATCATCATAGTCATCATCTTGCAAAGTTATTTCCTCAATAGATTTTTTTTTTTTTTTTTTCCTCTTGTTCTTTTATTTTAATAATTTTTTCTTAACATTCTAGCCTCTTAGAATTATAAAAATAATAACAAATATAAAAAATAATTATATTGTCATTTAATGCCTTCTTTAGAATCTAGAAAAGAAATTTGCAAATATGAAAGTGACGGTAAGTGTATAGTCCATATTTTGTAGGGGGAGAGGGGCGGGAAGGAACCCTCATGGATATGTTATTCTTTGGGTTCAATCAAGTAGCCTAATAATTTCGAGACAAAGTTTAACTATAAAATTGGTTATAACTTTATACTATAACCTTACCTAATATCCTTTTATTGGAAGTAAATTTTGACAAATCCACTATTGAATTACATATTCTTCTTATATCCTTCATACTTGCAAAATTTTAAAAAATTAAAGATTAATAGCTATGTTATCAATAAATTGTTTAAATTATAAGTTTTTGTTGTTTAAAATTATACATAAAATATAAGTTTATAAATCATATAATAAATAATATCTGATTGACACAAAATTGACATATATATTAAGAGCGTAAAGAACATGCAATTCAATGGTTAGATTTTCAAAATATATAGTAACGTTTATTCTATTGAGTAAAATTGTAACCTTAAGTTACAACCAGTTTTGTAACTAAACTTTGTCCATAATTTTGTATTAAAAACAAGTCTAACAACTTGTTAGACTCAAATAAAAATACAAATTTTAACCAAAAAAGAAAACCCAACACTACATACTTTAATCATGCCAAATCCCTTACATACCATGCACAAACTTTACCGGTAGGGATATCCCTTCCTCTACCCAACACTTTCCTACGTTTGCTCTCCACGGGTCGGGGAGTGTGTCAATCTTGTTTGAAAATGAAATTCAACAACCATTTGATTGATTCAAAGTTTGATAAAAGTGAACCAGCTGTTAGTTGAGCTTTCAAATGGCCACAAGAGATAAACAATTTCAGCTAAACTCTTTTTTTTTTTTTGGATATTACTTGATGCTAAAAAAGAAAACAAGGTACAAGTATACTGACTCAAACACACGTTTTCAGTTTTTAAACAACATTACACGCATTTTTATACACTTTTTCACTCACAAATATTTCCACACATATTTTCAAACACATGTACAAAACACCCCATTCTCAAAAGAGAGCGTGCATATGAGATAACCACAAGTCACATCAAAATGTTTTCCAGTTGCGAACGGAACCCAACAAGAGACATCACATCTTGTATCCATTGGTCACTTGAAATCTGTGTTTCTATAGTTTCACAGTTAGCTCCCCAGGTCACCTGGCTACAAGTTTTGTTACAAAAAATGGTCCAGTTTCATTTATCTAGCTTCAGCATTAAATTAAGACCTTTAAGGCAAACAGATTCGAAAGGTACATTATGTTACAAATGCACAGGGCACAATGGGGATAAATATGTCACTTTATGCAAAAAATAAGGCAATGATGTAAGTTCAGCCAGCTTGAATTGTACATAAATCATTAAAGAAGTATTCCACTATGTCAGTTAGCCTTACCTATTATGAAGATACCATGTCCAAGCTTTTAAAAAATAAGTAAGGATAAATGGGGTTTAAAGAAACATTATTCATACAAAAAGGATTATTTTGAGTATGAGTCCCATGATGTTCATTTCTGCATATTACATACAACTTGATATTTCAAAAGCAGTACTAAATAACACCAAAAACCTACAAGGATCACTTACACCCTAAAGAACATCAACGGTTGTTATTCTTACGAGCCAGCTCACGAGCCATCTCCCTTAATTCTTCTGGTGATGGAGGCCTTTCGGCCTCTTTGGGATACACAACATATGATCGCTTCACAAAAAAAAAAAGAAAAAAAGATCGCATTATTTAGAGCTTTAACAATAGATCAAGACAATAATCCATACCAAAAAAAAAATGATAAATGTAAAGCAATAAAAACACATCTCCACATGAAAATAATATAGGTCCTAATACTTACAGCCAATAGCCATTTTTTTATTGGTAAGTTACATATGCACCCAGTTAGTCCTAAACCTATGACTTTGCCCTCTCCCTAGAACTTATAAGTGGAGGAGGTGCCAATTAAGCTAGTGCTCAGATTAGATAATAAATTAGACACATTATGAAAACAAACAATTGGAAATATATTCAGTTATTTTATTGGTAAGTTATTGGATCACTCACCAATTTTATAAAAAAACAAAAACAATTCAACTTTTCAAACCACATATGAAACTCCAGCCTTGATAGGAGTGATCAAATCAAATTCATACACAAGCCCATTTCTTAAAGTGCAGTTTTCTTCTTCTTCTTCTTTTTGTTTTTTGTGTGTGTAGAAATATCTTACACGATTTACATCTATCACCCTAGGATATTGAAAATTGATATTCTTTGTGAAGCCTACACAATATGTAGTGTGCAGTGACACTATCCTGGATGCAAGAAATCTCCTGCATGTGGCCAACAGACATGTAACATATTACCTTTCATACTAGCTTCCACCAATCCAATAAGCTCATTTGCTCACCAGTTTGAAACACTCATTTATATTATTCCAGGAGAAATGGTTGTTGGTGTTAGAAACTTCTTTGAGGTTTAAGAGACTGTTGTTTCTCCAAATTAAAGGAATAGAAAACATAATAGGCTCATTCTTCCACTGAAGATATTCGTAAACGATCTTATGAGATGTCATGAAAGACAATCATATTTTTGCAGTAATAATAACTCAAAGATGATTAAAAAATCTATGCTACAATATTACCATCGATGACACTCAACAAATAAATTTCTATTGTCCGGCATCTTTTTGCATTCGCACCAATTCTATAGTGAAGGCAATCATGAAATCACTCCACACCCACAAACTCACAATTGCAAAATACTAAAATTATAATATAAAAAAAAACAAACAAAGACTCAAAATAATGGATGTCCCCCACACTACCCAATCAAGCATTTCTTTTCTTTTCTTGGGGGGTGGGGATGAATAGATCATATAATGCTACAGACACAAGATTTTTCACAAAATTTTTCACAGTAGTTGAGTTAGCCGGTTTTAATTGATTTTCATTTGGGCCAACCATTGACATCACTTTTATCATCTACAATTCTCAACTTGCCAACTCAGAAGTAGTGAAATATTTTGTGAAAATTGTTGTGAGCCTAAACACATTGAAATAGGTCAATTCAAATTCTTGCAAAACCAAAACAAAAACTTCTAATCTGGGAAAGTAAACAGCTCCATGTTTCATATAACTGACAAGTAATTTAAGATAAAAGGGCATTTCCCTCCCAAACAACACCCCTAACTGAATTCACAACAAACTAATTCAAATTGTGATCCATAAATAGGAAAAATAAATTTTCAAAACAAAGAATTATAGTCCAAAGGAGAGAGAGAGAGAGATTACGTTTCCCATGAACTTCTGGAGATTCTTGGTGTTGTTAGCGAAAGAGTACATAAGAACAATGGGAACGGTCACATAAACCCCGAACTTTGCAATCTCCAGAATTCCCTTCGAAGTTCCCAAAGATGACATTTTTATTTTGTTCCCTAAACACAACAAAATCAATAATTTCATCAAACAAGACAAGACCCAGAAAAGAACCCATCTTTGGCTGCCAAAGAAAATAGCGAGAGTGCAAAATTTAGTTAGGGAAAGAAGGAGACTTGGTTACCTTACCTTACCTGTGGAGTTGAGGAAAGTACGGCTTTTGAACAAAATCAAAATGCTTCCTTTTTCAGCTCTCAAATCTCAATATTGTAATTTGTGAAGTGTAGATCAGATTTTTTTATCTATTCTATTTCTAGCTGGAATCGGCGGCCTTATCCCCAATCTGAGTTAAATTTGCAGAAAATGTTTGGGCTCAACTTTCCAAAGTTGTGGGCTATAAGATTTTTTTTTTAAATGAAAGTGGGCTAAAAGATTAGTTTGCACGAGTTTGGGCCAGAAATAGTTTAGCCCAAAGATTAGTTTGCACCAGTGGGCTGTACCCTCACACTTTGATTACGTCTTCCTCTCACTGATTTTCAGCAGAAAATTCACAAGCTTTTTAAATATAAAATAATAAAAAATTATTTTTTTGTTTCACTGATCTACACGATATGGTTTTTTTTTTCCACTTGACTTCATTGTTTATTTCGGTCACTTTTGGGTTGAATTAATTCACGTTGACATTTTTTTTTTTTTTTTTTTATTCTTGATATTGTGGTTCCGTGGTATTCTGTTGAATATTTTTGTGGAATTTTTTTGGTTATTTGGTATTTTGTACTATCTTCAATATGAATCTAGATTTAGTAATTGTTATGTATGGTGTGAACAGAAATTGCAATTTAATTTTTGTATACTTAAAAAAAAAAATTGTGTACTAACCAAACACCAGAAATTGTTTTGCCGGGTATTTTCAAAAATATAATCAAACACCAAAAAACAATTTTTTCTCTAGTCGAAAAATATTTTATGTCAGAAACAAATCGTTTATTTCAAAGAAAAAAAATGGAAGGCACAGGGCAATTCTATAGTACCCTATTTTTTTTTAAGGGAGTACTGTTCCCACAAGTAGGTAACCTGCTATACCAAGTTATCAAAATATCACATTTGATGGTTCTATTGTCACATTGAGATGTACCAACATCACATGTGATCATACTTTTGTCTCATTTGGTGGAACTCTTATTATCTTCTCACATTTTGACTGTTCCGTCATCATATTAAGCAATACTAACATCACATATAACTGTACTTTTGTCACATTTAATAGTTCTCTTATTTTTTTACTCACATTTGACGATTCCACCATCACATGAAGTAGTACCAACATCATATATACAGTACTTTTTTCAAATTTGGTAATTCCTTTATTTTTTTATTCACATTTTTTATGATTTCATCGTCATATTAGGCAGTACCAACATTATATATAATTGTACTTTTATCACATTCAACGATTCCCTTATTTTTTACTCATATTTTTACGAATTCAACGTCATATGAAGCAATACCAACATCACATATAATCATATTTTTATCACATTAAGTGGTTCTATTATTTTTTTAGTCATGTTAGATGGTTCTAATGTCACATTAGTTATTACCAATATCATATATAACCTTATTTTTGTCGCATTCGGTACTTCTATTATTTTTTAGTTACATTGAATGGTTTCAACATCACATATTATTGTACGTCACATTCAGTGATTCTATTATTTTCTTAGTAATATAAGATGGTTCTAACGTCACATTACACAGTGCTAACATCGCACAGTACTAACATCATATATGACTATACTTTTGTCGCATTTTGTGGTTCTGTTATTTTTTACTCACATTGAATGGTTCCAACATCATATTATAATTGAAATTTGGTACTTCACATTTTATTAGTAATTTCACTCATCAAAAATTACTTTTGTTCAATGTTTTTTTAACATATATTATGAATTATAATTATAGTAATCATAGGTAATTTTTTTCATATATTTTAATCAAAAAGTATGATCATCCTCGTGCCAATTTTATAATCCGATCCCTGAACTCTCTCACCAATACTATATATGATCTAGATCCTGATAACCTTTGTGGTACCTACTACCAACGTCACATTTGATGGTCCTTCTATATTATTGGTCACATTCAATGGTAACAAAATTACATTGGATAATAATAATTTATTACCTATATCAGTTTTGATGGTCCTCTTATAATGCAAGATACAAGATTACAGCATAATTGGTTTGTAAGTCGCATTCCCATAAGATTCCATTCTAAGAAATTAATGTTCTAATATTTGATTTTTTTTAAATCATTATAACTGGTTAATTCATAAAAATCTTGGTAATAATTAAAATTTTAACAATGAATTATCCCAAAACAGTCATAAACCTTAAAATTTAACAAAAATGCCCAGGAAATTAAGGATGTCAAAAAATAGTCCTAAAAATCTATAAAATGACTAAAATACCACAAAACCTCGAATATTTACCAAAATATCTTCATTAACATATAGACTGACTAAAATAAATTTTTAAACTTCCAAAATTAATAATAATATTAAATAAATATTGAGAAGCACATCATTGCTAGCACATCAGTTATTGACTCATTAGCTAATGAAGGAAAAATATTATGTATAGTCAGATCAATTTGGCACAACATAAAGGATATCCAGTAGTAGCCTATAACAAAATGAAGCAACCAAGCAAAAGCAAAAACACACCAAACCAGTAGCAAGCCTATAACTACATTTCAAAATAATTCTAGATTTCAAAGTCTGCCACAATGCAATGTTATCAATAGCTAACAATTACATTGAATATTTCCTCAACAATTTTCTCGTCAACTACTTGGTAATTTTACAAATAAAGATCATAGTTGTAGCCAATTAGCTCAGATAGCCATAGAAACTTATAATGCATTGAGATTTGGTTTGAAGGAAGCTCTCCATTTCCAAATTTAGCTCCTGTAATTGATAAAGCAAAGGAAACAAGATTAAATATTTTCCAAATAATGTGAATATGGACAAAGAAAAAAGATTTTAAAATCCATTTTCAAATCTTATTAATACATGATCTATTTCTTAAAAAACCATACTGCAAAGCTACACCAACTAATGCTTAAAAAAAACCTGGTGAAGTTCATCATCTCTCTATTAAGTACAAAGATAATTGATACTTTTTTTGGATATATATATATATATATATTAAAAAAAGAAGAGAGGTGTCACCAGATAATTGATACTAGCTGATAAATCTATAATATTCCACCTTTATTGAGGTTGGAGACTTTGGCATAAAATATACTACATGATATCATTTTTAAAACTCTCTTATCAAAATTTAAAACTAAAAGTCAAATTCTTCATAACTACCTCAAACAATTGAGAAACAAAGGGTGACACCCATAAATTATGAAGGAAATTTCCTTCGCAATTTATATAGCCGCATTTTTTAAACGTGGCTATAAGTCATCCTTTAAAAATATATATATATATATATATATATTATTCGGTTGAATCTCTAGCCATGTTTTTTGAATGCAAATATAGACTTATCCTATATCCGTGTTTTTTATATGTGGCTATAAGTCATCCTTTTAAAAAAAAAAAAAAAAAAAAAATTTATTCAACTGGACCTATAGCCACATTTTTTTAACACAGCTATAGACTTAACCTATAGCCACGTTTTAAAAACACAGCTATAAGTTAGCTATAGCCGCATTTTTTAAACGTGGCTATAGGTTATCCTTTAAAATATATATATATATATATATATATTATTTGGCTAGATTTATAGCCATTTTTTTTAACGTGGCTATAGATTTAACATATAGCCATGTTTTAAAAATGCGGCTTTAGGTTAGCTATAGCCGCATTTTTTAAACATGGCTATATGTTAAATCTATAGCCACGTTAGCTATAGCCGCATTTTTTAAACGCAGCTATAGGCTATATCCAAAAAAACGCTGCTATAAGTTAAGTCTATAGCTGCATTTTTTGTAAACATGGCTAAAAAAAAAATGCAGTTATAGCCCATGTTTTTTGTAGTGAAATGAACATGTAATGGAATCCAAAAGCTCCTAATCTGAGCTTAACTTGTGCCAAATTTCTTACAATCTAACAATTTCATGCGTGTTGCTCTTATTACCAGCGATAGAGTGACAAAACAAAACATGTTAGTAATAGAAGTATAAACTTCAAATTGATGGTGTGGTCCCCAAACCTGCGCAAGCTAAAGACCTAGACAAAGGATTTGGGCACCCAATTTATTTATTAGTGGGTTTCCTAACAATCCTATTAGTAATGGCTTCAAGCACACACTGGACAACCCAATCTCTATTACCTCTGTGAATTTTTGGACCAACACTCTTCCCCTTTGGTCCTTCTTCTCCCTTTCTTACTCTCACTCCTTTTTTCTCTTTCACATTCCTTCTCTAGTTTTTCCAACCACCCCTAATCGTTTGCCCTCACTCCCTTTATATAGTCTCTCCATAGTGGGGTTCAAATCATTACTTTTTTACAATCTAACAATTTCATGCGTGTTGCTCTTATTACCAGCGATAGAGTGACAAAACAAAACATGTTAGTAATAGAAGTATAAACTTCAAATTGATGGTGTGGTCCCCAAACCTGCGCAAGCTAAAGACCTAGACAAAGGATTTGGGCTCCCAATTTATTTATTAGTGGGTTTCCTAACAATCCTATTAGTAATGGCTTCAAGCACACACTGGACAACCCAATCTCTATTACCTCTGTGAATTTTTGGACCAACACTCCCTTCCCCTTTGGTCCTTCTTCTCCCTTTCTTACTCTCACTCCTTTTTTCTCTTTCACATTCCTTCTCTAGTTTTTCCAACCACCCCTAATCGTTAGCCCTCACTCCCTTTATATAGTCTCTCCATAGTGGGGTTCAAATCATTACTTTTTTACCAGTTTCCATACAATCCCACTGTCACCCAAAATCCCAAGAAATAATCATGTCTTCTAAGAATTCTCTTAAAACTTGTTCCAGACGTCAAATAGTGTTCAGCAACGAACTCCCCAAAGGCAATAACAACTCTTAGTAACCAACTTAAATCTAATCATTTCATCAGTCAGTAGTGGACTGAACACTATGAGCTTCTCCCTAAAAATAATTTCTTAGTCTCAACATATGTGTCGTTGGGCTGGGCTCAATTCAACTAGGTTTAGGTGTACTTCTATCTTATGGGCTGCATTTAGCTACTTAGGCCGATCTTAGGCCTTAGTTAAGTGGGCCGATATTGACTATCTGGGCCCAAGCCCCCCAATTGACAGAATACTCAAAAAGCTTCCCTTTGGTGGAGAACACAATCAAAGAAACCTTGATGACAAAGGCGAGTGTTGCATAAGTGGCATTTGCCACATTTTGAAGTTGGTGACTTCTAAGCGTGCACATTTTCACATCCAAATAACTCAAGGAACTATGTGATTAATTATAAGCTATCCAAAACTTTCAAATGAGAACTTGCATAATTATTATTTTTATTTTTTTATGAATCAATAAATTTTTTTTTTTATAATACAAGAATTTTATTCAAAATATAATGAGTATACAATAGGAGCCCCAAAGACTCTAAACTAGTAGTTGACAGAGTGAGACTCAACATTACATACCACAAGAACAATGCAAACACACCAGGCAAAGTAGGCATAATTATCACCTCGAGAGAGGGGGGGGGGGGAATGACTTTATAGAATGCTTAATCATGCATGAAAAAAAGTTTCAAATAGTCAATATTTATGTATGCTTAATCATACATAATGACAATGTTAATTTTATTTTTAATTTACTTAATAATTTGAGTAGAATTAGGGGGACATTCCGTTTTGGCTAATACAATTTCAGTGCTTAGATCTTTGGCCCCATATCATCACAAGAATCTAGCAAACATATAACTCAAAATACCCAAACCAAATCAAGCTTAAATACCCAAACAAATTAACCCAAAATCAAGAAAAGTAAGAAACCCCCCCCCCCCCTCCCCAAAAAAAATTCTTACACAAGTCCTAGATCTATGTTTTCAAAATCAGACCGAACCAGCCAGTCCAACTAGTTGAACCAAGAACCAGAGGCCCGTCTGGTCCAATAAAAGCCTAAAATAGAAAAAAAAAAAAAAAAAAAAACTGAGAAAAATCAAGAACCGAAGGCAAATCCAATTTTTCCTTCAGTCTGGTTTTTAAAACCATGACCTAGATCGAATCTAATCTAAAAAAAATACCCAAATGAAATTAAATAAATAAATAACAGCTTCTCAAATATTCAAAAAAATTCTCACTAGTGGTAGTGGCAGACAATCTAAAAGTGGTGGATGGTGAGCGGTGGCGATGGCAATGCCGATGGCAGTGGCAGTGGCAGTGGCAATCTTTCGTTCTTTGTTTCTTTCTATTTATTTTGTTTTTATACACTACCTATTTTGCCAGTAACAGGTTTACTACTAAACTTAAATATACAGTCAAGATTGAAATAATAAAAATATACGGCTAAGATTTGGGTGGGTACCATACCCATTTAAAAAATAAGTGTGTACCATAGAATAACCTAAAGAAATGGCCGCGTTTTATAATAGAGATCCAAGATTGCTTAACATGACGCCATCAAACTTAAGGGTCCGTTTGGTTGGAGGAGTGAAAAAGTAGGAGGATAGAAAATGGTGAGAAAATGGAAAAGTGGGAGGATAGAAAAAATTTTAATTTTCCTCCTTTTTGTTTGGTGGGGAGTGAAAAAGTGGAGGGATAGAAAAAATGAGTTTGTGTAAATTTACTCAAGTACCTTTGTTAAAAATGATGCCCAATTAAACCAAAAAAGTGACAAACAACCCAAAAAAACACAAAAGAATACAAAAGAAAAAACAAAGAGAATGAGAAACGTCAAAAAAAAAAAAAAAAAAAAAAAAAAAAAAAAAAAAAAAAAAAAAAAAGGCAACTTAGGAGGGAGGAAAAGAAATGTTCAAGAAATAAATAAATAAAGGATGAAAAAGAGCAAATTATGACAAAGCTACATGCAAGTGTATATGGACAATTTTGTTCATTAAGTGTCCCTATTTTCTCTCTTCAGTTTTCTCTCTATTTTTGGGAGAAAACCTTCTAGTGGGCCCGGAGAGAAAACATTTGAGCCCTACTATTTATTTTCCTTCCTCCCCACCCAACCAAACACGCTCCAAAAAAGTTTTCTTTCCTTTTTTCTTCTCAAAGTTTTCCATCCGCCCTATTTCATCTCCAAACAACCACACCCTAAGTGACACGCATATTTTATGTAAAACGTAATTGTATTGATAACAAAAATGGTGGAAAACTAGAAAGATAGAAAACAGAGAGTGGATAAAAAAGTGGGAAGATAGAAAATATTTTAGTTTTCTTTCATAGTGTTTGGTTGGGACTTGGGAGGATGGAAAAGTTGAGGGTTAGAAAACCCGTGTTTGGTTGAGAAGAAAAATGAGAAAATAGAAAATATAGTTCATATAAATTTACTCCTATACCTCTATTACATAATATAATAAATAAATTTTTTTCTAATCATTAAATAATAAAAAAGATTATTTTTCCATTTTATATATATATATATATATATATATACACTCCAATGTTGATTAAAAAAGGAAGCCACGTTGACAAAAACAAACACAAAAAAAAAAAAAAAAAAAAAAAACCCACCCGTTTGATTCCACAAACAAACAACAACAAAAAAAAGAATAGAGAAAAACACAGTAGTAGCGAGTGGCAACAACATAAAAATCGAACAGATGAGATGAGTAAGAAGAAGACAAAAAAAAACTGTGAGTGAAAAAAAGATAAAGAACTGTTTTTTTTTTTTTTTTTTTTTGTAAAAATGGAAGAACGTTCTCTTGCGCTCTCTAAGGGAAGAACATGATAAACTTGTGCGTAGCAAGAAAAAAGTAAAGAATGTAAGCCATGCAGGCTTCCAAGATGGTTTGGACTCAGTAGCCTCCTCCCCAAGGAACGACGGGGGCACTTGGAACCGAGAAGCTTCCTTCAAGGACAAGCTTGTTGGAGAGATCCGGGGTGCGTTCACGCAAGTGTTTAGCTTTGGAGACCTCATGGAAGATGATGCAAAGTCTGATGAGGAGGTAGAAGTGCTTAGGGAAGGGCTAGTTACTGTGAGATTCTCAAAGGATTTCAAACATCAAATTCGAAGTCCATGGATAAAAGATCTCATTGTTAAAGTTTACGGAAGGTCCATGGGTTTTAGTTTCCTTCAGAACAAACTTCTCTCCATGTGGAAGCCTGTCGGAAGATTGGATTGTGTTGGGTTAGGCCATGTCTTTTTCCTAATAAGATTTTCATTGAGGGAAGATTATGAAGCTACACTCAAAAGGGGTCCTTGGTTTATTGGAAGGCACTTCCTATCCATACAACCTTGGGAACCAGATTTTCGACCGGCGACAACTAATGTCTCTTCGGTGGCAGTTTGGATAAGGTTAAATGAGCTCCCGATAGAGTATTATAAAGCGGAGGCCTTGCTACAGATTGGGAAAACAATTGGCAATGTTCTTAGAGTGGACACACACATTGCCACTGAGTCTAAAGGCAGATTTGCTAGACTCTGCGTACAGATTGATGTAGATAAACTGCTCGCTACAACCATTTTGATAGGAAAGTTTGAGCAGCCAGTGTGTTATGAGGGAATCCATAAGCTTTGCTTTGGATGTGGGAGATTGGGTCACCGAAAGGAACAATGCCCTTACATTGTCCGGCAACATTCGCCGCCGAGGACGACGGAGGAATGTCCTGAAGGGAAGCATGGGGAGAAGGCATGCAACAAGCATGAACCTGACAATACAAACAAAAAAGAGGGTCCCACCGTGAACATGCATGGTAGTGTGCACAAGAATGTACCTGAGAGTACATACGGACCATGGGTCATGGTCACGCGTAGAAAAAAAGGGACAAGAAGTTAAGGTAGTGGTGGACTCTCTCTGAGTATGGGATATAGACAACGAGTAGGGAATGGAAAAAAAACCATTATGGCTACAGGGTTGGCTGAATTGAGCAGTGGGCCGAGTAGGGATTCGAAGAGGAAGCTCTCACCTTAAGGAGACATTAATGGGCCTCAAGTGGCTAGTGTAGTCCAACGCCTAGTGAAAGAGGGTACAAACCAAGCCCGTAATGCTATTGAAGCAAGCCCAGGAAGTTTTCAAGTGGAGAAGCCTCGATTAAGGCCTGGAAAGGAGATTGTTAATTCCAAGCCTAATAAGCCCATCACGCAAGCCGCAATTAAGAATAAAAAAGCATTAGCACGCAATAGGGCATCCCTGTCTATTCAATTAGGTGCAATTAACAGCACCAAGTTCACTGTGTCGCTGCTTTCATCCGCTTCACAAGAGCTTAGGCCATTTGACGTAGAATTAGAATCGGGTAGTGATGGAAGGCAACAATCGAGAGCTTTTTAATTCTTAACCTTGCCAAAACCAAAGGTGGGCCACCAAGATCGACGGAGTGGGGATCGGGATTCTAGAAATGGTGTTGGCCAAGATCAGGGTGAATCCGACTCGGTCCTTGAAGTGGTTCATCGCGAAGCTTAGACGGCATGGAGTTTTCTCTCCACTCTAACGGAAGTGAGTATGAAGGAAGGCAAGTTGTCATGGTCAGATCTAGAGTGGAGAGAAACGAGAAACCCATGGTGGATTTTTCTGATGGATTTACCGACAATGGAGGTAGAGTGGTGTCTAGTATGGGAAACATTGTCTCAAATCACACAAACTCCATTGTTGTGCGAAGCAGATCCAATGGTATGTCTGACCGAGCGAAGGATGCTAAAGAAGCTTATGAAGAGTAAGCACAGTATAAAGCTAACCCAGATCCTTCAACCGATGATGGTGATCAACATGCATGTTTCAGTGCAAGAACTGGAAATGGGAGTCCTTCAGCACAACTTGACAATGTTATCAAGGAAGGGACAGACGAAAGAGATGGTGGACTGGACCGAAAGGAATTTGGGGAGGAGGCAAAGTTGCCACCGCCTTTTGATGAATACCCCACCCCGGATCACTCGGTCATCATGAATATAATAGTTTGGAACTGCAGGGGTGCTCTGAAGCCCGCTTTTCAGAGACATGTAAGGGAATTGGTTTGGTGTCACAATCCGACAATTTTAGTAATTATGGAGACCAAGGTTGGGGGTGATAGGGCCAAGGAGATAACTGATAGATTATCGTTCGATGGTGCCATTCATACGAAGACCATTGAATATGCTGGTGGTTTATGGATGCTATGGAACTCGGATAGGGTGGAGATTACAACTCTAGCCAACACTGAGCAAGAAATTCATACCGTAGTGAAGGTATGAAATTCTAACCTCAATTGGATGTTTACTGCCATTTATGCTAGTCCTAAAGCTGCTGAAAGAAATATTTGATGGAATAATTTAATCAAAGTTGCTGAGATGCATAACCTGCCTTAGGTGTTAGCTGGTGATTTTAATGAGCCTCTTATAGAGGATGATAAGTTTGGGGGTAGGGCTGTTAGTGTCAGTAGGTCCTTGTTATTTAAGGATTGTTTGGATAAATGTAGTATGATTGATATAGGGTTTTCGAGCCCGCAGTTTACTTGGACTAATAAACGAAATCTCAAAGCTCTTATACAGGAGAGAATAGACAAGTTTTTTGTCAACTCTAGTTGGTGTTTAATGTACCCTGAAGCAAAAGTAGTGCATCTCACTAGATGCCATTCAGACCATTACCTAGTCTTGCTTGACTTGCAGCCAAGAATGGGTACACATAGGAAGAGGCCTTTCAAATTCCAGACATGTTGGTTATCAGACCCGTCTTTTCCTAATATAGTGTCTCAAGCGTGGAGAAGCTACCCCATGCTTACGGAGGCCATAGAATGCTTCACTAAGGAGGCAAAAAATTGGAACGGGAGGCAGTTTGGGAATGTTTTTATGAGAAAAAAGAATATTATGGCTCGGTTAAATGGCATTCAGCGGGCTGTGGCAATAAGACCCTAAAATTTCCTTCTTAATCTAGAGGGTGAGTTGTTAAAAGTGCTTGACATTGGGTTGAATCAAGAGGAAGAGATTTGGGCTCTAAAATCTCAGGTTAATTGGATGATTCAAGGAGATCGGAATACTGCATTTTATCATGTGTCTACCCTAGTTAGATGAAAGAGAAATCAGATTTTGGCAATCAAAGATTCAGTGGGGGAGTGGCTGTATAAGGAAAGTGCAATTAAAGATTTTATCAGGTTTGGTTTCAATGAAGTGTATACCTCCTCCTTATATAGTGCATCTTGGTTAACACCCATTGATACTCACTGGTAGGGAAGATTATTAGATGAGGAAAAGGAGAGCATTGGTGGGGAGGCCTCGATGGAAGAGATAAAATCTGCCTTGTGGTCTCTTAAAGCCTTTAAGGCCCCGAGCCCAAATGAGCTACATGCGGGATTTTTTCATAGATTTTGGTTAATTATTGGCAATTCAGTGATTGATATGGTAAAAAAGGTGTTTGTAGAGAAAAAAGTGCTAGAATTTTTGAATAGGACTCACATTGCTCTTATTCCAAAGATTCAGGGATCGGAGACTCTAGGTAACTATAGGCCAATTAGTTTATGAAATACAATCTATAAAGTGGTCACAAAAATTATTGTTGCTAGACTAAGGCCTCATTAGGAGAAGATTATTTCCCCTTTCCAAACAATCTTTGTTTCGAGAAGGAAAAGCATTGATAATGCAATCATAGTGCAAGAGATTATCCATACTCTTAGCAAAAAGAAGAAGGGGAAAGTAGGGTATATGCTAATTAGAGCCAATCTGCCAGCTAATCTGATTGATACCATTATGAGTTGTGTCTCGACAGTCTCAACTTCAATATTGGTCAATAGTGAAGCTCTAGACCAGATCAATCCTTCAAGGGAGATTAGGCAAGGAGACCTTTTATCCCCGTACTTATTTATCCTATGTATGGACTACCTCGGTCAGCTTATTCTTGAAAAATGTGAGGCAAAGTTGTGGCAACCTGTTAAGGCAGCCCAAAGCGATCCTGCCTTCTCGCATCTGTTTTTGCAGACAATTTAGTGTTATTCGGGAAGGCAGATGGGTTGAATTGCTCCATAATCAGAGATGTCCTTGATGATTTCTGCAACATGTCAGGGCAATCAGTGAGTATCACTAAGTCAGGAGCCTTTTTCTCTCCAAATGTAGATCGAGATATAAGAGAGTCGTTGTGCGATATACTTGGGTTTGCATCCACTCCCTCACTTGGTAAATACCTTGGCTTTCCCATTAAACACTCAGGTACATCCTCCCATGAATTCAATTACATTTTGGATAGGGTCAAACAAAAGCTAGCGGGGTGGAAAGAAAATATGCTCTCCTTAGCTGGCTGGGCTGTCTTAATTCAAGCTTCATCGGCATCCATCCCATCTTATGTTATGCAAGGCACTTATCTACCAGGAAGAATATTGGATGGCATTGATCGAGTTAATAGAAATTTCCTATGGGGCTCATCGGAGACTTCGAAGAAAGTTCATTGGGTTGGGTGGCATAAAGTTACAAAGCCTAAAAAGGAGGGTGGGCTGGGATTACAGGAGGCCAAGAGCAAAAATACTACACTCCTTGCTAAGTTGAATTGGAGACTTCACACGGAAGAAGACGCATTGTGGGCTCAAGTCCTTAAACGAAAGTATTGCAGCAGTAGAAGAACCAATGTAGCTAATTCAGACCGATTGCCTTGTTTTTAGATTTGGAGGGCCATTAAAAAGGGTAGGGAGACGTTTAATAGAGGTAGCATGTGGGTGATTGATAGGGGCAGCAAACTTAGTTTTCGGCTTGGTAATTGGACACGCAAAGGCCCTCTACACCAGATGATCCATGGCCCTCTAACTCAAGAAGCAAGTCAATGGGAGGTTAAATACTTATTGATAGATGCAGGTTGGGATTGGAACCGAATCCCTTTCGATCTTCCTACTAAAGTTAAATCGATCATTCAAGCTGTTTCGATGTCCATAGCTAGTGGACGAAGGGATAGGCTAGCTTGGGTAGGTAATTCTAGATGTATGTTTGACCTTAAGAGTGCTTATTCACTGGCCAGGGAAGCTAATACTATGCACCCCATTAACGCTAGATGGATTTGGAAATCTGAGACATTACCTAAGATTAAAACTTTCCTATGGAGGTGTGTACACAATAGCATAGGTGTCAAGACTTGCCTTGCAAAAAGGGGATTAGTGGCTGATGAAAGGTGTCCCATCTATCAAAGGGAACTAGAAACCATATTACATGCTCTCAGAGACTGTCATAGAACCAAACAAGTATGGATTCAGTTGGGAGTTAAGGAAACAAATAGAGAATTTTGGCTGAGCAATTTGCAGGAATGGCTTCAGTCCAATGGGAAAGTAAGTAGTAGCTACATTCAAGGCAAGCCACCATGGCGAATTATCTTTAACTTTGCGGTATGGAGTTTGTGGAATAGCAGGAATTTGTATGTGTTAGAGCATTTTAATATTAAATAATTAAAATAAATAAATGTTATAACATAAATATAAAGATATGAGAGTGAATATGAAAGATGAGGAGTTAGTGAAAATGTTTAATCCCACATTGAAAAGGAAAGAGATTTTTTTATTCTTTTTAATTGTGGTGATTAATGGGCTAAAATGAATTGTCTCAGATATTGGGCTAGATATGTGCCCATTTGGGCCTTTTCATTCTTCAGAAACTCCTTATCTCACAATTAATTGTGTAACTCCAGCCCATCAGATTAATATCTAACAATTAATCTTGTAACACCTACTAAATCAGAATAATGGACCTAATTAATCAAAATAAATTGGGTAGTAATTTCGTGAGGCCCATTGAGCCTATAAATAGACTCATTCAGACTCAATCCAAGTTACAACAATACTCACAAAAAGAATACACTAAAAGATAGAGAGGTTCTTGGCAAGGAATGGTGTTTTTTTTGGTGGAGTTTTGGGCTTGAACACTTTGTGCAGAGGTTGTTCTAGCCATACGACATTTGTTGGGATGTTGTATCCTGGGGGAGACAAGTCAAAGAAGGTCTGCACCGGTTACAAAGTTTAGCCAACCAAGGGCTTGAATCTCCTTAAAAAGAGTAAGTGTCGCGCCTCAGTCCAAATAGTGTTGTGTAATTTCTCTCTTTAAAGTAATAAAATTCAGTAGTATTATTCAGTTTCTCTTTGTATTATTTCCATTATCATTATACTTGCACCAACAGTATGTGTTCAAGAGAAAAAGTCCAAATCCGAGTCTGACTTCTGAAATCTATAATCAAACGCTGGAATTTCTATATTATGTGTGCTCACCTAGAAATCCAATTCAAAAAATTAATAGAAGAATCAGGTGGGAGAAACCTCCAGCAGAGTGGAAGAAGCTGAACACGGATAGGTCATCTATGAGCTTTATGGAGCAGGCTGGCTGTGGCGGCATCATCAAAGATGAACATGGCAGTTGGGTGGCGGGCTTCACCAGGCATATTAGATCAACAAATAGCTTTGTTGCTGAACTTTGGGGGTTAAGGGATGGGCTAATGCTCTGTTGTAACATGAATATATCCTGCCTTATTGTTGAGCTTGATGCAAAAATGGTGGTTGATGTGTTTAAGAATTCTAACCATATAAACTATATCATCTCACTCATATTGGATGACTGTAAGCGTTTGGCATCCAGATTCCATCAGATTCAATTCAGCCACTGTTACCGTGAGGCCAACCGGTGTGCTAATATGTTAGCTAGAATAGGTGCTAAGCAAGAGGCTAATTTCTGTTTGTTTTCTAGTTTGTCGTGGACTTGCTTAAGGCCTTGGAGGATGATTGTAATGGAGTTTACTCCAACAGACTTTGTACTAACATTGTTATTTAGTTTTTAATGTTATCATCTGTTTAACCCAAAAAAAAAAAAAAAAAAAAAAAGTGAAAGCCAAAGGCAAAAAGAAGAAAATGGCAAAGTCATTTTGAATTTTTCACATAGGGACGCATAAGTGTGTTTTGATCCAAAAGTTTTGTTCTAATTTTCTTCTCAATTTTGGAGAGAAAATATTTTGGTGGACTCGAGAGAAAACACTCGGGCCCACTACTTTAATTTTTCATAGTCCTTAAAATCCCTCCAAACAAACATACCCAAAGTAAGACACGTCGTTATCATGTGCCTCTTGTATAAATTTTGTAACTAATTTACATGTGTCTATAAGTAATTGGTTGAGGCTATAACTAGAAGTTAGAATCTATTTTGAGTTTGTTATAGTCTCGATTAGGCGGTTATGTTCTATTTTAAGTATAAGCGTGTGTATGGGAAGGAATTATAAATTAAAATTATTTCACTATTCAACTTATTTTTCCTACTATTCATGGGCCACATTGCACTTTTTGGCACTATTCATAGCTCCATTGTATTATTTCAATTAACTTTTACCTTTATTTACAGAATTTTTAACAATAATTTTTCAGTTTCAACAAAATAAACAGCATCTAAACACACAGTAGATCTTAGTGTAATTATGTTTTGTACTCTGTCATTTTTCTCACTGTTAATAAAACTCATCGATTTATTCTGTTTAGAGAGAGCTTTCCTCCGAGTGAGAAAGAGAGAAATTTAACACAAACGCACCTTTAATATATATTTGCAAACTAAGGTATAACTCACTTTAATATTAGAATATTAAATTTTATATTTGAATTTTTTTGGACTAGTGTATCAATATCTTAATTCACCCCACCTAAATGACAATTTTTGGCTCTAACCTTGACCTTGCATTCAAAAACACAAAAAACACCAAAGAATTTTCTAATAAACAGCCATAATTACTAGTAGTCTTTATTACAAACCCAACAAATTGAAAATTACTTGAATGACATGTTTTGCATTGAAAATTTAATAAACAAGACAAATTATTTTTGAGAGAAAACAAGACAAAATTAGTCATAAGTGATCAATTTTTATTTCCAAGTTTACTCAAATTTCTATAGCTCCATTCAATTTTTATGAATGACCATAAATCTAATTACTACTACCCCCGCGCGGGGGGGTGGGCTCAATTAATATGTAGGACAAGACAAGGTCTTATTTGCATACACAAGGATAATCAGCTTTTTTACATACCACATTGTATGCCCCCCCTGATGCCCCAAAAATTCTCAAGTAATATGTAGTACAAGGTACACAAGGACAATCGGCTTTTTCTACATACATATTGTACTTGTACGGTTTATTAGTTCATTGCAGGAAAACAATTTCACATTTAGGACCACTGCAACTCTTTTTTTAAAAATAATGGGTCCCCCCTTATAACAATATTATAATAAAATAAAACTACTTGTACAGCCTACTTCTCCACCACTATTTTGCTTAATAGAATTATATATAAAAATAAAAATAAAAATAAAACTACTTTCACATACTAGTCATTATAGCACTTCAAAAAAAATTGACAATCACAAAATTTTTCACAACTTTTTGTAACAATTGTTGCGTGGCAGAGTGTGATTGTTGAAAAAAAATTGTGAGTTTATGTGTTAGTATTTGTTAATCACTCACAGTTTGCCATATTAAAATTTTGATAAAAATATTGTGAAATAATTTATGGTCTAGAACTACTCATAGCACATCTGTTACGTATAACAATTTTTTCTTTCCTCACCAGCATTTTTAGTCTCAAACCCAAGTTTTTTTTGCAAACCCAAATTTAAATTGTATATGAAAATTACATTTGCATATAGTTGTTTGTTATTAATATCAATTAATATTTTTTCGAATTAATTTTACTCTCTTTTGATCTTGCCCCCTTAACCTAAAATCCTAGCTCTGCCACTGCTACTACCTGTGCTTGCATTGGACTTGGCCAGACTTTGTGCTTATTTGGATTTTTTTTTTCTTATTTAGTTTATTTGTTTATGTGTAGCTTTTTAAAGTATTGTTATTTTTAGTTACAACTTTACTTTAATCTTCTTCTTTTGTTAAAAAAAATAATTAAGTAAAACAAAATAATGAAAATGTCATTCTCAAAAAATAATAATAATAATAATAATGAAAATGAAAATCAGATATATCATACCAACACTGAATCACAAAAGTTGATATTGGGCTACTATTTCTACAGGCCGAAAAATCCAAAAAGAACAGGAAAGGTTAATGATTGCATTAAATTATAGTTTAATTAGGTTATAGCTTTTTAAAAAAAAAAAAAAGGTTATAGCTTTTAATAATCAGAAATGTTAATGGATGTCTTAAGTTCATTGATTTAAGAACTATTTTTAAAAATATTTTAGGAGAAAATGTTTTGGCACGTATTGCTAGCTTTTTTTTTTCTTTTTTTCTTTTTTTAATGAGAAAAAAGCTTCTAGCTTTGTTTAGCTTGTCTAATGGTTCAAAATTAGGCAAAGTTATTGTTGATCTTTCTCAAGTGTGAAGTTGATTTCCATGGTCCAACGAGGCACTTTGGCATCTAATAATGAGTTGTTGTTGAACTTATTGATCCAAATGAAGAAGGCCGTCCAATCAATCCAGGTGAAATGGTAAGGTCTATGCCTCAAATTAGAATATAAAATTCCCACTTGTATTTTACTATGCTATGTGATTTTGATATATTTTTTATGAGGTAAACAATACTTCCAAAAACATCTGTCTCCCTCGACTATCAATTAATTGAAGTGCCTCCTTGATCTACCTAACTAATTGGCCACCAGTAGAAAAAGGAATCGTTGATCAGCACTTATTTGGGATATCCAAAGTCTAGCGGTATATTCTTGTATATATAGGAACTAGGAAGAATGTTAATCATTTCCGCATACCATCAACTTATCAAGATTCAAGATTGCTTATATTTTAAAATTAAATGATCTCCGTTTACCGTGAATATTTCACACTTTTTCACAACGTGATCAGATGGCAAAGCGTGATTAATCTAATCTAATATCATTTGTACAGATTTATCAATAAGCGTATTAGACACTAACACATACTTTAAGGATATAGTTACTGTGATTTATTGTACACACAATTATTTATAAAAGTGATATACTAGTATAAATAATTGCGTGTATTAAGAAAGAGGTACGTGAAATAATATTTAAAAATGAGAAAAATATTGACAGTATTCTAGCTGAAAGGGGAAGATGAAGAAAAAAAAATCTAAAACTTAAGAATAGTAAATTACTCTTTAAACTATTTTTTTTTTTTTTTTTTGAGAAACAAACTAATTTTTTTTTTAATGCAATAGTTTGTGTTTTTTAATATAAAATTATTTAACTAGAAAAATATGAATATTTTAGAGAGTTTAAGAATTTGTGTAAAGGTATGTTAATACACAAAATATTAAAACCCAAATAAGGAATTTTATTATTAATAGTGTGTGTATATATATATAATTTTATTTTACAGGGCAACATGATTTATGATGGTTCTATGTTGTCATAGACTTACAGTTCTTTCATAAAAAGATGTCACAAATTTTTTTAATTTTGTATTTATTATTAGATAGTGAGGAAATGAGAGATAGGTTTCAAACCACACATACACCATAAAAAATGTCTTACAATTAGACTATAACTTTTTTTTAAAAAAGTATCACATGATCCTTGATGTCACGCTGTTTTGTTTTGTTCTTTTATTATTATTATTAGTTTACAACAATAATTGCTAATAAAAAAAAAACTAGCAATTATCAAAGATAGCAATCGTTGATTAGGCTCCTTGCTTATGTTGGAATTATTTGTTATTTTACCTAAACATAATATTTTTCAACACTTCCAATTATATATAATATTTTCCAAATTTAAGACAATGATATGGGATCAATGTCAAATCTAAAATAAAGGATATCCAGTTGTAGCCTATAACAAGACGAAGCAACCAAGCAAAAGCAAAAACACACCAAACCAATAGCAAGCTATAACCACATTTCAAAATAATTCTAGATTTCAAAGTCTGTCAAAATGCAATGTAATCAATAGCTAACAATTACATTGAATATTTCCTCAACAATTTTCTCGTCAACTACTTGGTAATTTTACAAATAAAGATCATAGTTGTAGCCAATTAGCTCAAATAGTTGCTCTGAAGCCATAGATTCTTATAATACACTGAGATTTTTTTTTTTTTTTTTTTTTTTTTGAGAAACACACACACACACACACACACACATATACAGGGGAAGAGAGATGAGATAAGAGAATACACTCACACGCCAACACTAAAACTGCATGCGGCAGTTAGTGTCGCGGAGCAAGTGATAAACCCCTTCTCAATATCACACCTTACCAATGTGGGACAACTCAACAACATTGAGTATCTTTTTTTTTTTTTTTTTTTTTGAGAAACACACACACACACACACACACACACACACACTCACACATATATATAGGGGAAGGGGGATGAAATAAGGGAATACACTCATATGCCAACACCAAAACTGCATGTGGCAGTTAGTGTAAATTGATAAAGCAAAGGAAACAAGATTAAATATTTTCCAAATAATGTGAATATGGACAAAAAAAAAAGATTTTAAAATCCATATTCAAATCTTATTAATACAAGCTCTATTTCTTAAAAAACCATACTACAAAGCTACAACAACTAATGCTTACTTTAATTGATACTAGCCTATAAATCTATAATATTCCATCTTTATTGAGGTTGGAGATTTTTGATGGAAATATGCATGTACGCAGCGAACAATTAACGAATCTACTTCATTCACAATTGATAACATATGCTATGTAAGTTTCAGAATATAAGAACAAGAGAGTGTACCTTGAAGCAATGAAATTCAAAACAAAATATTAGAAGCACTTGGGAAAACTTTTAATCTTCACTCCAATTCCACTTGATACCCAAGAAGTGTGGTCTCTCAATCAGTTATATGTATATGTTCTAGAGAGAATCAAAGAGTGTCCAACACTCACATACATATCAATTCATGTTCTCACTAATTTTGTATGTTTCTCTCCATATAACTTATTATCTAATTGGATTAGCTTTTTAAGCCTTTCCAATTGAGTTTTAGTATGTGGCTTGGAATGGGATTAAAAGGGAACAAATAAGACACTAACTCCAATAGGCCTTGGGTTTTTCTGTCAACTCTTGACAAGTTCAAAGTTAACATTAATTATATTTAATACCACTATATAAATATAATTGCAGTCTAGGCCTTATTAATAAATTATATTTCAAGACTTTATTGTAAATGCAACCCTTTCATAAAATATTCATAGTAATACAAAGTCATAAATGTAGACTGTCACTTTGTAGATTACTACATCTTAATCCTTGAGTACCCGGTTTAATCTTTTAAGTTATTCATCATATATTTGTAAAATCCAATTTCATAAACATATACTTTATTAACTATTTACCAAAGTAGTTAGACCTAATATTCTGAATAACAAACCCATTAAACTTATTTCAAGGAAATATTTTGAATTTCCATTAAGAGACTATGAATTCCATCTTAAAAATATATATTTCATCAACACTAAATGTGGTTGCCCAACATACTGAGGTTTTGACTGTAACTTTAGATCTCACTCCCGATATATCAAAGCAACCTACACTTCTTGATCAGGTCAACTATTCTTTCAGGATTAAGAGTTCATGTGAATAAAAGTCGTGAGATTTATTATTCATTTGACAGTCGTTAGGAGAATAATAAATCTCACAGTAGTCCAGTTCAATATGTTTTAACTCTTAAAACATATCAACATATCAACTAGAAATCTCTACTTCTATGATCAAAATAAATCATCTTAGTTGATATGTTATATAGTCTTCGGAGATGAAATGCCCAATTTCATCACCGACTACGAACCAAAATTCTGAGTTTACAAAGAACTTATGATTTATATTTTTTGTGACTTTTTACATAAATCACATATTATGCATCTCATGGACTATATGATAATGTCTGAATATTCATGTTACCATTATTTCAGATAATAATAAAACAAATTTATTAATCACAACATTAAGTCATACATAATATCATACATAGCATCATACAGTACGATTTAAGGGCACTAATCCTAACAGTTTTGGCATAAAATATACCACATGGTATCATTGTTAAAACTCTCTTATCAAAATTTAAAACTGTAAGTCAAATTCTTCATAACTACCTAAAACAATTGAGAAACAAAGGGTGACACCCATAAATTATGAAGGAAATGAACATGTAATGGAATTAATCTAAAAGCTCTTTCTCCGAGCTTAACTTCTGCCACATTGCTTACAATCTAACAATTTCATGCGCGCTGCTCATATTACTAGTAATAAAGTGACAAAACAAAACATGTTAGTAACAGAAATATAAACCTAAAATTGATGGAATACTCAAAAAGCTTCCCTTTGGTGGAGAACAAAATCAAAGAAACCTTGATGACAAAGGCGAGTGTTGCATAAGTGGCATTTGCCACATTTTGAAGTTGGTGACTTCCAAGCGTACACATTTTCACACCCAAATAACTCAAGGAACTGTGTGATTAATTATAAGTTATATATATCCAAAACTTTCAAATGAGAACTTGCATAATTATTATTCTTATTTTTTTAAGAATCAATAATTTTTTTTTTTTATAATACAAAAATTTTATTCAAAATATAATGAGTATACAACAGTAGCCCCAAAGACTCTAAACCAACAGTTGATAGAGTGAGACTCAGCACTACATACCACAATAACAACGTAGACACACCAAGCAAAGTAGGCATAATTATCACCCCGGGGGGAAATGACTTTACAAAATGCTTAATCATGCATGAAAAAAAGTTTCAAATAGTCAATATTTCTGTATGTTTAATCGTACACAATGAAAATGTTAATTTTATTTTAATTTTACTTAATAATTTGAGTAGAATTTGGGGGACATCCCGTTTTGGCTTATATAATTTCAGTGCTTGGATATTTGTCGCCATATTATCACAAGAAACTAGCAAACATATAACCCAAAATACCCAAACCAAATCAAGCTTAAATACCCAAACAAATTAACTCAAAATCAAGAAAAGTAAGAAAGAAAACCCCCCAATTCTTACACAAGACCTAGATCTATGTTTTCAAAATCGGATCAAATCGGCCAGTCCGACCGATTGAACCGAGAATCGAAGGCCAGTCCAGTCCGGCAAAAATGCCTAAAACTGCGTAAAAACAAGAAAAAACAGAGAAAAATCAGGAACCGAAGGCAAATCCAGTTTTGCCTTCGGTCCAATTTTTAAAACCATGACCTAGATCGAATCTAATCTAAGAAACACACCCAAATAAAATAAAATAAAATAAATAACAGCTTGGATTTGCCTTCAGTCCAATTTTTAAAACCATGACCTAGATCGAATCTAATCTAAGAAACATACCCAAATAAAATAAAATAAATAAATAATAGCTTCTCAAATACTTAAAAAATTTCTCACCAATGGTAGTGGCAGACAATCTAAAGGTGGTGGATGGTGAGTGGTGGCGATGGTGGTGGCGGTGACAGTGGCGATCTTTCGTTTTCTATTTCTTTCTATTTATCTTGTTTTTATACACTACCTATTCTGCCGGTAACAGGTTTACTACTAAACTTAAATATACAGTCAGGATTGAAATAGTAAAAATATACGGCTAAGATTTGGGTGGATACCATACCCACTAAAAAAATTAGATGTGTACCATAGAATGACTTGAAGAAATGGCTTGAAGAAATGGCAGTGTTTTATAATAGAGATCCAAGATTGCTCAACATGACGCCATCAAACTTAAGTGACATGTGTGTTTTTATGTAAAACACAATTGTATTAATAACAAAAGTGATGGAAAAGTGGGAAAATAGAAAATGGAGAGTTTGAAGGATAGAAAATATTTTAGTTTTCTTTCATGGTGTTTGGTTGGGAGGATGAAAAAGTTGAGGGGTAAAAAACTCATGTGTTTGGTTGAGAAGAAAAATAAGAAAATAGAAAATGTAGTTTATATAAATTTACTCCTGTGCCCCTATTATATAATATAATAAATAATTTTTTTGTAATTATTAAATAATAAAAAAGATTATTTTTCCATTATATATATATATGAGATTAAATTCTATAAGGACGTGGTATAAAACTCATGTTTTACCCCTCCAATCCCAACATGTCACATCATCTTATCGCATATTTAAGAATAAACACAATCACACTCAATCAATTCTAATGCCTATATATAAATCCAACCAAATTGAGAATCTATCGAGATGTTATTAAGTGTGATAAGATGTATTGAATTTTAAGTAAAATGCTGAAGTAGAAATAACTTATTGGATGGTGTAAAACACTCATCCTTATAAAATTTAATCTCATATATATATATATATATATATACACAATTACACACACTCCAATGTTGATTAAAAAAAAGAAGCCACGTTGACAAAAACAAACACATACACAAAAAATATATAAATAAATAAAACCACCCATTTGATTCCACAAACAAACAATAGAAAAATGAAAAAAGAAAAACACAGTAGCAGCAAGTGGCAACAACAAACAGACCAAACGGATGAGATGACTAAGAAAAAGACAAAAAAAAAAATGTGAAAACCAAAGGCATAAAGAAGAAAACGGCGAAGTCATTCTGAATTGTGCACATTGTGTTTTGGCCCAGAAGTTGTTTTGTTCCACTTCTCTTTTCAATTTTCTCTCTTCAATTTTGTCCTTATTTTGAAGAGGACATTTTGATAAACTCGGGTAAGTTTTGGCTCTAGTTTTCTCTTCAATTTTGTCTTCATTTTGGAGAAAAAACATTTTGGTGGACTCGGGAGAAAACACCCGGGCCCACCACTTTTTTTTTTCCTCCCCTTTCTAACCAAACACCCACTAAAAATGTTCTCTCCACTTTTTTTTCCTTACTTATCCATACTCCCTAAATCCCTCCAAACAAACATATCCTAAGTGAGACACGCTAATATCATGTGCCTCTTGTATAAATTTTGTAACTAATTTACATGTGTCTATAAATAATTGGTTGAGTCTGTTACTAGAAGTTAGAATCTATTTTGAGTTTGTTATAGTCTCGATTAGGTGGTTGTGTTCTGTTTTAAGGGTCTATTTAGATATCGCTTGTTACTGAAAATATTGTAGCAAAATAATTTTTAAATATGTCAATAGTGCCGTGTAACCCAATTTTAACTTAACATTTGCGTTTTTCCGTACTTGCGGATCCTGTGAATAATGTATAGGGCTCACAGAAAAAACGCCAAACGCAAATTTTTTTCCTTTTCAGTGCAATCCAATCTCAACCTAAGTATAAATAGTAGATCTTAGTGTAATTATGTTTTGTACACTCTCATTTTTCTCACTATTAATAAAACTCATCCATTTATTCTATTTAGAGAGAGCTTTCCTCTAAGTGAGAAGGAGAGAAATTTAAATCAAACGCTGCTTTAATATATATTTGCAAACTAAGGTATAACTCACTCTAATATTGGAATATTAAATTTTATATTTGAATTTCTTTGGACTAGTGTATAAATATCTTAATTCACCCTAGGGGTAGCAAAATTGAACATGACCCGCGAACCCGATACAACACGACACGAAATTAGCAAGTTATGGGTTTAGGCTTAATGGGTTCGTGTCATATTTGGATTAACACGGCTGACCTATTTAATAAATATGTTGGGTTAGTGTTGAACACATAGAACCCGTTTGACCTGTTTAATTAAATGACATTTTACCAATATACCCTTCAAACTCTAAATATATAAAAATATTAGTTGTTGTGGTTTATTTTCTTTGACATATTGTGATTGATTATTTGTGATATTGAGATATGTTTGTTGAATGATTATTTGTAATGCAGTTATTCGTTAGTTCTGAATTTTATATTAAAAATATTTATTTGATTGTTTTTTCATAATTTTTTTTTTTATTTTGATAAAATCTGATAAACAGGTCGACACAACTGACTCATTTAATATATGGGTCGTGTTAGGGTTGAGGAATCTTGACCCGTTTAATAATTGTGTTGGGCATGTGTTGACCTATATAGTCGAACACTCATGAGTTGACACGACATGAACCCGACATGCGAACACGAATTGTCATCCCTAAATTTTGCCCCACCTAAATGACAATTTTTGGCTCTATCCTAGACCTTGCAATCAAAAACACAAAAAACACCATAGAACTTTCCAATAAACAACCATAATTACATAGTCTTTTATTATAAACCCAACAAATTGAAAATTACTTGAATGACATGTTTTGCATTGAAAATTTAATAAACAAGACAAATTATTTTTGGGAGAAAACAAGACAAAATTAGTCATAAGTGATCAATTTTTATTTCGAAGTATTACTCAAATTTCTATAGCTCCATTCAATTTTTATGAATGACCCTAAATCTAATTACTACTACCTGTGCTTGCATTGGACTTGGGCAGACTTTGTGCTTATTTGGATTTTTTTTTCTTATTTAGTTTATTTTTTTATGTGTAACTTTTTAAAGTATTGTTATTTTTAGTTACAACTTTACTTTAATCCTTTTTTTTAATTTTAAGTAAAAACAACTAATGAAAATGTCATTCTCAAAAAAAAAAAAAAAAAAAACTAATGAAAATGAAAATCAGATATATCTTACCAACTCTGAATCACAAAAGTTGATATTGGGCTACTCTTTCTACAAGCGGAAAAATCCAAAAAGAACAGGAAAGGTTAATGATTGCATTTAAATATAGTTTAATCATGTTATAGCTTTTAATAATGGAAAATGTTAATAGATGTCCAAAGTGCATTGATTTAAGAACTATTTTTAGAAACATTTTAAGAGAAAATGATAAAAAAAAATAAATTTTTAATAACTTTTTATATTTTTCATAAAAATTGTGTCAAAACTTTCCTAATATGATATATTAATGATTGTTTAAAGTGATTGTTAATCAATCGTGACCCTTTAATAACATGAAAAGGCAACCCTTCAATAATATGAAAAGCCGAGTTGTTTAAAGAAGCGCCAATCCTAGATTGAAAAAAATGTAGAAATACATTTTTGGTTCCTATATTTTGGTCACATTCTTATTTTGGTCCCTATTTTTTTATTTTTTTGCTTTTAGTCCCCAAAATGAAAAACACATTCCATTTTTATCCATACTGTTATCTTACTAACGGAAATTACCTACGTGGCAACCATAGTGCACAGTTGGCACACCAAGTGCCTACGTGGCCATTAAAATAATATTAAAAAAATTGGATTTGACAATTAAAAAATGCCATGTCAACATTTTAATAAATAAAAAAAGCTACATCAGAAAAACTTAAAACAAAATTATAAATTTTGATATTTTTTCAAATAAAAAAATTTTATTTTTTCTTTTCATTATTTTTTCAAAAGAACGTGTAGATTTTTCTCATGTTCTTCCCTAGAAAATGATTGATTATACTTCATGTACTTCCCCAAGAACATGGTTGCCCTGAAAATTAAAATTAAAGGTTTGCTTTTCTTTTATTTCATTTTCTTAGCATTAAATAAGGCAAAACACATACAAAACTATGATCAAACTCAGTAATTCTAACACAATCAACTAACAAAATTTAAACCACGGTCAAATCAAAAACAAAAAACCAAAAACACCAAAACCCAAAGCCGATTCTCATCAATAAAATACACAAAAACACAAGCCAATCCTTATCAATTTTAGATCTAGTCAGATCAAACCACAGTGACCCACCCAACTACTACCGATCTGGGTTTAGAGAGAGAGAGAGAGAGAGGATGAGATCTGGGTTAGCCATGGGTTTTGGCCATGGGTCTTCAACCATGGGTTTTCAGTTATGAGAGAAGAGAGATAGCTCGGGATCTTCCACCAGAGGTAGGGATCTTACACTCCCTTTGCCACATTGGCTATTTTCTGTTTGTGAAATGACAGTAGGGACTAAAATAGAACGTGTTTTTTTTCTATTTTGGGGACTAAAAGCAATAAAATAAAAAAAGAAAGGACCAAAATGAAAATGAGGCCAAAATATAAGGACCAAAAAGGCATTTCCTCCTTGAAAAAAAAGCTAAAACAACCTTCGATTACTAATGGGTATTGTAGGAACACAAAAATTAGCCCCCGTGGTATACTCCTTGGAATTCTACTACAATAACTCACACAACCTAAATATAAATAAATAATAGGGAATAAACACTCCACTATGGGAAACACAAGCAGTGGATTTCTTTGACCATAAGTGTTACAATTATAATTACAAATGCTACTAGAGGAAACTTTCTTGTTCTCGTGGTGTCACCCTTAGTGTTTCTCTCTCTATTTCTATTTCTCTTCTTGGACAGATTTTTTCCCTTCACTTTTTCTCCCCCCTTTTCTTCTGCCTCCCACCCCCTTTTTATAGCTTTAGCCCTTGTTCTTATCATCACAGCTGTCCTACACTCTTCCAGAGTCTCAAGGATATGTTTTCTTACTTTATCAGTTTCCTCCCCTCCTTATCTTGAAATTCTGACTGCTAGGGATTGCGTGTACTGTTCAGGCTATTTTATGTGCATTCAAGGCGGCAGAGGTTAGATAAGAATCCCCTCATTAATGCGGAGGTAAAAATCTTCACTCTTCTTGTGCATTCTAGAAGTTTCCCATGGTTACTAACGTCTTCTGGTGGTCATACACAAGGTTTTGAAACCCGAACCAGACAGGGCGGTCCTACCAGAAAAATTGGGAACCAGACTGAAATATGGTTTTTTAAGCCTAGAGACTCGATATCAGTGAGTTGTGAGAGAACTGAACAAACCGGGATTTAACCGGGAAAACCAGACAAACTGTAGGCCGATTCAACCGATCATGCAATAGGGGAAATATCGGATTCCGAAGGAAATATCGAATTCCGGTTGACAAATGCATACCGAACAGGAAAAAGAAAAATGTTTCTTTGTCACTCTCACCTTCCACCAGCGACGATCTCTACATTCTCAACCTCAAGTCGGGGTTGTGGACTGATTTGGCTGCTGCTACTTCATCTTCATCTTTTTCTTCTTCTTCTTCTTCTTCTTCTCCTCCTCTCTCTCTCTCTCTCTCTCTCTCTCTCTGCCCATCTAACTTTCTTTTCTCTCTCTCTTTCTCGGTTTTTTTTTTTTTATATATTTTTTTGAAGATTTTCTCGGTTTTTCAAACCTCTCTGCCCAAGAAATAGACTTTTCAAATGTAAATAGTAGCTTGCCTTTTGATATTCTCAAAGCATCAGGAGATGATAGTTTGAATTGGTGTCACAATCTTTTGACATGTGGGATTGGCATTTATTGAGTTTAATGGCTGTTTGATTATTTATTTATTTATTTTTAATGGTTTCCCACTTTTATATATTTATGTTGATAACTCCATAAAAAAATATAAAAAGTTGCCAAAGTGATTTATTGAGTTATTAGAAATATAAATTTGTATATTTTATAAAATAGTAAAAAATAGCAGTAAACTCGAAATGATACACCAGTATTGACTGATGTGGGGCCCAAATATTTGGCAACCCAGCCCACTCCACATCTGACCCAAGGATCATGCTGAGGAGGGTACAAAGTCCGAGGATGAGTGGGAGAAACTCAAGTCATCTGGAACCTCGCTGAGGATGCTCACGTCCTCGGCAAACCGACATTGAAGGAAAGGAGCGTCACTCACTCATTAAATGCACGCCATCAACACCCTGGTCACATCAATGGTGAATTGACCAGCTAGCAGTGATACCTTGGTTGCTTCAACTAACAGAAAGCCTGTAAAGGCGGCTGATGGAACAAGCCCTCAAAGACAAGTCCAAATGGCCGACAAGTGGACGGCGGAGATTCACTGAACAAGACTATATAATAGACGGAATCTCCAAAGTAAAAGGGCTTTTCTTTGCCCCCGGAAGGGAGAAAAAGGGGAGGAGAGTTTTTCTTTCTTTAGGTTGTTCAAAGGACAACCCTTGTATTCATTGAATCTAAGGAAAAAGGGTTCTCGGACTGGGCCGAGAACGAACTTTCCTCAAGAACACTTAGCCCAATTTTAGTTATTTTTCTTGTAAACCCACACCGACTGTTATTTTTTCTTGCTAAGTGCCTAGCTCTTCTATCCACTCTCTACAAATTTATTGTATGGGGGTCGCCCGAAAAAGGGTCCCTACAATTGGCGCCGTCTGTGGAAAGGACTTGTGCACTAGCAAGTACGATGGTTGGTGTGAAAAGATTAAGAGTAACACTTCTAAAATATATATATATATATATATATAATACAGTCTACAGCAACAGTATTCATTCAGAAAGCAACAATCACCAGAAATGGAAAGATGCGAGAAATAAAAGAGATGAAATGGGTCTACTTCTTTATTAATATATGAAGAAAAGTCACATCTTACAGCAAATGCCCATGCAGGCTTGTTCTAAAACTAACTACAAAGATAGATGCCCACGCAGGCTTGCTCTAAAGCTAACTACAAAGAAAAATGCCTAAACAGGCTAGTTGTGAAGTAAGAGAAGAGGAAAGGGTGAGAAGCCTAGGCAGGCTTGTTTTAAAGCCAAGTCAAGCGACGGAGGGAGAGGTGGAGACAAGCCTATGCTAAGACCATCCACAGCTCCCCAACCAACACTTGCGGCGCTAGGAAGGGGAAAGAGGAAGCGGTCGCGGCGCCTAACGATTCCACCTCAAGGTTCCGCTAGGTTTCCCTCCCAATCCCACAGCGACTGGGAGCCGGCGAATCACTATCAGCTTGAAGAGCTGATAGATCCAAATCTGGAGGGGAAACGTTACGTTCCTTTCGGATCCCCCTCCGAATTGCAAGGGGAGTTCCATCCCTAGTTAGGTTGAAAAGCAGAAGGATCTTCGGAATCCTCCTAACCCACCCCCAACATGATGTCCAGGGTCGGGGTGCCATCTTCGGCTCCTGAAAGGGGCTAGGCTTCCTTATCACCGCCTTTTCCTAGGGCCACTTTGTTTCGTGGGGCACGAGCTACTATTTTGGCAAAGCCCCTGACATGTCTAAAGAGCAACACATTTGTGAGATATGAACTCAGATGTTTGTGGAGTTTAAAGAGAAGGATCGTCCCAGAAATGCCTTATATAGAAAGCAAAAATTGGTGAAAGTCAGCCCACACAGAATCTTAAGGAGAAATTACCGGAGGCAATAACTTCGCCCAATTTCCAAGAGGCTTATCCGCGGCTGGACCCTCGTAAATCTGCAAGGACATTAATGAGGAGGCGCCTCGCGCATCGAAGCGTCAAGCGCGTTACTCGAATAGCCCAAAGGGCACCTCGTAATCAGAAGAGGCACGCCAGACGAAGAGGCCAGACCAAAGAAGGGTCCCCTCCTCGGCAGAGCAGGTCCAGAACTAGGTACTAGACAGAACCAAAGCCTTGCATGATCCTCAGACTCAAGCCTATGGGGAAACTAGCTACTTCAGAAGATAAATGTTAGACAGAACCTAGGCCTTGCATAGTCCTCAGACTCAAGCCTCTGGGGAAACTAACTACTAAAAGAGAACTAGGTACTAGACAGAACCAAGGCCTTGCATGGTCTTCGGACTCAAGCCTACGAGGAAACTAGCTACTTCAGAAGATAAGTGTTAGACAGAACCTAGGCCTTGCATAGTTCTCGGACTCAAGCCTCTAGGGAAACTAACTACTAAAAGAGAACTAGGTACTAGACAGAACCAAGGCCTTGCATGGTCCTCAGACTCAAGCCTATAGGGAAACTAGCTACTTCAGAAGATAAGTGTTAGACAAAACCTAGGCCTTGTATAGTCCTCAGACTCAAGCCTCTAGGGAAACTAACTACTAAAAGAGAACTAGGTACTAGACAGAACCAAGGCCTTGCATGGTCCTCGGACTCAAGCCTATGGGGAAACTAGTCACCTTAGGAGATCCAAGTCAATGGAGAAACCAAGCCAATGGAGAAACCATCCCCCTAGGAAATACCAAGTGTAAAGCAGAGCCTGGGTCTTGTATGTTCCTCGGCGTCAAACCTATGGGGAAATTAGTTGCTTCAAGAAAACCCAAGTATTAGACAGAACCAAGGTCTTGCATGGTCCAAGGACTCAAACCTATGGGGAAACTAATCACTTTAGGGGGACCTAAGCACTAGACAGAACCAAGGTCTTGTGTTGACCGTGGGCCCAGACCTACGGCGAAGCTAACCACTTAGGTATTAGTAATGAGCGCTGCAAGGGACGACGATCAGTGTAATCGGCCGAGGCGTAATTGAAGCCAATATCGTTCAAGTGATGTATGCATACATGCATAATATAATACAAACAAAGCGAATAAAAGGAAACGAAATATGCACTTTACTGATCTTTAAAGAAGGAGTGTTACAAGGCAAATACACTAACACAATAATAATAAAAAAAAAAAAAAAAAAAAAAAGCGGAAAACAGGGCAGAGACGCAACAGGGGATCACTCTTTCAGCCTCCTCCTTGGCTTTCAAAGCCTCAGCCTTGGCAGACTCCACAGCACCTCTAGCCTTATCTGCCTTAAGCACCCTCTCCTCCAGGGTCGTGATCTTCTCTTTGGCTGTCCTCAGCTGATCCTTGGCCTTGAACAGGCTGTCCGTTTAGTCTAGAGTTAGCTTTTCAGTAGCAGTAAGGGCCGAACCAGTGGCGTCTCGAGCCGCCTTCATCTCCTTCAACTGGTCCACAGCCTCTTTAAGATCAGCCTTGGAAGTATTGAGGGCCCGCACGATGTCCGACAGCTTGGTACGCTCTGAGCCAGCGACCTGGCTCTAGCTACTGGCTATGTCCTCCAGCCTGAAAGTAGCTTGAATAGTCTGCCAATTGAAACTATTGTATAACAGATAAGGAGCCACAGAAGGTCAAGAAAGTCACAAGCAATCAGGAAACTTACCATGTCCAAGTATTGCTTAAGGCCGAGGAAGACCTCCTCGCTCTTCAAAGCCTCCAGTAGGGCCATATCCACAGGAAGCAGCAAGGACCTCTCCAATGCGTCGACCACGAGCGCACCCTCGCGCCCTTGAGGGTTCCTGAAGGAGACATCATTCGTCAGAGGCCTCCCATGGAGCATGGGGCCAGGAAGCCAAGCTTGGGCCCCGACCTGGATAGAAGCTTGCTTCTCTTAGCCTCGGCGCCCTATCTTCAACTGTTTTGATGACGACCGACCATCGCCGCCACCTCGGGGAGGATCAGACTCTTCGCCCCCCCTAGGTTTCTTGCCTTTATCCTTCTTCACAGGAGGACTGGTAGACTTGGACCTAGGCGTCGAACTCTGTTGGGGTGGGGGAGGGGGAAGTTTGAGAGGAGGAAGTTCAGGAGGAAACCTCCCCAGCGCATCCCCCCCGGCTGCCCCTTAATTAGTGCCAGCAAGCTCTTTTGAGGCTGCTTCTTGAAACTCATCTTCGATTGGGGAGTGGCTTCTTCAGACAGAAAGTCCGCTTTAGTCAAACTAGGGTCACCCAAGTCACCGGCAGGGTCCTCGGGCGAATGGGGCTGGTCGAACACGCCGAATTCGTCCCCGGATGGACCTGAGTCAGCAACCTCCTCTTCCCCTTCAACCTCGACGACTTGAGTTGACGAAGAAGTACCTACCAACGGTACACCCTCAGGAATGGGAGACCTTTCGGGGATGAAAAATCGGTTCTCGACTATGGTGATGCTACGCAGTCGAGGATCTCCAGCTCGGATCACGTGCCTAAGAGCCGAAAACGATTTTTGGATCGAGACGTATCCTAAGACCACGTGAGCAGCTCTAACTTGATTGTCGTCTTTATTCACAAAGATCTCCCACCTCAATACCGTCTCCAAGTCCTCCTTATTAACCTAGCTGAAGTGACATTTAGAAGCACGCGGATCTGCATAAAAGAAAACAAGTTCCTGTCAAAACCTAAGTGAAGCAGGCCACTAAAGCACAAAGAACTGAAAACGCTCTCCTAGTCTAAATGCCCCACCTGATGTACCCTCCACTATTGGGCACGGAAGGCCCTCGTGCCATTCCACAGACACAATAAGGAAGTCTTTGTTCAAACCCTTACTGGACTCAGGGAGGCACTGGATGAGCCGGACCCTGTCGTCCCTCGTCCTCATGTAATAAGACTTTTCTTTCAGGCTCTGGAGTTTGTAGCACTAGTTCACATCATGATGGGTCAGCCTCAGCCCCATCTTCTCATTCAAGGCATCCACACAGCCTAAAATCCTAAATACATTAGTAGAACACTGAGTGGGAGATAGGTCGAAGTGCCTAAGATAGTCCCTCATCACCGGCCCCATGGGTATCCTCACTCCGCCCTCCAGAAAGGCGATTATAAGAATCGCCACCTCACCCTCTTTCCTACTCGAGCTCAATTCCCCTTCTCCGCAGTACCTCAAACCCATCGTAGCGGGGATCTTATGATCAGCGACGAATTTGTCCATTAACTCCTTAGACTCAACTAGCTTCTTAAGCCTACCTATCCTAGAGAACTAACAAGGAACTCAAGTCAACAGTATGAACTAGAGAGAGAAGAAGACTTACGGAAACAAGGGAAAGCTCCTCGAGCAGACTTTTTGTGCTATGGGGAGTTGCAAGTACAGTTGGAGATGTGACCAATTTCAGGATAGGTGCGCAGGACCTCTTGAATGCTAAAATGAAATGACGAATCAATTCAACTGGGTATATATATATATATACCCCCAATTAAAAATAACCGCCTAGACTTTCCCGCCCAATAGGCTAGGAGAATCCCCACCGTCCATTCATCATCATACCATTGAACGTAGGGAGCACAGAGCCGTCAAAATTTAATGAAGGCATGCTCTAGATACCGAAACGCCAGGAACGTCCCCTGGGCAGTTGAAAAGATTGTGACATTGACAGAAAAACAAGACTCGACAAGTCAGGACATTGGCCCGAGAACATCAAAATCCTCCTCCCCTCTCGAGAGGCCGGGCAGCAGAATTTTAAGGGGCTATTGTGGGGCCCAAATATTTGGCAACCCTGGCCCACTCCACATCTGGCCTAAGGATCATGCCGAGGAGGGTACAAAATCCGAGGATGAGTGGGAGAAACTCAAGTCATCTGGGACCTCACCGAGGATGCTTACGTCCTCGGCAAACCGACATTGAAGGAAAGGAGCGTCACTCACTCATTAAATGCACGCCACCAACACCCTGGTCACTTTAATGGTGAATTGACCAACCTTATAATGTACTATTTTATGTATTTTGTTTCAATTTTTAAGACATTTTTAGTAAATTTTGCTAATATTTACAAATTTAATATATTTATTTATATTTAGATAATTATTAAATTAATTATGACATCACTACGATTCGACCCTGGTTTAACCTTAAAAACCTTGAACCTCTCCCTTTTACGGTTCAATAAACGGTCTAGGTCTAAAAATTTTGGTCATATATTGATTACCCGTGCTCCATGTCTCGGATAAGTTAGTGCTTTCCCTTTTCCGTGGGAATTGATTTGCCGTGATACTCATCTTTGTCTGCGATACTTGGGACAATTTGGCTTTCACATCTTTCATGGTTCACAACCTTCTGAGCATTCCTTTCAATACGTGGGCCAGACCTAAGTTATTTCCCGTGGCCCAATTACTTTTTGGGTTTTTGGCCTGAGTGATGACTGTCCCACTCCCCACAGATATGTAAAGTATAATCACAAAGAAGAAAGTTGAAACATCTCACAAAGAAAAGAAAAAAGTATTTTATATATCAGCTAGATGCAATATTTTGTTTCTGTGGACTCATAAATATAAAAAGGATGCTAAATAAAACTGATGCATGAAATGCCACCAATAAAGAGTCCCATAAAAAAGAAAAAAATCTGTTTAAGCATCGGCACTTTTGGTAGTTCATTTTTCTTTTTAATTTTTGTTTTTAATATTAAGATGAGCATGACTAGTTTTTGATAAGTTTGAGGGTAGATTTACATTTTGAATGTATTTATTGAAAATACCAAAATGTGCTAACTAGTTAAGTGTAAAGTTTTTGGTACACATTGCTGCTGCTTTTAGGTTGCTACTTGTGCCGACATTAGAGTCCCTTTCATCTATTTTGCGGCACACTGTTTTTCCTAAAAAGCTTCTAGCTTTTGTTTTTAATTTTAAATTTTTTTTTTTTATGAGAAAAAAGCTTCTAGCTTTGTTTAGCTTGTCTTATTGTACAAAATTAAGCAAAGTTATTGTTTGATCTTTTTATAGTGCGAAGTTAATTTCCATGGTCCAACGAGGCACTTTGGCATCTAATAATGTGTTGTTATTGCACTTAATGATCCAAATGAAGAAGGCCTATGCCTCAAATTAGAATATAAAATTCCCACTTGTATTTTACTATGCTATGTGATTTTGATATCTTAATTTTTATGAGGTAAACAATACTTCCAAAAACATCTGTCTCCTTCGACTATCAATTAATTAAAGTGCCTCCTTGATCTACCAAACTAATTGGCCACAGTAGAAAAAGGAATCGTTGATCAGCACTTATTTGGGATATCCAAAGTTTAAAGGTATATTCTTGTATATGTAGGAACTAGGAAGAATGATAATCAGTTCCGCATACCATCAACTTATCAAGATTGCTTATACTTTAAAATTAAATGATCTCCGTTTACCGTGAATATTTCACACTTTTTCACATCGTGATCAGATGGCAAAGCGTGATTAATCTAATATAATATCATTTGTACATATTTATCAATAAGCGTATAAGACACTAACATATACTTTAAGGAAATGTGTATTAAGAATGAGGTACGTGAATAATGTTTAAAAATGAGAAAAAAATCGACAGTATTCTAGCTGAATGGGGAAGATAAAAGAAAATGTTTAAAATTTAAGAATAATAAATTATTCTTTTAACTATTTTTTTTAATGCAACAGTTTGTGTTTTTTAATTTAAAATTATTTAACTAGAAAATATGAGTATTTTAGAAAGTATAAGAATTTGTGTAAAGATATTTTAATACATAAAATATTAAAACCCAAATAAGAAATCTTATTATTAATAGTGTGTGTGTATATATATATATATAATTTTATTTTACAGGGTAACATGATTTATAATGGTTCTATATTGGCATTGACTTACGGTTCTTTCATAAAAAGATGTCACAAATTTTTTTAATTTTGTATTTATAAGTAGATAGTGGGGAAGTGAGAGATGGGTTTCAAACCACACATACACTATCAAAATGTCTTACAATTAGACTATAACTTTTTTTAGAGTATCACATGATCCTTGATGTCACGCTGTTTTGTTTTGTTCTTTTATTATTATTATTATTATTACTACTAGTTTACAACAATAATGATGAACTAGCAATTATCAAAGATAGCAATCGTTGATTAGGCTCCTTGCTTATGTCGGAATTATTTGTTATTTTACCTAAACATAATATTTTTCAACTCTTCCAATTATATATTATATTTTCCAAATTTAAGACAATGATATGGGATCAATGTCAAATCTAATTCCCTCTAGTGGCCTTAAGGCCCCACTCCACCAATTATGAACGAAATTTATCTTAAAGACAACGTCTCATAAATAATGCAGTTAAATCAAAATTATAAGGTGTATAGTAAAAGTCTTGTAGTTCAATTGATTTTTTTTTTCTTTTGCATTTTCAATTATAGTGTTTTCATTCTCTTAATTATTGAATTATAAATAATAAAAAAGATGTTCTTCTCTCCAAAAAAAAAAAAAGATTATAAGGTACATAGATTTTATATTTTTTTTAAAATAAAGCATAGATTTTTTTTTTTTTTTTTTTTTTTATGGGATAAAGTTAGATTTGATTCAATGTAAACCTGCGTGTGTGTGTATAATTTGGCATAATTTCTTATATGTTGTACTTTAGATTACTTGATTAATTTAAAATCATGTGATTGTATTAATCAACGAAGCATATAATTTAATTTAATTAACTTTGGGAGAAGATAATACAAATATCGATATCAAACACTTATATCACTAGCATTATATGACAAGGAACAGAGTTGTGACTTTGGCCTTGAGCTCCTTGTGCTCGAAGTAAACCTCGGTTATCAATTCATTGCAGGGGACGATCTCATTATTTCGCTTTCCCATCACATGATGGTAACGAAAATCACGTAAAAGAATGGATCGACGATGAGCTCCAATATCAACTTCATATCATTGGAGAGAAAAGCTTCTAAAAGGCATTACGATCATGGACATGGTGATAACAAGGAAGGAGTGATGTCATTTGGACAACAAGGTTTTCACGGGAGGTTTGTTGATGTTGTGGTTGAGACTTGAGAGAGAGGTTGTGTGAGCAAAATACATATATGTGTATATATGTTATATCTTTTTCCCCTCTCTTGCTATAAATGGGAGGAATACAAATCCAAATCCTCTTGAAGGAAAGAATTGAGTAAGATTATTGAGTTACAAGCTTCCTGGGATGTTTATATCATAATAAGTTTTTTAATTATTTGAGCAAAAAGTATATAGCAATCTTACAAAACTATAAGTATGATAGTTTTGAACAAATGAAAATGTTCGGAGACATATTCCTAATATGTAAACATAATAGCTAGCGACACAAAAAAAAAAAAACCATAACAACTATAAACTCTATACAATTCATCAACTTGACCCAAAATCCACAACTAAAAGTATTAAACTCTAGGTCTTAACCAGCGCTTCATTTATTTACCCTTATCATGGATCTCGTGGAATAACCTGAACAAAAACATCACTAAATTGTAGTCCATGCCATTTCTAATGATGGTGCATGCTTTCTTTTAAAGACAAAAATGGTTTATTTGGTTGAGATGATGGAAAAGTAGTAGGGTGGATAGAAAATGGAGAGATAATGGAAAAGTGAGATGATAGAAAATATATTATTTTTTCTCATATGCGTTTGGTTAGGAGGGTGGAAAAGTAAAGGGATATAAAAACTTTTTATTTGGTTGAGATGAAAAATGAGAGAATTGAAAATGGAGTTTGTGTAAAATTATCATCATGTCCCTATTAAATAAAACAAAAAGTAGCACGTTATATACTTTAAAAATTTGTGTCTAAATTGGGCACTTCATTAAAATGAAAAAAAAATAAAAAAGAATAAGAAATTAATCCAAAGCTTTTTTTTTTAACAAAAACAAAAACCAACCAAAACTGATGAAAAAAAAAAAAAAAAAAAACCCCTTTCAGATAAAGAGCCAAAATGCCCCATTCCCCAAACGTCCAGAATGTACCTGCTACTACGGTATATTTGTCCAAATGCAACAATGGAGCCTCCTTGTTTTCCTTCTTATAGTGAGAGTTTGGATACAACTTATTCCTGCTTATTCCTGTGTTTGCGTTTTTGTGTTTCTTTTTTCTTTTATTTTTTTTTTTTGTTTGCCGTTGTTTTTGACTTTTCAATCTGTTCACTGTTTACTTTTCATCCACTCGTGCACTGTTCACAGCAAAATAAGCAGGGGAGTACATACCAGTGGATCCCATTTACTGTTCATGAGGCTCACAATCATCACTTTTCAGTAACTTTTTCATTAAAAATGAGTCCCATGGCACTATTTACATATTTAAAAATTATTTTGCTACAGTGTTTTCAGTTTTCAATTTCAGCAACTTTCAGTTTCAGTAACAATAAGTTATATCCAAACAGACTCATAATCTCCCCAACTTAGAGAGATTGAGTTTTGGTGGACTTTGGGAAAAAACAGCTGAACTCCACCAGTTTTCTCTCTCTCTTTCCCTCCCAACTATACAGCCACTCCAACTATTTTTTTCCTCACTCTTCTCTCCTTTATTTTCTATTCACCAAATTTTCACTCCAACCAGAGTACTCTAACCTTAAATTTGTCCTATCCTTTTAAGAGAAGAGAAAAAAAAAAACCATCATAGCAAATAGATTTAAATTTATTTATTTATTAAAAAAATGTCTCGTTCATGCATTGATTAAGTTAAGGTTAAGTTTTTAATTCTTCTAAAAAAATAGGTTAAGTTTTTTAATTCTTCTAAAAAAAAAGTTTAAATTTTTTAATTATATTCTATCAATTTTTTTAAAAGAATCACACAACATTCAATTAAAGAAATATTTGTTTATTATTAGAGTGTTATTATTTTTTTCAATGCAGTGGGATTATATAAATTCTTCCCTAACGTACCATCAACAAAAGCCTAAAAAAAGAAAAAGAAAGGGGAATTCGCTTCCAAATTTTTTTTTTTAAATACTACCCAATTATCTGTATTAATCTTCTCCAAATGTATATATAATTATATGTTTGTTTTCATATGGGCGCATGATATTGATGGGTGAAAGCAGCACAATCTCTCACTCTTTTAAGTATCTCGAGAATCTACAAAAATTGAATGGTTTCTTTCCGAATTATAAAAAGAAAAACTCCATCGACTTGTCTGATGGACCCAGTCTAGAATAAACAACGGCAACTGGTTTGTACACATGGCATGCTTTCCACCGTGAACTTAGTCCAATTGTGATGCGAAGACAGTGCAAGTGCCAAGTGTGCAAGTGCCAAACTACCCCCCACCCCCCTGCCCTTATTATAGTAATAGTATATCAATGATCAAACCACAACCCGTCAAGAGAACACACACCTCGTTTCTCCCGCGGCCCGCCCTTTAAATTTGGGAAATTGCGGACCCCACCCTATATTTTGCTATTTCCTATTTCAGGAGTCTCTCAACAATTCTACGGCGCAGCAAGTAGTCTACCAAACTCTGCCCTCATACAGTTAATGACTGAAACACCCTTGGTCTTTTACATGAACAATTGACTCAAACACGCTATATTCTATGACTCCAGCTTGTGAACTAGTGTGAGTTTTTAGCCTGACAACTCTGACCTTTGCATAAAGAAAAAGACACGAAGTTTCTGCAATAGACCCCGTGAAAATTTAATAGGAGAAACGTGATATATGATATCACCTGGTGATTTCGACAGACTTTGAGGTGAGGTGTGGGTGGGGGTGGCCAGGCTAAGCAAGTTGCACCCTTTTTGGTCCGCTAAAAATATCTCTCACTCTGACTAATCTAAGCTTTGCTTTTTAGTGATAGCCAGTTAATCTTTGATTAGACGCTCCATAAAATTTTATGGGATTTAAATAAGCAAAAAAATCATCACCTTCTAACTTTATTAACGATGATTTGTGCAGCTTTTTACTTTTTAAATAGAAGAAACAGTGTTGATATTTTTGTTTACGCCATTAAAAGCTTTGGCATTATGGTCTTAATTGTTTTTAGTGGCAGCACCTTTCACAACTCAAGCCATCTTTCTTTTCGTGTTTAGGTTCTCATTTTCTTTATGCGCCCCCAACTTGAGAGAAAAAAAAGGGCAATTGGCTAAATGCTAGAACAGGAGTTTGACAAAATTATTTCTTTGCAAGTCCTATTCCTCACGTTTTCTTTTTAAGAAAATGTTAAATGCTTCTTCCATGTTATAGGTCCATTTTAGAATTTTTATTATATAAATATCACTTCCAAAAAAAGAAAATTTATTGATTTATAAGTAGAAAACCTATGTATATACAAAGATTATGTTTCAATCAATGTGAATAAATGTAAACTACAACTAATGACTAAGAGATAGTGATAATGATTGTGACGTGGTGTCTAGTAAGCATGTACACACTGATTTAAAAATTTAATCCTCCCCTCTCTTGAAAATAAGAAATTTCAATTAACTATGAGAAAAATTGACTGGATTTCCTGTTTTACAATTTAGTTGTATAAATTTCTGACTCAGAATCTACGTCTGAGTTGTTTTAAAAAAAAAAAAACATGGGTAGAAAGACGAATTACAAATTCAAAATATATATATATATTTTTTAATTTTGTTAGCATATTCTTATCTAGCAAGAAAGTAGATAAATGTCTAGTCAGGTCCGATTGCAAACACCAAAAATATCAAACTGAATCCACCAATTTGATTCAAACATTTTCCCATATGTATGGAAACCAAAGACCTATGAGCGGTGGGATTTTAAAGGAAAAACAAAAACGGTTTGGAAAAACAAAACACAAACAAATGAGAAAATAAAAACTAAAAGGGTAATTTGGGAAAAACAAGTAAAAAGCAACCCTGGAGTTGAACGAATGCCAGTGGTAGCCAACAACTCTCCTAGAACTCTCTCTCTCTCTCTCTCTCTCTTCAACCTAGCTATAAAAGCAAAATCTCAAGCATTGATGTGCATTGTGGCCTACTCTTTTTCACTTTCCACTACCTCTTAAAACTCTCCACCTCTCCCCCCACCCACCACCATGGAAGGGGTTTCACCGCCGCCGCCACCTCCGCCGCCACCACCACCACCATCCACCACTCTTCTTGGCAAATACCGATTGGGCAAATTACTGGGCCGTGGCAGCTTTGCCAAGGTCTACCAGGCCCAGTCCCTAAAGGACGACACCTCTGTGGCCGTCAAAATCATCGACAAGTCGAAAACCGTTGACGCCGCAATGGAACCTCGGATAATCCGAGAGGTGTTAGCCATGAAACGACTCCACGACCACCCAAACATCCTTAAAATCCACGAAGTCATGGCCACGAAGACCAAGATCTATCTCGTGGTCGAACTCGCTGCCGGTGGCGAGCTCTTCTCCAAAATCTCGCGCCGAGGCAAACTCGCCGAGCCAGCCGCGCGCCGATACTTTCACCAGCTCGTCTCGGCTCTAAGCTTCTGTCACAAAAACGGCGTCGCTCACCGCGATGTGAAGCCGCAGAATATCCTGTTGGACAAAGACGGAAACCTCAAAGTCTCCGACTTTGGTCTCTCGGCTTTGCCCGAACAGCTCAAAAATGGCTTGCTTCATACGGCTTGTGGGACCCCGGCTTACACGGCTCCCGAGGTTGTCTGTCGGCGGCGCGGCTACGATGGCTCGAAAGCCGACGCGTGGTCTTGTGGGGTTATTCTCTTTGTGTTTCTCGCAGGTTATCTTCCGTTCGATGACAGTAACATTGTTACGATGTACAAGAAAATCCATCGACGAGAATATCAGTTCCCAGATTGGTTTTCGAAGTCGGCGCGCCATGTTATATTTCAGCTTCTGGATCCGAATCCCGATACAAGATTGAGCATCGAGAGCCTCATGCAAAACCCGTGGTTTAAGAAATCGTTGAGACCAGTGGCGGAGAAGAGTGTGTTTGAATCGAGTAGTTGGAAGTACGAGTACAACATGTCGTGTACGAATGCGTTTGAGATTATATCGTTGTCTTCTGGGTTGGATTTGTCCGGGTTGTTTATGGAAACGACGGCGTGTGGGATCAAGAGAGAGAGGAGGTTGTTGTTTACGTCGAAGGTGAAAGGGGAGGTGGTGAGAGAGAGAGTGAGAGAAGTGGCTGGGAGATTAGGGTATAGAGTAGAAGAAGGGAAAAATGGTAGTAGCGTAGGGTTGGGGAAAGGGAGGGTGGTTTTGTTGGTGGGGGTGGTGGAAATGACGCCTGAATTGGTGTTGGTGGAGGTGAAAGTGGTGGAGGGTGGGGTTGAGTTTGAGGAGCATCAATGGAAGGATTTCAAGGCTGGGTTTGAAGACAAAGACATTGTTGTTGCTTGGCACAACAATGATATTAATGTAGTAATGTGAAGAATTTTCAAAGGAAAATTGATTTTGCCGGAGGTGGCAGAACACACAGTGTTGAGACACTTTTGTTTTTATATCATGATGATGTTGGGAAAATGGGTTGATCTTTGTACATCAAATTACTTAGATTTATTAGGCAAGATTTAAGATTTTGAAGGTTTGTTTTCTTGGTTGAGCTAATTAAGGATTTTGTACATGTATTTCAAATCCATCAGTAGGTTTAGTATATTAAAATACTAGTAATCTCTCTTTTGTTCCTTTGCCATTTACTTCTGGTTTTATGCTGAAGTCCAGTTTTCCTTTTGTCATTCTCTACATATATGTTATTAAAAGGGCAGTGTTAATCCCATCAAAAAAAGAAAAGAAAAAGGGCAGTGTTAATAACGGATGCAATTTACTTCTGACGTGTTCAACTCACGATTTCAATTTAAATCCACCGGTATATATGGATGTATGTGCCAAATGGTATGTGTAATAGGTTTTACTGTAATTAAAAATCTTACATGCTTTGCCTTAAAAACTGTGTAGTCTGGAACCTTGAGATCAAGTACACAGTGCTGCAGTGCACCAAAAAGAAAAAGAATTGGGGATTAATTTGGCCGGCAAAGGCCATGTTAATATTAGAGAGGCTATTAGGGAAGGTTTATGTAAGGAAGCTTTTGTTTTAATTGTCAATTATTATAATGTCTTGCCATGAAAACCGATTAATTGCTGCTGACCAATATTTGTTTTATATTGCAAAAATTACAACCAAAAAAAAAAAAAAAGAAGAAGAGAGAACGGCTGGAGATACAAATTTTTTTATAAAATTTTTTACAAATTACTAATGTGATGAGTGATTATTAGTAAATGAAAAAGTGATGTTAATGGTAAATTTAAATCAAAACTAATAAAAATGTGACAACATCAACAACTTATAAAAATGTTGAAAACTAGTTTGTTGCAGTAGTATTGCTTTAAGAAAAATATTAAAATTTTTAAGATTACTTAATTTTAGTGAGCATATCTGTCAAATTTGAGAGCATATCTGTCATTCTCCACATGTGTGCTTCATCCTAATAAGGGATATTCCTTGCACACCACTGTAGCCCTCAGCGCCTTTGAATGATGATAAGCAGAATCGTCTGTTGTACTTAGTAGTTAGTACTTACCATCAGTTGAAGGCAGCAGCAAACTTACATGGGACTTGCAGCATGAATAAACCAAGATTAGTTTCTTGTGAAATATCTAGGTGACAGGTCATGTCAACATGTATGCAGTAGGAAAGTGTCTATTAGACGGAAAAATACACGGTCCCACCAGCTGTGAGGGGAAGAAATATACACCCGAACATGTGTGCTACTCCTATTGCACACATTTAAAACAATTACATCAGTCATGGTAAAATGCAAAAAATGTAAAAATTTACGTAATATGGCCCAAAAAAATATCAATATTAGTCTTTTTAAACCTTTGTAAATATGTAAAGATGTTACAATAACCGTGTATATTTACAATATACACGATTACTGTAGCTTTGTATACAATATTTTAATAATTTCTCTCATTCTCTCTTGTCTTTTTTGTTTGTGTTCGTCCCTAGTTTACTGCAAATCCACCCAACCATCACCCAATCACCACCACCACAATTCATCACAATCCATGATATTTCAATCACAAAATCAACCAAAAACAAAGGAAAATCAAACCAAAAATCAATCCAAACCCAAAATCAACAAAAAACTCAACAACTTAAAACCCAATTCAACAAAAAACCCATCAACCCAAACCAAAAAATGTAAAAATTTACGCAATATGGCACAAAAAACACCAACATTAGTCTTTCTAAACCTTTGTAAATATATAAAGATACTACAATAACCGTGTATATTTACAATATACACGGTTATTGTAGCTTTGTATACAATATTTTAATAATTTCTCTCCTCTCTTTATCTTTTTTGTTTCTATTCATCTCTAGTTTACAGCAAATCCACCCAACACCGCCTAACCACCACCCAATCACCACCACCACCACAACCACAATTCATCACAATCCATGATATTTCAATCACAAAATCAACCAAAAACAAAGGAAAATCAAACCAAAAATCAATCCAAACCCAAAATCAACAAAAAACTCAATAACTTAAAACTCAATTCAACAAAAAACCCATCAACCCAAACCAAAATCAAACCCAAACCCAAATTGAAGCTACCGTCATCGCCACGACCATGGAGAGCTTGCTACCATTAGAAAACCCATCCCAAAAACAACCAAAGCCATCGGAAAACCCATCCCAACCCCAACCCCAACTCAAAATCAACTCAAACCCATCAAAAAACCCATCCTAAAACCAACTCAAAATCAACACAAACCCTACTGGAAAACCCATCACAAACCTGACTCAAAATCAACCAAAACCAAAATCAAATCAAAAGCAAACCCATAAAAAAAATAAAAATAAATAAAAAAAAAACACCCATAGGAAAACCTCAAAACCTACCAGTGCCGCCGATATAAGCTTGGAGTAGTTGCTAGAGCTGTTAGTATGACGTTCTGTGTGGCGGCTTGGAATGAGAGAGAGGAAGAGAGGGAGAGTTAAGAAAGAGAAAGCACCGTGAGAAAAAAGAAAGCATCGTTGGCGATGCCTCGTGGCGGTTTGACCACCCATCGCAACGACGCTCACGCACACCAGCGGAGTTGTGGGCTTAGGAGCTCGAGTGCTGTGAAAAAAGCTATACCTCTGGTGTGTGGCTAGAAAATGAGTCAATTTTAATGGGGTTAACAAAAGTAAGTGAAGTTGCCACCAATCATTGGGTTTTTTCTAAGATGTAATTGATCACCTGATTCTATTTCATTTTATTACCAATCCTAGGCTAAGAAAAATGTCATTTTTCCTAATCTAATACAGATAGATAAAAAATCTTGATTCTTGAGTTTGAAAGTCTGGCTACGTGTGGGGAAGATGTTTGGCACCCCATAACGCCTGTCTAAGGACAATCTTTTGTTTTGGTAAAATCTTAATTTAAGGACATTGGCAATTAAAAACGAGCTATTAGCATTAACTTTCGGGACTTTAAACAAATTGGGCTTTGAGGTTTGATATCGGAAAGGGTGTAATCTTGATCAATGCTTCCTTCGTGTATTTGGAATCCTTGCTTAATTTCCATGATGAAAATCCAGCAACATTTCACCTTGTTTTTATGGCAGATATCTGACAACGCTTAACCTCAGGAGTATCATAGTATACAAAACACTATTTTCACCAAGGTTTTGCTATGAGAATACGGCAACAAAGGCGCCCCATTTTCATGACGAAAATCCGGCATAGTTTCGCATTTAGTGCGCATCAGTAGGGTTTCATGCCTATGTATACGATGCGTGCCAAGATGCTCGTGCCAAGACGAGCTGAAGCCCCTCAACGCATCAAGCATATTAATGCGTGTCGCATACACGCGGAAACCAATGTCACTCAGGTGACATAGATCAAGATAATCACACCACGATGATCATGCACACAATAAAGCATGAATATGCACCTATAGCAATTGCCTTGAGCACATACCCGCACTACAAGGTCAAGAGCACTCATGACTAGAGAGGGTCGCTCACTTAGCCACGAGAGTCCATCATACAAAGTGCACAATCACCCATATACAAGTGCATATAGATATACATACATTATGCACAATGATATCACACTGAGTGGGAAAGTAAAGCAGACATTGCCAATATTCCTAGGGTATGACCTAGCAAGGTACAAGAAATGTAAAACGAACATTGCCATACTTAGGGAACTCGGCCCAAACAAAGTGCAGGAAAAATAAAGGATATATGCCTACATCCATAAGGTATGGCCTAACAAGGTGCAGGAAAAATAAAACAAACATTGTCATACCCTAGGAATGCGGCCTAAAACTAGATACGAGGGTGATAAACCTAATACAATGCTCTAAAGAAGTGGCTAAGAGAGGGAAAAAGAAATAAACACACGAGGAGGCTAAAGCTCCTAATCTACTGAACATGATCCTCTTTGGGCTTGTGTCTTCTTACTTACATCCTTGCCCTTTTTGCTCTCACCTAGGGAGTCGTGCCCTCGCTCCAAGCGTCCTTGCTCTAAGAATGTACATGTAACAAACAAAGAAAGCAGCTAGCAGACAAGAAAAGGAGATAACAAAGAGGTAAAGAGAGCATGCAAAGAAAGCCAAATAAGGGAAAACAAACATGTTAAGCACACGAAGGGGCAAACAAACATGTTGTCAAACAAAAAAGGGTGTCCTAGGATGACAAATGTAGGTTTGGATCGGATGTCCATAGTTCCATTGAATTGGAGTACAGACGACACACATGCCATCAAGCAAAATTCCTAAAAGGGACTCAGGGTCTCATGTATCAAAGACGGGTGTAAACCTACACGAGATAGTAGGAATTAGGCTTGATGACACAAGCAAACACAAGGACTCATGCACAAACATATAGGCAAGCGTGCAAAAATACAAAGAAGCAAAGAAAGCCAAACAGAGGGCACTAAGCATGGCAAAAGACAAGCAAAAGGAAGTGGCCCTAAAAACCAGCAAGCACAAGCCCATGGATGGAACTAAGCATGGCAAAACCTAGATCTAGACAGACAAACATGGATATAAAGCATAAAAGTAAGTAAGCATACACATGCATAAAGAAAATGATCCAAACCCTTTGATATAGGCCTAGGTAATGGATGTAGGCCTAGACTACAAGATTTAGATCTACACCCTACCTAAGGGCCAAAATGCAAGAAAGAGATATATCAAGAGACAAAAAGGCTATAGAAGCACATGGCATAGCATTCAACATGTAGATCTAGACACATAAACATGGCACAAAGCACATCAAGATATAGATTTAAGCATAAACATGGCACAGAGCACACATATAGATCTGGACATAAACATGGCAAGGAGCACAGGAACATTTAGATCTAGGCATAACATGACAAGGAGCACATGAACATGTGGATCTAAGCACAAATGTAGCAAAAACCACCTAGGCATATAGATCTAAGCACAAACATAGTATTTAGGCATACCCTAGCCCAAGAAGGCTAGGCCAACATCATCAAAGCAATAAAACATGGCAAAAAGCAAGTAGACATGCTAGGAAAGCTATAAAACATGCTAGAAAGCAAGATAAAGCAAGAGATATACTATGGAAAACAATAAAGCATATTATAAAGTAAGATAAAGCAAAGGGTGTAAATTGTAGGTAAAAAGCTACATCTACACCCTTAAAACCTCAAATCCAAGGTCCTAAGACCAAGGAGAGGAAAAATAGTGCAAGAACACTTACCTCTTGATTGTTGAGAAAAGAGAGAAATTAAAGGTTTTTTGGATGTGTTTGGGAGAGAATTTAGAAAGGAAAAGAGAGAGAATCTACCCGAAAAAATGCTCAAAAAATGCCCAAATTCGTTTTTTTTTTTTTATTATTATTATTATTTTTTTTTTAATATAAGGGGGGGCTGATGGTTAAATAGCTGAAAAAAGACCCTTCAACTTCCCGCGGCCACTTAGTGGCCACTGTGTCTAATGCTGACATTAGCAATCTCAGCTTCTTCTCCAATTCAACTTCTGATGCATATTTGAAGGTTTTCTTGGACTCAGATTGAGCTGATCTTGGTGTCTCTATAAAGATCTTGATGTCTAGTTTCTAGAACACTAAAGAAATTGAAATTCTAACGGTTTGATCAAACTTAGTCAAACTTGACGAAAATCTCCGAGCAACTCGGGTTTGATATAAAAGCATGAAAAATGTTTTTTTTTTTTTTTTTTGTATGATTTTGACCAACTTTGACTTCGGTCAACCTAGGGTTGACCAGGGGCATTTTGGTCAATTTGACATGAAATGGCATTTTGAGTGCTTCAACACTCGAACAGGTTGCGCCACGTCAATCTAGATGTTTCCGCAGCTCCATGGAGAAAAGTTAATATTTTTGAAATTTTTAGAGTTCGGTACGCAAATTGAGGACGGACAAAATACAGTATCTACAATCGTGAGATTGAGAAGAGAGAGAGAGAGATATTAACAAAGTTATTTATAATAATAAAAATGATTATTTAATAAAATAGAATGTATAATAGACAATTTGATATGAGTATTTTGTAAAAATGGTTGTGTAAAAAAAAAAAAAAATAGGTTCCTTTTATAAAATAGACAGAAACTTTTAGAAGAATTGGTGTGGATGCTCTTAGAGCATTGGCATGTGTAAAAACTTCCGATTGCTATTTTAGCAACTAAATCCAATCATGCTCCATTCAGGTATGTAAATTCAAAAAATTTTACATCCTAGCTATAACAAGGCTGCATAAAGAGCACTAGTATTGGAGATTGTATAAAAGTTGGTATTTTACCATCTAAAAACCTGTTTTATCTATTATACCAACTCACTTTACAATACATTCTATATTCCAGTTTTTATTTTTCCATACAACCGATTAAAATAATAACTACACAATAAAATAATGTTAAATAAAAAAATCTTTTTCTCTCTCATTTTTTTTCCTTTGCTACTAGCCAAAACCACCACTATTCATTTAGCAAACCACCACCACAGATCACCACTATTCACCAAGCAAACCACCATATTCAACCAGCAAACCCAAAAACAACCCAACAAACCCATACCAAATACCACCACAGAACCACCGATCATTACATCAAACCCACCAAACCACTGCCACAGCACCACCAGAAGACCCACCACCACACACACACACACACACACAAGTCAATCATCCACCACCATTAAAAGAACCATTACCACCAATAACGCACCACCATCAACAAATAGCAAATACCCACCAATACCACCAAACACCCACAAACACAGAAATTTAAAGCAAAAAAAAAAAACCTCAAATTAAACCCCAAAACAGAGAACAAAACCCACCAACATTACGGGAAAAAAAAACCCCACAAAACCCACCACCACCACCACTGCAAAAAAAACCCACCACTACCACCGGGAACAAAACACCTCTTCATAAGCAAGCAGCTTATCTTGACCCAAGAAATTTGTTCTGAAATGATGCAGTGGTAAGTTGGATACTTTGACTATTCCCAATCAACTAGTAGAAATGTTGATAGATTCAATGAAATTCATAAAGACCATTTTAGATGAAATCACAATTTTACTAAACCACTGCCATGTAAATTGACAGTGACATACCATAAGACATGAAAGCACCTCAGCATATTCAGTTTTTGAAGATATCCTAATGCAGGCACCAGTTTTATCCGAAAACAAACTTGTTAGGCGTGGACTGCACGTTAAAAGTACAAGAAAAGATGAACGTTATACATGCTTATTGACACAACCCACTAAAAATTTAACAAGTAGTTCATGAAAAATAAAAAATAAAAAATAAAAAATATTATATTCATACTATAAGTATAATCCATCTACACATGAAAGGAGAAGAGATTCAAGAAGATCCAACTCTTTTTTACCATAATTACGGTTTGGAAGCCTCAAAAGATGCATACAAAAATTAAATAGAAGACCAATCAGATAACTGATAAAAAAAAATGCAATAGATCACATTTCAGATCAAAGAGAGTTTGCAGTTAAGAGTCCATTATTAAAAGCTATTCATTTTTGTCAGAAGACATAAGTTTTACCATATTATGATAACTTTTAATCTCATTCATTGTGTGAAATTGTGAGAAGAATATAACTGGAAATTCCTGTTTTATTGACACAACCCACTAAAAATTTAACAAGTAGTTCATGAAAAATAAAAAATAAAAAATAAAAAATATTATATTCATACTATAAGTATAATCCATCTACACATGAAAGGAGAAGAGATTCAAGAAGATCCAACTCTTTTTTACCATAATTACGGTTTGGAAGCCTCAAAAGATGCATACAAAAATTAAATAGAAGACCAATCAGATAACTGATAAAAAAAAATGCAATAGATCACATTTCAGATCAAAGAGAGTTTGCAGTTAAGAGTCCATTATTAAAAGCTATTCATTTTTGTCAGAAGACATAAGTTTTACCATATTATGATAACTTTTAATCTCATTCATTGTGTGAAATTGTGAGAAGAATATAACTGGAAATTCCTGTCTTCTGATAGAGTTTGAAATTGGAAAGCACAATGGCTAAAACCTTGCCTTGGTAAGACCTGCACAATTAAAATGCCTTGCCAGGAAGCGAACATGTGAAGGCAATGCCAGCAAAGGAACAACTATCCGGACGGTCAGCAGTTTAGTAGCATATATCTTGCACTACTAATGATAAGTAATATTTTTTCTACTTCTAGAAATTGATAGTACTAATAATGAGTTTGTGATGACTTACAGATGTGTATAATGTGGCTTTATGTACAATAGCATCTGCATGCATGTAGACATATATGCTCGGCTTTGCCTGAACTATTCTCCTCAGCCGTAGTTTTGTTTAGGTTTTTGATGTTTTTACTGACCAGAAGAACCTCTTGGGTTTCTTCTCTGCATCTTGTTATAGCTCTGCATATGATTCTTCTGAATAAATAAAAACAGCAATCATTTTCTTTGCTAAAAATAAAACAATAAAAAGAACCAACATAAAAGCTACAAAAACACAGTTATTTTAGATATATTAGCAATTACCTGTGAGTTAATAACTGACTCCCTGCTCATTAAAAATAATAGAGAAGAAGATCCTAAAGCTTGAAGATGGGCAATATTTAGATAAAACTCCATATTATAGTGCAAATGGATTCTCTCTATCCAGGCCAAATTAACGTTGGTGTCACATTCAAATAAAACTTGGAGAAATTTCTGTTACATCATTAGAGGATACCATCGGCATTCTTAGTTACTAATGCCATGCAGGCTTCTAATAGAAGTGGATTTACAAAATGTTCAATACAACTCAACAAAGCCTTATTCTAAGTACACTGGGGTTGGGTATACATACACTGCTCAGGCAGTCAACTGTTACAAGACCATATCTTACACACAAAAAAAGGGCAATATGTTTTTCGTCACAGCCTCAGACCCTCAGTACATGTTCTTGTTGGACTTCTCTCTGATCCATCTAGTGCCTTCAGGTTTACACAATACGTAAGTTGAACAGAGGATCATGGACAAAATTCACATTGCATTTCAGCTTCAAACAAGAAATACAGTTAAGAAGATCTCAACCAGGTCAGCATGTGAATATCATTGATCAACTTTATCTTGCAATCTTTAATCAGAAAGGTCACACTCAAAACACTGGTTGCAAAGAAAATATTCATATGTCAGCATAATCGTTTACTTTACCTACAGATGAGAGAGTTGACATCCAAGCCTGCAAACCACTCTGGGCATCCTTCTTCATTGCTACTTCCAGCTTGCCAACTGCTTGCTTTGGAACTCCACACCTCACCAGAACAACTCCAAGTAATTTGAATGTACAATCATCAGGTTGAATAGCAGCTTCTATCATTTCATTGAAGGTTCTCACTGCCTCCCTGAATCTGCCATCCATCACATACAACCCAAGCACATTATTATAACTCAACAAATTAGTTTGAAGTCCCAGTTCTCTCATCTGTCTTGCAATTTGAACGGCTTCCTTGTACCTCCCAATTTTCTTGTACATGCACAACATCATTGCAAATGTAAACTCATTTGCATTTCCCTTTCTCTTCAAGCTCTCAAAAATCTCTTCTGTTTGTTTAACCATAGATCGTTCACTATAAAGATCAATCATACAATTCGAAGAATATATAGCTGGACCCTCCTTTGATGATTGAAGCATTTTGTATGTTTCTTCTGCTTCTTTCAAGTAGCCAACTTTGGTATAGAGCTTGATCAAGGAGTTGTATATGACCGTATTTCCAGGCAAACCTGCCCTTTTCATTGCATCGACATAACTCATAGCTTCTTTTACACTCCCAACATCAGCAAAAGCATTTATCAGTACCCCATAGACAATGACATCCGGCTGCACATCAAATCTAATCATTTCCTTATATAGTTCCTCTGCCATTTCCAACTGACCTAATTTTGCAAAGCTCGATATCAGAGCACAATATGGGATGCAATCACTTACCAGTCCTGCCTCCTGCATCCTACTCAGATAGGGTTTTGCTATGTGTGGCATGTCAGCACCAGCCAAAATTTGTATTAGAGAACTATAGCTACATTTGTCTGGAACTACAGTATAGCTCTCCATGCTATCAAACAACCGACATGCTTTATCATAGCACTTTCCTATCCCATAAGCTTTAATCATCACATTGAACTGAAGGACACTCAGCTTCTTCTGTTCTTGGCAACAAATGAAAACTTTTTCAGCTTTCAAAATGTGGCCATGCTCACCATATGCATCAATATTAGCAGAATAACACTCAGAACTCATGGTCCCTGAAAGATGAAACCTCCTGAACCATAACCATGACTTCTCAAGCATCTCAGCTTCTATATACATTCTAGTCAGAGCTGACTGGGTGTATTCATCAATCTCAAGACCACTTCCATCCATCTCCAACAGTAGGTCTTCAGCTTGGTGAACCATATGCCTTATTGAGTACGCATACAAGAGGGTGCGGTAACTCACAAGGTCTGGCTTGAGGCTAGCCTCCTTCATCTTCACAAAGTAGTTTGCCGCCATGCTTATATTATCATGCTTAGCATGGAGGGAAATGAGAATATTATATGTTCTTGTGTCAGGTGGGCATCGGAGCTCCTCCATTTTCTGCATCAGCAAAGCCACTTCATCTAGTTGGCCATTATTGCCACAAATGTGAATCATTGTATTGAAAGTCACTGTGTTTGGAGCTATCCCTTCCTTGAGCATCTGTGCAAAAGTTTCAGATGCTTCTTTAAGTTGTCCAGCCTTCCCATATGTGTCGATCAATGTATTGTACGTATGTGAGCTCAAAGTAGTGTGAGCATGCAGAGAACTCCCTACTTCAGCAATAGCTGTAGTAGTAGTACTACCCTCATGCCTCATAGATTCACCAAATGACCACTTCTTGAAAAATTCTTCAGCTTTGTGAAACTCTCCTGCCTTCTTAAACAGCTGAACCACAATCCCCATAGTAACCTCATCGGGTTCCATACCTTGTTTGTTCATTCTATCAAGCCAAAGAAGGGCTTCTTCCTTAAGCCCACCCTTGCTGTAAACATCAATCAGAGTTCCATAGGTGGAATTTATCGGCACAATTCCCTTAACACTCATCTCATCCCACAAACTCTCCACAAATCTCCATTTCCGTGCTTTCCCAAGACTCCTAAGCATAATGTTGTAGTGAATCACATTCAATTCATAACAACCCTTCCTTTTAAACCACTCAAAAATCTCCAAAGCCCTCTCCCAACTCAGCTGCTCCTTCAAAATTATGCTCCTTTCCTTGTTACCAATCCTGTCTTCCCATGGCCTCAAAGCCTCATCTAAATCCTGAACCGTATCCAAAGCCTGCAAGATCGCAGGAATGCATCCACCATAAGAGACCCATTTCGTCGAACACCTAGGGTGCACTTTCTCCAATAATCCATTCCCACCTCCCAGTCTGAATTTAACACCAAAATCCCTCTTATTCACAAGTCTACCACTATCTCTACGGCGTTCTCTCTGTTTCCCATCTGGGTTTTTCACCAAACTGGGTTTCTTCAATCCATGTTCATGAACAACACCACCACTTCTTTCATGGGACACATCAAACCTTTTAATTTCTCCACTGGGACATTGAAGAACTTTATGTTCTCTGTGTCTGTTGGTAAATAGCTCAACATGGTCCAGTGGAGAAACTGAAACTCCTATGCAGGGTGAGGCTCTTGTAGAATCCAGTACGTGGAAGCAACTGGTATCTAAATGCTGGAGCTTCACCAGCATTTTTTTTGTTGTTGTTTACACCAAGGAATATGTGCTAATGGTTTGAAGAAAGGTTGAGAATGATTAGATATACACAACTTTTTGGTGAAGTAGTAATGGAAGCAACTCAGAAATCATGGACCAAGACGACGCTGTTGATGCTCGTGGGATGGGAGCACTGTTGGAGCGTCTACTATCGAGTGAGTCAAGGAGTGGAGGTACTGTGCGTGTTGAGCTCTTGATGAAATGAGTGTCCAACTGTTTCTCGATAGGAATGATATTTTGGTTCTAGACTTCTAGGCTTCTACCAGGTTTGAGTAGAAATTGAACTTTTAGTTTTAAAAATACTCAATCTGAATCATCACCAATAACTGGAAATGGCAGCAACTTAAAGTGTTAATCAGTAGTTTTTTTTTTTTGTTTTTTTGTTTTTTGGTGTAGAAGATAATTTTATAATATTTGGGCCTTGGGGGATGGAGTATTTGAATTATGTATAGAGGTTGTAATGAAGTGAAGCAAACGGTTAATGAATAGTTTAAGCTTGGTTCCCAAAAAAAAAAAAAAAAAAAGTTTATGTACGTTTGTTCGGTAAACAAGTTTAAGCTCGAGTCTTAAACGAGTTAAGATCAAACATTAAAATGTATTGTGAACAAAATGCTCAATTTAACTTTATATAATGTTATACTTTTATATGAATACTTGTCTAAAACCATTCTTATATAGACTCAAGTTTGGATTGTATAAGTTTGTAAATAGGTTTATATGATATCGTATTATTATTTGTAATCTACCGATGGTATAAATAATCCATTCATAGTAAAAATTCATAAATTTTTGATGGGGTAAAAAATTTTAGTCATGGTTTAATCAAGTAGGTTGTAAACAAACTAAAGCTTATTCAACAAAAATATGAACTAAACTGGAACATATAATTTTATTTGGTAATAAACTTAAACTCACTTGTGTTCATAATAAAATTAAATGAGCAAGTTCTTGTTTACAACCCTACTCTTAGTGCTTTGATTTTACTAAGGGAAACATTTTGCTACATACTAGTATGCAGCAAAACATTTACCTTTTACTAATTAAGCTTATTAGAACCCATTAATATTTTTTTTTACTAACTTATCTATAGATAAAATTAAATGGAATTATGGGTAACTGTGTTACATGATAGTTATGTTTGGTAAAGCAGTAGGTTTCTATCACAACATTTACACATTGATTTAGGAGTGTGCAGCCAACCCGTTGATTTGCCAAAACTGACCCAATCCAATCCAACTTACTAAGTTGGGTCAATTGTTAGGGGTTTGATTGGATTGTAAATTTTTTTTTAAAATTTATTTATAGTGGGTTGGGTTGGACATGGGTCAGTAGATTCACAAATTCGCCTAATCCTACACGACCCACCTATATTTAATATATATTTAAAATATATATTATATAATTTTATTATTTATTCTTTTGTTTATCAACCAAGTTGGAATTGAATTATATAATATCCTACTGACTTTGAAGCACTAATAAAATAGTTTTTCTTAGTTTGGTGCTACGCTCAGGTTTATTAGGTAATAAATTTACTTTTATTTGTATTGGTGTTCTAGTGCTCAATTAAAAATAAAAATAAAGATTGTCCAACCCATAGATCCAACCCAATCCAGGTGAGTTGGGTTGGACCTCTGTAATCAGTTGAGTTGGGTTGGTTTTTTTTTCAATCCAACCATAGTGAGTCATATTGAAAAAAACCTCTCAACTTGATCTATGCACACCCCTACATTGATTGAAGGTTGGTGCTTGATAATGGGAAAATAAAATTGTAGAAGATGCAAATGTAGTGAAAAATAAAACACAGATTTTTCTTACACAAAAACCCTACGTATTTAGAGAGGGAGAAAACCATCAGATTAAGCTAATCAAATAATCCACTATTTTATGAAAATAGTTAGAAAACAATATGCGTTTACAACGAAGAAGAAGAAGAAAAAAAAAAGGACCATGAAGAAGAGGATAAGAGAGGAAGAAGGTGAGTAAGAGCTTCCAATGTAGCAAGAATGAGAGACCTGCTAATTGATTGTCTTTCCTTAGGTCCATCATCCTTTTATAGTGGTGGAGGTGGGCATGTGTTACTTTACCTTCCTATTAGAGAAGACAATGTAGAGTGTTAACAAAATAGGACAATGTGCATTTGGTGCTCTATATATGTGTGCATGTGCATATACTGCATTAGCTAGGGCTACTTTTTGATAGACTGGTTTTTTGTTGCAGGATGGCCAAAATCTGTAGCATATGGCTAAAAATTGTTGTTGCAAATGTACTGATCCTTGGCTAATTTTGGAATTATTTTTTACCCACCATCTAACCAAAGGACAACAGTTAATGGCTACATAGTTTCTCATGTATTAAGCATTAAGGGGTCGTACCAAATACTCGCACTCCTCTTTAACTCATCAAGTCATATACTGAGTTAACTCAGTGAGTTGAAGCAAGACTTTGGTTTTACTTTTATTTTATGCAACACACTCATATTAATCGATAGTAAAATATTTCATCTTCTTGACTCAATCAAAATGACTTCCTTTATGGACAACTCTGATTTGTACTTCTTAAGAGCGATAGTTATTATTTATTTATCCTAACAGTCTTTTGGCAATGCCTTCGATCAACATTGTTTCCAAAAAGTTTGTTATCAAATCAAATGAAGTGATGTGTCATGTTGAGTTCTAAATACTATTTGAGTTCTTTCATTTTTTTTTCATTTTCTTTCTTTAAATCTTTTTTATTTAACCATTAATAAATTATATAAATAAATAAACCAAGGATGTCAAGTTAGATTTGCTTGGCAACTTTTCATTTCTTCACTAACAATAGCTTTGCCCTTGGTTGTTCTGTTTGTATTTGGTTTTTTTTTTTTAATCTCATTTTTCGTAATTTTGTAATTTATTAAATAAGGCCTTTATTACAAAATAACATAGAAGAGTTAACATAAAAGGCTTATCGAGAGCCCCAACAACCCTTTTGGGGAAAGCAAAGGCTATACAACCCCAAAATTAAACTAAAGACCCCATTTAACAAGAAGATTGGGTCACTCTATTACTATCTTCAAATTCAATGGAACAAAATACTACTCTCAAGATGCATCATCCCAGATTTTCGAATGTCCTCCACAAGCTATCATGCATCCACCCCTATTAAGTTTTTTGCCAATCTACTTCTCAAAGGAAGAGCTCCTACCGCAACTCTCCACAAGGGCAGCTTCAACCTCATGCATTTTCCAAACTCCACAACTTGTTCCCTAGTCTCCTATTGCTATTATTGAGTCTATGCTCTTGATCCACCTTGTTAGGCAGACTGCACCCATAATAATAATAATAATAATAATAATAATAACCTGAGTTTCTCCCATCCACACTACCGTCACATGTTGAGTATCTGGGTATAGGAATTTTCTTGATACCGTTTATAGTTTGTTCTTAAAAAAGTGTTCTAGCTTTTGATCATCCCAAACTCCACCTCTCCATGTTAATAAGATTAGCCACTACCAATGTAATATACATTGCCATGTTGATATCTTTAAAATCTTATAATCCTAACCCACCAATATGCCTTGGTTGACGCAGCTCATACCACACTTTTTGACCAAATATCTCTAGCTCTTTTTATTAGGATTTCACCAAAACTTCCTAACTAAAAGCATCCATCTCCTCAAAAAATTTTAAAAGGACTGTAAAAGTTTCTGTAGTATAAAGGGGCATGGCCAATGCTACAAACCTGATGAGAATATGTCTCCCTGCCCACGAGAGACCTGGACTGCTCCAACTTCTCAGCTTTGTTGTATATTCTTGATGGCAAACTGTTGAAGATTACTTGCCTATTATATGGACATCATATATGAAGGAGCATTAATATTGAAATGTGTATATAACTTATCAATAAGATGTGACCAGTTATCTATTTTAACATGCTGCATGTTATAGGCCACCAAACCTGCTCCAGATCACCAAGAAAAATAACCCATGCTCCATCATAACTAACTTTGATAGACTGGACCAAAATGCAATGTTGACATGAACACAATTTTGGAGATGCAATGTCAAAAATGAATCAACTCCAGGGGAGACACAAAAGCGGCACATATGATAATTGAATTTGCTGCCATGTACATGCCTTAGTCAAATAACTCTTGCGTCTCAAATTTTAGCATTCACATAAGGGTTCTGCAAACTTCCTAAAACCAATAAAAAAAAAGAAGCTTAAAATGAAGCAAACAATAATGGCTTAAGAAAGATAAAATTATTTGTTTTGAGAAGTAAATACAAGATTTTACAACATGAAGTTACAACCTTTTTTATTATTATTTGTAAGTCACATGTGCATCCAATGGGTCTTGAACCAAATATCTCACACTCCACCTAGAATTTATAAAAGGAGGAGAACGAGATGCCAATTGAGTTGGAGCTCATTGGCAAACATAAAGTTTTTATTTAGAATGAATGCTTTTACATCAAGGACTAGGGCAAGGAGAATAACCACTAAGATCAAGGTGAAGAATTTGATTATAAGTGGATTTGATACCCTTTAAAGTCTCTACCACAATCAATACTTCCCATTTAGACATAAAAGCCATAGGCTCAACAAAGGGTGGCAATGCCTGCTCATTTACAATACTTTCTGAACCAAACTCCAATATTAAGAAAGCTTTCAAAGTCAGATTGTGGCCTGCAATTAAAGGGGAAAAAGGGAGGATATATCAGACAACAAACATTGTCCAACATCAGCTTTGAGATTAACTGTGTTGACTACGACTAATTATTACCTTCCAATTTCATGTACATCATTGGGAAACACAATAACTTTAACCTCACCACCTTTCTCTCTCAGTGCCCGTGCATACTGCATATTTCAAATATCAATGTCATTTAAATATGGTAGCAAGAGAAACAGACTATTCCCCCACTGTTTGTCTGTTTTTGTTTTCATTGCATCCTAAGATAGTGATTAATTGAGTACTAGTAGTAGTTGGAAAACCATGAAACTAAAATAAAAATCTCAACAATATACTTCATCAATTTAAAAGAGGAAAGGAATGTCTTACTTGCAATCCATTAGAAACTGGAACACGGAGATCCTGAGCACCTAAAAGAAAAAGGGTTGGCGTTTTGACCTGCAGATATCATCAAAGTAATTAATACCACATTTATTTCCATAGCAACCTACTAAAATTATTTGAAAATACACTCTAAAAGGAAACTAGATGCAACTTTTACAGTTCCTGATTGAAGACTTGATATAACAATAAGTTTAACCCCATATGATGTGAAAATAGTTTACTAGAAGCTTCTCATGTTGAAAAGAAAAAGGTCGTTATCTCCTGCTTTGATATCAAGGAAATTTAGATTTCTCAATTTATTGGTTTTAAGTTATTCTATCAACATTCAGCTTCAAATGATGACAACAAAAACACAGCTTGCAGGATTTATTTCTCACCTAGCAGAGCTGACATTTGAGGTTGGAGAAGGCTTTGTTGCATTGATTTTGTTTATTTTTTTATTTTCAGTCAGTAGAATTATTTTTACATTCTAATGTGCTTTTATGAAAATCTACCATTAAACTTATGAATATATAGATTAAAAATCAAGCCTCCGTTAAGCATACCTTTGAGAGGTGTGAAATAGGAGACTTGCTGTGAAAGAGTGTTAAGTAATCAGCTGAAGGTGCTTCCGAAAAGATATCTTTCCCCTTGCTTCCACAGGCCTCCACATAGCACCAATCAGGGATATCTGTTGTACCAACCATCAATGCCAAGTTACAAACAGGATTCCTCACAGCAGCAGCAACAAACTTATCTGGTGCCTGCAGCATTTGAAAACAAATATGATCCGATTCTTAAGTGAGCCCCTGTTCACTTGAGAATTCAAATATGAATGTGTATCATTAATCATAACATCCACCTTACCAAGTATTTGTATGCAGTGCACCATAAATTAAACAGAGAGAAATGATAAAAACGTGACACACAAGACGACCAGTCCATGTATGACAAGTAGCCCACTTATAAGTTTGACTTGCACTAATCTCTCAACTATCTAATCCATAATGGAAGAGATTTCTTTGTGGAAAACCACTAGCTAATAGTAGATAACTTAACAATCAAATGCTAGACTCAAAACAAATAAAACTTGGAAGGCACAAAGGATATAGAAGGAAAGATTGAGAGATAAATTAAATTACCAACAAAAAAAAATGAGGAGCAGTAAAAATATACAAATTTCATAATTAAAGCACCTGGCCAATCAAGTGGGTTGTCAAAAAGCCCCCATGGGAACCACCAAGCACCGTAATTTTTGATGGAGTGGCGAGTCCCTTGTCAATGACATGATCTATAGCTGTGAGTACATCATTTACATCCTGTGCATAATATAGATTAAAAAATAGGGTTTATATGAGATTCCCAACTAGTATAGCAAAGCAAGAATTCAAATACCATTTTTAAAATTAAAAAGAAAAAAAAATGACCATAGCAGGTGTAACAAAACTAGATACATAATAAGTACCTGTTGCCCAACTTTCCCTGGAAGAGATTGTAATGCTTCTTCACCAAAACCTAGTGAACCTCTGAGATTAATTACCATGTTAGAAGATGCTAGAAAGATGATCAGCCATTTGTTGATGTAAGTAATATTGGTATTCAAAAGAGGCTTTTTCAAGCATGTAATCCTTAAAATCCTAAAAGACACAAACAAATATTAAAGATTCTGTAAAATCAAGTAGCATGCAAAAAGCAATTGGCATACCACTTCCTCTTAAATCATGAATAATTGAAAGCAAATAACACTTGAGGATGAAAAAAAAAAAAACTTTAATCGATATAATGAAAAGATTCGCATCTTAAATCAAGATCTAGGACATAAGATAGAATCCTGAGGCCAAAGAAACTATGGTGATGAGAGAGAAAAGGCTTTGTCTTCAGTGGGATTATTTTTGGGGGGTGGGGGGAGGGTGATGAGAGAGAAAAAGGCCCTCATAATCAACCAGATTCTTGTGGATCATGGAATATGATGGTTGACCACAACATATATTGATCATTGAGCATAAGTATTCTGATGCTGATTTAAATTATTTTAAAAAAAATTCTGATAATACTCATAATAATAGTGTACCTATAGTTGACAATCAATAAACTGAATCCAATTGAAGAAAGAAATGCCGAGGACTTTGAAAAGCTTGTCAATGAGACAGAATGCGGACCTCCATGAAGAATTACAATTAAAGGATCGCAAGCATCACTTTTCTTAGAGATTGAAGATACAAATATAGCTTCAAAAGGTTTGCTAGCACCTGAAATGAATTAAAAACACATAGGCTATAAATATTAATGCTCTTTAACACAAGAATATTATGATTGCAATTACAATATCACACAGTTCCTAGTAAAGGGCAAGAGAACTACAAAATATATTTCCCTTTGAAATTTTTGTTTATTTAAAGTAAAAATAATCCCATTAAATGTTTCGTTCTGAAAACCAGCTAAATCAAACATTTGTCTCTGTTAAGCATATCATTAAAATACCCAGACCTTCTAATATACATGATCAACTCTATTTTGAAATAAAAGAGTCCAGTCTTGCTTACAAAGATCAATGCAATCATAAATTTTTTCCATCAATAAGTACTGTTTCCTTAAATATGGTTCGCGAATGTGGCAAATTTATCATTATCATATTCCTTCTATTTGATATAATTTTTTGAGTGGTGAGTTATGCACCTAGTGGGTCAAAAACCCACAACCTCACCCTCCATCCCATTATTATGGAAAGACGAAGCCCATTTGAGCTAGAGCTCATTGGCTCCTATTTAATATCTGCTAATGAAAATCTCATTTACTAATGCACGTCGCATCAGCTATAATTACTTCTTAATCATATTAATTTGGATACATACTTGCCAAAAAGTTGGCTTAAAAGAAGCTAGTTCTATATTCTTCCCTTTCTTCCAGAACTGAACATGATCCTTGTGAAGTGACAAAATTTTTTTATTTAAAATGAAATCATAAGTATGCAATAAACAACAAATTGATACTTTTACTGGTTCCATTAATTACTAAAATAGCTTGCAATAGTTGACTTCCCTTCAAGCAGCCACTAATGGAAAATGAACTCCATCCTAGCTTTTGTCACCAAAAAATTCCACTTACGTTGATTAAAAAAAAAAAAAAAAACCCAACGAAAATCTAAATATGGACTAACTTAAGATTTTAGGGGAGTGGGGGTTGGAGCAGGTCTTTTTCAAAACTCATTAACTTATTTTGTGGCTATTGTTCTTGTCACCCAAAGCTTGTTGAAAACTAATGAAAAAAGGAAATATAATAATATGCTCAATTAAATTGTAAGCATTACACCACTGTAACAATGCCCGATAATAGCAATTAAGCTGAAGAGATGAGTTTGACTGATATTGGAAATATCCATATTCAATGTGGATGACCAAGTTTGAGAAAGAAATCAAATTGGCTTTCCATACCTTTTGTCAAGCTATCAGAAACATCCTTTACTGGTATCTCCATTATACTGAACTGAAGAGATGAGAGCAAAGATCTAACCTGAAGCAATAAGAGAATTGTTAGCAAGACAACCTCTATATGCAAAAATGATTCATATAATACAAACAAGAAATTTAAGTACACCTTCTCAGAGCATTTGTATATGGAGCTTGATACATCTAACCAACTCCAAGCAGCAGCTTTAGTTTTTTTCTCAACAATACAACCATACTTGATTTGAGGAACATTAACTGGACTGCTAGACACTTCAAACAGTAAAACACAACATAAATTTTATGCCAATTTTATAAACTATTATAGGTCAGGATATGGGTAAAAATCAGCATTAGATGTTACCGGCAACAATATTATCCCCATCCAATGTAAGGACATTCCATGAAAAATTTGAATCAGCAGGGCTGATACGTAATACTTCCATACTGTAATTTGACAGATGATATCATGAGTTGATTGTAGAAATGACATTACAATGTCTGACTACTTGAGGAGAAAAAAATAAGTAAAAATGAAAAGGTATGTAGCCAGCTGCCAGCCATTACAGTTACCTCAACACATTCACAGAAAGTATTACTTGACTGCTTCTCCAGAAAGAAGATATGATCATAGTGCATCCATCAGAAAGCCAAGGATTGCTGAGGAAACTTGAACAGTAAAGCCCCGGCAAGTGACCATCCTCAGCACTCATCACAACAGGGATCTTCAAAAGATTATATTGATGAAATAGTTTTCAGTTACATGAAAATTATGGGAAAGGTCTCAGGACTTGAGTTCGAATCTCAACAACTAGCTGTGTGTTGGTGCTCCTTATATTTTATTTATCAAAAAAAAGAAAATTATGGGAAAAGGAACTCACACAGTCCTAATCCTATAATTACATTCTAAATAAATCGTTAATTGCATTTAATTATTAAAGATGAAAGAAGGAAGTTGTATTATATAATTTACAAAATTGTCATCCGCAAAATCTCAAACTGACCAGAAAAATTGCAGGCATATTCCAAATTGGGGAGTTTCTAAACCAATCTAGATTAAGTTTTCAAATATCACCATAGTCCTAGGCTCTTAGCTGAATCTACCATATAATTCAGCTCATTTGGAACAATCATATAATTTACCTCGGTCTTATTACACATTGCCATTTAGCACCCAAAGCGCATGATAGCCACATAAAATGTGTCATATAGGACACTTCTTGTATATATATATATATATATATATAACATAGCAGCTATAGACCAAAATCTTATCCAGTCAAAAGCAGCCGACCTCAAAGAAAAACCATAATTTGAGTTCTATAATTACAGAGCTTGAGAATGCAGAAGTTTGTATCCTTGAGATGCAAGTTCCTTAACAAAGAATTTAAGCACTCACTACATCAACAATTTTGGCAGAAGGCCACAGCGTCACATCAGTTGACCAATCAATTCTGTGAAGTGAATCTGTTGCAGAATGGGCTCCAGAATCCACAGAGCTTCTTGCACTTAAAAACACAAGGCACTTTCCATCTGGGCTGGAGAAAGAAAAATAATTCGCATACAATCATCAGGCTCTGAAGTTGTTCCTCATAGCATGTTTAGTAGATACAAGGTTATTATGAAGGATACAGGGAAAACTTTGATCATTAAGTGATCAACAAGGCATGCTTTTCCATTAGTATTCAGCAAACAACAATCTTACTTCTTCTTCTTCACCACCCCCCCCCCCCCCCTTTCTGACTAGTAAATAGTGGGGGAGCGGGTAAACACCACTGGGCAGGTTGAACCCCACAGATGACAATCTTACTCTACTTTTTACCAGCACTTTATAATGGAAACAAGAACAAAAGAAAACTGTCAATCTCATTCTTGACAATTTAAAAAAGGTCAAAATGATGACTAGAAAACTACTTTAAAATAATAAGGAGAAGAACTTAAATGCAATAGCAGTAAACTGTTCACCAAACTCTTGTTTCATCTTGCCCTCAAAATATCTTGGAGGCCCTATAGGTATGTTCCACAGTTTCTCCAAACTCAGAAAAGCACTCCACATCAGAAACTTGACTGGGTAAAGAAAAAAGTTGATACACCAACCACATATGCAATATTAGTAGCATACCTGAATTTTGGAAAGAAGGCACTGCTTATTTGTTGAGTAAGATTAAACACAGGCACGTCTTCAGTTGAGCTATCTCTGAGACAGTACAAGAAATTCACAAGTATTTTTATGCATGTAATCGACCTCAAGCATGTAACAATTCAAATGGAAAAAAAAATAATGTAATAAAAAAGATCATTTTACAAAAGAGGGTAACCCACTTGAGTTCAAGTTCATTGGCTTCTGACTTATAAATTGGTGCTTTAACAGCATATAATGCACAAGGCCTGTTATAGCAGTACTTTATACCAAGCTTTCTTGTATCTGATGACCACCCAACAAAAACCAAATATTGATGCATGTCTTTAGTTGATGGAGCCCACACAACTTGGCCAATGCTCAAAGACTTCTTAATTCCTTTTACAGCCCGTACCTCTCCACTGTACAACACAGGTAAGTTTAAATTAAGGTTCTTCCACTTATAGAAATGCTCCAATAAACTTACCATAGTGTTGATTAAAAATTTTAAGAAATGATACCAACCTGTTGATATTGATGACAAAAAGTGCAGGCTGCCTTTTTCCTGCATAGGTTTCCCCCCACTCCTCCTCCCAATCCCCTTGTCCTTTCCAGCTACTGCAGTCCTTATCGGTGGAACCCCCTTTCTTGTAGCCAAGATCATTAAACGTGGGCTTGGAGGGAGATGGTTCCTCAGCAACATAAGCAATGAGAGTTTCATCAGAATTCCAGGAAATTCCCTCAAACCTATACCATTAAGAGTCTATGTCCATGAGGATGATATAGAATAGCTATAACTATATAGGAACTACAACAATTACAACCATCACCACCAGTACAACTGCTGCTGCTACTAGTACATCTACAAGCAATATTAATACTTACAATTAAACAACTTTTACTGCTAAGGTTATACACAAACAAGTCAATTAAAAACCAGGTTAACATCAAATGCTAAATAAAGTCATCCCCAAAAAACTAGATTCATACTATTAGTTACCATCCATCAGTATATACTGAGCCATGAACAGATTGGGGAATGTGGAACTCTTTTTCCAACTGAGATGAACCCCAAATTTCAAACTGAGATGGAGACTCGCTTTCTGGATTTCGAACCACAAAAAGCTTTGAACCTGATGGTGATGGAACAATTGTAGACACTCCCGTCATCTCAACAGGAAATGGGGACCAACGAAAGTTTACAGAACTGTTATTGTCCTTGAATATATGAGTAGATAGAATAGACTTCCTCCTCTTGTTCGCCAAAAGATTTGGTTGGCTAATTGAAAACATTGCTTGAGAACTGATCCCTGCAGCAAAAGTTTTACGCAAAGAGAATATTGTCAGAAACTCCTGCTGCCTGTTTTGCAGAAAGGAGCAGACATTAAAGAAGGGGAAATAAAACTATAAGCATGAGCAGTCATACCATCGTCAGACTTAAAAGTCCAAGCCTTGTCAATGCTGGGAATACTAGTGAACTCTTGAAGTAAATTAGACTGCGAAGCATATTCTTCCTCGGTGGTTGTATCTAATCCCAGTGGCATTTCCTTTATTGGGACAGCTTTAGAATCTCCCATGGCTAAAGAAGCTGAAAATATTTTACTAAACATTGAATGGCAAAGAAGATCAATAAACAGGATAAGAGCAACAAAAATAATAACAAAGGCGAGAGAAACTATAAGAACATGGTAAGGTTCTTAAAGTCAACAGAAAGTTATAAACCTACAAGTTCCAAGGAGTAGTGCCACAAAGATACACTATTGTTTTGATCACCCCAAATTCTTTAGGGGCTTACACCACTGGATTTCAAAACCAGACTTATATCAGCACTGGCAAATGAGTACTGTGCAGCCGGCTGCAGCGTACATACATTTCAACACTTCATATGAACCAACTGATTCAATGATTCTACCCTATGTTTCAACTCTATGTTTCACCCGAATTCATTTAAGTGCTTTAACTTTGTTTTTGTTCATTTCAGTCCTCCAAATTTCAAGTTTATTCTTTTTTCTTTTTCTTTTTTTTTTTATAAGTTTCAAGTTTATTCAATTAAGGTCTCTTTGTCAGCTTTTGTTAAATGTTGCGGTTAATTGTCCAAATTTTTTTTAATTTTTTCCTTCAAAATTTTTAAATTAAAAAAAAAAATCCAATTAATGATTGAAAAATATTTCCCAGAATTTTTTTTTGTAAAAAAAATTAACGAAAATTGACAAAGAGGCCTTGAATAAACTTGAAACTTAGGAGACTGAAACGAACTCCGGTGAGTTTTGCATTTTAAGCCTTATTTTTACTGATCCTGACTAGTGGGGTTTCTTAGAGCTTTTTAATGACAACAACAACAAACTTTTACAGGCTTTAACATTAGAACTGTTAACATAATACCCAACAATCCCAGCTATGCTAAAGCCAATCCATTAATCCATAACCAAAAAGAAAACAAAAAAAAGTGGAAAAAACAAGAGACAATTCACAAACTAGTTCAATCATTCAACACAACATGTGATGTGAGTACAAGATTCCTCCAAAACAAAACAATGAATTCATAGATAGTGATAATCAACATAAAGCATGTAGTTAAAAACACAAATGCAGATAAGAGAAGAGAGAAGAAAACCTTGAGAGAGAGGTGGAAGTGGAAGTGGTTCTCAAAGTCAAAAGGGTGGAGCGATGAGATAAAGTAGTAGAAGGAAGGAATCGAGAGCGACGCAAGCGGCAATTAAAGTAGTTAACGCACCAATTCGAGGTGGAGATGGTGATGTCTACTACTACCCTGCCCATTCGGAGGTCCGTACATGATGACATTTTTATTCTATTCTAGGCCACCTGCCAAACTGTTCGGTTTGGGCGGGTTCGGATCACAAACTTGAGTTCACTTTCTTTTTTTTACATTTTCTTTTCATTATCTTTACATTTTTCTCATCTTAAAAATAAATAAAAATCTTTACATTTCAAAATTTTGTATTTTGGCCTTTCTTATTTCACTTTATTTTTATATTGATAAGTACTATAGTTCGTACTCCAAATTTTTTTTTTTTTTTGGGTAATTACATTTTCTCCTTGAAGTTTGGTAAAAATGACATTTCATTCTTTTAAGGTTCGAAAAAAATTGTTCCTCTCTCCTTTTTGTTTATATTAGTAATGAAATATTCTAAATTTTTATAAGAATTTCTTTACAAAAATTTAACTATGATTAGTAAAAAAAATTGATAAATTTTAAATAAAAATGCAAAATTTATCAATTACCAAAACATTTGCAACAAAAAATAATAAGTAAAATTCATATTTAATAATTTAAAATACATTTTAATTAAAAATTTGGAACAATAAATTTTAATTATGAAATAAGATAATTTTAGAAATCTGCTCTTAAGTAAAGAGCAGGTTAGTATACAATATTTTTAATATTAATTTAACAAAATTTGGTCAATCAAATATTAATAGAGAAAAATATTTTTTTTTTCTTTCAAGTTTAGAGTAGAGTATCATTTTTACAAATCTCAATGAAGGGAGTGTAATTACCTCTTTCTTTCTTTTTTTGTCCTACAATAATGAAAAAAAATTTATATAATTAAAAAAAAAAATATATATATATATATATATATATATCCAAAGGAGATGGAAGAGGAGCAAGCCCATCTTCACATTCATGAAGAAAACTTAAGTGGATAAGTCATCCCAATTCAAGAGGAAGTCCAACGGGCAATGTCGTGGGCTAACATGTTGGCACTTCTAGCCTCTTAGGGATAAAAATAAAATCCAACATTCAAAAGAATTAATACAGCTTAAACTATCAAAGAAATTAGAGAGGATAAAATTGCACATATTGCAACCATAAAAACCAAAATGGAATTTGTGCATGCCAAAAATGAGGATTTTGGGCTGGGCCTCACTTGGGCTCATAATCTATTTGTAAGGTGGACTTGGATTTCCTACGTTGGGTTGCTCTCAGCACAGAAACTCGACGAAATCACCTCTCTTTCATTCTGGATTACTTTCCTTACTCTACCCTCTACTTCTTTGCAAAACTCTCCATCCCCCTTTTCTCCTTTAGCTTCCCATATTTATAGCCAAGCGTGAGTGGAGAGGTTATGATTGCTTTCAAAATTAGTGCAATAAGAGGTCCAATGTTGTTAATCGTAGGTGGGTGTTTAGGTGGGAGTGGGATGTGGTGAGAGTGGCTTTGGAACTGATTCCCACTCTAGCAAATATGCCCAGCAACGATATTCCCCAGGGTACTACCATACATATGAGGGATAGTGTATCTGAACACCTTTCTTCTTGCTCGGGGTGGTTCACCGAACAAGGACCAGGTGGCGAAATAAGGTGCGTGCTAATGTAGATTGCCTACTCAGGCTTTGGAGCAATACAAAGCTTGGGCCCGTGACATTTGTGGGTTCAGGTTGGGGTCTTGAGTGGAAAGAGGTTGGGTCCATGGGCCACAGTGTTGAGTTAGAATCCAAGGCCCAAATGGGTTGGGTACCACAGTGCCATACATTAGCCCCCCATTCATTCATGCCCGGCTCTCAAGAAGAATCAAGGAACCCAAAAGGCACACGCTATTCGAGAAGCCCAATGGGTACAGTTGGGCAATTCCAGAAACTCATAAATGCTCTCTCAAAAGGCGTGTTATATCTGGCCGTTCAGTTCAGTCTTCATCATTACCTGATGGTTCGTGAATCGAGGCGACGCGTGCGTCAGTTAGCATTGGTATCCGTAAGGTTTGTTTCATTATTACTAATTAATCCTCATTATGGCTGATTAATCGTTGCTTACTTCCCTTTGGCTCCTATAAATAGCCCATCCCAAATCATTCCTTCACTTTTTTTACTCTCCATTCTCTGAGTTTTCTCTCTGCCATGCATTCATCTGCATGCTTGTCCTTTAGCCTAGAATCTTTTTCTTTCCTAAAGCCCAAAGTAAGCTTTCTACCTCTTTCCTTTATTTCAATCTCTTCCTTTAGTTTTTAGAGTTTAAGATGGGGTTCGCTTTCCTTTTAAACATTAAGGCGTCCTTAGCCACTTTCAGGCAAAGTTTCAACATCCCTGATGATGTGGATGTAGCGTACTACCACGAGAGTAAAATTGCTCTCCACAAAGGGGCCAATACCGCTTTTTTCCCTTTAATGGCAATTTTGGAGGGTGGGGTTAGATTTCCTATGGACCCTCTCTTACTTAATACCCTTAGGTATTATAGGCTGAGTCCCGACCAACTTCCCTTCAACTTTTACCGGGTAGTTAGTTGTGTCAGTATGTTGAATCAAATGTTCAGTTTGCAGTTAGATCATCATGACATAAACCACATGTACAGTTTGTGGGGAATAAGAAAACTAACTATTACTTAAAAGTTAGAGATATGAGGGTACGGCTGATCTCCTGGCTACTCGATTCCAATAGGAATTCTGCCGATGAGTTTGTCTAGGTACACGGCAATTGGTTTGCTGGTGAAATCCCTCCCCCCTCTCACGGCATGAAGTGGGTTCGTACTGATCACTAACTTGCTATTCCTTTTTGGTCATAATTATTTCGTTTATTCGAATACTAACTTGTTGTGTTTTTTGTTGCAGACAGTAAAGTGTTTACCCCGGATATTAGGGTAGTGCATGTAAAGGATCTAAATTTTGTGCTCAGGTCCAAAATTTTTGTTCATTGGGACGGATAGCTCTGAGCGTCTCATTTAATTCTTGACGTTGATCCCGTGTATTCTACTTGGCAAGACTTCATACAGTCCTCTCTTATCCTACATCAACGTACGGCATCCGAACTTCCTTCCTTTGAAATTCACTGCAGGCAAGGCTTGTGACATTGGTCCGCAGTACATCTGTTTTGACGAATTTGCACTGGTGTGGGACAAGTCGGCCGAGCAAGTGTCTCAACGCCACTGAGAACAAGTACACGAGCTTGTTCAATCGAAAGCCCCCGTTCAACCCTAAACCTCTGTTGAACCCAGGGCTCCCGTCGAACCTGAAGCTCCAGTTCAGGAAGTCAAGGAAGCAACTGCCGAACCTATCAGCCCCTTTGAAACCAAACCTGATCAAGGCGAAGACATGGTGACACGAAGGACAATGACGATTGATCGTTTCGTGCCAGGCACCAAGCCAGCCACGCAATAGCAACCGCCCTAGGGTCGCGGTCAAACTCCCCCTCCTCCACCTCCTGCTCCCAACCGATTGCAGAAGAGGCAACGTACTGCCGAGCAGACCCTTATTAGCCAAGGTGACGTGCCCATTAGGATCCCTCCCCAGCCATCAAAAGGCATCGTCATCCAGGAGCCTATAGTTCAAACTGGAACGCACGTGACGTCCTCCTCCTAAGCTACGTCGGAGTGGCAGCCTACGTTCCAGTTAGACGACAAGCCTCTTCTTGCTAACGCAAGTGTACGGGTGTGGGATAAAGGAGAGGGGGGTCGCATTACCCAAACTTTGGTGCACGACCTCCTTTTGCCCGAGGACATGCACACTTTTGAGGAGGGCACAGACGAGTCCATGGGAAAGAGATTACAATGGCATACTATTGTAGTAATCTTTTGTTTTTTTGTTTGTGGTTTAACATTGACTTCTACGTTCATTCTTCCTATTTTTGTACTTATCACTGTTACTTCATCAGGTCGCTCAACTAGCACATATATTTAATGGACGGCTGAAGGAGCTTGTCGAGGACGTCAGTCGAGAAAAGGCCCTTAGAGATGTGGTCGAGGTGACCGTGAAGGAGAAAACCAAGGCTGCTGCAACTGCAGGGAAAAAGGTCGCCATGGCTGAGAAGGCCAAGGCGGCTGCGGACAAGAAATATTCGGAGCTGGAGGTTAAGCTGAGGGAGACCGAGCTAAAACTAGCGGAGGCTGCGAGTTTGAACACTGTACGGGCCGGGGAGTTGGCAGACTTAGGGGCAGCTCTGGAACCATGCGAGAACAAATGGTGTAGTGAGGGATTCGCTGATGCGGAGAACTCTGCAGAGCCTGTCATACAAAAAGCCCAGAAGCTGGGTTTCAAGGAAGGTTGGCTGGCTGCTTTGCAAGTCTTGTGAGTCCCCGAAGATTCCCCTTTAAGGGATCCTACCCAGATCCCCTTCCCAAATCCTGCTCTAGCCGTGCAAAATCCTTCTGGACCCGCCAACGAAGAAGAGACGACAAGTTTGAGGGAGCTGGTGAAGCAGATTGACTCTCACGTGGAGTTGGATGAAATGGAAGCCACCAGTAACCCCCGCGCTAGAGACCAACTCAACGAGGACATTCTACAGCCCCCAACAAACTAGTAGCTGACCAAGACCGTTGCCCAGACGCAACCTGCAGACCCTACGACCTAATTGCCGAACCAGATTCCTACCGTTTACTTTGACCTTTCTTTTGCTGAAGTACTCCTTTTTTTTTTTTAGTTAATTTGCCTATGTCACCGAGTTGTGGTGACTGAACAATTATTTCTTTGCCAGGTTTGATTTTTATGTGGTCACCAGGTTTTGGTGACAAGACATTGGTTTAGTTTTAACATGATGGCTTTAATTTTGTTTATGAATGTTCGCTATTATTTTTCTTACTGTGCTCTTTGACTGATTTATGCACGTATTCTAGATGGCCGGGTAATCTAATCCCGATTTGTCATAAGATGGAGATCATATTACTCTGGACGGAGTCACCTGTATCTAGAAAGAACTGGTTCCTCGGTGGTAATAACAAAACTTGATATGTGTTGATCCTCCTATACTTAGATGAACTTTGAGAATAGGCTTCTTCCTATTCGGTGATGAGAATTGAACCTAGGATAGGCTTTTGTTTTCGGGAGAATTTAAGGTTTCTTCTGGCTCGACGATAAAAATTGAGTTGGGAGCAGGTTTATGCCCTTAGAGAACTTTTAGCATTAGGTTTCCACTTGCTGGGTACTGATGAACAACTGAGAAGAAAGCTTCTGTCCTTAGAAAAATTTGTAGCGTAAGGTTTCCACCTACTGGGTGATAACAATTGGACCTAGAAGCAGGTTTCTGTCCTTAGAATTATTTGTAGTATAAGGTTTCCACCTGCTCGGTGATAAAAATTGAACCAAGAAGCAAGTTTCTGTCCTTATAATTATTGTAAGGTTTCCACCTACTCGGTGATAATAATCGAACTGAGAAGCAGACTTCTATCCTTAGAAAATTTTGTAGCGTAAGGTTTCCACCTGCTCGATGATAATAATCGAACCGAGAAGCAAGTTTTTATCCTTAGAATTATTGTAAGGTTTCCACCTACTCGATGATAATAATCGAACCGAGAAGTAGGCTTCTGTCCTTAGAAAATTTTGTAACGTAAGGTTTCCACCTGCTCGGTGATAATAATCAAATCGAGAAGCAAGTTTCTGTCCTTAGAATAAAAATGGCTGCCTTAGTTTTTAGTTTTTTTTTTTTTTTTTACTTTAATTTAAACTTCCTTTATGTGTGTTGTCCAGCACTACCAAATAAGCAACAATAAAATTGAATGCACCTGCACTGATAAGCAACATCATTATATTAGCAAATGAAGTGTACATATTTGAATTTACACTTCCATGTTCGGATGATCAGTGATAAAACTTCTTAAGATTATGGACATTTCATGGCCGGGGCAGCAATTTTTCTTATAGGTCCTCCAAATAATACGCTTCCGCCCCTGCGATGGCAGTAACTCTGTAAGGCCCCTCCCAAGTTTGGGCTAACTTCCCAACATTTGCATCTCGCGTATTCCCTATTGCTTTCCTTAGTACTAAATCTGCAGCACTAAATTCTCTCGTCTTTACATCTCGATTATAGCGTCAAGCGAGTTTTTGCTGATATTCCGCCAGTCGTATGGTTGCCGCTTTTCAGCATTCCTCCAACCAATTCAAACGTTCCTCCATTAGCTCATTGTTTTGGGCAGGGTCAAATCCCACAACCCGTGCACTGCATAGGTTCACCTCAATTGGTATCACGACTTCTGCCCCGTATGTTAAGGAAAACGGAGTCTCCCCCATAGACCTCCTGAGGGTTGTTCGGTATGCCCACAAAACATTAGGTAGCTCTTTAGCCCACCTAGCTTTTGCACAGTCCAACCTTTTCTTCAGCCCATTCACAATAACCTTGTTGGTGGCTTCAGCTTGATTATTGCTCTGTGGTTACGCTGGAGTGGAATTCCTGTTTTTGATGCCAAGGTCACTACAAAAAGCACAAACGGCCTTACTATCAAATCGTAGCCTGTTACCGGATATCAGTGAGTCCGGCACCCCAAATCTCAGGATTATGTTTTTCCATACGAACTTCTTAACGTCTACATCCCGGATATTGGGCAAAGCCTCGGCCTCCGCCCATTTAGTGAAGTAATCAACAGCCACTAACACGAACCTGCGATTGCCAGTTGCTTAGGGAAATGGGCTGAGAATATCCAGCCCCCATTGTGCGAAGGGCCATGGGCTGCTGACGGGGTTCAAATGACCTGCTAGCTGATGAATTAAGGGGGCATGCTTTTGGCATTGTTCGCACTTACGCACATATTCAGCGGCATCCTTCTACATCTGTGGCCACCAAAATCCCTAAGTCATCGTTTGGTGCGCTAATGAGCATCCCCCTACATGACTGCCACACACCCCATCATGCAGCTCGACTAAAAACTCACTTACTTTCTCGGGGTGTAAACACAAAAGGTATAACCCCCCAAAAGACCTTTGGTATAACTTGCGATCTACTGACAACCAATACCGAGCAGCCACTCGACGAAACCCTATTGGCCCCCTTTTCATCATCTAGAACTCGATCCTCTGCTAAGAAGTCAATAATAGGGTCCATCCAACATGGCCCGGCTGCTGAAATCATGGCGACATTAACCCCAACAACACCGACGCTATCTGCCACACTAATGCTTGGCTCCGCTATAAGCACCACTTTGATTAACCGAGGCACCTCCTCGGTCATTGACAACGCTAAGGTAGCTAAGGAGTCGGCATGTCTATTCTGCGCCCGGCCCACTTAGGACACCTTCGCTGTACCAAACTTGCTCTTTGCCGCCTGCAAGTATGCTTTCATCCAGGAATCCCGAGCTTCAAAGTTACCTTGGATTTGGTTAACAACCAGCCGAGAATTCGAGTATATCTCCACATTCCGGGCTCCCATTCCTAAAACGCCTCTCAACCAGGCGAGTAAGGCCTCGTATTCGGCTTCATTATTAGACGCCCTAAACCTCAGCCTAAAGGAATGCTCCAACCGTATTCCTTCAGTAGTGATAATAACAATCCCGGCACCGGCCCCCAGTGCACTTGAAGCTCCGTCCACAAATACCTTTCACGGGCAATGCTCCACATGAAAAACCATCTCCTTGCCGCTCTTAGGAGAAAACTCTGCAACGAAATCAGCAAGGACTTAGCCCTTCACCGAGCTTCGTAGCCTGTTCCGTATGTCAAAGGAGCCAAGCCGAGTCCTCCATTTAGCTATTTAGCCCGTGAAGTCTGATCTCTTCAACAACGACTATAAAGGATACTCAGTCAGGACATATACAGTATGAGCCTGAAAATAGTGTGGCAGCTTCCTCGTAGCACGCATCAGAGATAACGCCAGCTTCTCCAAGGGTAAGTACCTTGTCTCGGCGTCAACCAAAGTCTTACTAATATAATACATAGGTTGCTGCACTCCTTGGTCCCCTAGCAGCACGGCACTCATAGCATGATCAGACACTGAGAGGTGCATGAATAAATCCTCCCCAGGTTCCGAGGTCGTTAGCATGGGTGCTCGCATAAAATAATCCTTCAAATCCCGAAAAGCTCTGTCACACTCCTCGTTCCATTGAAATCATTTCCACTTCTTCAGAAGTTGATATAATGGTCGGCAGAGATCAGCAAATTTGGAGATGAATCGGTTAAGGGCAGCTAACATCTCGGTCAATACTTGCACTTCTTTTGGATTGCTCGGCAACTTGAGGCGCTTCAAGGCTTCAATCTGATCGGGGTTAACTTTTATTCCTTAATTAGTGATCAGATATCCTAGGAATTTACCAGCCCCCACGCCAAAAGCGCACTTCTCAGCGTTAAGGCTCAACTTATGTTGCCGAAGTACCTCAAACACCCCCTGAAGATCCTCCAGGGGCCTTACTTCTTGTTTACTTTTGACTACCATGTCATCGATGGACACTTCAACTATACGCCCTATTTTGTCCTGGAACATCCTCATCATTATTCGTTAGTACGTGGCCCCGGCATTTTTTAACCCGAAAGGCATCACAGTATAATGATAGTTGGCATCCGGGGAAATGAATGCTGTCTTTTCTCGATCCTCGAGTGCCAGGGCAATCTGATGATACCCTTGAAAGGCATCCAAAAAGCTCATCATTGGGTGTCTGTACGTGGCATCTACCAACTGATCAATCTTTGGCATGGGAAGGGGTCTTTTGGGAACACTCGGTTCAAATCTATGAAATCCACACAAACTCTCTACTTGCCATTCTTCTTCTTCACTACCACGATATTTGCTAACCACTCCGGGAAGAAGATTTCCTTTATCGCCCCAACCTCCTTCAATCTTTGAACTTCCGACTTCACTGCCTTAACATGCTCCTTAGCCGATCTCCTCGGCTTCTGCCTCTTAGGAGGGAATGACGGGTCTACGTTAAGCCTATGGACAATGAATTCAGGATCCACCCCGAGCACCTTATATGGACTCCATGCAAATACATCTATGTTTTGTATAAGGAATAACAACATCTCTATCTTGTCCTAGTACTTCATGCTTTCTCCTATTTCGAAGTACTTGTCAACATTCGGCAATATCCTTACTTTCGTCAATTCCTCGACACAGCCAATCCCCTTTTCTTCTTAGGGATCCTGTAATTGCTATGAAAGGACCCCATAGGACGGGTCCTTTTGCTCGACATGCCCCTTCTGTTTGGTGCACTATTGATGTTCGGCTCGCTCCTTTTTCCAATTGACTATGGCAATCAGACATTGTCTAACCGTTTGCTGGCTTCCCCGTACTGTAGCAATGCCCTGCTCAGTGGGAAACTTGACTTTCACATGTAGGGAAGATGGAACAGCTCCCATTGTATGGATCCACGGCCTTCCTAGAATCACAGTGTATGGAGAAAATGAAGCGACCACTATAAATGCTACTATCACCTCCTTGCCTTCCATATTCATGGGAAGGGAAATTTGCCCTTCGGGGATTACCACTTTACCGTCAAACCCAACCAAGGGTGTATTATATTTCGAAAGGTCCTCATTCTTCAATCCGAGCCCCCTAAATAGGTCTAGATACATTACCTCGGCCCCACTTTCCTGGTCTATCATTACCCTCTTCACCAAGAAGCCACCTATCTGGGCCGTGACCATTAACGAATCATCATGAGGTTGAATTGTTCCTTCCAAATCGTCGTCATCAAAAGCGATAGGCTCCCAGGTTAACTTTATATTCTTTCTAGACGGTTGAATTCTTGAGCAGCCTTCTGCTGGTACTACAGTCAATACTCCTACCCTTCTTACTGCAATGAGACTCCTTGGGGCAGCATGGATGACCTCAATTACCCCTAAAGGGGGCAGGAGGGGGTTCCCCCTCTGTTGAGTTCCTTGGCCCGCACCTCGGTCTCCTTCGTCCATCACAAACTCCTTTAAATATCCAGCCTTCACTAGCTGCCAGAGATGGTCCTTCAACACCCTGCACTGCTCGGTAGTATGGCCCTTATCCCGGTGGTAAGTGCAGTACAAGTTCTGATTCCTTCTAGAGGGGTCACCTCCTATCTTGTTCGGCCACTTGAAGTATGGCTCGTTCCTGATCCTATCTACAATCCTATGCACCGACTCTTTAAACAATACATTTACCTCCCCCACTTGTGCTTCTGGCTCCCGAATCCTCAAACCCCCCCCCCAGGGTTTGGGCAAAAAACCACCTTGCCGAAGACGATTTATAATAGGTGCCTTACCTTTGCTTTACAACCGATCATCCTCCAGCGGTTTGTACTCTTCAATACGTCTCATCAGCTGCCTCATGTCCTCGGGAGGCTTTTTAATTAACAACTCCCGTAGTCCAGAATCCTCGAGCAATCCTATTCTAAAAGTGTTCGCCGCAATCTTTTCATTACCTCTGCCAATCTCATTATAAAGTTCCCAGTACCGACTAGCATAACTGCGAAAAGTTTCTCCTACCCTCATTTTCATGGATAGCAGCGCGTCTACCAGTTATGGTACCCGGCTGTAGTTTACAAACCAGACACCAAACTCCTAGATCAGCTCAACAAAGCTGTGAATGGAACTTTTCTGCAACCCATTAAACCATCTTAAAGCAGTAGGTCCTAAGCTCGAGGGGAATACCTTACACATCAGCGCATCATTGTGGGTGTGCCGGGACATCATCTGAATATAATGGCTAAAATGCGCAATCGGGTCCGTTTTTCATCTTAGGAGTTGAACGGCGGGCGTGTAAACCTACTTGGCAATGGGGCCCATTCAATGTCGTCTGAGAATGGTGATCTAGCGGCTCTAAGTAAGGCATGATTCATAGCATCCATGGCAGCATTGCGGGGTCGTCGCTCTTCCAGGTGTCTGAATCCCTGTCCGCATACTCCCGTGAATGTGAGCAGTCCTGGCGACGACGGGATTCTCAAGAACGTGAATGGTCCCGACGTTAACAATACTCTCGTGAAAGTGACGGATCCTGATTTCGCAGAGAACCGAACTGATTGGACCCAGTCCCGTAGCGACCTCCCTGGCTATCAGACCCCCCCTTCTTGGTTATCTTAGTCTCCTCTCTGACGTCTGCCCTTTACCTCTAACTCCAAATCCCTCACTAGCCTACGCAGCCGTTCAAGCTCCTCATCCCTCTCATCAAATTGCTCATACCCCGAAGCACCTGACACCGTTTGGTGCGTCTAATATAACCCCTCCCTGAGGCCAAATTGTTCCTCGTCTCACTCACGATTTCTATCTTCGCGTCTTTTGTGTCTCCTTTCTCGCCAAGTGGAACCCTAGGACGACCCCCTGGAACCACTTTCGGCTTGGCTCTCCAAACGTCGATCAGACATCTTCCCAAGCTTAAGTCCTAGCAGAACTACACATTGTAGGAGATTCCTACAGACAGCGCTAATTGTGCACGCCAAAAATGAGGCTTTTGGGCTGGGCCTCACTCAGGCTCACAATCTATTTGTAAGATGGGCTTGGATTTCCTACGTTAGGTTGCTCTCAGCACAGAGACTCGTCGAAATTACCTCTCTCTCATTCTGGATTTCTTTCCTTACTCTACCCTCTACTTCTTTGCAAAACTCTCCATCCCCCTTTTCTCCTTTAGCTTCCCATATTTATAGCCAAGCATGAGTGGAGAGGTTTAAAGCTCCTCAGGGTCTGCTCCGGGCAAGATGCAAGGGGCTGCGAAGCACCCACTTTTCCCTTTACAGGATCCCTGGTACACCCACAACCTGTTTTTTCCTCAAGTGTCTCATAGTGAAGCCCTTCATTCCCCTCATACTTAGGTGTTTTCTGGCCAATCCAAGTTTGCTAGTTCTGTTTAGGTTCCAGATCCTAGGGAGATCTTAGATCTACAAATTAGGCGAGGATCTCGTGAAGCGGTTCCCATTTTCTTTGATTTCGTTCTTGGCAAGATTGCCGGTTGGCCCATTTGGGTGGATAGGGAGCTCTGATGGCAAATTCGTCAGTCATTTGAAGCGTGCCAGGATTTTGAGATTAGTAGCGATTTCCAGGAACCTTGAAGGTTTTAGGGATGCTAAGGGTCTTAAACACTTGGTGCGCTACTGGTGTCCCTCCCTCCACACATTCTTCTTCTTTGTTGGTGAGCTCACCATCACTTTAGAGGATGTGGTCAACAATCTTCTTCTCCCAATGTTTGGTAAGGAGAATCCTTTTGATATCAGCCTTTCTAGCGAGGATCTCAAGGTGGAAGACAAACTTTTCAATCACTTCGGTGGGCGCACTACTTCTCTTGGTGGGAAACTGACCAGAATGGGGAAGTGGGTCATGAACCTTTCTCGAGAAAAGGACAAGGCTGTTAGGCGAGTTGGGTTCCTAACGCTTTGGCACAGTAAGTTTTGTTCAGTGAGTTCCCCAGGTACGGGATTAAGTTTGTTCTCTTTCCTTTGGCAATCAGATGGGCCCGGGGTGCCTAGTATCGTTTAGCCCCCATGTTCTTAAGCCATGTTTACTCCTAATTAGATTTGCTTCATGGAGATTAAGTTGAAGGCAATTCTTGCTATGCTATTACCTCGTTCCTTCACTGTGCCATCCTCTAGGTGTTCATGTGGGACCGTGCTTCCGTTACTTTGGCAAAGTGCAAGAATTTGAAATTTGTGAAAAACAAGTTCTAAGGATCTCCAGACGTGATTAAGGGTTTGTGTGGCAGTTCTATTGATAGCCATCCCATCATTTTTCGCTGAGCCAACTTAAAAGGAGGCAGCCTCAATTTGGTGGAGTTGTTTAATCAAGCTGGGCACTTGAGTTGGCGCTCTCCCCAAGAGTTCAGTCCTGAGTTCGCCTAGGATTCTATGCTGGCCTCTTTCCTTAACTCCCTGGGGAATACTTTTGATCTGCGTAGGGGGGATGAAGGTAGCTTGGCGTATTTGGCTTGTATCAGTCCCTCATGGCTTCCAGTACCCTCCTCTAGGGGTCCCAGGTATACTCACAACTCAGCACACCGAGTCCTTAGGCAGTTTGGTTTTGACCAGGACATCCCACCGGTGTTCAAGGAGGTGGTGCCTTCTCTTCCTTCCCTGGATCCGTTTCTGAGGTCTTATGCTTTTTCATATTGGTCACGGAAAAGCCCTCAATTTAAGGTGACAAACTCCCAAATGGGAGTCTTTGCTTCCTGTGGCTTTGCTGACTTCTGGAAAAGAGTTCAGAAATCCTTTACAGATTTTGTTGGTTCTGGTAAGATTGCAAGGGTTCCCGATTCCGATCTTTTTTCTACCCCCATCTTCAACAAACGTCTAGCCCTTCCCACTGCTGGCATTGTTTCTGCTGCAATAAGTAGCAAGACAGGATTTGCGGAATGACATGCTGCTAGAGGCGGTTGGGTATGCTATGCAAATGATTTCCTTGAGACTTGGTCAAGATGTGACCTTATTATGGGCACCTTTTCTGGTGTGCCTATCAAGATAGGGGTGATTGAGACAATTGGTGCTGTAACCCCCATAGGTAAAGGTAAAAAGAAGAAAATTAAACAGGAAATTGTCAAGAGAGCTGAGCTTAAAGAAAGTGATGAGGGTATTGAGGTCGGCCCTAAGACTAAGAAAAGGAAGACTGCAAAGTCCCAGAAACAGTTGGTCATTTTTAAGGAACCAAGAGAGCAGACCCCTCTACAGTTGGCAAGAAAGTTAGCCACCCCCTAATCCCAAAGATCCGAGTGAAGACTAAGGTAGAGTCTTCTCTCTTTCAGGTTCCTGTGAGTTCCTCAGCCTAGGGTTCTTCGAGGTCCTTTGATTTCATACCTTAGTCTCCTTTAGGACCCTCTGGGCATACCCGTAGTAGACAAAAGACCATTAGAGAATCTGTAGAGAGAGAGAGAAGGGCAAGGTTTCTTTCCTTCTTCTTTTTTTTTTTCTTTCTTTTTTTGCACTAGTTCATTGTTCTTGTTGTATCTCTCCCTTTCTCTTTGAATTGATAAATGATCATTCCTCTCTTGCAGTCCAAACGTAAGTCAGACCCCAAGATAGGCAAGAGTTAGTCATCTAGTGATTATGTGGTACAGCCTCCTTCCACTTGCATCTTTTACTGCTTGCTTTCATTCTTTTCTGGTGCTGTGTACATATGCATTATGTGATCTTCTACCACATACTCTTCTTTTTCTTTTTCAGGTTGGGGTACCTCCTCTCACGACTGGTGGGGCTCTGTTGAAAGAAGTGATGACAGCTCCATCTGTTGTTCCCCTAGGAATGGAAAAGAAGCCCTCTAATAGTGATATGACCAAGGAAGTTGGGCAGGCAGTGAAGGATGCCCAGCCCACTTTGGCTTCTGCTCCCCTGGCTATTCAGGATCTTGAAGCTTCTCAGCCTCCTATTCCCCAAGATCCCAAGCCTGTACAGACTCTCAGTCTTACCAAAACTGTGTCACTTAAGCCCATGACTGAGCCTGCATTGAGCAAAAAGTCCTTGAGGGGTGCATCTTCATCCATACAAGCAAGTGGGCCTTATCCACTCTTTATTAATGCTTAATCTTATCTCTCTTATCCTTTCTTTCTGAGAGTTCTTGTTTTCTCTTCCCCTTTTAGGTCAAACCAGTGTTCAATCTGCCCCTCAGGGTGCCTTTTCTTTGGAGTCAGAGGGTTCTGAAGGTGCGTGTTGTTCACCCTCGTTGTACTTCCCCCTTCTTCTTTTTTTTTCTTTTTTTTTTTACCTCTCTCTTCCATACTTCTCCCTTACCTTTTCTTTCTATGGCGAAACCCCCAGTATCCTTCCCTTCCTTTAGCAATTTTGCCAAAGTTTCCTCACCTTTTCTCCAACATGCTGTGTGTTCTTTCATAGAGTCCTCCAGGAAATCAGAGGGGCAAGAGAAGGAGGCTCTACCACAGGAAGCTGATACTGTTTCTTTAGCTTTCTCTTACTTTCCCCACTTTACATATTTTCCTTTGTTCTTTCCCCTTTTTGAATTTTGTTTGCTTTTGCAGGTGCTAACACAGGTGCTAAGTATCTTGAGCACGTAGTACTTGAGGTAATTGTGGAATTTGCTCTCGATGTCCAGGTTGTTGAAGCTCAGGCAGGGATCTCCCAAACCATCCAGAGGGTCGAAAATTCTTTAATTCCTAATAGCGGAGTCGTAACAATGAGGGAGGCTCCAGGGGTGATCGTCTCAGATCCTAGCTCAGGGCTTCTCGCTTTTCTGGCCCGCTTTGATCTTCTGGTGTTCAACAGCCTTCCTGCAAGCCACTTCCATCGCTTTAGGTCTCCCTTTGGTAGCTTCCTATGTTTCTCTGTGCTTGTGGAAGGCCTACCACTCTTGGAGGAGCTATTCAAAGTCCACGGGGATTTCACCAGTAGGTTTAAGGGAGGCGTATTCTTGGGCAACATTCTGATGGAGCTTCTGTGTGCCATGTTGATTTCTCTGAAGGACTCCTCTTCTTATTCCCTATCTGGGGAGAGGCTTTTGGAGTAGAGAGGGGTGGTACAGGATCTCGTGGAGGCCAAATTCAACCTATCTTTCCTGCTAGAGTACTTGCGATCCTTAGCCCACATGCTGTTCCAGAGGAAGGTTTCTAAGGAGCTTGATGCCAAGATTGCTACTGCTGAGAAGGCCCTAGCTCGTGCTCATAAGGTTCTGTAAGATTTGAAAGTTAAGAAGCAGCAATTTCTTTCCTCATCACCCGTTCCTGTGATTCCCTCAAGAGACTCTTTGCTGGCTGGCCTTATACCTTAACTCCTTGCTTTCTTTCTTTAATAGTTTAGATGTATAAGTTTTTTTTTTAGACAATTAAGGCTGTATAAGTTTGTCTTTATTTCTCGCTTTTGAACACTACTCCTAAATTTTCCCTCCAATATGGATCTATTTTCTTTTTAAGACTACTTCTAACTTTAGTGGTACATGGATCTACTCACAATGTGTGTTCTGTTCTTCTTATTTTGTTGCTTCTTTTTTTCTTTTTCTTTTTTTAACCGAGTCCTAGGCCATGGTCCTTAAATTTTTTGCAGTAGGTCCTAAATCAGGTACCCTGGTGGTTGTGTCATTGCGCAGGTACTAAACCGGGTACATTAGATGTTCTCTCTTCTTCTTTTTTTTAAGTCCCAGGTCATGAACCAGATAGACCCTTTTGGACAAGTATTGGGCTAGGTATCCTAGGCGCTTATTTCTGCCCATAGTCCCAGGTCATGTACTTGAACTAATTGTGGTGTGAGTCCTGGGTCATGCGCTAAGGTTCTCCTTCCCCTTTTTTTTTTTTTTTTTTTTTTTTTTGTGTGCTGGCCTAGGTACCCTTCCTAAATTTTCCTGCATTCGGGTTATGTAATACTTTGCAATTATATATATTAGCTGTAGTTCAGAGAAAAAGAATGAGGAAAAAAAATTCATTGAAACACAGCATAATTACCGTACTAAGGGACACAAAAGGGGATTGACAAAGATAGTAAGGATCATAGAATGTCCATCTACCATGGGTTCCTAAACAAAAAGGGAACTTAAACAAAACTCATGACATAAAAAAATAAATTAATTAATTAAAAAAAGGTAAAGAACGATGAAACACTTAGCAATTTGAAGAGCTAGCAAAAAAAAGGGTCTTGGTGTGCTAAAATTTCCCTCTTTCACACGTAGTATTGTTTCAGCCACTTCCCATTTATAGGATCTGTCAAGACCGTCTCATCTTCCTTTGTGAGGTAGTAATACCTGCTCTCATGGGCTTTCCTGATGATATAGGGCTCTTCCCATTTTGGGGCAAATTTAGAGGGTTCTGGGACATTTTTTCTTACATGTTCTGCTGCTCTTAACTCCAGTTGCCCCTCCGTGAAGGTTCTTGGGTATGCCGTTTGTGCATATGCCTTAGCCATCCTCTGCTGGTACCTTTGGCTTCTCCTTCTGGCCATTTCTCATTCCTCTTCTAACCCCTCCAGATCCGCCAACCTTCTTTCATTATTCGTGTCATCTGTGGCTTCTTGGTTTTCTTCAAGGACTACTCTTGGCATAAGGATGACTAGTTCCACGGGGCTAATGGCTTCTGTCCCATAAACTAGGGAAAATGGTGAAAATCATGTGGTTGTCTTCAAAGAGCTCCTGCATGTACATCAGTCAAGTTGTCACTCCATTTTCCCTCATACTCATGTTTCATTTTTTTTAGGATCTTCAGTATCACCCTGTTAGTAGCCTCAGCCTGACCATTTTCCTATGGATAGTATGGTGTGGACTTTCTATGCTTGATGTAATATGCTTCGGTCAAGTTTTTCATGTCTTTGTTTATGAATAGGGTTCCATTGTTATTAATCAATCTCCTAGGGATCCCGAATCTTGTGATGATGTGCCCTTGAATGAAGTTTGTCACAACTACTCCAATGGCTTTTTTCAAAGGGATAGCTTTTACCCATTTTATAAAATACTCGGTGGCTGCCAGGATCTAGATATGGCCATTGGAATGAGGGTTTATAGGTCCTATAAGATCAAGGCCCCAAGTGTGGAAAGGTCATGATGTTGTCATGTCTTGCAACACATTTGGGTGAGTAGGGATTGCATCTCCAAGTACTTGGCATGCATGACATGTCTTAACCAGCTCCTTGGAGTCCTTTTTCATTGTTAGCCAATAGTACCCCAATTGCAACAACTGCCTATAGAGTCTTCTTTTCCCTGGGTGACTTCCACAGTCACCAGAATGTACTTCCCTGACTGCTTCTCTAGCTTCTCTAGGCCCTAGGCATCTTAGAGGATCTTCGGCATACCCCATTTTGAACAAAATCTCATTCTACAAGAAGTACCTAACAACAAGTTTCCTAAGCTAGTGGGTTAATGCCTTATCAGTTTATAGGATCTCTTGAGCTAAGTATTCCATGAATGGGGTCCTCCAATCTTTCGTTACAAATACAGCATAACTTTCTTCTCTATCCACTAAAAGCTAACACCTTAGACATTCGTCCAGTACAATTGCAACCTCTTTGTTCATATTTAGCCAGTAGTACCCTATGCGCTGCATTCTTCTGTATAGGCTAATTTTTTCTGCAATCCCATAAATCTAGCTATGTAACTCTTTTAATCTCAGCTTCCCTTTTTTCTCATTGATACATCTAGACAAGATCCCTTCCGGCAGCCTTTTGTACAGCTCTCCTTCTATCAAGGTGTAATCCTTTAGCTCTTTAATGCTTCCTTCAAGTCTCAGCTTTTCCATTTTCCCTTTTTACCTCATTTGTTCAGTCTTGCTGTTCTGGTTCTTCAGGGAACATCCTTTTAAGGATCCCTATAATGGAATGTTTTTGCTTACTTATTCTTATCAGTGTACCTCTGCCTTTGAACTGTACCTGGGATCCCAGGGTGGCTAGTGCATTAGCGAACCTGTTTTTGCTCATTTGGGCGTATTCCACACTGAAGGTCTGGAATTTCTGCTCCACCTTTTGCGCCCAAGTTCTGTAAGCTGCCAGGCTTTGCTTTCTTAGTGCGAAGTCACCCTTTACTTAGGAGACCACAAGATTGGAGTCTCCTAAAACCCTCATATGTTTTACTCCCATACTGAGTGCTATGGCTAGCCCAATCAAGTATGTCTTGTACTCAGCAGCATTATTTGAACAAGAAAACCCAAGCTTGAAAGATAACGACATGGTATCCCCGTCTTCGCAACTTAGCACAATTCCCAATCCATTTGAAGTCGTCGTTACTGACCCATTAAACCTCATTGTCCACTTCTTTCCAGGGAGCTCTACCACTGCCACCTCCTTAGGGATCTCCTTGCTTAGTGAACATTCTTCTTTGCTTAAGAACTGGGCTAGCAGATCTACTATGGCTTGGCTTTTAATAGCCTTAGGGGTCTTAAGGCCGATGTCATATTAAGAGAGCAAGACCAACCACTGTGTTATCCTTCTCATTAGGAGAAGCTGATGCAGGAGTGCCTTTATAAGGTATGACTTGATTACTAAAAGGATCTGATGGGTTAAGAAGTATCATTTTAGCCTTTGGGATGCGTAGATAACTACTAGGCACGCACTTTCTATCCTGGGGTATCTAGTCTCTGTATCTTTAAGTGTCCTGCTCATATAATAAATGGGTTGCTCATTCCCATCATCATCTTCCTGCGCTAGCAGGGCTCTAATAGCCTGGGAGTTTGATGCTAAGTATAGTAACAGGGGTCGCCCACGTACTGGTGCTTCTAAGGTAGGAAGATGATTTATGATCTATTGGATCCTCTAAAAGGCTTCCTACTACTCAACTCCCCAAGTGAACTCAGCCTCATTTTTTCAACAATTTGGATAAACCACTTGTGACCGAAACTAATCCTGGCACAAACCTCCTGATGAAGGAGACCCTCCTGAAGAAACTTTTAAGCTCTCTAACCGTTGTAGGCCTTTTCATTGTTGCGATGGCTATGGCTTTGGCTGGATCTACACTTATGTCTTTGTGATGTACTACGAACCCTAGGAATTTTCCAGCAGATACTCTGAAGGCACACTTCATGGGGTTCATGCGTAGTTTGTACTTCCTGGACCTTTCAAAAACTTGTTCAAGTATCTGGAACTGTCCTGCCCTGGTTTTTGACTTTACCATAATATCATCCACATAATCTTTCATTTCCCTATGCATCATATCATGGAAGTTGGCTGTCATGGTTCTCTAGTATGTGGCCCCTGCATTTTTAAAGCCAAAGGGCATCACAGTGTAATAAAAATTTTTGATTGGTGTCCTAAATGTTGTCTTTTCCGCATCTTTGACGGCCATGCGAATTTGGTTATATCCACTGTATCCATCCATAAATGAAAACATAGAGTTTTCTGTAGCTGAATCTATAAGGAGGTCAATATTAGGCAGGGGAAACATATCTTTTGGACATGCCTTGTTCAGATTGCGAAAGTCCACACAACACCGAATTTGGCAATTTTTTTTCTTCACGGGTACTATGTTGGAAAGCCATTTGGGATGCTGAATTAACTTGATGAACCCAGCTACTAGCAGTTTCTTGACTTCCTGAGTTATTTGAGCTTCTATATCAGTGTAAAAGACCTTGAATGGCTGAACTACTAGCTTGACTCCCAGGTCCACATTGAGAGAATGGACCACCAGTCCTAGATCCAGACCAGGCATCTCATCATACGTCCATGAGAACACATCCACATATTTCTTGAGTAATGCCACTGACTGCTCATTTTCTTGTGCTGTCAACTGACTGCTAATGAAAATAGGCCTTTGGGATCCCAGACCAACCCCAAGTTTATCTTTTCTAACTCTTTCTCAGGCTGGATTTGTGTTTCCTTGATTGGGTCCTCTAGAATTTCTTTTTGAGCAATCATACAATCTGGCGGTCCGAGACCCTCCTGCACAATGCACTCAAGCCCCGCGCACCTTCATAAACGATATATTAGCCTTCCTCTGGGCTCCTGTACTACTACGCATTCCCGGGATCTTGAAGAGATGGTCTCCTTCTTTTGCATTTTTTCTATCTAGGAGGTTCCTTAGGTCACGGGTGCCTCCTCCTTCCTCTTCTTCCAAAACAGGTGCCCTTGGGGTCTCCAGTGTGGGGTTCTCATCATCTAATTCCAGCTCATCATAAAACATTGTCTCCACAAAATTCACTTCTCATTGGCTAAAAGGGTTCGAATTGGTAGAATCCTTACTGGCCTTCCATTCAATCTCCCTTTTACACATTAATAGTACGTGGAGGAATAAGGCAATGCTTATGGAGCCAAGGACGTTCCAACAAAACATGGTAAGAAACCTCCAAGTTAATCACATAGAACCTGGTCAGGGCTACTATTGGGCTTACCCTCAAGGCCAGCTGCGCATACCCTTCAGTCAATTCTGCTAATCCTCTAAATCTTGTTATCTCCATGGGAGCTCCCAAGATCCTCCTACCAGACAAGCCCACTGCTTCCAAGGTACTTAGAGCTATGAGGTTAAGTGATGCCCCTACTCTACCAGTGCTCTCCTGACTTGGACACCGTTTATAATGGCCATTAGATAAAGGGGTCTGCGATGGTCTGGATGTTCCACTTTCATATCTTCATCTGTGAAGGATATTGCATTGGTTGTTTCCAAGTAAGCTCGGCTGGCATGGGATTCTGCTATGAAACATTTCATTCTTGAATCTATTGCTATACTCATAAGGGATTCTGTGGCCATCCTTCTTGCTTCTAGCCCAAATCTCAATTGGTTGAACAGTGATCTGAATTTAGGGTTCTTCTAAAGGGTCCTGACTGTGTTTGGATGGAAAGATCCTTCAAATTCTTCTGCTTCTGTCAGGTTCCCATAGATCATTACAGCCACTACTCCCTTTCCCTTGTGGCTGGGTAAAGAGATTCTTTTGTACTTCAGGCTCCTTCTAAGTGAGCTCTAAGGTCCCCTCCGTAAACTTCTTGTGAAAAAGCCTACGGAGGGTCCAACAGTCCTTAGTAAAGTGCTTGACATAGTTATGAGTCTTGCAAAACAAAGGGTTCTTCCTTTCTTCTTCAGTGGGTGTCCTAGATACAGTGAATGGCCTGACAATTCCATCTCCAATCCATTTATTCAAAACATGATTCAATTCTTCTACAGTACATGGGATCACAGGTGGTTCCTCGGCCACTTTTCCTTCAAGCCTCTTCCTTTTTTCTCCAACTGATGCTGTCATGGCCTGAGGTACTAGCACCCTCTTTGTTCTTATAGTCAGCACGGTCCTCCTAGTTCTTTGCAACATGTCAACAAACTGGGTTATGCATAGATTTTCAAGATTAAGCCTATAATCAAAGAGCATGTTGGATATGCAGGTCTCCACAAGCTACTTTTCTTCGTGGTCTCCATAACAGTCCAGGGATACATCCTCAAACCTTTTGATGAATTGGATAGGATCCTCTCCAGGCCTCTGTCTTACCATTTAAAGGCTCTAGAAGGTGACTTTGTCTTCACCTGGATAGTACTTTGTACAAAACCTCTCCATCATCTCGTCTCAGGTCTTGATGGACCCAGGCCTCAGAGTGGTGTACCATATATATACTCTGTCCACTAGGGACTTAGCAAACTCTCTTAGACATAGTTCTTTGTCTCCTATGTAAGGGCCCATGGTGTGAATGGACCTACTTACGTGTTCCACAGCACTTCCATTTCTTCCATCAAAAGGATGGAACTTCGGGGCTCATATCCATTAGGATAAGGCTTGCCAAGGAGTTCTAGTGGGAATAGAGGATCCCGAGAAAATTGTTTGGGGACCTCCGAGAGCTTTTCCCTTTCTTGTTCCAAAAGGGCATTGACATCTGCTAGTGTGAGATACTGGAGATTGGCTCCCCCTCCTACTGCTGACCTTCCCTCTGGTTGGGCTCTGTCTTGGTTAACCATAGGGGGGATGTTATTAATGATTTCTTGAGTCCCGCCCTCTTTGAGGAGACAAATCTCTTACTGCAAATCTTTCAGCAATTCTACTATTTGAGTCATAGGGTCTAACTCCTACCTTGCGTGCCTTTGTCCTAATACAACCTCCTACTCTACCAGAGGTACCTCATTCCTCTATCTGGAGGCCACTTCATTTTCTCCTATGGGCTTAAAGGCCGCAGGTGGCGCATTGGTACCTTTGCTGTTCCTTGGTCTTGAAGCCATGCTCTGCGAAGGGACTGTTTCTTCCCTCTCCTTTACCCTGTCCCCAACAAAGTCACCAAAATGTGAGGGTCCTTTTTGGACAGCACCCAGGCCCAAGTAGAAACAAGGACCCTAGGCCCTTTTACTTGTTGTTTTAAGGGATTGAGCTTGATTCATCGCAGCTAAATGGGCTGATTACGAAACAGATGGTGCACAGAGCAGGAATCCTACAACACATACATACTAGATAACAAGAAATATATGCATTGAATAGCAAGAAACAATAAAGGGGCAATGCGATAGAGAAAGACACAAAGCAAACGTTAGGTGTCCTTAAGATACTATGAAATATTTCATTAATTTCTCAATTATGTAATACATCAATGTTCACTAGAACATATCACAAGGTCCAAATAAGTTCAAAAATCACAGACTTAGATGGCTCTTCAAGCCTTTATGACTTGCATAGTTTAAATCTCTTTGAATCCAAGTGTGTTCTCTAGTGGCTGTTTAAGGATACCAGGTGGTATTTTCCTATCTTTTCTTACTTTCTTTGAATTCTAACAGAGTTTTCTCAATGATTTTACTCTAATTCACCGTTCTTGGATGCCCCTCACTATTGGCTGCTTCCCCTTTTTATAATGTCATCCTAGGGTTTACGGGGTACCACTGATTCCCCCCATTTGCTCCCTTGGGTACCAGAACCACTGTTGTGCCAACAACATTGGTGGCTAGTCCCTTCCTTATTTCTCATAATTTTCTTCTTTTGGTGTTTCTTCCTTAAAAGTCTCCTGCTGCCTTTTCGTTCTGATATGTCTTGAAGAGCTGACCTTGGGTTTTTCTCCTTTCAAGGCTTCTAGTTCCCACCTTTTCAAACTCAACTTTTAGCTACCTTTCCCTTTGTCATTTTCCCCAAGTAAGCTGATTCCTTCCTGCCAAATTGAAAGTTTCCCAGTCACTTCCCTTTATGGTTCTTCTTTCTGGGTTCCCCAAGGTACCAGCCCCTTGTTCATGAATTATTGGTTCCCAAGCTTTCTGATCCCTTTCTGCATCATTGGGTGGCTGATAGAGACATATATGTTCTTGTTCCTTGTGTTTCTTGGCATCCCCTATGAACTGTCTTAATCCAACCCTGGCTTTGTTGCATGTCCCGAGGATCCTAAGCTCCTAACAATCCCTAGGTATCACGGCCCAGGTCATACCACTGGGCTCCCTAGCGATTTTCTGACCTTGGTGGGCTGGGCTTTTCTTCTTCCCTTCATTTCATGAGTTCTAAACTTACTCATACGTGGGTTTAGGTTCCTCCTTAAAACCTTAATGGATTTGGGCCTACCATCCTTTTTTTTTTCTTTATTGTGGGCTCAAGTATTTTTTTCATGGAGTTCAATTCTCTATGCTATTTTGGGCCGTGGTGCAACTTCATGACTTTTTAGACCTCAACACCATTTAGGAAACTAACATCTCGAGTGCAATAGACTCGATTTTGGACTATACAAATCGAGTTTGTGAGGCTCGATTTCATTTTCAATGTAAGAAATCGAGTCTAAGAGACTCGATTTCGGCGTTCTTCAACAAAGACAAACGGAAACCCAAACTTCCCAAATATCTCTAGCTCTTTTTATTAGGATTCCACAAAAACTTCCTAGCTAAAAGCATCCATCTCCTCAAAAATTTTTACAAGGACTCTTTAAAAGTTTCCTTGGTATAAAGGGGCATGGCCAATGCTACAAACTTGATGAGAATAGGTCTCCCTGGCTACGACAAACCTGGACTGCTCCAACTTCTCAGCTTTGTTGTATATTCTTGATGGCAACCTGTTGAAGATTACTTGCCTATTATATGGACATCATATATGAAGGAGCATTACTATTGAAACGTGTATATAACTTATCAATAAGATGTGACCATTTATCTATTTTAACATGCTGCATGTTATAGGCCACCAAACCTGCTCCAGATCACCAAGAAAAATAACCCATGCTCCATCATAACTAACTTTGATACACTGGACCAAAATGCAATGTTGACATGAACACAATTTTGGAGATGCAATGTCAAAAATGAATCATCTCCAGGGGAGACACAAAAGCGGCACATATGATAATTGAATTTGCTGCCATGTACATGCCTTCACATAAGGGTTCTGCAAACTTCCTAAAACCAATAAAAAAAACAAGCTTAAAATGAAGCAAACGATAATGGCTTAAGAAAGATAAAGTTATTTGTTTTGAGAAGTAAATACAAGATTTTATGACATGAAGTTACAACATTTTTTTTTTTTTGGTAATTCACATGTGCATCCAATGGGTCTTGAACCAAATATCTCACACTCCACCTAGAATTTATAAGAGAAGGAGAAGGGGATGCCAATTGAGTTAGAGCTCATTGGCAAACATAAAGTTTTTATTTAGAATGAATGCTTTTACACCAAGGACTAGGGCAAGGAGAATAACCACTAAGATTAAGGTGAAGAATTTGATTATAAGTGGATTTGATACCCTTTCAAGTCTCCACCGCAATCAATACTTCCCATTTAGACATAAAAGCCATAGGCTCAACAAAGGGTGGCAATGCCCGCTTATATACAATACTTTCTGAACCAAACTCCAATATTAAGAAAGCTTTCAAAGTCAGATTGTGGCCTGCAATTAAAGGGGAAAAAGGGAGGATATATCAGACAACAAACATTGTCCAACATCAGCTTTGAGATTAACTGTGTTGACTAGGATGTAGGAGACTAGGAGTGCATGTAGGACTAATTATTACCTTCCAATTTCATGTACATCATTGGGAAACACAATAACTTTAACCTCACCACCTTTCTCTCTCAGTGCCCGTGCATACTGCATATTTCAAATATCAACATCATTTAAATATGGTAGCAAGAGAAAAAGACTATTCCCCCACTGTTTGTCTGTTTTTGTTTTCATTGCATCGTAAGATAGTGATTAATTGAGTACTAGTAGTAGTTAGAACAACATGAAAACTGAAATAAAAATCTCAACAATATACTTCATCATTTAAAAGAGGAAAAGAATGTCTTACTTGCAATCCATTAGAAACTGGAACACGGAGATCCTGAGCACCTAAAAGAAAAAGGGTTGGCGTTTTGACCTGCAGATATCATCAAAGTAATTAGTACCACATTTATTTCCATAGCAACCTACTAAAATTATTTGAAGATACACTCTAAAAGGAAACTAGATGCAACTTTTACAGTTCCTGATTGAAGACTTGATATAACAATAAGTTTGACCCCATATGATGTAAAAATAGTTACTAGAAGCTTCTCATGTTGAAAAGAAAAAGGTTGTATCTCCTGCTTTGATATCAAGGAAATTTAGATTTCTCAATTCATTGGTTTTAAGTTATTCTATCAACATTCAGCTTCAAATGATGACAACAAAAACACAGCTTGCAGGATTTATTTCTGCACCTAGCAGAGCTGACATTTGAGGTTGGAGAAGGCTTTGTTTCATTGATTTTGTTTATTTATTTATTTTCAGTCAGTAGAATTATTTTTACATTCTAATGTGCTTTTATGAAAATCTGCCATTAAACTTCTGAATATATTGATTAAAAATCAAGCCTCCTTTAAGCATACCTTTGAGAGGTGTGAAATAGGAGACTTGCTGTGAAAGAGTGTTAAGTAATCAGCTGAAGGTGCTTCTGAAAAGCTATCTTTCCCCTTGCTTCCACAGGCCTCCACATAGCACCAATCAGGGATATCTGTTGTACCAACCATCAATGCCAAGTTACAAACAGGATTCCTCACAGCAGCAGCAACAAACTTATCTGGTGCCTGCAGCATTTGAAAACAAATATGATCCAATTCTTAAGTGAGCCCCTGTTCACTTGAGAATTCAAATATGAATGTGTATCATTAATCATAACATCCACTTTACCAAGTATTGCATGCAGTGCACCATAAATTAAACAGAGAGAAATGATAAAAGCGTGACACACAAGACCACCAGTCCATGTATGACAAGTAGCCCACTTATAAGTTTGACTTGCACTAATCTCTCAACTAACTAATCCATAATGGAAGAGATTTCTTTGTGGAAAACCACTAGCTGGTAGTAGATATCTTAACAATCAAATGCTAGACTCAAAACAAATAAAACTTGGAAGGCACAAGGGATATAGGGGGAAAGATTGAGAGATAAATTAAATTACAAAAAAAAAAAAGAGGGGCAGTAAAAATATACAAATTTCATAATTACAGCACCTGGCCAATCAAGTGGGTTGTCAGAAAGCCCCCATGGGAACCACCAAGCACTGTAATTTTTGATGGACTGGCGAGTCCCTTGTCAATGACATGATCTATAGCTGTGAGTACATCATTTACATCCTGTGCACAATATAGATTAAAAAATTGGGTTTATATGAGATTCCCAACTAGTATAGCAAAGCAAGAATTCAAATACCATTTTTAAAATTAAAAAGAAAAAAAATGACCATAGCAGGTGTAACAAAACTAGATACATAATAAGTACCTGTTGCCCAACTTTCCCTGGAAGAGATTGTAATGCTTCTTCACCAAAACCTAGTGAACCTCTAAGATAAATTACCAATCATTAAAATCCTAAAAGACAAACAAATATTAAAGATTCTGTAAAATTAAGTAGCATGCAAAAAGCAATTGGCATACCACTTCCTCTTAAACCATGAATAATTGAAAGCAAATAACACTTGAGAGACAATTTTCATTTCTCAAAAGGATGAAAAAGAAAAAAAACTTTAATCGATATAACGAAAAGATTTGCATCTTAAATCAAGATCTAGACATAAGATAGAATCCTGAGGCCAAAGAAACTATGGTTTTTAATCTCAAGTTTTACAAACAAAGACCTTTTCTGAATGTTGTTTGCGAATGCTATAGAAATCACTCCAAAATTCCAAATTTCTTAAGAATATTATTTTACAGTCAAATCAGCTCAACCTTTCGATGCACAGTGAATCAATCTAAACCTCTCTTTCCTTGAAGGCAGATAGCCAAATAATTGGGTTACCAAAGCAATTTAGGTTTACACCTAAAGGAAAAATCAAGGAGAGGTCTCCAAGAAAGGGTTAAATTCATTTTTCATGAAATTTCAGAGACGAAAAGGTGAATGCAATACACAATGATCAATTAAACACACTGTTTCAAAAAAATTTTAAACTTAAATTACTATTTTGGTCCTCCAACTATTAGGTGAAGTTCAATTTAGTCATTAAACTTTCAAAATCGGGTCAATTTCATTCTTGCTTCTTCTCTCCGTTTACATTTTAACATATTTAATAATTAAAATGGACAATTTAAAATTTTAAACTTTCGATATTAACCTTTTAATATATATTTTATTTGCTACAACAATTAATTCTGTTAACATTAGAACACAAGGGATCCAAGGATGAAATTGATGTGATTTTGAAAGTCAAAGGATTAAATAGAAACAATTAATAGTTGAGGGACTAAAATGAAACAATTAGTAGTTGAGTGACCAAATTGAATTTTACCTAATAGTTGAAGGACCAAGTTAGTAATTTAACCAATTTTTTATTGAGTGTCAAAATGTTGGTCCCCTTTAAGGTTAAAATATTCATTTTTGTATTCCATTTTGTTCAAAATTCTTAAATTTTGAGAATCCCTTCCCTTCGTTTAGGTATCAGAATCAGTTCCACTACTGTCTTATCAAGCAACAGCACCTCAACAGTGAGGGAACTTCATCTTGGAAAAGAAAAGGCTTTGTCATGATGGTTGAACACAACATATATTGATCATTGAGCACAAGTATTCTGATGCTGATTTAAATTATTTAAAAAAAATTCTGATAATACTCATCATAATAGTGTACCTATAGTTGACAATCAATAAACTGAATCCAATTGAAGAAAGAAATGCCGAGGACTTTGAAAATCTTGTCAACGAGACAGAATGCGGACCTCCATGAAGAATTACAATTAAAGGATCACAAGCATCACATTTCTTAGAGTTTGAAGATACAAATATAGCTTCAAAAGGTTTGCTAGCACCTGAAATGAATTAAAAACACATAGGCTATAAATATTAACGCTCTTTAACACAAGAATATTATGATTACAATTACAATATCACACAGTTCCTAGTAAAGGGCAAGAGAACTACAAAATATATTTCCCTTTAAAATTTTTGTTTATTTAAAGTAAAAATAACCCCATTAAATGTTTTGTTCCGATAACTAGCTGAATCAAACATTTGTCTCGGTTAAGCATATCATTAAAATACCCAGACCTTCTAATATACATTATCAATTCTATTTTGAAAGAAAAGAGTCCAGTCTTGCTTACAAAGATCAATGCAATCTCAAATTTTTTCCATCAGTGAGTACTGTTTCCTTAAATATGGTTCACGAATGTGGCAAATTTATCACTATCATATTCCTTCTATTTGATATAATTTTTTGAGTGGTAAGTTATGCACCTAGTGGGTCGAAAACCCACAACCACACCCTCCATCCCATTATTATGGAAAGACGAAGCCCATTTGAGCTAGAGCTCATTGACTCCTATTAAATATATGCTAATGAAAATCTCATTTACTGATGCACGTTGCATCAGCTATAATTACTTCTTAATCATATTCATTTGGATATATACTTGCCCAAAAGTTGGCTTAAAAGAAGCTAGTTCTATATTCTTCCCTTTCTTCCAGAACTGAACGTGATCCTTGTGAAGTGACAAAATTTTTTTATATAAAATGAAATCATAAGTATGCAATAAACAACAAATTGATACTTTTACTGGTTCCATTAATTACTAAAATAGCTTGCAATAGTTGACTTCCCTTCAAGCAGCCACTAATGGAAAATGAATTCCATCCTAGCTTTTATCACCAAAAAATTCCACTTATGTTAATTAAAAAAAAAAAAAAAACCAATGACAATCTAAATATGGACTAACTTAAGATTTTAGGGGAGTGGAGGTTGGAAGAGGTCTTTCTCAAAACTCATTAACTTATTTTGTGGCTATTGTTCTTGTCACCCAAAGCATGTTGAACACTAATGAAAAAAGGAAATATTATAATATGCTCAATTAAATTGTAGGCATTAGACCACTGTAACAATGCCCGATAATAGCAATTAAGCTAAAGAGATGAGTTTGACTGATATTGGAAATATCCATATTCAATGTGGATGACCAAGTTTGAGAAAGAAATCAAATTGGCTTTCCATACCTTTTGTCAAGCTATCAGAAACATCCTTTACTGGTATCTCCATTATACTGAACTGAAGAGATGAGAGCAAAGATCTAACCTGAAGCAATAAGAGAATTGTTACCAAGACAATCTCTATATGCAAAAATGATTCATATAATACAAACAAGAAAATTAAGTACACCTTCTCAGAGCTTTTGAATATGGAGCTTGATACATCTAACCAACTCCAAGCAGCAGCTTTAGTTTTTTTCTCAACAATACAACCATACTTGATTTGAGGAACATTAACTGGACTGCTAGACACTTCAAACAGTAAAACACAACATAAATTTTATGCCAATTTTATAAACCATTATAGGTCAGGATATGGGTAAAAATCAGCATTAGATGTTACCAGCAACAATATTATCCCCATCCAATGTAAGGACATTCCATGAAAAAATTGACTCAGCAGGGCTGATACGTAATACTTCCATACTGTAATTTGACAGATGATATCATGAGTTGATTGTAGAAATGACATTACAATGTCTGACTACTTGAGGAGAAAAAAATAAGTAAAAATGAAAAGGTATGTAGCCAACTGCCAGCCATTACAGTTACCTCAACACATTCACAGAAAGTATTACTTGACTGCTTCTCCAGAAAGAAGATATGATCATAGTGCATCCATCAGAAAGCCAAGGATTGCTAAGGAAACTTGAACAGTAAAGCCCCGGCAAGTGACCATCCTCAGCACTCATAACAACAGGGATCTTCAAAAGATTATATTGATGAAATAGTTTTCAGTTACATGAAAATTATGGGAAAAGGAACTCACACAGTCCTAATTCTATAATTACATTCTAAATAAATCTTTAATTGTATTTAATTATTGAAGATGAAAGAAGGAAGTTGTATTATATAATTTACAAAATTGCCATACGCAAAATCTCAAACTGACCAGAAAAGTTGCGGGCATATTCCAAATTGGGGAGTTTCTAAATCAATCTAGATTAAGTTTTCAAATATCACCTTAGTCCTAGGCTCTTAGCTGAATCTACCATATAATTAAGCTCATCTGGAACAATCATATAATTTACCTTGGTCTTATTATACATTGCCATTTAGCAGTCAAAGCGCATGATAGCCACATAAAATGTGTCATATAGTACACTTCGTATGTATATAACATAGCAGCTATAGACCAAAATCTTATCCAGTCAAAAGCAGCCGAGCTCAAAGAAAAACCATAATTTGAGTTCTATAATTACAGAGCTTGAGAATGCATAAGTTTGCATCCTTGAGATGCAAGTTCCTTAACAAAGAATTTAAACACTCACTACATCAACAATTTTGGCAGAAGGCCACAGCGTCACATTAGTTGACCAATCAATTCTGTGAAGTGAATCAGTTGCAGAAAGGGTTCCAAAATCCACAGAGCTTCTTGCACTTAAAAACACAAGGCACTTTCCATCTGGGCTGGAGAAAGAAAAATAATTCACATATAATCATCAGGCTCTGAAGCTATTCCTCATAGCATGTTTAGTAGATACATGGTTATTATGAAGGATACAGGGAAAACATTGATCATTAAGTGATCAACAAGGCATGCTTTTCCATTAGTATTCAGCCAACAACAATCTTACTTCTTCCCCACACCCCCCCCCCCCCCCCCCCCTTTCCCCACTATTTGGGGTTAACACCACTGGGCAACTTGAACCCCACATATGACAATCTTACTCTACTTTTTACAAGCACTTTATAATGGAAACAAGAACAAAAGAAAACTGTCACCAAGAAAGAAAGATTAAAATGTCAATCTCCTTCTTGACCATTTAAAAAAGGTCAAAATGATGACTAGAAAACTACTTTAAAATAATAAGGAGGAGAAGAACTTGAATGCAATAGCAGTAAACTGTTCACCAAACTCTTGTTTCATCTTGCCCTCAAAATATCTTGGAGGCCCTATAGGTATGTTCCACAGTTTCTCCAAACTCAGAAAAGCACTCCACATCAGAAACTTGACTGGGTAAAGAAAAAAAGTTGATACACCAACCACGAATGCAATATTAGTAGCATACCTGAACCTTGGAAAGAAGACACTGCTTATTTGTTGAGTAAGATTAAACACAGGCACATCTTCAGTTGAACCATCTCTGAGACAGTACAAGAAATTCATAAGTATTTTATACATGTAATGGACCTCAAGCATGTAACAATTCACATGGAAAAAAAAAATGTAATAAAAAAGATCGTTTTACAAAAGAGGGTAACCCACTTGAGTTCAAGTTCATTGGCTTCTGACTTATAAATTGGTGATTTAACTGCATATAATGCACAAGGCCTGTTATAGCAGTACTTTATACCAAGCTTTCTCGTGTCTGATGACCACCCAACAAAAACCAAATATTGTTGCATGTCTTTAGTTGATGGAGCCCACACAACTTGGCCAACGCTCAAAGACTTCTTAATTCCTTTTACAGCCCGTACCTCTCCACTGTACAACACAGGTAAGTTTAAATTAAGGTTCTTCCATTTATAGAAAAGCTCCAATAAACTTACCACAATGTTTATTAAAATTTTTAAGAAATGATACCAACCTGTTGATACTGATGACAAAAAGTGCAGGCTGCCTTTTTCCTGCATAGGTTTCCCCCCATTCCTCCTCCCAATCCCCTTGTCCTTTCCAGCTACTGCAGTCCTTATCAGTGGAACCGCCTTTCTTGTAGCCAAGATCATTAAAGGTGGGCTTGGAGGGAGATGGTTCCTCAGCAACATAAGCAATGAGAGTTTCATCAGAATTCCAGGAAATTCCCTCAAACCTATACCATTAAGAGTCTATGTCCATGAGGATGATATAGAATAACTATAACTATATAGGAACTACAACAATTACAACCATTGCTACCGGTACAACTGCTGCTGCTACTAGTACCTATGAAGCACAGGTGCGTTTCGAGACTCGAGTGTGGGTGCAGCAGGACTCGATAATTAAAAGTTTATTAAAAATACTTTTATATAGTGAATTTAATATTTTTATATAAAAAAAATCAAATAAATGGTAGAATTTATTTTTAAAAAATAATTATTTATGATTTATTTTTAATAAAATCAACATTTTTAGTAATGGTAAACAAAAAAACCAAAAGAAAGTTGCTTTACTCATTTTTCAATTCCCAAGGCCACATTAAATAATTGACTTTTCCAACTCCTTAAATTATATTCTTTTGTTACGTAAGTTTATACTTCTTCCATCATTTCTTTTGTTTTTGGTGTCTTCTAATCTTCTTCTTCCTTCTCTTTTTTTTTTTTTTTTCCTCTCACAAAGCCACATGAAGCAGAAGAATGGCAGCCGCTGCCCATTTCGGCCTGTTTCGGAGGCTGTTTCGGCCGGAATCGGCCGTATCGGCCTGTTCCGGTGACGTTTCGGCCGGAATCGGCCGTTTCGGCATGTTTCAGTGGCCATATCGGTTCCCGTTTCCTCCGGAATCGGCCCGTTTTGGCCCGAATCGACGCGAATCTGGCCGAGTCGGCTCGAATCTGTCCGAGTCGGACGCCGGACGCCGCGTCGGACTCCGGTGCGGCGACCTTGGAGCCGCGTTGGTGCTTTCTAGAGTAGTACATCTACAAGCAATATTAATACTTACAATTAAACAACTTTTACTGCCAAGTTTATACACAAACAAGTCAATTATAAACCAGGTTAACATCAAATGCTAAATAAAGTCATCCCCAAAAAACTAGATTCATACTATTAGTTACCATCCATCAGTATATACTGAGCCATGAACAGATTGGGGAATGTGGAACTCCTTTTCCAACTGAGATGAACCCCAAATTTCAAACTGAGATGGAGACTCGCTTTCTGGATTTCGAACCACAAAAAGTTTTGAACCTGATGGTGATGGAACAATTGTAGACACTCCTGTCATCTCAACAGGAAATGGGGACCAACGAAAGTTTACAGAACTGTTATTGTCCTTGAATATATGAGTAGATAGAATAGACTTCCTCCTCTTGTTCGCCAAAAGATTTGGTTGGCTAATTGAAAACATTGCTTGAGAACCAATCCCTGCAGCAAAAGTTTTACGCAAAGAGATTATTGTCAGAAACTCCTGCTGCCTGTTTTGCAGAAAGGAGCAGACATTAAAGAAGGGGAAATAAAACTATAAGCATGAGCAGCCATACCATCGTCAGACTTAAAAGTCCAAGCCTTGTCAATGCTGGGAATACTAGTGAACTCTTGAAGTAACTTAGACTGTGAAGCATATTCTTCCTCTGTGGTTGTATCTAATCCCAGTGGCATCTCCTTTATTGGGACAGCTTTAGAATCTCCCATGGCTAAAGAAGCTGAAAATATTTTACTAAACATTGAATGGCAAAGAAGATCAATAAACAGGACAAGAGCAACAAAAATAATAACAAAGGTGAGAGAAACTATAAGAACATGGTAAGGTTCTTAAAGTCAACAGAAAGTTATAAACCTACAAGTTCCAAGGAGTAGTGCCACAAAGATACAGTATTGTTTTGATCACCCCAAATTCTTTATGGGCTTACACCACTGGATTTCAAAACCAGACTTCTATCAGCGCTGGCAAATGAGTACCGTGCAGCCGGCTGCAGTGTACATACATTTCAACACTTCATATGAACCAACTGATTCAATGATTCTACCCTATGTTTCAACTCTATGTTTCACCAGAATTTATTTCAGTTCTCTAACTTTGTTTTTGTTCATTTCAGTCCTCCAAATTTCAAGTTTATTCTTTTTTTTTTTTTTTTTTTGATAAGTTTCAAGTTTATTCAATTAAAGTCTCTTTATCAACTTTTGTTAAATGTTAAGGTTAATTGTCCAAATTTTTTTAATATTTTCCTTCAAAATTTTTAAGTTAAAAAAATCCAATTAATGATTGAAAAACATTTCCCAGAATTTTTTTTTTTTTTAATAAAAAAATTAACAAAAATTGAGAAAGAAGCCTTGAATAAACTTGAAACGTAGGAAACTGAAATGAACTCCAATGAAACTTAGAAAGTGAATTCTACATTTTAGCCTTATTTTTACTGATGCTGACTAGTGGGGTTTCTTAGAGCTTTTTAATGACAACAACAACAACAAACTTTTACAGGCTTTAACATTAGAACTGTTGACATAATACCCAACAATCCCAGCTATGCTAAAGCCAATCCATTAATCCATAACCAAAAAGAAAACAAAAAAAAGTGGAAAAAACAAGAGACAATTCACATACTAGTTCAATCATTCAACACAACACGTGATGTGAGTACAAGATTCCTCCAAAACAAAACAATGAATTCATAGATAGTGAAAATCAACAAAAAGCATGTAGTTAGAAACACAAATGCAGATAAGAGAAGAGAGAAGAAAACCTTGAGAGAGAGGTGGAAGTGGAAGTGGAAGTGGAAATGGAACTGGTTCTCAAAGCCAAAAGGGTGGAGCGCTGAGATAAAGTAGTAGAAGAAGGAATCGAGAGCGACGCAAGTGGCAATTAAAGTAGTTAACGCACAAATTCGAGGTGGAGGTGGTGATGTCTACTACTACCCTGCCCATTCGGAGGTCAGTGCATGATGACATTTTTATTCTATTCTAGGCCATCTCCCAAACTGTTCGGTTTGGGCGGGAAAATGACATTTCCTTGTTTTAAGGTTCGAATAAAATTGTTACTCTCCCATTTTTGTTTATATCATTAATGAAATATTCTAAATTTTTATAAGAATTTCTTTATAAAAACTTAACTATGATTAGTAAAAAAAATTGATAAATTTTAAATAAAAATGCAAAATTTATCAAGTATCAAAATACTTGCAACAAAAAATAATAAGTAAAATTCATACTTAATATTTTAAAATACATTTTAATTAAAATTTTAAAATAATAATTTTTAATTATGAAATAAGATAATTTTAAAAACCTACTCTTAAGCAAAGAGCAGGTTAGTATACAATATTTTTAATATTAATTTAACAAAATCTGGTCAATCAAATATTAATAGAGAATTTTTTTTTTTTTTTTTTCTTTCAAGTTTAGAGTAGAGTATCATTTTTTCAAATCTCAATGAAGGAATTGTAATTACCTCTTCCTTTTTTTTGTCCTACAAGGCTACAATAATGAAAAATTTTTATATAATTAAAAAATATATATATATATATATATATCTATATCCAAAGGAGATGGAAGAGGAGCAGGTCCATCTCCACATTCATGAAGAAAACTTAAGTGGATAAAAAGTCATCCCAATTTCAAGAGGAAGTCCAACGGGCAATGTCGTGGGCTAACATATTGGCACTTCTAGCCTCCTAGGGATAAAAATAAAATTCCAACATTCAAAAAAATTAATACAACTTAAACTATCAAAGAAATTAGAGAGGATAAAATTGCAAATATTGCAACCATAAAAACCAACAATGGAATTCATATATTCTATAGCATTATTAAGAGCTCTAAATAATAGAAATGGAAAGCAAAGCTAGTATGAAAATGGTTTTTATTTATATTTTTGTTGATTGAAAACAGAATATAAAATAAAATCTCATATGAAAATGTAAAAATACTAAAATGCCTGTAAAGAACAATTTAAGACTTTATACCGAGCAAATTGCCATCACCACCATTATCAAGACAATGTACATCAACAGAGTTCATATGCAAAGCTAGGAGATCAGTCAAAACAGAGTGAGCAAGCCTTAGTAGATGCACCTACAATTGAAGATCAATCAGACTTGCTAAGAAGAAGCTAGACCAGAAACGCTTGTAGTTTAGTCCTACTGCTGTATTAGTTATTATAGAAAACGACATGTAGTTTGCTTTCTTTTTAGTCATTCTATTTTTAGTGTTCATATGTGTCACACGTGCGTGAGGTTGTTAGGATTTCTGTTAGTCTGTTTAGTTAGGTTGTTTTGCTCTTCTTCTTATCTGGGTTGAGCCCGATCTTGTATATAAAGCCTTGTGCTAATTAATTAATGAAGTAATTCAGTTTTCTCCCAAACTCCATTTTCTCACAACCATCATTAGTCTCCCAAAGCGGATAAGGAGTCAAGTCCTCTCATTCCTTCAACACTGAAATAAAAAAGAACAAACGACGGAGTGACATGTGTAAAGTAAATAAATCAAATTACTTATTTGCAAAACGGGGGATTTTTTTTTCAAAATAACACCAATTTTCAAACAATTTCGTTAGTTAGCATATTTTCAAAACTATTTAGGAAACTAACATCTCGAGTGCAATAAACTCGATTTTGGATCATACAAATCGAGTTTGTGATGCTCGATTTCACTTTCAATGTAAGAAATCGAGTCTAAGAGACTCAATTTTGGTGTTCTTCAACAAAGACAAACGGAAACCCAAACTTCCCACAAAGAACAAACCCAAACTACGAAGGCAAAAGAACAAACCCAAACTACAAAGGCAAAAAGAAAAAACAAACCAGAGAGATTAAACCTAGGTAATGACAGCGAAGGCTCTAGGAGGCGGCAGTTATTCAACCCAGACGGCAAAGGCTCTAGGTCGCAACGATAGGGTTTGTTGATGTTTCTCTCTAGATCTTTGGGTGGGTTTCTTGATTCTTGTTGTTGATGGTTCTCTCTAGGTCTTTGGGTTTCTTGATTGTTGACGTTGAGTGTTGTTGCACCTTGTTGGACGTGAATGAGAGACGGAGAGTAGTAGGTGAGTGAAAAATCGTGATGTTTCTCTCTGGATTCTCTGGATTTCGTTGGGTGAGAGAGTTGTGCTGAGAAATCGAGTACTACAAACTCAATTTGCACAGCTACTCCCGCAGAAATCAAGTTCAGTGGACTCAATTTAGCACTCCAAAATTGAGTTTATTACACTCAAAATGTTAGTTTTTTAAATAGTTTTGAAAACGTGTGTTAAGGTCTAAAAAAGGTCACCATGTTGCACCGAGGCCCAAAGTGGCACAGAGAATTGAACTCCATGAAAGAAAAAATAAAAGACTCGAGCCCGCAATAAAGAAAAAAGATGGTAGGCCCAACCCTATTAAGGGATTTAGGAAAGAGACTAGACCCACAAATGGATAGGCTTTAGAATTCATGAAACAAAGGGAAAAAGGAAAAAAGCCCAGCTCGCCAAAGAGAGAAAATCACCAGGTAGTCCAATGGTAAGAACTAGACCGAGATACCCAGGGACAACCAAGGGCTCGGGATCCTTAGGACGTACAGCAAAGTTAGGATGAGATTAAGACAGCTCAAAAGGAGTGCCAAGAAACACAAAGAACAAGAATAGATACGTCCCTATCAGCCACCCTAATGATGCAGAAAAGAACTAGAGAGCTTGGAAACAAACAATTCATGAGCAAAGGACTAGTACCTCGAGGAACCCAAAATAAAAAACCATGAAAGGAAGCAGCTGAGAAAACTTTCAACCTAGCAGGAAGGAAACAGCTCACTTGGGAAAAATGACAAGAGGAAAGGCAACCAAAAGCTAAGTCTGAAAAAGGTAAAAGGCCTTAAAGGAAGAAGGATCAAAGGTCAGCTCTTTAAGGACACCCCAAAATGGAAAGTCAACAGGAGACTTCCGGGGAAGAAGCACCAAAAGGAGAAAATTATGAGAAATAAGGAAGAGATCAGCCACCAATATTGCTGGCATAAAATTGGTTCTGGTGCCCATGGGAGCAAATGGGGGGAATCAGTGGTACCCCGAAGCCCTAGAATGACACTATAAAAGGGAGAAGCAGCCAATAGTGATGGGCATTCAGCAAAAGTGAATTAGAGTAGAATTATTAAGAAAACTCTATTAAAATTCAAAGAAAGTAAGAAGAGAAAAGAAAAATACCACCCAGTATCCTCAAACAGCCACTAGAGAATACACTTTGATTCAAAAGGATTCAAATTTTGCAAGTCATAGAGGCTTGAAGAGCCATCTAAGTCTGTGATTTTTGAACTTATTTGGACCTTGTGATACGTCCTAGTGAGCATGATGTATTACATAATTGAGAAATTAGTGAAATATTACACAGTATTTTGAGGACCCCTAACGTTTACTTTGTATTTTTCTCTATCACATTGCCCCCTTTATTGTTTCTTGTTGTTCAATGCATATATTTCTTATTTGTTAGTATGTATGTGTTGTAGGATTCTTACTCTGTGTACCACCTGGTTCAAAATCAGCCCATTTAGTTGCAGTGAACCAAGCCCAGTCCCTTAAAATAACAACTCAAAGTCCCAAGGTCCTTGCTTTCACTTGGGCCTGGACACTGTCTGAAAAAGGACCCTCACAACGTACTAACTAATGAAATTGTTTAAAAATTTGTGTTATTTTGAAGGGAAAAAAAAATCCCAAAATGTGTCACTGTATAAGTAGCCAGTCTCCCAACGTAAAGAGATCGTGAGATCTTAAAGCATTTATATCAGTTCATGCAAAATATTTCATCTATTTTAGCATAAGGACTTATTTTTTCTATTTTAAATACTCACTTTTCAAAACTTTTCATATCAATTTATCTATCTTGTATTACATTACATTAAAATATCAAATTTTCTTGATTTTTTTTTTCTTTCTTCACTTACAATAATAATCATCCACTCTCTTATTTCAACCTTAGGATTCAGGATACGTAAAGAAATAATAAAATAATTATATGCAAAGTGAATAATATCAATGTAAATTTACACAATTACTGTAACAATTTTGCAAATTTACACATTTTTAACTTGACTGATATGGGTGATTTTAGAGGTTAAATGTTAAAATTGATACATTTTTGCTTGATGCAAATGCTCATGCTGTTGAGAAAACAAAGGTGGCCATTTAAGCTAAGGTTTTGATGAAACTCAAAGCCATAGCTTCCACACCCACCAAATTGTACGGAAGAAACCCTGGCAAGAGTCGCAATTCCACCAAGATAAACACTAGACTATCTGTAATTGGGATTGAGATTAAGTACAATACCTAGGGTAGTGCACCTAATGCAATTGTAATGAATTATTGAGATTGAAAAAAAAAAATTCAATCTCAACCATTTAATAAAAAGTGGGTTCTAGTTAGCTCAATTGGTAAAGTCTCTGATAGTTGTATAAGAAATTTGGAATTCAATCTCCGTTTACACTAAAAACTAATTAGTGTATTAGTCTAATGATAAAAAACTATCTTTAGGAACGGACGCCATAAGTTGAAACTCTTTCAAAAACCATTTAATAAAAATATATTAAAAAGAAATAAAAAGTTAAATTTTTTTTTCCTAAACAAGTTAAAGTTAAAAAGTTAAGAATGTAAAATTTTTTGTAAAAATAATGAGATTAATTGCATAGTGCAATTGCACTGGATCTCAATCCCTACGATTGAGCCCAGTATTAACAAATATCCAGTTGACCAATGGCGCACCAACAGTGTTGTCCCTGTATCATCTCCTTCAACCTCCTTTCTCTTTCTTATAAGAATTGAGATCGATAACCCTAATAAACCAAACAAAATTGGGCAATACTCTTTTCACCCAAATTATATAGTCTTATGCCCTATTTCCTAAACTAATTAGGGAAATGCCACTCTTTTAAAACTCAATTTACTCCAAATCGAGTTTAAAAAAAATTTAAAAAAAAATCCTGGAGCTCTATAATGGCGTTTTAAGGAGCCTATAGTAACGTTTTAAGGATCTATAGTGGCGTTTTGAAACTCGACTTCTATGAAATTGAGTTATAGGCAATTTTTTTACCTATAACTCGAGTTCATGGAGGCCAAGCTCCAAAACGCCATTATAAATCTTTAAAACGTTACTATATGCTCATTAAAAACGCCACTATAGAGCTTAACTTGATTTAAAGTAAATCAAGTTTTAAAAGAGGGACATTTCCCTAATTAGTTTGGGAAGAGGGGTATAAGGCTATATAATTTGGGTGAAAAGGGCATTGCTCAATTTTGTCCCCAATAAACCTCACAACTTTGAACCTCAAATATACTAATACAATATGGAGAGAGAAGCTCGTGACAAATTAATAGATGTCTACAATACCATGAGCAATGAGCATATGGGAATTTAATGCAAATTATGAGGACGTCCAGTTTAGGATTTCATTGTAGAAAAGGATGACATATTAGAGAGATAATTGTTCATTAGCATATTGCTTAAGAGCATCCACAGTAGTGGAACTAAATTTTTAGCTTTTTAGCTACATAAAAAGTCACTTGATCTATTTTACCTTCACACATTCTACAGCAGTGAAGCTATTTAGCTTTTAACACAATAAATTAATATAAACACTACAATAAAATAATATTTCATTCAACCACCAACACACAATCACAACCACCATCAAACCCATAAAAATCACTATACAACTACAACCCCGTTGTGCCCATCAAAACCAGTGAAGAAGAACAAAAAAAGAAAGCAGAAAAATCAACACAGCCAAACCGAAACACAAACACAACCCAATCCCAACCGTCCGATCTAGACTCTAATCGGAGTTCTTTTTATATGTCCGGAGGTGATGATCAAATGGGTCACGGCCTAGCCCAGCCCAGCCCAGACCCGTACCAGTACGCCAAGTTCAGTCTGTCAATGGCGATAATCGTGGTGGTGCTGATCGCCGCTCTTTTCTTCATGGGCTTTTTCTCGATCTATATCTGCCACTGCTCTCAGGGCCCAGCCAATTCGAACAGCGTCCGAATGAGAGGCCTTTCCCGATGCGCGGCCGCAACTAGGCTCGTGCAGATCGACGATGGATCTATGGAGGAAGAAAGAAGAGATGGAGAGGCAGTGAGGAGAGAGACACGGAGAAAGGTGAATGAAAGAAAGAATAAAAAAAAAAAAATGTAGTGTGAACACAGAATAAAAAATTATTTTTCTTTTTAGCTTTCAACTACAATGCTCATCTATAGATAGATATGCACTGTAGCAAAAAGGTAAAAATTTTTAAATATAACTCCACTGTTGCAGTCTTCTTTTTTGTGTTTTGGTGTAGCTAAAATAGCTATATAGCTATTTAGCTACACTACTGCAAATGTTCTTAGAGAATTGATAACCAACATATGTATTGAAAGGTATAGTTCTTTTTTTCTATTTCCTGGCTTTTCAGTATCTTTAATCATACTTTGTTTATGTTCCATTTTGTTATGTTTATGCAGCGCATGAAATCCGTCAAAGTAATGGTTATACTAGAAGCAATTACTAAGATTAGCCGCTACCAAAGTTTGGTCTCACAATACCTCCAATAAATATAGGGTGAGGCCTGAAACCCTGTAGCCAAAGAATCCAAGGATCTTGCTAAGCATCTATATATCATACCTCCTGCCCACCAAATAACACATGCCTTTGTTAATGATACTTCCTACAACTTTCTATTCCATGCCATATGCATGATGCTAATCTGAGTCTATTTCCCCTCAACCAATATTCTGCATTACCAAACTTTGATTAAAAATTTTCACACAATTTGTCATGGCCAGTTATTGTCATCCATTCCAGCCTATCTTTCAGAGCATGGCTGTATCGATATCTTTAAATCTTCTAAATCCTAATCCACCAATATGTCGCAATTTGACACAACTCATGCCACCCTTTTGTGGCCAAATATCTCTGGCTCTTTTTATTTATATTCCACCAAAACTTCCTAACTAAAAGCATTCATCTCCTCAAAAATTTTATTAGGAACTCTGAAAGTTTCCCTAATACATGTTAAAGACATATTATACATTTTAGCCTAATGTAATAGGCTAAGCTCACCTGCTATGTGTGCAAGACAGTCTCCTATTTGTACTAGTAGTCTAGGATTTAATTGCCAATATATACTTATGTTATGGTTCATTGTAACACAGGCTTTGTACTACACTTTTACATAATAAAGATGTAGCCCTTAAGGGTTTCCTCCGTAGACGTAGGTTATCAAGGCTGAACCACGTAACCTTCGTGTTCTTTTATTCCTATTTTATGCTACCTCTTCCACATCCACTCTAACATATACAACATGGTATGCACATTGCATTGCTAATATGTTTAACAATATAAAGGAGCATAGCCAATGCTACAAACCTGATGAGAATAGGTCTCCCTGCCCACTACAAACTTAAACTGCTCCAACTACTCAGCTTTGCTGTACATTCTTGATGCAAACTGTTGAAGATTACTTGCCTATTAGTGGATATCAAATATGAAGGCACATTGCTATTGAAATGTTTATTTTCGGTAAAAACCCAATATGTATAAAGCTTAGCAATAAGATGTGACCGTATATTGCATATTTTTAATATGCTGCATGTTATAGGCCACAGAACCTGCTCCAGATCACCAAGAAACATTACCCATGCAACCACCTAGGACTTATAACGGGGGTAGAAGGAGATGCAAAATGAGTTATTGTTGGCAAACATAAATTTCTTATTTAGAATGAATGCTTTTACATCAAGGACCAGGGCATAGATAATGACCAATGAAGAATTTGATTATAAGCGGATTCGATGCCCTTTTATGTCACTACCACATGCAATACTTCCCATTTGAACATTAAAACCATAGGCACGACATAGGGTGGCAATGCTTGCTCATTTACAGTACTTCCTGAACCAGACCCCAATATTAAGAAAGCTTTCGAAGTCAGATTGTGGCCTGCAATTACAGGGGGGGAAGGAAAAAAGAAAAAGGGAGGATATATCAGACAACAATACATTGTGCAACATCAACTTTGAGATTGGCTGTGTTGACTAGGATGTAGGAGACTAGGAGTGCATGTAGGACTCATAATTACCTTTCATTTCCATGTACATCATTGGGAAACATGATAACTTTAACCTCACCACCATTCTTTCTCAGTGTCCGTGCATACTGCATGTTTCAAATCTCAACATCATTCAAATATGGTAGCAAGAGAAACAGACTTTATAAAAATCCCCACTTTTTGTGTCTGTTTTTGTTTTCATAGAATCCCAAGACAGTGATTACTTGAGCACTAGTAGTAGTTAGAAAACCACGAAACTGAAATGAAAAATGTCAAGTGTACTTCATCATTTAAAAGAGTAAAAGAACCTCTTACTTGCAATCCATTAGAAACTGGAACACGGAGATCCTGAGCACCTAAAAGAAAAAGGATTGGCGTTTTGACCTGCAGATATCATCAAAGTAATTAGTACAATAGTACCACATTCATTTCCATAGCAACCTACTAAAATTATTTGAAGAAACACTCTAGAAGGAAACTAGATGCAAGTTTTACAATTCCTGATTGAAGACTTAATATCACAAAAAGTTTGACCCCATACGATATGCAAATAATATACTAGAAGCTTTTCACATTGAAAAGAAAAGAAAAAGTTCGTATCTAAAGCACAAGGTTCCTGCTTTCTATACCCTATAAAAAAAAGGACATTTGAGCTACTTGTGTTTGGCAAAACGACAGTAGAAAGCTTAAAATGGAAGGGGCTAGAGTGCAAAAGCTATAAATTTGAAGAGTTAAAGAGCATGGGCTGTTTGGTCTCTTGGATCTTGGCTCTATCTTATCTCTTGTTTGACTTTTTGACTCTATCTTATCTCTTTTCATCTTAATTCTTTGTTTTTTTATATTACCAATGGAATTGTAACGACATTATTACCCTTAAGGATATGAAAGGAAAAACGACATGTAAAGAGCTGAACGGCCTCTTTGTCTTTTTAATTTTTATATTTATCTCCAGCCGCTTCAGTTCTGACTTCTGAGTACTGATGTGTCTTCCAAGTCCCAATCAGGAACGGAGATACACATACGGAAAAGAAAAGGCAAGAGAGAGAAATATCGGGGAGAGGTAGAGAAGAGCAGAAAATCCGGATTTTTCTCATGAGTAGAACTAGAATTAAAGAAAGGGAAGACCTTCTCAACCCAACTGCTCCCACTTATGTATGGATTTTCTATGTGAAAACTTGGGAAAGAGAGGCAAGAGAGTGAAGGAAAGGAAAAAGACTTTTTTCAGCTATTCAAGCAGCATCATGTACATGTTAGTCTTTCAAACCGATTTTTCTTAATGTATTTGATATACATATTTTTTAAAATTATTTATGTATTATTTGAGTTAAAGTGCAATTTTAGGGCTTTGATTTTGTAGATTGATTCATAAGTGCCTGGCTTTGTGTTTGTATTTGTTTCCTCTACTTTTTATCAGGTATTTTGGATTTTCAATTTTTGTGGAAGCGAGATTAGTTTCAACCACTGTATATCAGTTTAACATTCCTTAATTACACTATTTTCCTCATCAATTGGCAGAACCCTTACATTCTCACAAAAATGCATTACATGAATGGCTTGTTTTCCCTTTAATTGGTTTATATGGCTGCTTAGTGGACATTTTTGTCACATGCTGGTTTTCTTGCATGTGATCTTTCACAACATGGTATGAAAGAAGCATTGGGGAAAGTTTGGAAGCTAGAGTAGAATGGTTTGTCTGATTATTTTGAGCTAACAAAGATACATGATTTCTATAGGCTACTATATATACACCAATATGAACTTCTGATATGAACTATATATACATCAATATGAACTTTGTATACAAGATATAGCAGAATGTAATGCGCGTAGGATTCTAATCATGAAGGTTATGAATTACTTAGTGAAAATTAATTTTGTATTCAACACTGTTGTGAAGTTGCCTTGTTGTGATTATTACTTCTACCTTATGAATTAAGGATATTGTTCATCTAAAAAATTACTTTAATAGATCAAAATATTACTCCCACTGAAGCTTTTGTTCTCCTTGAATGCTAAATTGCATTCTCTATTAGCAAATGAGATAGAGTTGTTTATGCAAACTTGATATGATTTCTAACTAGGTTTTTCTTTTCTTTTTTGTGGGTGTCATTTATCCTTTTAAAATATAATAGTTTAAGCCAATCAACTATAGCTCAAGGGCTACTTCTCCCTTTAAGAAAGAGCACTATTAAAAAAAAATTAATTACTATTCCAATAATGACTTAGTTTTAACTATTCTAATCCTATCATAAAATATTTATTTGTAGTTAGATAGTGTTTTCCACGTGCCTTGCACGTGCAACAAAACTAGTGATATCAAAAAGCTTTAGATCTCTCACTTTATTTGTTTAAAGTTATTTAATTAACATTCAACTTCCAATGATGACAAGAAAAACACAGCTTGCAGGATTTATTTCTGCACCTAGCAGAGCTGACATTGTGGTTGGACAAGGCTTTGTTGCATAGATTTTTTTTTAATCATTAGGTAGAATTTCTTTACATTCTGATGTGCTTTTTAAAAGCAGTAAATAAATTTCTGAATATATTTATTAAATCAAGCCTCCTTTAAGCATACCTTTGAGAGGTGTGAAATAGGAGACTTGCTGTGAAAGAGAGTTAGGAAATCAGCTGAAGGTGCTTCCGAAAAGATATCTTTCCCTTTGCTTCCACAGGCCTCCACATAGCACCAATCAGGGATATCTGTTGTACCAACCATCAATGCAAGGTTACAAGCAGGATTCCTCACAGCAGCAGCAAGAAACCTATCCGGTGCCTGCAGCATTAGAAAAGAAATATGATCCAATTTTTAAGTGAGCCCTTGTTCACTTGAGAATTCAAATATGAATGTGTATCCTTAATCATAACATCCAGTTTACCAAGTATTTGCATGCAGCCATGAACCATTAGTTAAACAGAAAGAGAAATGATAAAAACGGGAAGCACAAGACCAGCAGTCCATGTATGACAAGCAGCCCACTTATTAAGTTTAACTTGCATTAATCTCTCAACTATTTAATCCATAATGGAAGAGATCTCTTTATGGAAAACCACTAGCTGGTAGTAGATATCTTAACAATCAAATGCTAGACTCAAATCAAATAAAAATTGGAAGGCACAAGGGATGCTGGAGGAAAGATCGAGAGATAAACTAAATTACCAAAAAAAAGAAAAGAAGGTGCTGACAATAAAAATATACAAATTCCATAATTAAAGCACCTGGCCAATCAAGTGGGTTGTCAGAAAGCCACCATGGGAACCACCAAGCACTGTAATTTTTGATGGACTGGCTAGTCCCTTTTCGATGACGTGGTCTATAGCTGTGAGTACATCATTTATGTCCTGTGCATAATATAGATTTAAAAATAGGGTTTATATGACATGCCCAACTAGTCTCGCAGAGCAAGAATTCAGCAACTATTTTTGAAAATTAAGAAGAAAAAAAAACTACCATAGCATTTGTAACCAAACTAGATAGATAATAAGCACCTGTTCCCCAACTTTCCCTGGAAGAGATTGTAATGCTTCTTCACCAAAACCTAGTGAACCTCTGAGCTAAGTTACCATGTTAGAAGAAGCTACAAAGATAATCAGCCATTTGGTGATGTAATATTGGTATTCAAAAGAGGCTTTTCAAGCAGGAGATCCTCAAAATCCTAAAGGACCCAAATCAATATTAAAGATTCCGTAATAACAAGTAGCATGCAAAAAGCAATCAGCATACCACTTCCATTCAAGTCTTAAACCACGAATAATGGAAAGCAAATAACACTGAACAGACATTTTTTCATTTCTCAATAGGAGGAAAAAAAAATTTAATCAATATAACAAAAAGGCGTCTTAAATCAATATCTTGGACATACGATAAAATTCTAAGCAGGCCAAAGAAACTATAGTTTTTAATCTCAACTTTTACAAATAAAGACCATTTTTCAAATGTTACTTGCAAACGCTATACAAATCACTCCAGATTTCTTAAGAATAGTATTTTACAGTCAAATCAGCCGAACCTTTTGATTCACAGTGAATCAACCTATACCTCTCTTTCCTTTGAAGGCAGATAGCCAAATAACTGGGTTCCAAAAGCAATTTAGGTTTACACCTAAAGGAAAAATCGATGAGAGGTCTCCAAGAAAGGGTTAAATTCATTTTCCATGAAATATCAGAGACAAGAGGTGAATGAAGTACAAAGTGATCAATTAAAGGAATCTTGTTGACGAGTTTAACTCAAGTACAAAAATCATTGCTTTTATATCATTTTTATTCTTATTTATGACTCCAATAAAATCATACTAAGACTTTAATCCTCTGCAGCTAAAAGATCCATATCAGCTTGAAAGGCATTGAAATGTTTTAGGTAAAATTACTATTTTGGTCCTCCAACTATTAAGTGAAGTTCAATTTAATCCCTCAACTATTAATTGTGTCAATTTAGTCACTAAACTTTCAAAATCAAGTCAATTTCATCCATCTGTCTTCTCACTGTCTAAATTTTAACATATTTAATAAATAAAATTGACTTGATTTCAAAATTTTAACTTTCTATAATAATCTTTTAATGTGTATTTTATTTGCAACAACAATTAATTCTGTTAAAATATAAACACAGAGGAGATCCAAGGATGAAATTAATGTGATTTTGAAAGTGAAAAAAAAAATTCACACAATTAACAGTTGAGGGACTAAAATGACACAATTAGTAGTTGAGCAACCAAATAGAATTTTACCTAATAGTTGAAGGACCAACTCAGTAATTTAACCAATTTTTTACTGAGCGTCAAAATGATGGTCCCCTTTAAGATTAAAATAATTGTTTTTGTATGACATTTTGCTCCAAATTCTTAAATTGTGAGAATCCCTTCCCTTCACTTAGGTATCAGAATCAGTTCCACTATTATCTTATCAAGCAGCAGCACCTCAACAGTGAGGGACCTTCATCTTGGAAAAGAAAAGGCTCTGTCTTCGGTGGGTTTTTTTTTTTTTTGGGGGGGGGGGGGGGGGGGGGGGTGTGTGGGGGGAGGGTGATGAGAGAGGAAAAGAGCCCCCATAATCAACCAGATTCTGGTCAATCATCACGGAATATGATGGTTGAACACAACATATATTGATCATTTGAGCATAAATAATCTGATGCTGATTTAAATTATTTAAAAATAAAAATAAAAACTCTTATAATACTCATAATAATAGTGTACCTATAGTTGACAATCAATAAATTGAATCCAATTGAAGATAGAAATGCCAATGACTTTGAAAAGCTTGACAACGAGACAGTATGCGGGCCTCCATGAAGGAATACGATTAAAGGATCGCAAGTGCCACTTTTCTTAGAGTTTGAAGATACAAATATAGCTTCAAAAGGTTTGCTAGCACCTGAAATGAATTAAAATCGCAGAGGCTATCAAAATCAATGCTCTTTAACAGAAGAATATTATGGATACAATATCATACAATTCCTAGTAAAAGGCAGGAGAACTACAAAATATATTTCCCTTTAATTTTTTTTTTTTTTTTTTTTAATTAAAGTAAAAAATTCCATCAAAGGTTTTGGTACAATACCCAGCTAAATCAAACGGTTGTCTCAGTTAAGCATATCATTATGTTTTGAGTCTTAGCTGTGAAATTCTCTATAGCTCTAGGAGAGTTCGTCAAGGGGATCCTTTATCCCTGTTACTTTTTGATATTGTCATGGAGGCTTTGAGTCATATGTTGGATGTGGCTGCCGCAACGGAATAGTTCTCGGGTTTCTCAATTGGTGATTTGACTGGTTCTTTGAAAATTGTGTCTCATCTCTTGTTTGAGGATGACACTTATTTTTTGTGATACAGATACCAGTCAAATTGCAGTATTGCATGGGATACTCTCCAAATTTGAAGAGGTGTCCGGTTTAAAAATTAATTTAGGGAAGTCAAAATTGGTTCCAATTGGGAATGTGCAAATTATGCAGGAATTAGACGAAATGTTGGGTTGTAGGCAATCTTCACTTCCTCTGGAATATTTGGGTCTTCCGTTGGGTGCCACTTTTAAAGAGAACAGGATTTGGAATCCTATTTTGGAGAAGATGGAGCGGAAATTAACCAGATGGAAGAGGTTGTATTTATCTAGGGGGTGGGGGTGGTAAGCTAACTCTAATTAAAAGTACTCTCCAATTTGTTGCCTACTTATTTTCTCTTTCTTCTACCTATTCTAGTGAAGTTGGCTAAACGTATGAAGAAATTACATAGAGATTTCCTTTGAACTGGTATTGTTGACGACCTAAAAAGACCTCTAGTGAAATGCTCTAAGCTTTGTAAGCTAGTGTAGCATGCCAAGTTAGGTATTCTGTGTTTGAGGAGGTTTAATTATGCTTTGTTAGGCAAATGGTTGTGGAGATATGGAACGGAGATAGATGCCCTTTGTAGAAGGGTTATAGAGGCGAAATATGGGAATGAATGGGGTGGTTGGCGCACGAAACCTGTGATAGGGGTGTATGGTGTTAGTTTGTGGAAATTCATTTGAAGTGATTGGTTGAATTTTTCTAAATCCCATTGGTATGATGTGGGTAATGGTACTAGAGTGAAGTTTTGGGAGGATGTGTGGTGTCAGGATTGTTCTTTTAAGGAGGCCTTTCCAGAATTACGTCACACTAGTCGGGCTTGGGTGTCTTCCGTTTCAATGGTCATGTAGTTCTTTGAGGGGAGGCTATATTGGGATATACAGTTTTGTCGTCCAATGCACAATTGGGAATTAGAATCCTTGACTCTGTTTATGGACTTGGTCTATTCCATGAAGGTGCGGGGTATTAGGTCTGACAAAGTTTGCTGGAAGCCGGCTATGAGGAGAGGCTTTGAGGTGCAAGGTTATTATCTCTCTTTTTTCCCTACCACCGTCATATCTTTTCCTTGGAAAATGGTATGGCAATCAAAAGTTCCTTCTAGAGTAGCTTTCTTTTCTTGGTCCTCCTTAGGTAAGATTCTTACTACAAATAATCTTTGAAAGCGGCATATTGTAGTTCTTGATTGGTGCTATATGTGTAAGAAGTGTAGGGAATCGGTTGACCATCTTCTTCACTGCCCTATAGCTTATGAGTTGTGGACTATGGTCTTTTTCTTGTTTAGCATTCATTGGGCTATGTCGCACTATTTGATGTGGTGTATTTGGAGGGAATGAAATGCTAGATTTTTTGAAGGCTGTGAACAATCTATTCTTCATATCAAGTCTGCTTTCTTTTTTACCCTCCTTGAATGGCATTTAGTTTTGCCAACATATTCATGTTTTTCCCTTCCTGTTTTAATTGATTTTTGTAATCCAAGTTCTTGAATCTTGCCCCTTTAGTACATCTCTAATGGTGTTATTTGGATGGATGTCCCTCATTGTTTGATGTGGTGCATTTGACGGAAGGAAAACAACCGGTATTTTGAAGATTCTGAAAGGACTATAGCCAATTCAAAACTTTTCTTCTTTAAAACTCTATCAGATTGGATGTCTATCATAGGAAGTCATTCTATTTTTCCGGTCTATGATTTGATGGATGCTTGTAAGTTGTGTATTTGATTGTTTTGGTCCCCTGCTGTATACTTCTTGTATACTTGGATGACTCATTCTTATGTCTTTGAATAAAATTTTGGCGAAAACACCATTTTGATCCCTACATTTTAGAGTTACAGTCAATTTAGTTCCTACATTTTGATAGCAGTCAATTTGGTCCCTGTTATTTTCAATTTGCAATCAATTTGATTTCTACCGTTAACTCACTAATGGAAAATGTCTACGTGGCAAACAGTTTGCATTGTTAGCATGTCTAATATTTAAATATTAAATAAAATGCTGATGTGGCAAAATTTAGTGGCTACATCAGTGCTTAGATGGCAAGAAAACTCCACATCAGTTTTTTTTAAAATAATTTTCTTTTCTTTACCAATTTTGTTCCTATCTTTATTTTTTTCTTTTTAATTTTATTACAATTTCTTTTAGCCAAACACCCATTCGCACTACCAATCTTTGACAACCAAGTCCTTCATAGCACCTAAAAATCTCCTCCATCACAGATCTAGGAAACCCATGTGAGAGACAAAGAGCAGGAGCCTTGTGTTTGGAGAGAATCGGAATAAGTGATAAAGGATTAGATTTAAGTTTGATAGTGAGAATTGAGGGTTTATTTGAGGAAAGGGGAAGAGATAGACCCCTGACATTAGTGGTCGTGGCAGTGCAGATCAAGCCATGGTGGTTGGTCAAGAGAGACAAAGAGGGCTTATAGAGAAAGAGAGATTAAAAAATGAAAAAGGAGCTTCAGCGGTGGTGAGATCCATGTAGATTAGCAGACAAAGGGAGGCGGATGCTTGTGCTGTGGTGGTGGTGGTAGTGGCGGCAATGAGCGTTGTTGGGAGGCCAATGCTTCTCTCTCTCATATTCTCTATTGCCGTCACTGCGTGATTTGCAAAATGGGTACAAGGATAATGGATTTGATTGAAATGTGTTTCAGTTTTGGGTTCTCTTGTTGTGTATTCTTTTTTAGATGTAGTGATTTTGGGGTACATGGATCATCAGACCATCTTCTTGATCTGTAAGCATATTTTGATTATTGGGATTACTAGGAAGTGAATATTGGGTTTCAAAATGTTGCTTCAACTTTGGGAAAGGTGGTTCAATTCTAGTGCAGTAATCTAATTGGTAAATGGAGGCATCCTCCCATTCCTGTTTAAAACTGGTAAGAGGTGTGTCATACTGTCATCAAAAGAAATGTTCTTTTATAATTCATTTCCAGAAGAAAAAGATTTTACCCAGGTGTTGCAACTGGACAAATGAATAGTTTCTAAACGATGAATGGTTAAAGAAATTGTAATAAAATTAAAAGAAAAAATAAAGATAGGAACAAAATTGGTAAAGAAAAGAAAATTATTTTTTTAAAAGCTGATGTGGATTTTTCTTGCCATCTAAGCACTGATGTAGCCACTAAATTCTGCCCCGTCAACATTTTATTTAATATTTAAATATTAGACATGCCAACAATGCAAACTGTTTACCACGTAGACAGTTTGTGAGTTAACGATAAGGACCAAATTGACTGTAAGTTAAAAATAACCGGGACTAAATTGACTGTTACCAAAATATAGGGACTAAATTAACCAAAATGTAGGGACTAAATTAACTGTAACTCCAAAAAAACCCAGACATTCTAATATACATGATCAATTCTATTTAGAAAGAAAAGAATCCAGCCTTGCTTACAAAGATCAATGCAATCTCAAATTGTTTCCATCAACAAGTACTGTTTCCTTAAATATGGTTCATGAATGTTGCAAAGTTTATCATTCACTTCTTCTGGAAAATGCCATGTGGTAATAATCTTTAGTTTATATGCAAGTTACATCAACTAGAATTACTGCATTATCATATTCCTTTAATTGAATATAATTTTTTGAGTGGTAAGTTATGCAACTATTGGGTCTCAAACCTACAACCTCACCCTTCATCCCATTATTATGGAAGGACGAAGCCCATTTGAGCTAGAACTCATTGGCTCCTCCTATTTAATATATTCTAATGATAATATCATGCATAAATGCACATTACATCAGCTATAATTACTTCTTAATCATATTCATTTGGATATATACTTGCCAAAAAGTTGGCTTAAAAGAAGCTAGCTCTTTATTTTTTCGCCTTTTTCCATAACTAAACCTTCCATTAATCCATAAAAACGTGAGTCTTGTGAAGTGCCCAAGATTTTTATCTAAAATGAAATCACAAGTATGTAATCAACGACAAATTGATACTTTTACCAGTTCCATTAATTACTAAAATAGCTTGCAATAGTTGACTTACCTTCAAGGGGCAACTAATGGAGAAATAACTCCATCCTAGTCTTTATTACACAAAATTTGCACTTACATTGATAAAAAAACCAATGAAAATCTAAATATGGACTAACTTAAGATGTTATGGGAGTGGGTTTTGAAAGAGGTCTGTTTCAAAACTCATGAACTTATATTGTGGCTATCGTTCTTGTCACCCAAAGCATGTTGAACTCTAATGAAAACAAGAAATATTATATAATAACCTCAATTAAATTGCAAGCATTAGACCACCATAAAATTGCCCAATAATAGCAATTAAGCTGAAGAGATGAGTTTGACTGATATTGGAAACATCCATATTCAATGTGGATGACCAAGTTTAAGAAAGAAATCAAATTGGCTTTTCATACCTTTTGTCAAGCTATCAGAATCATTTTTGACTGGTATCTTCATTATACTGAACTGAAGAGAAGAGAGCAAAGATCTAACCTGAAGCAATAAGAGAATCATTAGCAAGACAATCTCTATATGCAAAAATGGTTCATCTAATACGAACAAAAGAAAATTAATTACACCTTCTCAGAGCATTTGAATATGGAGCTTGATACATCTAACCAACTCCAAGCAGCAGCTTTAGTTGTTTTCTCAACAATACAACCATACTTGATTTGAGGAACATTAACTGGACTGCTAGACACTTCAAACAGTAAAACAAAACATTAAAATTTTAAGCCAATTTTCTAAACTGTTACAGGCCAGGATATAGGTCAAGATCAGCATTAGATTAGATGTTACCAGCAACAATATTATCCCCATCCAATGTAAGGACATTCCATGAAAAATTTGAGTCAACAGGGCTGATACATAATACTTCCCCACTGTAATTTGACAGATGATATCATTAGTTAATTTTACATATGACATTGTAAAGGTCTGCCTACATGAGAAGGAAAAAAGAAGTAAAAAAGAAATATGTAGCCAGCTGCCAGCGATTACATTTACCTCAACACATTCACAGAAAGTATTACTTGACTGCTTCTCCAGAAAGAAGATACGATCATAGTGCATCCATCAGAAAGCCAAGGATTGCTAAGGAAACTTGTACAGTAAAGCCCCGGGAAGCAACCATCCTCAGCACTCATCACAACAGGGATCTTCAAAGATTATATTGATGAAATAGTTTAGTTCGGCTACATAAAATTTATGGGAAAAGGAACACATACAGTCCTAATTCTATAATTTCATTCTAAATAATATGGGCCAGAAAAGTTGCAGGCATATTCCAAATTGGGGACTTTCAAAACCAATCCAGTTAAGTTTTCAAATATCGCCTCAGTCCTCGGCTCTTAGCTGAATTTACCATATAATTCAGCTAATTTGGAATAATCATATAATTTACCTCAGTCTCACTACACATTTCCATTTAGCACTCGAAGCGCATGATGGCAATGTAAAATGTCAAGGTGTCAAATAGAATAGAATGTTTCTAGTATATATATAACATGGTAGCTATAGACCATCCAGTCAAAAGCAGCAGAGCTCAAAGAAAAACCATAATTTGAGTTATATAATTCTAGAGCTTGAGAATACAGAAGTTTGCTTCCTTGAGATGCAAGTTCCTTAACAAGGAATGTAAGCACTCACTACATCAACAATTTTGGCAGAAGGCCACAGCATTACATCAGTTGACCAATCAATTCTATGAAGTGAATCTGTTGCAGAATGGGCTCCAGAATCCACAGAGCTTCTTGCACTTAAAAACACAAGGTACTTTCCACCTGGGCTAGAGAAATAAAGATAATTCACATACAATCATCAGGCTCTGAAGCTATTCGTCATAGCATGTTTAGTAGAAACATGGTTATTAGAAAGGATATTGGGAAAACATTGATCATTAAGTGATCAAGGCATGCTTTTCCAGTTAGAGGCACAAACGGTTTAAAAGTATACAAGGCAAGGCAATTCACATTAGTATTCAGCAAACAACAATCTTACTTCTTCTTCTTCTTCTTCTTTTTTTTCCTGATAAGTAAATAGTGGCAGATGGGAGAGGTTGGTTTTGAACCACAGAGGGAACCAATACCACTGGGCTACTTGAACCCCACAAACAGCAATCTTACTAATAACAAGAAATCTGTACTCTACACATAGTAGAACCATATGAGGTGGAAATTTACAAGCACTTTATAATGGAAACAAGAACAAAAGAAAACTGTCACCAAGAAAGAAAGATTACAATGTCAATCTCATTCTCAACCATTAAAAAATGGTCAAAACGATGACTTGAAAACTACTTTAAACCATTAAGGAGGAGAAGAACTTAAATGCAATAGCAGTGAACTGTACACCAAACTGCTGTTCTATACTGATTTTAACTTTGACGATGAAAGAAGGACATGACATATTTGGAAATAAACTATCAGGCCTGACTGTAGGCCAGCACTTCAGGAGGAACTCATCTTGCCCAAAAAAAATCATGGAGACCCAATAGGTATGTTTAACAGTTTCTCCAAACTCAGAAAAGCACTCCACATGAGTTTTTAGAAACTAGATTGGGTAAAGAAAAAAAGTTTATACACCCCCCGTGATAAAACCAAGTATGCGATGTTAGTAGCATACCTGAACGTTGGAAAGAAGGCACTGTTTATTTGTTGAGTAAGATTAAACACGGGCACATCTTCAGTTGAGCTATCTCTAGGACAGTACAAGAAATTCATAAGTATATTTATACATGTACTTTTAGAATAATAGATCTCAAGTATGTAACAATTAACATGAAAAAAAAAAAAGTTATAAAAAAGATCATTTTACAAAAGAGAGTAACCCACTTGAGTTCAAGTTCATTGGCTTCTGACTTATAAAGTGGTGCTGTTACTGCATATAATGCACAAGGCCTGTTATAGCAGTACTTTATACCAAGCTTTCTCGTATCTGCTGACCACCCAACAAAAACCAAATATTGATGCACGTCTTTAGTTGACGGAGCCCACACAACTTGGCCAACACTCAAAGACGTCTTAATTCCTTTTACAGCCTGTACCTCTCCACTGTACAACACAGGTAAGTTCAAATTAAGGTTCTTCTATCTATAGTAAAGCACCAATAAACTTACCACAGCATTGATCAATTTTTTTAAGAAATGATACCAACCTGTTGATATTGATGACAAAAAGTGCAGGCTGCCTTTTTCCTGCATAGGTTTCCCCCCAGTCCTCCTCCCAATCCCCTTGTCCTTTCCAGCTACTGCAGTCCTTATTGGTGGAACCACCTTTCTTGTAGCCAAGATCATTAAATGTGGGCTTGGAGGGAGATGGTTCCTCAGCAACATAAGCAATGAGAGTTTCATCAGAATTCCAGGAAATTCCCTCAAACCTATACCATTAAGAGCCTGTGTCCATGAGGATGATATAGAATAACTATAACTATATAGGAACTACAACAATTACAACCATCACTACCAGTACAACTGCTGCTGCTACTAGTACATCTATGAGCAGTATTAATACTTACAATTAAACAACTTCTACTACTAAGGTATACACAAAAAGTCAATAATAAACCAGGTTAACATCAAATGCTAAATAAAGTCATCCCTACAAAACTAGACTCATACTATTAGTTACCATCCATCAGTATATACTGAGCCATGAACAGATTGGGGAATGTGGAACTCCTTTTCCAACTGAGATGGACCCCAAATTTCAAACTGAGATGGAGACTTGTTTTCTGGATTGCGAACCACAAAAAGCTTTGAACCTGATGGTGATGGAACAACTGTAGACACTCCTGTCATCTCAACAGGAAATGGGGACCAACGAAAGTTTACAGAACTGTTTTTTTCCTTGAATATATGAGCAGATAGAATAGATTTCCTCCTCTTGTTCGCCAAATAATTTGGTTGGCTAATTGAAAACATTGCTTGAGAACCAATCCCTGCAGCAAAAGTTTTTCACAAAGAGATTATTTTCAGAAACTCCTGTTGACTGTTTAGCAGAAAGGAGCAGGCATTTTTTTTTAATATGCATATAAGTAAAAGGAGCAGACATTAAAGGAGGGGGGAAACGAAATGATAAATATGTGCAGTCATACCATCATTAGACTTAAAAGTCCAAGCCTTGTCAATGCTGGGAATACTAGTGAACTCTTGAAGTAACTTAGACTGCGAAGCATATTCTTCTTCGGCGGTTGTATCTGATCCCAGTGGCATTTCTTTTATTGGGGCAGCTTTAGAATCCCCCATGGCTAAAGTGCTGAAAATATTTTACTAAACATTGAATGGCAAAGAAAATCAATAAACAGGATAAGAGCAACAAGAATAACAACAATGGTGAGAGAAACTATAAGAACATGGTAAGGTTCTTTAAGTCAACAGAAAGTTATAAACCTACAAGTTCCAGGGCAAGGGGTAGTGCCACAAAGACACAGACACAGTAGTGTTTTGATCACCCCAAATTCTTTAGGAGCTTACACCATTGGATTTCAAAACCAAACCTACATCAGCACTGGCAAATGAGTACCATGCAGCCGGCTGCAGTGTATATACATTTCAACACTTTATATGAACCAAGTTTGATTCAATGATTCTACCCATTAAAATTTATTTTTAGGCTAAAATGCAAAATCCACCCTCTATGTTTCACCAAAATTCATTTCAATCATTTAACTTTGCTTTCGTTCATTTCAGTCCTTTAAGTTTCAAGTTTATTCAATTAAGGTCTCTCTATCAATTTTTGTTAAATGTTGTGGTTAATTATCCAAAAAATATCTTCTTCAAATTTTTTAATTTAAAAAAAAAATCCATTTAATGATTGAAAAATATTTTCCAAATTTTATATTAAAAAATAAATAAATAAAAACTAAATTTCACGGAGAGGCCTTAATTGAATAAATTTAAATATTAAGGTGCTGAAATGAATTTTGGTGAAACTTATAGTTTGAGTTTTGTATTTTAGCCTTATTTTTACTAATCCTGACTAGTGGGGTTTCTTAGACTGTTTAATGACGACGCCGACAACGATACACTTTTACGGGCTTTAACATTAGACCTGTTACTATAATTACCCAACCCCCAACAATCCCAGCTATGCTAAACCCAATCCATTAATCCATAACCAAAAAAGAAATAAATAAATAAAAAAGGGAAAAACCAAGAGACAATTCACAAACTAGTTCAATCATTCAACACAACATGTGATGTGAGTACAAGACTCCTCCAAAACAAAGCAAAGAATTGATTTCAGTCAAGAGAGAGTAAAACATAATAGATAGTGATAATCAACAAAAAGCATGTAGTTAAAAACACAAATGCAGATAGGAGAGCAGAAGAGAAGAGAAGGGAGAACAAAACCTTGAGAGAGGTGGAAGTGGAAGTGGAAGTGGTTCTCAAAGTCAAGAGGTCCAGAGCGACGCAAGTGGCAATTGAAGTACTTCACGCACCAATACGAGGGGGTGATGTCTTTATTGTCCACTACCCTGCCCATTCGAAGGTCTGCACATGATGACATCTTTATTCTATTCTAGGCCGCCGGCCAAACTGTTCGGGTTGGGCGGGTTCGGGAGAATGGGCAGACTAGCAATTAGAGGGACAACAATGTAGTAAATTAGGCAACGTTTCAAAGTTTTAAGAAAAATAGCATCTCGAGGTCGTATTATATTAAAACTCGAGTCTCACAGACTCACTTTGCGAGTGTTTTTAGACTGAAAATGCCACATAGATCTCGAGTTTTAGAAACTCGAGTTCTATGAAAAAAAAATGTTTGATCGCCCTATAATGGCGTTTTTAACTCCTATGATGACGTTTTAAATCCCTATAACGGCGTGTTCTTGCAAAAAATTTTTATTAATGTTCAATATCAGGTTTAGAGAGCCTTATAGGGGCGTTTTTTAAACCCTATAGTGACGTTTTAAAGCCTTATAGCGGCGTTTTTCTGCAAAAAATTTTTAAAACTTAATTTTTAAGCTCTATAGTGACGTTTTTAAACCCTATAGCGGCATTTTTGGAAATCGAGTCTTTAAAACTCGATTTTCACTTGGATTTTTTTTCACATCGCACCCATCCACTTACAAATCGAGACTTAAAAACTCGATTTTTATCTTAGAACTCGAGTTTCAGACACTTGAGATGCTAGTTTTCAACATTGTTTTGAAACGTGACAATTAACTAAATTTTTTTATATTTATTGTTAAATGGAAAAAAAATTCGGCGGGTTCAGATCAAAAACTTGAATTTTTACATTTTCTCATCTTAAAAAAAAAAAAATATATATATATATATATATATGTGGGTGAGAAAGCCTAACGCCATGTATTGGGCCTGAGGCCCAATTTGAATATCACTGTTTGTCCGAAGAAGTAAAAGGGATTAGCGTTGAGTCCGTTTGCTGAAAATGCACTCGAGAAGGGATGAATGGTGCGTCCGAAGACAACCTGGTTGGTCCGAAGAGGTTCCACTCATTGGGTCGCTGGAGAACTTGATCAAGTAAATATACTGAAGACCCCAGCAACCCTCCCAGTAGATTCCACGGTAAAGAGTGAGCTCTGGACACGCCTAGGGGTGAGAAGAATATAAAATATCTTAAAGGAAAAGCTGCTACCACCGCATTTAATGCACTGCAGCAACTTTCCTGGCCGCATTTATGTGGAAAAGACACCTGAACAGTGCAATCTCAACTACTACCACTCACGGCAGACTAAAGCAAACATCTGATGTGACTAGTACTGAAATGGATGCTTAGATGAAGAACAAGTGTACGGTAAAGATGAGGAGGAAAGTATATATATAAAGGGAATAAGTCTCACAAAAATATGGGGGGAGATTCATTTTTAATTCTGTAAACCTAAAACCTCTTCGGATTCGAGAGGATTCATACTGAATGCTATTCTGAACATCATTTTTTCCTTATTTGTCTATTTGAATCGTTGCTAAATCCATTTCTAGCTCAGCTGTTTAACCCATTCTCTACAAATTCATTGTTCGGGGTTCATTGAGCTGAGTCTGCAAAGTTTGTGCTTGGCCTATCAAACTTTGACCCTATAATATATATTTAGTCCCGTTTGGATAAGCTTATATTAGACCGCTTATTTTGTTATTTAATATATTTTTTTATTATTTATAAGTTTCATTGTACTTTTTTATATCACTCATAAGTCTTATTGTACTATTTCAATTAAATTTTAGATTTATTTACAGTATTTTTAACAAAATAATTCAAAATATTCTTTATCTTTTTGCAATAGTCAAATATATATACTTGAGGAAAAAAAGGCAAGTGAAAAAGAAAAGATAAGGAGGGGCTCATCCTAATTTCAAGAGGAAGTCCAAAGGGCAATGTTGTGGTCTAACATGTTGCCACCTTTAGGGAAAAAAGGTTTTTCTTCAAATTAGTTTAGAGAAAAATCTTTCAAAATTTTTTATATCTTTTTATTGAATGTAAATTTTGAAAATCTAACCGTTAAATTGTATGTTTTTATTATATCATCTACTCTTACAAAATTTCTAGAATATCAAATATTAATATCTATGTTTTTCACTAAATATTTAAATTTCAAGTTTTTGTGGTCTAAAATTATGCATAAAAAAAAAATAAGTTTGTTGATTGAACAGTAAATAACATTCAATTTAAACAAAGTTTGATGTACGAGTTAAGATCATAAAGAACATGCAAATCCAACAATTAGATTTTCAAAATTCACATCCAACAAAAAAAATATAGAAGAAGTTTGAAAGATTTCTCTACTAACCTTCTCCAAATCCAAATTAGTTTGGAAATAAATCTTTTCCACCTCTAACGACAAAAATAAAATTATAGCATTCAAAAGAATTTAATATAACTTGAAACCATTAAAAGTCTGTTTGAGATCCGTTTATTTTACTGAAACTAAAAATTTTTTGCTAAAAGTAAAGGTAAAAATTAGCTAAAATGATACTGTGGGAAACATTTATAGTACCAAAAGTGCAGTGGGGCCCATGAATAGTAGTAAAAATAAGTTAAATAATAAAATAAGCTGACTTTTTAATTGATAGCCAAATGCACACTAAAGAAATTAGAAATGACAGCATTGCACATATTGCAACCATAAAAAATGTAAGGATACTTTTTTACACCTAATTTTATTTGAGTATCACTTATTTATACCACTATAAGTCATTGGGTTTTTCCAAACATTTTTGGCTCTATTATTATGTTAATCACAAATATTTCATATCTTATTATTTAAATTGGGTCATGATATAAATTATCACAAAAAGCCCAAAAAAACTCATACTTTATCCAATTTTATTATTATTATTTAGCTAAGCTCAAAACTGGCCCTATGAGCCCAATATACACATCTTATTCTATTTAAAGCCCAAGAATACTTATACTTGACAATATTTGAAAAACTCATTATTCAAATCCATGGCAAAACAATTTTATCAATGGAATTCAAATTCATAATCAAAACCCGTGGTTTAAACCCATGACAATTTATTTATCCAAAGCTCAATTCACATTGGCAATATCAAAACTCAATTCTTATTGCAACATCAAAGCCCAAAGCCCAATTCTCATTGGCAATATCAAAATTAAAAGTCCAAGCTAACTATTTGGCACTATTTATTGAAAGCCCAAGGTTATCAATACTTGGCAAAATATTATATCATAATTATTTTACTTAATAATTATTGAAAGTCCAATAATAAACAACACTTTAGATCCTTAAACCTATTACTATAATATTACAAAGCTCATGAAATTTATACTCAAAACCCATGCCAATCATCTTATAAAATCCCATGGAAAGACATGATTATTAGACCCATAACATTTGTTTATTTCATATTATAAACTTATGTTCACTATCTATCTTACATCACAACATTCATAATATTTATTACCAAAACTCATGGTAATTATTCATCCTACATGTCCATTATGACTATTGTGGGGCCAATGGCCCAAAAAGATAATCGGAGAGTTCATGGGAGGTGGGCTAGCGGCCCAATCCGAGGACAATTTCATGTCCGAAGATAGGATTTACTTCTCAAACTACGTCCGAGGTGGGCGTAATTCTTTTAATAGTCAAGGAACTTCACAGAATTGCATGCAAACTAACTAATGAACATTGAGCAAAGAAGGAACTGGGAAAAGTAACAAATATCCCTTAAAAGCCGCTACCTCCACATTAAATGCTTCCTAACTAACTCTCTGGCCACATTAATGTAAAAGTGATACCTGAACAGTAATCAAGCAGTCTTCTAACCACTAGACGGAAAATCTAGGAAGTTCTGGATGGGACAGAAAGAAGTTATGAGAATGGAATCTACACGTGTACGGTGGAAGCAGAATGAAGAAGGTAGTACATAACGTAAAATCGGAAGACATTAAAAGGGGGAGATATTTTGGAAAGGAAAAAGGAAGAGTAAGAAGAGAGAGAGAATCCAGAGACATAAACACTAAAAATCCAGCCGAGGACAAGAGGGAGAGGGTTTTTCTTTCATTTAGTTTGAAGTTCCTTTTGCTACAAAGGGACGATGTCTTTTTCCTCTCACTGGAGCTAGTTCTTACGCCCATTCTCTATAAATTTTATTGTTTGGACTTGTTGGGCTCGAATTCCATCATTCTTTTGAGTCCAATACATTTCGAGTCCTTACAACTATCTATAAAGAAACTCATGAGAACATCACATTATTCCATTATAGTGATTGTTACCATATTTAAAACCCATGATAAATATTATTCTCAAGAAAATATTGGAGGTCATTATTTAAAAAATCTCAAAGAAAATATAATTTACAAAGTAATTTATAGCAAAAATTATGAGAAATTATACAAGTTGTTATTTAAAACCCATGAAAATTTATACCCAAAATCTATCATAAATATTTATTAAAGCTTGTGGATTCATTTTATTTCTACTAACAACTAAAGCCCATGAGGAGTAAAAAAACTCATGGCAAAGCATGTCTTTAATGCCCATTTTGTAGTCCCAAGAATCTCATGGAGTAGGGAACAAGCCCAAGCAAAGAAAGGGCCATGTGGCCTAACTAAAAGTGCTGAAATGGAGCAAAGTTCCAGCCCAAAAAAGGTCCCAGTAAGAGGCTTGAAAGTGGGCAATCAACCCTTGTTCATCCCCAACTAAAGAAACAATTAGAGACCACTACAAGAGAACCAAGCCTTTGAGGATGAACTATCCCATCAGTTTTCTGCCACCCTCTGCCTGATGTGAACAGTGCCTAAGGGTTATCATATCAGCTAAAGTCAAAAGGATGATGAGATTCCATCATCATTCTCAAGACTGCACCTCCAGCGGAAGGGGAGCTGAAACTAAAAATCCAAATTTCAATAAATTGATGCTATAAATGTTAAAAACGTTCAAGACATGCTCATGAATCTTAAAGGGTAAAAATTGGGAACATGTGGTTTGAATGGCATAAAGAGATCTCTGGTGGAACCCTCTGAAGTGGACTTAAACTTTGACACCTGGCTTGGGATGTTGAATTCTACTTTCTAGGGACCAAATCTCAGTTACAGCACTAGGATTTTTCCTTAATACTTGCCTTAATCCCATTGGCTGAACACAATCTCAACAATCTTAGCATTTAATGCAAGATTATTCCAAATGCTACCCATGTATAACATTGCCCAAAGAAGCAAAACAGCCTTAAAAGCAAATCTCCCATTTTTAGGCCAAATCTAGACTATTAATTCAGCTATCAAGGCTCTCCTGAATCAGACCTACGTTTTTTGAATTCTTGTTAATTAATGCTTTTTCTAAGCTCCATTATAAAAGCATAAGCATCTCAACCCAAAAACATAGCAGCTACTCCCTCTGAAACCCTTAGTCTATTTGCCATTTTGCTAGTAGTTTAGCTTTCTTTAGGCTCACTACTCATCCCTTTCAGCCCACATTCACTAACCTTAGACATTCTTTCCTCTCCTTTACATAATCACAGCTCATAAATGCCTCCTACTACTCACAAAAAGCCTTAACCTTAGAGTTAATCTCATCCCACTCACTCAAAACAGCCCATATTGTCTCATTCATGCCTTATGAACATACACTCATCAAAATCTTAATTTAATACTTGCTGCACTGAGATAAGGATCTTTCTCTCCCTTCATTCCATCCTATTTTTTCTTTTTTTATTCATAACAATGGAGCCTTTAATCCTTATTTATTATTATTATGATGAAGGATATAATATAATTGTAACAATTGAATTTTTCCCTCACATTGATGTAATGATGGCTGAAAGTACTATAAATCCCCCTAACTGAGACACACAAGGACCCCTAGGACTAAATACTTTCATAAATTTATTTAATCATTAACTTCTGGGCTTTTAAGTGTAATTTCACCTTTACCACTGGAGGATTGATTTGAACTATAACGCTGTAAAAATTACTAATAATATAACAAACTAACAATAGTAACGTATTTATTGGGCTTTATTGTTGTCTTCTTGTTAGGGTGCAGCCTTAATCTCTTGTTTGGGCGGACTTCCATGACATCGAAAGCCTTTGGGCTCTATTTCAAGGGCCCATTGTCGAGTTTCGACTTGACTACCCCATACTCTATTTGTGAACATCAAAATTTTCCCCTCAACAAAAAGTAACAATGAAATTCATATATTCAACAATATTTTATAGGTAATATTTCATTAAATAGTTAAATATAAATATAAAGAGCTCTTAATAATAGAAATGGAAAGGAAATCCAGTATGAATTTTTTTTCTTTTTCTTCTTGAGGATTGAAATAGAAAATAATATGAAAGCTCACGTGAGATTGTAAAATGCCAAGAAAAGAAACAATTTAAGACTAAAAAAATAAAGGTAAAACTTAGGTACAATACTTAAGTACTGTTTCTTAGATTCTTCTTTTAAGATTTTATCATGTAAATTTTTTTCTCATGAGATGAAAATATATTTTTTAATTAGAGAAATGCTATGTCTACAACAATTTTACAACATTTTTACAACAAATCACAGGTGGTTAGTTGTTATTGGTTCAAATTTGAAACTAACACTAAGATTACTTTTTTGCCCCAACAATAACAACCAATAACAACCTGCCACTTAGGAAATGTTGTAAAAATGTTGTAGAAATGTTGTAGACATAACATTTCTCTTTTTAATTAAGTAGTCACATGACAAAATTTTAAAAGAGAAACATAAAGAATATCATCTAAAGGTTGTACGTAAGTTTTGTTCAAAAAATAATTACCTTTCTCCACAAAAAAAAAAAAAGAAAAAAAAAAAGACTTTTTATGGAGCAAAGTACCATAATCACCTTGAGTAGTTCTAGGATCATAAATTATCTCATAACTTCTTTGCCACAACTTTAATGTGACAGATTGTGAATAATTAACTATCACTTATACGTGATCTTTTTTTTTATTACCAATTATACTCTACCATATTACAATTATGACAAAAAATTATGAAAAATAATGTGTTATTTAACTTTTCCTAACCACCATTGGTCTCTAGAGCGGATAAGGAGTCAAGTCCTCTCCTTCCTTCATCCTAAACCGTGACACTCAAATAAAAAATAGGCCAACCACAGATCACCACTTGAGCAACAAATAAAAAAAAAGTACTATTTGCAAGACGTGTCACTATATTACTAGCCAGTCTTCCAACCTAGAGACACCGCGCGGAATAAGACATTATCCTACCGTTGCGAAAACAGAGGCGGGCATTTAACTTAACATAAAGCCTCAACAACAATCGACAACACAAAAATTACAGAACAGAGGAAATGGCGGTGTGTACCTCACTCTCAGTTATCTATGCCAATTCGGTCCCAAAACTCAGCTCCAATCCTTCACAAACCAGAGCTAAGGTTTTGATGAAACTCAAAGCCATTGCTTCCACACCCACCAAATTGTACGGAAGAAACTCGGGCAAGAGTCGCAGCCCCACCAAGATAAACGCTGGACTATCTGCGATTGAGCCCGATCTTAACGAAGACCCAGTTGACCGTTGGCGCACCAACGGCGTTGACCCTGTACCATCTCCTTCAACCACCTCTCGCTTTATCTTTCTCTGTGTGTGTGTGTGATTCTTTCTGATTTTTTTTTTTTTTTTTTCCTTTTTTTGTGGAGTTTATAGGAGGATTTTGAGTATGGGATATATGATGGGCACCACACGTACAACGAAGCCGAAGAAATAAAAGGTATGTCTTTGGTTTATTTGTTTGTAGGAGCTGAAATTTCAATGTTGAATATGTGATTGGGTCTTTTGGGTCATTACAATTTTTATGTTAGAAAGTTCTTGAAGAGCTAATTTCATGTGGGTGTGGAATTAAAACCTCCAATTTTCATTGATATAAGGTGTTTTTGGGGTTATTGGAAATTGGGTCACGATGTGGGGTGGTGTTTGTTAACGTTTAAAAACACTTGTATTGATGATATATTTAATGTGCTAAGCATCTGATAAATTCCTGTCCAATTTTGGCCTTAGAGGAAAAAAATAAAAAAGGAAAGCTGGTTCAAAATAGTTTGAAGAATGTAAGTGTATTGTTTGTAGATGACTAGTATTAACTATGTCTTTCATGCACTTATTTGTGCGCTTATGTACACTAATCAACCAAGATAAATGTCTAAGTCCACAACACTCTTACAACAAATCCGAAGTAGTAAATTGTTATTGATTCTAATTTGACCCTACTACTAAATTTTTTTTTTGCCCACTAATAAGTAACAGCTAATAACAATCTGCCACTTAAAATTTGTTTTGAAAATATTGTAGACATAGGCACATAGCATTTCTCAATCAACTAATGCTTGTACTTTTGTTTAGAATATAAAAGTAGTACATTAACTATGCATTCTTACAAATATTATGAATGTGGAGTCACCCTCTTTTTCATTCTTACAAAGTAGTACATCAAGTTATCAACTAATGTCTTTCATGTGTATACTATCAGAACATTGTGTTGAACTGTCTTTTGTTGTTGATGAAGCTCTTTCAAAATGGATATAATATAACTTTATCTGTAATTGGGGGAGTGGGGTAGTAGATGAAGAAAGTGTTCAAGCTGCTTGGGAGACTTGAACCCAAACTACAGTTCCAACAGCATTTCACAATATTGGTCCCAAATGAAATATTCATATCAGTGTTACTGTAGCCAAACCATTGATCTATCATACTAAGTTGTAGGACTTATTTTAAAAAAGGAGAATTTGGCCAGTTTGTTAGTGAAAATAGCTCATTTTTGTTTCTTAAGAATAAAATTCTTGTATTTTTGGTTGTGGGGGCCACTTAGCTTATTAACTTTTGCTGGAATCTTCCACTCAGGAACTTTTTGGGGAGCAATAGCAGATGATATTGAAGCAGTAGGAACTCCTACAGGTTTTCAGGGTAAAAATGAGTACCAATGATCATCGACAACTTACCAACTTAAATTCTTGATACTAAAGATATTCTGGGTTGATTTCTTGGCAGGGTTTATTTCATGGCTCTTCCTCCCAGCAATTGCTGCTGGGATGTTCTTCCAAGTTCCGGTAAAACAAACCCAGATTTAACATATATAAAATTTGAGATCCTTAGATCCACTGTTATTGTACTTTGAAAAGACCAAAATGGTGTTAGTTTGCCATGATTTCATAGATCATTCTCTCATTGCTTGTCTTTCAGATGGTGTACTTGTTCATTGGAGCTGGTATTTTTACAACTGTATTTACCATAATTGAGATGGATAAGCCTGATAAGCCTCACAACTTTGAACCTCAAATATACAATATGGAGAGAAAAGCTCGAGACAAGTTGATAGCAGACTACAATACCATGAACATATGGGACTTTAATGAGAAATATGAGGATGTCTGGGATTTCACTATACCAAAAAATGACATATTAGAGAGATAATTTCTCCTTAGCATATTGCTTTGTTATGAGAATTGATAACCAACATTTTTTTTTTTGGAGAAACAATTGATAACCAACTTAAGTATGAAAGGTATAGTTCTTTTTTCTATTTCCTGGTTTTTCAGTATCTTTAATCATACTTTGTTTATGTTCCATTTTGTTATGTTTATGCAGCGCAAGAAATCTGTCAAAGTAATTGTTATTCTAGAAGCAAGCACTAACACTTGGATGATATATGATTGCTTTGCAGCAAATTTGGCCATTCTTTCTTGCTTTGATTTGTTTTATGCTGAATGACTAGTATTGATTGTAAAACTCTTTCCTTAGTTGGTACTAGGCTTTGTTTAGTCACGCTGGTGAAATCTTCTTCAAATTTCAAAGGACACACATTCAGCTAATGCTGTATGGTGAATTTTGCATTGAATATCTAATAGTCGTAACATATTTGTCTCCCAGAATTTGTTGACAGGACCAACTATAACTATTTTGGATGACTTAGGTGAGTCTACCCCCCCCCCCCCCCCCCCCCACGAAATAAAAAAAAAAAACAATTTGGAATAAATCAAGTCCCTGCTGTTGGCCTTTATTAAGTATTGAATATATAATCCAGTCATTAGAGCCCAACTATCACTTTAAATCATTCTTTGAGTTGTTCGCTTAAACCGTACACCACCACCTGATTTCTCATTTCTGTTGAAAAACAAAGAAGAAGGGAAAAAAAATTGAGAGAGGATGAAGAAATTTGATGCAGAATAATGAATTGCAAAGATTTTAATGTTCCATTCATTTTGCTCTGTAAAAGATCTGATGTTTATACACAAAGCTGAGGTTAACAGCTCTAACTTCCTACAATCTGTTGTAACTACTCATAACAGAAGAATAACAAACTTAACAGAACATAACTAATTGACTTCATTTACTGTTAATGTCACGCCCCAAACCCGATATCCGGATTTGTGACCATGACCGGCATGCTAATATGAAGCTTAAACCTAATATTAACAAGAATCAACTTAACTTTTAACAAAAACTTTTATAAAAACTTTCCTCTTTCTTTTCATTTTTGTTTCTTTTCTTCTTTATATAACTTTTCACTTGACATTTAGAGCATTTACACTGTATTCAAAAATAATATAATCCACAAATTACTCAAATTCTAAATTTCACATAATACATCTCTGAATACTTTGAGGTACATCACTTTCTTTAGATCCTAAATTACACAATTCTATAAAGCTAAACATTAACTTGCTAATTTGGGATCTATACTTTTTAAAACTGAAACAAGCTCCTTCTAAAACTCGACTAAGGCTCCCTCTGCTCCAAATTAAAACTTGTTTATTGAAAAATAATAGGGTGAGCTGCGAAGCCTATAAAAGGTAAGATATATGAGAATTTAATAAGATGCATGTAAATCCATTCATTTCATTTTATAATTATTCAAATAGGAGAACATCTTTTCATGCATAGTATTTTATACTATTTATAATAATAACTTATACGCTTTTCGTAAGAAAATAATTGTTCTCATTTTCTTATCAAAATAATATTATCAAAATCTTTCGAATTGAATTCCTTTTATTTCTTACAAAGTCACCATATATCTTTTCATTACAAAATAATTATTTTAACTTAAAATCAGATAATCAGTAACTTTGTCTTAAATTGGAAGCATCTTAAAGAATAATAAAACTTTCCTTCATAAACTTCTTCTTGTAAAATATTATAACTTTCATAATTATAAAACTTATCGTTTCATAAAGAAAAACAAATATCTGATAACTTCTTAACATGAACTTGTACTTTCTTCAGAAACTTTATCTTTATAGCATAACAGAATTTCAGAAACTTTTATCTTTAACGAACAGCTTTCTTTTCATTAAAATTTCTTCTTTTCATGAGAGCTTTTAACTTTTCATAATGTTTTTAACAAAATAATTCTCTCATGATTAATAACATAATATAGCTGTTCATTGATAACTTATTGGTTAGTCCATATCTGATAAGTCTGTACAGAGAAGGCTTCATCATATTTGGGTGACCTCGTGTGCATGATATTGTCCTCTTTGGGAGGCCTGATAGCACATCCCCTCAAGATTTTGTTCCTCCCCGCTGTCCGTATACATTGGGGAGAAGGCCTTATTCATATTAGAGTTACGGGCAACTCCATTTCCTCTACTTTAAATGGCCTAGAGTTACGGGCAGCCTTATTTCCTCTACTTTAAATGGCCAAACAGATAACATTTTTTCATGGAAAGCTAGTAATTAACCCTTACTAGCCGAGTTCAGATCACCAAATGACATAATTCGAAAACATTTCATACTTATACATCATACTGAAATTCATGGTTTGCATAACATTTCATAATAAAAAGCATCTCCATTGTTTTTTTTAAGCATCATGTTCGTGGAATTAATAATAGCATCAATATGTTTAAATCATATACATAAGGTTTCGAAAGCTCACGAACATATCTTTGTTTGATAATGCTTACATGCCATATCTCTAATAAAAAATCTTTTAATGTATAATACATTTTAAAATAACCTCATGACTTACCAAATGCTCATATAACTTATTCCTTACCTGAAAGCAGAGGAACCGAGAGCCTAAAGTCGAAGGAACTTAGAATTGGCGATTGATAACACTTTCAAACTTTGAAGCTGAATTTTAGTGTTAACCTTTTAATTTCTTCTTTAGAGAGGGATATGGTTTCAGTGAGAGAGGGAGGGAAGAGTTGAGAGTTTTCTTTCTTTGATGTTGGACCCGTAGGTGTGAGAGGTAGAGCTTGAGAGAATTTTCTTTCTTGTGGTTTAGGACCCGTGGGAATGAAAGGGAGGGAGCTTCTTGATTGTTTAGTTACTTTGAAAAGTCAAGAAAGAGATGAGATAGAGTCTTGTCTTTCTTTCAATATGTGGAACCGTGGGAAATGAGAGCAAGAGAGTTTCTTGGAAATTCTAGTTGCATGGAAAAGTCAAAGAAGAGATGTGGAGCTAGTTATTGCATGGCCAAGTCTTGGTCTTAGGGGTTTGTCATCATGCATGAAACTTTGGCATTATGTGTGTTGAATTTTCATTGGTTGCATGTGGGTAGAATTTCTACTATACTATCTCATGCATCATGCATAGTTAAAACACCAACAACTATATATATATATATATATATATATCTCACAAGTTAATCACTTAGTATAGTTTTGTACATATTTAGTATATATATACATAATAAAATTAGCCATTCAATTATTTATAATCTTTACAATTCTTATTCAAAGATATTATAAAATAATATACTGATTAAATACTTTTATATTAGTTATAAAAAGAAAATGGATTAGAATAGTAATTAACCACTTAAACACATAGTTTAATTATAAAATTGGGTCGGGGTGTTACAGTTAATAAGTATGACTTGTCAATTAGCCTTCAAAATTGTAATACAACTGGCAGCGTAACTCAAGTGCTATGTGTCTCTTCTCTATACGACATGCATACCAACTGATTTCATTTACACGGCTTGTCATTTGTGAATTATGACATATTAGTTTCAGCAGCTCAGTCCTTTACAACTTGCAGTTCATTAGTCTGCTTAAAATATTTTTTATTTAAATTTTCCCTAGTAAAAATTTTTGGTTTCTTCTGGGTACTGAATATTCAATTTTTCATTAAAGCATCTTATTGCATCCAGTTGCTACTTAGGAGGTTGAGAGTGGGTGCATCAGTCTCAAGGAGTCCAAGTTTGGCAGTAGCAACCATCCTTGTGAATTATGATGGTCTTATCAAACAAATCCCCCACCCCCCCCCCCCTCCCAAAAAATAAAACAAAGAAAAGATGCAAATGAGTTTTTGGGTTTTCATATTTTTATTATCAAGATTTGCATTTCTCACCTACATCATCAACTCTAATTGTCATAATGTCCTTGCAGTTAGTTTTGAATGATTGCTGTGTGTTAAGGGTATCCACACTAGTCCAAAACCTTGTCCAGTTGCCACCAACCTTTGAGCCCTCAATTAGCATCCATTCACAATCTGACCATCATATTGGACAATCTTGGATTACAGGTAGAGAAGCCCTATAGTGGCTACTACCAATAAGGTTTGATATTTATCTCAGGGTAGCCTGCTGCTCAAAGACTTCTTGAGTGAGTCAGAATTGCCACTGTAGATGTGATTCCTCACACTACTGTGACATCCACTAGCACCCAATGCTAATGCGTTAGACACGCGATGCTGAGCTTGTGTAAACTGACACAATTTGGTCCCAATTATGGGGTCAAAACATGGTATATTTATGGTTTTTTTTCCCTTTAGTTCAGAACTCAGCAGTATCAATATGGTTGAAATTGTCTTTTTGTCTCCTCTCTTCTTAAAATCAATTTCTGAAGCTGTGATTCTATGCCGATTCTATGTTAGATCTTCATTTATATGTATTACTTATGCACTTGCATAAGCATGTGGTTTGCTTGGGGTGTCAAATTGGTGGGTTTGGGGTAGATATAATTGGGTTGGGTATATAAAACTCATTTATCCATTAAAGTCCATTTAATTAATTGCTTCTAACCCAAACCCAACTCAACTCAATTATTATGGGTAAACCTCAATCCACCCAATTACCAAAATGCCCCTAGAGTGAAAATGACCAAAGTACTCTAATATCTTCAAAAATGACCAAAATACTTCAAAACTTAAAAATTACCAAAATATCCTAAAAATCCAAAAATGACCAAAATACCCTTGAAATCCAAAAATGACCAAATAAATTATTGGATAAATCCAATAACCAACAACCTTACGTACAAATTGCAAATAGATATTGAAATGCTGCCAATGATAATTGTATTAGAATATATTCTTCGACATAAATAAATCAGAATTCTATTTAATGAGCACAAGAATTACATCTTATATTCTGGTAATATTTTTCTCTTTTTCTTTCTCTTTTTTTTTTTTTTTTGAAAAAACAAAATGTAATGAGATAAAAAATGAGCCTACACAAGAACAAGCAGATAATAGGCCAATCACATTGCAATAAGCAATAGAAACATTTTAGCATTTCCTATCCGTTTCAATAAAGCCAACAGATAGTCTTTTATGACTAATAATCAATTATATCCAGTCATCAAGGCCATCGTCACTTGCATAAGACTTCACAGGACTATGAACTTTTGCAAAATCTGCTTCTTGGTCTTTAATAACTACTTCCTCATCCTCCTCAGGTTTTGCTGCCTCCTGCAGACACATCAAAGGATATTATTATTGTACATAAGGGTGCCGAGTAGCATCAGGACTTGCGGGCATGGCATAACCAAAGAATGATGACACTTCGTTATAAAAGCATTAACCATAACTAGAACTAGCAAATAAGTATGATCATTTCATATTTAAACTTCAGATATCTAAACAGTGCACTAGCACCAGGTCTGTCACAAAGAGCATTTGTATCTTAGCAGAAGATAGAAGAAAAGATTACCAAAATGCTTACATTAGTTTCTAATAAATAGAAAGTAGAATGTTGCATAAGAGACAATACAATAAGCCAAATGATCTAAATATAGATTCAAAGACATTACTGAGTATGTAATAAAATTACATACCGAGTATGTAATAAAATTACTTCAGTACTCAAAGACAACAAGCTCAAATTTCCACAACAAAAGCCAAGTTAAACTCCAAAATTTCATCAGCAACCCAACAGTAAACAACTACACATTCCACAACATATTAGCCACCAAACAACACATAACCAAATGAGCAAATAAGCAAACTTATCCCACATTTTCAAAGCAACCAAACAGTAAACAAAAAAACCCAAATTTTAAAACTTTCTAAGCAAATCAAATAGAAAATTCCACCTTGTCAAAGGCAACAGGAATAATTTTCAAGCTCTAGGACTCTTTATCAAACACCCCAAGTGCATAACTACAATGGATTTACTAGAATAGTTAGACCCTATTGGAAAAATAATATGGAGTGAATAAGAAACTGATGTTTTCTATGTTCATTTGAAAATGTTATTAAAAGTGGTAAAAATCCTGAGTTCCACGTTGGAAAGGAAAGAGATAATATATGAGTTTATATGCCCATGAGTTGGACATTGGGTTGGGCTTTTGGCATATGTGGACCAGGCCTACTTGTCCAAATAATAATATTTTATTATTTTAATTTTTGAGTCAAAACAGTTAATTACTGAAACAGAGTGTCTGTTCAGTAATGTATAATTTTTCATAGTCCCTCATTCATAAAAACTACTTTCAAGAAAACTCTCCCAATGAGAATATTTTGTGCATTTCATTTTGTGTCAAAGAGAAAGAAAGAGACATTGAGTAGTTTGCAGAGTAAAACCTTGTGTGCTTTGTTTTCGTGCTGTAGATCATTTTATCCTAGGAGGCAGACATTCGTGAGTCTCAAAGCACCATAGTGATTGTGTGAGGGGCGAAATCTGCTTTAAAGAAATTGTGTCAAACATAAGACTTAATCTGATTCATTCATCCTTCATGCATTTGGTCTATGAGTTTTTAATTATATTGCAAATTTCTTCTATATATGCAGTATATATTTATTGTTTTTGTCTATCACATCTATTTGTGTTATTGTTTATATTTTTAGTCTGTATATTGTTCATTTTGCTTTATCACAAAAGTAAATTGTTGAAATATATCCAACAGACCCAACAAAATCCACATTAGACCTAGTTGGGGTTACCACCATCTCAACCGATGCAAATAAAAAATGAGAGAGAGAGAGATAGACATTGTGCTCACCTGAGCAAAATACAGTAGTTGAGAGATGGGAGACCAAGAGAAAATCGAATGGAGGCTGAGAAAATGAAGGAAACTGCGAAATTTGAATCAGCACAAACAAGCTTAGTAATCAATTCAAAGAACCACAGCAAACTTACCGATTAAAAGATGATTGGAGGCTAAGAAAATGAAGGAAAATTTGAAAACCCTAGTCTGAGGATTGAGGAGAGAGAGTTGAGAGGCAGAGAGGGGCTGGTTTTTTGTTTTTTTGTTTTTTGGGCAAATAACACTCCCCTCCCTTGAGGTTTGGAAAAATGACACTCACCCCCAAACTTAAAGGAAAAAAACATTTTCCTCCCTTTGACATTTATTTATCTAAATTCTGTTAAATTGGCGTTAAAAATGTTGTACACTAACGTACCCTTTGGTTAATAATGTATTTCCAAAATTGACTCTGAAAGTTTTTTATATTGATAAGTGACTTTGAAAATTTCAAACTCATTTTTAAACAATAAAAGCTTGAAAGTTTCAGCAAATTGTTTTATTTCATAAATTTTGATCCAAAGTGTTAGAGAGAGGAGCGATTAAAAAATCTAAGAGGATCATCAAACTTTAAAAAATCAATTGGAAAGGTGCTATAAGAGACTAAAAAATTAACATAAGCAACATGTTTTATAATATGCTTTATATTCCGTTACTAAATATTAACAGAAGGGGGGGGAGTGTTATTTTTTTTAAATCTCAGGGGGGAGTGTTTTTTTCTTTCAAGTTTAGGGGTGAGTGTCATTTCTCTAAACCTCAAGGGAGGAGAGTGTTATTTGCCCTTATTTTTTTTTGAAGTTAAGGGCTGGGTTGAATTTGGGTTTATTGTTTTTTGGTTAAATGGGGCTTAATGAGTTTTTAGTTAAAACCCAATAATTATTGGGTCTAATTGGGTTAATGCCCATTACCAAAATAATAATTGGGTGAGTTTTGGTTTAATTAAAGTAGGTGGATTTGGACAGACAAGTGAGTTCGGGCTTATTTTGTTACCCCCTAAGTGTGGGTTGAAACTTGGAAGTGGTATATGGGTGATGGTGATGTCTACTGCTGAGGCGGTACTTAGCAGCAATGGTGTAATTGGAGAACACTGGGGCTAGCTTTTAAGAGCATTCTCATTGAGGGTTTTAAATGCTAAAAGATGCTTTTTTTTTTAGCATTTTTGACCCAAAAGCTTGCTCCATCAAGAGTTTCAAATGCCAAAAATTTTGGCATTGATGAACAGTGTGGTTTCATATTTGAAACCGCACTGTTCACAAATTGTAAAATTTATATTATTTTTTTATTCAATTGGGGCCCACTATTTCCTTCTCTGCTCTCTCTCTCCCTCTCATTTCTCGTTTCTTTGCTCTCTCTCTCCCTTTTACCATTTCTCTACTCTCTCTCTCCCTCTGCTCGACGCCTCCCTCTCCGATGAAACCCAGGCCAGAGTATCAAGCCAAGCCAGGCTGGATTTTCAAACGCTCTCTCTCTGACGAAACCCAGGCCGGAGTATCTTCTCTCTCTTTCCTCTCTCACTTCTTTCTTCTCTTTTCTCTCTTTGTGCTCCGCTAATGATTGTGCTTCGGCAATTGTGGGATGCCGATGGTTGTGGTCCGGTGACGGCGATGGAGGTTTTTTTTTTTTTTTTTTTTTTTTTTTTTTTTTTTTTTTTTTTGCGTGGTTCTTCTTGGGTCCGATTGGGCTCCGATCGTGCGATGGAGCTTGGTGGTCAACCATGGAGCACGGGTCGGAGCGTGGATCGAAGGAGTTGTGGTCCGATTTGGTTGATTTGGTTTGTAGGTTTTTTTTGGCTATGGGTTGCGGTTCGATTTGGCCGTGGTTTGTGGGTTTTTTTCCTTTTTTTCTTGCTGTGGTTGGTGGTGACTTGGTCCAATTGCTGTTGGTTTGTGGGTTTTTTTTGGGTCCAACGGTGGATGTGGATGTGGTGGGTGGATGTGGAGGTTTTTTTTTTTTTTTTTCCTCTGCTGTTGTTTGTGGTTGCGGTGGATTTGGTTGCTACAATGGTGGTTATGGCAAGTGGAGCAGTGGTAGGGGTGGTGGAGTGGTGGAGGAGGAGGGAGTTGGCTGGTTGCTATAGTTTTGGTGTAGTTGTTTTATTATTATTTTAATGAATAGTTTATATTATTTAAATGAAATGGTAAAAAATATAGAATTTTTGATGTTTGGTGTATTGTAAAATGAGTTATTAAAAACTAAAATTTTGAGTTTTAAGGCGATATATGTTAAAAATTTTACTCACCTTGACGGGAATGCTCTAAGTGGTGGTTGTGGCATTGCATTTTCTTCACTTCCCAGCTGGCCAAAACTTTTTCTTCTCTCATTATTTTTTGGGATGGTTGGGGAGAGGGGGTTATCATTACGCTTTGCTGGATTTACCAGTCACAATTCATTATGTGATACGGACTGTTCCCTATAAGTTGAGTAGCTTTATGAGAGGGCGAGGCTTTTTGATGCTCTGAGGTGGCTTGCCAATTTTTTTTTTTTTTTTGAAAAGGCTTGCCAATTATCACTTTACAAACCAATAGATTGCAATAATATTTGCTATGGATTTTCATTTAATTTTCATAGTTTTTATATTGTTTATTAAAAAGCTTCAGCACATTATGTTTTTGCCTTGAGTAGCAGGGTGGTGAAAGAGCAAGCAATTTGCAACACATGTTCTCATGATTGATATTATTTTTTGGGTCTCTTGAAGCTTTTCTCAATCAACATGCCTGAATATTTATCCCCCATGGAACTTATATAGTTGGTTTTAGAAGGATACAGGTTTTTGCCCAGTTTCATGGTATTCTACTTCATCCCTCAACCAAGGCCGGCTCAACCTAATTTGGGACTTAAGGCGAAAGATTTATGTGGGGCCTTTTATATATAAATATTAATTAAATAAAATTATTTAATATTAATCAAATTGAGGTTAATTTGATGTATTAAATACATAATTTAATGAATAATACTAACTAAAACTAAGGTTAATTTCATATAGAGAATTGAATATCATAGTTGAAAATTTTATTTAACAAAAAGAAAAAAAATTAAAAGAAAATTAATTTATCTTGGATATATAACAATATATAGTTAATTACATTTATAATCTAATTTATAATCTATGATTGTAATTAATGTGTGGCTTTGTAATAGATTAGTTTACAAATATTAAAGTTTCAAATTATTAGGGGAGATTAATCATCATTAATGATCTAACACATTTGCAAAAAAAATTTTAAAGCCTTGTTAGAAATAGAAAAGGAAACTGTTAAAACCTTGAAGGTATTACAAAATATTCATAATATAATGTAACAATAACAATGATTGATGAGCTTTAATAATTTAATTAATAAATATTTAAAATACTTTTTTGTGGTTGATAATATGTTAGTTTGTAAATCTATAGTAAAATTTGTAATATCTCTAACATCACTAATAATAAAAAGTGCACAACAATTTAAAAAAATTCATATTTTTTATAAAATTTTGGGTCCTTTACAATGGGATGGGTGCCTTTTTTGTAAAGCGTAAGTATTTTTTGTGGTGGGGCCTTAGGCCTAGGTCTTGGGCCGGCCTTGCCCTCAACCCTCGTTAAGAGATTAAGTTTGTATCATGATTGAAGAGGGTGTGATATGAAAAAAATACACTGAGAAACCTTCTACTTGTGGGTGAGTCTTAGATGATAAGGGAAAATATTGCTAATGATTGTAGGAAAGATTATAATGTCCTGCAACATCAAAAGATTCTTGTAATCTAGTTCTTTCACTGTAGAGAAGACGGAGTAAACAACATACAAGGTCATACAAATTAATTATCAGATCCAAGTTAAACCTTAAAACACAAGTGCAATTAAAATAGTGAAAATTAAAGGTACCGAGCAGTTCTAGTCTTCTAGAGAACTGCAATCAAGCTGCTGTAACTATTAACAGAACTTGGAGATGCAGCTTTCATAAGCGGGAGAAATTTAGGAACCACCATAGTCGAGATATGTTAAACAATTTGGCAGTGCCAAAAAGTCACGATGTTTAGACAACTTTGTTTAGAATATTCACCTTCTTATTATTACTTTATCAAATGTGCAATTGCCCAATTTTAAAATATCTGACGTGATCTCTATTCACTCTTTGCATTCTAGAAGCTTGACTTTGTGCGTTTTTTCCCATGTGTACAGCGTTCCTCATTTTCCTGTAAAAGCTTTTACCTTGACCAAAATGTGAAATGTCAGATAATCAAGTGTGGTTCTTCAAAATGTAGTGTCAAAAAAATTTAAGAAAGTACGGTTCTTTAAAATGTTACGACGCGATGAATTCAAGAGTTATTAATGAATCCGGGGAAATTATACTAGTACCACATAATTTATGTGGGCACAACCTTATACCACAACGTATAAGAAAGTCTAGCTCAAAAAAAACGTATAAGAAAGTCAAGGTCCATTTTAGTTTCTACTTTCGACATCCAGAACCTGGGTCATGGTCAGTAGTACAAAACTCGAGCCACGGCAATTAATTGCAGTCACCGGCTCACACGTATAATCTTGACTTAGACCATTCAAAATTTCTAGGCATTACCTAGACAGTCACACACTGCTAGCTAAATATTTTTTTTTTTTTGTTAGGTGCACGTTAATAACTTTTTTTTACTTCTTTTTTACAATTCTTTTGTTTATTTGTTTTTTTTTTTGGGCAAATAACACTCCCCTCCCTTGAGGTTTAGAGAAATGACACTCACCCCCAAACTTGAAAGGAAAAAACACTCCCCCCCTGAGATTTAAAAAAAATAACACTCCCCCCCTTCTGTTAATATTAGTAACGGAATATAAAGCATATTATAAAACATGTTGCTTATATTAATTTTTTAGTCTCTTATAGCACATTTCCAATTGATTTTTTAAAGTTTGATGATCCTCTTAGATTTTTTAATCGCTTCTCTCTCTAACACTTTGGATCAAAATTTATGAAATAAAACAATTTGTTGAAGCTTTCAAGCTTTTATTGTTTAAAAATGAGTTTGAAATTTTCAAAGTCATTTATCAATATAAAAAACTTTCAGAGTTAATTTTGGGAATACATTATTAACCAAAGGGTACGTTAGTGCACAAAATTTTTAACGCCAATTTAACAGAGTTTAGATAAATAAATGTTAAAGGGGGAAAAATGTTTTTTTCCTTTAAGTTTGGGGGTGAGTGTCATTTTTCCAAACTTCAAGGGAGGGGAGTGTTATTTGCCTTTTTTTTTTTACAGTTTTATGTCATATTTTTTAACTTTATAAATTTTAACTTTATAAATACTTTTATGTATTTTTCTTTTTTTCATTTACCTCATTTTTTATTACATAAGATTCACGTTAGAAAAACTTTATCAAGTATGGTGCTTATTAACATTTTCCTATTTTTTATTCTCTCTTGCCAGATGGCACGTACTACCTGTCTACCTCCAAGGTCTCATTGTTTTTTTCTTTGCTGCTGTAAGGTTTTTGGTCCGTTAGGATAGAATTTATTTTGTTAAAATTGAAAAGTGAAAACATTGTAGCGAAATATTTTTTAAATGTGTAAATAGTATTGTGAGACTTATTTTTAATGAAAAAGTTGATAAAAAATGAAGTTTGTAAGATTTATGAACAGTACATAGAAGCATTGTTCATGAAAGACTTGGTCAACAACGCTTGAAAAAAAAAAAAAAAAAAAAAAAAAAAAATGGAAGGAAGAAGAAGAAGAGAGAGAAAGCTGAAAATGCGTTACAGTACAAAACGCAAAACTTAAATGCCAAATTAATTCGTATCCAAACCTACACTTTGTTTTGTTTTTTTTAGAAGCGCTGCCGTGAGTTTAAGGTCATGTAAGTGGGCCAATAATACGTGCTATGTTTGTTAATTGCTTGGTTAGAAATTTGAGGACCAAAATTCAACTGGGTGTTCCAACTTGTGCATATCAATCGGCGTGCTGGATTACTATGAACTAAAACTATTAACTTTGTGAATGGTGACCATTTATTCTACTCTATCAGCATGATTTAACGCCCTCCTTGAAAAGTCCAACAAATTGTTACACTTGCACCATCTATTATTCTTATAAAATCCACTTAATCTGAACAGATTATGAAAAGCATATCCGCCAACAAGGGATGGGTGGGTGGATTCATCATTCAATTAGGTTGACCACAAACGATAAGAAAATGAGGAAATATTTAGTGGTAGGGTAGGGCCAATTTGACATTAATGTGACAAGCTGACAAGCACAGGCGTCCTGACGAGAAAGTCGTCAAAGAGAGTTTGTTTATTCATCTTCTGCGATTGAGCTTGTATATATTATAGATCTTTCACAATTCACAAACACCTTCAAAGATAATTAGCAAGAAATTCTACAAGAAGAAAAGCCTAATGAAAACCAAACCCCAATACATCTCTTCTCTCTTGCTCTTTTTCCTCTCCTACTGTCACCTTCTCCACCTCTCAGATGCCCAACCAGAAGCAAATACTACAGGCTTCACCTGCACAACTAGCCAGTACAAGTATCCATGCCAAACCTATGCTTTCTACCAAGCCAGAGCCCCAGACTTCCTTGACCTGGCCTCCATAGGTGACCTCTTCTCAGTCAGCCGCCTCAAGATATCAGAACCCAGCAACATATCCTCCCCTTCCTCCGCTCTTGTTGCTGGCCAATCCCTCTTTGTTCCTATTTCATGCTCTTGTAACTCCATTAACACCACCACTAACTTCTCTTATGCCAATCTCTCATATATAATCAAACCAAATGACACTTTCTACATTGTTTCCACCTTTAAGTTTATGAACCTCACAACCTACTTTTCTGTTGAGCTTGTCAACCCCACTCTAGTCGCTACCAACCTTTCTATTGGTGTTACTGTCCTTTTTCCTATCTTTTGCAAGTGTCCTAACACCACCCAGTTGCAAAACAAAGTCAATTATCTGATATCCTATGTGTTCCAACCTTTTGATAACTTATCATCAGTTGCTTCAAGGTTTAATGTTACGCAACAATCTATAATTGATGTTAATGGAAACAACTTTCAGCCTTTCAATACCATATTCATTCCAGTCACTGAACTTCCAAAACTATCACAGCCTGTTGCTGCTCCTTCTCCTCCTCCTGCTGTAACTCCTCCACCTGTTGAAGTGAATGAGCGTGATGGGGCTGTCACAGGATTGGCAATTGGGTTGGCAATCACAGGGTTTTTGCTGCTTTTGCTTAGTGGGTTGTGGGTTTATAGAGAGTCTGCGTTGAAGAAGAGGAAGGGTGTGAAGGATGAGGAGGAGAGGCAGAGGAAGCTGCTGGATAAGGAAGGGAAAGTGTTGAAAGGAATGGAGGTGAATTTGATGGCAGATGTTTCAGATTGCTTGGACAAGTACAGGGTGTTTAAGATTGAAGAGTTGATAGAAGCCACTGATGGATTCAGTGAGAGTTGCTTGGTTCAAGGGTCTGTGTACAAAGGGTATATTGATGGGGAGGTCTATGCCATCAAGAAGATGAAGTGGAATGCCTATGAGGAGCTCAAGATCTTACAGAAGGTAAAAAATCCTTTTCCACATACATTACAGTCTTTACTGTTTACTAGGTTTTATCTTTTCTACAATTCATTATGGATATAAATTGTGATCAAAGCAAACACACTATTGTGCATCAATAATGGTAGATTATAAAATTGTGAAAATTTTTTATTTAAACTTTTGATATTAAAGAGGGTAGAATAGATTGCCCATGGGCTATGGCCGTGGTTTTCCGCTCCATGTGCGGTGTGTTTTAGGGGTTCGATTTGTCTAATCTTGCACTAATAAAAAACAGAAGGGTAGATTAGATCAACAAAGTTGAAGTACAAGTATTCTGTGCTCACTTTCCATCAAAAATAATCATTATACTATAATTTTCACAACTATAAACTCTTGAGATAATATGTTGTAATTGGTATACAATAAAATTAATGTTAGATCCGCAACAAACGTTTATAGTGATTTCAATGAAAGTGATATTGCAGAAATAATAATAACCTACCACCTAGATAAATCTGGGAAAAAAACTTCATTGTAGTTAAAAGAAACAAAGATTGAAACTTTTTCTTCTAAAAAAAATAAGATTGAAACATTTGAACAGATAAACTATTCCACATATATTCCACGAGAGAGAGAGAGAGAGAGAGAGAGAGAGTCCAGCAGATAAAAAAAAGAAGAGAAGGATCCAATGACACTGGTCCAGGAACCCCAATAATATTCTAATTCTCTAGAACCTATATAACAAAGGTTTGGTGAAATGACCTATCTATATAGAAAAATGCTAAGGTTTTCGTAAGTATTATGTTAAAAGTTATGTCATCATGATTCATTTCTTTAGGGTCTAATCTACTCATACCAAAGCTATAAAGTATAAAGTATAAACCATCAGATGCCCATAGAAAGGACATCATTCTATTATTATGTACCATATTGATTGCAGAATAATACATCCTATTAAAAATGCTAATGAAGATATTATAAGAGAGTTTCAAAACTTGAACCGTAACCAAAAACTGATGTAAGTTCCATAAACAAAATAAAATAAAAAACTGGAGTAAGAAATGTCACTATTGTCAATTGTGTCGGAAGATATGCAATTCAATAGAATAGATTATTCATTATTCCATAAACTTCCAAGGTACAACCGTGCCCTACAAGTTGTAATTCAACCATTTTTTAATTTCATTTGAGTGAAAGCCACATGACTGACTTGGTTCCTTAGTCAAGAATCTTTCCAATTCTTGTGTCTTATTATTTAGATTGTTCTTATAAATGCAAATGCATTATGATTTTCATAATAGGTTAGGTAAGCTCCTTCTTTCTTTTTTTGACTTAGAAATTATAAGAAACACAAATGGACAACAAGAAGATTGGTAAAGGCAAACAGATGAAACAGAAGGTCCAGACTTGCTTTCTCGGATGGGCCCAAAACTTTGCAGTGAGGTTTATCCCCATCTCTTGACAAGGAACAATTTTTCCTTGCCAAGGTATATCGCTAGAGCTTGGTCCATTCACCAAGCATAGCCGAAAGCCTTGGTCTTGGATGCTCAAAGGAGATATATGGGCTTTCCACACAAAAACTCCCGTAGAAAATTGGCTAGAGTTGTATATAGATTTTGGAAAAATCCCACCTAAAAAAATGGGTTAATGTAGAATGAAAAAGTTAGACACAAGTCCTAGAATGAAAAAATGGGTCCTAGAAATGAAAAATTAGCTCATACTTCAGGAACAATAGTATCTTCTCTCACAGGAGAATAATGGATTCTACCATGAATTTCATTTAGGGCATTTGTCATTTTCTATCTTTTCTTCTCAATTGTTCTTTAAACACATTTTCAAGAGTTGCACGCTCTGGGAAATTGAATACTTACTCCCTTAAAACGCCAATTATTTGTGGTAGTTAATGTTGATTGTTATTTTTTTTAATGCGATTTTATTTTGGATGAAATAAATAAATATATATTTTTTAAATTTTCAATAACAAAACCATGATTTTTTCTTGTGAAGGTAAATCATGGCAATTTGGTGAGGCTAGAGGGCTTCTGCATAGACCCAGAAGATGCAACTTGCTATCTAATCTATGAGTTTGTCGAAAATGGATCTCTTGACTCGTGGCTGCATGGAAACAAGGATGAAAAAATGAACTGGAAAACAAGGTTGCGGATAGCCATTGATGTTGCAAATGGTCTCCAATACATCCATGAGCACACCAGGCCACGGGTTGTACACAAAGACATCAAAAGTAGCAACATTCTCTTAGATATGAACTTTAGAGCCAAAATTGCCAATTTTGGTCTAGCAAAATCCGGATGCAATGCCATAACAATGCACATTGTTGGAACTCAAGGTTATATTGCACCAGAGTATTTAGCTGATGGGGTGGTCTCAACTAAAATGGATGTATTTTCTTTTGGAGTGGTTTTACTAGAACTTATTTCTGGTAAGGAGGCCCTTGATGAGGAAGGGAATGTTTTGTGGGCAAAGACTAGTGGACTTTTGGATGGGAATGAGGAAAGGAAGGTGAAGAGAGTGAAGCAATGGATGGATGAGGTTTTGGTTAGGGAGTCTTGCTCCATGGACAGTTTGATGAATGTCATGTCTATTGCCATTGCTTGTTTGCATAGAGACCCAACAAAGAGGCCAAGTATGGTGGATGTTGTTTATGCATTGTGTAAGAGCGATGATTTTGGCTTTGACATCTCTGATGATGGATTATCAGCTCCACTCGTGAACGCAAGATAATGTAAATTATAGTTGTTTTAGTCAACTACTTGGTGTTTGAGTATGCTAGTTGATGTTATAAGAATAAGATCGATGATGATCCTGCAAAGTGAAATCTTGTTATTACTTGAAATGTATTATTATTATGTTATTACTTCACAGTAAGAAAAGTGAAAAGCCTCATCACAGGAGGATGATGGTGACTGAGTGAAGATTATGTGCTGATTCTTAGTGGCTGCTCTAGCAAAAGATATAGCTAGCTCTTGTGCACTCATTGTCACATATGGAGAAAATTAATGTAAATCCTAACATTTGAAAAAGAAAGAATTAGTTTTAGGATTTTGTTAACAAGCGAATTAAATGCACAAAGGTGATTTAATACTAGAGGTGGCAAAGTAAGTATAAACTTATTTGTCCAACTACTCTAATTGAATCCAAACTCATTTAATTATTAATTGAGTTAAATAGACATAAGTCCAATTAGACCCTGTGATTATTGAGTTTTAACTAAAAACTCATTAAAATTCATTTAACCCAAAAACAATGTAATCAAATTCAACTAAACCCTTCAAAAAAAAAAAGAAAAAAAAAGAAAGAGAAACCTAGCCCTCAGACGTTTCAGGGTTTCAAAAGGGTTTTCTCATTTTCCTCCAATCAAGTTTTAGTTGGAAACCCAGCAGTTTCATTGAGAGATTTTCAATGAAAGCTCAAGCCCCTGAGATCATTCTGGTGATGATGATCCTAAAGAGATCGACATCATTTTCAAGCACAACAGTAATAGCTCGATCTCAGGCACATTGGTTCTAGATCTTAACACGCTCCATTCTGGTTCGGGTTAACGCCAAGGCTGGCAATATTTGACCCGGACATGGTTAAAGAAATCGTTACAAACTCAGATGAGTCCTTTGAAAAGATCAGTTTGAAGGCCACTCTTTGGTCAAGGACTTGCCGGGCTTAGTGGTCAAAAATGGGCTATCCATAGAATAATCGCAAGCCAAGTCTTCAACTGTAATCTAGATTTTTCTTTCTTGTGTTTTGAGTTTGTGAGATATAAAAATTTGCAAATTTGAGAAAAAAAAAAAAAATTGGTTCAACAATGGTGGCTAGGATACTGGTATAGATTTTGTGGTTTTCTCAGTAGTTCTGAATCTTGGTTTTTGTGAATAGTGTTGAGGGGTTTTGGGATTTTATTTATATATATATATATATATATTTTTTTTAATGGTTAAGGGATTTTTAGTCTAGGTTTGGTTAAAGGCCTTAACAAACTAATTATGGGTTTGGATTTTTCTAGGTTAAACTCCACCAAGAATTTTTTTGGTTGCTGTGTTTGGCTACCAAGAAAGTGCAAGAAAAACTGGGAAATTTTTTGGACTCCTCATTTTTTTTTTTTGTTTTATTTCTCTAATATGGAATTTTGGTATTTTTTTGGGTTTGGGGGTATTTTGATGATTTTAAGATTTTGGAGTATTTTGGTCATTTTTGAAGATTTTATAGTACTTTGGTCATTTTCACTTTAGTGACATTTTGGTAATTTTGATAATTGGGTAATTAGGTGAGTTGGGATTTACTTATAATAATTGAGTTGGGTTGGATTTGGGTTAAAAATAATTAGTTAAATGGGTTTTAATTGGTAAATAAGTTTTATATACTCAACACAATTATGCTCATCCCAAGCCTATTCAAACTCACCTATTTAACACCCCTATTTAATATTCTTTATCAATTGTTGCTTTCATAATTTCCAGCTTCAGCACCTTTTTAGTCTTTTACTTCCAACATAATCCTTTGGGTGCGAACTAATTTGAGGTCTTTTTTACCACCGTGCACCCTTGGCGCGATATTCATTCTACAAAGATAAGTGCTTGTGGGGTGTGAGGGAACAAAGGTCGGGATTCAAGTCTCCAGGAGGGAGTTTCACACATATATACACTTAGACTAAATTAGAATAGAATTTCTATCTTGTAAAAAAAAAAAAAATAAAAAAATAAAAAAATAAAAAAGGGGTCTCTTTCATAAATGTGGTCCTATTTATTAAATTAACATGCAACATTGACCAATGACGGAAATATTTGTCTCGTTCGAATCATTAATAAATAATAAGTGCTGCCAATGAGTCCGATGGGCATGTAAATTTATTCTCAAAGGTTAGGTATTGATTAATGTTGTTGTGATGTTACTAGCACGAGAAGAATCCAAGCTCTAGATAAAGCTAATAAGTAGTCGTATGAATATCAAGTTACCAATATTTTGTGACCATCCTGAATCCTTCATTTTCCTTTTCTTAGGAAGATGAAAAATGGGGGGTAAATAAAATGTGAGAGAAGTTCTTATTTTCCATTTTTGATAAAGAAGAAAATTAAGTGGAAAGATAGTAAGGTGGGAGAGGATTTTCTCCCAAGACCTTCTTCTTCTTCTTTATTTTTATTTTTTATTCTTTTTAATCCAAAGTTGAGAGAAAACAAAGAGGAAAATCTAGAGTGAACATGAAATGAGAATTTGATTATGAAATTCTAGAGAGGAGAAACGAGATGTAATCAGCTTAAATTTGAGATAGCTATTTGAAAATCTAATAAAAGGCTAGATTTGTTATCACATCTTTGCCTTTTTATTAAAAATATCAATAAAATGGATGGTTTTTTCAAACAAGTAGTTGGGAGTGGTTAGATTGGGGGGTTAAAATGAGATTCTTTGTATGAGCTACAAACAAAATATTTTTCACAACGATTGAGTTTGTAAGCCTTAACTAATTCTCACATAGGCCCTTTACTACTATAATTTTTTTATCTACCAATAACAATTCATTGCTTCAATAATTGTGAAATTTTTGTGTTTACGTGCTTGTTGTTTTCTGTATTATGGGGTTTTAGTGGGTGGAATTGTTGCTATAGTTGTGCTGTGTGTGGGGGGCTCGGTTGGTTGTACATAGAGGCATTGATAAAGTTGTGACAGATGCAAGGTAATTCATCATGTACTCGTTGATCCGTATAAAAATGTTGAAATTCAATCACACATAAATAGGGTGCAGAGATAGATCTGTCCCTGGCATTGCTCCAATTGAATGGGCCAGTACCCATAATGAAGCCCAACCCAACTATCTCATAATGATTGGCAGGGTGGGCCGGGCCAGTTTCCTTGGTTAACATTGAACGCCAAGGAGCAGCATACGAGTCGAAGGCCAGCTTGGATTGTTGCTATCCCATTCAGGTGGTCCCTTTAATACCAAAAAATGGAAATGAGCATTTTTGTCTTTTCCATGTTAGGTTGAATAAAGTTTAAGGCGGTCCAACTTTTTTCCAAAAGCTCTGCCACTTTCGTATCTGCCCAAATAAATTATTGATTTGGTGCAAGAAAGAAAAAAAAAAGAGAATTTTTAATGGAGGAAAGGGAGTTCGTACATGGTAGTGGCAGTGTGGCACAGGGAAAGCACATGACCACGTGGCATACAGAAATCCACGTGATGTTAATGTAAAAGCTCTTATTTTGATTGATCTAATTCGGCATTAACTCCGTTTTCAAAACCCAAAGCTTTACATTATGTATCACGTGTGATGTAAATGCAAAAAAAAATACTTAAAGTTCCTTTGCTAATGATAATATGCACTAACTTAATCAAATGAGAAATCACACACGGCATGAATCACATGTAAAGTCTTTTAGAGCTTAAAATTTTCCTTTGCTAATGATGATATGCAACAAATCAATCAAATGAGAAAATAACAAAGAATAAAAATTCTTGGAAGTTTTTTTTTTTTTTAAAGGAGTTTTAACTTATCATGTTTGCTTTTGATGATAACTTTCTATCGATTTTTTATGTAAATGAGAATTGAATCTCAAATCTCTTATTTAATTGTCATAAATTTTACGAATTGAGTTAATTAAACTATTACCAAAGAGTTAAGAGCATAAAAAAAACTGGATAACAATAAGATGATGCTCAAGTTTGGTATACTAGATATTATTGGCTAGGATGGGCTCAATTAATTTTTTTTTTTGGTGCAAGTGATAATTTGGCCATTAGCTCAGAACCCACAAAATGATTCATAAACGTTGAAAGGTGTTTTATTTTATTTTGACATCCAAATAAATATTTAAATATTTTGGGGTCCTTAAAAAAAAAAAAATGTTATCAGCACTTGTGTGTCTATGTGACCGAAAATTATTATATCTCGTGACCGTGACAGTGAAGTGGTCCAGAAATTTTGTGCTATTTAGGAGTAAGAAAAGGACGGTTTTTGACATGACTGACCCATCATTCTGCTTCGCAAATTTTAGCTCCTTGTGGTTTTTCTGCTATCTACTGTACGTCCTATAACTCATTCTTCTTTATTTCTTATTAATCTTTGGTTTTTTTTTTTTTTTTCTTTTCATTTCATTTCTCCAACCAACACTAGACTACCAACCAAACAAAAAAAAAAAAAAACAAATCACGTTCTGTTTTTCTTTTCTTCTCTTTATATCCGTTATAACAATAATAATAATACAATAGCATCGATTCTCAAATCTTCGACTCTCTCTCTCTCTCTCACACACACACAAAAAATACAGAGATGCTTCTGAGTCAACTGCAAAGCTCGCAGGCATGGATTTTACCTCCCCGAGGTCCCAGACTCGGCCGAGTTTCTACTTCCAATTCCAAGAGGTAATAAAATCTTCATATATATATATATATATATATGTGTGCGCGCGCGCGCGCGCGCGTGTATTTGCTTAAAAGTACTTTTTCACATTTCCTTTTTTGGTTGTTTTTCATTTTATGGTTAGAACGTTAAAGAGCTTACGTTTAACTAAACTACTTGTACTTTCAAGCACAATCCCTATTCTAATATTTATAAATGGCAGTTTTCCCTGTTTTTAAGGACTGTTGTGTGTGATTGTGAGGAGTTGATTGGCATTTATAATTGTGTGTGTGTGTGTTAATATAATTAATGGGTTAGTGAGAGAAATGATGTGATCATAAAGAAGGAATGAGAGAACGTGTTCTTAGATACAACTGAATGGTGAAAAATTGATCCCATTTTGTTCAGTAAATGGGTTTATGCGGCCAACTTTTATTAGTTGTGATTGAACTTAAATGCAATCAAGTTAGTATAAACCGAATTCATTCCATGGATTGCTTAGTCTGCATGTTTCATGTGCGCGTGATTTTAGTAATTTTACTTGTTATTCAAACGAGGCTTTGATTTAGTGGGTTCCAATTAGTTCAATCGGTAAAGTTTCTGATGGTTGAATAAGAGATCTGGGTTCAATTTCCGCCTATATCAAAAATTGATTGGTGTCTTGGTCTGATAATAAAAAGTTTCATCAGGAACGGAAGCCATAGATTGAAATTCTCTAAAAAAAACTTAGGTTTTGGGAAATAGACCAACCATGCGTAAGTAGAATGTCCTTAATGATTGGCTTAAAACAAATACCATGTGACATCTTTTTGAACAAACCATGTAAGTTTAAAAGAGGGCTAGCTTCTCCTTATATTGATTTAAGCCTTATTGTGTTTGAAACAAGGAGATCTGCTGTCTCCCATGTTATTTTTAATTTTGATGGAGGTGTTTAGTAAGATGATAAAGAGAATGGAGGAGGCAGGATTACTTAGTGGCTTTAGGGCAAATGGTAGGAGGGGTAGAGGAGAATGTGTTTCGCATTTGCTGTTTGCGGATGATACCATTTTGTTTTGTGTGGCAGCAGTGGAGCAAATCCTACATATTCGATTGTTGCTACTTTGTTTTCAAGCTGTGACCGGTTTGAAGGTTAACGTAGTTAAGAGTGAAATGGTTCCTATAGGAGAGGTAAATAATGTGCATGCTTTGGTAGAGATATTGGGTTGTAGGGATAGGGCCTACCAATGACTTATCTTGGTATGCTGTTGGGGGCGTCCCATAAATCCCCCTCTATTTGGAACCCTGTATTAGAAAAAAATTGAAAGAAAGTTAGCAGGGTGGAAGAAGTTGTATTTGTCAAAAGGTGGCAAACTAACATTGCTTAAAAGCACGCTATCTAGTCTCCCTACTTATTTCTTATCTCTTTTCACCATTCCTACACATGTGACGAACAAAATTGAGAAGCTGCAAAGGGACTTCTTGTGGGTGACACTAACACACATTTGTTGGGTTGGGATAAGGTGTGTATGCCTATTGCTAATGGCATTTTGGGTATTAAGAAGTTGACCACTTTCAATAAAGCCTTATTGGAGAAATGGCTTTGGCATTTTGGGATCGAGGAGAATAGGATTTGAAGTAGGGTGGTAGCTTTGAAATTTGGGGAAGAATGGGGGGATGGACCTCTAATTTGGGAAGGGGTGTTCATGGGTGTGGTCTATGGAGAAGTATTCGGATTGGATGGGAAGTGTTTCGCAAAAATGTCCACTTTAAGGTTGGGGTGGGGGATAGAGTGAAATTCTAGACAGACAGGTAGTGTGGAGATCTTCCTCTCCATTTGGCTTCTCCGATCTTGTACACTTTTGTTGCAAACAAAGAAGCTTCCGTAGAATCTTCTTTGTTGTGCCAAGGAGCGGGGTATAGGAGAACTTGGGATGTTCGTTTCATTCGGGGTCCTAGGGGTGTCCACGGGTCGGGCTGGGTTGGGTTTGTGCCCAACCCGGACCCGACCCGACTAAGTCGGTGGATTAAAATATGACCCGAAACCGACCCGGACGACTTGGCTGGATTTTTCGGTTCGGGTCTTTTCGGTTTCGGGTTGTATCGGGTCAATTTCGGGTTTCATTGCCGAAGCCGATTTTGGTCAGATCCTGTGAGATCTTGCCGAAATCTGGCTGGATCTGACGAGATCTGGCCGAAATCTGGCCGGATCCGACGAGATCTGGCCTAGATTTTGTCTGATAATGGCAAGATCTCGTCGGATTTGGTTTGGTATGCTGAATATTTTGCTGGAAACATTAAAAGTATTGGAGATTTGGTCTGGGTTGTTTAATATTTCGTCGGAAACGTTTAAAGGTATCGGAGATTGGTTTGGGTTGCGTAATATTTTGCCGGAAACGTTAAAGGCATTGGTTCAGGTTGAGTTTCACGGGTTTTGAAATGCAAAACCGCCAACCGACCGGCCGGGGATTGGGTTTGACAGTTCGGAACCCGTGTCCGACAGCCGGAGTCGTCGGATCGGGTGGCGGCCCGTTGGACTCGGGCGGGTTGACCGGGTTGAGCGGGTCGCCGGGTCTCCTGGACACCTCTACAGGGTTCTAATGATTGGGAGACAGATGTGGTGGATGATTTCTTCCGATTCTTGGCATCCAATTTACCTCTTGTGACTGATGGTGATTGTATGAGATGGAAGTTGACAAAGAATGGAGATTTTACTATCCGCTCATATTATCACAAATTACATGGTTCTCTTTCCGTTGTTTTTTCATGGAAAGGTATTTGGAAGGTTAAGGCGCCTCGGTGTGTTTCTTTCTTTGTTTGGATAGCGGCATGGGATAGGATTCTTATAGGAGATAATTTGAGACTTAAGGGCTTTGACTTTGTTGATTGGTGTATTATGCGTTGTTGTTGTAGGGAGACAGTGGATCACTTGTTGTTACATTGTGGAAAGGCTTATCAGCTGTGGTGCTTTGTCTATAGAACCTTTGGGATGTCATGGGTCCCCTTTGGTATGGTGTTAGATCTTCTTTTTGGCTGGTGGAATTGGTTGGGGAAGCATTCATCTCACATTTGGAATTTAGTTCCATTGTGTTTGATGTGGTGTATTTGGAGGGAATGCAATCGACGAACATTTGAAGATTTGGATAGATTTGATGATCAAATGCTCGCGCTCTTTTTTGGTTCTCTTTTTGATTGGGCTAGGGTTTGGGGACTCACATCTAGTGATTCTCTTCCTTTTTTCCTTAGCTCTCTTCTTCTTTGTTCTTAGTGTTTTTCTTCTTTTATGTTTGTGCTCTTCTTTCTTTTCTTGTATGTTTGATATGCTAGTGCTTCTTTGCATTTAGCAGTTTATTGAATATACATGTTTCTTACCTATCAAAAAAAAAAAAAAATGTTGTTTTGCCTTTGCCTCTTAATTTCCTCTGCTACTCAATTATTTATTTGATGTGTCCGGATTTCATCCGTGTTTCTAATTGATACTCCCTTCTTTTCTGATACTTGCTATTTCTCTAGGGATCACAACATATGAAGTTGACTTTTTTTTTTATAAGTAATAAGAATAGTATTAATCATGAAGAAAAAAAGAATAAAGCAAATACAAGGTGCTCATGATGGTGAACACAAGAAAAAGAAACAAACAACAACAAAGATAGAAAAAGAAACTTAAGGGACAATTCTAAGGGAAGTAAGAAACTCAATGATGGAAGAACAACTTGAAGAACCCCAACACCTAGACCAATCAAAAATAGTACCCTTGCATAGAGCTTGTAACTGAACAAACGATTTCTCTTTAGTCTCAAAAGAGCACCGATTTCTTTCCATCCAAACAACCCACATCAAACAGCCAGGAACCAAACTCTCCATAGAACCTGGCATGACCCATTGGATCCCGAATACCTGTAACATTTGCACTCACAAAGAGTGAGCTACAGGATAGTGTAGGAGAAGATGATCCACAGATTCCTCATTACAGCAGCACATATAGCACCGATTTACCAAAGAGAGACCCCGGTGCATCAGATTATCTAAGGTAAGTATCTGACCATGAGCTGCTGTCCACATGAAGAAAGCTACCCTTTTAGGAACCTTAACTTTCCAAATACCCTTCCAAGGGAAACTAGGGATAGGAGCACCCTGGATCTTATTGTAATAGGACCAAATATCAAACTTACCATTCTTATTGAGACACCAATGGGAACTATCACACCCAACACCCCTAGGAATCTGAGATTGAATGAAATCAAGGAAAGAGAAGGTAGATTCTAATTCCCTCTTGTGAAATTCTCTTTAAAATCTCAAATTCCAAAATCTATCATATTCACCCCCTATGACACAATACACCAGAAATACATACTTCCTTGTCATTTGAACACGCATATAACTAAGGATAGAGTATTTTAAGTGAGATATCCCCAACTCACCTATCATGCCAAAAAAGAATACGAGAGCTATCACCCACCACTAGGGCCAAATGTTTGGAGAATCTCTCCCAACCGTCATTAATACCACGCCAAAGGCCACACCCATGGGCCTTTTTGCATACTTTAGTACTCCAAACCCCCCCCCCCCCCCCCCCCTAAACCTCCATAACCATTTTCCTAATAGGACTTAATTGAAATGCACTAACTTCCTAATCCCCAAACCACCCATCTCTAAAGGTGAATACACCTTCTCCCGAGCCACCAAAGAATACTTGAAACACTCCTTTGAAGCCCCCATAAATTTTTTTTTTGAATACGTTCCAACCTATTAGCCACAGCTATAGGGATGGTAAATAAGGATAGGTAGTATGTAGGAAGGCTAGAAAGGGTACTTTTCAAAAGAGTAAGTCTACCACCCTTAGACAAATACAGACGCTTCCAACCTGAAAGTTTCTTTTCCATCTTCTCCAAAATAGGATTCCAAATGGATGTTGTCTTATACAGAGTACCCAACGACATTCCCAAATATTTCATAGGCAGGCTACCCACCCTACAACGGAGAATGTTAGCCAAAGCACCTATATTACCAACCTCTCCAACCGAGACAATCTCACTCTTCCCCACATTTACTTTTAAGCCGGTAAAAGCTTGAAAGCAAGACAAAGCCAACCTAATGGACAACACCTGTTCTCTAGAAGCATCACAGAACAAAATGGTATCATCTGCAAACAACAAATGTGATATGCATACCCCAATAGAGTTAACTTGTCCCACATGAAAACCATGAAGCAAACCACTATCCTCAGTTTTCTTCAGAATCTGACTTAATACTTCCATAATCAAAAGGAAAAGAAGAGGGGACAACAAATCACCTTGTCTCAAACCACGAGAACTTCCAAAAAAACCTATCGGGGATCCATTCACAAGAATAGAGAAATGAACAGTAGTTATGCAAGCCTTAATGCACCCCCTTCACTTCAACCCAAAACCCATCCTATTCAACAAATAGAATAAGGCATCCCAATTTACATGATCATAGGTTTTTTCTATGTCCAACTTACAAATTGCACCCAGTGAATGACACTTCAATCTGCTGTCTAGGCACTCATTTGCAATAAGCACTGAGTCTAAAATTTCTCTCACTCATTATGTCAACTGTAGGATAGCTCTGTATTTATAATTTTTCTTCCTCTCCTTCTCTGCCTCTGTTTTCTTTTCTATTCTTATATATCTAAACTGTTACATGAACAGGTGTGCTGGAATACTACGTTTAGTTTTTGCATAAAACATTACTTTTTAGTATCACGTGTGAAATTTGGCTAGATTTACAGTTTAAAAAATTGTAATCAAGGCATGTGGCGTAACAAAGGGAAATTTTAGTGCCTTATGCATTTGTTGGTGCTTATTTTTGTTAAATAATGGCAGATGTTGCTCACATGTTGCATGTATAAAAAGGTTCTGTTTTATGTGTAAACACTGTTCTCTTCAATTTTTACTGTAGAGTTGAAGCTATAGGAGGCTGACACTGACATGATACTTTTCAGGATATCAATGACAGGCCAGTTCTGGTGGATAAAATATTCAGCTATACATGCACGGAGTTCCATATTACAGAATGGAAGTGAGTTATAAACTCTCTAAATAAAACAATAACATAAATGCATCTACGAATTTCTCTCTCTCTCTCTACATACACACACACACAAATGAATTCATCTTCCCAGTTCCTATCAAAACATAAAATAAATTTGCTTACTTTTTTGACCTATTCTTGTCCCGTTCTTTGTTTCCATCCATCGTCTAATTCTTTGTATAAAGTTTTAAACAGATGTATCATGCATGCTCTGTTTGGGAAGCTCATTCAAATGGTTCTTTCTAATGATTTTCAGTCAATTGTCAACTATTAGGTCATGGACAAATTATCTTTCTATATTATGGCTATGATATGATTTATAATGCAAATGATTCACTTCCTGTTAGTTTTCCAAGGTGCACCTACAGGCTTAAGTTAGCTGATTATCTTCGAAAATAGCTTATTTATGTTTTTCCTTCTCATTTTTTTGTTTTGTTTTTGATACGGAGGCAGCCTTAAATTTTCATTGCTCAATTGTTCACAAAATATTTTATTAATTTCTTTCACTCATCTGTCACACATTGAGCTTCCCTTGGAGTATTGCTGTTGGTTGTTTGTCCTTGATCTGTACATCATATATCTGCGCTTTTTCAGAAGTACTTAGATCACTCAAATATCAATTGGACTGATTGCCACTTGGCGCATTTCGCAGTTTGACTATAAATCTAATGTTTTAAAGGAGCCATGCCAATCAACACTGTTATAATGATTTCATTTTTTTCCCCAACAATACCACATCTTGCCTATGGAATTACTTTTTGATACTTATTGACCAACATTGTTACAATTATATTCCTAGTTAGATGCATGCTTGCATTTTTTGACCCAACAAATGGTAATTTAGATCCTCCTGCACTTGAGTGTATCTTTCTTGGCTATTTTGTTACATAGAAAGGATATCATTTTTATCATCCCCACTCTTGTAAAATTTTGCCTGCATGGATGTCACTTTCTTTGAGTCTTGTTCTTATTTTTTTGGCTCACACACTCCTCAGTGTTAGAGAATTAGTGAAAAGGAGCTTCATTCTCACTCTTGTGTGTCCCTTGTGATTACTTCCTCCTTTGTCACTCAAGTTGACCATTTGAACCATAAAAATATTACTCCAACAGCCACTCCATCTGCCTTTGGTGATGGAATCTCAGCAGCTTGATGAGGTGGAACAGGAAGAACCCTCTCGGGTGGAGGGGGAGTTCCCTCCCATCAGCAGGGATGTTTCCCTAAGTACTCCAGGTGACAGGAAGTTAAGATCACCCTGCCAACTCCATGTCAACCAACCTCCTGAGGTTCAGGTGATATCTCCAATCCCATCCCTACTTCTAATCTTGATAAGAATGATAAAATCTAGATGCTCCTATTGCCCTTTGTAAGGGATTTAGATCTTACACTCAGCATCCAATATTAAATTACATCTCTTATCAGAACTTTCCACCTATCTAGATTTTGCACTCAGCATCCAATATCGAATTACAGCTCATATCAAAATCTTTCACCCAGCTATCATTCCTTTGTGTCTCACTTGTCTTCTGTTCCCATTCCTTGTAGTGTATAGGATGTTCTTACTAACCTTAAGTGGAAAGATTCCATGATTGAGGAAATGACAGCATTGCATAAAAGCAATACTTAGGAATTAGTCCTGAAAGGAAAACAATAGTTTGTTGCAAGTGGGTTTATGCTGTTAAGCACAAGGAAAATGAGTCCATTAAGAGGTACAAGGCTAGATTGTTTGCAAAGTGGTTCATTCAGACCTACTGGATTGAGTATTAGGAGAAATTTGCTCCAATGGCTCGGATGACTTCCATACAAATTCTTCTGTCATTAGCAGCTAATTTGAACTGAACTCTAAATCAGCTTGAAGTAAAAAATGGCTTCCTCCATGGTGATTCAGAAGATGCGGTTTATATGGATATTCCTCCTAGTTTTAGAAGTTTCTCAACTCAAGGGAAGGTGTATAGATTGAAGAAATCATTGTACAAATTGAAATAATCACCTAGAGATAGTTCAAACAGTTTAGACCGCCATGTGGGGTTATGGATACAGACAAGCTCAGAGTGATCACACCTTATTTATTAAGCACTCACCTCAGGGTAAGGCTATTGCTTGGGTTGATTATGTCGATGATAACAGGTAATGATCTTGAGGGAGTAAACATATTGAAAGGATATTTAGATGCTGAATTTGAAATAAAAGGACCTTGGAGATTTGAATATTTTTTGAGTATCGAAGTATTAAGGTCCAAGAAAAATATATTTATGTCCAGCGGAGATATGTCCTTGATCTCTTTGAAGAAATAGAAAGACTTAGTTACAAGGCTTGTCAATACTGCATTATACCAGCCACTAAACTTGTATTAATACCCCCTGAAACAGGAAATATTGATCTATATCTGCTATTCCAAGGGTTTTGTTTAGGGGCTAGTATTGATATTTTGCCTGTACAACAATTAAAAGAAAAAAAGAAAAATAAAAGGGGTTTATAAAATAAAAATATGCTTATTGGGCTAATATACTAAGCTTATAAAATTTGTGGATTATATAAAAAGTTACACAAATATTAACTGGTACCAAAATATTTTGTTTTGATGGTCAAATTGAAACAGCCTATGGTACGGTATTGACAACTTTTCTTGTGATACCTTGATGGAATCTTAGACTGGATGAAGATCTGGAGGATGTATTAGATGATAAAGACTGATTTATCTATTTCACACTCACCCAAACATTGCTTATTTTGTTAGTGTGGTTAGCCAATTCATGCATGCACCTCGAGTATCTCATATGAATGTTGTTTGCCGTATTTTTCAATATTTGAAATTCGCTCATGGTCAAAATTACTATTCTCTAATCATGGTCACTTATCGGTAGGATCCTGTACAGTTGCAGATTGGACAGATACTATTATTAATAGAAGATCTATTTTAGGGTACAATACCTATGTTGGAAGTAATTTGGTCACTTGGAGAAGCAAGAAACAAATAGTTGTAGCCAAGTCCAATGTAGAGGCTGAATTTCATGCAATGTATGGTTTTTGAGAACTTCTTTGGGTGAAGATGATGTATAGAGAATTGGGCATTTAACATGCAAGAACATATGCGATTATATTGTGACAACAAGGTAGCCATTAATATTGCTTACAATCTAGAGAGAAACTATTGCTTATAATCTAGTTCAATGTGATAGGACTAAACATGTTGAGATTGGCAGACATTTCATCAAGGAGAAGCTTGATGATGGCATTATCTATACAATGCTTGTGAAGACTAGAGAGAAACTAGCAGTCATTTTAACCAAAGGAGTCTCAAGTAGAATTTCATACTACTTTAAGCAAGTTGGGCATGTGCAATATCTTTGATTCACCTTGAGGGGGAATGTTGGAATACCTAGTTTAGACACTAAGTTTGTAAATGTTTGCCCCTTGTGAGGGCATGCTTGAATTTGCATATTATTATTGATTGCGCATAATAGAATGGTGTAAGGGCTAATCAAATTAACCCAAGACACAATGGAAAAAGTTTTCTCCAAACTGGTTTGGAGGAATCTTTTCCAACCCATTATGTGGTGATTCATAAAGCATCCAAGTGTATTAAATCATGATTCATCAAATTATTTATACGAGTCCCATGACTCATTAACTAGGTCATGTGACTAAAAGCACACATGGATAATTTCATGAATCGCCATGTAGTGGGTTTGAAGGAATTTTCCTTCAAACTGGTTTAGAGTTAAACTCTGTCCAAAGACAAATTTCTCCAAATTCAAACCCGATTTGCATAGTATTATCTGATTGAGTACAATAAAATGTTGTTAGGGTTAATCAAAGTATCCTTATACACTGTTTTATCAGGGGATTCAAAATTTTCAAATGTGTTAAACTCATTTGAAGATAGATGCTTGTTTTTATATCATTTACTGGTGATGAACATATATTCTGTGCTTTCTACAATTGTTTTTAAATTGACTTAACCACATTATTTTAGGTGCCTAACCAGTGAATAATTATGATAACTTCTACAGGGAAATGGGAGGCCAGTTTTCAACGAATTGAAGATAGGTTAGACTCAACTATGTACATAAATGTTTCAGATGATTTCAATGACAAATTCTTTAGGATGGACACGAATAATGGTTCTTTGGTAAGTATTAAGTGAAATAATATGGAATAATTCATAAAAAAAAGTGAAAGAATATGAAATAGAGCCTTTTTTTATAATTTTTTTTTTTATTGTTTTTCTATTGCTGGAAATTAGCTTCCTCCATTTTTTGGTCCTGAAATTTGCTTCCTCAATTTTTTTTTTCTTGAGATCTTGGATAGTGTATAATCAATTTGGAAATATTAAGATCTCTCAAGAGAAGATATTTTTTGCTTTTCTAAGGAGATTTATCAGCTTTGAGTGGCCTTCAATCTTTCACTGATCCAGCTGAGGACAATTGAATGAGTTTACTTAAGAATGCCCTGAAACTCAGCTGTATAGTCGCACCAACTAATCAGCCATATGGTCCATGTAATTTGTATGCTGTTTATTGCTGAAATTGACTAATTTAGCATTCTAGCTTTTATGCTCAACTTACTAATTGGAAGATTATAAAGTTAGAGAGTGAAAGGTCAAGAAAAATCCTGAAGTGACTCATATTTTGAGATGTGTATGTAAAAACTCACCTTTTCCAAAAAATGCATTACAAAGTCCATTTTTTCATTAATTCATTTGTTTTGTTTACTATTGTTAAATTACCGATTTTTTAAAAAGTTTAAACTATTAGGAAATTGTGAATTTAATCATTTAACCATAATTCTAATACTCCCCCTTACGTGTGGGCCCAAAATCCCCCTTAATCAGTGGGGCTCAACATATGAGATTTTTAACAAATTAAATGAGAGGTGGGATGGAGACAAGTATTGACCTTGGGACCTTTTGCTCTTATCATATTAAATTACTGATTATCCAAAAAATTTAAGCTATTAGGAAATTTTGAATTTAATTACTGAACCTTAATTCTAACAACTATTGTGATCTAAAACCCATAATATTCTAACTTATCAATTGATACCAAAAAAAACTGCACTTCTGGATGAGTGGAAGATCTCACCAAGTTTTATGACCCTTGGAACTACTTAGATCCTTCATTTTATTTTATTGTTTGGCCAATGAATGTCTAGATACTTGAATCACTTTTGTGTTCTCTATTAACAATGAGTTGACCTTGATAAGTTGTACAAACTAATTCTGCACTTATCCCTTTGGGTCTAGAAGAGCATACCAATGAGGTTCAATTTATATCTTTGATCCATGCTATGTTGCTGGTGGTAATATGTAGGAGAGATCCTGATGTAATTTACTCATTGTGCAGGATTATCAGACTAAGATATTGATGGGATCGGTGTCATTGTATTTCCTACTCAGACTGAAGCAGCTAAATTTTGTTAACTCATTGACAAAGATGGTCCAAAAAATGCTTCCCAGTATGGTTCAGACTTTTGGGGCAACAAGCTTGCCTTTTGCTTGTATATCTAATTCCCTGAATAAACCTAGGCCTCTTCAATTGGATGTGTCCTTGCCTTCATTTCAAGATATTAGATGGAGCTTTGCACGGGGGTTGTACTTATTTAACATCCATCTTGAGAAAAATGTTGCCATGTAAGTTAAGTATGATCCCTGTTTGTGTACTTATTTAGCATTCAAAATGATGCGGCTTCGGTGTAAATTATACATAATATATGTCTTCCTTTTGGAATTATATAGTATGCCATACACTTCAAATGAATTTTCAATTTCAAAAACGTATCATGTGATTCTCTTTCTTGCAAGGGACACCATCTATCACATATTGATATTAAATTATAATTTTCAGTTATTTTTTAATTCTATTGTACATGCATCATTTATTTGGGAAATTGCAGAAATATGGCAGCTTTGGAGAATGCTAATGTTGGTGTTATGACCATTATCATTATGTAGAATTAGAAGGCCAAGCTAAATCTCTTGGGATGGACTAGAAAATGTGGAAAACCATTCTGTCAAATGAATTTTTCAGTCAATATAATTCTAAGAACATCTTTTGATTCTATATGGGCAAAGTGCACTTTCCCCTGGTGGAAACTAAGAAATTTATTTGAAAAACTCCACAACAAGAACAGAGGTTTAACTTGTGATTTGATATCTGTAATGCCTCTACTGTAGTCTAAATTTCAGTGATTGGATTATTTTTGGTAATTTATGCTGCCACTGCTTATAGATCAAAGATGTTGAAAATGCTGTTTCATGTGCCTTCTATGTACTTGATGAATGTGTTCATGAATTAAACAAAGCCTTTATGTTCTCATTGATTTTTTGTAGGTTTTTTGTGGTGCTCCTTATAGCGTGCTTCTCGTTTGTTGTTATTGGTGGTTTCATGTTCTTCAAGTTCAGGTAACTTACAATCTACCAATTTTAGGAGAAACTTTGATACATCCCTATTGATGGTATTTTCCATATTTGAGATAGCATTGTCTGCTTTGAGTAGTTTTGTTTATACATTATACAACCATAAGTCTCATTTTGTAGAGTCTATGGCAAGGAAATTTTTGAAAGATGTAATTGCATCTTTTTGGTCCCTCTCCCTTAGGCTTTGTTTGGGAGTTTATAAGAGAATGTAGTGGAATGGAATAGAATGATTATAAGGAATGGAATGTATTTAAGTAAGGGAAATGAATTGAAAAGAAAGGAATGGAATGGAATTAAGTAATTTTGTTTGGATGTTTTAAAATAAATTAATGAAAAGGAATGGAAGGTAAGGTAAGTAACCTTGTTTGCGAGTAACATAGAACAAAAGGAATGAAATCATTTTATGACAATATTACTATTAGACCCCTATTTTAAAATAAAGGGATAAAAATATAGGGGTATTTTGGGAGTTTTAGTAAAAAATTCATTAAATTTAATTTCATTCCCGCCAATTCCTCCCAATTTTTGGGGAGAATGAAAATTTAAGATTTTGAAGAAATAGAGAGGAATGAGTATTCCCCACGTCCATTTCATTCTCTCCTACTTAAAGTCTCAAACAAGGGAATGGAAAGCCCTCCAATAAAACTCCCAAACAAGAGAAGGGAAGAATATTCTAAATTTGTTCTCTTCATTTCTTTTCCATTCCATTCCATTCTTTCTTCCCAAACGAGGGCTAAATTAAAGTAAATATTTCTTTGCGCTTCCCGCATCATGTAGACCCCTATCACTTTTCCTGTTGGAGTTGGTACCAGCAAGGGATCTCGTCCTCTTTATTGTATAATGTTCTAGAACTTGAGCCAGAAATTTCTTGTTAATGTATCATAATTCATGATGATAGGTGATATTTTGTTTGCTTTGTTATAAGGATATCTGTCATGAAGTGAACATTACAAGATTTTGTAACAGATTGCAATGGACAATAGGCTTATATATATATATATATATCATTAGGGTGACTGTTATCGAAATACGTTTCCTCATATGTTGATGATTCACTTCTTCAATAGCTAGCTGATGTTGGATCTTTGGATTGCTTAACTTTCTTTTCTGTATGATTTACATGATACGTTGGTTGAGAATGTAGAAGAAAGTACAAATTATCATGTTAAATTAAGAGCAGTGATGGATATATTTATATTGTATTTTGCCTTTAAGGAATCCCTTCAGCTCTAGCTTCGTTGAGTATGAGAAATCAAATCATCTTAAACCTTGGGTATAGTTTTCGTAGTTAATTTTAAGTTGGTTTTCATTTCTCCTGAATAAAGGTTTTTATTAATCCTTTTCCACTTGTTTCTAGAGCAACTTATTTCCTATTAAATTGATTAATTCCTACAGCAAATAAAACTCATGATCATTTGCCTATCTGGTATCTCCTCTGTTGAATAACACAGGGGTAGTGGACAATCTCTGGAGGACTGCTGCTGGGAGGCTTGGGCATGTCTGTGTTCTTCGTCTACTCATTTAAAAGTGTGTCTCTTGTGAATATGATAATTTTGTTAACTTCCTCAATTGCTACCACATTTGTATTTTTTATACGATCATAAAATCGTATATATTGTGACTAAAACAAAATCTTTATGTGTTGAACTCCAGCAAAGAACACGCATTGAACGTGTTATAGGCTTTGTTCTTGCTATATGGGGCATATTGTTTTACTCTCGCCTGCTGAGCACAATGACTGAACAAGTCAGAGTAAGATTTTGAAACAAGAAACTTATACTTATGTGTGCTTCTAATTAAATGGCATCCTTATGAGTTTTTTTTGACAGAACAATATGCAAAAAATCAGAGAAGGAGCCCAAATTCATGTTCTGGAGAGTGATCATATCATTATATGTGGAGTTAACAGTCATCTGCCTTTCATACTAAAGCAGCTAAATAAGTATCATGAATATTCTGTTCGTTTAGGTACTGCTACAGTTAGGTAATTTGGTCTTGCACTGCCTGTATAGGTTCTATATCAGTCTCTATGCTTATATTACTGGCTTCTTTGATCATCTTCATATGTAATTATAGGAGGCAAAGAATTCTTCTTATGTCCGATCTTCCAAGGAAGCAGATGGACAAGATAGCAGACAATATTGCCAGAGATCTCCATCATATTGACGTCCTTACAAAGAGGTAAAATATTGAGTAATCCTTCTTCTAATCACCAAAGCAACTTGCAGAAAATACCTTTTTTCTTTTCTCTAGTACCATGCCTAGAGTTTCTTTTTCAATTGTTACTTGGTTGGAGATCCCTTGATGGTTGCCTATTCTGCAGCAATGAAATTTATTATATATTATTCTTGATGTTGTTATTGTTAATTTTTTTTTATTGTTATCATCATTATTATCAATATTATTACTATTAGTATTGTTATTGTTGTTGTCGTTTTTATTATTCTATGATTGAGATTATCTTTTTTTTTTTTTTTTTTTGATAGGTCAAAATGATATTATTGAAACGAGGCTACTTAGTGACAATAAGCGCGAAGTAGCCTAAAAAAAATGTAATAGAAGAAAGATTACCTATCAAAAATATATAAAATAGGAGAAAGATTTCTTTCGTTGCAAGGGGCCTTTCCACCCAAATTTTGGACCCCTTGTTGTTTTTCCACTTTTGGTCAAGATACACCTAAAGTAATATCTAAGCTCTATATAACCAAAAAAAAGAAAAAAGAAAATACTAAAATAATATATATGCAGTGTTAAAGCAGGAAAATTACTCTATTGGGGTTGAAATTATGTTCTGAAATCATTGGAAAGACGTTTAAATTCTTGAAATAGCATGAATAAAAGTATAAAATTGATCCTGCTATTTGTTTATCCAACTACTTCTGCAAACAACCTTTTTGTTATCGTATTTATAAGTCTGACATACATTGTTGGTCCAGAAAAACTATTACTTTTGCCAAATAACCCAAGTTAATTGGAAAGTGTGAAGTTAATCACTTAATCAATATTCTAAGACTTCTCATGTGTGAGTCTAGAATCTCTCAATACATATAGTTTTTTAACTTCAAAATGGAAGATAGAGTAAAGACGAGTTTCAAACTCAAGATCACTTTTTTATTTTTTTGCTGAATCAAACTCAAGATCACTAGCTTTAATACCATGATAAACTATCACTTATTCCAACTGCCTAAGCTGATGGGAAAGAGAAAATTTAATCACTTAATCAATATTCTACCAGCTCACTTTCTAACAGCTTGAGTTTTTAAGACTGATAGTTACTACAGCTTCTAATGAACCACTCCGAATTTTTTTTTTATCCTTCAATTTGCTTTTGCTGATCTGGAGGGCTTTGAAATTGAAAGAAATGCATGTGGACATTATGATATTGCTTGACTTAAATGCATGCATGGTACCCAGTGTTCAGATTGAATGCTACCTGTATGACATATAGCTAGAAAACATGTTGATTTTGGCTGACACTGTGAACCAAATGGTGCTTTATTGTTACAGGCTTGATTTCTTCAGTTACCTTTGTCAATCCCTTTTTTTTTCTCTCAGAAAGCTAGTTTCTTTTGGGAATGGGACTTTGTCATTCATAGAGTTTATCATGGCTCTCTCGTTTCAGGTTTTCAGATTTTAAATAAAATATAAGATATAACTTGTAATTTGGGGAGATATGATTATCTAAACTTGAATTGATTCCATCTCTTACCTTTTTTTTATTTTATTTTATTTTTTTTCACTTTTACAGTTGCAGCCTTAGTTTAACAACATCCTTTGAAAACGCTGCGGCAAACAAAGCACGTGCAATAATTATACTTCCGACAAAGGGAGATAAGTAAGAACCTGATCAACTTAAAAGAACTGGTTAGGTCTTTCATGTTTATTCTAAATTTTTGGTTTAAAGCTGCTTTCCCTCCATAGCTTTTCACACTGTCCAAGGATATGGCAAAGTTGTATTATTATCAATGGACTACATTTTATATTCATCGGAATTCTGCATTTAATGGGGAATGCCATTGTATTCTAGGCATCAACTTGTTAACCTGTTATTCATGTTTCAATCAAAAGATGACTTAGTAGTAAGAGCTAATAGGCATGTTACTTTGATTATGAATGACACAATTGGAAGCACCGATGACATGCCCCATTGTACGTATCAGTATCTGTGGCTCATAAGATCATTTTGTGTAGTGTAAAAGCATTTTTTTTAGCCAAGATTCTTAAAATTTCACTTTTAAATTTTCCTAACTCCTGGTCTTCAATTGATTAGGTATGAGGTTGATACTGATGCATTTTTATCTGTATTAGCGCTACAACCAATTCCAAAGATGGAATCTGTCCCCACCATTGTTGAGGTATATTAGTTATTGGTAGTTTCTAATTGTTTTATGTTTAAGATTCACTCTGCCTAGTCAAGTTGAAAAAGTCCTCTTTAACGAATGCAGGTTTCAAATCCCAATACATGTGAACTCTTGAAATCAATCTCAGGACTGAAAGTAGAACCAGTAGAAGATGTTGCATCCAAATTATTTGTTCAATGCTCTCGGCAGAATGGGCTCATAAAGATCTACAGGCACTTGCTTAATTATGGAAGTACTATACAAATTCTCTAAAGTGTTATGATATCCAGCATTTTTCCCAGAGAGGGAGAGAAGCTTCTTGTGAATGTGTTGATAGGATAAAAAAATCTACCATTAATGCTCTACTTATAACATTCTCTATCCAAATTTTTTACTTGTTATTTGGTCAAATGTTTGTCCCACCAAATAATGTGTTGTTTTACTCCAGATTTATAAACAAAATTAGTGACACACTATTTCTTAAGCCCCCATTTCCATGCAGTGATTATGTAGTTTCTACTAAAAAATCTAATTAGTTTATGTCTACATATTGCAGAAAATGTATTTAATCTTTGTAGCTTTCCCAATCTAGCTGGAATGACCTATAGAGAGATAAGGCGAGGGTTTCAAGAGGTAATGCTAACTACCAAATTTAATTTTGCTTACAAATAATCTTCAGTATGAGGCTGCTTATTTTCATATTTTCTATAAATGGATTTCCTTTCAGGCAGTTGTTTGTGGTCTTTACCGGAGTGGGAAGATATACTTCCATCCAAACGACAATGAAATTCTGCAGCAAACTGACAAAGTATGTGGACATGATGGATATCTAAACATAATTTATTTACTCTTTATTTTATAATTTAATAGGCACCACAACTTGGAGAGTTCTTGTGACTTGTGAAACTGAATACATTAGATTTCTCTCTCTCTCTCTCTCAATATGTTATGTTAATGTTTCCAGACCTTGATGGTCACTGAACCATCCAAGGTGCTAGCGCACTGTTTGTATTTTGGTCATCCCAACTAAAAAGTTTGTGACAAAAAATTTAGAGTATTTGATAATTACAGAAGCTAAAATAATTGCTATTCATCAAACCATATAATTGATAGGTTTGGTAGGTTGGGTGGTTTCATTGATCTTTTCTGGCCTTACAAAGAAAATAGATTTTTGTTAGAAATTGCCTCAAATTTCTAGTTTGATTCAGTTAACCAATAGAGTTTACTTGGTATGAAAGAAAGTGTATTCCTTGTCAAAGAAGTAGTTGGGATTTATTGTCGAGGAAGTAATGTTTTATTCTTTGGGCCGGAGTCTTATATATAGGTGACACTTTGAAGGGTTTGGTGGATTTGATCCAGAGGTCTTCCCACACAGAGGAGAGGAGGTATTCGAACTTGAGTAAGGTTCTTCAAAGAGTAGTTTAGTAGTTCTTTTGGGGGTGAAAGATATCGGTGTGTATGAGAAAGGGTTAGAAAACAAGTTTCGTTCTTGTGTGTTAGTGAGTACCTTTGGGTGTATTGGAGATTTGGATTTATGTTTGTGAAAGTTTGAGTGCAGTTGCAATCCTTATCATTGGTAGTGGACCTTTTGTTGGCATAGAGCTTGCTGAACTACATAAAATCTTGTGTCTTGTGTTGCTTGGCTTTTATTGTAATTCATTAGCTGATTTCATAAATCTGTAATTCTTTTGGAGAATTTACAATTTAGAGTTCTCATTGTAATAACATAATTCCTTATTGATTATAAAATTTATATGATTAATTTATATATATATATATATATATTTGATGTCATGTGGTGAAATAGTCTATATACGACATTGTCAAATGAACCAGTAGAATTATTAGTCCCTAGAACCATTGGAAGGTTTGCACTTAGTTTCTAAAACTCTTACCTTCAGGGGAAAACTCTCGATGTGCAATGTGCTGCCATGTTATCTGCTGTGGATGAGCACTAACAGCACACAGCTGTACACTGGACAATGGTTGAAACTCTTTGATAAATTACCAACTGTCTCAAAAGTTTAAACTAGTAAGAAATTGTGAATTTAATCACTCTACAATTATTCTACACTCCCCCCCATGTGTGAGCCTAGACTCTCCCTTAATAGGTGGGGTAGAACACGTGGAATTTTAACTTTTTAAACGGGAGGCAAAGCTGAGACAAGGTTTGAACTCATGACCACTTGCTCTAATACCATGATAAATTACCAATATAACCAAAAGCTTAAGCTGTTGCAAAAGATTGAAGTTAATCACTTAACTGTTATTCTAACACTCTCCAATGTTGATGAACCTATGTTGTGTATGGAATTTTCTTTATGCCATTGTGTTCTCTGATGAGGTCATGATTGATTTTATTCAAATATGATATATTTAGTATTATTATTATTATTTTATATAAGGAAAGATGAGTTCTCCAAGAAATTATTTAAATTTTTTCATTTTGATGATTAGGTCATGACACTCCCTCCTTTGATTTTTTTTTTTTTTTTTTTGCAACTTTAAAGTATCATTGCACTTTCCTATTTCAGATACTGTTCATTTCCCCTGTTCAAGGAACAAAGAAACCACAAGTTGAATATTTAAATGTTGTCAAAGAAGGGAGTAGTTCCACTCAAAATCAGCAAGTTCTAAAAAAGAACAGTGATTTGGCATACCATTCCTTTGAATTGAAAAAAACACGACTTGAAAACATTGTAAAACGTCCCAACAAATCAGGTTCCAAGGTACAAATTCCCAAAAGAGATAATTGATCAAATGACAGTATTCTTTAGAACTTTGGATATCAGTCTGGGTAATTGTTTTGTACATGACTGCAGGCATCAGACTGGAACCCTGGACCAAAAGAGTACATACTTTTGCTTGGGTGGCGCCCAGATGTTGTGGAAATGATAGAAGAATATGACAATTATCTTGGACCTGGCAGTGTATTGGTATTGCTCCTTTTCCTTTGGGAACATCATACTGTGTCTACTATACGTTGTGAGCTTGTACATTAATTCAAATCTGAGCATTTTCGATCTTGGAGTTCAAGGGTGTCAAAATTAGGCTATAAGCACTGGCATATTAATTAGAACATTCATGATGGAAATGCATATGATATCTTTAGTGACTGAGCCTGAGATATACTCGACATTAATAATTTTTGTGACATTATGGTGGTCAGAGATTGGGGATATATTATTGATAAGTCAATCTGAAAGTAATTATGAAGGTCAACAAGAAGAGTTAATGATGGATGCACAACTTTCACCACTTCAATAAATGTATAATATGGAGTTAGTGTTGGGAGAATTTAGTAACACCAGCCTTCCATTCATTTAAATGTTGCAGGTCTCTCTGCAAACTTTATTCTTCAATGTATAGTCCTCTAGTCAGGCAAAAGATGTTTTTTGAGCATCTTTAATATTTGTGGTCCATATTAAAGGTACTATCGCGCTCGCTCATTATATCCATTTCTTGAATGTTTTCATCAAAAGCTTGACAGCCAATATGCATCAACTTACTGAAGATGGGTATCCTGCTTGTTTGGTTTTAAATGAACTTTGCCACCAACTGGTTGCTATATTTTTTTTAAAAAATTATTTTGAGAAGATAGATGAACCAACTAGTTGCTATCTTGACAAAGATATCTTTGGTAATTGATATGGATGTATTTTGCGAAGCTTGATGGGACATGTTTTTCAAAAATCACATGCATTAAGGTTCTTCATAACTCATTATTACCTATGTGTATGCAGGAGATATTATCAGATGTACCTTTAGATGACAGGAATAGGGCAAGAATCATTGCTGGTCAAGGCAAACTAAAAAATGTCCGGGTTTCTCACAGGGTACTGTTCCAGTGAACCTAGAGAGTTGATCCCTTTTCTCCCAATTTGTTTGTTTCTTTCTTCTAATCCTTCATTCCTTTTCATATGCTGCAGATTGGAAACCCTATGAACTATGACACCTTGAAGGAAACCATAGTGAATATTCAAAATTCATTCAACATTGGTGAAGATATTCCCTTGTCAATTGCTGTCATATGTGATAGAGAGTGGCTTATTGGAGGTAACAATGCATGATGTTTCAGTTAGTTGAAAGTTGCCTTGGCATTAACCATTCTCTCTTCAGATCCATCCAGGGCAGACAAGCATTCCGCATATTCTCTTCTCCTTGCTGAAAATATCATCAACAAACTTGGAGTGAAGGTGAAAATTGATCACTTAAGTTTCGTCATATCAATCCTCATATTCAATTTTTAAAAATTTGTTTCTGGGATTTATTACTCCAAGAATATTAGTAATGAAGAAGTTCTGTGAGAAAAGAGTGCCAAGTGCCTCTCCTGTGGCACCTTCTAATGTTTCCAATGGAGATGTCCATGGTTCAAATCCCCCCACCCCATTGTAACTATTGAATTATCAAAAAGTTTTGTGAGAGAGCAGGGTGATGAATGATTGTATTGCAGGTACAAAATCTGGTTGCAGAGATTGTTGACTCAAAATTGGGCAAACAAGTAATACTTCAGCAGACTTAGTTTTTATTTTTTATTTTTTGAACATTTGTAATCTTTGATGGGTATTTTCCACATTAATAATATCTATCAAACTCCTGTTGTCCCCACAGATTACAAGAATCAAGCCATCCTTGACTTACATTGCAGCAGAGGAAGTAATGAGCCTTGTAACAGCCCAAGGTCTTGAATCCTTGTACTCTACCTTCTGTCACATTATTTGTAATGTTTCACTTCATACTAGATAGTAATTATCTGTTTGTGCATAACAGTGGCAGAGAATAGTGAACTGAATGAGGTGTGGAAAGACATCCTTAATGCAGAGGGTGATGAAATATATGTGAAGGTAATCCCATCTACCTCATCTCTTGATCTAGTTCTAAAGAACTCTTCCTAAAATTGAGGATAATGAGGTGGTTAAGGATTGGGAGACCTCTGGCACATTTACCAGTTGGGGGGTACTGTCTTGGTTACAGAATAAAAAGACATGGTTGTCCAAAAAATAAATTTCAACATCACCTAACTTGGCACAATTTGAAGTTAGCAGGATATGGCTTGAGGCTAAACTCAACACAATTTGAAGTTAGCAAGTTATGGGTTGAAGTTTAACGGTTTGTGTCATATTCAGGTTGACACGACTGACCCCTTTAATAAACAGGTCATGTTTGTATCCAACCCATGAAACTTGTTTGACCCGTTTGACGCATTTAACTAAATGTCATTTTACTAATATACCCTTCAAAACCCTAGATATATAAACTTATTAGTTGTTGTGGTTTATTTTGTTTGGCATATTATGATTTGATTATTTGTGATTTTGAAATATGATTTAGTTTTAAATGATTATATATGATGAAGTTACTTATTAGTTTTGAATTTTATATTAAAAAATATATCTGTTTGGTTTTTCATAGTTCAAATAAATTGGGTTAATACTAAAGATTTGTATTTTTTTTTTTTTTTTGAGTTGATAAAATCTGATAAATAAGTCGACACAACTAACCCGTTTAATAAATAGATCGTGTTAGGTTTGAGGAATCCTGATCAATTAATAAATGTGTCGGGTTAGTGTCGACTCACATAGTCAAATCCTCATGAATCGACATGATACAAACCCGACACACTAACACAAATTGCCACCCCTGGGATCCAGCTCCACACATTGATATATCATATTGCATGTCATGATAGTTGAGTTCACAAAAGCAGAGAGGTGAACGTAAAATTATCAGTAAAATTTCTAGGAAAAGGATTAGCACTCACTGCTAGGTAACTGGGTTCCTCTCATAGTCTCATGGGCTGCCAACGTGCCAAATCATTGCACTTAAATTTAAAGATTCTCACAAATAGTTTAAATGGTTTTCATTCCTTCTTTTTTTACTGATAAAACATTTTGGGAAATCTCTAATGGCTGATCAGCAATTATGTGAACAGTCATTGATGAACACTATTGCTATTCCGTGAACCCTAGCCACTGTGGTTTATGTATTGATATATTTATTTGAAAATATTTGAATAAAATGCACCTCTTAATGTAAACCAAGTGAAAAACTAGAATACTCTGCTATAACCAGTGACCTTTCAGCAATAATCCTCCTATGTGATTACCTGCCCATTATCCATTCTAGTCATATAATTCATTTGCCTGTATTTTCCCTGATAGGATATTAGCCTTTACATGAAAGAAGGAGAGGATCCATCATTCTCTGAGCTCACTGAAAGGGCGTATTTACGGCGAGAAGTTGCCATAGGTTATGTGAAAAACAACAAGAAGGTATGATATCTTAATTTGGTTTTGAATAAACTAAGTTGAGGCATCTCATTTAACCTTTCATTATTGCAGGTTATTAACCCAATTCCCAAGTCAGAACCCCTCTCCCTTCAATTGACAGACTCATTAATAGTTATATCTGAGCTTGAGGGAGAACAACCCATCATTATGTAAGATGTACAGTTCAGTTGTTGCAGGCAAATATTGTTTCTATCTTGTATAAACTTGAGCTGAAACTATCACATGAATTTTCTGCTTAGAAGATTGAACCCCAAAAAATTTAAGGCAATTTTTTTGTAAGTTTTTAGTCCAAGGGGAGGGGAAGGGAGATTCGAATTAGTGGCCTCTGCTTCATGAAGAATGGTCCCTAACTTACTGTGCTACCCTTTATAGTGCAATAGAAATTTTGACTGTGAACAAGTATTCTATAAACTTTTATCATTGGAGTGCTTACCATATTTAACCAGCAAATTTATGAGGAAGTTGCAAGTTTCTTTCTTCTTAGAAGATTAATGTAGGTACTTTACAAATTCATGTAAATTTGTCAAATAAAAGAAAGCTAGAGCTGTCATCAATTATAAGTTTATAACTGTTCATTTATTTTGACAAATTTTCCATGAGTTGAGAACTTTCTTTCTTTTTTTTTCTTTTTTTTTTTTGTGAATTATGGCTGAACTTCTCAGTTTTCAGTCTATAAAAGCTTTCCTATTTGAGTAATTTTTGTACGTTAGCCCAATATTATAGGCAGTGCGTTTTTAGAAGTTGATGAATTTTAAAGGTGGTATATCCTATAACCAAGATTGAATTTTGTGACTATGGAAGAAGATGGAATACATTAAAATTCAGAATGCATAAAAACCAAATCACGGAAAATTTTGTTTTTGACCAAACGTTATAGCATGCTACAAAATAGGGGTAGCTTTTTCCTTCCCATATCCCTCTCTCCTTGGACTAAACTGACTTCCTTATTGAAGGAATCTATCACTTTGCTCGAGTCTAGTGGTTCTATCAATTCTTCACATTGTCAAGACACAACACTCTACTTCAAGTTATGGATTATGTGTGACCCTTAATTTGTAATTTGTTGAAACTTAATAATATAATGATGTCGGTTATGCTTAGCTTGTCATATCAAGTACTAATAGCAAAGTTGAGTTGCTCAGAGAAGTTAAAATCAAATTGAGGGACTCATGAACAGAAAAATTAATGTGGACACAAAAAGTTCATAGCTACTGGATTATCTTTGTGGACTAAGATGCCAAATATTTTCAAAAAGTGATTAGGAGAAGAAGAGCTAGCAATTTGATTGTGCATCTCAAGAAGGAAGATGATATGTGCATTGATGACACTGAGGGGCGTTTGGTTCGCCGTGATGTTACATTACGCTGCAAAATTACGTTATTGTAATCTTACATTAATGTAATCTCAACACAAGAATACAACATTACATTGTTTAGAAAGGTGATGAGATTAAAATGATGCGATATATTTTGTAATTTTAAATTATTATAATGTTAGAAAAAATAAAATAAACAAAAAAACTTAATGTTACATTATCGTAATGTGAGCACATCACAGCAACCAAACGCCACCTAAGGAGATTGAAGGGGCTTTTGCGCAAAATTTCAAAACTGCGTACAGACAGTAGGACACAATCAAGTATTGAAAAGATTGTCCATCAAATTAATGAGCTAAACATTCCTTCTCTATCAGCAGAAGAAGTCATATTTATGGATGGCTTTGTGATAAAGTAAAATATTAGTGCAATTGTTTTCTAAGTGGTAGCAATGTGGGCAATAGAATCATCAGATGACACTCCAACAGCATATTATCAGCACTTTTGGATATTACCAGAACTTTTAAGTATCTCTAACATATGCAAGCTTCTTATTTATTTATTTAAACTCAAACCACCTTCTAAAATCCCGAAATTTTTTGTCATTTAACACGATTTTGCTAACAATTTTGTTAAAAAGAGACCATTTCATGGATTTATGAAGAGTGTGTGCATAAATCTTCTAAGAGACATTCATGTTTCACACAACGAACATACTCAATGTACATGAATGTAAGTCAAATCCTATTAGAACCCCAACAATGGTACATACATAATAAATTTTACAATTTTTATTTTTATTATTTGTTGAGGTAACAAATTGTAATTAGTATAATATCACTTTCATTCGGACCAATATTAACATCACGTTTCTTGAATACTAATCATAATCAATCAGCTTAGCAATCACAAAGGAAAATGGTAGAATTGGTTGTTATTAGAGCTATTGCATGGAAAAACCTACTTGTTCCATCAATTAGTGTGAGCCAAGTCATAAATGGGGCCCTGAAAGTTACTATAATCAAGTTCTGGTCTACCATCTACATCCTTTTCTCTTTCTTTAACAATTTGCTTTTAAATAGGATTTGAATCCATCTTTTTCTCTTTCTTTAACAAATTGCTACTAATATGATTTGAATCCTTGACAAACACGTGCTCTATAAAATTATGTATTTTCTAAATGATGCAAGGACCAGTTTAGCTTTTAGAGTTGGTTCTGACAAAGTCCACATTAGCATCAATGCATCATAAATTCACAACTTAAATAAAGCATTATTGATTTTACATTTTCAAATCATCCCCCATTCAATAACCACCTAACCATGCAAAGACAATATACTTTTGAATCACACAAACCTACCCTCCTAATATTCCTCGTGTATTAACCACAATTTATTCTAGGACCACAACTCTTAACATACCCTTTCCCACAACTATCTTAAGTGGCAGATTATGTATCACTTTCACATAGACCCATCACTTTTTCTCCATCAATCACATTCAGCCACATAGAAGAGTTGTGATAAAGTGTGTGAAATATGTTGTGGTCTTAGAATTATTGTTATTGTAACACATATGTATCAGCCAAACATTATATATAAATATAAACAGTAGCATGAATCTCACATATCTACTACTAGCTAGCAAAAATAGCCAACAAAACAAACTATGGCACTAACTGCTACTAGCACAGCCACCATCACCACTTTACTAGTCTCCCTCCTCTTCCTTCCCAAATTTTATTCTTTTGAACTCATCATAGACTATGATTATTCATCAATCTCAAAATCAGACGTGGATCTTTTGGAATTTTCTCTGAACTTAGAGTTCTTGGAAGCTGAATTCTTTTTGCATGGCTCTCTGGGTTATGGCTTAGATAAATTTGCTCCAAATTTAACCAAGGGAGGTCCATCACCTATTGGTGCTAAAAGGGCAAAGCTGGAACCTTTTACCCAGGATATTATCAAGCAATTTGCTTTCCAAGAAGTTGGACACTTGAGGTTTCTCTCTTGAAATCATTATTTAATTTCTTTCACTCTTTTTTGTGTGTGTTTAATGGCTAACGGGTTTCAATTAGTTTAATTGACAAAGATTTTTGCCCTTGAATAAGGGATTTGGATTTGAATCCCACGTTGATGTCTTGACATGATGACAAAGACCAATCATCATAATGTAGATACTATAGATTTTAAATACTATCATAGCTATAAATTAAATTATAAATAAATAAATAAATCATGGTACTAATTACTAAGTTTTTGATGCAGGGCCATTCAAAAAACAGTTAAAGGATTTCCAAGACCATTATTGGATTTAAGTGCAGCATCATTTGCAAAAGTGGTTGATCGTGCATTTGGGCGACCATTGGCCCCACCTTTTGATCCTTTTGCCAGTGGACTAAACTTTCTCCTTGCATCTTACCTTATTCCTTATGTTGGACTCACTGGCTATGTTGGAGCAAATTCAAAACTACAAGCCCCTGCTTCCAAAAGGGTAACCAAGAGTTAAACTTGATTATCGATCCCTAGTAATGTTCTATGAAATAGACAGTAATAACAATATATTGCTTCTATGTGCATGTCAATATATTCACACACACTACCATTGTTTTTATAGAATAAACTATCATTTTTCCGCTACGAAATGATAAAGCTTAACAAGTAAATTTGTAATTTTTTCAAGGTCCACAATCAAGTTATACAGAGTATAATTCACCAAATAGTTTTTCATTGGATTAATATTTTAAAAATTCTATTGTTAGATTATATGTTCTCCATATTTTTAACATGCATGCCAAAGTTTGTATCAATCAATGTAATTTACTTTTTAATCCACAAACTTTTTTTTTCTACCAATTTTAAAGTAAAAAATTGAAATTTTAAACATTTTATAGATGATACAATTATTAATCTTTAGTCATCTTCATATTTTTCATGCATATAAGTTATAAGAAGACAATGTAATTCAAATTATTCAATGGTGAATTTGTCAAAATTCACATTTGATTTATATATTAAGTAGTATAACATTAATAAAAGTTACGCTAGGTTTAAGTTAAACCCAACCATTTTTTGAGATGGGAGGTAGACTGCCTGGTAGAGTAGAGATAGGAGTCAAGTTCACATCATTAAACCATTATTTTAACAAAATGTGGATGTGGATATGTTCAGCTTGTTGCAGGCCTTTTAGCCGTGGAATCAGGCCAAGATGCAATTATTCGAGCCTTATTATACGAGCGTGCAACAGTGAAAGTGCCACCATATGGAATAACTGTGGCAGAGTTTACAGATCGCTTTTCAGAACTAAGGAATAAGCTTGGGCATGCAGGTTTTAAAGACGAAGGCCTCGTGGTTTCCCAAGTTGAAGGTGCTGAGGGAAAGATCATAGGGAACGTACTTGCGGGAAATAGAAACTCCATTGCATTTGAAAGGTCCCCAGAAGAGGTATTAAGGATTGTGTATGGTGGAGGTAATGAGCATAAACCCGGTGGGTTCTATCCAAAAGGAGCTAAAGGTCGCATTGCCAGATCCCATTTACATTCTATGCCTACAGCTTGATTAAAATAAAACTAAGTTTGGTGTGTTTTTTTTTTTTTTTTTAATTGTTTATTTCAGTGTTTAAATTATGTGCCCTTTGCATTGATAACAAATAAATCTTTTGTGAGTCTTTATGATTGACAAATTACTGTTTTTAGCTTTATCAACTTTGTTCAAATGCTTAGACTTTGTGTAGAATCCAGCTAACTTATTAGTAATCAACATAGAATAAGTGTCATAAGTTCAAATCCAATCATATCCTAATAAAATGAGGGGGAAGAGAGATGGGGGTTGGAGTTAAGTAGGTAAGATTTATTCAAAAACTAAGCTAACAATATATCATATATTCATATCCTTATCCTTATCTAATTATCCAACTCTTAATAATTTGAAACCCTAATAAATTATAACCCAAGAGGGCCGAGACTAAGTGGTGAGCTTGAAATATGCCATATCTATAGGGCTATCTCAAGCTGCTGTATGAAGAGGACACTTGCAAGGAGGTGGCTCAATAAGACCCTCCACAGACTAACTACATTAATACGAAGTTCACGAGATCATAAAGTTTTAGAGTTAGACACATTTCCTTGATTTTTGGTCTCCTTATAAACTCTTAATCTAATCAACTCTTTTCTATTTTTATCTTCTCTCTCTATTGCAAGTTAATGCGATTGACATTTTTTGTTCATTCGGCTTACCCACCTCGGGAGATTGTATAGTACCGAGGGAGGACATGGTTATTGCATGAATTTTGGGGTAACAGTGAAAAATTCTTATCTTTCAACATTAATATATGCACCTATCTAGAGTATGTATACTTTTTTAAATGGTTAAAAGTATTAGAAGGGGGAAAATTTAGAGGAATTTTTTTTTGAAAAAAGCAAATAGTGTAAGTAAACATTTTTTTAACACAAAACTGAATTTATGTTCTTAAAAATCCTAGAGAAAACACTAATGAAACGAGGAAGACCAAAACCAAATATTCATAAACGCTTAAAACAATCACTTAGACATCTAAAAACATCATATGATATAGGCATAACAATTTGTTGCTAATTTGTCAAACAAAATATTTACAAATAGTACTGAAAGAAAAATACACGAAATTAATTTGTGTAGGCCATCTTTTTTAACTACTCAAAATATTCCTCATCATATCTGCTTCTTGTTTTTTCAAATAAACTAAAACCTAACAGTAACATGAAATAAGACCCCCCCCCCTCCAACTCAGGTCAACGCTAAACACCCCACACACACATATATATTGAAAGGAAACACCATTCATATTAAGAGCATTCATAAAATGACAAAATAAATACTTGCATCAAGGAAAATATATGAATTTATTAATATAAGACAATGAAGGTACAAACCACTAATAGATCTATATAACATGCTTGATTTAGGCTCTTTCTAATGAGAAATTTTGGGTTTGTATCACCATTCAGGGACGGAGCCAGGACTTGGAGTTAGGGGGCAGTTTTATTGTTAGTTATATGCATCGGCTTCGGTTTTCAGCTCTATTACTTAGCTTGCAAAGATTTTCTTTTATTATTATTATTATTTTTATGTGTGAATAGAGCGTGTCTTTTGTTGGTAAGGATAAAATTATTTTGTTTAAAGTTTTTTAAAGGGCTAAGTTGTTTGTTTTTGGTAAAATTAGTTATTTAGTCTCAATTTTTTTTTTAGCTTTGCTATTGCCTATTGGTAATTTTTGTTGTTGGGATAATATTTTGGGCTTGTATATTGTTTTTTTAGATTTTAGATCTATAAATTTTTTTTTATGGACTTTAAAAAAGAAGGAAAATACTAGATTTACAAATTTTTTTACAAATTTTTGTTGTGATTAGTGGTTGTTAGTAAGTAAAAAAGTAATGTAAATGGTGGACCCAGATGCAAACCAGTAAAAATTTGCTACTTCAATAATCTGTAAAAATGTTGTAAAAAAGTTTGTAATTATAGCATTTCTCTTATAATGATCAATAAGGGAGACAAAATATAATTTTATTGAACGAAATTGCAAAAATTAGTACCTAAATATATAGTTATATAATTATATTATTATTATTATTTTAAATTAAGGGGGGCCATTGCCCCCCCCCCCCCCCCCCCCCCCCCCCAGTCCATGAATGGCTCTGTCCATGTCACCATTGCGTCCTCCATCAAATGTATAAAATCACAGCTTTTAAAAGCCATCTCCCTGACACTCCCACATTGCATGGGATATGGATTCAACCTCCCCTCCACATATCTCACATTTTGGCATTAGGTTTAATCAGCTTCCTTGCCAAGTTGTGTGTTGTAGGGAGGAAATATTTAATTGCAGGCCCTCCATAGAAGCACCTTTTAACTATTTCGGCACCTCGGACTGCCATATTGCCCTCTATACATGCACTCTCTGTGTCTACAAAATTCGAGCATTCCGCATAGGTTGGGTTGGACGATGCTCAAAATTTAGCTAGGTAGAATGAACAGAGAAAGCTCTTGCCTTGTTATGGGTCCAAACTTACTTGACGATTTGGTTTGCTTGGATTTTCTATTAAAATTCTGGATATCATATCTGCTTCCTCTTCGTTGAACACTTCTCGGATAAGTGAAAGATTCTACTAAGTCAAGTAGCTTTGCTACTCTTGCCTAGGCATCCAGACCCCGTCTCAAGGAGAGGACTTTAGCATGGTACGTTCAAGGTAGGCACCCATTTATCACCATATATATGGACGCTCTTTCCATTCCCTATCCTCCCACACCAGCCCTATTGGCTATTGCAAATTTGGGCATGCACAACTTTATCCCATTTTAGTAAAAAAATCGGTCTTTCTTCCCTCCCCTTTGCCCCCACCAAAATTTTGCCTTGAACATATTTTGTTCATAACTTCATAGTATTATAATATTACATGGTTTTTGAACTAAATAAGCTTCTTAAAAAAATAAGTAAATAAAGCTATCTAAAACTATGAGATTTGTATACAACAACTATGTGAGGGTTTGGATATCACTGAAAGTTGCGCTGCGTTTTGTTCTGCGCTTTCAGTTTTTTTTTTTTTTTTTTTTTTTTTTTTACGCTGGACTTATTGACTTTTGAGGGAAAAAAGTACTGTTCATGAGAAAAAAACACTGTTCACGCACTGTTCATGGGACCCACAGTCACTTTATTAAAAAAATATTAAAAATTAGTCCCGCGGTACTATTCACACATTTAAAAATTATTTTGCTACAGTGTTTTCAGCAACAATCATCAGTTTTCAGCAACAATAAGCTATATCCAAACGGACCTCATAATTTATTTGCTAAATATTAGACAAAAAAATATAATAGCTTTTATGCTAAATGTATGACAAAAATATTAAAGTTTGCTTTTTTTTTTTTTAGTTAATTTTGTTAATTTAAAAAAAAAAAAGTGCAACAAAAAGTAAAAAACAATTTTTCTATTGCCAATAGGATAGTGTAAGGACTCAAAATGTAATGGACCCTAAACAATAAATTTTGTAGAGAAGTGGGTACACGGACTTGGCATCACCGAAGTGAACAACGATTAATATGGTATTTTTGATAGATAATAGATGACAAGAAATTAATAAGAATCCCATCAAATGAAATTGGTCAAGTATTTTGTGTAGGGAATGATCACCACTTTGGCTGTGTAACTAAAGTGCCTGTTGGTCCTCGGACTAGGACGAGGATCCATTTTTCTTCTAATTTTCCCCCCCCTTCATTTGGCGGGGGTCCTCTTGGTTATATAGTGTTTCTCTAGTTAATCTCAGTCGTCCATTTGTTGCTTATTCGGTCACTCTAGATGAGGGATTGTCCCATCATCTGTTTTTGTAGACTTTACGTGAGTTCTCAGCCATCTTTGCAGGCTTTTCTATTAGTTGGAGTAATCGAGGCAACTGGGTTCGTTGGTCGCATCATCATTAAAGTGGTCAGAATGTTGGTGGGATATTTTCGGTGGATGTGGGATATTTCCTATTTTAGTGATGTCGGTGCGCCGAGGACAATTTCGGACGTTCTGGGTTCTTTCCCATTGTCCTCGGCCTCAGCACTATCCTCGGCGCGGGCCTTGGGCTGCATGTGGTGGGCCAGCGCGGTTAGTGCAATAGGGCCCCACGGATAGTATGTATCAACAATACTATGGGGGTACAACTATTCTTATACTCAATCTTACAACTTGTTAATTCGTTTGATTAATTATGAATGGTTAAGTAAAGGTGGTGGGTCACACAAGTTAGTATTATTAATCAAATGTTTAAATTTCAAGATTTTAGTATAAAATTTTACATAAAAGAATAAGTTTATTGATTGAATAGTAAATAATATCTAATTTGAACGAAATTTGACATGCATGTTATGAACATAATAAACATGCAATTTAACAGTTAGATTTTCAAAATTCACATCCAATAAAAAAAAAATGAGGAGTTTTGAAGAGTACACTGTTTTGATTTATTGGAGGGAAAAGTTAACGGATGCTTTAAGCATTGGTTTATGAAATATTTTTAGAAACTTTTTATAAAAAAAAAAATTAATATTTTTTATGGCTTTTTATATTCCTATAAAAGTTGTGTCAAAATTTTCCTAAAAGTATTTATTAACAATTACCCTAAAAAAACTCGTTAACATGACTCTTTATTGAATGAATGGTTTTAGGACCACAAACTATTCCACAACTTTTTGCCACAAGAAGTTGTGCAATAGTTTGTGCAAAAATTCTAAAACTACATAAAATGCCACAACTGTTTATGTGGCAAACTATAAGCAACAGAAAAAAAAAAGGTAATTGTACGAGCATCAGGTATGGGCCCAACCCATTAGCCCCTGTATGCTTGAGAACTATGGGCCCAGTAGCAGATCATGGGCCATATTAATCCAAAAATCAACGGCAGGTAGAGGATCGAATTGATCAATAACGATAGTGCCAAGGGAGAAATTGCCTATCGAGCACTGTTTGGTAGTGGATGCAAGTTTATAGATAGTTATATCTGACACAAGAAGTGGGCCCCATCTAGTTAGGAATATATTCCAGAAAGGCCCCATCAACATAAAAACCCTCGAGCATTGTTTGGTAGTGGGTGCAAGTTTATAGATATTTATATCTGACACAAGAAGTGGGCCCCATCTAGTCAGGAATATATTCCAGAAAGGCCCCATCAACATAAAAACCCTCTCCCATCATCATGACAATCCCACTAGGGGTCGAAGGAGTGAAAATGAAGGTTGGAAAATCTAGAGAGAGAAATTGATACACTAGAAGAATCAAGAGAGACATTGCTAAAGGGGAGGGAGCTCAATACGCACTCCGAGACTTCGTGGGAAACACATAGAGGGAGATAACATTCTAGTTGGGCCTCAAACTCCATCAAAGGGTCTTACCATTGTAGTAACTTCTTCACCCACCTTAAACAAATAAATTGAGACCCAACTTCATAGTTTATCAAGCATTTTGGGACAGGCCGCCACAGTAATTTAGTTCACGTGAAAGTAACGTTTCATTTCTCTCTTTTTTTTTCTTTTTTTTTTTTAAAATCTTAATCCGGATGTCCTGGCCACGGGGCAAATAAGGTGAATTTTGAAGTGCCTTTTAGCCGATATGGCAAAACAAATGCCACACAATGTCAAGTAAGGGCAAACGGTTGTAGTAACTACCGTCTACTACTAGTAACAAAGTTTGGAGCAAAACCTAGTAAACAAACAAAGAAATCATTCGCATGATTAGAAAAGCAAGAGAGAAAAAATGTCACAAACGCCGAGAAAGTGAGTGAGCCATCACTGTCATTAATTCATTAAAACTCACGAAAACCCACCAGTGTCGGAATTAAATATATACCAATAAAGAGAGAAATCGCTCATATATTTTTATCATTAGGGCGAACACAAATAGAATCGCGGCTTATCTAAGCGATTTTAGCGAACAACCACCATGGCCCACGGTGGCTATGGCAAGCGCAGGGTCAAGCCCGCCGCTCGCCGATCGAAGAGCTTAGGGGTAGAGAAGAAGGCCAAGGCCAAGCCTAAGGCTAAGCCCGTCACGCTCAAGAACCAGATTCGATCCATCGAGCGCATGCTCAGGAAGGTACTTTTTGTTTTGTTTTATTATGGCGTCTGAATTTGTTTATCAACTGAACTTTCTTTTCGTTATTAGGGTTAGGTTTTTGTGTGCCCATGTGTGTTTCAGAAAAGTTAAGTCGCTGTTTGGTTGCTGAGAAAAACGAAAAAACAGATAGGTTGGAAAATGGAAAGAGAGTTCTTGGAATTGAATATTGGCATTTTTATCGTATGTGGCCTAAACAATTAGGTTGTTTGGGTCAAATTACCACATGGGTTGTATGTGGAGCTGGAATTATTGTTTGCTTTTCATTTTTATAATGGTTTTCTGGCTGCCAAGTGTCTTGTAGCTCAACTGGCACCTCCTCCTCCTGGTGTTTTGAATTCAAATCCCCCCACCCCATCTATTGAATTATCAACAACAAAAAAATGGTTTTCTATGTTGCATTGCTGACAATATGAAATGGAAAATTGCTAGCTGAGCTAGTTGCAATTTAAAGATTAATGCTTCATTCCCTTACTTTTAGTATACCTTCTATTAGTATAGTCGAGATTTGCCACCGTAGAGTTGATTCCATGTAACGAGTGCTAGTGCTATTTTCCCCATTTGTTGAATTAATGTGTGTCATTTTTCGCTAAGTTGTTTGCGTGCACCCTAGTGCCAATGAGTTTTGGCTCAAATGGGATTTCCTCCTCCCATAGGAGTGGGTGGAGGGTGGGTTCAAAACCCACTGGGTACGTGCATAACTTGCCAATAAAAGAAGTTTAGTGCATCCTAACTAATATTTTTCTTTTTCAAGGATTTACCACCTGATGTTCGGGAGGCTCAAGAGAAGAAGCTAGAAGGACTCAAGAAACAGCAGGAGATCCATTCTCGTCTGGCTATTGAACGCCAAATATTCTTGCGAGATAGGAAGATAAAATTTTTTGGTATGTTTCCTTGAAGTTTGTTCATGGTTGACTTTCTTGCATAGTGTGAAACTTAATTGCATTGAGAATGAACATTTTACTTGACTCATGCAAGTGAATATGTGCCCTTTTCAGAGAGAAGAAAGGTAGAAAGAAGAATTAGACGTCTAGAGAAATCCCAACGTACTTCATCTGGTCAGGCACAAGATGCAGAGATTGCTGAACAACTTTCTAAATTGAAAGAAGATCTTGAATATGTTAGGGTGAGATAAATATTGAATGCTGATCTGTTGCTTCAAGAATTTGGCAATATGGTATTTGTAGATATATTTTGAGCTTAACTAGATTATGTTTGCTGCCATGAGAATTTATGAGCTTTTTCATGCCTTTTAACCTTAGCAAAGCAATATTTTGAACATAATACTGTGGCGATTCACTGTGTACTTTACGACAATGCCAAACTGTTTGTTTGAATTTATGTCCTATATGGAAAGAGCTATAAAGTCAGCTTTGATTTAATCACAGACTTGTGGCCCGTTTTTTGTGAATAACATGCTTACCATTAAAGATAAGCTGTTGGGGACTAAACGATCATGTTTAATTGAATTGCAGTTTTTCCCCAAGACTGAGAAATATGTGTCTTTATTTACTGGAGGTGATGGTTCAGACATAGTTGATTCGAGAAATAAATTGCGCAAGCAAATCAAAGCGAACTTAGTAGCTGCTGCAGCTAGTGGGAAGGATTTGGAAGGTATTTACTTTGCTCTAGTTCCATTAGCACTTTGCCACATCTTGTTTGGAGATTGACTTATTTTGCATAATTACTGGGCCTAGCTGGTTTGTCAAGCATTGACATAAATTCAAATTGTCGGATATTGTTGCAAAGACTGTTCTAGATATTTTGTTTGTGAATATGTTTTGTGGAACATGCATATCTTGCTTGGTTCTGCTTGTGTTCACATGTTGGGTCTAGCACCAACCCCTCCTTCTGACCTGATCAGATTGGGTTTCAAAAATATCAATTGATGCTGCTCTGAAAATGATTGGCTGTACAAATGTGATTCCGTTCCAAGTTGTCAGTCGGAATTGGTCAGTTCTGTCAGGTGAGAGAGGCATGGCGAGGCCTAGGTCTGGCTTCCCATGACCATGATCTGGCTTCACATGGTGGTGGTAGTGGACAGTGAGGCCTAGATCTTTTGAGACATGTTAGGTTGGTTGTATTTGGAAATAAAACTCCTCTACACCCGATATTTGACCGAAACTGATTAGATTTCACAGCACAGAATCCAATGCTAACTGTAGCAGTGTCCTAAATCATCTGAAATGAGTCAGATGGGTTTTGTTACTCAGTTTTTTGAGCAGCCATAGTATTTGGGTTATATTGCTTATGGAAAGAGTTTTCATAAACTTAAGCTGAAACAATCTAAAATTCATTCTCTGTGGAGCATTAAAACAAAATGTAAATATGTAACATTACAATGATTTTTTGCCGGTTTGATATTTGTACACATGCTAAATGAAACTTACTTGTTGGTTCAACTTGATCTCTTTTCTAATTGTTCAGATAACAAAATCTTTTAAAAGGCTTCTATGTTTGCTCCTGACAGATATTTGAAGCTTCATGATCTGGCTTGCAAAGTTAATTGTATGTTAAAAAGTAGATATAATAAAATAACATGGAGAATTCTTTAGGAACCTATAAAAAATTATAAATTCCTAAAATGATTGAGATCTAATTAAATGTCAATAATTGGGCTGGATTTTGTATAGACAAGCATAGCCATCAAACTTGTAATCATTAATGATTAAACTCAAGTACGTGTACAACCTTGGTGGCCAGTGATGATGTCCAGCTCTGTGTAAGATTGATGTTGTGATTTACACATTTTGATTATTTGCTCTAGCTCAGCTTTGATTTGGTCATAAGTACTCCTTGGGTCTTGTTATGCTCACAAGAATGATGCCTTACTTAAACTTCTCTCAACAGAGACAGGGAGTGAGGATGATGGGCTTTTGGATCTAAGTGAAGATGATTTCTTCCTTAGTGGTAGTTCAAGTGATGAAGCAGATGCAGATGATGAATGGACTGACAAGAGTACAAGGTATTTATCATTATCTTTGAGTGGAAATTCTAAGTCTTTAGAACTTCTTTTCTAATTTTGAGATCAAGATGATTGATAATGTTAATTGGCTGTAAAGCTGGTCTCAATGCTGATCTAGTTGAAGCCTTCCATTCAATCTCTTCGCTGGTTCATTAGCTGCTGTAATTATTATCCTTATGATATTGCATTTCTACTTCTCTTTTATATCGTAATACCTGTAATAAAATGTTTTTGCATTAATGGTGCCTTTAAAACTTTTGTCATTGATTTTTGCAGGGAACAGGCTTCTAGTGCTTCAGGCAAAGCAGCATCTGGCATGTCCAGTGATGAAAGGAATCAGGTTTGTTGTCTAACTCTAATTTGAATGTTGCACTGTTAGAAGGAAGAAATTAACTCTTTTGATGTACTCTTTTCTTTTCTTCACTTCAATATTTTTATATAGAGACAGATTTCTGCAAGAGCTTTAATGCCTCCACCCCGGCAATCCACCAATAGCGTATCAACTTCAGGTCGCTCTCAATCAAGATTCGGGCCTTCATCAAGCAAAAATAAGTCGATACAGCGGGCCGAAATGTCAACATCCAGCAACACATCAAATAGCCGAAGTGGTTCTTCCTATAAATCAAGGAGCTTCTCAAACTCAAAGACAGGTCACAGTAGCAACCTAAGTTCCAACTCTGATGCTCATAAACCCCGAAGAAAGAGAAGGCCAAAGAAGAAAAAGCAGCAGGTGTTTTACTTGTGACTATATAATTGTAATATGTCCTTGCTATATATCCATTGTTGGTATTGCACTACTGACGTTTGCCTTATGGTAGACAACTAACCTAGCCTAACCTTCGTACATTATTATTTTTACCTCTTAAGTCTCTTAGATGGTTTCTGTTAATATCATCAAATAGGGTAGTATAAAACTTTTCTATTCTTTGAAATTTTTATTGACTACTACTAACCTAGGCTAACCTTCATACATGTTTTCACTTACCTCTGAACTATCTAAGATGGTTTCTGTATGTAACTTTGCTATTCTTTAAATTTAAGATGCTTGGTCAAAGGCTACCAAATTTTTTCCGTCCTCTCTTGGCTTTTTATTTCTTAACTTTTCTAGCTTTAGCCAGACAGCCCTCATATATGAAAACCAGAATGAGTTACTACACCTTATTTGCCATATCAGGACATATTTGGTCTCCTCCACCTCCATCTAGTTCATTTAACTTTACATGACTGATTTGAAATTCACTTATCATATAGTATTTAAGTTTTTCCATCTTGTACAGGGGTTGTCTATGAATATGCCACAATTCATTCATATTATATGCCACTGGTGGCATCAAGATTTTAACACTTTTGAGCACACTGGTCAGAGTCCCCCCAACACAACCACAACAACACCACCCCCCCCGGGGGGGGGGGGGGGGGGGGGCATGGAATTTTCATCAAGTTTCTCCTTTTGAGGCTGGAGTACTAGTTGACAAGGATAGTAAACTGGCTAGGATGTTTTGGCTATGTGCAAAAAAAGCTTTAAGTGGGTTCTCATGACTAGCTTACAGGTTTCTAGATACAGTGTGTTTGGTATAGCTTATTTTCATTGGTGATTTTGTATAAAAATAAGTTGTGTAATAGTGCAATTCCACCTAGAAAAAAAGTGAGGCTTTTGCATTGTAAGGGAAATTTAATGGGCTAATGTGTAGTGATATTATTTGCGTAGCCAAGTCCATATAGCTGGGGTAAGGCTTCTTTGAATTATGCTTTGTCATAAATCAAAGGATGAGCATGGGTGATGATATATGGTGTTTGTAATCAGTGTTCTAGAAAGTGTCCCTGGTGCTCTAGTTTTTTGTTTATCATTAAATATACAATTCTCTGTTCTGTCTGTGTCCCTGTTGCAGGTTCTGTAGGGGGTTAATTCTCTTGATGTGCTCAAGTCTAAATCTTGCATATGACATGCTGTCTTTATAGCAGGGGATGGCATGTATTATTTGTCTCATTATGAAATTTCTTCAATAGTCAGTGTCTACATGTACACACAAATGCCATGGGCTAGCCTAAATCCGAACTGTGTAATTGTTTTAGATTTGCTTATTTACATGAAACCAGTTTGTTGTTAATCTTACTTTTCCAGTTATTTCTATATTGAGCCTTGGATCAGGAATATAACAGGATCCATGGTTTGAAATTTTAGTTTACATATATTTTTTTTCTTACTTGAATATATAATTACTTCTCTTCTTTTGTTGCAGGCATAAATTGGATGGCTTTGCTGCTTATGTGGTGTTGCTATAATCAATTGAACCAGTTTGTGAGATGTTTATGCAAAACATAAAGCTTAATTGTTTAATCACCACTTGTTTCTTATCTTCTTTCATAGATAGGTTAAGAATCTGTCCTCACCGTTCTCTATAATGATTAGGTCGACCATTCTTACTTGTAGCTAGGTTTTTGAGTATTTATTTCCAAAGCAACTGTAGTTGAAGTCAAAATGAGTCCCCTAGGGGATACCTGGTAAATTGGGAAGTGATGGTGTTGTGTTAGTATGGAATTCTTGGTGCTCATTATACTAATATGTATCAGAAAGTTGCTCTGATTTTGGGAAAGCCATAATGTTTTTTTTTTCTTGGTCATTCCCTTTTTATGGCAATTCTTGTTATTTATCTGAAAACTATGTTCTTTTCTCTTTTGGGTTTATTGGCATGTGATCTGGAGGAATGAAGACGTGTACAGAGGTGAATACATTATCTGACCCTAGCTGAATTAGTTGTGAAAATACTATCAAGACTGACTTGCATTTCGTTTTGTTTTTTTAAAATGCAATGAGATCAGGCTTGTCTATTATTTAATCATGTTTATGGCTTACGTCTAGAATAACTTTTGTCATTATATTCACTCAGAATTTTCCTCTATCCACTTTTTCAACAAATTGAGCATTCGGGCTAGTCTATGAATTGCCTCAATTTCACTTTCTGTCGACATAGGATGCACTCCATTTTCAGAACACCCCGGTTGTCTTTCCTACTCTGTCCCATCTTGGAATCGTATAACCCGTTTGACATAAGAGCTCTTGCTAACTGAGTCACCCTCCATAATCATGTTGATTGCAAACTGGGTGGTTTTCTTGGCCGCAGCAGCTTCAAGTCAAATGTGATCAACTCTTCTGCTTAATAAGACTACCATCCTTCCCCCTTCATCCCTTAACTATCAGCCTTTTCAAGTCCCTCCATTGTGGCATTGTCATAGTTCACCCTTGTACATCCGGTAAGGGAAGTGCCCAAGCAACCTCTTGTTGACTTCTGTCTGCGTCCTAGTTGCACAATGGTGGCATGCCTAAACTCCTGCACATATTTCACAACACTAGCCGTCAACGATTTTGGTTCTTTCCTTTTACCTCCATCTTGGCTATACGCCAAACTGTCATGAAAAAAATTTGTTGTCTGCAAAATTGCCTGGAAGTTTAGGGGCTGTTTCCCAAATCTGCAAAATCCGAGTGACAACTACTTTTGTTGTTGAACCCAAGTGGACTCAGCTTTCCATTCCACAGAGCATGCATAATAGTCTCAAAAGAACTTTTGCCCTCACACACGTTGTCGAATCTTTCTTCCTTCTGTACAGTGTTCACCTCAATGAGGCTAATGTCCTAATAAAATGGATCGATGCCACATCAAGAAAGCAAACTTCATAATTGACCTTTTTTCCACTTTTAGTACAACTCATTCCCCAGAAATTAATCCAGTCTCATTAAAGCAAGAGGGATCGAGGATGTAGAATAAGAGTTGCAATTATCCTAAAGGGATTGAGGATATAGGATAAAGTTTAATTGCAACTATTATCTAATAGAACTCTAAATTAAAGAACAGAAACTTTTTTGGGTAACAACACTCAAAACCAATAGTATGTGATTTCATAGCAAATCTCTTTATTTTTAAACACCAGTAAAAAATCATAGATATTTACGTTACTTGAAGCATTTCTACACTTGCATTTACATTCTCCCAAAACAAACTCTATCACCAACACCGTTTAATACTATCATAAGTATCAAGTATATCTAATCACTTAAACCCAATCCTAGTTCTTGATTCTGCAACGGGCAGCATTCTACACTGTAACTAGCTATTAGTCAGATAATCTTGAATCTGGGTAGTCTGAAAAAAAAATTCAACGTTCTTAATGTATAGTGATGAGCCAAAGAAAATTCAAAGTCCACTGTTCCTTCACAGATAATCATTATTGTTGGGTGATGATGCCGTTCATGTCTGCTGGTTCTTTACAATCCATTTTCCATATTCTCCAAACAATAATACAAAATTTGTAACTTAATATTAAGACTGCAGAACATTGGCCACGTAGTCATTTTTATGTCATTTTATGTAATTTTTTTGTAATTAAGGTGATCACATTTAATCATTGAGTAATGCTACTGTAGGGCGTCCGAGGACCAAAGAGGATGGAACATGAAGTATCGCACGGTTCTACTTGCAAAAGTGTATCCGACCTGAGGAGGGAGGAAGATGCGAGATAACCTTTTGGGAGAACCCACTTCGAGGAAAAAGGATCATGGAAAAGGGCCAATACGGTGGAAGGAAGCTTCTTGTAAAGGGTATACATTCCCCCACCGCATTGAATGCACTGTAACAACTTAATCAGCTGCATTGATGAGGAAATGACACTTGAATAGTAGTTTCACAGCTAGCAGCACCTTCGACCACCTTCAGCAGAACTCTGATGGGACAAGTGACCTAAGAAAAGCCCTGAGACATATAGGTGGAGGGTTATGATGCAAAGAGGAAGGATATATAAGAGAGGGGAACCTCCCAGTAAAGGGGACGATGATTCTCTAAGAATGAAACAAACAAGAAAGTGAACAGTGAATTATTTGGTATAGAATTTGTGTCATTCATATATAAGAACTAGTCCTACGAAGCAATATCCTCAGTTATTACCTGAATTGTCTTTCTCCACTACTTTTGGTTCCTCGACTTTAGACCTGAACTTAGTCCCAAAATTACGTTAGAACTGTTTTCCCACTCTTTATAAAAATTCTATTGTGTAGGCTTGGTTTGAGGGACAAGGCATCACTGTTCTAAGTGGGTTTGGGCCATCAATTTCCTAACACTTACAGCTACAGTCACACATTATTTTATAATATTTTTACAAACTGTTGTTGTGGCCAATTTTACCGATTCTTATTTTGGCCCACCAATAACATAACCTTTTTTATTTACTAATAAATACTTGTCAAAATTTTTTATAAAAAAATTTGTATCTCTAGCATTTTTTCTTAATCTTTTAATATTAGGTTAGGTGTGCCACTAGTGCAGGCCATTTGCCATATAGTCATTTTCTGTAATTAAGGCGACGACAAAGATAAAATTGACTACAAGTATGAAAATATAAAACTAAATTGAATGGTAAGAAAATCTGGGACCAAATTGAAAGTAGGCCCAAAATATAGGGACAAAACTGTATTTTTTTCTAAAATAATCACTAATGATGTAGATGTCAATGATTCGAAATGTTATCTAAAATGATATTTTTATTGTATTGGAATTCTATTTAGCAAAGTGAGCCCTATAAACTTGGCTAAATTTATGGATAAATTTTGGTTCCAAACATGTTTGGAGGGATTTAGATCTCCTAGATTTCCTAGGGTAATCTACAAATAGATCTCTTTAAATCCTAACCACTCTTTTATGATTTAAGGGTCTAGATTCTGCCATGTCAACATTTCACTAATAATACTCTTAAAATAATAAAATAATGTTGCAAACAAGACAATTAAGATTATTTTTAATAGAATGCTGATATGGCAAAATCTACACTATTAAATCATTAAAGAAATGTTAAGATTTAAGAAAATTTATTTGGTAGAGTACCGTAGGAAATCTAGAGGATCTGAATCCTGTTTGGAGTTACTTTTTCCAACCTGTTATATGACAATTTATAAGACCATCAATGTGTATTATTTAAACAAATCACATAATTTATTAAAAAAAGTTATGTGATTAAAATTACACAAGAATGATCTTTTAGTCGCTACATAATAGGTCTTAAGGGTATTTTGGTCATTTAAGTGGTTTTAGGTTTTAGAGGTATTTTGATAATTTCGATGATTTTGGGAGTGTTTTTGAAAATTTTAGAGGTTTTTGAAAGTGTTTTGGTCATTTTAGAGATTTAAAGGTATTTTTGGTTTTTTAGAGGTTTTAGGGGTATTTTTGGTAATTTCAGTGGTTTTGGGTTTTTTTGGTCATTTTAGAGCTTTTAGGGGTCATTTTGGAGATTGTGGGGGCATTTTTTAGGTTTTGGGGGTAATTTGGTCATTTTGGGTCTTGCAAGGGTATTTTTTAGTTTAGAGTCAATTTTGGTATTTTTAGGTGTTAAAAACTATTTTCAATCATTTTATTATTATAATGATTATAATTGTTCCTAAGAATGTTTATGAATCAAGTATAGGAATGTTACATTCTTGAATTATGATGAGAATGTAATTAATGAACCAAACATTGTAATCTTATATTGTTGCAATGTGATTCCATGGAGATTACAAGAATCTAACATTACAATGCAATCTAACATTACTTGAATTAAATGCTCCTAAATGTATTAGTTCAGAAAAATGGCAGGCGATAAAGTGATTGAAGAGCCTGTTATGATTCATTAGAAAATATGTGTATCATGATTGACAAAATAAATATTTCATTTCTTTAGAAGGAAGCAAAGATTGACATGTGAGATAAATTAATTGAGATGAAATTGTTATGGTAGGTGGTGGCAATCAAAGCAATCGATCTTGATCAATCAAAACAATTAATCTTGATCTTGATCAATCAAAGCAATCGATCTTGTGTGCCCATGATTAATTCTAAAGTGGTGGCAATCAAAGCAATCAATTTTGATCAATCATATGCTAACTTTGACAATGTTAAGAGTGATGTAGCTAAGAATATTTTACTTCTCTTGCCCCCAACCCTCTTCAAATCCCACTGTTTCTTCAAATTTCATTTCGGTTGTGATTATTCCATTGTTTCTTCAAAGTTGATAATTTAGTTTTGATGCTGATGTTCTTTTGGTTCATTTAAATCTATTATATCCTCTTTCTTTCTGAAATGGCTTATTCGAGCCATGCATTACCATAGTTCTCAAAGAAACTTTAGAGGCCTTATCTTATCTTTATAAGAAATAAGATACCTTCACAATGACATTAAAGCTGCTAACATCCTCATAGACTCAAATGAGTCTGTCAAATTTGGAGGCTTTGGTGGTGACTTGTGCTCAGTTTTGGAGTTGAAGAAGAAGACTGATTCAAGGTTGTCCATATTATGTTCTTTACAGCTCATTGATTTTGATTGATCAATGTTGTACTTATCATGTTATAGAGCTCATTGATTTCGTGGTGCCCCGTATTGGATTGCAGTAGAGGTTGTGCATGCCTTGTATTCGATTGATCCAGGGTTGTTCTTATCATGTTCTAGAGCTCATTGTGCCTTGTATTGGATAGCACTAAAGATCCAGATTATCAAGTTGATTCAACACATTTTGTAGCCTATGGTGACAGTTTAAAATGAGGCCATTTATCTTTAGGTAATGAAGTGTATCTTTAGGTCATTGTCAACCCTGTTCCCCATTAATACTGAACAATTTTGCCTTTGCAGGTTTGTTTTTTATGTTAACGACACACGTTTGTGTTTGAGTTAAATTTGAATTCTGATTCTGATCTGTTCCTATTCATTATGTACACGTTTTGTTTTAATGGATAAAAGAACAAGTATGAATTATTAAATAAGATTTGGATAAAGGCATGGAGCAGAGTAATCACCAACTTATCGGATAAGTTATTCATTGGTTAATTTCCAATTGATGTTGGTCTACTGTTCTTTAGATCCATTTTGACACTGCTACTGGGTGCAGGGGATGGTTGCCTCATTTTCTTTAGAGTTCCAAGACACTATGACAGGTTTTAAATTGCTCACTTGTCTAAGACGTTGGTTTGATAGCTTGAAGCTGCCAGTATGATTTTTTATAAAAACCTATGTTGTAAAATCGGAAGCTTTTAATATCAATTTGTTGAGAATGGCAGAAGCATGAATATCTATTTGTTGTGTGTGTATCCAAATAACAGTAGGTTTATGCAAAATAAAAATAGAACAACAAAAGTAATAATCACACGGAAACACAAAGATTTATGTGGTTCGGCTTTTGGCCTACGTCCATGGGTGGCGGCGGAGGCGAGGGGAAAGTTTCACTAACAAAAAAAAGAGATTACAAAGGTGATACCAAAACACTCTCACAAAACCCAAACCCCAAATACACCCAAAAGAACTCTCAATCACCAGAAGCATGTGACTAGAGAAAACCTAAATTTCTCTCTCAAAACAAAGCATGGCTTAGAACTCTAAATAATATGCGGCTGCCTTTTATCACTTATCAATCAATTGCCGCATGACAAACATATTTATACAAAGTATAAGTCGGCTAGGGTATATTATTTGAGAGAATATCACAAAGCCGGCTATACAAGTCCTAATATAACTAGGACTTGGTCTACAAATCCTTCCAAGACAAGGACTAGGAACTCTCACGTGCACTATTCAAGCCACTAATCATAACAACCTATATCTCTAATCTATCACACCTTGGTCATTCTTGCACCAACAAATTTAGATGCGACTGTATCCCAATAGGTGTGAACATGTTGGAATCATATATATATATATATATATATACACAGATGGCTTAGCAAGTTAAAACATATGGGTGGGTAGAAAATTGGAAACCCAGTTTTGGGTAAGTATAACAATTGTTGTGACTCCAGTTTCCTAACCAGATTTCTTTTAGCCTTTTTCTTAAATGATTTTTCGGTGATTTAGAAGTGGAAACTCATTCTAGTGATTATGCTTTTCTTTTTTCTTATTAAAAGTTCATTTTTATTTTTTAAATTCTCTAAATAGTGAAAGTATGAAAGACTATGTGCTCCTAGTTGTTATTTGCTGCTGTGTTAATGCAGCTGTTGCTGCTGCATTGCAATACAGAAGATGGAGTCTGGTGCAGCTTGGATTTACTTTTAGTAATGTTAGAGGAAGTCAGTTTTGGGCCACATAAAAGTATCTTTTTGTAAGTTTGCTTGGGGTATGTTTCACAGTTGGATTTATGGAGGACATGTCAAAAATGGAGAAACCTTTATTCAAAGCACCCAAAATAGCCAATTTAAACCAATGTTATCCAAATGCTCACTTCACAGTAACAATAATTTTTCATAGATTTTACCAAATGCATAAGTGTGATTTTAAAAATCGTGTTTTTAAAATGCACATTTTAAATTTACGTATCTTCAAAAACGTATTTTTTAAAACAACTTACCCAAATAGACACATAAATTTCAAATTCGGAAGCTTACTAGTTTTGGTCATGAGCTTTGTGAAATTTTACTTTTTAGTTAGAAATTGAAAAGAAAAAGAAAAAGAAAACAAAGCATTGATCCGTGTGCAATTAGTACATGGCCTGAGCTTTGGTTCTTCCTATTTTCAATATTCCATTTTTTTGGCCAGGTACATGTGGTTGTAGTTTACAATTTTGTGAAGCTTCTTGTCCTCGTTACATATATAATAATACTGCGGGACTTAAAATCTTTGTGTGACCGTGCTAATTGTTGTGAAATTAGTGTCTCGATTGGATAAATTTTAAACTGGAAAGCTCCGGACTTTGTCCGTTAGTAGCTTTGGTTTCTAAGTTTAAGCATCAAGGTAGTTGTTGTTGTTGCTGCATGGCGCGGCGGGATTGGGACCACAAACGGCAAGGCAATTTGAGGGAGATCCTCTTTCTCTTTATGTTGGTTTCTCTCACAAAAACTGAAACCCTCTCTCTCTCTCTGTGGTGAAAACTCGATTGTTTTATGAACCACGTTTTTGTCATGTAAGTACGTTAGTTAATTTAAAAGGTGGACTCACGAAAGTATCAATTTGACAAATGTGTGAAGTTCATGAAGTAAATTGACTAAAATTAAAGTACCGAGAGGTGGGTAATGACCACTCCCGCAAAATTTAAAGGTGCTATGACAGTTTTCTGTGCACAAACCCAATATAACTCTTTAAAGCAAAGATTCTCAACAAACTCCAGCTTAGATTTGCTAATATTGTGTGGACTTCCTTTTCCCACTATATTTAGTCAAACTAAAATATATGATCAAGGTTCCTTGGTAAAGATTGGTAACTTAATTTTTTTTTTTCCTTGATCAAGTCGAAATGGTTTTAGGTATGTTATTAATAACCTGGAAAGAAACCCTTTTTTTTTTTTTTTTTTTCTTTCATACATACTTTCGCTTCTCTCTTTTTTCATCACAGTGTAAAGATGGAGTTGGAGGTGGAACTAAGCTCACCCTTTTGGGAGAGTTAGAGGAGTCCTAGGGCTAAAGAGGCCTTTGAGCTTTGATTCCAAATTCTTAGGTTACTCAAGCATGGTTCAGATTGGTATTGATATACAAAATCATATGAAATCTATACAGACTCCACATATAAATCTCCCACAGCAAATTTCAAACTTATCCCAATCCTATTATCACATTTTTATCACTAGTAAAAATTATACTGTCCTTGTGGTAGACCATGCCACTTATCCATAATTCTACTAAAAAAATTCCCTATGGTTTAAAATTACTGTGTCAGTTTAACAATTAAATTTTTTATTTTTATTTTTATCATAAGCTTATTAAACAATTTTCAACAAGTGAGAGTTTTTTAGTAGAATGATGGACAAATGACGTGGTCTACCATGAAAACTATATAATTTCTCCAAGAGAAGAGAGTAACAAATCCTACCGTTGCTGTTAATAATAAAAAAATAAAAAAATAAAAAAATAAAACCTACAATTGCTAATTTGTAACATATAAATTCATATCAATATTCTTACATTAGCTCACATTTTGGAATATTAGATTTTAATTAGAAGTCAAGAGCCTTGTAACTAAACTAATTTTTCATAATATCTTCAATCTAAGATTTAAATTCTCCCATTATAAATTTGAATTTTTTTAATAATTATCGAATTTTAATTGGGTGTGTATTTGGATAGGCTGCGGCAAATTTTTTTACAAAAAAAAAAAAAAATTTGCAATACGATAAAATTAAAAAAAAAAAAAAAAAAAAACCCTCTGTTGATAATGAGCTAGGTCGGTAAATCCTTAACATAGTAAGAAAATGAGTGAAATTTTCCCACCCCACATGGCCTCATTTTTCAACTCTAGAGATTTTTCACTTTTTACAGACAGGAATGTGCAAATGCAATAAGCAAAAGCAAAAGCGCGCAGTAGAGAAAAGCAAAGCAAAGCAAAGCAAAACAAAAGCGTATGTCTTTGTTCAAAGTGACACTGTGAGAGAGAAAAGCAATGGAAGCTCCAAAACGGTGCTTTGAAATCCTCTTGCTGTTGTTGTTACTGGTCTCAGCCAATCCCAACGCTTTCATACATAGAACTCTCGCTGAGGGCGTCACTCCTGAGGAAGCCAAACAGCTCCGAGACGAGGTAACACCCCGATCATATTTCCCGTAACCCGAAAACCCGAAACGGTCTTTTTTGGTTTTTTATTTAAATTTATTTTGACCTGTTTCATTATCAGAATGCCATACATATTACATAGTACTCTGATGTTCTCTCAGGCAATTGATCGAACAGTTGTTGGGTCGGTATTTCTTTATACAGTTTGGCCCTGGGTCTGTTTGGTAATATGGATCAATTCATAAAATCCATATTGGGATTTCAAAATGAAGGGCTTATTGGAGTGTTAAGCTTGTGATTCTTATAGGTTGATGTGTTACAATGAAATCAATTATGTATTTTGATATAAAAGCAATTGGAATTTGCAATTATACACGTCGTTTTTGTTCGGAATTGAAGGAATGGGTTTATATGTAGAATTTTCTTTTTTGGGGCTCTGTTCATTATGCTTGGAATGGATTAACAGTTGAACATCTTTGTAAGAATTTTAAAAGAAAAGTGTGATCTTTAATATTGTACCATGAATTTTGCTGGTAAAATTTGGAAAGATAGCTGAACATTAACTATGAATGTGGTCTTGATGATTTTGGAAATTGTGTCAGGATATTATAACCTTTCAGTGTTTGTGTATATATTGGGTTTGGAAGACAAAATGCCAGGGTTTTATATCAATGGCTTAGAGTTCTTCATTTACTGGAAAAAAAAAGGCTCCAAAATTCTTGTCCCTGAGAGCATTTTCCTTGTATATTTTCCTCCATTTCATTAATGGAGTTTCTATTTAGTGTTAATTGGAAATATTGTTGGATTTAAATCTTCGGAGAGATATGAGCACTTATATGATGCTTTGATCTATTAAACTGGGTGAGATACATTTCTCTCATAAATTCAGGTGCGTGGAATGTTCTACCATGCTTTTAATGGATATATGGAGCATGCTTTTCCTCTTGATGAATTAAGACCTCTCTCATGTGGAGGGGAAGATACACTAGGTGGTTATGCATTAACTTTGGTAAGATAATTTCTTCTTTTCCAATTTGATTGATATTTGAGTTCTTGTTTCTCTTACATGATGTTTGTCATCATGGCATTGTAACAGATTGACTCCTTAGACATGCTGGCATTACTTGGTGACTGGGAACATTTTGCTTCCTCTGTTGAATGGATTGGTAAAAACCTTCAGTTTCATATAGTGAGTCTCTCTCTCTCATGTAAATTGATGTTTCAAACTTGCCTGTTGGGATTAGTTCTTTATACATTCTACATTTTTGGCTTGAATTGCTTTGGTTGCTCAGTCAATCTTCATATCCTTTGGTTAATATAAATTGAAATTGAAATCTAACTTGGAGCTCTTTATATGGTTTTTGCAGAATAAGACAGTATCTGTGTTTGAGACTACTATCCGCGTTCTTGGAGGTTTACTCTCTGCTCATCTTATTGCGAGTGATTATGCTACGGTATAAGTTAATTATGTACCCAAATGAATACTTTTCCTTACGATTTTGACATTCTAGGTAAAGCATTGAATATCCTTTTGATGTCGTCAGAAAAATAGCAATTTTTGAGCTGAAAGGACTCATGTGCCTTGTTCAATTATAAAGGTTTATGTGATTGCTATGTGAGTTAGCTCTAACTCAAATTACAATTCTTTCTCCCATAAGAATAAGTGGACGGTGAGGTTGTGGGTTCAATGCCAATTGGGTGCATATGTAACTTATCAATAGTTTTTTTCTTCCTTCGATGGGAGGTTGGCATTAAGTGATAACAGAAAACACCTAACGATAATGATAAAAGGTTTGCTGAGATTGCTTAATTGAGAAAAGATTACACACAGGATTTGTTAGCAAGCATTTTGCTGAAAAGAGGGTGATTCTAGCTTCAAAAGAACTCTGCACTCTTGTTTTGGATTGTAATATGTAGATGCTCCATTATAGCTGAAAAATTTTCCAGTGAGCAGCTTGAATATTGTTTGTTAGACCTTAATAATAAATTAGTGCTACGTTACTCTATTTTAAATAAGGCCTTGCTATACGGTTTTCTGATGCTTTTGATTTGTTGAGGGTGTTTGCTGAGGTACTGGATAGTAGCAATGATTCCTTGATGTGACCTGAACTTGGAATTACTTATTCATCTGGGAGAAAGATTAGAAAAAAATTGTACTTATCGGGAAAAAAAATTCTAGAAAGATATTGTATATCTATTAAGTATGAAAGCATTTGTGTTGTACCCCTTTCTTGCCAATGAGCTTTAGCTTGAATGGCACCTCCTTCCCTTTTAAGGGCAACAAAGTGGAGGATGAGGTTGTGGGTTGAGATTCACTGGGTGAGTGTGTAACTTAGCAATAAAAAAAATAAGCAACAAAGTGTCCTCAGCAGTCTCCTTTACCTTGATGTTGCCATCAAGAGATACTTAGAAAAGATGTTTGATTTCTCTTTTAGCTTCTAGTTTTCATATGACAGGTGTTATGCTGTATACCATCATCTTAGGATCTTCATTGGATTATTCCCATATTATTTCTTTGCAGGGCATGAAAATCCCATCCTATGACAATCAGTTACTTAACTTAGCGGAGGATCTGGCCCGTAGATTGTTACCTGCATTTGACACGCCTACAGGTATTGCTACTGGATGATTTTAATTGATATTTGCAAGTTATTGCAGGCTGAATTTCACTATTTGTTATGCATTTTTAATCATTCCAATCCTTGGCTGGTTTATTTAAATAGAGTATTTATTTTACATCTATCTTGGGACTTTTTATTTTTATTTGATATGATATTGCCACCATTTTGTGGAATATTATAATAAGAATGCTTTTATTTAACCTGCACCAAGAGCCTTGTGGCTCAATTGGTTGTCACCTCCTAGTGTTTACAATGGAGACATCCTAGGTTCAAATCTCTCCTCCCTCTTGTAAATATGGAATTATTAGGGACAAAAAAAAAAAAGAGAATGCTTTTACTTAACTTATAAATATACCACTAAATTAGCATGACAGAATGCTTTATTTGACAAATGGTAGTATGTCTCTAGTTTTGATGGGAGGCTTAGATTGGCATAGGTAGATCATAAATGAATGTTAATGGCTTGTTTCTAATTTCAAGTTTGATAGTTGAGGAGATTATACTTGACAATGATCAAGGGGTTCATGCATCACTAGCTTTCTGGCTTGATGGAGAGCAATTTTTAGCTGCATACAGATTAAAGTATTTCTGTAATTTTTTTATGTTGTCTACTAAAGCATGATTGAGCATCAAGCACTTTGTTTCCAATTGTTGAAGTATGCCATTCACATGTCCACGTATAAATACTCTATCATTTCATGACCATATTCAGATACTTTTTGTTGCAGGCATTCCATTTGGATCTGTCAACCTTTTGCATGGCGTTGATGAACATGAAAGCAAGGTGAAGCCTTTCCAATTTTTCTCCTCATGTACAAGTTTTTTTTCTCCTTAGTTTTTCTGTGGCATTCTAGCTTGAAAAGCAGCTAATATCATTGTAGGACTACACTACACATTGATTTCCAGTTTACTAATTCCTATTGTACCACGCCTTTAAGATAAATTCTAACAGTATGAGAGTGCATACCACATGTAACTTACATAGGACAATTCAAAATTTTAACCTTGAATTTATCACTTATTAACTATCTTCTGAACTGTTCATTTAGTTAATTATTTGTCCTGTCTCTTTAATCTTTATTTTGTAATATCTAGGTAGAGTGTTAACGTTCCACTTTTGGTTTGTTTAGATAACATCCACAGCCGGTGGTGGGACTTTGACCTTGGAATTTGGAGTGCTTAGCCGTTTGACGAATGATCCCAGTAAGTGCTACTACCCTGTTTCATGGCATGTTTTATCAATCTAGCTTCTGAATGGAATCTGGCCTCCAGTTTGTTATGTGGGATGACATGCTGTTGGTACTCACTAGTGTAGACAAAATGCAGCCCTCTAGCTTTTAGTGGACCAGTATATGTGAGAGGAAGTTGTTAATATTATACTAGCTTGGACTTTCTAAATGGTCTTAATCTTGAAAGTCCTCTTGTAAAAAATCTAGTTCAAATAGCACCTCCTCCTGTAAGGCAAAGTGGAGAATGAGGTTGTGGATTCAAGACCCATAGGGTGCATGTGTAACTTATCAGTTAAAAAAAAGTCCATACATCACAGGCAGCTGGTTTTTATTTACCCTCAGTACTCTTCTTCACTCCATGTTGAAATATTTGCTCTCATATGCTTTCCTGCTAGAGGCTATGCTTTATGAGTAGCCACTGCCTTGGTGGCTGGACCTCTATCTTCAAGAAAGTTTGACTCTAGGCAGCCATAATATTTTATTACTTTTAATAGTTACCAGGCAGGAAAACAGGTGAGATATTTCTAGTTAATTGAGGGAAAATAATACATTCTTCCATGTTGACCTAATGAATAAGTTTTGGGATCATTACTCAAACTTTCTTCTCTTCTTTTTTAATCTTTACTCTTCCAAGCAAAAAAAATCTATAAAATAAAATAAAGAGCATTGTTCTTTGCTGAATGAGGAAACAGGCTAGCAATTTTTAATTTAGATGAGTGAGCTGATCCCTTAAATTCAGATTTGAGCAAAACCCAACAAACTGACTCATAGCAATATTATCTATAGCACATTGCCACACTTGGTTGTCAAGTAAGTCTTATATACTTGGGGCTTGCCCAGCTATTTCACACTTATTTTCTTTAATCTCCTTGCTTGTCCTGGTTGTTGTGCACCTTCTGCTACATCTATTTCAAGTTGTTGACCTACCATATGAAGGGTGGTTCTTCAAGTGCGTCTTTTTTGATATGTTAACCTTTTTTACTACACTTCAGGAATTTGTAATAGTTCCCTTTATATCTCTTCATTGTTAGCTTGTCAGGCTAGATTCTCTAAATATGGTCTTGTATACCACATATTCCCCCCCTCCCCCCTCCCCTGCCCCTTTTTTTGATTGTGGGGTAGGGATGAGGTTAATTTTCAAGAGTGTTGGCATAATGCCCAACTTCATCGAAATGCAGTTTTTGAACAAGTTACCAAGAATGCTGTTCGTGGACTTTGGGCGCGTCGTTCAAAGTTGAATTTAGTTGGTGCTCATATCAATGTTTTTACAGGTGAATGGACACAGAAGGTAACATTCTATTTTACATGATTTCAATGTGAGCACCATGTTACAATGATTATCCGTATCAGTATCTAATACCTAAAGTTTTTGTTTTTTTCTTTTGTTAGATAAGAAAACATTGTGATTTTTTTTAATGATAAATGATAAGTGAAAGTGAAATAAACTTCTTTAATGCTTAGTGTCTCTTTTTTTTTTTTAAACAATTTGTTATGGTCTGGATGGAGGGTTGTAGTAGGCTAACAGCTAACATAAAAATTGTACTCCCATCTTATCAACAACATGCAACAGATTATAGAATCTGTATGTACGATTGTGGTGGGCTTAAGGTTAAGAGAATTTGAGGATCTATTGTTTAGAAATTTAGAAAGAAGGGTTAGGGTTCAAAGAATGACTAGTGTTTTGACAGGAAAAGGGAAGGGTTTAACTCAGGGTTGCAAAAGGAGGAGAGAAGAAATTGCCATTAAATCTGCCCACAGGTTGTAAACATTAGTTTGAACAGTATGTATGAATAGTATGTGAACATTGCATATGAATAGTGACAATTTGCCAAAGAAGAACAAGAAACAAGAGAGAAAAGAACACACCACAACTAAAATACCTCAGTACTCTAAACACTCACAATTCCACTAATTAATTCTCTCATTATTACTATTATTTTTTATAAGTAAGAAATTTTATTTAAGAGAGGCTAATGTACTAAAAAAACATAGACTAAAGAATTTTGTTCAAAATGTTGACAACTCTAGAAACAATACAATAGAATTGCTAGTCGTAAACCCCAAGTGCAGGACCACTCATATAAGGATCTAGTGTAGGTTGCTAACAATTGGCTCCTCATACTTTCCATATCTACAGAAGTGTGCCGATTCCTCTCCCTCCATGTGGTCCACATCAGACATAATGGAACAATATTCCAAATATCTGACAAGTGGTTATGAACTCAATTTCTCCTACCAAATTTAAGATCAAACCCACTGAATTCCAAAGTATCTAAAAACAAAGCTCCATAAATCAAAAGCAGCAGTGCAATGTTTAATGGTGCTGTCCCAATATAAACTTAGTTGATTTCGCTGGATTTGATAATCTCAACCTAATGATACTGGATAGTTGATGTTTTGCTGGAATTGGAGGCTTTTTTTTTTTTTTTTTTTTTGATAGATAACAAAAAATTTTATTAAGAAAAAAAATAGCCAACGTGAGTACATTGGTTATGTACTATGGGGGCAAAAATCAAGAACCAAAATTACAATGATCAAGTAAAAGAGGAAGAGAAAAAAGAAAAGAAAAATGCGACAGGGCCACACTCCAAACAAGGAGAGTGTGAAAGAAAGAGGACTTAATCTCTAGCAAGGACCGTTCACATCCCTCAAAACAGTGAGCATTTCTTTCCCTCCAAATACACCACATCAAGCAATGTGGCACAAGTCTCCAAAAATCTATATTGCAATGCCGCCCAAATTTACCTTGCTAATATTCAAACAACTCAATAACCTTAAGTGACATAACCCAATGCAGCCCAAACAAACAAAACACCAACGACCACAACTCACAGGCTAAGGGACAATGAAGCAAAAGATGAAGAGTTTTAGAACTTATTGTACCTAATGATGGAAGATGACATTACATTTCCAAAGAGCCTTTTTAGCGACTTACTGGCAGTCTGGCAGGCTGAGTGGCCAAATCTTTTCAATTTGTAGTTCTATTTACTTGTGCACACATGGTTTAAAAACATAAAGTTTATGTAAATATCTATGTACTTAGATATGCAGAGATGTGTGATATGTCAGTAGGATCCATAATAGTTGAAATATTTTTCACCTTCTGTGGTCTATTTGAATTAGTTTAAAACATCTCCAGCCAGCCTGCTTGCTAACTTATTTTTCACATCCATTAAATTCCGAGTTCTATGAAAAGAAACTTTTTTTTTCCTCCTAATTTTAAGTAAAATTATATTTCTTTGCTGCTTTTTCAGGATGCTGGAATAGGAACTAGTATTGACTCCTTCTATGAGTACCTCATAAAGGTTAGTAAACATGATTTGGAGTGCTGAAACCTCCATGGGCTCTTTGATATCCATGTAATACTTCGAAATGAGCTTAGTTCTATTAATTGATGCTTGGTGCCTTCTTTATGTCATGAGGCAAACTTGTAGAATATAAATGTGTGTGGTAAAAGCACAAAATAGTGCTTTGGGGCTAGAGGGGAGACTACAGATATAGTTATAGCATATGCTGTCCACAATAGATATGTTTGTTTTACAAGACACTAATTGGAGTCTTTTGAAAAGTGTTGGTGGGAGGTTCAGGGTAGCATTTGGTGAATTGCTTTTCTTTTGAACAGCAAGCTGATCAAGTAGTACGGTGTGTTTTTTTTTGCATAGTGTTTGTTTTAGTACTCTTGAAAAGTCATGGTGGTTTTCAGGAGTTTAAGGTAGAAGAATCATGTCTATTAGCAGGGAGATAGAAAAACTTGTTTTTATTTTAGTTTTTATGCCTTTGTTTGAGAAAATTGTTTACTGTGTACTTTCTTCTGCTTTCATTTCAAGTTCAATTTGTTTTCTTCTACTGACAGGAAGAGAAATGAGGTTAAATAACTATGGATCCTTATAGATCATTTCTATCTTCTTTTAACTTGATATTCTTCTTTTGAATATTGCATTTGATTCATTCTATAGTCAATATCATTATGCTTCTGAAGCATAAACCATGATTTTGTGTAATAAAGTCAGTATTTAACGGGTGCCAGCCTTCTTATGCACTAATATCAGCTCTGTATAGAGATGTTGATGCATATGACATGTCTGTAAAAATAGCAAAACACACACATGATGCTAAAGCTTGTTTTAGTGGTGAATTTGGGTTGTTATGTTTCTTCAGTTCTTGTTTAACTTTCATGACAACTTTTCAGGCTTATTTATTATTTGGAGATGAGGAGTATTTGTTCATTTTCCAAGAAGCTTATGCGGCTGCTATGCACTATCTTTACAATGATCCTTGGTAAAAGCTTGTGGCTATTATGTGCCACTATGTAAATATACATATCCTTGCCTTTGTTTTATCGTTTTTTTTTCCATGTTCTGAATCTTATTGGGATTCAGCTGTATTCCAATTGGCTATTTATTGATTTATCTGTGTGTGTATACATCTGTGCAGGTATGTGGAAGTCAATATGGATTCTGCTGCTATTGTCTGGCCATTGTTTAACAGTTTGCAGGCGTTCTGGCCAGGCCTTCAGGTTTTCAGTCTATTTTCATTCTGTCTTCCGTGTAATATGAAGGTGTTATATGAATTATTGAAACTTTTGTGATTTGGAGTAATTTGTATTAACGATATTGAAAGGTTTTAGCTGGGGACATTGATCCTGCAATTCGAACGCACAGAGCCTTCTTTAGCGTCTGGAAAAGATATGGTTTCACTCCCGAGGGTTTTAATCTTGCTACTCTCAGTGTTCAGGTACCTTAAATTATCATTATCTGAACCCTGAGACAATTGTCATTCAAACTTAAGCTACTTGAAGGGTAATTTGCTAGAATTGTGTTGGTGTCTTAAGGATTTGACATACCCAAATGAATCCCATATGCCATTTTGTTGCATTTAGTACTTTAAGGACAATGTTTAGACCACTCATCAATATCTATGTATTGTTTATGAAGGGTTTGGCAGGTTAGAATATTTAAGTGCACAGCCCCCCTTACACAAGCCAGCACGAACTTGAATTTGTTTGAGCGTCTTGCTTTGTTTTGATTCTGTGGTATATTACAAATTGCAGGGAAATTCATAGAAACCCTTAGGTGAAACGCAGAGTTTACGTTAGACTGTTCAATGGCTGCCAATTGATTTTTGAACAAGCCCTAGGTAAAATGCAGAGTTTTATCAATAGTTTCCCACTTTTCTTTGCTCTGTTACTACCCTAAATAACAGAGATGGATGGAGCAAAAAAACTGAAAACTGTTTCATAAGTTTGGGGCTTTAATTGACAAGATTAAAAACATTAGACCTAATCTGAAACAGATATAAATTCTTGGCCTTTTTATGTAATTCCCCCATATTTTATATTCTATAAATTCTTGGCCTTTAGTTGATTTCTTTATCAGGAAATGATGTGCTCCTTATATATTAGATTTATTATGTATTTAAAGCACTAGTATTTATATAACATATCTACATTGGTTTTATCATTACACTAGTTTTGAAATTTCTTTTTTTTGCTACATTTTTTTTTCAGCAAGGGCAAAAAAGTTATCCACTGCGTCCAGAGCTAATAGAGAGCACATATTGGCTCTATAAAGCTACCAGAGATCCCAGGTCTGCTATGATCCTCTTAAATTTTCTGGTGCCTTTTAGCCTTCTCACTCAACTCAACTAAACTTTAATTCTAATTGGGGTTGTCCCTCTTCAACTACTAGCGTTGGCCACCTGTAATGCAAATTTGAAAATAATCCATTCATAGAAAGTGTCTAAATTTTAAGCTAGGCTTCAACTTATGGAAAATGTCCTCCTTTCTCCTTTCTTGGAGCCTTTTTTATTTTTTATTTTTATTTTTATTTATTTATTTTTTTTAATAATTTTAACTTTTTCCTTACAATCCCAAGTAGAGGGGTAAACTTTTTCTTTGATGTCTTCCATCCCCGCCTCTCTCCCCCCTTTTTTGGGTGTGTTCTGTGGTGTGCTTCCCTTTGTGGGGTTTGCGCTGAATAATCTGAATATTTTTTGAAAGCTAATGTGGAAAGAATATTTAAATCAAAGAAAAATTCTTTTACACCTCAAATTGGTTTCATGAGGATCTCATAAAAAGTAAGATACAACTTTACAAGGATTAGTTGTTGAGATGGGAGGAAGAAGCCAATAGAGCAATCACTGAATTTGGCATTACCGAACTTACTCTGAATAAATAGAAAAGCAAATTCCAATTCTCCCACAGCATAAAATTATGTTAGAGAGACTGATCCACGGATTCCCCATTGGATTTATACATGCAGAATTTTTCAGAGCTACAGTCCATATAAAAAGGAAACTCTAGGTGGAGCTCTCACTTTCCAAATGCTCCTCCATGGGAAGAGGCAACACCCTCATCCCCTAATCTAAACACCCTATAATAGCTTTTCACTTGGAATTGTCTTATATGTTATGAGATATAAATTTGGGAGACATTGCAATAAAGATTTTTGGAGACTTGTGCCACATTGCTTGATGCGGTGTATATGGAGTGAAAGAAATGCTAGATACTTTGAGGGATGCGAACGGTCCTTGCTAGAGATTAAGTCCTTTTTCTTACATACTTTCCTTGCCTGGAGTGTGGCTCTGTCACACTGTTCTTGTTTTTCTCTTCCTATTTTACTTGATCATTGTAATTTTTGTTCTTGATTTTTGCCCCCACAGTACATCCCCAATATACTTAGATTGGCTATTTTTTTCTTAATAAAATTTTCTGTCATCTATCAAAAAAAAAAAAAAAAAAAAAAAAAAGATATACATTCCAAAACATAGATCTTAGTGTTCCTGGTAACTGCAGTTTAACAACTCCACTCTTGTTAATGTACATTTTTTTTTCTTTGATAGGTTTGCTGTACATATATGCATTGCCCTTCTTCGCAACTGAAACCATGTTTAAGGTTTTTTTTTGTAGATATCTTGATGTTGGAAGGGACATGGTTGCTAGCTTGCAGTATGGGGCCCGATGCCCGTGTGGATACTGTCATATATCAGATGTAGAGTTTCACAAGCAGGAAGATCACATGGAGAGCTTTTTCCTAGCTGAGACTGTAAGAACAAATTTATTCTTTTTGGCACCCTGCTGTCTTAAAAAGATCATAATTGTCAAATGGATCTGGAAACACCTATCCTCTATAGATGGTGGTCATGAGTGGTTTATGTAGGAATTCAGAGTATTTTTCAAAAGTTTCTTGTTTGGTAGATCCACTAAGCTTACTTACCTTTGAGGATATGTTCTTTCCATTGACTATGGGGGAAAATTAGATTTGGGGCATAAAGAAAGAACATAAATTGGAAGCTTAAATTTATGAAGCTAGATGAAATACATTTGAATGTAAGGATACTGTTGATCGGACACTTAATGGGTGATTTTGGCCCTGATGGAGGGCCACTTGTATAAGGGCTACAACTCAGCCTGGTTGCATTGTGTTGGTGGGTCCTAACCAAGCAACTAATCCATACAACTGGACAAATCAAAATTTGAGCCCTAATATGGCCTTCCTGTGTCAAAATTAAGTGCTAATATCTCATCCAGAGATTATTTCTGTTTGAACTTGAAGGGTGGTCCTTCATTTTTTTTTAAACGTACCTCATGTGATCAAGGAACAGTCTATTTACTGCACTACCTAAAATTCCATGTCATAGTGTTTGACTTGTGCTCCATGTAAATGCATTCATTTTTATTTTATTATTATTATTTTTTAAGTATGTATCTGCAATCTTCTATAATTTCTTTCTATTCTATGGTGCGTTATTAATTGTTTGTAACATAATTAGGTTAAATACTTGTGGCTTCTTTTCGATTTGGCCGTTGGTCCAGATAACCTTGTTGAAAATGGGCCATACAAGTAAGTGCTTTGTGCTTTTTAAATAATGATTCTTTAAGGCAGGAAACTTATTCTCATGAAAGTGAGGCACCTTTATTATTTTTATTTCTTCCGTAAGTTCTGAAAATTTCTCCATAAACAGATACATCTTTAGCACTGAAGGCCACTTATTGCCCGCAACCCCTCAGATATCCCTGTTGCGTGAACATTGTTCATATATTGGGGCTTTTTGTAAAAGTTCTGATTATAATCAGGAATCTTGTACATCAGACATTGCCACTGATCCTCATGAAGCTAATGGTAGTGGATCCAATGAAGGTCAAGTTCACTCTAGATTTTCTTCATCCTCCACTTTTTTCGAGTCAACGCTCACATCAGGGTTGGTTAAGGTCAGTTGTGTTCTATAGTTTCACTAATTTTACTAAAACTTAGAGCAGTAATTTGCTCTTGCAACCAACTGGTTGGTTAATGTCAGCAATAAATATACTTGTTCTCCTCTCGGAATGCTTGGGTTTGGATTTTACTACAGACCGGCAGTGGAGATGATACCTGGCTCTGTGAGGTCAATTGGGGGTATATCATTATTAGGGGTGCCTTCTTGGGGCCAATGGTAATGGGTGCTGCCACCACCTCCTGCCTTTTAACTTGGAAGAGAGGAGAGAAGAGGGGGAGGAAGGGGGTAGGATAGGGGATAATTTAGAAACAGCATAGAGTTTAATGCTTAAATGACAAAACTACCTAAATAGATAGACAATGTGCTAACTTAATAAATGTGCAACTGGAATACGGTGCAGTGGAAAATCTTATTAAACAGGATATGTATATAGTATTTGGTGTTGTATGTGCAAACATGGTGAATGTTGATCACTTGTTGCTTCATTGTCCAATAGCAAGGGAGTAATGGGTGTTTGTGTTTGTAAACTTTTGGAGTGCAATTGGTGATGCTGAAGATGGTGGATGGAGAGAGAGAATGCAGTGGTGTATAGAAATTAGTGTGCATAAGCCATATGCAAAAGCTCCTTTTATTTTACATGTTAATTAGGGTGTCATTCTCTACATTAATTATTAAGAAGTTTATCATTCCTGCAGGGATTTTGCCCTGGACTTTCTCATGGACAGAAGTTTGGGATAACATACTTGGAGCCCGTTGATACAACTAACCAGTATGAGTCTGCAAACAAAAGAGAACCAAATATTGTGCAGAGCCACTCAATGGTGGTGGTCCCAAACCAAGGTTCTGATTACTCACATTCTAACAATGACAATGACCATGACAATTTACAGGAAAATCAGTAGGATCTGAGAATGAGCCACCTCATCCATCTCAAATATGAGGAAGGCATTTTGGGGTGTTAATGGAACTCTTGGAAATCAAGGTAATTGGTTGGAGCATGACCTCTGAATCATCTGGATATCAGCCTTCTACATCCTGCTTGCTATTCTGCCATGAGATGGCATGAACTTTAAAATGGGATCTGACATGTTAAAACTTTTTCAGGCTAATTGGATGCCTAGAACAAGTGGGGTTTTCTTTGTGTTGTATGTAAATTATGATCATAGGTCTGAGCTATTCGGCAGTTGTTAATAGAATGAGCATCGAGCTTGAGGATAGAAATACAAGTAGGTCTGTCTGATATGTTGCTGGTTTTCTGCTCCTGGAAGTGAGACTTGATCACTGGAATTTGGTCAGCTTTATGCCCATTTTACTTAGCAAAATGGAGCTGAATTTTAGATGTCCTTTTTTCTTTATTGCGGTTATCAAAGATTAATTGCGGTGGAGGGCTCATCAGCCTAGGGGTGGATGGTGCAAATATGGGACGAACACAGTTCAAAAGTTGCTAGAAGGGGGCCAACATTTTAACTGTCGAATTTGTTTATTTTAACAGTCATTGTCACCCATGAAATTATTTGATGATGCCATTCTTCAAAAGGCCCTCGGTGGATGAAGATTGAAAGTTCATTGTTGTTTATTTATTTATATATATTTTTTTATAAATTTAATAAAGATTAATTTTTTTCTTCCTACAAAATTTTATGTTTTTTCTGTGTATCATCTTTTCCTTAGATCATTTAAGTAGCTGTGAATCGATAAACTTAATCTAATTTTGGGTGTGTTTGGTTCAAGTTTTTGAAATTGTGTTTTTTTTTTTAAATTAATAATTTTAAAAAGTGCAATATAAAATTGGGCTTTGTTAAAAAGCAAAATATTTGGCTAACATTTATCAAAATTGCCGTTTGAGATATAAATTACCAAAAAAGGCAACATATGGATAAGGCTTTTGTATTTCTGATTAATATGATTGTGATTGGGTTTGTGTAATTTACACTTGTAAATGATATTTTCAAGTTTATATGATGTGAAACTTATTTGTTGTGAGCACTTTAAAAATTGATGTAAGCACCATGAAAATTGATTCGAACCCTATGGCCATGATTTAGAACTCAGTATTGTACTTAGTCCTTAACAAGGGACGGTGGTCATACTGTACCTAAACCTTAGTATGGGACGGTTCCAGAAAATGAATAGTGCACTTTTGGCAGCTCCTTGGCAAGAGAGTAAACCATTGATGATGCAAAAGGGTGGTCCTTATGGAAAGGGGTTCCAAAAAGGAGCTCTATTTTTCGGATCCTCAATGGTATATCCATTGCTAGAAAGCTATCAAAAGTGCACTGTCCCCTTTCTGGGATCGTCCCTTGCTGAGGACTGGCTACAATATGACCACTCCTTGCTAAGGACTAAGTACAATACTGAAATTTAAATCATGACTTGGCATAGAGTTCAAATCAATTTTCAAAGTGTTCACAACAAGTAAGTTTCACATAGGATCTGTTTGGATACCGCTTATTGCTGAAAATTGAAAATACTGTAACAAAATCATTTTTAAATATATGCATAGTACTATGGGACCCAATTTTAAAGTTGTTTTTGATGAAAAAAGTATGACCCACGATTTTTTCAACTAAATGCAGGAACACACGGTTTCCGTGTATTCCAAACGCACACATAATATATTCATATAAACTTGAAAATATCATTTACAAGTGTAAATTACAAAAATCCAATCATATTATTCAGAAATACAAAACCTTATCCATACATCCCACAAGGTTTTTCATACAATATACACGTCAAATATTTATAAAATATAAAAATATATCTTTGTCATAAGCATAGTTTGATAGTCAAAACTATTTTTAGGAAAATTCCCAAATTAGTAAACACCACTTTATTCGCTTTACAAAACTAACAACCAACCACTTATGCGTCACTAATGGTAAGAGTTGAATTCTAGCAACACCAAAATATAGATCTATCAATTTACACTAATTTTCCACGGAAGTATATGTTCTAATGCTTTAGAAATATCAATCTGGACAACACTAATATTTCTTAATTTTTCTATTGATTTAATTGCTGTCCAGATCACTTTTAATGTGATCTAATTGTTGTATTTCCCAAATTTCAATAACTATATATCAATCGGAGCACCTAGCAATTTGATGAAAACCGAACATATCATGTTATTTATAATTCAATCTTATCATATTCTTTTCCACCATATAATGTACTAGCTAGATTCTTTTTTTTTTTTTTTTTTGAAAAGCAATGTAAACAGAACAACACACACAGATTCTTAAGCTATACTCTTAGGATGTTTAATTATAAAACCTTTAAAATATCACTTTTGTCAATGGTATAATTTTGGAGCAACCCACAATTGTGCTATTAGCCGTGTACTTCATTCCTTATTTAATAAATCTCTTTGTTGCATGAAAAGAAGACTATAAGTTACAATATTCTTTGGACAAATCAGTTTATATAGAATTATACTAGAGATACAAACTCTTTTACAAAAATTTTACAAACTGCTGATGTGGTGAGTGATTATTGGTAAATGAAAAAGTGATATTAATAGTAGGCCTAAATGAGAACTAATAAGAAGTTTGTCACATTAATATTTTGTAAAAATGTTATAAAATAATTTGTACCTGTAGCATTACTCGTTTATATATATATATATATATGCCCATAATAGGAGGCATGAAGATTAAATTGCATAATGACAATCTGAATTATGTAGGTCCAAAGCGATATAGAACTCTTTGGAATACAAGAATGACGCATGTATATAGGCATGACCAATCTGAATTTTGGGGTATTACATCTCCATCCCTGTTCCTCTCTAACTCTCTCATCGTCTTCTGTTGCCATTGAGCTCTCCCTCTTGTAGTCTGCTACTGCTTCAGATATATAAAGACATAAAAAATAATAATAATAATAATAGTAAGTACAAATAGAGAGAAGAAGAAGAAGAAATGGAAACGTAAATAGCAACAGCACAGAGAAAATCTCTTAATTTGTTGACGGATTTTAATGAAATAAAGGGAAATCCCTTTATATCTCAGTCTCACACGTTCCTCTCTATAGGCGGGGCAAGGGAGGCGTGAAATCTTCAAATGGAGCATTTATATTATCACTTAAATAATATTTAAGTAGCATTTTATATAATATATATATATATATATATATTTTTTTTTTAATTCCATTCTTTTTACTTTTTAATATGATTTTTTTTTAAGAAAATGCTAAAGTTATAACAAATTTTACTATAAACTGGTGTTGTAATCAATGTGATCAATGACACGAGGCTTACCAAAATACTAGAAATATTATAAAATTTACAACATAAGAATTACAAAGATATATCACTAATCACAAATATTCATTTAAAAATGCATTCAATAGTTTGTTGAAATTCACCTATCATATTCATTGTCACATCAAATTATAAAAGTTATGGAGACTACCATACACTCCTAGTGCAGTGATCACTTCACAAAATATAAGTTCTTGTGAGGTGGGGGGCAATCGCCGAGTTTTAAGTCTTTAGAAGAGAGTTTCGCATATATATACATTTAGATTAGGCTAGAGTAAAATTTTTATTTTGTATAAAAATAATTAAATAAATAAAAGTTATGCAGTAAAATTTATAGTATTTTTAATATTTTCCTATTTGAATTACTTGTGATTAGTAACACGTCTATTTGTAAGACCTATTTATTTAAATTTGCCTTCTTAATAGTGAAAAAAAAAAACGTAAACTAAAATGTTTTAATATTTCCCAAAAATATTTATATATAAAAAATTAAAAAATTTGCCCCCAAATTTGGGGCCTTCTCTAGTAAGGGGGCTCCAGGTAATGGCCTAATTGGCCTAAGCCTAGGGCCGGCCTTGTCTATAGGAGCAACAACACAGAGGAGCGTGTGAGATTGTGAGATATAGGGATAACCACTTGCGTGTTTTGTCTTTAGAATAAAGGGTAAAGTTGGGGTTTTAATAAATAAAAAATCTAAGTGCAAATTTAAGGAAAATGGTGTACTTTACAACGGTAACATTTATGTTTTGATCAAATGCATTTATTGCGTTCTGCAATTGCAGCTCAAAGTTGCAACATGAAAATGCCAGAAAACTTAGTTTGAGGGGAAAATAATGCACTTTAATTTTTTTTTACCAAACACACATTTTCACATTTTGGGTTGGTTGACGCATGGTTTAGGTCCAAAAAGCTGAACCAAACGGAAACCTTACAAGTATGTAGTAAGTTGTAAGGGAAATATCTTAACCTAGACACCTAGAAGCTAGAACCTATGCATCTTCAAATATCTAAACTTCAGGGACTAAACTCTAACGATTGAAAAAACTTATGAAACTAAATTGTTATTGGGTCGAATCACAAGGAATTTTTTTTTTTTTTTTTTTTTTTTTTTTTTTAACTTCAATATTTACAATGAGGAGAGGGATTTGAACTTTGGATCTCTTAGAAAGACCAAAGGTGCACCAGTTTGTCCACAAGGGAGTGATTTGTTTTTGAAAAAACCATCAAATGAATGAACTTTAATGGCTTCATTCTAATAAAACTTTCAAATGAAAACTTTAGGAGTCAAATGTAGCAATTGGAAATTTATGTATTAAATTTTGATCAAGCCAAACAACAAGGGAGTAAATTGCAAAGAATTTAAATTTAAATTTTTTATTTTTGATAATCCGATAATTACTACAGGAAGGGGAGATTTGAACCCATGAACACACCATGTAAGAATAACTTCATCCATGATCCAACTGTCTCCCCCATCTCTTTCTTCACTCATAGTTGATTCATACCATTCTTGGCATTATATTAGATTGGCTCTGACGGATACAAAAGAATTCTAGATGAAGCTCTCCTTCACATGGCAGATTAGTCTTTCATATTCAGTTTGATTTGAAATAAGAAAATGAGTTCGAAGAGTATATCCGGTTTCTTCAGCTTTGGCTCAAGTAACAAGAAAAAGAACTAGGGTAGAAGGAGTTCAAGTTCAGGGAATGCAGGGGGATTCAGGAAGCTCTACAATGAATAATTATTACAAAGAATTTTTTTAGGTGAATTTATATATCATTGAATGTAGCCTGGTTTGTTAGATACACCAAAATGAGGATGGGGTAAGTTTTCAAATTGCACGAAGGGAAAAAAAAAAAATCTACGAGACTCAACTAAACGTAAAGAGAAAATTGATGTGAGATTGAGCACACTTCTCTTTAATTTAGAAGAAGCAAAAAAAAAGGAAAGCATCATGCTACATGCTTCATGAAGACATGAACATGTCTAATAATTTCACAAAGATTTCCACATATGTTATATGAATAACTTTATCTCACTCTTCCTCCTGTGTCTTGCTTTCTTACCTCTTAACTCAAGAAACTAAGAAATCATTGATATCATTTGCAATAATATGACATATGTATTTGACACGTATATTGCGTATGTCACTTACTTTATAAAGCATTTAATCAAGAGATAATATCCATACAATTTATTGCTTTAAATTTGAGCGACTCCAAAGAAACGTAAGACGAGACTAGAGTGAAGATTAACATACCAAAGCAGTCTTTTTACTCTTTTATATTCATTATGATTTCAAGCATATTGAAAAATTAGCTCAGTGGGAAAATTAGGTTTTGTTAGGCTGTTGGTTAACAATTAACTAAGAATAATTTATTGTGAGATCTCCAAAGAAGGTAGAGGGCCAAACTCAAAAATCAATTTTATAATATTCTTTCTATCACTTAATGATAAATATCATATTTACATACATGGGTTGCTACGTGTATATTTATTTGGGTAATATTGTAGAAAAATCATGCTAAATATTAGCACTAAAGGTTATACTTTTTTTTTTTTTTTGGTTATCTAAGGTTATACTTACATAATAGAATAATAATATAATCCATCATTAAAGTATTGACCTTGAACAAATTATACTTGAGTATAACATAACAACTATTCATGTTATCAAAAGTTTTATAACTTAACTGATTGACATCTACTAATTTTTCTAATAGAAATATTTAGTGTTCATACTCTCCTTCCTCAGTGGTAACTATTGAATTTTCGTTAATTCTTTTTATAAAAAAAATCCAGATTCTGTTGTCGCTCTGTTGAAGGATACTAGGCCTTGGCCTTTGGGCCTCACTTAACCACTATCATGCAGGCCCATTTTGTGTTGTCACATCCCTAAACAGAACTAACCCTATGTTATAAAGCCTTCAATAAATTTGGACTCAACTGGGCTCTACCCCACTTTCCGCTCTCATCGGCCCATTCCACATTTTATCTCCAAGTCGACCGTTAGATTTCCTTCTCAAATGGCGCCATGAAAATGAAATAAAGCACCCTCTACATTTTCAGTTTATTTTTTCTCATAGGTGCCAATCTCTTTCTGATCCATGAAATCCATCCACACCCACATTATAATTGATATTTCGACCACCTTGTCCGACCTCATCTCTGACGAACTTATGTGTAATAACCTGTGCTTTGGAGCTCTTGATGATTATGCTCACAAACTGTTCGATGAAATTACTCATCCACCTGCGTTTCCGTGGACTTCCTTGATTGATTCATGGGTATGCTGAAAATTGTTTAATCTATACGCAGGAGCTTTCTCTCTGTATATCAAATGCATATTGAGCCCGTCCCACCCTTGAATTTCACTATCACATCCGTGTGTAAGGCTTTAGTTAAATATGGAGAAAACTATAAAGGTTTGACATGAAAGTTAGTTTTGGTATTGGCTTGACAGTTCAAAATGCGGGGTTTTCACTTGTTCATTCATGGGATATAGAAAGAAAACGTTGTGAGATGGGTGTTTGATGTGTGGTCCATCAGTTTGTCATGGAAAAAATGTTGCATTATGATTCAGTAAGAATATACTTTATGTTGGATTTGCTCAGGGACAATTAGAATCTGGGATATCTATTGGAAAGAAGTAATGTTATTGTCTACATGCCTTGTAATGCTTATGTTTAGGACATTTGAGAAGGTAATTGACAAAAGTGGTACGCCATAGAGAAAATAAAATGTGTATGCTATGGCAAAATATTACCATGACTCTTATCAAAAGATCTTCCAAGTAGTTGTTAGACACTTCAACCAAATTCCATTGTTCTTTCCTGTTACAGGCCCCTTAACTAACAGAATAATGGAAGGTTTCATTTTCAATTATAATATGATAATACTGCTTATTGAATGGTTATAATGATTATCTTACTTTTTTTCACAGATGATAGAGGCTATTGATCAAGTATTGAGCTATCAAAAATTGCTGTCAAGGAGACATCAAGGCACTTGTAAGGTTTATGATTAATTTGGGAAAGTTCATTATTTGACTGAGCTAAATTAAATTTTTTGCATGCTTTTGATTTTGTATTTAAGTTTCGAACCCTTGAGTTTGCAAGTTAGAGAACTTAAATACAACAGCTATGACACAAGTTCCCTTACTAATGTATTTATAACTTTAATGCCCACTTGGCCTTCAAATGAAGCAAAATGGTTGAAGAAAATGGTCTCATTGAGTATCCTTTTTTATTGAGTATGAACACTAGATAGAACTGAATGGTAAAGATGCGTTCATTTAGTTAAGCCTGAGTAGCTCAAATTGAGGCTTTGTTGAACCAAGTTGAGTTTCACATTAAAGAATAATGTAATCTTAATGGATAATTATTGACCAGAATAATAACATTACGAAGAGAACTCCATTGAATACATTGAAGCAGTGGGTGTGATATGGCTAGCTTTGTTCAATATTGTCGTAGTCTAGAAACAAAGTTGCCATGGTATTTGCCATCACAATTTGTTGCTCAAGTTCTTGTATGTGTTGTTTTTATTTAGCTATAGCTAGCAGAACATGGACACAGCATGATAGACCAGGTCAGATTGCTAAAGTGACACAACAACAACAACAAAGCCATAGTCCCAAATTTTTTGGGATCAGCTATGGATTCTCGACAAATTAGTTAGGGTGTTAGATAGCCAAAATGAAAGGGGAAAAAAATAAGTAAAAACCTTTCAAAACAGAAAATAGAAGTGTTGGAATGTGACTAGATATTTTTTGTTCATAACCCTCCTTATGAGGACTATATTAATTGTGCCAAATGATGCCTTTGTAGGTGAGACATGGCCTAGAAGATGCCTTGTTATTTCCTCCTAGATGACAAAGTTATGTTGTATAGTTTTACCTTCTGATGTTTTGTACATATCTTAGGCTTATTAGAGATGTGAAAGAGTTCCTCTAGGCAACACAATTAGTTAGGATTTTAAGGCTTTGTGACTAGTAAAATGTTACATATTTACCCAAATACTGGCTACATATCAAAGAAAGCAAGAAGTTAATATAAGGACATATTATGGCCATAAAATTGGACCACTTAGCTCTACTCCCTGCTAGGCTTGATAAAATACTCCGTTATAATAAATTATCCTCTAATCTTCTTTTAAGGCCTATTCAAGTTGCTTATGATAGTGTTTGGAAACTGTACCTTTTAGATGGCCTACATTATTTGATAAACAGTTGGCCTTGTATTCTACATGACCACATCTTCTTTGATAACAACTATTTTGTTGTACCTCCAGAGTGCTTGCATTGTGTCATGAATTCATGATTCAGAACAACTGCCTGGCACAGCTTTTTTTTTTTTTTTTTTTCCCCTGCCAGAATCATGTTCATGCATTGCATAGTCAATGTCTGCCTAACCCCACCCTCAAGAGAACTAAATCAGCGATATGTTGGCCTGGTAAGGCAACACCTTCATTAATTGCTTCTGCGTGGTGCAGTTTATGCCAAGTGTCAGTGCATTCTGCTGACATTAGTTTTGAGCAACATCAGCACGATATAGAGCATGCCATGGGCCTCCTTTTGAGTACATCCATGTAAATACGTATCTTTTGGTCAAGCATGATTAGAACCATTTGCTATATTTGGTGTCTTAATTTACTGGCACAAATCCTCACTTTCTAGGACTGCAGATTTAGTGTACTGGGTGAGGACTAGTTTTCTGCTAAGTTAACCTTGAAATTTTAGTAGGTACAATTGAGATTTATAATCACCAATATATCTTTAAGTCACCCTTTATAGCAACGGTCAAAATAATATTTTCCCTATATTTTTCTTCAATTGGATCTAAGCACTATACCAACATCTGAATAAACATAGAATCACTGAGAGTCAAGCCCTGGAGTCGTGTCAGACTTTGTTTCTCCATCACCATTATACATTATTTTGTACTGGAAGACAGGAAAAAAGAAGATAACCTTGATGTTTAAAAATAAACAGGTTTTTTTGCAAACCTATAAGACTGCTGGAATATTTAGTACTAAGATGTCACCTCGTAAACCTCACTTAACTTATGTTTAATAAAATGAAATTCAATGAATCTTAACCGTTTTTCGACACATTGAAAATAATCACTTAAAATTTTTTCAAATAAGGGGCAAAAAAGGAAAGAAACTTGTAATTGAAGTTCTAATACGTTGAAAAAGTCTGTCTTTTAGACTTAAAAGAAAATGGAAATAGTCATATACATTTGCTTTATGGCTTGGGGCTCCCAACTGGTCACCCTTTACTAATAGAATATTAATTAAGATAATGTTTACAAAATTCAAAAAATTTTCTCATTGCTCGATAAGATTTCCAAACAAAAGTATTAAAGTTACTGGTTTCTGACAGCCACTGACTGAATAATATGTAAGGTTAGATAGATTTTATTGATAACCATAACCAAAAAAAAAAAAAAAAAAAAAAACACACCTTAAAGAAAGGAAAAACAAACCAATAATGCTTATGGCATTTTCTTTTACAGAACACATAGCATATACTCATATGGCAATCTCTTCCCTCTGTGTTTGCATGCACAGGCCTTGTGCGTGTTTTGGGGGTTAGATTACTACAGGATGTACTTATGGTGAAAATCAATGAAATTTACAAATAGCTATTTTGTACTGGAACCTGGTCAAATTGTGATTACAACTTGATATTAAAATCCACCACAGTTGGATGTCATGTCAAGTTTTGATTAAGAGCAGACTTAAGTGAAATTCCTTAGATTAGATTCGTTAGGTTTTCTGAATCAATTATTATATCATGATGGGACTTTGCTATTTTAAAGGTTTCATTTAGTAGATCAAATATGCAAAGTCAATTAGAAATCACGGTTTAAGCATATACTTAAACCCTACTGTATTAGACTTGACACAAATGGTTCCAAAATGATCAAAGCAAACTTGATGTAAGGAACCTAACCAAAGTTTTTCCTCGTGACAATTGACCATGATTGTTCTCTCTCTCTCTCTCTCCCCCCCCCCCCCCCCCCTCAAAAAATAGAAACATGTGACATGTCATGTGCAGTTTTCTGATTTACAATTTCTGAACATGACATTCACTTGTTCATTCCTATATGTATCATTGTGCTGAAGGGTGGAAAAAAAATAGAGTTTTATGATCTGAAGTTTACTTGTTAAAAAGTTATTAGCTGAAATTCAAACTGTCAAACTTGATGCACCATTTCTATTATAGTTTATATTCTAATCTTAAATGCTTACTCTTGTAAAGGCCCTGTCAAATGCCTTCACATTCAACGTAGACCATAGAATGAAAACAGCTTGGGTGGGTTTGCAGCATCTGGTCTTATCTATATTAGGCTGATTTTTCCTTTGAAAGGCATAATTGCAGCAAAATATGTTTTTGAATAATTACTTGCTCACAACAACAACAACAGAGCCTTAGTCCCCAAAGTTTGAGGTTGGCTGTGGATATTTAGCAAATTAATCAAGCTATACAAGATTCATTCATACTAAAAGTGACTAATTATCACACTAGCCCCAATCTACCTCAGTCCTCCTCATTTTTCCAGGCTTGAGACTAACTATGAGAAAAATATACGACACTAAGCACTGACATAGGCAAAGTTACTTTTACTTACCTAGAGTAAAAAATATAGGAGTTCAGGATTTGATTAAAGTCAGTGACTCAGTTAGCTGTTAGCACCGTGATTAATTTTCAAATTGTGATACGGAACTGACTGTCACCTTTTCTGACTCTTTGAAATGACTTTCTCAGATTCATCTGTTTTAAACGACATACGATTGTGAATTAGTTATTTCAATGCTGCTTATCAAAAAATAAATAAAAATAATAGTTATTTCAATGCTGAGTCCATCTTCTACATTATTGCCTTCAATTTTGATGATCTTATATTCGTATATGAAGTCTTGCTTTATTTTTTAATTAATATTATGATGGTCACCTAACTAACCTGCCATCATCATCTTTCTCATATATCATATTCTTATTGATTGTGTCTGATTTATAGACTTACTATCTTTTTTTATAAGCAAAAGTTTTGGGTCAGTTTTTTTTTTTTTTTTTTTTTAATTAGGCCCCACAAGCATTAGGACAGATAAAAACTGTGTGATGGGAGGAATTTGTAATAAAAGGTATTTTATAGATATGATATGATAAATGATTATTGTACAGATTGATTCTCTTAAGGCAAACTCTGGAGTCTGGACAAAGCTGTAAAAAGCTTTAGTACCCATAAAAGAGTTTGCTAGGCATGTCTAAACTTCCAAATCTTACTAAGGTGATATGCTTCTCTTGGCTGGGATTCTGGGAACTCCTGTGTAGGAGGGTTTCACACTGTTTTTGCTGGCGAACTAGGATTAGAACTTTGTCTGTCTCCATCAATTGACTACCATAACAAGCTGAATTCAAATTTCAATGTTTTCCCAACTTAGAACACGTTATGGTTATAAATGCTATTTTAGCTTATAAACAAGTTACTATGGAAAGAGGAAAAAATCTGGATAAGACACATAATTTTCAGGTTCAATTAATCAGATCAAAAACACATTGTATAGACATAATTGGTATATAGCTTTATATCCGTATTAACAATACAACACCAAACTCAAATGAAGTACATGTCATTTTGTTTATACAACTTTCAAAACAGTATCTCTTTTTATGCAGTTTTGGCTTGATAGAATCAGTAGAGGCAAAATACAATATGCATCAGAGATGCTCAAACCTCCACAGCTAGCCGTTGCTGCAAAATGTCAGGAAATAAAACTGTAACTGCACTACGTTTCTGTCTATGCTTCCCAAGTCGAACACCAGAGACTTTCAACAACGAGACCAATATTCAAATCCAAATTTCTTCTTCGAGAACACAAGCTGAGAGATTTGCCCTTAATGACAGTGAAATCTTTTCTCCTCCAGCCCTTTTGGGTTGCTGTGGCTTGAGGGCCTTTTAAACGCCACACCCCAACCCTCTAGCTTCTGATCCTTTCATGATTCTCAGCCTTTTGCAGGATGACATGAACATACTGCAACAAAGTAGGAAACTTCATAAGTATTGATAAGTGTAGCAAACACGCGCACGCACATACACGCAAAAAGAGAGTGAAAGAGAACTTACTCCCATGGAACATCTCCAACTAGCATCCAGTCACCATCTTTGTCTTCATAAGTTGGTGCAAACTCTGACCCTTTGTAGCCTTCCCTCTCTGAGTACTCACCTGGAAAAGGTAAAATCAAAGGTCATTTTCACCATCGATTTCACACATAATAACACCACATGTCAACAACCAAAGCAACAGTAATTGATGTTGATGTTCTTACCTATAGTGAATTTAAACATGTTTTCCAAAGCCTTAAGGAGTTCTGGGTAGCCCTTGTAAACCCTCAAGTCAATCTTTCTGAGGTAAGGGGCTCCATCCATGCTTACTTTCACGTAAATACCAGAAGCCTCAGCTTCAGTCTTCTTTGGCTGCAGGTTGTTTTTCCTGTAGGATCGGATTGGCGGCCACCCCACTATTTGTGCCCTGTCATGTCAAAAATACACATCAGTTGATAATTCAAAATTCATATAAAACAAAATCATTTTTCTTTGATCAAGATTTAAAGCATAAGGCCTTAACTTCAGGTTCTCCTTTACCACTTGTAGCCAAATCCAAAGGATACATGAACAAAAAATTGAGTTACAAGAAAATATACAAGGACTTACTTGGCAGGAGGGGCAGCTTCATGGTCAGAATGTTGAGCATCATCAGAATTACCCTTTAATCCACACTCCTTGGTGTTGTCAGGCAATGGCCTCTTGTTGTTTCTAGCACTAGAAAGTGCTTGTTCCTCACTTTCAATATCTGTTCCTGGCAACCCCAATCTAAGCTCGGTTGCCTTGAGGTTGAGTTCATTTTGATATGCCACCTTGCTTTCCATTTTCCCTATAATGTTTTGCTAGTCAAGGCAAACACCACAACGATCGATCTTATAGAACAAGCCAAACTTTAGAGAAGTTCTTCTTGCTTCTTGATGGATTGGTGGAAAATGAAAGGTAGAGAGCTGAAGGTTCACACAAAAGTGTTTGTAGTTTTCTTTTGAAGTTGATCAAGTTCTTAGAAGATGTTGAATGAAATATAAATGTATAATGCTGGGGAGATGGGAATGCCAAGGTTTGTATTTTTATAGGATATGATAACTGATAATTGATATTATTATAGATGGTCAGAGTTGTGGAATGGGCATTGTTATTCTCACAAAAAAAAATGCATGAATTATGGACAAAGCCAAGCTAAGTTGTCGGTGGCAATAGCAGCACCTTTTAGGCAAGTTGGCCCTGCATTTAGGAGACAAGGGTGGGACAAGCTCAGCCGCCCATATGGAAGACCTGGGTATTCAGTGGAACGGTCAAGATGCGTTTTGGGGGGTTGTGGGAGTGAAATCAGGAGCGTTGATTTGAAGGAGAAGGAGGGAGCATCTCCATGTGGAATGGGGTTCACATTGGTTAGTCGGCATGGGCAAGGTATGGCCCAATGGGACTCTATTTTTTTTTTAATTTGTTAATGACATTACATGTGGTATGGCCTGTGTACATGGTCAGCTCCCTGACATTTACTTTTTTTTATTTTTTTATTTTTTAATTTCAATATTTCTAACATAATAAGAATTAGGGTAAAGAGAAATTATATTTCTACAATATTTTTACAACAACTCTTAAGTGGCAGGTTGTTACTGGTTGTTATTGTTAGAATAAAAAAAGTAATTTTGGTGTTAGGTTCAAATTTGAATGAAACAACTAATCATCTATGATTTGTTGTAAAAATGTTGTATATGTAGTAACTCTCTTAGGGTAAAATACAAAATAATATTTTTAAAATTTGAGTTAATGCCAACTAGGTCCAAATCTTTTTAAAACTAACCTATTTATGGTCCAAGTAGGCCAGTTTTATAAACTTTTGGACATAACTGGCATTAGCTCGACTCTTAAAAGTGTTAACTATATTTTTCCCTAAAAATTTAATATTTTTAACCTATTAATTAAGATAATGAAATCCAAACCCAATGTAGTACAACTTATTATAATGTATAACAATGTAAATAATGAGCTATGATAGTTATACACTTTGTGTACGTGACACATAACCCGATTTCATCATTTCACAATTATAATTGAAATTGTATTTTCAAAACATAATTTTAGCTAGAGCATGTAGGATAGTGTGCATTTCAGCATATGTAATAATAATAATTATTCTTATCATTTTTTTTTTTTTTTTTGTGGGGGGGGGGGGGGGGGGTGTGTGGGGGAGGTGTTGGAACGAAATTGCTAAGATAACACCACAAGAATAATTTTTTACAACAGTAGTGACATATCCTGGTTTGTCTAGTAGATCCATGGAAGAGATACGAAAATCTTTACTGCCTCTAAATGGGGTTACATACTGACAACTTCTAATGCTACTTGAGCCATGTTTGAATAATATGAACTTATAAATATCTTGATTCTAAAAATAAAATAAAAGGAAAAATAAAAACTTATAAATATCTTGTGCATATCACTCGTGATTCAAAATTTTTTTTTTAAAAAATATCTAATGTAGATATTGAAAAACACCTTTCTTGTATACAAGTATACAACACAAATCAGGAATCACCCTAGTTAATATTATGGTCACTTAACGTTATTCTTTGCTCACACTTAAGCCATATTTGTTGTTTTTAAAGTTTTTTTAATTATATTAACATCTCTAAAATTGGTGTCAACAAATGGATTTCTTTAATTTCTAGCTTTCAATACACTACTCTTTTAGTTTTCTCTCACATTAAAGTTCGGATAAGTCATTAAATTTTAATTTATTTTTGGTTGAAAGGTAGTGTGAATTCTTAACTTGCTGATGGAGCAATTTAAAAAAAAAAAAAAAATTAATAATTTCCTTCAAATTGTTGCATTCATAAGTATGTCTACATTATTTGCAAAGCAAATCATGTTAAACAAAATTTGGACATCTAAGGGTGCAATATCATGAGAGTTTGGCCAATTCCCTAAGCAGGGTGAGTCCCACTTTGTCCAATGGTCTAAATAATTTCATATATATGATGCTCATCCAAGCAGCGCGGCATACAAATCATCAACATTGGGTCTTTTCTTGGTGCACCCGTGTGCATTAATATGTTCTTCAATAATTATCATCTTAATTCATTACATCAAGCTCAGCAAATAATATGTGCTGCACCCTTTGGTTAAGGTAAATTACAAGTTCTATTTTGGCACCTAAAGGCTCTCAAAACATCTTAAGCACAATCAAAACCTAAATTAAATTGAAATTATTTTCCTGTCTACTTTTGCACCATCTTCATTTTCTTAAGTTTGGTGTTAAGTACCAGTACACACCTTTGGTGCGATGGTCACTTCACAAGTATAAGTGCTTATAGGGTGTGGAAGTAAGGGCCGGAGTTTAAGTTTTCAGGAGAGAGCTTCACGTACATATACACTTAGATGATGTTAGAATATAATTTCTATCTTGTATTAAAAAAAAAAAAAAAATTGGTGTTAAGTAATCATTTCATAATATTCAATTCAAAAACCGATATGACTACCTCATTATCACTATTGTTGAATAAATGCAATTTAATAAATTAAGATACCATTTTTTTTTTCTTTTTTAAAAATTATAAAAACCTCCCTGAAATTTATTAAAACCTACAGTTTGGTCTCTCTCTCTCTCTTTTTTTTTTTTTTTTTTCTTTTCTTTTTTTTTCGCTGAATGTTTGGTCCTTATATTTTAGAACTTTCGAATTCATCCCTCAAATTTTGTTGCATAAATGGCAAAGCAAAAATAGTAACTCCAAAATAAAAAGGAATAAATACCACCAAACATTAAATCTTTTTCGTTTTAAGAAACAACCAAACATTAAAGCTAAGTGCTAGTAATATAACGCGTTTTCTTTTTAAATTTGTTTAGATAGAAACTTGGATTATCTACTAATATAAGCACTTGCTGCATTTAGTAAGTTTGGAAGTGAAATTGCAAGTTTTTCATAGTCATCTTTGCATACATTTGTCGATATCTTTAGTTTTCTGCTTATGCATATCTTACTTGCCTCTATCTCTATGAAGTTTTTTTGCTTATAAAAAATGAAGCTCTTTTCTCTTTCTTCAAAAATTCTAGTCATTTAATTTTTTGCATGTATTGTTTGCATCAATCAAAAAAACTATTATCATTCTTTTATTTTTAAATCATGAAACCAAAATTCATCTCGTCTAAACTAAATGGAAGTTGGCTTAAATACTTTTTTTTTTTTAATTACTTACCCAAAAAAAAAAGTTCGTTTAGTACTTGATTAATTGGAAAGTAAGTAAAGAGAGCGTGATAAACAATTTGTGAGCTAATCGTTACTCTTTAATGAAACTTACTTCTATATTATTAAAGTATTGGTTAGGTTGTGTCGACATTGATTAATTGTTTGTTAGCAGATAGTTAACCGAATGAATTGTAATAAACTAAGAATCATATATATTTAAGGAGGAATTTGGTGTATTTTGAAACTTGGAGGATCAAGTGTAAGTTATAAGAGACCCTAGGAAGGTCTTTATAATTTTTCCCTTTTTTAACATTAATTAGATTTGGCATTCGCATAAATAAAATAAATAAATAAAAATTAGTGCTTAAATAATCTGAAATATAGTTTATTTGACTTCTGGTTACTTTTAGCTATAGACACTAAATGAAGGTCTAGATTGAAATAATTATAAAACATGATATAAATGTTAATAGTTGTAATTTCAATGTTTAATTTGCATTTAAGGTCAACTTTAGCGTATTTGAAAAACTACCCCAAATTTTTTTTGTTAAACATCAACTGGTTCAATTACCAACTCATTATTTTCTCACTTTTCTTTTGAATGCTCTTTGGTCGAATTCTATATTTCTATGTCTTATAGTGAACCAAAGGAAACAATATTAGAGTTTAGACAGACCAACTCCTGGTGGAATTATTCTAATCTTATAAACTGTTTGTTCTTTCCACATAAGGCAGGAAATGATTGCATCGATACAATTATAAAGAGTTCATCTTAAACCTAATGTAGAATTGATATTAAGACTTGTATGAGAATCTTTATAGGTCTATAAGCAAATTATTTTTGGTTTGACTTTCACTCAAAATTGAACCCACACCCTTTTTTCTTTTTCTTTTCTGGTGTACTGGCAGCCATTGCATAATAATTACTCTCTCACTCAATGTTTGATTATTCTATTCACATCACTTGGGATTATATTCCGTAGGCATGAATCCCCAAATCCAATAAATGCAAGATTTGATATTTAGACCTGACCTTGTCCAGGACCACTAGTCATCACTCATCATGTATGCAAGGAATGAATTCAAACCCCTCGTAAAACTCATTTCCTAGTAATGAGTGATAGGTAGATATCTATTTATGAACATGGTTTTTCTGACCAGTGACATAGGCTATGCAGGGAATCTTTTCGGACTGCATTGCAGTCCTAATGTTAACTACTAACTAGTACCTAATGGCTTTGGTCATCACTACAGTACAGGGTAAAAGACTAGAAGTTGGGAGACTTTTTGTTATTCTACCAAATTGCAAAGGGAACAAAAAAATAAATGTTTATTTTTCATGCCCCATATATTTGTTGGTGCACTTCAAACATAAACCAAATCTCTAATGCTCTTGCAGTGAAAAAAACTTAATTACCTATGATAAAGAGACTCTGTTTGTGTGCACCACATCAATAGGAAAATCCCTTTCAAGTGAACCAAGTATGATATAATTTCAAGCCTAAAGTTATGTGGTGTATCTTACTTTCAGTGGTAGATAGTTCTAGTATGACCTGTCATGTCCCCTACTAATTTAAAGGCTTTGAACCTTAATTGATAAGGAATCAACTTAATTATGATTGCTCAATATGTCTAACTATCGTTGGTTGTGTCGGAATTTGTCATTATTGATTAAGCAATGCATTGATAGCAACATTGATGAAATCCACAGAGTTAGCTAAAGTTTGTGGCTTGTGACCAATGAACATGGCAATGGAAGCTGTATGCTTGGACTTGTGGTGCCTGAGCTAAAAGATTGGCCCTTGCTCATTCCAAAACCATTCAAAAGATAGCGATGCAGAACTAATGAATCAGATCTTGGTCTATTTTGTAGATTATAATCCACAAGAATTTATTTCCAGGTTGGATACGATATGACACATCAGTGGCGTTGATAAGGCGCAGTTGCATCGATCACAGATCGGCAAGCTTTGACCAAGTACTTGTGACATGGATTATTATGCATTGATTATACACCAAGATTCTAATTTATGTTTGGTATCCTAAACAAGAAAAACTTGTGGCAGTGATGGATGAGATTGCTCATAAGCATTGAATTGTTCTTGCTATTTTTACTGCTTCTTCAAGTCTGTCTTATATACTTGATGAAAATCATAGTACTTGTTCGAGTTGTCTCATTAATTATGCATTGATTATACACCAAGATTCTAATTTATGTTTGGTATCCTAAAAAAGAGAAACTTGTGGCAGTGATGGATGAGATTGTTCATAAGCATTGAATTGTTCTTGCTATTTTTACTGCTTCTTCAAGTCTGTCTTATATACTTGATGAAAATCATAGTACTTGTTCGAGTTGTCTCATTAATTATGCATTGATTATACTCCAAGATTCTAATTTATGTTTGGTATCCTAAAAAAGAAAAACTTGTGGCAGTGATGGATGAGATTGTTCATAAGCATTAATTGTTCTTGCTATTTTTATTGCTTCTTCAAGTCTATCTTATATACTTGATGAAAATCATAGTACTTGTTCGAGTTGTCTCATTAATTTTTTCACCAATACATGGTTATGGATATCCATATTATATAGACTATATTCAACAACAATGTATGTACTCTTGTTCTATAAGCTGTTTGGCATTGCATGCAGATTAAAACCCATGAAATGCAATCCAGTAATTACAATGCAATGCCACAAACATGAGGCACATATTCGAAATTCTATTATAGACAACTCTAATTGAAGAATATGCTTTTGTTCATACAAATACAGACACTACACCCTTTGTACAGGATGTCAAAAGGTAGTAGTGTTTTTTGATTTGGGCTCAATTAGCAAAGTCGGTGCTGATACCTTTAGAAATGTAGCGTAGCTAGCTGTTACTTTTAGGAGTAGTACTCTTTTCCACTTTTTCCTTAAAACAAACAAACTAAAACAACTTTGAATTAAAAAAATTACCGACACTAAGCATAAAGGGTCAGTGCTGGAACTTAAAAACTAGTTAAAGAAATTAATAAGAATTAGCTTAGATACCTCTACAGCAGAACTAAAGTACAGCTTTAAGAAAATGGGGAATTTTTCCTGGCTGTGGAGGTGTCCCATGAGTCTTAAGACAAGATGACAAATACAAGTTTTGGTTAAGATAAGTGGTCCCTTCCCTTAAAGGCACCCCCCGAACAAGGAGCACTTAAGAGTTAAGGGTGTCAGAATGGGTGGTCACCTTTTTCTCGCATTAAATCCGTGGGTATCTCTCCCCTTGGCTCCTATTTTCTGTATCATATTTATTCCTATCAGGACCACTTTTGCCAATTTTGCTGCATTGTGCAATTAAACTTACCTTCAAATATAGCCTGCTGCAATTAAATATTCGACCAAATCACATGTTTCAAAAAACGCTACTTCTCTACTCCTATCTCACCTGCCCCTCCATCTCGTGGTATAGACGTCTTAAAGATACGGCTAGTATATGATAATGTCAATAAATGATCACTTTGGACAATTATGAGGCACCTACTCATGGATTTATAGAGTGGTATTGTACCTTATGTTGTAAAAAATTTAATTAGCTTGTTAATTAAGTTTTAACAAATGAGTTTGTCTTTTGGCCTTCTCAAGTTGTAATCAAATCGCCCCTCAAAAAAGTTGTAATCAAATCCACTTTGATAAAGTATGGCCTTGTAATATTGGGATTCAAGTGGCCTTCTTTCAATGAAAAAATAAAACAAACACCAAGTCTTAAACTTATTATAAAAGAGAGGAAAGAAATTAAGGTCGTCCAAAGTAGTCTTCTTAGTGAATTAGAAATCTTGATGAAGCAAAGATATTTGGGTGAGTTTGTAGTGTTATTTTCGAAACTATATGTGTCAACCTATTCAAAGCTAGGACAATACAGATGCCAGAATTCCAATCCAACCCTAAATACAAGGAGGATTTTGTCACCATTCTACTTTTCATTATAAATATTGAAATTGAATCTCCTAATTGTTGTCGCATACAATATGTTCATATGCACACATGTACGTACACATGCGTGTGTGATTCATGTTTGGGTGATAGAATAATGAAATTTTTAAAAACAAAACCTTCTTTCTTTTCATTGTAATGAAATTTTATCATCCAGCTTATTAAAAACAATAATTTACTTGAATTTATTTAATTTCAAAAGTTTCAGTTATCATGGCTGTAAAAATTGTGATGGAAAAATATTTGTAGTACTTAGTTAAAAGTTAAAAAAGCAATAGGTTTCAATGCTGGCTTTGTTGTGGTTTTCCCTAGAATTGAATCTTAAGAAGTGCGGTGAATTTCCTTTCTACAAGCCAAAAGAGCTTGAACTAGATAACAATTCCCAAGCTTTTGTTCTTCAACAACCAGAGACGAAGTATTCCACTATTGGAAAATAGCCTTTGGTTAATTAATGGAATGAACAAAATGCGAACGGTTAACATAATATAATCATAGATTTTAGGTTGTAACTTGATCATGAGCGAATTTGTTGATGTTGCACCCATAAAGTATAGAAAATAGGTCAGAGACGAGAAAGGTAAAGAGAAGGGGTTGTTGTTGGTGTGTAACAGAGCTTTCCTATCAATTATATTTCTCAATGCACAAGCAAGGCTCAACGTTCCAAGTATTTTTCTAGAATGTATCCTAATCTTTGGCTTAATTCTTCTTATAATGATCGATTCAACCAGTTCTAATTTAATTGAGATTAAGAGTTTTATGAAGATCAAATTCTCAAAAAATATTGGGTCTTGTGATGGGATTGATTAAGTTCATTGTACCAACAAAAAAGAAAGGTACATTTGGATTGAAATAATTAGGGAATGAAAAATCAAAATCAGTGTCTCAATTAATATAAGGTCCAAAATTGGGATATTGCTCCAACAAACCTAAGGTGGACCAGCTGATGAGGAAGCGTGTGATGAAAGCGCGTGAAAAGGACGTTCCAGACAAAGATGATTATTTCTTTCAATTATAAAACCGAGTAGAGAGAGAGAGAGAGAGAGAGAGAGAGACGAGGCATCAAAAGCATAATCATGTCATGTACAGGTACACACGTGTGGTGTCTATAATGTGGTTGATGAGTTTTGTGGGTCCCCATGACACACGAAGAGTTACACTTGGGACCCATCCTATGTTATCTTTTTGGAGAGAGAGAGAGTTGTTTTGGACTCTGGTTTTGGTTTTGCATGGTTGTCCGTAGCTCTGTGATATCGATATGTATGCACCAAAATCAAATCAAATAACCTGCTACGTATCCTATCAAAGTCGAATTAGACAGTTGTGAATTTGGAATTGTTGGTCTAATAAATAAATAAATTCCCATAAAAATAAATAAAAATCTAATAAAATAAGCTAGTTCAGCTGTGAATGAATGGGGAATTGTTTGGTCTAAAAAGCCACGTCTATGCACCGAGTACCATTTCATGGGTTGTCATCGTAGGGTTGATGTTACTACTGGGTGGGACCCTAAAGGAACCTGCGAAGATGGAACACCATCAATGATCTTGGGTCCTACCTTGCTCTTCACCTGTCTTGTCCAGGTCAAAGACAATTTGCACTGTATCCCTTCCTATCTTCTTGCTCTCGTTCATATATTTTGAGTCCGGTTAATGTGTGTCTTTATTAATCATTTATTTTAAAAAATTTTTTATAAAAAATTAAAAAACTGTCAAAATAATTAATTTTTTTTTTCTATAAAAAGTTTCTTAAAATGATTTACTAATGTATGCTCTAAGGGCACACGTTAATAAATCTCATATATTTTTACTTACTACAAAATAAATACATTTTACTTTTTTTATTAAATAAATAATGAGATAATTTGATAATAATTAGCTCAATTAATAAAGTTTATTGCAGTAATAATTTACTAATGTATGCCCTAAGAGCACACGTTAGTAAATCCCATATATTTTTGCTTACTACAAAATAAATACATTCTACTTTTTTTTATTAAATAAATAATGAGATAATTTGGTAATAATTAGCTCAATTAATAAAGTTTATTGCAGTAAATAACTATAATCATGGAGTAAAAGTTATTAGGTTGAAATTCAAAATTCTATCCCATATATAAAAAAAAATTAAGAGAAATTTACAATACTTTTATAACAAATTTTAAGTAATATGTTGTTACTAGTTCTAATTTGAACCTATTACTGGAATTACTTTTTTGCCCACTAGTAATAGTCACTAGCCAGTAATAATCTACCACTTAAAATTTGTTGTGAAAATATTATAAACATAACATTTCTCAAAAATTAAATAATTGGGTCTATGTGGTTTTGCTACAAAGCATTTATGTCTCTTATGGTTTTCTTTATGAAATATTTTCATTAATTTATCAAAATTTGATGACGTGACACTGGCCAAAATCACATACAAAAAAATAATTGAAGAAACAATTAATAATGCTAATACCACACATTTTGTTATAATTATCTTATGTGACAGACTGTAAATGGTAGCAAAAAGTAGTAGGTTTAAGTGACAGATAATCAATCACAGTCTGCCACATAAAACAATTGTGACAAAGCATTTGTGCAAGTGTATGATACTAACATTATTATAGAAGAAAAATATGCACCCTCACATTTGTGGTTCTCTCTCTAGCTTTCCATTTCAATTCTCATTTGGGTTTGTGTATGTTTACAAGGTGCAAACTTTATTTTATAGAACATTCTTTTTCTTTAATTCTATCCCGATGCTTGTTGTTTTCCTAATGGATTTTGTTGACAATTGCCATGTAATAAAATTCTGTTAAACTTAGAGAAAATGCTTCATAAAGCAAATCACAATTGAGGTAAATATTGTATAAAGCAAATCACTAGTAGGTAACTGTTATAAAATATAACACACAATAGCTTCAAAATTCAAGGGTATAGCACGTGTGTGATATATCTAATTTTTTCCAACTAATTTCGTACTTTACCAAATAGGTTTGAATGAGCTTTTTGCTTTCAACATTTTTTGTTTTTTGTTTTTTGTTTTTTTTTTTTTTCATTTTTTATGTCAAATTTTGTTAAGTCTCATTATTTATAGGTACAATTGTACTTTTACCCACTTTCAACAAATTAATAAAAAGTTATCCAAATGCACACTAAATCCTTCAATTCCATGTATTTCTGTAGGGGGAAAAATTATCTATAAAACTCGTTCTCGAACAATAATTTGTTTTCTTGTATTTGATTGCAATTTTGAAATTGATCCCAATAACATTATATATCATTTGACTAGTATTAAAAATCATTAATATTTTTATATAGGAGTGGTGATGAGGAAGGTAGTAGTACTAGCAATACTCGAGGTCGCAGTATTGGTGAATGGTGATATTGATGATAGTGGTTTTGGTGGTAATGAAGGCAATGGTAGCTGGTGGTAATGGTGACAGCATTGATAATGGTGTGGGCCGTGTGGCCACGGAGGAGGAGATGGTAGTGATTATGGTGGCATCAATGGCACCAAAAAAATACATTCGGCACAAGGGAATGGTGAAAAACATTTTTTGTATTTTTTTTTATAGCTTGACCACGTAAAATGTTTGTTGATTTTGATATATGAAAATGTCATCGAAACATAGTGTAAGTGTCAAAATGCGGAGACCATTTTAGCATCAATCAGTAATGGTTAATTGCCAACCATGGCTTGAGATCTTTAGATGGACAAAGTACGCGATCCTACAATTATGTAAGCTTTTTAAGTCCACTAAACTAGTGTTGGGCTCTTTTATTAGAGCCTTAAAGAACTAATGGGCTTGTAAAATTCCTTACCAAATGTGGGATGGGCTATCACAAAGCCTGAAGGTCTGAAACCATTTTGTGCTCTCTCTCTCTCTCTACTGCTTTGCAAAATTTATCGTATAACTTTTACAAAGTGTGGTGACACCAATCACAACAAAATAATTTAAACACCTTCGTTGATACCTCAAATATAATAAAATTTGAAACATCTTATATTTTCCAATAAAAAATAATAATAAAAAAGTTTTAACTCACTAGTACATTCAATGATTCAACGATATTATATTATGTGATAGTCATTTAGAGTTAGACAATAAAGTTATTTGTTTTCTTTTACTCGAAATACGAGAAGACACCTTTGGGGCGGTGACGGTGACAATATCGCATAAAGTCTGCCTTCACTTTCCACTTATTTGTTTGTTTATTTCTGTTGGCCACAGCAACCACTGGCAATGGTACGAGACGGGCCAAATTTCCTATTCTCCACCTCTACCCTACTTCTGCTTCACGACTGGATTTTTCTTCTCATCCTATCTTAACGGGTATCTGTGAGTACCCGCCCTGCCAAATGTATTTATACATCTACATAATTTAATAATTTTTTTTAATTTAAAAAAATCATTCATTAAATTAAAACTCATAAAACATTAAACAATTTTTAACATTACAAAATCTTCTCGAAGCATAACAATACAACATTTCAAGTATTAAAAATATAAAAACAATTCAAACATAATAATATAGCAATTTAAATCTTAAAACATAAAACCATAAACTACTTATTAAAAAAAACAAAAGACATCATAAATTCAAACTTTGAAGGCCAAAGTACATATATATATATATATATATGCCTTATAAAGAAAAAACTATAAAATACTACAAAAAATATTTTTTAATTTTTAAAATATAATTAGGGCAAGTACAAGGAGAAAATCAAAATATTCAAACTTGGCTCAAGTTCGAACCAAGCCTAAGATTAATGTTCGAACTCGAGTTCATCAAAATGCACAAAAGTTTGAGCTCAGCTTGTCTTGAGTCTTGACTTGATTCATTAGTCAGACAAAACTTGAGCTTGATACAATTACTTTATCAAACCCATATTAATTTTATCAAGCCCATTTGGTTTGGATGCGTGATTCTAACTCCCAATTAATTAGAACTTTAATAAGATATATATCTATTTGGCAAGCTCATATTAAGCTCATTACCAAGCCCTTAAATAAGTCTAGGCTCAACTTATTTTTTATAAAGTCCTATTGTTCACGAACTTGTTCATAAACATTTTATTTTATTTTATTTTATTTTGCTTAGATCTGGCTTGTTTATTAAACAAGCTTAAAACTAATAGTCAAATTTGGCCTGTTTATAAACAAATAAACATAAATGAGTTTTTTTATTGAGTAAAGCTCAATCTATTTACAAACGACTCGATTCATTCACAAGTTACAACCCTAACTTTGCACACTATTTTCAATGGACTTCAGTGAAGTGATTCTTGTTTGGTTGTAGGCTATTAGTGATGTGGAGTGTTGGCCAAGACTTAGGGTGATGATAGCCAATGTGTGATGGTAGACAGTGCGTCTGAGAATTGGGGAGTTTGAGCATCACTGATAATAGTGGAAAAAATCGAGACATGTTCAAAATATACAATATCTAGGGTTTTTTTTTTTTTTTTTTCATTTTAAATGTAACAATGTTGTTAGTATGATAAAGTTATTTTGAGTAAACTAACATTTACATTTAATGACCATATCCATATCATTAAAAGGAATAGACTGAAACAAGGAATTGCTAATGATCTCAAATGTTAGGACTTAGGACTAAATAAAAAATGTTTTTATATAAAAAATTTAAATCAAAATCATACTAAATTTAAAGATGTAATTTATATTATAGTGTTTAGGATAGAACTTTTGTGGAGTTGTAAGTTGATTCATCAAATTTCTTTCTAAAAAGAAAGTGATTCTTTTGTCCCCCACAAGCCGCTAAAAGATTTGATATCCTCTTCGATTTCAGTTAAACAGATGTAATTCGTCAAATCGTACATTTCTACAATCACTCTCCCAGATTTATATCTGATTGTATCTGAAACTTCATCATCGATCGATGACTTCAGCTCAGAAAAACAAAGTTTGTTGACTTTATTATCTTTTTATATTAAAAACTAACTACAAAATTTTAATCAGGGATTAATACAAATTAAAACCGCGTTAGAAGAATAATAATGAAAGAAGAGCATCCTGGTCCTGGTCAGGCTAATTATATATTTTTCACTAGACATTCTAAGCAAAGAGTGCCCTGGTCAGCCCCCACAATGGTATCCAATGTCCCAAGTTCTGCCAACATTTCGAATATTTTTATTGTGGGGAAGATTCTCATATATTTCTTTTGTAGGACCAACATATATAATAAACAAGATTAGTGATGATAATGGTCAATTAACTAATGAGGTAATGTGAATTTGGTATGTCTCCTTTGCAAAAGTATCAAATGGGATCAATTATGGATCTCTCCCATTGACATGATAGATCACAGAGCAAGAACAAAAGAGAAACTGTTCTAATAACTAATAAGCACCTTAAAATTTTTGAGGGTGTCTTTAGAGCGATGAGCATCTATTGACATTAATGTAAGGACAAAATTTTCTTCTGAAGTCCAAACCTGTTGGAAGAATTTCATTCAACTCATTATGTGCGATTTTATTTATATAACTTATTAAGTTATTTAAATTAATTACATAACTATCAAATATGTTGCGTGATTAGCATGTCTGGATTTGATCTTTTTTTTTTTTTTTTTTTTTTTTCCAATCCACCCACTGAGTAAGGACACACCAAACTCATACCTAATTTTACAACATACTTAGATATCAACTTGTGATTGGGTTTCAGCACTTACACATTAGATTACCACAAGTACTTGCTAGAAAAAAAAAATTAGGGGCACCAATTACGATGTGACATTTAAGTATGTTGTAAATTTGAGTGTGTCCCAATATTATTCTTTCTTTTTTTTTTTTTTTTTCAAACTGGTTTGAAGGAAATTTCTTTCTCAAGTTGGTCTTATGGTAGGAGTAAGATTACACTGTTCTTATGCTAAAGTAGCTATTATTTCTTAAATGTTTGTTTGACAGAAGTTTTTTTCTTTGAAATTTTTAGTTTATCTATATACAACTTTTTAAAGTTATTTTTTAAGAACAAATTACAACTATATTTTAATAAACTTTCAGCAAATAAACAAATCAACAAATTATAGTAAAGTCTTCATCTAAACGCTCACTTAAAAAACTTTACTTTTTTAAAACGATTTTTTTATTATATAATTTGATAATTACGATAAGGGAGAGGAAATTTGATCTTTAGACGTTTTTGTTAGAAACATCAAAAGATAAATGTAAGTTGAATTACAAGACTTTTGACACAATGATTATAATTCTACATAATACATATAACAAAAATAAACCAAATATATTGATGAAAATGAAAATGAAAATAAATTGATATAACTTACTGTGGCAACTGGCAACTGTAATTACTAACAACAAAATTAAAGGGGTGGAGCATGGACATTATTCCTACAAATCAATGTGCATAACGATTCATGTACAGTACTACTAGTGTTGGGTTCTATACCATGAAACTTGGTTTTCAAAAAAATCAACCGAAAGGACCACCTGGATTGACCTGATCTTTTGTCCCTACATTAGAGCTGGCGTTAGCTATGAGATTAGAAGGACCACCAAAAAAATCCATTGAACTTGAGTCACTGCATTGTAAAAGTTATCTGAAGTGTGTGAGTCACAATCTTAATTATTGGATTAGGAGGTGTTTGGGATTTCAAAGCTAAAAATAGTTCCTTGTATTCTTATATATATGATTCTGACTCCACCAGGCACAAAAGAGGAAAAAGGGTATGTGTTTTCTTCCTAAGTCGAACCCTATGGTCACTTATAAATAAAAAAAATCCATTTGTCACTATTCTAATAATAAGAAGAAGAATATATCGTATCAAAAAAAAGAAGAAGAATATAATAAATATGTGGTTTGGGAGTTGTGAGGATCTGAGACCATGGGATAATTATCGTAGATGATAGAGAGGTAGGTTAGAAAGAAACAACCCAGACTGGGTTTGCAGAGGGACGTTGACAAGGCAAGGGCACAGCTAGGGTTAGGGATGTTTCCTTCTCTTGGGATGTGACCTGTCTTTTAGTCATGACCATATGCCCTAAAAGTTTTTGAATGAATCATATTTTGCGACTTGCTACCCATTGATGTTCAGGGGAATTTTCAGCACTACTGTGCGTGTGCTTAGAGCAATCGCATCAGATCGTACATAATTCTGCAAAATACGAAAAGTAATTCATTTTACACATTTTGAGAAAAAAAAACCCACATTAGTGAGTGTAAAATTGTGCATAAATGCACAAATACTATAGTAATTGTGCATATATGCACCGTTACTGTCGCTCGTACATTTAATATTTTAGTATTTTTTTGTAGTGTTGGGTTTGTGAGAGAGAGGGGTAGTGAGTGAGGAAATAATAAATAATTGTAAAAGAATGAATATTATATTGAATAGATGTGTAGAATAGATAGACTAATGTGGATGTTTTGTAAAAAAAAAAAAATGTTTTTTGCACAAAATAGACGGATAGTTTGCAAGAACTTATGCGATTGCTCTTTATCTTGATAAAATTTAACATGAAATGCTTGTTAGGCTGCGATGTTGTATAGACCAACAAGGTCAGGTACACATCTCTCACTATTATTAATATAGACTGTTTTAATTGAGATATATATATATATATATATAATAAAAGTAGTGAAAATGATGTTAATTACTTTAAATCACAATTTTTTTTTAAAAAAATTACCATACAAGGGTTGTTGTATAGTGGTAGGAAAGCTTTGTTGCCCCATCACACATAATTGCATTAGATGTGGGGTTGAGTAGTAGCACGCCCCATGTTACTAATCCTTATATCTAACATATAAGGACACACTCGATCCAATCCAAAAGATTAAGCTTATAATTTTGGACACAATTATGTGATATTAATCTTTTATTCTTGTTATTTTTAATTATTTAATGTGGGACTTCACTTATACGTGTGTTTCCAATAGACTGTCATTGGGTTTGCTTGCCATGAGAAAAAAAAAAACATATATTAATATTATATTTATTTTTGAGGAAAGAAAAGTTCTTAAAGTTAAACCTAGACCAAAGCTGTAATGGTAAAAGGAGGCAAGGTATGGTGGTTGAATATTTCAATCAATTTCAAAGTTTTTTTAATTGTTTAATGAAACAAACCGTCTCATGTGCTTATATTCGTAGCTTATTTTATTTAGAAATATATAAATTGAGTTACCCCCGAACATGTTACGAAAATTATTCATCCATGTGCTTATAGATTTATATGCCTAGAAGGTTCCTAGAAGCACCTTACTATAAATAAATAATATTAAAAAAAAAAACTATTATTTGTCAATGAAATAATAATAATAAACGGCTACGTCGTGCTTGGTGATATATGCTCCTCCCCACACCCAATTAATTGATACAAAAGTAAAAGGAAGCGGCGGAAAGGAACATGGTGCACTGCAAGAAAAAAAATGCGTTTATAAGCGATTTGCTAAATTTGTGAAGATCATCAGAAAGAGTTCTGAAGATGGAAAAAATCCGCTCGCATTTATGACGGGCTATCTTCATGACGGGCCATAATCTTGACGGGTCAGAGCCTTGATGGGCCAAATTTATATGGGCCAGTTGAGTCGTGAGGCCCACGGATGGAACCCTAACGCCACTAAGATTCTATATGATATGCTCATTAATGATTTCTCTCCACAAGGAAAAACCTTGTCCATCAAGTCTAGGATTCTATAAAGAAGAGTCCTATAAGGGAATGATTCCGCAATTTACGCGTATAAGGATTCCTATATGGAAAAGACTTCTACTCCAAGAAAGAGAGTTCAACCCTCTACTACTATAAAAGCATCGATACCCTCACAAATCAAGGTACGCATAATTTACCCTCTCTAGCACTCTAGAGTTGTGAGAATATTTCTGACTTGACCTTCGGAGGGTATTCGGCCGGCACCACACCGGTGCTCTTCGCAAGGTTTTCTCTTCTTTTTATTGTGCAGGTTTACATTTGAGTGCGTAAGAATTGTGTAGCTCACTGGTGAGATTTTCGGCATCATCAAGTTCTATTTTTTTTTTTTTAATTATTAAAAAAAAGCTTCTGAAACTGATGGGGAATGATGCTGGTTTTTCTTTGCTGCAGACAACCTTTCATGTGGGATTAGTTATGTGTACAACAACATTGCTCACATAAATATAGTAAGCCATGTTCAAAGATTTTATCACACATGACACCCTATTAAACTGGCTAGGTAAATTGTTGCAGCACTTAGTGGGGATGGCATGCGTGAGTCGCATGAAAATGTGAGAGCAAAGCAAAGAATGGCAAACGAGACGTGACAAACAGGTCGGGTTAGCCATGTTCGAGTTCGACCCGAACGGGTTCAACTTAGAAATTAGTATAATTAAAATGTGATGTAAAACCTACGATCTTTGGTGGGTCAAATCAATCCAATATGATCATTTTTTTTTTATAAAAAGAAATAATTAAATAATACACTTGAACTTATTTATTTATTTTATCTTTCTTTTAATACAAAATAAGATAGTAAAAAAAAATGAAAATACTCTGAAATAAAAATAAAAATAAAATATAAATTCTTAAGTTTTCTTTCCAAAATGTCCTAATCTAATAATTTAACAAAATAATAAAAGAAAAATTAGATGCCATTGACCAAATATCAACCTTGAGTACGCCTATTGTTGGAGCATTTTAATATTAATAAATAAAATGGATTTATATGACTATATAAATGTAAAAATATGGGAGTTAATATAGAAGATGAAAAATTAGTTAAAATGTTTAATCTCACATTGAAAATGAGAGAGATTATTTTATTCTTTTTAATTGTGATAATTAATGGATTAATATGAATTAATTTAGATATTGGGCTAGATACGTACCCAAAAGAGAGGCAAAGGGAGGAGGTGTCAGTGTCACACTTCAATCCAAATAGTGTTGTGTATTTTTTATTTTCAAATTAATAATATTTAGAAGTATTATTCAGTTTCTCTTTGTGTTATTTTCATTTCTCATATTTAATGTTTTTTTATTTATTATTATAGTGAATTTACATAACAATTTATGATGATTTTTATGTAATATAGGTCACTAAAGAAAATTTGATAGAAAAATTAAAAATAAATAAATGAGTGATTGAAACTTCTTGCTATTTTTTCCTTTACATAAAATCTTCTTTCCCTTTGTTAGCAAATTTAGAAAATAAATTAAAAAAGAAAGAACAATAAGGGTGAGTAGAAACAAATTCACAAAATATTGAATTAAGGGTATTTTGAACATAAACAATTAAAGCTTGACTACTGAATGTAACAACAAGACGATGGTAAGTAGGTGGTAGTCTTGACAGAGGGAGATCCGAAGTTTAATAAATCAATAGTTGCGAAACAATAGTATGAGACCTAGAGGTGTGCAGCAAACCCATCAACCTGCCAAAACTGACTTGACTCAACCCAACCCGCTAGATTGGGTTAGTTTTTAGGAGTTGGTAGGTTGAGTTGGGTTATTAAAATTTTTTTAATAATAGGTCGGGTTGGGTTCAGGTCATAACAATTACAAATCCGCTTAACTCGACCCAACCCACTTATATATTTAAAATTTAAATTATATATGTGGGGCTCAAAGATTTGGCAACTCCGGCCCGCTCCATATCAGGCTCAAGGCCCATGCCGAAGACAATGCAGTATCTGAGGATGAGTGGGGAAAGCCCAAACGATCAAGGAGCATCGCCGAGAACGACTATGTCCTCGGCCGGCCAATATTGAAGAAGAGAGCTGTCATCACCACATTAAAAGCACACAACTGACACTCTGGTCGCATTAATGAGGATTTGACCATTGAACAGTAATGCTTTGGTTACTTCAACTAACAGGAGGTCTGAAAAGACGGATGATGGGACAAGCCCTTAGACATAAGCTCAGATGATCGACAAGTGGAGGGTAGAGATCAGCTGAATAGGACTATATAAAGGAATGAATCCCTAGATAGGAGGGGGTGGGGAGTTCGGAAGGATCTGGGACAACTCCTATACTCGTTAGTAATCAAAAAAGGGCTCCTCGAACTATGCCGATGACGAATTTCCCCTTAGAACACTTAGCTAAATCCCATTTGATCCAACTGTTGTAACACTCGCTAATGCATAGTCCTTTTACCCACTCTCTACAAATTCATTGTATCGGGGCGCTTTTCTGGCAGACGTGGGATTAAGGTGTCAAGCCTTACACTACAAGGTTAGCCCTTGGTGGGGTGAAAATCCTAAACCCCTGCGTCGCGTGGGAAAGGGCCAGTCCCTACAATTGGCGCTATCTGTAGGGAGGACTTGAGGATTAGCGAGTGCGACGATTGGTGTGAAAGGATCAATAACAACGCTTCTTCCAAGTTAAAAAAAAAAAAACACACAAACAACGGCAACGCACTCATTCAGAAGGCAATCATCATAAAGAAATGAAAGATTCGAGAAGTAAAGTAAACGAAATGTGGCTACTTCTTTATTAATTAAAGAAAAGTTACATTGTACAACAAATGCTTAGGCAGGCTTGTTCTAAAGCTAACTACGAAAGTAAATGCTTAGGTAGGCTTGTTTTAAAAGCCAAGCTATGCATGGAGGGAGAGGTGGAGACAGGCCTGTTTTAAGGCCATCCACAGCTCCCCAACCAGCATGGGCGGCGCTGGAAGGAGAAGAAAGAAGAGGCCGCGACGCCTGATGGTCCAATCCCAAGGTTCCCCCTGGATTCTCTCCTAGTCCCACGACGACCGGGCGCTGGCGAATCACTACCAGTTTGGAAGGCCGGTGGACCCATACACGGAGGAGGGACGTTATGTTCTTTTCGGATTCCCCTCCTAACTGCAAGGGGAGTCCTCTCTCTGGCTAGGTTGAAAAGAAGAAGGATTTTCGGCCTCTGCCTATTTCGCCTCCACTGTGTCGTCCAGGATCGAGGCAGCATTTTCGGCTCCTGAAGGAGGCTTGGTTTCCTTGTCCCTGCCCTTTTTCGGGGCCACTCCATCTCCTCAAGCATAAGTCACTATTTTTGACAGGGCCCTTGAAAATGCTCAGAAAACGGAGAGCCTTGAGCCCCTATTGAACCCAAGTGTTTGTGAAATTTGAAGAAAATATTACTCCAAAATGCCTTATATAGAAGGCAAGAGCTGGTGAAAACCAGACTGCGCAGAATTCTAAAGAGGAATTACTGGAGGTATTAACTCCACTCAATTTTCAAAGAGCTTGCCAGCCGCTGGATCCTTGTAAATCCGCAAGGATATTACTGAGGAAGCACCTCGCGCACCGAAGTGTCAAACACATTACTCGAATAACCCAAAAGAAGCCTCGTAATTAGAAGTGGCGCGCTGGGCCAAGGAGCCAGACCAAAGAAGGGTCCCTCCTCGGCAGAGCAAGCTCAAGGCCGTTATCATTCTAATGGCAGACTTCCAAATGATGAGGATGAGCTCCCTCACTCCAGGCAGTAAAGGAAGCTCTAAGTGTTAGACAGAATCAAGACCTTACATAGTCCTTGGACTCAAGCTTGTGGGGAAACTAACTACTTCAATAACTAGGTCCTAGACAGAACCAAAGTATTGCACGGTCCTCGGACTCAAACTTATAGGGAAACTAGCTACTTCAGAAGAATCAAGTGTTAGACAGAACCAAGGTCTTGCATGGTTCTCGGATTCAAGCCTGTGGGGAAAATAACTACTTTAATAACTAAGTCCTAAACAAAACCAAGGTATTGCATGGTCCTCAGACTCAAACTTGTGGGGAAACTAGGTACCTCAGAGAAGATAAGTGCTAGACAGAACCAAGGTATTGTATGGTCATCGGACTCAAACCTATGGGGAAACTAGCTACTTCAAAAGAATCAAGTGTTAGACAGAACCAAGGCCTTGCATGGTCCTCAGACTCAAGCCTGTGAGGGAAACTAACTACTTCAATAACTAGGTCCTAGACAGAACCAAGGTATTGCATGGTCCTCGGACTCAAACCTGTGGGGAAACTAGGTACTTCAGAGAAGATAAGTGCTAGACAAAACCAAGGTATTGCATAGTCCTCGGATTCAAACCTATGGGAAAACTAGCTACTTCAAAAGAATCAAGTGTTAGACAGAACCAAGGCCTTACATGGTCCTCGGACTTAAGCCTGTGGGGAAACTAACTACTTCAATAACTAGGTCCTAGACAGAACCAAGGTATTGCATGGTCCTCGGACTTAAACCTGTAGAGAAACTAGGTACCTCAGAGAAGATAAGTGCTAGACAGAACCAAGGTATTGCATGGTCCTCGGACTCAAACCTATGAGGAAACTAGCTACTTCAGAAGAATCAAGTGTTAGACAGAACTAAGGCCTTGCATGATCTTCGGACTCAAACCTGTGGGGAAACTAACTACTTCATAAAAACTAAGTATTAGACAGAACCAAGGCCTTGCATGGTTCTCGGACCCAAGCTTATGAGGAAACTAACTACTTCAATAACTAGGTCCTAAAGAGAACCAAGGTATTGCATGGTCCTCGGACTCAAACCTATGGGGAAACTAGGTATTTCAGAAGAACTAAATACTAGACAGAACCAAGTCCTTGCATGGTCCTCGAACTCAAGCCTGTGGGGAAACTAGCTACTTTAGAAGAATCAAGTGTTAGATAGAATCAAGGCCTTGCATGGTCCTCGGACTCAAGCATGTGGGGAAACTAACTACTTTAGAAGAACTAAGTACTAGACAGAACCAAGGTCTTGCATGGTCCTCAAACTCAAACTTATAGGAAAATTAGGTACTTTAGAAAAACTAAGTGCTAGACAGAACCAAGGTCTTGCATGGTCCTCGGACTCAAACCTATAGGGAAACTAGGTATTTCAGAAAAACTAAGTGCTAGACAGAACCAAGGTCTTGCATGGTCCTCAGACCCAAACCTATGGGGAAACTAGTCACTCAGAAGAATCAAGTGCTAGACAGAATCAAGGTCTTGCATGGTCCTTGGACCCAAACCTATGGGGAAACTAGTCATTCAAGAAGATAAGTATGTGGTCAGTTGGAGCGCAATTAAAGCCAGGATTGTGCAAGTAAAAAAAAAAAGGGGGGGGGGAATAAGAGGACAAGGAACTCTGGCAGGAAAGTACGAACAGGAAAGAGAAGAGAACTTACAGAAATAAGGAAAAACTCCTCGGACGGGCCTTTTGTGTTGAAAGGAGGTGTAAGGTCGATTGGAGGCTTGACCAAGTTCAGCGTATGTGCGCAAGAGCTCTTGAATGTAAAAGTAAAGGGGCAAATCGATTCAATTGGGTATATATACCCCTAATAAAAAGTAACCGCACGAGCTTTCCCACCCATTAAGTCAGAAGCATCCCTACCGTCCATTCATCATCACACCATTGAATGTGCAGGACACAAGGCCGCCAAAATTTAATGAAGGCACACTCCAAGTATTGAAACGTCAGGAGCGTTCCCTGGGCAATTAGAAGGATTTTGGTACTGACAGGAGGACAAGATTTGCCAGGCCAGGACAAGGACCCGAGGACATCAAAATCCTCCTCCCCGCCCGAGGAGCCAGGTAGCAGAATTTTGAGGGGCTATTGTGGGGCCCAAAAACTTGGCAACCCGGCCCGCTCCATATCAGGCCCAAGGCCCATGCCAAGGACAATATAGTATTCGAAGATGAGTAGGGAAAGCCCAAACGATTAAGGAGCATCACCGAGGATGACCATGTCCTCGGCCGGCCGATATTAAAGAAGAGAGCTGTCGTCGCCACATTAAAAGCACGTAACTAACACTCTGACCGCATTAATGAGGAATTGACTATTAAACAGTAATGCTTTGGTTACTTCAACTAACAGGAGGTCTGGAAAGGCGGATGATGGGACAAGCCCTCAGACATAAGCTCAGATGATCGACAAGTGGAGGGCAAAGATCAGCTGAATAGGACTATATAATGGAATGAATCCCCAGAGAGGAGGGGGTGGGGAGTTCGGAGGGATCTGGGACAACTCCTATACTCGTTAGTAATTAGAAAAGGGCTCCTCGAATTATGCCAATGACGAATTTCCCCTTAGAACACTTAGCTAAATCTCATTTGATCCAACTGTTGTAATACTCATTAATGTCTAGTCCTTCTACCCACTCTCTACAAATTCATTGTATCGGGGCGCTTTTCTGGCCGACGTGGAATTAAGGTGTCAAGCCTTATACTACAAGGTTAGCCCTTGGTGGGGTGAAAATCCTGAACCCTCGCGTCGCGTGGGAAAAGTCCAGTCCCTACAATATATATTTAAAAATATATTATATAATTAATAATTTTTTTTATTTAATTTTTTCCCCTATTCGGCTCCTCCTATATATATAAAACTTAATTACCTCACAAACCTTAACAATCTTATTTCTCTCTCTACTGCCTCCTACTACCACTCTCCCACTCCACTCCTATTTGTTTATAACTGAGTTGGGATACTAGTTTATATATATATTTTGTTTATCAACTTAGTTTGATATATTTTGTTTATAATTGAGTTGAAATACTAGTTTATGTATATTTTTTTTATCAATTCAAATGGCAGGTGAGATATATTTTTTTACTCCATTTAATAATAATAATAGTAATAAATAAATAAAATTGTCCAACCCATGAGTTCAACCTGAACCAACCTAATCCATGTGATTTGGGTTGCACCCCTATGATGGGTTGGGTTAGGTGGGATATTTTTTTTACTCAATTTAATAATAATAATAGTAATAAATAAATAAAAATTGTCCAACCCATGAGTTTAACCTGAACCAACCCGATCCATGTGAGTTGGGTTGCACCCCTATGATGGGTTGGGTTAGGTTGGATTTTTTTTAATCCACCATGGTGGGTTAAGTTGAAAAATCCATTCAACCTAACCCAACTTGACCCATGCACACCCCTAAACTAAGACCAAAGTGGTAAAGATGACTTATGATGCTAGTAGAGTTATCTATCCTCACCGAACTTAGTGAAAAGAAAAAGTTTGAGAAGAGTGAAGAAAAAAGAAACAAAGAAAATGAGAATAAAAAAATAAAAAAAAAAGATTTTGAAACAAACAAAATTTAAAACAAATTAAGGGAAACAGTTTTTTTTTTTTTTTTTTTCTCTTCATAATAAATGGTTCGATCCACTTGACTTGAGGTTGACCCTACCCGCTATTTTAGCGGGTTTGGTTCAGACTGACCCTTTTTCCATGTGTTGTCCCAAAAAATTCACTATATATACCCAATTTTATCCTTCAGGTTTAAGCGAATCAACAAATTAGGATACGATTTTGTCAGCTCTAAGCAAACCTATATTTACTATACTTTGTTTAATCCGAGTTGAGCTCTTGAGTGAGTGGCAAGTATGATTTGGGGTCATTTTGATTTTGCCCCTTACATTTAAAAATTTTAATTTGCTTCCCTAATGTTAGCGGTTCATTTTGATTGACATCCCCTTCGTTGATGTCCATGTTGATGTGTTTGTTAAGTGACATCTAAGCCTACCACATGTGTTACTTGGTCCCATTAAATCATGTCACATAATTTTAATTGTACCACATAATTAAATAAACAAAAAACTTTTAAAAATAAAAATAAATCCTAAAATCTAATAGACCTTTTTTTTTTTTCATTTCAGCTGATTCTTAGATGAACATGGATGAACATGATGAATAAACCAAGAAAATTCAAACCCAGAAAAATCAAACCTATAAAATTCAAATATAGAAAAGAAAAAAACCATAAAAAATAAAAACCTTTTAAAAATATATTACGGAATACTATAACTAGGTGGTATAAGGACATGATTATTTCTACATAACCTTTTTTTATAAAATTTAAAAGCAAAATAATTTCCCAAAAAGAAAGTGTTACATATATTATGAATGAGTTTTTAAATTTGAGAAGTGTCACATCTACAACATTTTTGTAGGGATATTAGGCCCAGAAGCTCATTGTCTATGTATATATTGGGCCTAAGGCCCAAGTCGAGGACTAGAGGTCGTCTGAAGAGGAGTAAACATTTTCAAGAGAGTCCATGTTAGTAGATGAAGAAGTTAGTTTTGATCATAATGGCCCAGAAGGGTGGGCCGAGGAGAAATGTCTCTTCGGCTAACCAAAGCTGAAGTCCGAAGAGGTGGTCTATCATTGAAGGGAAAGTTCCAGGGGGGTTCTGTTAGTACGGATAAGCATTGTAGAAATATAGGACAGAGGGGGAGTCCTAAAATATCTAAGAAGAAAGCTGCTACCACCACATTAAATACTTTCCAGTTAACTCTCTAGCCGCATTAATGTGGAGGTGAAACCTGAACAGTAACTTTCATCCTTACAGCTACTACTTAAAGACTTTAGGAAGGTGTTGATGGGACAAGTATCAACACCAACCATTTGGCTTGCACGTGGAGGGTAGAGATGAAAAGGGAAGAGGGTATAAAAAGGAGAAGGAAGCAATGAGAGAGAGGGATCGAGGATTTAAGAGGAAAAGACTGTAGCAATCAAGAATTGCATTTGTAACCAAATTCAAGCGAAATATATAAGAACTAAACTCCTCGGACTGTGCTGAGGGCGATTTTCTTCAGTATAAACTTGTTTATCTTCATTTTCTTGTCATCAAAATCTACCTTATTTGTTGTCTGATTTACTAAAACCCAGTTTACCGACCTACTCTCTACAAATTCATTGTTTTGGACATTTTAAGCCTAAGTCCATCCATGTCGTGGACTAGGGACTCAAATCTGATCCTTACAAATTTCATAATATTTTCACAAAAAATTATATGTACTAAGTTGTTATTGGTTCAAATTTAAATCTACTATTTAAATTACTTTTTTTTTTTTAACCAATAACAACTCGTAACAACTTGTTACTTATGATTTGTTGTGAAAATATTGTGAAAACATCATAAACATATCATCTCTCTTAAGAAGTTAACTCAAGATTTTGGATTTGGATTGGATGCAGTGTTGAATTGCATTGAACTCATCCAGATGATGACATGTTCAATAATTGACGCATGACATTATTTGAATGGATCCAATGCAACCAACATTGAACTCAATCCCTACATGCGCTCAATATATTCACCCACGTAAATATATCAAAGAAATTTAAAATTAAATTGGTATTTATGTTTGTTCTCAGCTGAAAAATGAATACTTCCTTAGAGCATCCACACTGGGCATACTATTTTCCATTTTCACACAAAAACCAAGCTTCATCAGGCCTTCTAAAAATCAACTATTGCAAATTTTTTTGCAATAGTGCTACAGTGCAATTCTACCTTTAGAATTGCACTATAGCACAATTCTAAAACAAAAAACTAATATTTTATTGTGTCAATTCCTCTCTTTGTCTCACGTCTCTCTCTTTGTCTCTCAATCTCAGATTCTCTCTCCTTTCAATCCTCACTCACTCCCTCCCTTCAGACTTAAAACTCCATAGCCACCACACCATGGCCTAAAGCACTGTCACCAACCATGGCAAACCACCACCCACTCATTATTTCTCTTCTCTCTCTTGTTGCAGATCAGTGTGGTGGCGTGGAGATCGACGTTTGGGGTTTGGCTCAGAGATCGGTGTTTGGGTGTGGTGTGGAGATCGACATTGGGCTATAGGTTTGCCGTGGGTTTTGTTTGGGTTTACCGTGGGTTGCGTGGGTTCAGTTCGGTGTGGGTTTAGGTGTGGTGTGGAGATTAGCATTGGGCTATGGGTTTGCCATGGGTTTTGTTTGGGTTTGCCATGGGTTGCATGGGTGATCAGTGTTTGGGTGTGGTGTTTACGTGATCGGCGTTGGGCTGTGGATTTCTGCAGGTGGTTTTTTTTTTTTTTTTTCTTTTTTTTTTTTTTTCTTTTTTTTTGGGTGTTGATGGTAGACTATGGGTTCTTGGCGATGGTGGGCGGTGGTGGGCATGTGGTGATGGTGGTTTCTGTAAAATTTGTAGTTGTTGAACAGAAAGAATGAGAAAGAAGGAATAAATGTGTTGTATTGTAAATGATGGTGATTGGGGATATATTATTTTATTGTATAGAAATATTATTTTAATGAATAAAATAGGAAAAAAAAAGTTGGAATGTTAAGAGTGTTGTAAAATGATATGATATAATGATAAAATAGGTTTTGAGATGGTAAAATAGAATAATTTGTAGATATCGAATGCGAATGCTTTTATATGGCCAAACATATATGTGACAGTTGACTGAGGATTGGTCAGAGAGGGTGGGTGATTGGTGTTTGGGTGATCAACGTTGGGCTGGGGATTTTTGCAGGTGGTTTTTTTTTTTTTTTTTTTTTTTTTTTTTTTTTTTTTTTTTTTATGTTGATGGTAGATTATGGGTTGCTGGTGGTAGTAGTGTTAGGTGTGTGTAGTGCAGCGGTGGTGGGCGGTGGTGGGCATGTGGTGATGGTGATTTCTATAAAATTTGTAGTTGTTGAATAGAAAGAATGAGAAAGAAAGAATAAATGTGTTATATTGTAAATGATAATGATTGGGGATATATTATTTTATTGTATAGAAATATTATTTTAATGAATATAATAGAAAAATTAAAATTAAAATATTAAAAATATTGTAAAATAATATGATATAATGATAAAGTATGTTTTGAGATAGTAAAATAAAATAATTTACAAATATCGAATGCAAATACTTTTATATGGCCAAACATATGTGGGACAGTTGACTGAGGGAATGGATTAGGGCATATTTGGAGGGAATCCCACAGCCACGAGCTCCAAACCCAATCAATCAATCATGCACGTCGGCAAAATCATATGACATCAAAGACAGTTAAATACTGGAAGATCAACGTCCCAATTATCTCCACGTGTCAGCACACAAGACATCAGATGCTGGACATGACGTACACATGCAGCCACACACACAAACTTCCACGCAGTTATATTATTGGGTTCTCTCTCTCTCTCTCTCTCTATAGCTAAGAGCCTAAGCAACACATAATAATAGAAATACAAGAAGAAGAAGCTAAAGCCTCTAAGAAGAAACAAATTATAGGAAAGCAATTAGTCTAACCCAAATATCATATAGTAGCTATTTGATTCTAAGTTACTTGTTAATTTTTCTTTGTGTCCACAACCGGACTTTCTCATGGAAGTTAGCCGGAAAATGACGAACGTGCTAGGCACTGAGCGTGATTTGAACTTCAAGGAGACTGAGCTGTGTCTTGGATTGCCTGGTGGTGGTGGAACTACTGAGCCTGAGACTCTCAAAGCTACCGGAAAAAGAGGCTTCTCCGAGACTGTTGATCTGAAACTTAACCTTCAGTCCAAGGAAGATAGCAATAAGAATATTGTTTCAAAGGAGAAAAACCCGGCAAAGCCACCAGCCAAGTAAGCCATCAACTCTATCTCTGATTTTTTTTCAATAGAAATTCTAGTCACTTTAAATATGCTATATGGGGTTAGGCTATCATGCCCAAATACTATTATTATTGTACTGTTATAGTTGATAGTATTAGAGATGTATTAACACATTTTATCTTTTAGAAATTTTTAGGACACATTTCTATTGGATAAAAAAGCTGCTTATTTTATGGTCAACATTATCAACTTCTTTTCTTTTACTTTCATGTTTATTTTTGGCAATACTCATCAATACCAAAAAATACAGCTTTTAGGGTTTGATTTATAGTTTTATTAAAGAAGGAGGAAGAATTTAAAAGGGTAATTATGGATTTCAGGGCACAAGTTGTGGGATGGCCACCAGTTAGGTCGTACAGGAAGAATATGATGGCTCAGAAGAATACAAGTGAGGAGGGAGAGAAAGCAAGCAGTGCTGGTGCAGCCTTTGTGAAGGTTTGCATGGATGGTGCACCATATCTTCGTAAGGTGGACTTGAAAATGTACAAGAGCTACCAAGAACTATCTGATGCCTTGGCCAAGATGTTCAGTTCCTTTACCATGGGTGAGTCTAGTAATTGTTACCTGTAGGAGAAATATAGAGAACATGATTTTTTATTTTATTTTATTTAGGTAGAAAACAAGCATATAAAAATTCATGGATTATATGATTTTTATTATTATTATTATTATTATTTTTTTTTTTTTGGGTAGGAGGATTATATGATTTTTCAAGTTCCATAAGTAATAATCATTGATCCAAAAGAAAGAAAAAATATTTTGAAGAGCTATTGACAGTTTCCAATAGATATCCATGTGTATGAGAGATCTTGACCCCAACATCATTAATATAAAATAAAAATAACAAGCTCCCATTCAGGTAGGTCTTATTTTGTATTTCATGGAACAGATTGATTATTTGCAAATTATGTTATAAATACATAATTAGTAGTAAGTTAATTAAAAAGTTCTATTTTGTTGTCTTTTCACCTTGTGTAGATCTGGAAAAGAACATATGTTAGAGCAAGTGGAACTTGAAATGATATGATTGATTGCATATTACAAGCTAGCTTTTTATAACTTTATTGTTGGTTTGATATTTTATGTATAAGTAATTCATATTGTTTTTATGTTTGTTTAAATTAAAGGCAATTATGGGGCCCAAGGAATGATTGATTTCATGAATGAGAGCAAGTTAATGGATCTTCTCAACAGCTCTGAATATGTGCCAACCTATGAAGATAAGGATGGTGATTGGATGCTTGTGGGCGATGTTCCATGGGAGTAAGTACTTCATCCCTCTAAAAGAAACCCTAAGCCAAATCACATGGATAATCAAATAACTAATACAGAATATATATGGAAATATATTAACACATAAGCTTGCCAGCATAATATATGGAGAAAATGGAGAACTAATGTTCAGAATTCTTATTACTTAGAAAAATTTTTAAAGATCAAGTGAAATTACAACTATTAATACTAACTCTTATTTGATTTCATATAGGATGTTTGTTGATTCATGCAAGCGTTTGCGCATAATGAAAGGATCAGAAGCTATTGGTCTTGGTATGTATATTCAAAAATACATTATTTGGTCTAGTTTAACTATTTATATTTTTGTAAATTTTTATATGTAGGACTATAATTAATGTAAATTTGGTTTAACTTTCAGCACCAAGAGCCATGGAGAAGTGCAAGAACCGTAGCTGAACTATGCTTAGCTTAGCCGACTCCTGCATCCATGAGGACTTATACGTGAAGGCACTTTCGCACGAGTCGGATCGATCGAGCAGGGTGCATGTTCTTTTGATTGTGTTTGTTTGTTTGTTTGTTTTTTTTTTTTTTAATTTGATCGTATATAGATATCAAAGGATCTGGACATTTGTAATAGACAAGAAGCAATAAACTTAGCCCGATTGTCTGCCTTGTTTATTGCTAATGGTTTGTTTAATAATCACCTATTTTGATGTTGTTTGTTGCTGTCCCTGCTGTCCTAGTTGTTTGTATGTTTTATTCCTTCAATTTTAATGCTACTTTTTTTTTTCTTTTTTTTTTTCATGAAAAGATTCTTCATTTCCCTTATTTTCCTTTCTATTCATTAATTTATTGAGAGTTATTATTGTTTTTAGGTGAGGAAGGTATTAAAAACCAGGACCCAAATGTGGTAGGGAACAAGACCATGTGCATGTTGATGGGGCTTGCATTCATGGCCATTAGTTTATGGAATTTGTATTACCAGTTGGGACACACATATTTAATTTTTTGAATGTAGACTGCTGATTGAAATGTGGGTGGAATTCTTTAAGCTCAGATGGTACGAACTATGGTAGTTGCCAAAGGTGGATGTTGCATTATTTTAATTTTAGGATCATAATTGAAGATTACGGGATCACTAATAACATTTAATTTAGGTCAAAGAAAGTGGTACTACCCATTTCAATTATCAAGTTTATATTGTCCATCGAATTCTTTACCCATTTCTCTCACCTCTCTCTATTTCTTTTAAGCTTTAGGGATTTCTTGGATCTGGCATTATGACACTCTCATGTGCTGCTTTTAATATAAATACTTTGTTTTATGAGAAGTGGAATGATCCCGGAAGGCAACAAATTATCTTTAATAACATTCCTTTAATTGGATTATTGGGATTACCTAATCCAAGAACAATTTCCTTCTTCCTTTCATTTTTTTTTTTTTTTTTTATAAAAAACTTTTGGCTTTGCCCTTAAACTTATTATTGTAGAGAAAAACGAGTATAACAAAATTACCATTTACATATCAAAAAAATTTTTATAGAAAAATTTACATATCATATCTAGTGCTAGTTTTAAAATTATAGAAATATTGCCAAGAATTGTATAGTTCAATCGGCACCTTTTGATGTTTTTAACAGAGATATCAAGACTTCAAATCCCCCCCCCCCCTCAAACTATCTATGAAAAAAATAAAAATAAAAGAGCAAACAAATATTCTTATAAAATAAAGTAAAGAAATATTCTAAATTTTTATTAATGGAATAGCCACATTTATTATTTCAAAAACCCATACACAATCTCCTTTTCTCGGGAAATTATTAGTTCTACGGAAAGACTGCTAAAGTGGTCCTTCCAACCAATAAAACAATGTCACTTATGCAAATGTGATATCATCTGGTGATTTATTATTATTATTTTTTTACTTCTTGTGCTGATTAGGAAGTTAACCCACACATTTGTATGTGTGGGATCATTTCATTGGTTGGAAAGACCATTTTTGTAGTCCTCTTTCTCATCACTTTGCTGAAAAATTATTAACTACTCTCAGAATATAGCATTCCACATTAATTTAAAAAAAAAAAAAAGCCACTTAATATAAAAAGGGAAAGTTAATGAATGCCCTAATTAAGGGCATTGATTTATGAAATATTTTTAGAAATTTTTTATGAGAAAAGAAAAAATAATTAATTTTTTAATGGTTTTTTATATTCCCATATATGAAAGCAGTGTAAAAAATTTCTTAAAATAATTTATTAACATTGTTCTAAGAGCACCCGTTAAAAATACATGACTTTTTGAATTTATATCATACTTTTGTATTAGGTGCTAGTTAACGAATGCCCTGATTAAAGGCATTGATTTAGGAAATATTTTTAGAATTTTTTATGAGAAAAGAAAAAATAATTAATTTTTTAATGGCTTTTTATATTCCCATATATGAAAGCAATGTAAAAAATTTCTTAAAATAATTTATTAACATTGTCCTAAGAGCACCCATTAAAAGTATATGACTTTTTGAATTTATATCATACTTTTGTATTAGGTGCTTTGTTTTTTGTTTTTTTTTTTTTAATTGATGTAAATTTCTATGCCGTAGAATTTAATAATTACACTCCTTTGCTTTTTCTTTTCTTTTATTTTTTATTTTTTAAACTAATCGCTTTATCTTTGTTTACAAAAGTCAGGCTAAAAGAAATTTGTCTTTTTTTCCTTGTCACTTTATCCCTTAGGTTACCTAACATTTTTTTTTCCTCGTATCTTTGTTTTTACACTAGGATTTTTTTTTTTTTTAATATACTTTTTTAAGTTGCCATTTCATTTATTTATTTATGATTATTAAATTTGAATCACTAATTTATTTAATGTTAATTTTTTCATGTAGACTTGTCAGAAAATATTTAGATTTATATCATGCATTTTACTGACAAAGACAAAATGGTTAGAGAAAACATTTTTCTTTTTAGGGGATAAGATGATGAGAGTTTTTTTTTTTTTTTTTTTTTTTTTTCATTACCTTTGTAATTGAAGATAAAAGGATAACCATAATAATAATAAAAATATAAGGGATGTGGAAGAAAAATTATATATATGTGTGTGTATGTTAGAGTTTCAACTAATGGCATCGTTTATGATAATTGTACTCTTTATCATCAAACGAAAACACCAATTAATTTTTTATGTAGGCAAGAATTATATATTTGATTACTTCTAAAATTAATATGGAATATGAGAAATAAAGGATAATTTTGTCACTCCCTTTTTTTACAATAATAAGCTTTAGAAAGCCTATTAAAATTGTTAAAATTGTTGAGCCCGTGACTTGTTTTGGACAAATTAGGATTCCAATTAGTTGACTAAGTCATATTATTAATAGGATTCCAATTATATATATATATATATACACACATGCGCGCCCAAAATTTATCTTTAATAGAGTCAACCTATACTTGGGCTCACAACTTATTATATTGCGAGTTTTGAGTTTCCTACTATGAGTAGTCCTTTACTCGGAGACCCAGTTGCACACTTTTGTTTTTGCGAACTCCTCTCTTTTTCCTCACAGAGTTGCTCCCCTCTCTATTGATATAGTTACTCTTTTCTCTCCGTTTTCCCTCTAGAATTGCCAACTCCCACTTCTCACTTTATTCTCCTATTTATAGCTTGAGATGAGTGGAGGTGTTATGATTACTTCCTGATCTCACTCGTGTGGACGGGGTCCAATTCCATCATTTCTAAGTGGGCGTTCCGTTGGAAACGATGGTAATGACATTGGAACTGGTTCCTACCTCAAAAAGAAGGTTCGGCAACGATATTCCCCAAGGCAATACTGGGATGCCGAGAACATTGGATGTTCTCGGCAACTACATTTTCGATTAGGTTATACTTGACGGCATGGGCTTAATTGTTTCTAATATGTTCGGGACAAGATGGACCTATTACGTCATTTGGGCCCAATTTGGGCTTTAAGGGATGCCTGAACCTAGGTCAAAGGTCCAATGGGCATGAGATCAAGTACTATACAATAAGGCTTGGGCCCAAAGCCCAATGGGCCTGAGATCATACCCGTACAATATATATATATATATATATATTCACCTTTGTTGGGTTTTTTTGAGGACAATGAGTTCAAGCCATGCAATTGTATAGCAAACAGAAAATTATCTTGTTTATATTTCTCGTGAGGGAGAGCTCTTTGAATGTATTTTGGGTTTGGGCTTTATGAGAGTATTTTTGTATTAATTTTGTAATTTTCCTATTTTTTTAGTGAAATTTTCTCTCTACCTATGAATGTAGACCTAAGGCCAAATCATATTATTATTTTTGTTCATTATGTGATTGCTTTTTCTATTTTACATAAACCTACTATTATTGGATACACTCACACCAAATTGGTATCAAAACTTCCACTATCTCAACAACTTGGTACCAGAGCCATTGGTTCTTTGTTCGGATTGAGGGGTTATTTCAATTTTGTTTTGAGTTCTTTGTTCAAGAAACTGAATGTTCCAATAGCTATAAGATCTATTCGGTTATGCAAGGTTTTTAAGGAAGACGGTAAAAATTTTGTCCACAACAAAATTTGAGATAAACAAATTTTAAGAGAAAAATAATTTCAATTTGTGGTGTGTTAAAATGCGTGTTTTGTTAGTGCAAAAAGAATTATTGAAAGAACTGAAACATCAAGGATGTTTTGCTAGCAAAAGATGATGAAATGGAAGATTTCTTGGAATGAGCAGTGTGTAATTCAGTTGTCTGTAACAGATGAAGTTTTAAAAGAGGTTGTAGAGGAGATTGCCAAAGTTTTCATAACTGAACTAGATCGGCCTGTTCAATTCAACCAAGGATCGAAGGTCTAGCCGATTTTTTGGCAAGCGATTCAGGGTAGTCTGTGTTTTTGGATAAAATTCAAGCATGGGGAGTCAAACCTTAGCCCCTCATTCAAGAAATAGTCTGACACTTGCACCCTAACCATTGAGACAAGTCAGCTTCTTGAGTTTTTATGTTACAAAATATTAAGTTTATTAAATATAATTAAATTAATCATATTTATTTAGTCCCGGTTTGACGTTGATTAAACCCTTAATTTAACCTTAAAAACCTTAAACTTCTTCATTTTTCAGTTTTTTTTCAATAGTTCAAGTTTCAAAACAATGGAGAAAAAAAATTGCAAAATTGTGGCTTAAGTTAGAAATTCAATACATGACTAAGTTTCTCAAAAAGTCGTGTGTACATGAACTAACAACTATATATCATTCAAATAAAAAAAGGTACACTCATATGTAGCCATTCTAATAAGAAGGTTGAGCTCTTCTCTCTCGGAGACTTCTTCCTAGTCGTGGCATTGTAGTCCCTTCCTCAGAAGGTGAGTGTGTTCCTTGTAGTAACTCTGTTACTACAAGGCTAGTGGGTTCTTCTTGTAGGGGCTTGGTAAACACTGCGTGTGTGTCTTGGGTCATTATAGGTATGGAAGAGTTATCAAAACACTGGAGCTCCCTATCCCTCTCAGAGAGGGAGGGCTCTGGTTTACGCCTGAGAAGTGATCAGGCTATAACTGACCATGGAATCGTAGCAAGATTTCTAACAAAACGTCCTATTAACATAGATGCCATTGCCAACACCTTCACACCCCTGTGGAGGTCAAGGTCGGGCTTTAAGATCAAGTGCATAGGTGACCATATGGTTCTTTTCTCGTTTGACACTAAATCCGAAGTTGACCATATTCTCTCCTCGGAGCCTTGGAGCTTCGACAAGCATATCATGGTGCTCTCACGGTATGACAGGGACACCTCAATCAAAGCCAATGACCTAACAAAGGTTCCTTTCTGGGTCCAAGTTCATGAAATCCCACTCCGATTTAGACACAAGGCTATCGCGGAACAGATCTGCGAACCAATAGGTACGATATTACAACCCATTGCTGATGTGGACTGCGATGGTGGTAGCTTTATTCGAGTTCGTGTGGTGCTGGACATCACCAAGCCTATTACCAGAGGCCGGCTGATTACCTTGGACGATGGTATGACCCACTGGGTCTCTTTTAAGTACGAAAGGCTCCCAAACCTTTGTTATTGGTGCGGCTGCCTTTCGCATGACGATAAAGATTGCGAGTCCTGGATTGAGAGCGAGGGCAGTCTCAAACCTGAAGACCAACAATTCGGGTCGTGGCTCAGAGCTTCTCCCTTCAACACAACGAGAAAGAAGGTGGTTGCGGTTCCTGGCTTCTTTACAAAGAAAAAACAGAGCTATGCCACCCCCTCTACTCCATCTACAACCACCACCACGCCATCGGCGGAGTTCCACACCCCATCACATCCCATCTCTCCCCCCCCGAGAACATCGTTCATGAACTCCGAGAATCTTGGGAGCGCCCCTGCCAGTGCCTTGGGGTCCACTCTCCAAGGTATTTTGAAAAAAGCCAACGAGGTTTCAGCGCCTTTTTCCTCGGACCACGAAGACTTCGAGAAGACGCTTCAAGATTTGGATAAAGAAATTCTTGGGTTTGTTAAGGTGAGTGATCAATCCATGGGCTTAAGTGACATATTACCCAATTCTGACCAGGCCAACTCGGCCCAAGTTGCTGTTCTCTCAAGCCCACCCAGTGTGCCCCCTCTAAATCAGGCCACGAAGCCCACCCTTCTAAAAGACAGCTCAAACATGCCCTTGGATCAAAACAAACCCAAGCCCCTTCCAGAAGGTAAATGGCTGAGAATTCAAAGGCCCTCCCTCATCAACGATAGCCATATCTCTGAAGTGGTGCTAGGTAAACGCACTCCCCTCATTTCCCTAGACTCTCCCATCCCTTACAAACGCAGAGCCCTTCTCAATGCGGCGCATAAGGAAAATAACCCACCATCGGCGGCGGCTGACCTTCAGCCCCGCTGGGGGAGATGAGTTGGCTTTGCTGGAATGTGCGTGGGCTTGGGAACCTGCGCACACTCCATGAGCTCGAGGTAGTCACTCGGGCACAAAATCCCCCTGCCCTGTTCCTGGCCGAAACGTGGGCAGAAGAGGCTAGGCTACGTCGTCTTTGTTCTGATTTAAGGTTTGATCACTGTTGGGTTGGTCCAAGTGCGGGGAAGACGGGCTGTTTAGTCTTACTTTGGAAGAACTCTGTTCAAGTGGAAGTGGTCTCATCTTCTCCGAATCACATCGATGCTTTAGTTGGTTTGGATCCCGGTGAAAAATGGAGATTTACGGGGGTGTACGGCTTTTCAGACTTGGCCAGGAAACATGAAACTTGGTCCCTTCTTCGCAGCCTTCACCATCGGTTCTCTCTCCCGTGGTTGTGCGCCGGGGATTTTAACGAGATCCTATGGTCTCATGAGAAGCTCGGCCTTTGTCCCAGGCAAGAGTGGATGATGAAGGACTTCCGTGAGGTCCTTGACGAATGTGGCTTAATGGACCTCGGTTTTATTGGGGACAAATTTACATGGAGGGGCAAGAGGGCGGGTGGGTTGGTCCTAGAAAGACTTGATAGGGCGGTTGCCACCAATGGCTAGTTTGCGCGCTTTCCGGGTTCCAAAGTGCAGCACCTTCTCACCCACTCCTTTGACCATAAGGCGATTCTTATTAAACCGGAAGGTATTTTCCCGCGTCCTAACCGCCCCTTCAAATTTGAGCAAATATGGCTCACGGAGGCTGGGTGTAGTGTCACGATGAATAAGGCGTGAGGGTCAACTTCCCTGTCTACCACTATGCCCCAGGTTGTTGGTAAGATCACTGTTTGTGGAGAAAAACTTACAACATGGAGCCAACAGTGTTTTGGAAGCATTAAACGCCAAATCGAAAAGAAAGGTAAACTTCTTGCCAAAGCCGAGACTGATTCAGCCTATGGAAAAGTTGATTACGAGCTAGTTAAATCTCTAAGAGCAGAGGTTAACGATCTTCTTGATAAGGAAAGCAAAATGTGGCAACAAAGAGCTAGAGCCCTATTCCTTAAGTGTGGGGATAGGAACACGAGCTTCTTTCACAGTAAAGCCTCCCATAGATTTCGTAGAAATCGAATTTCTGGGTTACGAAACTCTAATAATGTGTGGTGTACTGATGACAACTTGATTAGGGATATTGCGTGTGAGTACTACCAATCCCTTTTTACCTCTTCCCAGCCTCTGGATTTCTCTGCGATCCTTGAGGCTATCAAGCCGTCGGTAACTGAGGATATGAATGCTCGGATTCTCAGGCCCTTTCTTCAAGAAGAAGTGGAAGAGGTGATCAAACAAATGGAACCCTTAACAGCCCCGGGCCCTGATGGTATATCCCCCTTATTTTTTCAATCTTTTTGGTCATTAATTGGTGAAGATATTAGCTCTGCTGTGCTTGATTGTTTGAATTGCTGCAAGATTCCTATGGAAATTAACAGAACCAATATCACCCTGATTCCCAAGGTTAAATCTCCTGAGCATATCACTGACTTTAGACCGATCAGCCTATGTAATGTGGTCTACAAAATCGTCTCTAAAGTTCTGGCTAATAGGCTTAGGGAAATTCTTCTAGTGGCAATTTCCGAGAATCAGAGCGCATTTCAGGCTGGGAGGGTCATTACTGACAATATACTGATGGCTTTCGAGACACTGCACTATATAAAACACCACCAATCAGGCAATTCGAGCTTCATGGCCCTGAAGCTCGACATGAGCAAGGCCTACGATCGGGTTGAATGGGCTTAACTTGAGGCTATTATGAAGAGAATGGGGTTTGCTGGTAGGTGGGTTGAGCTTATCATGGAATGTATTTCAACGGTCAATTACTCGATCCTTATCAACGGGGAACCTTCACCAGTCATCCAACCCTCCAGGGGTCTCCGCCAAGGGGACCCTTTGTCACCCTATTTATTCCTTTTATGCTCGGAGGGTCTTCACAGCCTTTTACACCAGGCAGCTGAGTCCAAGCTAATCCGGGGTGTGTCCATTTGCAAAAGGGGCCCCCGGCTGACCCACCTATTTTTTGCGGATGACTGCCTGGTTTTTTGTCGTGCCTCCCTCGCAGAATGCCACAAAATTCAAGCTCTGCTGGATTGTTACGAGAAGGCCTCTGGTCAGCAGCTGAATCGCAACAAAACGGGCCTTTTCTTTAACAAATCGACCCCTCCCATCATCCTTGATCAGATCAAAGGGGCTCTAGGTGTCCAAGAAATCAAACAGTATGAAAAATATCTCGGCCTCCCCTCACTGGTTGGCAGAAATAAGAAGGCTAGTCTCCTTTACATAAAAGACAGGGTTGAGGCCAAACTTCAAGGATGGAAAGAACAACTTCTTTCCCAAGCGGGGCATGAAGTCCTCCTAAAAGCAGTTATTCAGGCGATCCCCACTTTTGCTATGAGCTGTTTTAAGCTCCCGGTTTCTCTTTGCAATGATATAGAGGCCTTGGTTAGGAAATTTTGGCGGGGTCAGAGAGGGAACCAAAGAAAGGTCCACTGGATCAAATGGAGAGCTCTTTGCCACCCAAAAAGCTTAGGTGGTATGGGCTTCAAAGATCTTCAGAATTTTAATGATGCCATGCTTGCAAAACAAGTATGGCGGCTGATGGATAACAAGTCCTCTTTGTTCTACAGATTCTTTGAAGCCAAATTCTTTCCTAACGGCTCCATCCTTGATGCCAAAGAGGGCAATGGCTCTTTTGCCTGGAAGAGCATCTTGAAGGGCAGGGAGGTGATCAAATCTAGCGCCCAATGGAGAGTGGGAAATAGGACCCTAATCTGGATTTATCACGATAATTGGCTTCCGGATCCTCACAATAAACGAGTGGTGTCTCCGCAGGAATTTCTTGGCAATGATGCCTTTGTTTCAGTGCTAATTGATAGGGATCAAAATTGTTGGATGAAGGATACCATAGACAATATCTTCTTGCCTCATGAAGCGACATTGATCCATTCGATCCCTCTTAGCCTTAGGGAGTGCGAGGACCAGATTTTTTGGCCTTATACTCCTAACGGATCATATTCAGTTAGGTCCGGCTACAGAAGGCTCATGGAGCGTGAGTTGGAAATGAATCCCTCTTCTTCGGATTTGGTACCTATCAAGAGGCTTTGGAAGGGAGTCTGGAGCTTAAACGTTCCAAACAGGGTAAAAACACTATTATGGAGAGTTGGTTCGGATTCACTGCCCTCAAAAGCTAACCTTAAAAGGAGGAAAATTGTGTTTGACGACCTCTGCCCAGGGTGCAAGTGCTCGAGTGAGTCCATTTTTCATGCTTTGTGGTCTTGTTCTGTGCTCTCTTCAGTTTGGGAAGTTAAGTTTGCTTGGTTGAAGAAGTTTACCAGGGGGTGCGGGTCGATGTTGGACGTCATTCAAGCTTGCCAAGAGCATAGTAGTCTCTTGGATTTGCTGGCCATGACTGTGTCGCTGCTTTGGACTCGCAGGAACAAACTCAGGGTTGGTGATTGCGTGGTCCCCCTGGCTAATATAAATTCTTTGGCAGTGGAGTCACTCCTAGAGTTTCAGAATGCTCAGGCGCACTCTCCCCCAGCTACGAAACCAGCAAATGCTTCCAGGTGGTCTCCTCCTCCTTTAGGCTGGGTGAAAGTCAATTATGATGGGGCAACATTCAAAGAAAAGAAGTTAGCCAGTTTGGGCGGCATTATACGTAACGACAGAGGTCTAGTCCTGGCAGCGTTTACACAAACTATTCCACTGCCTACATCTGTAGAGATGGTGGAAGTGCTGGCTGCACGCAGTGCCGTTGGTCTTGCGCTTGATCTGTGTCTTAACCAGGTTCAAGTTGAAGGTGATTCGGAGATTATCTTCGAGGCTCTTGCTAAAGGTGGTATGTCCTCTAGTTACGGGCACATCATCCAGGACACCTTAGCAATGTCCGCGAACTTTCACAAAGTTTCCTTTGGTCATTCGCGGCGACTTGGAAATAGAGTAGCACACTGTTTAGCTAGAGCAGCATTCCTTTCAAGTCTGGATGGAGGAGACTCCTCCTGAGATTGTAGCAGTGTACTCAGATGAAATTACTTAATGAAATGTCTCTTCCCCCCTATTCTGGGGTGGTTTCTCAAAAAAAAAAAAAAAAAGAAGAAAGCACGTGCGCATAACGCACATGTGTGTACGCACATACAATCTTACTTGGTTTTCTTAAGAAGAGGAAATACTCACAACAAATAGGTATTAAAACCTCTACCATCTCAAGACAATTTGTATCCACTCCATTAATTGATATTTCGAGAAAAGAGAGATAGTGCCAAATTCCATTCACATTACATATAAATTGTGTCATCATTCTTTTTAAGAAAAGGGCCACAAATTTCTTTTTGTTAAAGAAAAAAAAAAGTTGATTTAGTAATTTCAATAAATAAAAAAAAAAAAAAAGTGAGAGCGACGTGAACGATAGACATATTACAATATGTTGTTCATGCATAGGTGACCATATATTCAATCTTCAAACTTACCCACCCAGTGTTAAAGACTTCTAGGTCAACTTATTTTCTCAATTTACTCACTCTGTCTTGGTTGAAAAAGTGAGAGCTTGACTTCAAAAAGGGGTAAAAGGGAGAATTTAAAAAATAAAAAGAATACCTCAATGTCATCTCCAACCAAGTATATCTACCTCTGAGATTATCCATGTTAACCTTTACAAGAACAAATTGGACCCCCGGTGGGTACCAACATTTATTATTCCTATAAAAGAAAAGAAAAAAAAAACATTTTCATTCGTTTTCATCACCACGAAATTAACTTTTTCAAAAATTAGAAAGACAACTTTAAGAAAAAAATGAAGCTCAATTTAAACCAAAACAGCATGTTATTTATGGGGACCTAAATTAAAAACAGCAACTTACATGGATCATAAACAGAAACTAAATATTAAAAAGAAAATATTATTATGATGGACCAAAAACAAGAACGATGAGCACTTTAAGAACAACATGTGACATCGGGCCTTCAGTTTAGAATTTACATGGACCTAAAAAAATGGCATATAGTTTTAATTTACATGCACAGAAAAGAGAAATGACATATACATTTCAGCCACACACATACCCAATAAAGTACATTCTATTTGATATACCAACCCTACTATGATTATTTTAGTTTTATTTCATTTTTTTTAAGCCAATTGGTTTTTCTCTCTCTTGGCTAAGTCAATGGTCTCTCTCTGAAGTCTGAACTTGACAAGGTGGGCAACTTCATTGGACATCAACATATGCGCAACAAGACGCCCAGATGGGCCTAAATGGACAAATTAACAGCACTCTTTAATTTATCCAAAACACTATATTATAGGAAAAAAAATGGTTTGTAGAATATATATTAACGGAAACCAGTAAAATGGGTCAGGTGAAGCCATCACAGAGATTACCAACGCTAACTTTTCATTGGTTATGAGAGTTTATATAGTTTTGGCTAGAAAATAGATTTTGTAGTTAGAGAGATTACCACAAGATGATGAGATCATGGCTTGGGGTGAAAGAAATGCCAAGGGTAAGAGCCTTAGATCCAATGTATTCCGCTTAGCCTTATGGTCTGCTGTATATCACATTTGGCAGCAGAGAAATGGTGGTAGAATTTATGTTGAAGAAAATATCCTTTCACTATTTCTGTCCAATACAGAGAAATGAAGGAGAATTGAAGTGGACGGCTATTTTACTATTTCTGTCCAATACAGAGTTTTGTGTTGTGCATGGGGAATTTCTTAAAATGATCTTAAATCCTCTTCTTCTTAATTCCTTTCCCTTGTATGTGAGTTAGTTTTGGTGTTCACTGGTGTTCCAGTTTTGCAATTAGGTGTTGTTACTTTAACTTTGTACTCTTTTCATTTGATGCAATACAATCTTCTCATTCATAAAAATAATAAATTAATTAATTAAAAATAATAATAATAATAAAAAAGACGAGAGATTACCCCAAGAAACAATGCAGCTATCTGCTAAAAGACTCCAAAGTGAAGCTGAAAGATAAACCTAAGAGTACAATACGTTGAAAGCCAAATTATGTCATGAACTTAAAATTTGCAACAAGCAACTTGTTCAAACCTATGGAGGCCAAACACAAACATGCTTGCGGGAACATATTCAGGATTACTAATTTAACCAGCCCTTTTTTTTCAGTTAAAAGCACCAATTAGCCAAACTTGTATTAATGGTTATTTTTAGGAAGTAAAATTTTTTATTTAAAAAAATGCTTTTTTTTAGTCAAAAAAAAATTGGAAAAGCCATGCCGTCCTTCACTTTTGGATGAACACGTCGATCCCTGCATGATCACCACAGTTTAATACCAAGAACTCATCTTTTTTTTTTTTTTTTTGATAGGTATACCAAGAACTCATCTAAGTTCTATGCGCCCATACCACATACCAAAGTTGTTTATATATATACATACAAACAAACAGACAATTTTTTACATCCTTTAATTAAATTGTTTTGGATAAGCACCGGCAAAGAGTAGCTACTAAATCAATTTAATCAGTTCATTCTAGTTAAACGCTTGCTCTGACAACTCTGGTGTGAGCATGTGTCTATTTTTGCCGAACTGCCTTTTTGCCTGTGTATGAGCAGTAAGTATCCCACATAAGAGTAGCAATCTTGAACAATAATTTTAAGACTAGTCCATTCTGACATTTTCAATTCTTGAATCTAAGCATTTTTTTATTGGTCAGTAACACAACGGGCTTTAGTCCATAACCTCACCCTTTCATTCTTATGAGAGAAGTGTCATTTGAGCCCAAGCTCTCATTAGATCTAAGCATTTGAATAAAATTTCCAATTAATGAAGCTTGATAGTCAAGCCCCCAAGCAACTTTGCTGCATTACTACCAAAAGATTGTACCAAAAAAACTGGCAAGCATGTTTTAGATTAAGAATTCGAACGAACTGACTTGCATAAGGTGTGGTATACTGGTTTCATATAATGTAGGAGCAACTTTACCATTAGAGCAAGCGGCAGCTAGCAAAACTCAAATAGAAAGGATCTCCAATCAGTATACATCCTCATTAAGTATTACCAATAATATATACATATACAAGATTCACTAAAGATTCAGAAAAATCAACAGTGCAGACAGTAGATCTAAAATTAGGATTACCTGTCTACTCATTGTATTTGATTGTGGGGCTGTGAAAAGAAATCTTTGGCGTTATGTGCTACTTCTGCTTCAACTATTGCTTCCAACACAATGTCTGATCCTTTCACATTTTCTGCCACCACATCCACAGGGTAATTGTTTGAATATAAATATAAAATATTTGACATGCAAATGAGAAACTCCTTGCAAATTCTATTCAGGAAAAAAAAATGCATGCCCAATGATCTTTGTAAAAAAGTGTAAGCAGTTGATGCAAATGCCAGAACAAATGTTTACAGAAATAGTTAAAGATGCAGACACTAATATGCTAAAGGTGAAAATGTTCACAGGAAATGACTCATAAATTTTCCTATGACTTTTTTTTTTAGTTAAAAAAATAAGCAATTATAAAGCTTCCTCCATCCCAATTTTATGTATTGGTTTGCAAAGACACAATTATAAATAAAAATATGAAAGTAATCTTCCTAAAATGTCATTTATTACATTATATTAGAGGTGGCACAATTTTTAATACGAATCTTAAAAAAAAAAAAAAACAATGTTTAAGGGTGATATAAATAATTGAAGAAGACCATTCACTTTTTTAAGTGGGAATGTATTTTAGGACATCTCACAAAGGAGAGCAAGTGAAAAAGTCATAATTATTTTGGAGGTAAGTCACATACTGAAATACACCTCAATTTGTCACATCTGCATCTCTACAGTAGTAATAGCAACAAAAGCATGAGCATAAGGAGTTCTTTGACCGTTCCTTTTTTTTTTCGAAGTACCAAAAATACCCTCTGATTAGAGGTGGCAATTGTCAAATGTAGAAATTATAACGTGTTTGCAGAGGATGTTGTAAAATACTACCTAACAGGGGAATCACTAAACACAAACAAGGAAATAAAATGATGGAAAATTTTCTCACATATGGCATTGTATGATGTAAAAGCATATTATATAGGTGCTCTGACAAACAGTTCTACATTTACTGTGTAAAAGAAAAGAAAAGTGAAATTAATAAGGGGAATCATTTAGGCCACTAATCTAGATTCCCACCACTAACCAGTTAACTGAGCTTATTAGTTCAATTCATTGCAAAAAAATATACAAGATAAACATATAATGTAATGCATTTCTTACGTAATTAGTCAATTGTCAGTATATAGAAATAAAAGAAAAAAAATGTGAGTCTAACAACTAAGCATACTCTTTATATAATGAGAAAATTAATCTATCTCAATAAATCATTCTATGAATCATTCTATGCATATCAGATTGAAGGCCTTACAATCACAATTCTAATTGCTCTTTGTTACAACTATCAAACTTAAGCCTTCAGCAACAAATATAAAATTCTAAAAGAAGGTTGCATACTTGTAGCTCTTTACTACCCTTAGTAACTACAGCAATGTACCATGGATCTCCCATGGGCACTGCCCCACTTCTCTAGGGAAAGAGTTGGATGATAGCTTTATAAGTGTCTAAGCTACCCTAAGAGTTAGAGTAATCCTGTTGAGGCGAGCTCAGGAGTTAGGACTTTTGTTTATAAGGCATTCAATTACTCCTCTCCTTCAAATTACTTTGAAAACACACAAACACAACTACACCATTGTAACGCTTCTCAGCAAAAATATCAGAATGATCTTTGCCTATTTCTTCTTTTATGAAACTCAAATTTTAAACCATTGTTAATTGCAATAAGAAGTGGCACATGACCTGGGATTGAGGATATCCAATGGCACAGTACAATAGGTTGAAGAAATCCACCAAAATAACTGGAAACTTGTTTCTAGAAACATTACCGAGGAAAAATCTTTTTTTTTTAATTTAATATGGCAAGAAAATTTCCAGTCCAGACTGCTCATTTTATTGTGCTTGAATTGGGACATAGAACTAATGACAGAACCAACATAAATTTTTGTTCACAAAAATTAAGTTGAAGCACAAGAGAGAGATGAATAAAAATAATAAGTGATAAATAGGTAGACTATTTACCCTTGCGATTTGGTAGCATCCCAGTGCTTTCGGCTGAAACTGGGAGGATAGTGAAGAGACCAGCTTCATCATTAAGGTTTTCTATTTCTGCATTACTCTTCAAAGAACCAGTCCTTACGGCTTCAGATTCAGCCAATCTAGCATAAGCAGTTGCTTGGCTTTGCAAATTAACCGAACCTGAAGTTTTAAAACTATGATCCTGAGAAAACAAACATAAAAAGAAATTAAGATCATTCAAAGTAATTAAGAAATAAAATTAACAATATGAAAAAGATCCAAAACCTTCATCACATTATTTGTTGGCTTCTGCTCTTTTTCAAACTTCTCAGACGAACAATTGTCTGCTTAAGAAAATAATGAAGATGACAAACAAAAAATGCATATAACATGTTAACAGAGGGGAGTAAAACATGCAATCAATAACTTAAACGTTTGGAGGCTGAAAGTACCAGAATTTCTTTCAGGAGCAGGGCCCTCAGGATTGTCCATCATTCTTCGCGTCAAAGGGCTAGGATTAATGAGAGAGACACTTCGAATTTCATAACGAATAGCCTCTAGTTGTGCCATTGTTTCTTGAAGTTCTTTGTGAACCTAAAATTTAGTGCAAAGAACGTAACTTAAGTTGGAAAATATTTCATACATCTTTTTGCTATAAAATTACCAAACCTACAATTCATCCTAACCATGAATATATTTTCGCTATCACCTTCAAAAAAGGGGTACTAATTGTTTATCTTTTTTTTTTTTTTTTTGATAGATAACTAAAAAACTAATTGTTTATCTTTTTGATAACTCTATAAACTTCCTTCGGAGAGGCTCACTATTGTCATCTCTTTTCTTCTTTTCTGTAATATGCATGCTCTTTAAGTTACCATGTTCAACAAAAATAAAAGTCCACCTATTCAACATTAATTTTACACAGTGAAAAAAGCACAACTCAACAACACCATCTCAATAAGACATTCAGACAGGTACAGTACAATAACCAAACTAGCTTGAACTGCTAATCCGAAAGACTAAAATTAAACATAAAACACATTTAACCCCAATCACCATATGTTCAATTAATAAGTAAATAAATAAATATATAAAAAGAGAAGTGAAAAGAATTTGAGTACCTGGCTAGCTTGAGACTTGTGCATAACATTATCGAATTGGCCACGAGCTAGTTGAACGTACCCGATTGCTCGACCCGCTAACCTCCCTGCAGTTCTTGCAATAACAGGGAGATCCTTTGTGCCTATAATCAAAAACCCATTTCAATTTTTAGCTTCCAAACAACATTTCCATAAAGCTAAGGACCCCCACAACTCAGAAATATAGAAATTTCAAGTAAACCCATTAGAATCCAAAATGCAAAAAAGAGAGAGAGAGTACCGACGAGAGCAGCAGTGGCACCGACCAAAAGGAAGAGCTCTCCATAGGAAATACCAAACATTAGTGTTGAGAGATTAGAGAAATAGACAATATATAGTCTCCGAGTGAATGAATTGGTAAATGTATAGAAATTATTAAAATGATGGGATTTGCAATCACGTGTGAAACCAACACCACACAACTGAACCCGAACCTCGTCAGCCCAGCACTCACTCACTCACTCCTGTAATGAAACCCCAACAATTTGCACCACTCACTCACTCCTGTGAATAAATTTCGAACTCAGCAATTTGACCTCTCACTGAACCCCAGTAATGAACATGAACCCAGTGAGCTACCAAAACCAAATCAAGGAAAAGAGAGACTGTGTGTGTTGTCGGGGAAACTTTTTCTTGGTTTTGGAGGCTAGTGTCGAGTTTAATGGATTGGGCTTTGTAGACATAGACCCATAAATAGGTAGCAGGACTTTTAAAACTAAATGGGCCCAATGAGTGTTGCACTTTTACCATGTTGTTTACCTTGTGGTTGGGACTTGGGTGAATGAGTAAATCTTTGCATAGAGCTAGCATTTTGCTCTTGCGATTGCGATGCACGGCTTAATCAAAATATATATGTAAATAATTTTTTTTTAATTTACTTAAAAATAAATTAATATTGTGTGAGACTTAAGGTATCATAAATATATATATATATATATATAATTGAATGGAAGATTGTAGAAATATCTAAAAATATATATAAAATGATTTTCAATAATACATTGAACTATAGGAGGCTCAATTAATCACATGTATTTAAATGAGTAAAACTTGAATTTAATAATTAAAAACTATCGAAAGTAACAATTGAAATCATATTTAAGTGGAAACCTCAATTTAATAATTAAGAACAATCTAAATTACTAAATATATAAATTTTTGAAGTAGAGAAACTCACATGGGAATTTAATTTTTGTCCTTGAAAGAATGAGAGAAGACATTAAAACTTGAAGTTTAAGTCCCGTGAGTATAAACTCACAAAATGTATAATTTTATTAAAAAAAATTATAGCTATATGAATTACAATTATATAATCAAAAGTAAAAATTGAAAGTAAAAATCAAGCTACATGTTTGTGTATATGCATGAAAAAATAACTGAATTCAACATTTTTTTTTATAATACATGTTGTTAATTTATATATATATATATATATATCAAGATTAGATGGATTAGATGAAAAATTTGAGAAGGATTAGATTATACTATGTTGTTGCATTTTTTTTTTTTTTTTTATAATACACGATGCTGTTTTTTTTAATTTTATTTTATTTTTATAATACATGCTGCTACCTATATATATGTGTATATATATATATATATATATAAATGTTTTCTCTTACTTAAAAATTATAAGAGAAGAAAAATTATATATATATATATTTTTTTTTAAATGATAAATGTTTTCTTTTACGTCTAGTATAGTAATTAAATAAGGATTAGATGAATCGAATGAAAATTTTGAATTATAATTAAATTAAGATTGTAGAGACACGATTTTTAGACTAAGCTCAAAATGTATGAGATCTTGGCCTAGTGAGCCCAGTATAATAAATTTGTAGAGAGTGGGTCAAAGAACTAGGTTTTAGTGCATGAATAATAGTTAATATGGTTTTGGAGGATGAGCAAACAAGAATTGAACCCGATTTGTGCGAGAAAGTTTGTCTTTGGCACAATTCGAGGAGCTCTGCTCCAGTATATATTAGATAACAATGGTTACAAGAGTTGTTGATTGCTATATTGCTTTCTCTCTCCTTTTTCTTCCTCCAGTTCTCTGGGGTCTCTACCCTTATTTATACTACATCTCTTCCTTCATCTTTACCCTACGTGGATAGTTAATAGTTTATGTTGATACTTGTCCCATTAGCCCCCTCTAGAAGTCTTCTGGGGTGGTTGTAAGGTTGCAAAAATACTATTCAGAGTTCACTTCCTCATTAATGCAGTCAGAGAGTGAGCTACAGAGCATTTAATGCGGTGGTAGCAGCTTTCTCTTAGATATTTTTGGGTTCCTATCTTTCTTGTATGTTTATGGTGCACGTTCTTATCACTAGAGCTTCTTAGAATATCACTTTGATCATTAAGATCTATACTTAATTTGCGTTTAGTTTATTTGAGGAGATATTCCTCTTCGGACTCAGACTACTCACGATCTCGGCCAAAGCCCCACGCTCTCGGCCAAAGCCCAAGACCCGATTGTATGACTTGGGCCCATGACCCCACAAAGATATTTATCAATTTAGAAATTATAGGAGAAGAAAAATTATTTATATATATATATATATATTTTTTTTATAATACACATTGCTATATTTTTTTTTTTAATAATAAACATTGCTACCTTTTTTTTATATATAAATGTTTTCTTTTACGTGTAGTATACTAATTAAATAAGAATTTAGATGGATAAAATGAAGACTTTAAATAGTAATTAAATTAAGATATTTATCAACTTAGAGATTATAGGAAAGAAAAATTATATATTTTTTAAAAAATCTAAAAATCTAAAAAAAATTCTGCAATATGGTGCAGCCACGGCTAGTATAATAATTAAATAAGAATTAGATGGATCAGATGAAGAATTTAAATTGTAATTAAATTAAGATATTTATCTACTTAAAAATTATAGGAGAAGAAAAATTATATATATTTTTTAAAATTATAAATGTTTTCTTTTATGTGTAGTATAGTAATTAAATAATGATTAGATAGATCAAATGAAAATTTTGAATTATAATTAAATTAAGATATTTATCAACTTAGAAATCATAGGAAAGAAAAATTACATATTTTTAAAAAAAATCTAAAAAAATTTATGTAATATGGTGCAGCCATTTGGCGCAACCATGGCTTCTAAGCCAAATTTTTATTATATAGTATACTAGTCGCTAACCCGTGCGATGCACGGAAAAACTATTGACTCTGGGAAAAAAATGAAAAAATATTTAACTTCTATACTTTTCCATAGTTTAGAAATGTTGTCTAACATTGAACGTTATTGAGTTGCAAGTGCATAGTTACCAAAACTTACAAAGTAATTTACAATTCTTAAATTAATAAAGCAAAACTCCTAATAGTTATATATACACACACACTCAAAACTAATATAAATTGCAAATATATAAACAAAGACCATG